>OY728126.1:990775583-993275583 GCA_963277665.1 Viscum album
TGAAAAACACACACTTTTAACATGACTCAAAAGCTTTTAATCCAGGAATCAACCCGAATCCCAACAATATTTTTAAAAGTCCAAAAAAAATTATAAAATAAAGAAAAACGATAGGTCGGGGTGTGACAATTCTCCCCACCATAAAGCTTTCCGCCCCCGGAAAGACATAACAAGATCAAAACCCCAAACGAAAACCGACATTACTTTACAATTTAAATAAATATCTAAAGAACGACAACAAAGAGATTCTAAAACACTCCCAAAAGGGGAGCGATAAACCAACAGAACTCATATAATATGAATGAATTACCCGCTATGTGTCACCCGCCCCCAAAAGTGTGACCACCTCCAGTTGATCGCTTCAAAGGACAAAGAACTTTAACAATAGTAGATCCAGGCCCAACATACACCCATCTTAACACCATTCAACAGAACTCAACCAATTCTCCATCTTCAATTCAACCTTAAAACACAACATCCGGAACAACGCCAACAAAAAACACGACGACTCTTTTGAAACCAACAAACAGGTTAAAACCACATCCAACGCGTATCTCTTAAAACCTTACTCCAATATGACACTGGAACTCTCACACCCCAACTCCTTACCAATAGAAGAAAAAATAGAGTTTTGTGGTTCCATATAAGACCAACCACAACCCAACCAAAACCTAGAACAAAACTGGGAGATTGACACGGGAAGTCCGAACGGACTCCACACCATAAGAAACAAGCTAAATCGAATTTGGCGAGACCCGTGACGGTTATTTCCACCACAAGTGTCAAGTCAATTCATGGAATAGGACCAGAACGCTATCACTTGAGACAAAATTCATGATCACAAGAATTTTCAACATGGGGAGGTCGAATAGACTCCCCACCATAAATCTTTCGAGAAGAGAATAATAGGAGGATCTCCCAGCATTATCACCAGCCATCACTGCCCATGGGTGGGAGGGGGGGCCTTTCCAACACACCACCCCCACTCGGAAAGCATAAAGCGAGAAGTTATTAATAAATGAGAGCAACGACATGACCAGACAGTTATTACACATAAACTAGGCATAATGAGGAAAATGATTCCGACTACGCGCACTTACTGAGAACAACACCCTGTCGCAAGACTTCGCCTTTCGTTGGAGTTACCCCGACTACCCGCTAGCTTCACTCCGAGGCCTATGGCTTGAGCTCTGATGAATGAAGCATCTTCCAGCTTCGCAGTCAGGTTTATGAAACCCCAAAAGCATGACATAAGAACCAGAATTTTTTACAATTACACATCCATAAGATCAAAGGTTTAAAAGAGTTCAGCCACAACCATTCTTTCGACTGAAAGAAAAGAACACCACAAAACAGTACAGGTAACGACTACTACATCCAAGAAACCTTACAAGAAGAAAACATCAAGCTCATCCACCAACATCTCCCTACTCCTGCTGATGGGCTGAAGTGACTTTCGACGATCCAGGTCTGGCTTTAGCGCGCTTCTTGGAAACACCTCGACAAAATCGCTTCAAGTGACCTAGACGTCCACAGGTGTGGCAGGGTCTTGGAGCACTTGGACATGTCGGCCTTTTGTGACCCTGCCTACCACACTAATGAAAGATCACAACATTGCGCTGTAAAGAAGATGACTGAAGGTCTGAAGGCCTCTTGATTCCTCTACCAGCACCACCAGTATCATGTCACTTCTTACTCTTCTTACTAGCATCATCTGAAATGCTTCCCAAAGCTGGAGGATTCGCCACCTCAAGTCCTCCTACTAGCTCAGCTTCAGCAAGAAAGGCTTGCTCGACAACATCCGAGAAGGTGGTTAGGTTGAGCTCTTCCACTCTCGATCGCAGCTCAGGTCGGAGTCCAGACTCAAATTGTCGAGTCTTCACGGGATCATTCGCAACAAACCACTGATCATACGGAACTAGGTCTACAAAATGTAGATAGAACTCTAGTACCGATTCAACGCCCTGCTGGAGACAACACAACTCCATCCTCTTCCTCAGCTTTGTCAACTCAGAGAAGTGTTGTTGGATGAACGATGACTTGAAAAACTCCCATGTCAAATCTTCCTCAGGCTTGTTCCGAGACATGGACTTCCCCCATTTCCAGGTTGGACCTTCAAGCATGAAGGTAGCCAACTTCACCTTTAATGACTCAGGTAGACCAATGGAACTGAACTTCCTCTCAATCTTCTGCAACCACTCCTCTGCCTCAAGAGGACCTGTTTGTCCATAAAAGAGAGGAGGGTTCAACTTCCGGAACTCCAAAACATAATCGATGGGCTGAACAACTGGAGGATTAAATAAGGATTCACCACCTGAAGCTGCACCATGAGCATCCATCGAGCCTTCGTGGGGGAGAACACTACGAAACAAAGAAACGAGGAACTTGATCAAAACATAACCAATACCATTTTAAATTCAAAATTACTCAATGAGTTTCAAAATGAAGGAAAACCCCATTCACTAAAGGGGAAACTAGTAATGATGGGTGACTCGACCATATGGTTGGCGGCCATACGTCAGCCATACCATCATCACTGAGAGCATTGTAGGGTGAAATCTCCGGCTCCACAAGGCTTGCCAGGCCCTGTGAGCTCACGAAGCTACTTTCCCAACTCCCTTTTCATTTCCCAACATAAAACAATCCAGAAGACCCAAAAGACACTAACAACCCAGACATCTCATGGTAACTCTAGGTTTAGAACGAGAAAGGGTTCATGACGTCCTTCCCATTTCTATGCCTCGGGTCCGAGAAACTTTACTCCCTTTACCATGACAACTCCAAATAGCAATGGGTGCTCTGAAAAACAAGGTCTGCTCAGGAGCCAACCTGCCTTTGATACCATTTTGTCACGAACCAACCCGGGTCGACCCCGAACCGGTCACCCAAGTCGGTCCGCGACATGGCCCGAGAGGCGTTCCCGATCCTCCCAGGCTGGCGACAAGCGCCAGGGCATCACAGAGTACACGTGAGAATGATTTCGCCCAATAAAAATTTACTAAGAAGCAGAAATAAACAAACGACAATAAAATAAAACAACCAAAAACATAACTAACCTGACCACGAACCCAACTCCTTGCGACCCCGAGAGTCGATCGTCAAACTACCACCAACTCTCGTCCACGACGAGCAAGCTCGAGTCAAACCTGCGACAGAGACTAAAAACAAGAAAACACTATAGGCGTGAGTAATAAAACTCAGTAGGCTAGCCCGATAAATCTATTCCCAAAGCACTACCATTAAAATAAGAATTTACCAACTTCTAGTTTGAACTACATTATAGAAAATATAGGTTTTCATACACACACACTTTCCATTTTGAAAACAAGTAACAGTCCATTGCCCTTTTTAATTTAGAAGAAGTTTAATGTTGAAAGGAACAGGTGAATTGCATTTTAAAACATTTTGCGAACAATTAGAAAACCAAAATTTAGTTGTTAGTCAAAAATAAAATCACACACAACACACACTAAGGGCAACGGGAAAAAGTGGCACACAAGGGTCGGCATCCAAACTCGACCTCTCAATCGTCTGCCATATACAAATAAACACTAAAAGAGACATGGGTCGAACCTAGGATATCGTGAACAAACCAGAACGTACTATACATGTGACTCATCCTGGAGGCATGCCCTAACTCAATGACGTCATAACGCCCTAACGCCCGGCATAGCCCTGCATGGCCTAACCGAGGGGCCCAATCCCCATAGCAGCAATAACTCAGTATTCCCCTGCTATGGGGCCACTAGCCAGTGTGTGATCTAAACTAGTGCAGCAATCGTTCTCAGATAATTCACTCAATATGCCAGGTTCCCATGTCAACAAATATAATAAAAGAAGAGTGCGTCCACAATGTAAAACTAGTCACGATGCACAAGCATCACATACTCAGCTCACCAAATCAACCAACACAAAAGATCACTCTAGAAAGACTTTTCAAAACATTAATTTCATTAAAAGTACCAAACGGGCCTCATGTACTTATTCAATACCCAATCAATTCCAAAAAAAAAAAGAATCAGACGTCGTCACATTTAAAACTAGAAAACACATTTAAAATATCATTTTGGTAGACCAAATCACCATTTTAATTCTGAAGCGCAAACATAAGGGCCAAAGGGGCATTTTCACTATTGCGCAACAACTAATCATGAAAAAGCTTTCGGTACGATGCAGAGAAAGAAGCAGTTCCGATTCTAGCAATATTACTAATCTAAAAATAATAATATTTTAATACTACTTCCAATTTGATGAAAATTAAATAAATGACAAGAAATAAGTAAATTCTAAATTCAAAGGCATGTGCAGTGGGGACCTACCTCAACTCACAGCTCGAACACGGCGACGCGACACGCCTCGTACAGACGTACAAGTACGAGCAAGTCGATGACTGTGGTGTCGCGGAGTCACCTAGCCAACACGCTGCAATAAACGCACCGTAACTAAAAACACAAAACCATTTGACTTAAACAATACAAGAAGACAACCCGCGCAAAAGAACCACCTGGACAAAAAAAACAAAACCTTCTTCGCATCATCCACACTATTACTAAACCACTCTAAAAATTATGAAATAAAATTCAAAAAGTAACTTGCAACCATACACAAACAAAACTCATTCAAAAACAAGTTTTTGACCAAACACACACCTACGTCCTTCTAAAACCAAAGTGCACCACTTGCATGGTTAAATAAACCAATTTCATAATTCATAAAAAAAATTTAAACAACTCATGACTAGTTTCCATAAAAACACATCTTAATTCACATGAACATGTTATAAGATATAAAACCCAAAATAAGTTCATAAAAAAAACTAAACTTCATAGAAAACTCATTAATCACAAACGTTCCAAATTAATTATCAAAGTCAATAAATAGCACTAACCTCACCCCATTGCGCAGGCGCGCTCAAACAGAGGGGTCGCGCAAAAAGGGAAACGGTCGGCACGATGCCGTGGTGCGCGGGGAAAACCACCAACTCCGTCAATTGTGGCATGAAGACTGATGCGGTTGACAACCGAGTTGGTTGGAGCAGTGGGGGCTGCCGAGATGCGTGGCGCAACAACCAGAAGATGAAAAAGGGGTTTTGCAGGGATTGTGCGGCCAAGCGGATGGGTCTCGGGGTAATTCACTGATGATTTGGTGGCGTGTCAGGCCAGAGATGCCTGTTGCAACTGGAAAGAAGGGCGTGCGGTGACCGGAGTCGCGCCAGCTAGTCGGAGCTACACCGGTAGGAGGGAATCCGGGTGAAGGGATACTTGTTGGCTTAGTAGGGGGCGCCCGTAGGACTTCACACCATCCAACAGGGGATACACTAGGGGGACTCACGCTGGACAGCAGGGGGCAGTCGGACAGGGGTGCACGGACGATGGAAAGAGGCCACGAGTTACCGAATATGGAATTTCTGCATTGAGGAGACAAGCCCTGGACAAAGGGAGGTTTGAGCAAGAGGATTCAAGGGGTGCACTGCACTATTATAAGAGATAATAAGATAACAGGGGGAAGAGGAGAGGTGCTATGGAGAGATGGGGTCACGTTGGAGATAGCTGAAGGGAAAAGAAATAAAGAAAAATTATAGAGGAGGTTCACGGGTCTTCTGTTGGAACAAGGGGGGGGGGGGTCGGCGCTGTGGCCAGTGCAGGGAAGGAATCCAGATACCGGCGAGGCTAGCGGGAGGATGCTGGTCCGAGGCGTGGGAGACTCTTTTGCAGAGGGGTCGGCTGGGAGGCGCGGATGGACCAAGCAGGGAAGGAGCAGATCAGGTGGCCGGCACGGAGGCTGGAAGCGGACTGGAAGGCGCCAGATGTAGGGAGTCGAGGTGCTGTAGCGGACGAGGGAAGCAGGTCTTGGTGCGGGAGAGAGGCGGAGAAGTATGGTGCGGCGTGGGTTGCTGGGGAGAGGCAGGACAAGAGCAGCGTGCCTGGGATGCTGCAAGGCCGAGGCGGCCTGAGGGAGAGCTGGTGGGATGGCCGAAGGCAGGAGGGATGTCACACTGTGCAAAGGGGGTGTGGCCGGTGCTTCTGTGTGGGAGTAGGAGAGGGGAAAGCAAGGGGAGTGGCGGCGCAAGAAGGACCAGGGGAGGAGAGGAAAAAAAAGATGGGGAGAAGGGGTAGGGTTAGGAGGAGAAGGAGAAAAAAAAAGAAAAAAAAAGAAAAAAAAGAAAAAGATAAAACAAAAGAAAAGGCAAATAAAAAAAACAAAAACAAAAATAATACACATAATAATAAATTGCATGGTGTTAAAATTAATTATAACTCTTATTTCCCTTTAAATGATTATAGTATTAATAACAATTTTGATAAAAATAATGATATTAATCACTTTAATAATAATTGTAAAATTATTAAAACAATAGATAACACATAAGATTACAAAATATTCACATTTTAATTTTTCGAAGATAAGCGGGTTATGCCTTTGCATGGGCGAAGCCACGCGGGGTATCCAAAATGCGCCCTGCCCGGGCACTCGGTGACATCAACTCAAAAACGGGCTCTGCCCGGGCGCTCAGCGACGTCAGCTGAAAAACACACACTTTTAACATGACTCAAAAGCTTTTAATCCAGGAATCAACCTGAAGCCCAACAAGATTTTTAAAAGTCCAAAAAAATTTATAAAATAAAGAAAAACGATAGGTCGGGGTGTGACACCTATACCCTATAAAAATATATTATCATTAAATTCAGTGATAATATTCCTAATTCACATCTACAAAGTGGTGATGACTTTGACCAACCTAGTTTGATCCTTTCTAAACCCAAATATTTTAAATTAATTGATGAGTCTACAAAATCCCTTTACTCTCTATAACCCAAGTATAGATTCAATCCAAGTACCCTCCTCTTGATAATGTTAAAGGAGAATTCAAATAAAGAACCTATTCAATAAGGTTTGTAATAAATAAGGTTAAAAATTAAAGGTTACACTCTCAAATTGAACCTAATTATATTAATAATTCTATTAATGATGAGAATTAGATACATCCCATGAAAAAACGAGTTGAACCAATTTCAATGTAATGATGTTTGGACTCTCATGAAACGTCTAGATAATAATCCAATTATTATCTCCAAGTAGGTTTTTGAAAATAAACATAATGAAAAATGATATTTTATCCATATAATGGATCAAATTATTGAAAAATTTCTTAATAAATAATAATTTATTGATTTTGGTGAAATTTTTTCTCATATTTACGAGATAAAATTCATTCAATTCTTAATCACATTCTCTGATCATTGTAATTTCAATAATTTTCAAATGGATGTTAACAATAATTTTATATGTGGAATTATTTAAGAAATTATTTTTATCAAAAAACCACAAAATTTTGAAAATTCTGAATTTCCAAATTATGTTTTCCCAACAAAAAAACTCCATTCAGTTCAAATAATCCACTTGATATTAATATGAGTGGTTAACTAAATTTAATTTTTCATATGATTTAATAAAGGGAAAAGATGATTCCACTATTTTTCTAAAAATATTTTCAATTATTTATTAGTAATTAAATTTCATATTGAAATTTTAATTTCCATATAAAAAATGAAACACATTATAGTGATTTTTGTAATTTAATGAATAATTCCTTGAAAATGAATTTTATAGGAGAAACTAAATTCATCAGTGGTTTTTAATTTTCCAAAAAATATTGAGGAACCTTTTTAATATATTTCAGATACAATAATTAAATTCTAAATAGTTTTTGGATCCAATATGATAATGAAATTAGAATTTCATTATGTAAAAATTTGTAAGAAGACATTGGATTAAGCTGGGAAATCAATACAAACAATGCCTTATCAAAGTATGATTCGAAGCCTACTATAAAATAGTATGACCCATCTAAAAATCATGTTCATTGTTTAAAATTATGCTCATTTTCTATCTAATCTAAAGGAATCACACTTTAAATCCCTTTAAAGAGTTTTATATTATTTAAAAGAAACTATAAACAGTGAATAATTTTATCCCAAGGAAAACACTGTGGATGTTTTTTCTAATAATGATTTTTGAAGATTCTAACCTGAAATAAAAATTTCTAGTGAAAATTATTATCTAATAGTAATATCCCTCATAACATGGATTAGTAAGAAGAAATATTTTTTTGTTCCTTATATTTCCAAAGTAGAGTATATATCCATTAAGAGTTCTTTCCAAAAATTTATATGGTTAAAAATTCAATTTTAGACTTTGGGAAATCATATAATTCCATAAATATAAAGTATGAAAAAATATTGATATCATAATTTATTAAAACCATATCTTACACTCTAATATAGGTAAAATTTATTTAAGACACCATTTTATTATAGATCACTTTCAAAAAGGTTATATCATACTTGAGTTTATTTGCACCAACCTTCAACTTCCCAATATCTTCCCTAAAACCCTTCCCCTTGATCAATTTTATTTCATCAATGGATATTTTTATATGATTTTCTTGTGATTCATATCTCTTAATTTTTTCAATATTGAGATTTTTTAGTCTATGTTATAAAAAATTACAAATTGATCTCTAATTATTAAAATATTTTTCAAAATGTTTCATAATTTTTGAAAATTAAAGTGATTATGATACTCCATTAAAAATATAAATTTAATGAAACAATATAGGTTATAACTACGATAGATGGATAAATCATCCCTCTAGTGTATTGAAGGGAATTGTAAATCCCCATGGGTTGGAAACTACTTCCTAAGAATTATAGGAACATGATTGGGAAGGAAGTCAACCAAAAATCAGATAGAAATACATCACTAATAATATAATAAAAATTAGGAAAGTCTTATTTGTATATCAAACTTCCATGATAAATTTTTTTAATAAATAAAAAATTAGATAATAAAATAAATAAACAACAATAAGAACCAAAAAACATCCTCACCACCCCAATATGCCTCTCCTTCAAGGAAAAGACGCCAACTAAAATGTATATCCCCTACCACCATAATACCACTACACCTCCAATAATAGATTGTAGTAAAATCCTAATAGGTGAAATAATATATAGTAAAATAAATCTTGTTGGATATTTTATTAAATGTAAAGGCAAGCCCTAACAATATAGATAATAGGCACACTATAAAAATAATATAAAATAATTGACATACCAAGAATCCCCAAACTCATTAACCCTAAATGAGTAGTAAAAAGGAGATTCAAGAACCTATAACTAAGATAATAATAAAGGTGTGAGAGGATAATAACTCACTAGGATACCAAAACTAGCTAAATGTAGATATATTTATTTGTATTACATTATAATAAAACATGTATGAAATAAAAAAATATAAACATTTTTTTATGGTAATAAAAAATTATAAACAACACATTACATGTTTTATAAAAAATATTTTAATTTTTTTTTATTAAATGTAATCATTCACTTTGAAATTTAATATTTCCTGACCCAAACCACTTGGCTGAAACACCATTTTAAAGTCTCACTTTAAAACCATTTCATAAAAAACACTTTTAGAAATAAAAATTATTAAAATCATAGTGGTTTATAATTTTACAAAATATTTTAAAAAACAAATTTGAAAGCAACCCATATATCAAAATTGGTACAATGTAATAAAAACACATTTATAAATCACAAACACACATAGAGTTTTCAATAAATAATTTTCCACTTTTTATTCATGGGAGAATACATTTCAATCTCATTTAAAAAAATATTTTGAACTCAATTTATAATAATTATTTCCTTTCTCATTAATTAAAAATATTTCATAATCCATTTTTAAGTCATATTTAAATAAAATCACACGATTATGGAAGAAAGAACATAGTTAGGAACCACTATATCAAGTCACCCAATAAGGAGAAGTAGGTGAAAAGAACATATATTCCATATATAAAAGAATAAAAGGGGATATAATAGATACACAAATTAAAATCCCCTAAAATACCCTAAAAATTATCCTAGGGTCATGATATTAGTGAATAAACTCTAAATGGGAACTATAATGAATTAGAATGAAACTTTGAAAACCATAACACATAACTTGAATATGAATAAGTGGATTATCACTTGGTTTTTCCTATACTCTCATGGTTCCCATTAAGGAAATCTATATCCCCAATCACTCATAATCACACTCATTATCAATTGGGAAAATTTCCACAATGGTGTCTCTTGGTCCTAGGGGAAATGTAAATAATCGCTGCCCTGTGATAGGGCCACAATTTCCTTAGTCATGTACCCAATTTCCCAATTTCAATCATGACATGAAAAAAGGTGGTATACACAATCAATCACTTCTTAATGAAAGATAAATCATTTAGAAAAACTCATGAAAAATCTCCTACGCTAAAAAAATCACCCCTATTAACAAGCATAAGAAATACATATAAATCATCCAAGTAATTATCCACAAATGGGATCACATGGAACTTGGCGCCATGGGAATAAAAAAGGGATTAAGAGGGTCACACACCATTTAGGAAAAATAATTTCCATAAAATGAAAATTTTGATATCACTTAAAAAAAGATTAGAATGCCAAGTAATTCTATCAAAACACTTTTAAGACTCTAATGGGAACTAGCTCTATCCATTAATAAATAACCATTTAAAACATTCAAATCTATAAAATTTTTGAAAATAAATTACACATAGGTTAACTCAATGATTATAATAACATAAACAACATCTAAACATTGAAATACATTCAAAGAACCTAAAAAATTATTTTAATTCCTCTTAAATTTAAGAAACGTTGTTAGAAAAACTTTTCAATGCTCACTGCCTCTTTAAAATCCAATAGAATATCGTAAAGTTCAATTCAATATTTTCCCAAACACATGAAATGTATTCACATTCCATTATAATATTTAAAATCTATTTCTTAAAAAATATGCCACTCATTGGTCTTATATATATTCATAATTTATAATATAACCTATTTATAAGAATCAATAAATTAATGGAATGTAATAAAAAGCGATAGAAAAGATATAGGTATACCATATCATTGGATAGAGATATGAAATGGATAGAAATGCATCACCTTTAGTATAATGTGTAAAAACATGTACTAAGGGACATGAAAGATCCCTAGGATTAAATAAAGAATAAATAATAGACCCACCTAGAACCCTTAGGTTTCATCCAGTCTAGGGTGATAGAATAGGGAGAAGATAAAATTATGGAAAATAGAAAACATGGTAAAGGATATCTCAACTTAATGATTCAGGCCAAAAATGTAAAGATCGCATGTTGAATAACCCAAATGGGAGAGGTTGAAAGGAGGGACGCATTAGACCAATGTTTCATGTCCTAGGATTCCACATGCGAATGATATGGGAGTCTATGAGGGATGAGGGACACCAAATATGGGAGTTCTTATATAGGGAATCCACCAATAGAGGGAGCTATAACAAGAGGAGGAATCCCATGTGAGGAGGAGGGTGGTAAAAGGGGGATTTGACATTGATGAATATGGGTTAAGGAGAGGGTTGATTATATTTTATGGATTTTATAAAAAAAGTACAAATATAAAAACTATTTTTTTTTTAAAAACTCAGGTAAACTAAAACATTTGGAAATAAGGTTTACCTAATCATGAACCATCCATGTGAAAGGTTATGCCTATCCAAATACAATTCACATGGTTTGTCTTAAGCACCGCCCGATTAAATAAAACATACTCCAAACATGCCAAATTCAATTTTCTAGTTGATATACCCACATGCACAATTTATATGTGGTTACCCTTAAACATGAGAAACACATGAAAAATATAAAATGAATAATTGTTTTAAAAACTTATTCCCATGGATTTAAAAAATATTCATTATCCCAAATTAAATCCAAATAATCTAAAATAAACATTAAAGTGACATGGTGGGTGTCAAAAAATCCATAAAATGGATCCTTCTACCCCCAGAATATCTTAGGTCTATGTAGAGGATAAAATAGGATGAAATCCATGGTAACATCTATGAAAACAAGCATCATTATCAATAAACCAAGATTCCTATAAAAACTATAACAAAAATTTATCAATGAGTGGAGCTTTAGAAATGAAGGCTGAACATTGATCTCCACAAAATATTAAATGAACTAAAATGGTTGAACAATAAAAAACATTTTCCTCAAAATAAGAGAACATATCCATGAAAGAACATTCCCAAAATCCCTAATGGGAGTCACAAATCACCACATGCTAAAACCAACCACAATCCACTAGTACGAATACCACCCAAGGAAGGCACTACTATAAGAAACATAAAAAAGGGAAAAAACCATATCTTAAAACCATGAAATCAAAACAAGGGTCTCAAAATATAAATTTTTCCTCTATAGTGATTGAAAAGGATCTAACCAATGTTTCACAACTGATATATGAGGGGGGGTTTAAAATACAACTCCATGGAATAACATCCAATAATAATTATGATGAAATAAAATCATGGTGGAATCAATATCCCAATAAAGAAAAAAACTACATCCCAAGTATCTAATAATATGCCCTATATTCATCCCATATATGATTTAGCAGCCAAAACCTTCTCATTGTCTACAATGGACAATAGAAATAATAGGAATCATTCTATGATGAGGTACAAATAAATTCCCAAAGGAAAACCACCTACAATGGGATACGAAAGAAGAACAAATGAATAAACTAGGCCAAGTACTCCCCATCCCAAAACGAATTTGAACTCAAAAACATGTCATCCAAAAAGAGATACAACTAAGAAATTTATGGTTATACTGAAAAGTGACCACTAAACCCTCAAACATCAAACATCTCTATGAAAAAGAGAACAATAATCCAAAAATTGAACATAGATGATATATTCTAAAAGAAAAATTATCCTCATTAATCCATACATCAACAAAAAATCACGAGTCTAAGCCATTCAATCCAACAATCTTTATAGTGAAAACTAAAGAGAAACTTCCTTATATAAAACCAAAGGACGTCACTATGAAAATTGAAACCACACATTCCAATCTAAATAATGTTTGGTAGGGGTTAAAAAAAGAAGGTAGAACCGCTAAAATGAATATTATTCTTTCATAGTAGACCTTTTAGTGACTTAGGGAACATTGAACAACCCTAGATATAGACACTCACTCATTTAGGTTCTAAAAATCATACCAATTTGTCCCAAGACTCACAAGGGACAAATAAAAAATCATCCATCACTAAAACCTGCAAGGTTTTACCAAAATCCATTTCTAAAAACCATATAACATTATTTTTTTTTAATTTTTTCATTCAAAACCATACAAATTCTATTTTACAAATCCAAAACCCATGTCCTAAATGGACTTGGTAACTTTTCCAAAACTAGTTTCAAAACAAGAAAACACTTATTTTAAAACCAAAATGGTATTCTATTTTTTAGTATAAAATAAATTTTCTCAATTAGAAGTAGTTATCAAATCACTTACCCTATTGAAATATGAACACCAAGGGTTAAAGTCCAATTTTGAAACAATGGGTTCCCTTAAAATAGGAAATGTAGGTTTTATAATATTTTATCCAAATTCCAATTGAAAAAATGATTGAAAACATATTAGGAAACTATGATCACATTACAAAAAAAGAGATTATTTTTTAAAACCAAATTAATTTCACATGAAGTCCATTTTTCACACATACAAATGAATTTTACATCACATGCACAATAGAAAAAATGAATAGAACATAACTAAATTCAAATTGAAAATTCCAAAATATCAAAAGACTAACCATAACTCGTATCACATTTCCAAACATGTACTAGTCAAAAAAAGGTTCAATTAGTCAAATTGGAAAAATAACTTGCATGTGGAACCATTTCTGACTTGGCCATAAAGCTAATGACCACTTGAAAATCATGAAATGGTTACTATAATGTTTCTAGAATCAAGAATCTAGTTTTTACATGCTTTGTCAGGCCCTACAAACCAATATCATGTATTGAAATCCTACTTTGTCACCATCCCAAAATCCAATTTGACCCAAAGGTTACAATTCTATATCATTGAGTATCAACACACCACTAAATTTAACATCAAACCAAAATAAAAAAATATTGAACAAAAAATTTGAAACCCCATCCCATGAAAGCTCTATTATCAAGGTAGGAAAGATACATATAGATTCTACCTACACCAACCTATCAAGTTATAATGGAAAATTCCACCTCGATCTTACCATGACTCTCTAAATAACAAAAGGGGGATCCAAAGGCTTATAATTTTACAAAAAATAGGAACCTAAGATCTGATACCATTTGTAATGAACTAGTTCTCTTAGTACCCCTAATGGATTCCTGAATCATCTCACCACTATCCCATAGTGTTTTCCCAATCCTTGTGGGTTAGCAACTTGTTTCTAGGCATCACATGAACACACATGGGAATAATTTATCCCAATAATCATTTTAAAATATGGAACAAATAATATAAAAATATATATCCTATCCCATCCATATATAGTATATACACATAAAAATAAATAGGGTAGACATTAAACTGATAATTAATTAAGTAAAATGCAATGATCACCCAAAAATACCCTCACCACCCAAGTATCATTCTCATGTAATGAAAAGACACATGAAAAAATTATTATCTGCAGGACTAATAATTCCACTACATCTCCAATTATAGAGTACAAAAAATATTTCATTAACCAAAGGGAATAAATAATAGGGAATGTTTTTATACATTCTATAAAACGTAAAGGCTTGTATTACCAATACAAGTAAAATGAACACAAACCAATTGAAAAAAAAACTAAATGACTCACCATGAATCCCTAGATAAATCAAAATTCAAAGAGAATTCTGAAGTATAGACCATAACCTGCAACTATAATTATAATATAGGCTTGATCACATAAGAACTTAGTAGGACTCCACAACCCATTAAATCTGGGTAGCTCTTTTCAAATTACATCAAAAGAATGCTAGTTTTAAATATAATTGAAAAATTAAATATTTTATATGTATTTACATCAAATAAGAAAAAACAAATCACAGGTGTGATAAAAACTATTTTCAAATATTTTTCTTAAATAAAATTTGTCTCAGAGAAAAAACTTTCTTCTTGGCCCTAAAAACATGACCAAAACACCCTTTTAAAGTCTCATGGTAGAAAAATTTCATAAAAAAATCTTCTAGAAATAAATTGTTTAAAAATCAAATAGGATTCTAAATTTTTATGTTTTTCTTAAAAATTATGAAAACGAACCATATATGAAACCAGGAATAGTGTAATAAAAACCAATTTTTAAATTTCACACACACATAGAGTTTCAAAATAAACTATTTCCCACTTTTCTCATAAGTGAACACTTTTCAAACTAATTTCTAAAAATATATTAAAAACACATTATTTCATTATTTCATTTTTCATCCATAATTATATATGACAATCCATTTTCTAATCAATCAAAAATTAAACCGTGGAATGACAGATGAAAGCACACAGTTTGGAACCACTTTGTCAAGTTATAGAATAAGGAGATAAAATCAACAATAACATAAGTTCTAGGAAATAAAATAGTAACATGGTAAAATATAAATACATAAATATAAACCCTAAAAATTATCTTAAAAAATGATCATATTCTATTGGTACTAACAGAAATTCTATAAACATGCTATAGAATGACATAGAATGACCCTAGAAAAACCTGTATCACATAACATGAATAAAAATATTCTGAGGATCACTTGTTATTCTCTGGGATCTCACTATCCTAACTATGATTATATCAACCTATAATCTCCCATGATAACACTTATCTTCATGGGGGACATCCATTCAATGGGATACATAGATTAGGAGGGAAATTCTTATAATCACTAGCCTAGGTCAGGGCCTCAACTGCCTTAGTCACATACCCATATCTGAATGTCAACCATTACAAGTAAAAAGGTGGTTTGAATAATAAAAAATTTCTTAATCAATGGGAGTTAATTTAGAACAACACATTTTAAACCTTCTATCCCCACAAATTAATCCCTTTAAATAAGAATAAGATTCATATATATTGCATCAAAGTAAATACCTCTACATGGGGTCAAATGACTTTACAGACCACAAGAATAAAAAAGGGCCTTAATATTACCTCACAAAAATTATGAAAACACATTTATATAATATTAAAAATGGTGAATCACATTAAAAAAAACATTCCAATAATTCCAATCTATTTCATCATAACACATTTCAAAATAAAATGGGAACTCTATCTTCCCCATTTTAAAATATCATTGAGAACATTCAAAGCCATAAATAGTTTAAAAATAAAATCCACATGGAAAAAATAGCCCTTTTAAACACACACAACCAATATATAAGTATTTAAATATATTCAAAAACAACCTACACTTGGTTTGAAAGAAAAATTAATTCATTAACTCAATTTAAATTAACTACTAGATGATTTTCAACTCTTTAAAAACAAAAATAAATCATTAATAGCCAATGTAAATTTTCAAAAACCCTTGGCCTGGATTCACATTCCATTCCAAGCTTAAAAAGCACATTCATAACAAATTTAAAACTCATTGTTCATACATATAAGAATAATTTAAAATATAACCAATTTTTAAGCATCAAAAAGTTAAGGGAATGTTATAGAAAGTGATGAAAAATAAAATTCTACCTTTGATCAATGGAATTCGACTGAATTTTTTTAAAAAACATTTCCTTTGAATGGGGATGATAAAATAAAACAAAATGTACAGACAAGATCCCTATGAATATTGGAGACATAAAAATTAGTCCCACTTGGAATCCCTAGGGTACTTTATTATAAAGTAAAGAAGGTGAAAACTTTAAAAATTTTTATCAGATAGGTGAAGATTAAAATTTTCACTGCTATGATCTGGATGTAATAGGATATATATATTTTAATAGATAATGTTGGGTATTATTTGACTCTATTAATGTGAAAGTTTTCAAAAAATAAATGGAATATAGAGAGACTCATACTGATAAGAAATATTAACATGAAGAAATAATTTGTGTAAATTTTATGATAAGGAATTTGACCATAGTAATCCTACTAAATTATAAGAATTAGACACAATAGTTTCTAGTGATGTGGAAAAAGCTTTTAAATCTCATTCTAGGATGAAAAATCAAGTGGAAGCTCAAAACATTATTGGTGATCAATATCAAAGGGTTCAAACAAGAAGAACAATTATACAAACTTATTTTTATTCAAAAGTTGAGTAGAAACATGTGAATGAATAATTTGAGCATCTGAAATGGGTTCTTGCAATTAATAAAGAGATGGGTAAGATAGAAAAACTGATACTTGGGAACTCTTACCTAATCCAGATAACAAAAATTTTATTGGTACAAAATGGGTTTTCTAGAACAAGATTAATGAAGATAGTGAAGTGATCAGGAAAAAAGCAATGTTAGTATATAGTGGTTGCTCACTGATTGAATTCATTAACTTTAAAAACCTTTCTCTTTGGTAGAATGATTAGAAATAATCATAATATTTCTTTCTATTTATACACAACGAAGTTACAAATTTTTTCAAATGGAAGTGAAATTAGAATTTTTGAATGGTGATCTTGATTTGTAATTTTATATCGAACAACCTTGTGGCTTTATTGTTGGGAAAGATTAAAGTAATTTGTGAAAGATAAAGAAATCCTTGAATGGGATGAAACAATATCTAAGGGAACAAAATTCCAAATTTTATACCTTCTTAAGAAATATGAGTTTTAAGAAAGAAATGGTTGATAGAAATCTTTACATCAAATAAGGCCAGAAGTTTTGACTCATTGTAATTGTTTTGATTAAATTATATTTGTTAGGAATGATGAAAGTACTTGTGAAATATTTTTCTGAAGAAAGGAAAAATTTGTATGAGATTTCCATTATGGGATAAATGAAATAATTTCTTGGGTTAAATATTTTATAAAAGAAGAAACAAAATTTTCTTCCACAAGAAAGTATTCTAAGGAACATATTAAAGATTTTTTCATGGAAAATTAGAAACCTATTTCCATAATGATTTCAGTGGCAACCAAATTGAAAAAATATGGAGGAGGAAAGGAAGTTGCTCCGAAAGAATGTTGGAAGCTTATAAAATTTTTTTGTATATGGATACCTCAACATATAAAATTATTTATATTTCTACCTTATGTGCTAGATTTTTGAGTGCTCCAAATTAATCACATTTGATGACTGGGAAAATAATTATCATATATATCAAAGGCACATCCAATTTAGGAATCATATATGATATTTGGGAATATATTGACTTGTTTGGGTATTCAAATAATGATTAGGAATGAAATATTTATAATAATAGATACAAATATAGTGTATTTTTATTCTTGGGAAAATGTATTGTCAGCTAGCGTGAAAATAAATATAATCGAGTAACTCTTAGTATGGATAAAGAAATGTATGTTTCTCCCACTCAATACGCTAGACAACTTTTTTGATGAAGACAAAAAATAGAAGATTTACTTATTAAAGTGAAGTTACCCATGATCTTTGGTTGTGACAATCACAGTTAAATCAACCTTATAAGAAATAAAGTTCTGAATTTAAAATATCCTTTCATCAAAGCACTTTTGGAGATAAATTAATTGAAGCTGGAGTATATTCCTACATCAGAACAATTTTCTGTCATTTTCAAAAAACCTTTACTGAGTGAACCTTTTTCTAAATTGTGATTGAACATGGGTGTCCAACCACATTCACTTCAAGGTTGAGTTATGTGTTTTTCCCCTATCAAATATTAGTTTTGGATAGTGTTTTCCAAGGGGGTGAATTGTTTGATAAACCTATCCATTGTTATGTGCTCAAAATTTTAAGGAAGCATATAAAAAATAGTTGTTTTTGGTATGTTGTGAATCCATAATTTTAAATGTGTATACTATTTTAACTCTTTGTTTGTGTGGTTATAGGAAACATCAATTATAGGAAACTGAAAGAACAAAAGAAATGTGATGAAATATGTCAAGAAAATATGAAGAGGTTTTCATGAGTCACTTCTTTTGGAAATAGTGGATTTGATGTCAATATTTTTTGTTTCCAACAAATAGTTATCTCACATAGGTTTGGAATTGTTTATAAGTAATCCATAGCATGAGGTTAAAAAGTTCAGGGTTTTATGAAACTTGGTTTGAAAAAATATAAAGGGGTGAATATTGTGACAAAGTTGATAGGAAGCTATTTTTGAAAGTTAGAAAATGTTTGATGTTGTTTTTTGTTGTCAAAAATGATAAAGAAGAAAAGAAATAACCGCACTTTGTATTTTTTTGGTGATAAGAATAACATTCATATTCAAGATCTCAGACTCACAATTCTTATGAAAGTCCATTGTATTTGAAAGAAGTTATCTAGAAGAAAAGCCCCATCAGACTCACATTGGGTATGGAATTAGGTTATGATTATAATGAGGAAGAGAATCAGATTATGCCTGGATCAAATGAAAATTAGATGATACTTTTAATTTTTTTAATTCAAAAAAGTCATAATTTTCTTTGAGAAACTTTTGGTTAAAATTTTATGAATGAAAGGGGGAGTTATTATTATTATATTGAGGATCAGATTGTAAAGAAAGAAGTTGATGAAAAAAGGTAAGTTATAATACTTTCCATTATAAGTTAGATGATAATTAAGCTGATCATAATTGTATTCAAAGTAATGAGGACATCATGATATGAGCATAATTTTTTGAATTAAGAAATTATATAGATTATAATGTTTTGAAAGTAATGTGAATTTATGAATATGTTGGTGTTTAGTCAGACCAATAATCCATAAGAAATAAATATTCAAAGAACAAAGTGGTTTTAATCATAATCAAATAAAAAAGAAGTTGATAAAGTCAAAGATGTTGTAAATGGCCCATCAAATGCATTGTACCACCAAGAATCATAGTGATACTTACACAATTTATTAGATGAAAATAAGAGGAAGTGATGCACTGTGTGGATTTTTTTTACTAAGGAAAAATAAAAAAGAAATTGGGTGTTGGTAGACTAATGAAAAAATGGATGAAGAATTTTTTTTATAACTGATAGAATGAAGAATATTGTATATCAATCAACAATATATTAAAAATTTGGTCAAAGAGACATCAGACTGGAAATGACATCGATTATTAGAGTGAAGTAGAAACTTATCCATCTTGAATATGATGATTCCATTAAACATCATCTAGTATATGAAAATTTATCTTAAGATATGAAAAAAGAATAATTCATTCAATAAAACAAAAAATATTTGTCAAAATAAATCTTGAATGGATAGTTGAAGTAGTTTTCAAAGTGTTTTCAAGGTGGAAATTAGGATGGGAAGTTAACTATGAGGATCATATTAAGAAGAGATTTTATATATATATATGATTTCTTGATTTTATTCAATTGCTTCAATGAAACATAATTAATAATCCAATGTATTCATAATAATTAATAAATTCGAATTGGAAATAGGAATAAGAATGATGTTTTAAAATAAATTCTAAAGTTAGTTGATGTTGTGAGAAGATTCAAGAAGTTTCAAGAAGAGTTGAGAAGCATTAAAGAAGTTAAGATGAACCCAAAATTAAAAGAGAGTTTATGTTTATGGAAATTTGGATGAGTGGGAAAGTTTTTTAGAATCCCTCACAAACCTTTTTTGGTTCTCCTATAAATAGTGGAAGTAATTTATACATTCTAACACAAGTTTACTATTAAATAGATAAGATGGAATGATAAATAATTATATAGAGAAGAAGTGTCTAGATCGAGTATTCTTAAGGAATTTTTTTAGACAAAATAACAAATTAGAAAAGAAAATATAATATTTAGTGGTTTATAGAATCAGATCGAGAAATCAAATTGGAAATTACAGAATCAAAAAGAACTAGTTCATTATTGTTTCAATGTTATTATGGTAGAGTAATTTATTGGATTGAGCAATTCGACTAGGCAGATCAGACTAGAAAATCAAACTAAGTTTCATTACAAAGTCTAAGATAATTTTTCATGTTATATGGTAGGAAAGTAAGGAATTGTTTTTGAATAATATATTTGTGAAAGTTGACAAGATTCCATAGTAACAAATTTCTTAACAAATTACAAAATATTATATTACATGTTTTCATTGTAGTTTTAGCACATGAACTATTGTATTTAACATAGTGCTACATGAGTGTATGGGAACCTCCTACTCATTGTATTCCACATAAAAGGATTGTTTTCTAGTGGATTATGTGGAATATAACTATTTCCCTACCATACCATGGATGTATCTACTCTTGTTGAGTAGTGAACATTGAAAATTATTGTCTTCCTATGGATGTGGGATTGTTTTTTTTTCAGAAAAACTGATACCTCTTTAATAAAATGTGAAGGTTGTGTTATAAAGAAAGAAAATTAAAAGAAAAAATATAAATGATTCATCGCTCCCCTATCAGTGATACTTGATATTGAATGGGAACTTATATAATCCATTAATTCATCCATGGATTCCCCTAGGTTGATGACTCTATTCAATGATCATTCATGTAAAAATATGATATACCCCCTTGAAGATATGTAAAAATAACCATATTGTTCCATGTTCAAGGTTTTCACATTATGTAATGTTTGCACGATTTGTAATGTGTGGGGAATAATTCATTAAGGCTTATAATGGATTTGTGACTTGTATACTTTAAACTTCTTGAACATAAATAAAAATGTTATTTATGTACATATAATGCTGAAAGCCTTGTTTTTACTCTGATTCATCAGTTATAGGCCTCTCAGACAACTTGTGATCACCAAAAATCATTGGAAACCTTCATTAAAATTGAATCTTCATACATTTGGCTTCAATCATCAATCGTGGATTCATCAATACTTTTATTTGTCACATCAATCTGTGGAGTGGCTAGGAATTAAGTGCATTTATGTTTCTTAATTTATTTGTTTTCCTTCATATTTCTTCACATGCAAGTAAAAACATAATAATATCGGAAAAATTAATATTCTAAATGAATATCATATTGAACCAATCTATATTAAAATAAAATTAATATAAAACACATGAATGAATTTATATTCAAAATATATATATCAGAAGTTTTTCCTACACCAACCATCCAAACTAGGACATCTAATAGGATAGCCCACCTAGGGAATCTAAATAGAGAAAATCCATACAAAGCCCAAATCCCTGATACTAAAAATGGTTCTATGGCACATAATCTTATATTGAAACTGGTCTTGAATCAATCACATATCAACAGTATCCAATTGTCTTATACTTCACCATAATTGGACTTGGTAACGATAAAATACTATGGAGAACCCAGTCCCATCAGGATGTGGGTATTTTTATCAATTTTAACTATATAATCATATCCATCATGAGTGAAATCTCACCAAAGAGTACAATGAGAATAATTCTACCAAACTATATATCGAGAACTGACTAACCAGATGAGATACTCTACTGAGGTGGATAAGAAAACCCTCTATGTCTCCATCAACATGATATCTACTAGTCTTGAGGAATTTTATTTATATTTTGATGAGAACACTCTTAATGAGGATGATCATTCACTTCTGTATTCATTTGAGGAACAATAGGTTGACCCATATACTCCCCCCATTACAAGTGAAGTAGGGATCAGTGATACCATGATTGCATCTACAGTAGGCATTATCAACCCTATTAGTGATTCAAAGTGAAATATAAATGTATTATATTTCCAATATAATTTGAATATTCAATCTGTGGGGTCTATGTGGAGACTCCCATCATCATATACCCACCTTACCATTTATAAAGGAAAGGGTTTAATCTATAATCATTATAGTTATCCCATTTAATATGATATGGAAATATCTATGGATAGATCCCTTATTTCAAATGAGATAATGAGGATCATTAGGAAATAATTGATGGAGTTGTTACATAATATTTTCCTTGAGATTATGCATCAATAGTCTCTCATATAGGCCCTACATACAGTGAGGTTCCCGAACCCATAGTCTAGGGTATATTTATATTCTTCTCCCCCAAATTAGATAAAATCCATGAAATATTCCACCTCATACCAGCCCATATGGCTGGGAGAATTTTCTTATATTCAAGACCCCCAACCCATAGGGTAGAGAGATGTCTATAATTTCGACCACCTCATTGGGTGAACTCTAGACACTACCCAAACTTAGTAGAATTCATAGGGTCACTGGGAGAGATAGATTAATCAATGGTATGGGAAGCATAATCATTATATAGGTCCCCAAAGGATTCATCACCTACAACCAAATTGATAATTAATGGGTCTATCCATCGTTGATTATAAATTCAGAAAATTTATTGTTTTAATAGAGGTATAGGTAGCGCACATGGGAAGTAGTGTGGTCATTTATCTATTGATGAAATATAAAAAATATATTTATTGTATCCAAAACATGTCTATGTATTTCACCTATTCCATGGATAATGATTTGTATGAACTTCTCATAATGAGGAAACCGAAAAAGTTGGAGTTGAGAGGCCAGGACAATTACTTACCCTATATTTGATATCTTGAGTATACAATAGAGAGTTTCTTAAACATTAAGTACTACCTTTAAAAGTAGATAGATGAGGTATACTGGATCCACTAACACATAAATATTTATGATAATCATTTGAGAATTTTAAATATAACACACAATTTGTTCAATAGAATACGGGCCACACAATTATTAGTGTTAGATGATTTCCTTTCTATAATATATTCACCATGGTCTATTACCTTAAGAGTAAACATATATTAACATACTTCACATGTTCAGTAATGAAATACTCTACCTTCTTCATCTCATAAGTACCATGATTATGGAATCCCACCTTTTTATTATATAACTTTTCATTACATTGCAAAATAGAGGATCTTTTAATGTTTAGTTTATTAGAAATATGGTACATAATACAGAAAAACATAAAAAATTATTCTAAACAACTTGAAAGTATTATTAATTGGTTTATTATAAGTACTTTTACTACATCTCATAATTTGTGCACATACATCAAAGTAAAGGGTGATCTTAAGGTAGGGTAAGGGGAAGTATTAAAAGAAGTTTACATGTGATCGTGAGAAATATCGATAACAAAATTGAGGTATATAATAAAGGAATAAGAAAAGGAAAAATAGTCATATAATAAATAAAATAAAATTATCAATAACATATAAATTTGGCTAAAACATTTAATTGATTAATTCATAAGCATATCATTAAGGTTTATCACTGAGGTGTCATAACAATTATAAAGGTTATACACCAAGGTATCGTAAAACATGTCATCTATAGAGATTAAATTGTTTAACCAATGCATTGAAGACCTATAAAGGTAAACCCCTAATATGTATTAATTAATTTTATCCACATATATCATAACAAAAAATTTCGAAAATAACTTGTGGAGAATAAAAGAAATGGGTTTCATATCAAAATCATGACATTTTAAAAAAGTTCTTAAAGAGAAGATCTTTATGTCATTATCAACCCACAAAAAAGGAAGGTGGGTTTAATGTCTATTAATACCAGAATAAATTATATCATTTAGACATATATATTAATTCTATTACAAAATAAATCATTTTGGGTATTCACAAGATAAAATAAGATAATTTCTTGAGAAAAAGAGACAAATTTTGAGAAGAAACTTATGCAGTATAATGGGTGAGAAACATGGTTTTAGAAAACATTAAAAAGTGAGGGTACACAGGTATCTCATTAATAAAATACTCTAAATATAGTAAAGTTATATAATAAAATGGATTAAATAACATATTATGTAAATTTTAAATACATACCACATCAAAAGTGAACTTGAAAGGAAAAGAAAAGTTGAGATTTCCCTTACATTGGAGAGTAACTCCAAAAACTCAAAGATTAGGACCTTGGGGAATGAGGAAGCCTTTAGAGGATTCCTTTGGAGGTGAAACCATCAGATATTATAGGATGAATTGGGAAATAAATTTAATGGAGAGCTGGGTGGGTATTTATAGCAAAAGTGATGAATTTTTCTATTGATTTCCTTAGACACCTCGATAGTGGTATTTGAAAAACCATAGACTTGAACATGGTATCCTCCCATGGGATTTTTCAAATGGGACACCTACTATGTTATTATAATCCAAAATAGTTGGCCAGAATTGTATATTAAAAATTACATCATTATGATGTCAATAATTATATAGAAAATCTCAAATTGTATTTTACTATTCCTCATTTTTTTTAAAATTATCATAAATTTACCCTAACCTAATTTCAACATGATAATTTCAAAAATGATATTTATTTAATAATAATAATTACATAATTATTATAAAATAAAATTTTAAATATAAAAATCCTTATTTATTAAAAATAAAATTGGATAGAAAATGCATAGTAAAATACATAGAAAAGTTTTTGACACATGAAAAAAATAAAATTATTTTATAATTTAAATTTAAATAAGAGATATTTAAGAAAAATATTTCATTAAAATATTTATTATTCATAATATATTAGTTTATTATAAATATTTATATATTTTCTAAAAAGTAAAAGTTCTATCCAAAAATCAATTTATCAAATTCATCATATTTTTAAGAAAAATTATTCCCAAAACAAAATTGTTGGGATAAAAATTTTATTTATACAAAGGGATCACACATTAAGTAACTAAGACCTCAGTACATGACCCCTTATAACACCCACATATGACTTAAGGGTGAGGTGTGCGATGGTGATAGATTCTTGGGGTGGCTCGGATAGCATCGCTCGAGTTGTAATTTCCACTAACTTGAACTTCTATCATAAGTGATTTCATTAAATATTAACATATTGAATCTCAATTTAGGATTGGAAAAGAGTGAAGCCTAGTGATGCTACCTATTTCCCAAGATCCGACAAATGGGCTTTGTATAACATGACTCTACTAAATGAGTCCATCAACTCTTCTTTCTATACTAATTTTCCTTTGTCATTTGTATTTATAAACAATAATTATATTGTTAAAATCATTATCAAGTGTATATTTTCCAACAGTTATATTAACCAGTGGTCATAACTAAAAAATATTTATATAACGTTCAAAACCTTATGGTCACATTTCAAATTATACTCACATCATTATTAAAGAGATATATTTTTTTTGACCACAAAATAATATAAAAACTATTTCTAGGAAAAAAATATTATTAGAAAAGTTATAGTCATTACATTCTTACCACATTAAGAAACTTTGTCCCCAAAATTTGAAGCCATACCCTCAGTTGAGAAAAGGTGTGGTTACTTTTTCCTAATTGTCTCCTCTGGTTCTCATGTGGCTTATTCATATTTTTGGTTCCTCCACAACACTTTAATGAGGTGGTTAGTCTTGTTGCATATAACCTTTTCCATATGTTCCAAGATATCCAATGTACGATCCTTATAATAGAGGCCATATTCTAGTTGTACCACTTCATGATTCAGTACATGTGATGGGTCAGTTATGTACTTCCTGAAGAGAGATACATGAAAAACATCATGAACTTGACAAATATTTTGGGTAAGTTAAAGTTGATAGGCCACTGCACCTATGCGATCAAGGATTTCATAGGGGCCAATGTACCTGGGGATGACCTTCCCTTTATCCAAAAACCACATAACTCTCTTCTAATGTAAAATTCAAAGGAAGAACTTATCTACAACACCAACCTCCAATTCCCATTTATGGTTGTTAGAATAGATATTATACTGACTCTGAGTAGCGTTTATGTGTTGTTGGATGGAATAAACCTTTTCTATCATCTTTTATACAAGATCAGGCCCAAGAAACTTTATCTCACCAGCTTCATATCAATAATTAAATGGTCTACATCGCCTCCCATATAGAGCTTAATAGGGTTCCATTTTAATACTTTAATGGAATATATTTTTTTATGATAACTCAAATAATGTAATATGTTGATCCCATTCACCTTTAAATTCCATTAAGCATGTCCTCAGCATGTCCTTTAGTGGCTAAATTGGCATTTTATATGGACCATCAGTTTGGGGGTGATAGGCCGTACTGAAATTCAATTTGGTACTCAGATCATGTTGTATAATTCTCCAAAATTTTGATGTGAACCATGTATCTTGATCAAAAATTATAGAAATTGGAACTCCATGCATCCTCACCACTTACTTCATATAAATATTGGAAAGTTGGTCAATAGAGAAATCTTCAAGAATAGAGATAAAATTGGTAGTCTTGGTGAGACTATACACTATAACCCATATCAAATTGTTTCTTTTGGATGTTCTCTGGAGACCTGTAAAAAATTTAATAGTGATATTATCCCACTTCCATGATGGTGTGGGTAGTGGTTGTAATACCCCTTTATGAATTTGCCACTCTGCCTTCACTTGTTGACATAATAGGCACCTTGTAGTGTAGTCAACAATCTACCTTTTCAAGTCAACCCACCAATAATGATAATGAAGGTCCCTATAAATTATTTTTCTTCCATGATATATAGATAATGTAGATCTATGAGATTCATCCATAAGTTATTTTTTATTTCCATAATAGATGGAAAACATATCCTTGTATGAAATTTTAGTAATCCTTCTTAATCAACATTGAACTCATGAAACTTCTCATTCTTCACATCCTTTATATTCTTCTATAATAAATATTCATATATTTGATATTTCTTGATCATTTATAATAATGATGGTTGAGAAATAATTTGGGATAGGGTTGATGATGTCCCTTCGCTTACAATTCCCATGTCCAGTATTATTAGGTCTTTGATCAAAGAATATCCCTAAATACTCATAATATATAGAACAAGAGGATCTTTCCTACTTAATTCATCCTCTACATTGTTTTCTCTTCTGGGATAATAATTAATTGAACAATAATTGTCTTTAAGAAGTTCCATCCATCTCCTATATCTCGTGTTCAAATCCTTTTGTGTGAAAATATATTTTAAACATTGATGGTTTGTGTATATATCACATTTGTCCTCATAAACATAGTACCTACATATCCTCATATAAAAAACAACCACAAACAGCTATAGGTCATGAATAAGATAATTTTTCTCATGAGGCTTCAACTGTCGAGATGCGTAAGCAATTACCATGTCATTTTTCTTGAGGACTCACCCAAGAAATTTTAAAGATGCATTAATAAAGATAATGAATCCTTCTCTGATAGAGGGTAAACATAACATAGGTTCAATAACCAATCTCTTCTTCAGATCTTGGAAACTTTATTCACACTCACTTTTCTAGATGAACTTAACACCATTTTTGTTAACTTGGTTACTAGATTAGAATATCGGGAACAATTTTTCACAAACCTATTATAATATCCTACTAAATAAAGAAAACTATGATTCTAAGTTACTATTATAGGATGAGGCCACTCCTTCATAAAATTTATCATTGCGGGGTCAATTGAGATTCTTTCATTGGTTATAATATTCCCTAAGAAACCAACTTTTTGTAACCAAAATTCACATTTTATGAAATTTCCAAATATCCTCTCCTTCCTTGGAGTTTATAATATAACCCTTAGATGATCCTCATGCTTCTCATGAATTTTTAAATATATCATAATATCATCAATAAAATCTACTGCAAAGTTATCAAGGCAGTCCTTAAAGACTATATTCATCAAATCAATAAAAATATCAGGAGCATTAGTAAAGCCAATGGTCATAACAAAAAACTCATAATTCCTATATCTTGATCAGAAGGAGGTCATTGGAATATATATTTTTTTCAACCTTAATTGATGATAACTAGATCAAATATAAATCTTAGTGAAGAATTGAGCCCCATGAAGTAGGTCAAATAAATCATCAATTCTTGGAAGAGTGTAATTTTTCTTCATTATGATCCCATTATGTTCTCTATAATCAATTCATAAAGGCACTGATCCATCCTTCTTATACACAAATAGAACAGGTTCCCTCAAATGAGACACACATGGTCGAATAAACCCCTTCTACAAAAGATATTGGAGTTATTTCATTAAATCATCCAGCTCCACATTTTCTATTTCATATGGGGTCTTGGATAGTGGATTGGATCCAGGCCTGAGTTCAATGGAGAACTCTACCTCTCTTTCAGGGGGAGGTCCAGGTAACTCCTCAGGAAATGCATCAATGTATTATTGAATTATATAGAAATAATTTTGTGTATAATTTCATTTACTTCTCCATCTTCATCAATAATTTCGATAAAGAATGAAATGGGTGGTGATTCTAGACAAAGATTAGGTTGTGGTATCTCTCATTTGAAAACAACTACAAGTTATCCATTCAAGACTACTGATATTTCCTTACTTATGCATTTTATCATAACATTATACTTTGAGAACTTGTATATCCCAAGTATAATTTAGAATTCCAACATGGGAATGACTACTAGATTTGTGATAGGATTGTTCTCGCCAAAGTGACTACTAGAGTTTCTTTACACTGTTGATTCATGGATAGTCCCTCTAGGATTCTTGACTGGTATATCTACTTATAGAAGTTCAAGTATTGATTATATATTATTTTCAAACATGGAGGAAATAAATGACTGTACAGAACCATAATTAGACAAAGTACTTTCAATATTTGACAGAACAATAAGAGTACATTCCACCACATAATTTAGAGCTTCAACTTTAGTCGTTGTGATAGAAAATGAACTACCTTTCTCCCTTGTCTTATGTTTATGTTGATAATGATTCTACTCCATTAAAGTTGTATTTTTATAGTGATTGGAAATGTTCCCAATATTTCCACACTTGAATCATTTGACTTCAGGTAGGGGCTACACCATCTTCCCTTTGTCGTTATTGATTAGAATTTGAGGTTTCACCTCACTATGAAAGTTCTGAGAAATATGTCCTTCTATTCCATACTTGTAACATTTCCCGTTCCCAAGCAATAATTTCTCCAAATGATTCTTACCATATTTTTTTCATGTGGAAAGTTCAACTTATTTCCTCCTCTTCCATGATCAAAGATCCTACCCATTTTTGGATACAAAGATCTATTATTTTCATTCAATATATGGGACCATTGTATCTCTATGATTTGTAGCTAAACCTTCATATAACTCCCCACAATCTACTCATAGTTTTAATAGTCTTGGTTGGAAATATTATTCTATATTTGTGCTCTTATTACACTAAAGAACCTATCAACCTTCCCATTTGGATCCATGAAAAAGCTAAATGTGTAACAATAAAGACTTGTGATGTTCATCTCATAGCTTCCCATAGATTCATTTTCATTCTAATTCATCTCTCATAATTCTTTCTGCATTTTAGTTCACATTGAATGGTGTTTTTTTTGAAAAATGTTCCCCTCAACTATTCCTACTATATAGCTTCAATATCCCCTCTTGGATTTGTCTTTTTAACCAGTTTCTACCTCTAATCAGCTTCTCCCTCTAGGTGGTACACAGACATGGTGACTTTATCTTGTTCTTAATAATTGTGTACAGAAAAGACTTTTTCTATAGATCTTATCCATTGTTTATCATTCAATGGGTTAGTAAATCCATTGAATGAAGGTTTTCGTTGACACATGAAGGACTCAAAGGAAATTTGTTCCCTTCTAGGTGAATCTAATATCGTGTCTTGATTCAATTATTATTCATAACTCAAGTCATTTGATTTATCATTCTCATGAAGTTTTCTATTTTGAATTGCATCATAAGGCCATCGATGCCTTGGCCGTTGTGCTCACCATTTACTTGGTTTCACATATTTCTTGCCATTTTTTAAAAGATGAAAACCTTAGTGAGAAATGTTTTTCTTTTAAAAATATTATAATTCTAAATAAATTTCATTTCTTAAAACATATTTCTTAAATATGTTATTCTTTAACAACAATTACATTTTCTATAAATCCTTCATAATGTTTCACAAAAATCTTTTGATTAACCAAATATATCCCCCATGAGTGTCAAACTAGGAGTACAACAAGGATCATTTTCGAGTTCTAGGTTACCCTGAGTCAAGCCTCACATCCCCTTTCAGTGTTGATACCCCTAGGTACATCTGTTCTAGAGATACATAAAATTTATGATAGCCATATAGGGATTTATTTTCTCATAAATCACTTACTTAATATTTCCCCAAAATATCGTGATGTTTTTTCTTATATTTAATCATTTCTATAGGGTTTCTCCTAAAGTTTTTAAATATTAATTTCCGCAAATGACTATACCATCCTTTGATACCAATTATGGAATCCATTCTTTTTATTACATAACTTTTCATTACATTGTACAAATAAAGGAAATAAAAATATTTAATTTCTTAGAAATAAGGTACATAGTACATGAAAATATAATAAAATTCTAAAAAACATAAAAGGGTTATTCATTGGTTCATCATAATTACTTTTACTACATCTTATAACCTGGGGACATACACTACTGGAATTCTACCCTTTACCAACGGTTCAGAACCATTGGTAAAGGACTGGAAACCGTTGGTATATTATATACCAATGGTTTCCCAAACTGTGGCCAAGTAAGTAGTGGGTAAAGGCTTATACAAACGGTTATATGTAAACTGTTGGTATATGTGTTAAAGTAAGAGATATACCAATGGTTTCACAAACTGTTGGTATATGTTACCCTTACACCAATGATTCTAAACCATTGGAATATAGTGTAAAATATACATTCAAAGCATATACCAACGGTTTTTAAAACTGTTGGTACATGTTTATACCAATGGTTATAACAAAACCATTGGTATAATATACATCAAAAGGATATACCAACGGTTTTAAAAATAGTTGGTATACATATGCTGCAGCTCCACAGCAGCCAGTAACCCCCTCCAACCTGCAACTCTCCATGACCTGTAAGTACACATACATATCCAGAATCCAAAAGCCTACATGGGATGTTTAAAATTCAACCATAATTTAGAAATTTAGAAATTTAAAATTCATTACCCACTCAAACCAAAACACAAGAGAAAAATCCAGAATCCAATACATCCACAATCCAATACATCCATAATTGAAATGAAATAACACCCATAACACCAATAAAAAATTAAAATCCAACACATCTAGAATCCAATACACATACCAGTATTCAAAATTTTGAATTCATTACCAATACAACCAGAATTCATAAATTTAGAATTGAAAATAAATAACACCCATAACAGTATTAAAAATTTATAACTCACTCCTCACACAAACCACAACACCAATACAACCAAGAGAAAAGGCCTACATGTTATAGGAAGCACATGGGATGTTTACTCATGGTCTTGGGTTGACTGTCTTAAAACCAATAAAAAAACTTGGGTAGAGTGGACAAGGATCATGATACCCATATAATAGAAAATGGTAGTGGTCACATTCTTAGACCTAAGATGATTTATAGGAAGCACATGGGATGTTTATATTCCTTTAATGACTATGTATCCATGTATAAATGGTTCCTGATGTGTTAGTGGGAAACATTGACCAATCTCGACATATGAGATGGGTTACCAGAATAGCCTACATGTTTTTCATAGACTTTTCAATTGGAATAAGGGGGTATGTGGATAATTGTAATTTGGTCTCCTGGGTGTGATATGAGATGAATCCCCATTTTGGGTAGTGGGTATGAATATTCAATTATGTCTTTGGTATTGGGTTCCCAAAGGAACTTTGGTTTGGTCCTAGAACCCAGTATTTGAGGATGGGAATGACGTATTAAATGTCATGTGTTTTAGAATAGGGGTAGGATTTCCTCACATGAGAAGTGTAATGTGTGAGGTTGGACCATGGATACTTGTGCTAAAGTATCAACACAATCCGAATACGTTTGGTCGGTTTTCCGTATGCAAGTTGTTGTTTTCACATAAAATCCTATCCATTTCAAAAAAAAGTGAGAAGGTTTGAGTGGTACCGGCCGCACCATACCTCATATTGAGGTCGGTTGACTCGTACATGTCACAAACGACCCATGGATCGTTTTCATAAAGTATCAACATAATACAAATGCGTTTGGTTGGCTTTCCGTATGCCAATTGTTGTTTTCACTTAAAATGTTGTCCATTTCAAATAAAAGTAAGACACTTTGAGTGGTACCGACCACACTGTCCCTTGGATTAAGACGGGGTTGAATCGTACACATCAAAAATGTCCCATGGATCCTTTTTCTAAAGTATCAACATAATCAGAATACGTTTGGTTAGTTTTCCAAATATTTATTGTTTTAACTTAAAACAGTGTCCATTTTAAACAAAAGAGAGACACTTTGAGTAATACTGGACACACCTTGCCTTGGATTGAGGTGGGTTTGACTCTTACATATCACAAATGACCCCTGGATCGTTTTCATGAAGTATCAATACAATCAAAAAGCATTTGGTTGGTTTTCCGTATGCAAGTTGTTGTTTTCACTTAAAATCATGTCCATTTCAAATAAAAGTGAGAAAATTTGAGTTGTACCAGCCATACCGTGTCTAATATTGAGTATTAATTGAATAATAAATGTCCAAAATGACCCATGGATCGTTTTCATAAAGTATAAACATAATCCAAATGCGTTTGGTTGGTTTTCTGAAAGCAAGTTGTTGTTTTCACTTAAAATGTTGTCCATTTCAAATAAAAGTGAGACACTTTGAGTGGTAACAGCCACACCGTCACTCAGATTGAGATGGGGTTGACTCATACATGTCAGAAATGACCCATGGATCCTTTTTATATTGTATCAACACAATCAGAATACGTTTGGTCAGTTTTCCAAATGTCTGTTGTTTTACTTCAAATAGTGTCCATTTTAAACAAAAGAGAGACACTTTGAGTGATATCGGCCACAAAATGCCTCAGATTGAGGTGGGATCAACTCTTACATGTCACAAATGACCCATGTATTGTTTGACTAAAGTATCAATACAATTTGAATGAATTTGGTCAGTTTTCAGTATGCAAGTTTTTGTTTTCACTTAAAATCCTGTCCATTTCAAATAAAAGTGAGACAGTTTGAGTGGTACTGGCCACACCATGCCTTATATTGAGGCAGGGTTGACTCTTACACATACCAAATGACATGTGGATCATTTTACTAAAGTATCAATATAATATTAATGTGTTTGGTCAGTTTTCTGTATGCAGGTTGTTGATTTCACTTAAAATCTTGTCCATTTCAAATAAATGCGAGAAAGTTTTAGGGGTACCAGCCACACCTTGCCTCGGATTAAGGTAGAGTTGACTTTTACATATCAAAAATGACCCATGGATATTTTTACTAAAGTATAAATAGAATCTTAATGTGTTTGGTTGGTTTTTCGTATGCCAGTTGTTGTTTTCACTTAAAATGTTGTCCAATTCAAATAATAGTGAAACACTTTGAGTGATACCGCCACACCGTGCCTCGGATTGAGGCGGAGTTGACTTTTACATGTAAAAAATTACCTATGGATCATTTTATTGAAGTATCAATTCAATTAGAAAGCATTTGGTCAGTTTTCTATATGCAAGTTGTTGTTTTTACTTAAAATCATGTCCATTTCAAATAAAAGTGAGACAATTTGAGTTGTACCGGCCACACCGTGCCTCAGATTGAGGAGGCGTTGAGTCGTACACATCACAAATGACCCATGTATAATTTTCATAAAGTATAAATATGATACTAATGTGTTTGGTCAGATTTCCATATGCAAGTTGTTGTTTTCACTTAAAATGTTGTCCATTTCAAATAAAAGTGAGACACTTTGAGTGTTAACGGCCACAATGTCCCTCAGATTGAGATGGGGTTGACTCATACACATCACAAATGACACATGGATACTTGTTCTAAAGTATCAACACAATTAGAATACATTTGGTTGGTTTTCCAAATGTCTGTTTTTTTACTTAAAACAGTGTCCATTTTAAACAAAAGAAAGACACTTTTAGTGATACCGGCCACACTGTGCCTCATATTGAGGCGGGGTTGACTCGTATGTGTCACAAGTGACCCGTGGATCGTTTTACTAAAGTATAAATACAATAAGAAAGAATTTGGTTGGTTTTACATATGAAAGTTGTTGTTTTCACTTAAAATCTTATCCATTCCAAATAAAAGTGAGACAATTTGAGTGGTACCGGCCACATCGTGCCTCAGATTGAGGCAGAGTTGACTTGTAAATGTCACAAATGACCCATGGATTGTTGTACTAAAGTATAAAAAGAATCCGAATGCATTTGATCAATTTTATGTATTCAAGTTGTTGTTTTCACTTAAAATCTTGTCCATTTCAAATAATGTGAGACAGTTTGAGTGGTACCGGCCACATTGTGCCTCAGATTGAGGCGAGGTTGACTCGTACACATCACAAATAACCCGTGGATCATTTTTATAAAGTATCAATAGAATATGAATGTGTTTGGTCAGTTTTCCATATGCCAGTTTTTGTTTTCACTTAAAATGTTGTCAAATTCAAATAAAAGTGAGACACTTTGAGTTGTACCGGCCACACTGTGCCTCAGATTGAGATGAGATTGACTCGAAACATCAAAAATAACCATGGATATTTGCACTAATGTATCAATACAATCAGAATGCATTTGGTTAGTTTTCCAAATGTATGTTATTTTTACTTAAAATCTTCTCATTGCTTCCTCTTTTTGATTAGGGTTTCCACTCTTCTCTCACATTCTTCTGAAGCTCTAAAACCCTCTTTTCCGTTGGGATTTAGGGATAATCTTGAAAAAATCATATATTGGGATCCGAGAAGATGAATTAAGAGTGTGATTGTCTCCAGAATCAAGGTACGTGGTCGATGCTTGGTACTAAAGTAATAGTAATGGAATGTTAATTAGATTGGGATTTAGGGTGAATCTTGAAGAGAGATTAGATTGGGTTCAGTGACCTTATGATGTAGTGATTGGTGTGATGATGTTAGTGATACATAGTTGTGTGAGGTACCCAGTGAAGGATGATGATATATGTGGCGGGGGTTATGCATGGTAGGAGGAAGGTGGGGGGGAGTCTAGGGTCCAGGAAGGAGGGGGGTTGTCCGGGGTCTAGGAAGGAGGGTGGGGGCTGTCTGGGGTCCATGGAGGTGGGTGGGGAGGCTATCCAGGGGGTTTTCTGGGGTCTAGGGAGGAGTGTGGGGGGTGGCTATCCGGGGGGATATCTGAAGTCCAGGGAGGAGGGTGGCAGGGTTATCCAGGGTCCAGGAAAGAGGGTGGGGGAGGGGGGCTGTCCAGGGGCTTTTCGGGGTCCAGGGAGGAGGGGGGCTGTCCAGGGTCCAAGAAGGAGGGTGGGGGCTGTCCGGGGGATGTTTGGGGTCTAGAAGGAGGGTGGGGAGGCTGTCCGATGTCCAGGGAGGAGGGTGGGGGTTGTCCGGGGTCTTGGGAGGAGGATGGGGGGCTATTAGGGGGTTGTCTGAGGGGATGTTCGGGTGGATGTCCGGGGTCTAGGGAGGAGGGTAGGGGGGAGGGCGGCTGTCAAGGGTCCAAGAAGGAGGGGGGCTGTTTAGGGGGCTGTTTGGGGGGCTATCTGGGGTCCTGGGAGGAGGGTGGGGGGGGGGGGGCTATCTGGGGTCTAGGGAGGAGGGTGGGGGGATGTCTGAGGGGCTCTCTGGGGGGCTCTTTGGGGGGCTTTTAAGGGTCTAGGAAGGAGGGTGGGGAGACTGTCCCAGGTTCATGGGATGGTATTTACATATTCTCTAAGAAAATTCTTTCAAGGTTAAAAAAATAATTTCATTATATAAACTTCTAATCAGACCACCAATTTTCTAAATTCAACTAAAAAATTAAAATTTCATTAAAATAGGGGGGTTTCACAGAAAATAACCAAATCAAATTTTATTATTTATAGATAAAAAAATAAAGATTATGTAACCTACCTAATCACACATATATTCAGGCACAAAAAATCAATAAACATCAAAGGTTAGTAATATCAGTCAAAAATGTAGCGGATCAATCTGTCCCTTATCACTATCATCTTCATACTCACCCTCTTCCTCATCGTTGTCCCCATCATCTTCCTCACCCTCCTCCTCACCCTCGTACTCAGCCTCAGCCTCCTCATCTCCCTCCTCCTCCACCTCGTCCTCCTCCTCTCCCTCCTTCTCCACCTCGGACCCCTCCTCGCCCTCCTCCTCCTCCACCTCAGTCTCCTCCTCACCATCATCTCGAACTCCACAATAATTTCCACCTAGTGCAGCATATATAGAACGCATCGATGACATATATTCCTCACAAATAGTGCTAGCCTCTAGTGGAAGTGTTGTATGTAAAGCTTCCAGCAGTTTTATAAATGTAGTGTTTGCCATAGTAGACTGTGCTGCCATCTCTGTGGCCCTTTTTTAAGCCTGTTTTGCCTATTCCTTAACCTACTAAAACATGGTGGAACTAAAACTCTTACCTAAGGAGGGCCAATACCTCGTCGGAACTATACTCTTCCCAGGCCGGCAACGTACACTACCAGGGTGCTCATCTCCCAACACCTGATGTAAGTGATCATTTCGCCAAAAATTGTTAGGTTATTGGGCATAAAGGGCCTCTTAAGCAGCCTATTACAAATATAAATAGATTATTAAGTAACAAAATAGAGATTAAAATTTTAAATATACAAATTAAAACTTAAAATCTGCTGCTGAGTTAGTTCATTAACCACACTTCCATCTTTCTTCTTTCTACTCGAGCAAAATAGTTTTTCTTGAGGCACACGTACTTCTATATTCAATTAATGCCTCTATAATGAAATTGAATGTAGGAAACCATAATTAAAAATAGGATACTAAAAAAAATAGTAATCACATAACTAAAATTATATAACAACTTTAGTAATCAAATAAATTATGGGGGAAGCAATATAAAGTGAAAGTCCTAAAGAAAGATTATAAAATATCATACCAGTTGTCTCTCATGATCTGGCATCATAGTATGTCCTAATGTGTGGACGTATTTCTTAGCATCTTAATTTCTTCCAGATGCATCCTAAATAAAATTCAATAATTAGAATTAACGAAAACATGAAGATTTTCATTTAAATACTTATCATTTGAATAATACCATAAATTGGCTAGTCTCCCAATGAGTAATCATCTGTCGGTACTGTTCTAATAGAAAATAATACACGATAGGGACCACCTCTAATGTAACGTCCCGGCCCCGGGTGCCACGCAACGGGTGCCCCGATCCCGGTTCGCCATGTGACCTCAAGCACATTTCCCCAGACGCCAAAGGCTGCCGACTAGCAGCAAGGGCCCAGGTCTGATAGTGGGGAAAGTATGCCCTCCTTTGTCAAAGTTTAGCGCAGCAGAATACCAAAATAAACATACAACAACAGAGGAAGTAGTAAAACATACATAATTGAAATACACAACAGCAGTTGATATAACCAACAGTATATAAATGGTGATACTACATGTCTCAAGTTCTAAGAAAACAACCAGAACATGTTATACATCAATACGGTACAAACAAAAGCAGAGTACAACAAAACAAAGCAAAACAGCTGGCAGCGGCATCACGAGCCTAGGCTCGGTCCCATGCCCTCCTACTCCTTAGCAACAGTCATGTACCTGTATAGGGACTCTTTCCCCTATCTACACCTGCATCAACGTAATATATTTGGGCTAAAAAGCATGACTCAAATAGGGTGTGAGAATTATATCTAGTATGCACCTACCAAAGGCCCATGCTCAACTGTGTGTAAAGCATGCAAAAAGTGTGTAGTAGTAAAATGCAATAACTATGCAGTACTCAAAAGTAACTAACTTAACAGTTAAATTGCCATTTTATTATTCATTTAATCTCTTTAATTTAGTAACATTTTTGTGCTCAATAGCACTAATCCCTCAGGCCAACCATTATCTCTCCCTCAGGCTAATATAGTCACGCCCTCAGGCTAATATAGTCACGCCCTTAGGCTAATATAGTCACACCCTCAGGCTAATATAATCACGCCCTCAGGCTAATCACAACAACACCATCAGGCTAATACAATCACGCCCTTAGGCTAAACAGGTAACCGGTCCATGCACAACATATCAAAATGCAGTAAACAAGCAATTCCTCTCAAGGCAATTCTTACAATTACTACATTGAAGGCATACCCTTGGGTATCCTGGCCAAACGGCTAAACAGAGAAACACACCCGCGGGGTGGTTCCGGATCCAAGAAACGATCCCAATCAGCATTTTATTATCAAAATTTAATCACCTATGCAATTCTAGGCATTAAATATTGCAATGGCTTCAGCCACACGACACCCCAACATGGGTTCGTGGCACAAAAACGCACGACAGTTGGAAAAATAAAACAAAGCCACCTACCTTAAACATCAACGAACGCTATAACCGAACGCCGACTCCAGAAATGCCTAAGAACTACATAGATATGATGAAGAAAAAAACCCATTAAAACGTAAATAACTTACGCTGGGAGAAGAATTGGAAAGAACGGTACCAAGAGGTGGAAGCCCTTACCCGTGCGGTTCCAACAGGATCGTCCGAGACGGAATCAGATTCCAGACGAATGCCTGAAGGATCTTCAAAGGTTCGGCCTCCTCCTTTGGCTCCAAAATGGATCAAACGCCTCCTTTTCCAAATATGGAGGCCACTGCCTGTTTTAAGCCTGGAAAACAAAGTACACGGCGTGTACTCCTTTCATTTAACTGTTCTTTTGGCGGCAACGCCACACTGTTCATCTGCCGACAAGAGTACACGGCATGTACAGCCAAGTACACGGCGTGTACTGCCGCCCAGCTGGCGGTGACTTCACCACCTTACTTTTTAACATGCCGACTGACTACATGGCATGTAAGGTACCACTACACGGCATGTAGTCGGTTCCTACACCCTTCGTTGCCGGAATGGCTACACGCCCTGTGTACTTATCCCAACACGGCCAAAAGTACACGGCGTGTGGACAAGGTACACGATGTGTAGTTTCAAAATTTAGGATTTTTTCCATTTTTCCATATTCTTTCAAAAATCACTTAATGAAAAGGAAAAGAAGAAGCCTGTACCTTAAAAATAAGAATCGGGTTCTTACAAACTTCCCCCCTTATAGCAATTCATCCCCGAATTGCCCTTCCAAGTGTGGAGAAGATAAAGCTCAGAACAGCTCTGGACAATGAGCACATACATCGGCCTCCCACTCCCAGGTCTTGTCCAGCACTCGTCCATGATGCCATAGCACCCGTACGAGAGGAACTGACTAGCCTCGGAGAACCTTCGTGCTCCTGTCAACGATACGGATCAGATGCTCCTCAAAGGACGCATCATGATGCAGCTCAACCTCCTCAGGCTGAATGGTGTGAGATGGTTCTGAATGGTAGTGACGCAACTGAGACACGTGGAAGACGTCGTCCATGGCTCGGTACTGCTGCGGTAACTGCAATCGATAGGCAACCAGCCCGACTCTTTCGAGAATCTCAAAAGGTCCCACATACCTCGGTGAAAGCTTACCCTGTCTCCTGATCCGTTTGTGTCCCAGCCTCGGCGAAACACGCAAGAAAACATGATCCCCAACCTCGAACTCCAAAGTTCGTCTGTGGCGATCAGCATAAGACTTCTGACGAGACTGCGCGGTAGCCATCCGCTTCTGAATTAACTAGACCTGCTCAGATGTCTCCTGCACGAGATGTGGTCCTAGTAAAGCTGCTTCACCTGCCTCTAACCAGCACAAAGGTGATCGGCATGGCCTACCATATAAAGCCTCTTATGGTGACATCTAAATAGTTGCCTGAAAACTATTGTTATAGGAAAACTCGACTAAGGGTATATGCTTCTCCCAAGAGCCCCCAAAGTCTAGGACGCATGCGCGCAACATGTCCTCTAGCACTTGTATCGTCCACTCTAACTGGCCATCTGTCTGAGGGTGGTATGTTGTGCTCAGATACACCTGTATACCCAGCGCCCTCTGAAAAATCTGCCATAAACGAGATGTAAAGTGGGCGTCCCTATCTGAAACGATAGAACGAGGGACCCCATGCAGATGTACGATATCTCGGATATACAGCCTTCCGAGCTCATCCATACCGAAGGTCTCCTTGATCAGCAATAAGTGATCTACCTTCGTAAGCCTGTCCACAACAACCCATACGGTGTCATTGCCTCGAGGTGAACTTGGAAAACCCATCACGAAATCCATTGCAACATCATCCCATTTACACTCCGGAATGGGAAACTGCTGTAACAGCCCAGCTGGTCTATGATGCTCTGCCTTCACCTGCTGAAAGGTGGAACACCTCGTAACAAAACTAGCTATCTCTCTCTTCATACCCGACCACTAGTACTGAAGTCTCAAGTCTTGGTACATCTTGGTAACCCCGGGATGAATGGCCCAAGCTAAAGCATGACACTCACTCATCAGCTCCTCACGTATATCCCCTGGAACCCACACACGTCCATGGAAATGCAAAACCTCTTCATCGCCTATCTTCCAACCGGAAGGAGGGTCATCACTTGCCACCGAATCCCGTAGAACTAGTCCTTCTGAAACCGATAGCTGCCTCATCCTCACTCTGTCCAGGAGGGTAGAAGTCACAGATAACGAGGAAAGATAAATCTGCCCCTGACTGTCATGCACCCCTAGATGCATCTCAGAGAACAAGGCCATAAGCTGCCACTCACCACTGGCCTCCTGCACTGCCTGTATCTGAGTCTTCCTGCTCAGTGCATCGACTACTGCATTACATTTAGCAGGTGTATAGGCAAGCTCAAAATCGAAGGACTGTAGGTACTCGACCCACCTTCTGTGCCTCAGATTTAGGTCACGCTGAGTAAAGATATACTTAATGCTTTTGTTGTTTGTGAAAACCACAAAATGCTCTCCCAACAGGTAATGTCTCCAACATCGCAACACATGCACAACTGCAGCCAACTCGAGATCGTGCGTCGGGTAATTTCTCTCATTTGGCCTCAACTGTCGAGAACCGTATGCCACAACTCGGTCGCCCTGTATCAAAATGGCTCCCAGCCCAATCCTTGACGCCTCACAGTAAACTGTATATCTCTTCCCCTACTCTGGGAGTATCAGGATTGGTGCTGATGTCAGCCTTCCCTTTAGGTCATAAAAAGCTGTCTCAGAAGCTTCTGACCAAACGAACTTCACACCCTTCTTAGTCAGACCTGTCAACGGTGCTGCTAAGCGGGAGAAGTACTGTATGAAACGTCTATAGTAACCAGCCAGCCCTAAGAAACTTCGTATCTCAAACATGTTCTTGGGATGCTCCCAGGAAACTGATGCTCTCACCTTCTCTGGGTCCACTACAACTCCTTCCTCTGAGATGATATGACCTAGTAAGTGAATCTGGTCCATCCAAAAGTTTCACTTCGAGATATTAGCATATAGGCAATGCTCTCTCAGTGTACTCAATACGATCTCAAGATGGGTGGCATGGTCATGTCAAGTGTGAGAGTACACCAAGATTTCGTCCATGAATACTACCACAAATGAATCAAGATACGGATGGAACACACGATTCATCAGAGCCATGAAAACTGCTGGCGCATTCGTGAGTCCGAACAGCATAACCATATACTCATATAGACCATACCTATTCCTAAAAGCTATGAGAGGTATATCCGATGGTCTAACGCGCAACTGATGATATCCGGATCTCAAGTCAATCTTTGAGAACACTCGTGCTCCATGAAACTGATCAAACAGATCATCTATCCTCAGCAAGGGATATCGGTTCTTAACCGTCAACTGGTTCAGCTTCCGATAATCCACACAAATCCTAAGGGTACCATCCTCCTTCTTTGCAAAGAGGACCGACGAACCCCAAGGAGAAGTACTGGGTCGGATAAAACCCTTCGCCTGTAGCTCCTCTAACTGCCTCTTGAGATCCTGCAACTCAGGCGTGGCCTTCCTATAAGGAGGAATGGACACAGGTGCTGCTCCTGGAACATGCTCGATAGAGAAATCCACCTCACACACCAGAGGTAGACCTGAAAAGTTGTCCGGGAAGACATCCCTGAAATGAACGACAACTGGAGGGAAATCCGTCTGACAAGTCCCCTGGTCATCCAGATATAAGCTCGCAATCTGGGCTGTGACTCCACCTTTCCCATGATGCTCTGGTCCAACTCGACTTGCCTGAACATCCCACTCTCCCTTGTATAGAAACTCCCTGCCCTCTGGTGACGTGAAACGCACCCTGCGACGATAGCAGTCTATGAAGGCTCGAAAGGGAACGAACCAGTCCATTCCGAGAATGACGTCATTTCCTGTCATCTTCAGGACATAGAGGTCCCATAGGAAGTGACACACACCAACCTCAAGGGGGAACTCCTTTCACTGACACACACCAACCGTCCTAGTCCCCAACGGAATGTCTAGTGTCAAGATAGCAGAAGAAGTAGAAACACCGAGCCCAATGCTCTCCACAGCGGGTAAAAATATGAAACTATGTGTAGCACCTGTATCAAAAAGTACTGAAGAGAAGACAGAAGCTAATAGAATAGTACCTCTGACTGTCGAAGGTCCGGGATCCTGCTTCTGCTGGGTCTGTTGCACAGCATATGCCTGTCCAGTGTCGCGGCCCTGCGACACAGCCTAGCTACCCTGAGATGTCCCGACCTATTGCCTCTAAGATCCTGGTGTCTGGCTACTATGACCACAACCACCATCTCTGCCTGTACGCCCTGACATATTCCAGTTCCCTGACTGGTAAGAAGCCACTGGTCATGTTCCCGCACGCGAAGTCTGCACATAACCCCTCTCACTGGCCACTGGTAGAACCGACCTGCAAAAGCGCTGCAGATGACCCATCTTGTTGCAAGCTCGGCACTCCACTGGGTCTCGTGGACACTGCGGTCTCTTGTTCCCCTCTCTACCACACTGGTAACACCTGATCAGACCACCTGTAGAAGCTGCCCGACTGGTACTGCCGTCCTGAGAGAAGTCCACCTGTCTCTTCCTCTTGCCAGCAGAAATAGTACCAGTAACTGGTGCTGAACCTCTCTGGCCACACCACTAGCTTCTCGTAGGTTCCTCTCTGTAATCAATGCCTGGTTCACAATCACGTGTAAAGTAGGTAACCTGAAAACATTCACCAGCACTCGGATGTCATACCGAAGACCATCCTCAAAACGTCTGGCTCTCAGCGTCTCATCACCCACCAGCACAGGTGCAAAGTGCTGAAGCTCTGTAAAACGAGCAGAGTAGTCCATCACCGACATAGCGCCCTGCTGCAGATTCATGAACTCTCGAGCTCTATCTTCCCTCAGTGTCTCGGGAAAGAAGAAGTCATAGAAGACTATCTGAAAATCCTCCCATTCCATGTCCCTGTGATTCTATGACTGGGTGGTAAAATCCCACCACCTCTTGGAAGAATCACACAACATTTAAGTCGCGAGCTTGACCCTCCACCCTGGAGGTGTCTCAAGATGCTCGAAAATAGTCTGCATCAATCCTAGCCAAGACTCTGTAGCTTGTGGTCCGCCATCCCCTGAAAACGTAGGCGGATGCTGCTGCTGAAAGATACACGTCAGCTCGTCCATAGATGTGGCAGCCTGCGGTGCTCCCTGAAAGGTCTGCATGAACCGCAATAAGCCTTCACGGAACTGCGCCTCTGCGCCCATGTCCGGTATAACAGCTGGTACCTCATCTGGCTCTGCTGGGGGATCAACTGGTAGCCCATGGCCCACCATCTCCGGAGTATAATCGTTGCCACTCTCTTGGCGAACAACTCGCGGTAGTCTAGGTGGAAAGACTCTACAAGGTCAAAAGCACGCCTCAGATTCAATATTATTAAGACTGAAAGCGAAGGAACCACAAGGGAACAAGAGGAAGAAGGTATTCAAAATTGGAAAAAATAAGACTACATGGTGTGTACAATGACTACACGACGTGTACTTGACTTTCCTTCCCCTGCCCGGGTCCTTTTCTATGGATAAGTCACACGGCTTCTGTTTCAACAAAGATACACGGCGTTTATAATATCTACATGGCGTGTATGGTGTTATTTTCCAACTTCCCATGTTGTCTGTGACACGGCCGACTACTCGGCTTTACTCTACACGGCGTGTTACACCCGAACACGGCGTGTACACCATCCCGTTTCCCAGCCACATTGCTAACTCCACAGAGTCTGTCCTCGGGAAAGACTACACGGCGTGTCCCAAAGGTACACAACATGTTCTGGAAGAGGTGACGCCGGCCCGTGTTGTTAGTTACACGGCCGAGTCCCCAGGTCACACTACACGGCGTGTCCATAACTGACACGGTGTGTTCTGTCAAGGAGTTCACCGACCTGTGTTGTTAGTTACACGGTCGGACTCTGGGTCAACAATACACGGCGTGTAAAAAACTACACGACATGTTTTACCCAAGCCCTTCCCTACCCCATGTTGCCGCCCACACGGTTTGTGACATGAGAAGAGACTACACGGCGTGTACTCAGGGTACATGACGTGTACTAAAAAAGTTCATTTTTCTTCCCGAATAGAAGAACATACATGGCGTGTATAAAAATACTGCACGGCATGTATACTGGGTTTCCGGATAGTATGCCTCAGAAACTTCTCCGAAACCCAGAAAATACTGAAAAACAACACCTAAGTGTCAAATTCCGACCCGTGGGGGCCCATACACCCCACGAATCAAAGTTTGACATCTTATTTCTGTTATAACTAACAACCAGTCAATGATCCACCATGTTCCGGTCAATGGGGGCCCATACTCCCCAAAAACCAAAGTTTGGCGTCCATTCTATAAACAAACTCAAACAAAAATACCATATCACAAGGCAGGTATTTATCAAGCAGCTATCACAACAGCATGATTTTCTAGCACAACAACTATCACAACAACATGCGAATTTCTAATGCACCTATATGGAATGTAAACTATGCATGGCATGTGATATCTAGCATGTACCTATATGATGCATGAGACGGCATACCCTCATCTCATCGGGTTGCAACTAAATAGAACCCACAGATAAAATATAAACAGAACAATCCAAGTGCGTCACCCAATGGTGAAAACATATCAACCGTAAAATTTTAAATCAAATAATGCAAAATACGAGGTAGACTGGCTTTTCCCTGTACACGGGTTAGCTACACCCGGGCACAACATATTACCAACTATCGTTCTGTCCTATCCCTGACTACGGCTCCAAATAGTAAGTCAAAGAAAAGAACCTCCTCTGATACCACTTTGTAACGTCCCAGCCCCGGGTGCCACGCAATGGGTGCCCCAATCCCGGTTCTCCACGTGACCTCAAGCGCATTTCCCCAAACGCCTGAGGCTGCCGACTAGCTGCGAGGGCCCAGATCTGATAGTGGGGAAACTATGCCCTCATTTGTCAAAGTGAAGCGCAGCAGAATACCAAAATAAACATACAACAACAACGGAAGCAGTAAACCATACATAATTGAAATACACAATAGTAGTGGATATAACCAACAGGATATAAATGATGATACTACATGTCTCAAGTTCTAAGAAAACAGCCAGAACATATTATACATCAATACGGTACAAAAAAAAAGAGTACAACAAAACAAAACAAAACAGCTGGCAGCGGCATCACGAGCCTAGGCTCGGTCCCATGCCCTCCTACTCCTCAGCAACAGTCACGTACCTGTATAGGGAATCTTGCCCCTATCTACATCTACAGCAACGTAATATGTTTGGGCCGAAAAGCGTGACCCAAACAGGGTGTGAGAAATATATCTCAGTAAGCACCCACCAAAGGCCCGTGCTCAACTGTGTGTAAAGAATTCAACAAGTGCACAGTAGTAAAATGCAATAAATAGGTAGTACTCAAAAGTAACTAACTTAACAGTTAAATTTCCATTTTATTATTCATTTAATCTCTTTAATTTAGTAACATTTTTGTGCTCAACAGCACCAATCCCTCAAGACAACCAATATCTCGCCCTCATGCTAATATAGTCATGCCCTCAGGTTAATATAGTCACACCCTCATGCTAATATAGTCACACACTCAGGATAATATAATCACGCCCTCAGGCTAATCACAACAACGCCCTCAGGCTAATACAATCACGCCCTCAGGCTAAACAGGTAACCGGGCCATGCCCAACATATCAAAATGCAGTAAACAAGAAATTACTCTCAAGTAAATTCTTACAATTACTACATTGAAGGCATACCCTTGGGTATCCTAGCCAAACGACTAAACAGAGAAACACACCCCCAGGGTGGTTCTGGATCCAAGCAAAGATCCCAATCATCATTTTATTATCAAAATTTAATCACCTATGCAATTCTAGGCATTAAATATTGCAATAGCCTCAACCACATGACACCCCAACATGGGTTCGTGGCACGAAAACGCACAAAACGCACGACAGTTGGAAAAATAACACAAAGCCACCTACCTTAAACGTCAACGAACGCTATACCCAAACGACGACTCCAGAAACGCCCAAGAACAGAGTATATCTGATGAAGAATAAAACCCATTCAAACATAATTAACTTACGCTGGGAGAAGAATTGGAAAGAACGGTAGCAGGAGGTGGAAGCCCTTACTCGTGCGGTTCCAACAGGATCATCCGAGACGGAATCAGATTCCAGACAAATGCCCGGTGGATCTTCAATGGTTCGGTCTCCTCCTTTGGCTCCAAAATGGCTCAAACGCCTCCTCTGCCAAATGAGGAGGCTACTGCCTGTTTTAAGCCTGGAAAACAAAGTACACGGGGTGTAATTCAATGTACACGACGTGTACTCCTTTCATTTAATTGTTCATTTGGCGGCACCGCCACACTGTTCATCTACCGACAAGAGTACATGGTGTGTACTCCCAAGTACACGGCGTGTACTGTCGCCCAGCTGGCGGTGGCTTCACCGCCTTACTTTTTAACCTGCCGACTGACTACACGGCGTGTAAGGTACCACTACACGGTGTGTAGTCGGTTCCTACACCCTTCATCGCCGGCATGGCTACACACCCTGTGTACTTATCACAACATGACCAAAAGTACACGACGTGTGGACAAGGTACACGACGTGTAGTTTCAAAATTTAGGATTTTTCCCATTTTCCATATTATCTCAAAAATCACTTAAGGAAAAGGAAAAGAAGAATCCCGTACCTCAAAAATAAGAACCGGGTTCTTACATCTAACTATTTTCCCACTCTATCACTCCATCCAATGTACAACTCATGCTTATAAGCTCTCCAAAGCTCTCCAAAATCCTTTAGACATGCTGGCCATGCACCCTCACCATTGGGGAAATTAAAACGTAGATGAAACCAAAATATTAATTCATATAAATACAAAAATTAATATATTTCATTAAATAAAACATGTTTTTTTACCCATATCTCTGCCCAGTCTTTATCCTTGACCTCATTTGGCAGTTGTCTTCATGAGAGAGGGCTGACAGAAATGATGTCGGAGTATTTGGAAAGAATTGCCAAAAAAATCCGACATTGCTACCCTGATTTTTCAATCATCTAACTATCTTAGTTTTAGTCCACCATCAACTATGTGCTGCGGTTCTACACCACACGCATGCGTGTACACCCCAACCCCCACCTCCTATCAGTAGATGTATCAGTTATGAAATAAAAACAAATATTTTATCAATAAATGTTATAATGAAAATAAATAATGCTGTAACAATTTTTTAGGGTTGTATAAGTATACCTACAATCGTCTGACCAATGGGCACCGCTGGATCCACAGAAACTGAAGGAACACCCTGTACAGATGGAGTGAGTACCAATGTATGCTCTGTAGGGACAGACTCTGGTAGAGCAAGATTCATAGAGGATGGAATATAAAATCCCATAGTGATTGAAGTAGTAGTAAAAGAAGATGACATGGATGGCTAGCCAAATGCTAGATGGGGAGTGGGAATCATCATCGGATATGATATAGATGGGTGTGGAGGGTCAGATGTAAAGGGTGGTTAATACATGGGAGGCTTAAATATCCCGTGTGTCCCTAACAGCACACCAGGATCAAAATGTGGGATGGTTGGTATGTCAGTGGGAGGGACAAGGTATAATTAGGTACGCCAACCAGATCTTCTAGATCTCATACCACCCCCCCTCGTACGAACACCCCGAGTACTAGGACCACTACTTGGCTACTCATAAAATAACTGTTTCCTAACAGATGGATCCTAAAAAAATGTTAATAAAAACTAATCACATGTCATTCTATATAATTTAAATAAATATATTTAAAACAAAATACTCACTATAGGAACTAGTGGTGGAATGCCCAGCTTGGTCATGCGATGATTTTTGTCCATAATATGTTTCTATTGCCTCTCTTCAATTGGTTTCATTTCCTACATTTGAAAACAAATATGTAAGTAAATAGAAAAGGATAACTAATGTATAACCCAAAAAACAAAATAAATGAGAGAGAATAGGGGGATTCATGGATAATTTAACTAACCATTGTTTTAGGTGATCTTGATCAAATATATAATGAATTCAATAAATCGTACAAGATGTAATAAAGAAATTTAATTTTTAGTAGGATGATTATTTACTAAGTGTCATCAGTCTATTAAAATCATGAAACATTGATACTACCAAATTCATAAGTGGAAACGAAATTGTCAAAATTAGGGAAAAATTTAATTTCTTTAGCTCAGGTAGATGATGAAGGTTTCAATATTAAATCAATTTGAATAGAACCAACCTTAACAACCCAACTCGAGGTAAAAAAATAATTTGAGAACATGAATGGATGATTTTTTATATTTCCCACCACAACTTTAGGTTCACATTCAACTCTGACAATTGAGCTATTGGAGTCATCAAAAGAAATAAATGGATTTTTTCCAATGGAAGTAGGGATGGTGTCAATTCCATTATCACCATCATCAGAAATATTTCTTGGAATTACTTCAACTATGACACAAAATTCAGGTCGAAGTTGGTATTTGACATAAAAAACTTGTTTAGCCATTGATTCCAATACATATGGTTCATTGGTATCAAGAGTGTGAGCCATATTAATTACTCGAAATCAACAATAATCAATAAATGTGCCCTATCTCATCATCGAATCAATCCAATTACATTTCATCATCATGACTCGTCCATGAGAGTAATAATCCAACATTATTAATTTTTGAATGACTCCATAATAACCCACATTTTCAAATCGCGGTCTACTATCTGATGTACTGGCATAACAATCTGTTGTGGAAGTAACCATAACACCATCATTTTTTGTTCTCATGTTATTTTATCATTCAATGATAATAAATTTTTACCCATTAATAACAATTGATTTACAGTCACGAACCGTGGTATTAGGACCAAAATCCAAATCTCTTATTTCCTCAGAGAAAGAGTCTGTAGGAAAACTCAATACCTACAATATAAATGAATATTAAACTTAATTAAATATTTATTTAATTATTTTAAATATTAATATTTTTCCCTTCAATTTTAACCAGGAAAAAAACTCTTTACTATGGAAAGTCTCCCTCCTTATCAAAGATAAAGAACGATGCTTTCTATTTATCACTATTTTTTGTTCCCTATAGATAAAAAATATGAATAGTTTAACATATATATATATATATATAACATATACATATTCAATTTTTTTACCTGATGTAGTCATCGAACAAATCACATTTGAACAAAACTATGCAATGTGACATCTCTCGCTCTTCAAGGATTAATGTATTCAATGTATATGATCCAAGAATTCCTCCTATTTGAGGAAGTGATGGAAAACTGAGTTCAATTTTCTCATACTGTTCTTCTTCATTTTTCATTGGTCTGTTCATTCTTATAGTAATATCAGACAAATACATTGAGCATAAATCCATACATTTTTTAGCCAAGTAACTGTTCATGATAGAACCTTCGGGATGATTCCTATTTCGAACCTAATACTTTAATGTGTACATATTTATTTCAGTTGGATACATCCAATGAAAATAAATAGGTCCTCCGAGAAGTATTTCAGTGGGAATATGGACAGTCATATGCAACATGCATGTGAAAAATGATGGAAGAAATATTTTCTTCAACTCACACAAAATTAATGGGGCATCTGTCAATATTTTTTGCAAGAAAGACTTAGAAAACTCATTAGCACAAAGATATCTAAAAAAATTGCACAACCGAATAACAGTCACCATTACATTATTGGAAAAAAGATGACGAATTGCTATTGGAATCAACTCATGCAGAAGAACGTGATAATCATGGGTCTTCAAAAATTTTAGCTTCAACTCTCTTCTGTTGACCCGTTTAGATATATTGCTTGAATAGCCATCAGGAACTCTAATAGTCTCTAATACTTCCAGAAATTGTTTTTTTCATAGGTTTCATCACATAAGAAGCACATGGATCTTTCCATTTATTTTCACTGATATACATAGGATGCAATTCTGGTCTGATGCACCAATCCACCAAGTCATGCCAAGACTGTAAATCATCTTTTGTCTTTCCCATAACATTTATAATCATATAAAGAAACATTTCACATATATTCTTTTCAATGCTCTTTATGTCTAATCAATGATGTAAAAAATTGTTTGACCAATAAGGAAAATCAAAAAATATACTCCTCTTCCTCCAATTGTAATAGGTTTCAGTGGAAACATTCTTTCTCTTTCTAGATTTTATTTGTCCCTTCCCAACTGAAAAACTAAAATCTTTCAATTAATTAAGCACATCAGTTCCAGACATACTCTGAGATGTATCATCAGTCTCTATGGTATTTTCAAATATTCGACGATTATTTCTATATGGATGGTCCATTGGAAATAATCGTCGATGTCCCATAAAACCGAAACTACAATGATGTTTTAGTCTTTTGGATCATGTATTATTCATACAAACAGGACATGAAAGTTTTCCCTTCGTGCTCCACCCAGACATCATTTCTTAAGCTATAAAATCATTGATCGTTCACATAAGCACAACACACATATGAAATATGTCTTTCGAATATGCATCGTATGTGCGCACAACCACATCCCAAAGAAGTTTCAACTCTTTTATTGAAGGTTTCATGTATACATCAATATCAATGTCGGGATCAGAAGGGCTAGATATGATTATAATCATGAAAGTGAAAGGTTTTTTCATACACAACCATGGGGGGAGATTTTAAATGTGTATAAAAACTGACCATGTGCTGTGTGAAGTAAGCATCTTCCCACACAGATTAAAACCTTCACATGAAAGACCCAACCTCACATTACGCACATTAGCCGCAAAATCAGGATATTGAGCATCAAATATCTACCATGAAAATCCATCTGCAGGGTGAACCAACTCATAAGTAGTATTCATTCTCTCGATAACATGCCATCTTATTTTTATTGATATTTAATCAGACATAAATAGATTATGAAGTCTCGGGGTCAATGGAAAGTGTCACATTATATTCTGTGCCACACGGGATGGTGTTCCATCATATTTTGACTTCCAGTGGGATGTGACACATTTTATAAAATCATTTCATTCATCGGTTTCCTCCAAGAATAAACTGCAATCTTTTGGGCAAGCATTAATTTTGTTTTTGAAAATCCAAGTTCCTCAACTAAATTTCATGCCATATAGTGGTTTGAGGGAATATCTACATCATATTGAAGTAAATCATTAAAGAAGGTATGAATGTAATCCATTGTTGTATTAGAAATCCCATACATTGTTTTCCCATGAAACAATCAGATTAAAAATTATAGCCTTTTCATTTTATCACACTGTCGATATACTAGATTCATGGAAACATCAGCCAATATTTTTTACCATAACAATATCATCATTTTCATTAGATGCATCATCTGTCCTCATATATAAGTCTTCTTGAGTCAAAATCCTTTCTTTTTCATGATGATTACTAAATGAAAATCGGTCATCTAAAAAATTCTCCAGTCCAGTCCTTTAATTTCGATCATTATCAATTTGAGCTTTCATTTTCTCCCCATTGTGATACCACACATAGTAGTTTACTTGAAAACCATATTTGGTTATGTGGTAGCTTACTTCATCATGGCTCAACCAAGGTCTACCAACACAATTGGAACATGGTCAGTATATGCGACCACAATCTGAAGCATTGTGAAATAAAAAATCTAAAAATCTCTTCAAATTGTTTTGAAAATAGCTTGAGATATGATTGGTTTCATACATCCAACTTCTATCCATTTAGTAAAAAGAATTTTTATAAGTCATTTTGTCATAATCAATTCAATAAGATTGAATATTAATCCAAAATATATTTAAGTAATTGATAAAGGAAGGAGTTTCCAGTTGATGTAGTGAACTATTAAAACAATGTAAAGATATACTAATTAATTCAGTTATGTCTCCATAAATTTGAGGTGAGATGTGTTTTGTAATTTTTTCATTTATAACATACCAAGAAGACATCATAGACTTGATAAAACATTTTTCAAGATATTACAAAGTGAAGGCTTTTCATGAAAGATTCAGAATGTGTAAAGAGTGTTTTTTAAATAAGTTATTGATGCTAAAAAATAGAAATATTGTGAAAAGTTAGTACATTTCATAACACCCAAACTAAATTCCACAGAATGTACCATATCACCCCACTAAAAAAAGGAAAAACACCTAAATGGAGTGGCTATGAAGGCTTCAAATCAAGTTGATTCATATAATCATGACACTTGAATTGTAAAACGAAAGTATAAAACAAATCAAACTATACTTATTGGGTATGTCATGCCACACACATCACCACCTGGTTTAAGTCAAATAAAAATAGAAACAAAGAATAATAGATGAAAAACGTTAAAACTAAGATAAGCCTTATAGATTTGGAGTGTAGAACTAAAAAAATGATTGAATTTAGATGGATTTATAGGTAGGAAAGAGTTCCCAACCTATGTAAAGAGAGAGGCCTCTAGTTTAGAATTCAAGGGGGACTTCCCCAAGACTTCCTAAATCATAATCACTATGAATCCAATGTAGATTTACCCAAGTTATACTATACCAAATCATCATGAATCCAAGGGGGTTTCTAAATGGAATTAAAATCTATGTTTTTAACATAAATCCTTTGTTGGTTTCTTCAAGGAATTCTAAATCATTAATCAGAGAAAAAATACTCAAAAATTAAATTAAATTTTCTTTATATTGATTTTCAATAGGTCTCATATAAGATGCACATGCCTTAGGTCCCATTATGTGTTATAGGTATCCCAAATCATTCACTCATGTTCAATAACTCATTCATGGCACCCCTATGGTCATACCTTTCATTACCCCATTAGTTCCCCAAGTGAAGCATACCCCATGGGTGGACAAAGTTTAGGCTTCTACACTAATAGGTTGTTCATGGATTCTAAAGAGATTTAATTTCATAAATTATAGACAAAAAATTTAATTTTAAATTTGAGATTAATAATAAAGTATGTCAATGATACTTAACATCATAAAGAACACAAAACAGTGATACTTTTAAGGGATAGTTTATAAACCATATTCTTTATAGTCACATACATCTACCAATCAAGTATTATTCATTGATTCAATATCAAATAGTGTGAATCATATAATTTTACAAAATCCTTAGAAATAGGGAATAACGATAGTGATCTTTCTAGATAGTGAAATAAATGGAGAAAGGTTGAGAATAAAAGGATATCCTTACAACTAGCTCTAGGGGGTGGGGGTTGCCCAAGAGGGTGGGGTGGTGTCCTAGGGGGGTGTCCAAGGGGGTGGGAGGGCTGTCCAAGGGGTGGGGTGGTGTCCAGGGGGGCTATCCAGGGGGGGTGTCCAAGGGGTGGGGGTGTCCATGGTGTGGGGTGGTGTCTGGGGTGGGGGGTGGGGTGTCTAGGGGGGATGTCCAGGGGGTGGGAGGGCTCTCCAGGGGGTGGGGTGGTGCCCAGGGGGGGTTGTCTGGGGGGTGGGGGCTGTCCAGGGGGTGGGGTGGTGTGGTGTCCAGGATGGATATCTAGGGGTGGGGGGCTATCCAAGGGGGTGGGGTGGTGTCCAGGGGGGATGTCCAAGGGGGTGGGGTGTCCAGGGGGTGGGTGTGGGGGTGTCCATGGGTGGGGTGGTGTCCAATGGGGTTGTCCAAGGGGGCGGGGGGTGGACAACTCCCCACCCTCCCTGGAAAACCCACACTCCCCTCCTAAGTGAAATTTGTATAAGAAAATCATCAAAAATTTTCTTATCCCATCTGAACATATACTATACCACCCAAGGAATACCCTATAACTCAGAAATAACCTAATGTTATACACAATCCCATAGGACATAATTGATAAATGGGAAATCTCCTCAGCCACCCTCGTCCACATCCCAGCATAACACCACTCTAGGTTGTAATCATACCCCATAGGCTACAAGGAACTCACATACCAATTTCCAACATGCCCAACTCACTCAATAATATAACCCCAAAGAGTCACTCAGACCATTATCCCTTTTAAACACATTCCATGTTCTACATGAATAATAAAAATAAGGATGTCACTATCACTACTGAAAAAATGACCTATACCCACGATTTTGTGAAAAACCATAGGTATAAGTCCCCCCTATACCCACGGTTCTAGAAAACCGTGGGTATAGGGATCGTATGGGAACATATACCCATGGTTTTCCAAAACCGTGGGTATAGGTCCCCTATGCCCATGGTTCTGTCAAAACCGTGGGCGTAGATGTTTTTTGACGACCTATCCCCACGGTTTTTCCAAAACCGTGGGTATAGGTTTTCTGTGAAGATCTATACCCACGGTTTTTAAAAAACCGTGGGTATAGGGGGTATTTTTTTCAAAGACCTATCCCCATGGTTTTTCAAAATCGTGGGTATAGGTTTCCCGCGTTATGGTGGGGTAAAAAATTGGAAAACAATTGCGCGGGACAAAATAAATTTTATGCGAGAACAATGTCTTAAATAATATAATTATACATATACCAATATTTATGAACATAAATTCGGCAGCTCTGTTAGTTTAGTTCTCCATTCAATTATGTGAAGTTCTGTGTTCGAATCTCGGCACATAATATTTTAAAATATACCAACAATATTAATATAAATATAAAATAGTAAAATTATATAAATGTAATTCTCGTAGCGTAGTTGGTTCACCGATGTACTCCGTCCATGCAGGTTGCGTGTTTGAATCCCGCTCAGCACGTTTTTTAGATAACTGCATTTGTATTAATATATTATAATAAAATTAACTGTATAAACATATAACTTCGTCAGCTGGGTTGGTCGGCTGTTGTAATGCAGCGTTGAGTCCGTCCGTGCAGTGCAGGTTCGAATCCCTACGCCCGCGATTTTTAAAACATAATTTTCCCACGGTTTGATAACTGTGGGGTAATTTCCCTGCCATGCTATACAAAAGGGTGTTGGTGTGTGACAAACCTATACCCACAGTTCTACCAAACCGTGGGTATAGGTCAAGACACCTATCCCAACGCCGTTCCAGCCCACGGTTCCCAAAACCGTGGGTATAGCATATACCCACGGTTTTGGGGGCTATACCCATGGTTTTGAACCGTGGGTATAGGTTGTTTTTCCAGTAGTGTATATATCTTCTTATGAAGAGGTTTCACTAGAAAAAGTCTACCAAAAAAACCACACTAAGACAACATATTACATTTATCAATAGAGACAACAAGATATATAATACAAATCAATGAAACAGGTTATAAAATATACATGAAATCGAGGAATCATATTTCTACTACACTATACATGAAATCCCCCATAAAACTAGATTCATTATACAACCAATACCTCTCATAATTGAGATAACATAACCCACAAAAAACAGAACCACAATTATTCAACAGCTCAAATGGGTTTTCATTGTCCACATGGAACACTAGAATGAATTACTTTACAAATGGAATGGATTCCACTAGAATGAACTTCTACCGAATGCCCTCATCACATTAAATAATATAAAACCTCACTCTCATGATCAGCTCTTGCATAAGGGTCTTGTGGTAAGGGAACATGATAAGAGAAATTGAAATACAGAAAGAAGCAGACCACGCGGATCTCATTTAGGAGAAATACAAATAGATAACAAACAAAAATAGATGCATGAAATTCCACTTATATAGTAGAATTGTAGAAGTAAAGAATTAATTGATTGCAGATAGAGCCTCGAGAGATACCTTGGGGTGAAGAGAGAGCATCGACAACGATTAGGTTTATGGATGCAATCGGGTGGAGGGATTTTGAAAGTGCTGATATTTTGGGGGAAACTTTCCCAATGGTTTGTTAAAACTATTGGGAAAGATTTTATTTACCTACAGTTTTTAAAAACCATTGGTATATATATAGATTTTCCAATCTTTTCCCAATGGTTTGAGTAAACCGTTGGGAAAAGCTAATTCTCATCCCATTATCCCAATGGTTTTAAGAAACTGTTGGAAAAAATTAAGCATACCAACAGTTTATTCAAACCATTGGTATACAAGTATTGGGAAAAAACAATTTTCCAGCAGTGATAAATCATTGAAAAGGGTGAGCTTAAGGCCTAATAAGAGAAAGCATGTAAAATAGTTTACATGTGATCCTGAGAAATATCGATAAGAAATTGAGGTATATCATAAAGGAATGAGAAATTTAAAAGGAGGAATATAATAAATAAAATACCATGATTAATAAAAAAATAAACGTGACTACAAAATTTAATTGAGTCATTCATCATAATATCACTAAGTTTTATCACTAAGGTCTCATAAAAATTACTAAGGTTATTCACCAAGGTATCATAAATCATGTCATCTCTAGTGATTAAATTATTTACCCAAGGAATTGAAGAACGATCATGGAACACCCTTAATATATATTAACTAATTTTATCCACATATATCATAATAAAAAATATCATAAATAACCCATGGAGAATAAAAGAAATGGTTTTCATATCAAAATCATAACGTTTTAAAAAAAATTCTTAAAGAGAAGATCTTTATGTCATTATTAACCCGTGAAAAAGAAAGGAGGGTTTCATGTATGTTAATACTATAATAAAATATATAATTTAGATATCTACATGAAAACCCCAAGAAAATAAATATTTTTGGGTATTCATTGGAGAAAATAAGATAATATCTTGAGAAAATGAGAGAAATTTGGCGAAGAAATTTTGACAGCATAAGGGGTGAGAAACATGGTTTTAGAAAACATTTAAAAGATAAGGAAAATGGGTATCCCATTAATTAAAAACTCTAAATATAGTTAAGGGATAGAATTAAATGGATAGAATAACATTGTATGTAAATTTTAAAGACAAACCACATTAAAAGGGAACTTGAAATAAAAAGAGAAGTTGAGATTACCATTACCTTGGAGAGTAACTCCTAAAACACAAAGATTGGGACCTTGGGGGATTGAGGTCACCTTGGAAAGAATAAATGGGAGGAAAAACTATCAATATTAGTGTATTATTAATTGGTAATGAAATCTAATGGGAAATGGGTGGGAATTTATTGCAAAAATAAATGATTTTTTATTGTTTTTTTAGACACCTCGGTTGATGTATTTTCAAAACCATGGGCATGAACATGGTATTTTCCCATGGTATTTTCCACTTGGGACACATATTATGTTATTATAATCCACAAGAGTTTACCACAATTTTATATTAAAATTTATATCATTATGATTTCATTAAACATACTAAAAAACTCAGACTGTATTTTTACTATTCACTATTTTTTTGGAAAATTATAATAAACTCACCCTAACCTAATTTAAATGTGATAATTTTAAAAATTATGTTTAATTCATCATAATAATTCTATAATTATGAGAAATTTAACTTTTAAATATAAACAACCTTATTTATTAAAAATAAAAACGTATAGAAAAATGCATAGTAAAATTTATAACACTTAAAAAAAATAAAAAAAAAATTATCATTAAAATTTAAAGTTGAGTGTTTTAAGCATACAATTTCATTAAAATAATAATTATTCATAATTTAATGCCCCGAACCTAGTTACCCAGAGTCTGTGCGTTATTACATAACATTGGCATGATCACAAAAGATCAGGTCTCGAAAGACCGATTAGTTTAGTAGCCTTGGAATCACTAGATACATTCATAATGTTTACATTACATCATAAATTGAAAAACTACAATAATATAGTCTCCATAGTCCACACTCATATTCCCTTCAGACTATCTATGCAAGTCAGTGATAATATATTTCGTCACATCCTGGGAAAAATAAAACATAGAAAGGGGTGAGCTTAGATGCTCAAAAAGGATAACAATATAGCAGAAGCTTTCATAAATAATCATAAACATTTGAGGCAATGTAAAACTAAAACAATAGCCTTTAAAAATTGAACTTCAGAATAATATGGCAAAGATAAAATGATATAATGCCATTTACTTATCCACATGGATATTCTACTCGTCGAATAATCACATACAACATCAATAACAACTTTCATAATGATGGAATTCATAATTTTGAACTTTAATTTCTATGTCAAGGCCTCGTGCCAAGACCTAAGGGATAACTATAACCGAAACCCAACCCGGAGAGCCTCTGTAACCGGACTCCAACCCGGAGTGCCTCTAATAACCAAAAACCAACCCAGAGTGCCTCTAATAACTGGACACTAACCTGGAGTGTCTCTAATAACCAGACACCAACCCAGATGGCTTACTATTACCGGTCCCCAACCCGAAACATACTAGTCTAACACATTCATCTTAAAAAGAGGATGAAATATAACATAAACATTCTTATTAAACCTAGCACACGAAATGTAAATACTTTCTATATAAACTATGAATGGTATAAAAATAACACATCCACAATCAAACATATCAAAAAACTTTAAATACCATATGGAAGTTTTTTGACATAATAAATCAACTTCAAATAAGCTTAAAATCCATCAAAGGATGTTGACATAGATGAAATCAAAACTATTTGAGAGAAATATCTCTTTTTTTGAAATCATTTAAAAATCACATAATTATAAAATTAAACATTTACTTTTAAAATATCCTTATAAGTGTGCAAGGGATGATTATAAGATTTTACAATAGTGGAAAATAGCCGCACCCACTGTATAAGTTAAAAAAAATACATTCTTACCTTAATTTATCAAAAAGGTTAAAAAGATCCTTGTTTAGAAAATGATGTAAAGATTGCTTTATAAACTTCTTATAAAAAGTCAAACAAGGGTATAAATGACTTTAACCCATATTCTATAAAATATTAAGAATTTTTTGAAATAAATTTTTAAGAAACATGGATGTGGATGATAAAGAGGTCCCAGTAGATAATTACGTATAAACAACCTCGAATAATGAAGAGATTGTGAAATAAAGCCTTACCAATTTGGTAAATTACGAAACATACACCCCATGAAAGAGGTATCATACAATGAATATGTAGATACACATAAATTTAAGTTTATTACACAAATAATACCATTATGGGCAGTATATTCACCACACAAAAGGTAATAGTGATAATATGGCATGAATCTCACAGAAATAAGAAGTGAGATGAAAAACCCCTACCTTGTAATTTTCCTTGGTTGGGAGTTGGTTAACCTCCTGTATAATGGTGAAATAATTGTTATTAAATTATACAAGAATCATATACATTAATATGATATCATATATGATCTTTTAACATTGCTTTTTTAATAATATCTTTGTATTATCGTCGTTTCTGGTGTTAGCTTACTCGTTTTCTTTTATATGTTTTGTCAAATTATCCATGTTTGTTATGGATATTTTTTATCTTATTCATATAAATAATGATATAAAGTCCTTAAAAATTATTTTTAATCATCAAATGAGAATTATACTTGAATGGATACGATGGAGAATGAATCTCATCGCGTTCGTGGAGACGGTAGTCCGTACGTACGCACGAGCGACAATATCACTATTTTGATATTAAAATAATATATAATTGGATGGTATATAATATATACAGAATCATTATCATATTATATTTATTATTTAAATGAATTACACATCATTATTATACCCATCCAAATAATAATGTTTTGAATAACAATTACACCACGACGTGGAGACAGTAAGCCGTACGTACACACTTATGGTGAAATGTCATTAAAAGGATGGATAAAATACTGAATATGATTGTCCCATATTTATAATAACATAACTGTATATATAAGATAATGTAGTTATTATTTTAGAATGAGAATAACAAAGAAAGAAGAAGTTGAAGAAGAAAGAAACTTGAAAAAGGGTGGTGAAAACATTACATTTTCTTCAGATTCTTCATTTTGATTTGATCAAAAGGGATCGTTAGGTTGGCTTTCCGACAAAAATAAGGACTCTAGGTTGAATTGAGTGAAGTTTAGAGAGTATTTGGGTAGGGGTTGGCGGATACAAAAGGCTTTTAATTTGTGAATTAGTGAGAAGGGGGAGTGCCCTTTTATAAGAGGGGTGAGGAGAACCTTTGGAAAAGCGAGAAATATTATTTTATAATAAATTAATATTCAGTTTTTAAGGGATAAAAAGTGTATTATTAAAGTTATAAGGTGTGTATGGGTCTAAATACTTTCAACCAATATAATTTATACAGGTTTGGGTCATTATATTAACCTTATCGTTTAGTTTTAACTCTTAGTTAATTAGTTTCACATTTACCATGTGACTTCGTATTTTTATATTATATAGTTAATAACTTACTATATATATCCAAGAGACCCAAAAGTGGTCCATTAATGATACAAATATAATGATATAAGTCTCTTGGCCGAACCTTAGATTTTTAGGAATTGAATGTTAATTAATAATATAATATTTGTTTTAAAAACACTTTTATGTCAATTTTGACACTATTGGGTATTTTGTTTTTGATAAATTCACAACAGCATTATTACTTCGAAAAAAATTCATATAACCAGTCCTAATATGTCATATTAACCTATAAAATTAGTTTAATTCATAAAAATATTCAAATTACATTTATTTTGATAATTATAATATCAATTATTTGATTCTTTCATTAATAAGGAAAATACTTCATCAATATTGTGTCATAAATAAATATAATTATTAAATTTCTAAAAAATATAAATAAACTACAATTATGTAGGTAATATTTGTATATTTCTAATGAATATTTATAGTTTAAAATCAAACATATATAACTCTATGTAATAATTGTTTTTCTAAAACATATATGCTTATGTCATTTTTGTATTTACTTTAACTTGATTAATATAATGTGTCATTATCACTTACAAGTGCCTCCATGGGGTCCCAAAATCAACAAAAAGATGCTCATGGTCGGAAATGTATCAACAAATAGGGTTAAGAAACATTTTAGGATAATTTAGTATTATTATAATATTATTGTTTTACCCTTATTTACCGGATTTACCCTTTAACCATGATAAATAAAATATTTACCAAAGTAATTATTCAAAATGTCTAAAAATAAAAGTTACATTTTTAAACAATTTGGACCTCATGATTCTAAATATGGAATCCATTTTTCTAAATTCAAAACACAGAAGTGGTAGAAATTAATTTAAAATTAATTTCTGTTGTCGAAACAAAAAGCGTGGTTTTAACCAATAATAACTATCAAAATATTGACACTTTCTTATGTCCAGTTTAAATATGAAATTATGACCAATGACCAAAATTTTATTAAATGGTAAAATTTTAATCTAATTATACTTTAAAATCACTCAAATTCATAATTTATCACTATTAATTATTTTGATTAAAAAAGTTGTTTTTAATTAAAATTTAGTAATTTTCACTATTCCTCAAAATATGAAAGTTATCAGAAAAGTACCAAAATTTCACCCTAAGCTAATTTTGATATTAATAATCTGAAAATGAAGTCTATTTTAGAAAATTCAAAACATAAATGTTTATTTTATTAAATTAATTTCTGTTGTCAAAATCAAAAGGCGTGTTTTTAAGAAATAATAACTATTAAAAGTTTGACACTTGTTTATGTCAATTTCAAAGTGAAATTACTTACAATAAACATCATTGGATTAAATGGTAAATAATTAATCTATTTATAATTCCAAACCATTAAAATGTATAATTTAACAATATAAATTATTTTGATTATTAAAGTTGTTTTCAGTTAAAATATAGTATGTTTCACTATTCACCCAAATTTGAAATTTATCAGAAAAACACCAAAACATTATTGAAACTAAATTCTTATGTCCCGATTCTAAATAAGAAGTTAATTTTATCAAATTTAATATATAAATGTTTCAAATATTTTATTTAAAAAGGCTTCTCCATTAAAAAGTGGTAAAATTACAATTTTTGAAAAATACTTCTTTTATCTAAAAAAAATGAATTTGTTCTTAAATTATGTCTTAGAAACTCATAATATGGATTCTAAAATTATAAGGATAACATAAAATTTAAAATTCAGTTAATACTATTCATAACCGCTTTTGAACGGCTAGTTTGGTGAGTTGTGGTGCATTTGAACTCAGTGTTGCGTACAACACACACTATTGTATTATTCAAAGAGAAGCGTACCGTAGAAGCTTGTGGTGTTACATTCTCTCCTACTTCAATAAATTGTGTCCTCACAATTTGAAATTATTTTTCGAAAATAAAAGGTTGAAAATTGAAAATATCTTTGTGGAAAAACCCACATCGGAAATTAGGTTAAAAACATTTAGTCTTAATGAGAGGAAAGGGAAATTAAAGGGTCACCACCAAATCATGATCTCGATTAGGAGAAAATTGGTGGAAATTAGAGACATATAATTGGAGGAAAAATGTAAATATTTATTGGTAGTGATTGAGGTCATCAATCACAAACAAGTGTAAAATTGAGGGCCTTAAATTCATCCATCTATGATGATTTAAAATACCATCGGCTCAACAAAACATATGGTATTAGGATAACACATTTTTTTTTTAATATCCCTTCACTAAAGTATACAAATTAATTTCTTCATTAAATAAGAGAAGAAGAAAAATATATACTTGACAAGTAGAGTCCCAACCTTTAACTAAGTTCTACCACAAACTCATCTTTCACTCTAAAAGATAATAGATATTAAAATAATATTCTATTTATCCTATTCGTATAGGGTTAAAAAATGAATTTATAATTCATCTAGAAGAACCATTAAACAAAACTACATTATTCAATCTAGGACATCACGTGGTTCAGTGGTAGGTGATACACCCTTGTCATCCTTCGGTTGAAGGTTCAAGTCTCGCGGCCTTGTCAGACATGACGAGTTACCGCCTGACCTCCAGGTTGTCCTTTTATGGAAATCTAAAAAAATAATCTCAATCTAGAATTATCAAAAATACTTATTTCCAAACTCACAGTCCCAAATTTATAAAGAAGGTAAACACAATGAAGATCCTTTTTTCCGCGTAACAACATGTGAACACCTTCATCATGTATTCTTTTAAAACACTGCAACATCTTGAATTACCATAAAACATTATTGATTACATTCATGATCCCTTATTACTTATAAAATATTGGATATACTCCTTCTATCCAAAAATTTTGTAAACCCCAACAATGATGGAATATACAAATCATTAATCAGTTTCAAGGTAATCAAGAATATCCAATATAGTTTATCCAAATCAATCATTTGTTATTCCAAAATCACTACCTCGGTATCAGAACCATATTATGGTTTATCTTTCTCTCAACCATATATTTTCCAAAAATTCAACCTGCTATTGAGTCACTTTTTTTTGGTTCCACACAATCTCAAGTCCTTAATGAAATATTACTGCAGTACAATACTTATATACTCCATAATTATTATAACAAGTACATTATTGATACAACACTCAAATAACATAATCAACATAAGAACTCTAATCATTCCTCTTCATTTGTGGCAGTATCATAACTTGATTATTATCCAATAACATCATTTGCGGCATAGTCTGATGATTGGGACATTGGTTCGCGTAGTGTCCAAACTCCTTGAAAATGAATCATTGTACATTTGAAACCATTTTCGTACCCTTGCAGTCACATACTTGGTGTCATTTTCCTCCACACTTATAACATACTCCCATTCTCTTCATGAATTTTCAAGGTGATTCTTTCCACAGTTATCACATATAGGGAAATCTATCTTTACCTTCTTCCCTTTATCTGTACTTCTCACTACCATCCTTTCCTTCTTTGGCTTCCCTTCAAATCCATAAGACTCCGAGAATTCTTTACATATCTTATCAACACATGATACTATTTATTCATATGATGATAATACATGGGAGACTATTTCCCTTCTAAATTCTGGCTTAAGACCATGAATGATATGATCCTTCTTACTCTTTGGATCATGCATATTTTTGGAGTTCTCATTCGTTCTACTGGGCGCCATTTCTAAACAATGAAATACACTAGATTAGTTTATGAATAAAAATTCATAATCCCAAACATGTAAAATACTTAACATAAATTAAACAGTTTATGGATATAATCCATAATCATAAAAATTCCTTCTTTGAGAAAGTATATACTCATCAACCCTTCATAATGGTCTGTAAAGAAAATGAGAATCATCCTAAGCATATCCTCCGAGAGTGTTGCAACCAAGAGTGTAACAAGGCCCATTGTCATGCACCAGTTCCCGTTAGAGTCTATCTCAAAGCGGTGTTTTCAGGTTTTACCTCTAGTTACATCTGTGTTAGAGCCACCACTACCTGCTCGTATCCAGACAGGGATGTATTGCTCGGAAAACTCACAAAATCACTACAATACAAAAATTCTAGAAAGTTCTTCTATACTAATCCTCAAAGTCCATCTTAGGTATATGTGCTCTAATCAGATTTTATCTAAATATAGCTTCTAAGGTTATTTCTAAACTTCCTCTAATACCAACTGTAATTCCCCATCCCCAGTTACCTAGAGTCGGTGCATTATTACATAACATTGGCATGATCACAAAAGATTAAGTCTCAAAAGACCAATTAGTTTAGTAGCCTTGGAATCACTAGATACATTCATAAGGTTCACATTACATAATAAAGTTAAAAACAACCATAATATAGTCTCCATAGTCCACACTCATATTCCCTTCAGACTATCCCTGCAGGTCAGTCATAATATATTTCTTCACATCCTGGGAAAAATAAAACATAGAAAGGGGTGAGCTCAGATTCTCAGTAAGGATAACAATATAGCAGAAGCCTTCATAAATAAACATAAACATTTGAGTCAATGTATAACTAAAACAATAGCCTTTAAAACTTGAACTTCATAATAATATGGCAAAGATAAAATAAAATAATCCCATTTGCTTATTCACAAGGATATTCTACTCATCCAATAATCACATACAATATCAATAACCACTTTCATAGTGATGGAATTAATAATGCCAAACCTTAATTTCGGTTTTAAGGCCTCGTGCCAAGACCTAAGGGATAACTATAACTGAAACCCAACCTGTAGAGCCTCTATAACCAAACTCTAACCCGAAGTGACTCTAATAACCAGACACCAACCCGGAGTGCCTCTAATAACCGGACACCAACCTAGAGTGCCTCTAATAACCGGAAAACAACCCAGAGGGATTACTTTTACCGGTCCCCAACATGGATCATACTAGTCCAACACATTCATCTTAAGAATATTATAAAATATAACATAAACATTCATATTAAAACTAGCACATGAAATGTAAATACTTTCTCCATAAACTATGAATGGTATAAAAATAACACATCCACAGTAAAACATATCACAAAACCTTGAATACAATATGGATGTTTTGTATCATAATAAATCAACTTCAAATAAGCTTAAAATCCATCAAAGGATGTTGACATAGATGAAATCAAAACTATTTGAGAGAAATATCCCTTTTTTTGGAAATCATTTAAAAATCACATAATTATAAAAGAAAACATTTACTTTGAAAATATCCTTATAAGCATGTAAGGGAAGATTCTAATATTTTCAAATGGTGGAAAATAGCCGCACCCTACATATAAGTTAAAAAAAGACATTCTTACCTTAATTTGTCAAAAAGGATAAAAAGGTCCTTGTTTGGAAAATGACGTAAAGATTTCTTTATAAACTTCTTATAAGAAGTAAAAAAAGGGAATAAATGACTTTAACCCATATTCTGTAAAATAGTAATAATGTTTTGAAATACATTTTTAAGAAACATGGATGTGGATGATAAAGAGGTCCCAGTAGATAATTACATATAAACAACCTCAGATAATGAAGATATTGTGAAATAAACCCTTACCAATTTGGTAACTTACGAAACATAAACCCCATGAAAGAGGTATCATACAATGAATATGTATATACAAATAAATTAAAGTGTATTACACAAAGAATACAATTATGTCCAGTACATTCACCACACAAAAGGAAATAGTGGAAATATGGCATGAATATCATGGAAATAATGAGTGAGATGAAAAACACTAACCTTGTACTTTTCCTTGGTTGGGAGTAGGTTAACCTCTTTTATAATGGTTAAATAATTGTTATTAAATTATAAAAGAATCATATATATTAATATGATATCATATATGATCTTTTAACTATTCTTTGTTAATAATATCTTAGTATTATCGTCGTTTCGGGTGTTAACTTACTCGTTTTCTTTTATATGTTTTGTTACATAAGCCATGTTTGTTGTGGATAGTTTTTATCTTATTCATATTCATAATGATATCAAGTCCTTAAACATTATTTTTAATCATCAAATGATCATTATACTTGAATGGATATGATGGAGAATAAATCTCATCACGTTCGTGGAGACGGTAGTCCGTACGTACGCACGAGCGACAATATCACTCTTTTGATATTAAAATAATATATAATTGGATAGTATATCATATATACATAATAATTATCATGTTATATTTATTTTTTACATGAATTAAACATCTTTATTATATCCATACAAATAATAATGTTTTGAATAACAATTACACCACGATGTGGAGACGGTAAGCTGTACGCACGCATGTATGGTGACATGTCATTAAAAGGATGGATATAATAATGAATATGGTTGTACCATATTTATAATAACATCTCAATATATAGAATATACTAGAGTTATTCTTTTATAATTAGAATAACAAAGAAAAAAAAAGTTGAAGAAGAAAGGAACTTGAAAGAGGGTGGTGAAAACATTACCTCTTCTTCGGGTTATTTCTTTTGATTTGATCAAAAGGGATCCTTAGGTTGGCTTTCTGATAAAAATAAGACCTCTAGGTTGAAGTTAGGGAAGTTGAGAGATTATTTGGGTAGTGTTTGGATGAGATAAAAGTCTTTGAATGTGTGAATTAGTGAGAAGGGGGAGTGCCTTTTTATAAGAGGGGTGAGGGAACCTTTGGAAAAGCAAGAAATATTATTTTATAATAAATTCATATTTGTTTTATAATTGCTCCAAAGTAGATTATTAAAATTATAATGTTGGTATGGGTCTAAATAATTTCAACCAATATTATTTAGACAGGTTTTGTTCGTTATATTAACCTTATATTTTATTCTTAACTCTTAGTTAATTAGTTTGACATTTACCTTGTCACTTTGTATTTTTATATTATATATTTAATAAACTTACTATATACATCCCAGAGACCCCCCAAGTGGTCCATTAATGATACAAATATAATTATATATGTTTCTTGGCCTAAACCTATGTTTTTAGGAATTGAATATCAATTAATAATATACTATTTGTTTTAAAAACTCTTTTATGTCAATTTTGACACTATTGGGAATTTTGTTTTTGATAAATTCACAACCAGATTATTACTTCGAAACAAATTCATATAACAAATCCTAATATTTCATATTAACCTATAAAATTAGTTTAATTTATAAAAATATTCAAATTAAATTTATTTTGATATTTATAATATCAATTATTTGATTCTTTCATTAATAAGGAAAATAAAGCATCATTATTGTGTCATAAATAAATTTTAATTATTAAATTTTTAAAAATTATAAATAAACTAAAATTATTTTGGAAATATTTTTAGCTTTATAATTAATATTTATAGTAGAAAATACAACATATATAACTCTATTTTAAATTTTGTTTTCTAAAAGATATATTTTTTTGTCATTTTTGTATTTACTTTAACTTAATTAATATAATGTGTCATTATCACTTACAAGTGGCTCCATGGGGTCCCCAAATCGACCCAATGATGACCATGGTCGGACATGTATCAACCAATAGGGTTAGGACACGTTTTAGGGTAATTTAGTATTATTATAATATTATTTTTTACCCTTATTTATAGGATTTACCCTTTAACCATGATAAATAAAATATTTACTGAAGTAATTATTCAAAATGTATAAAAATCAAAGTTACATATTTAAAAAATTTATACCTCTTGATTATAAATATGGAATCCATTTTTATAAATTCATAACATAGAAGTGGAAGAAATTAATTTAAAATTAATTCCCCTTGTCGAAACAAAAAGCGTGTTTTTAACAAATAATAACTATCAAAAGATTGACACTTTTTTATGTCCAGTTTAAATATGAAATTATGTCCAATGACCAAAATTAGATTAAATGGTAAAATTATAATCTAATTATACTTTAAAATCCCTAAAATTCATAATTTATCACTATTAATTATTTCGATTAATTTTTTTTTTAAATTAAAATTTAGTAATTTTCACTATTCATCAAAATATGAAAGTTATCAGAAAAGTAACAAAATTTCACCCTAACATAATTTTGATATTCCGAATCCAAAAATGAATTATATTTTACCAAATTAAAACCATAAAAGTTTCATTTATTAAATTAATTTCTGCTGTCAAAACCAAAAGGCGTATTTTTAAGAAATAATAACTATCAAAAGTTTGACACTTGTTTATGTCAATTTCAAAGTGAAATTACTTACAATAACCATCATTGGATTAAATGGTAAAAATTTAATCTATTTATACTTCCAAAACATTAAAATATATAATTTAAAAATATAAATTATTTTTATTAATAAAGTTATTTTCAGTTAAAATATAGTATTTTTCACTATTCACCAAAATTTGAAAGTTATCAGAAAAACACCAAAACTTTATTGAAACTAAATTATTATTTCCCGATTCTAATGAAGAAGTTCATTTTGTCAAATTTAATATATAAATGTTTCAAATATTGGATTTAAAAAGGCTTCGCCATTAAAATGCGGTAAAATTGCATTTTTTGAAAAATACTTCTTTTATCTAAAAAAATGAATTTGTTCTTAAAATATGTCTTAGAAACTGATAATATGGATTCTAAAATTATAAGGATAACATAAAATTTAAAATTTAGTTAATACTATTCATAACCGCTTTTGAACGGCTAGTTTGGCGAGTCATGGTGTATTTGAACTCAGTGTTGCGTACAACACACACTATTGTATTATTCAAAGAGAAGCGTACCGTGGAAGTTTGGGGTGTTACACATAATATCTTAGTTTATTATAAATATTTATATCTTTTATGTAATGTAAAATTTATTTCTGAAAAATAATTAATCAAATTCACAATATTATTATGAAACACTATTCCCAAAATAGAATTGATGGAACAAAAATTTTATTTATATAAAGGGATTTCAAATTAAGTAACTAAGGACTCTACACATAACCCCTAATAACACCCATAGACAACCAAAGGGTGAGGCATTCAATGGTGACTTATTATTGGGTTGGCTCAGATAACATCACCCGAGTGGTAATTTCCAATAACTTCAATTTTTCTCATAGGTGATTTTGTTCAAGCTTAACATGTTGAAGATCGACTAGGGCTTGGTCAAGAGAGAAGCCATGTTAGGATACCTCCTTCCCAAGCTCTAATAAATGGGCTTCATATGGCACAACACTACTGGATGAGTCCATTGACTCTTATTTCTACATTATTTTTCATTTTTCATTTCTACTTACAAACAATAATTATAATTCTAAAATCATTATTAAGAGTATGGTTTTCATCTATCATATTGAGAAATGGTCATATAACGGTCGAAACTCAATGTTCACATTTCAAATTATACACACTTCATTATTAAGGAGATAAATTTATGTTGAGTACATAATAATATAACACACATTTTCAGGAAAAATATTATTTAAAAAGTTTGGGTCGTTACAAAGATACCTAGGGAGGTAGCTATGAGGTGTAATCTCAATTATTTTCCTTACTATTGGTTCATAGGTTATCTAATTGAAGAATTATTTTTCTGTATGGTTTGACTTAAGAAGAAAGTATATCAAGGATTTATAGTGTTAGAATATTCTAAAACTCATGAAATATGTATACAAGTCATTATATCTCAATCTAGAAATCCTACCCACCTAACAAGTGAGGTTAAAAAACGTCCTTACAGCATAAAATTAAATTTAATGGTGAACATATATATCACTTGTGTTAAAATACATAGATAAAATCCTTACCATATTATATTAAACAGAACATAACACATCTGGGCCACATTATGTTAAATTGAGAATCATCTTAAGTCATTTATTAATGAATTTAAACAACATAAATTTCATTATTTTAAGGACATAAACATCACAACACGTGTTTACCATGTGGGACCAATATCACCTTTTACATATAATTGAGATATATAGAAAAGATTTCAAATAAAGGGGATTACTATCTCATGTCTTTCTTTCTCCAAGAACCCTACATGAGGAAAAAGTAGTCCCACAATCATCTTGGAACTAAAACCTCATCCACATCATTTTTACTCCTATATAAATCTAAGAAAACACTTCATATAATATTTACTATGAATGATCTTGATCTGAATAAAAATTAAAATTCCCATAGCCCTATATGAGAGTCAAATATGAATATTGGACTATATATAACAACTAAATGTGGCATGATTCCCATATATATTGGATACATTGTGAAACCTAGATCTTATATTTCAGGACTAATCAATAGATCACTCAATGTGAGTAAGATTTTTGTAGAGATTTCAATCTATAATAATATGTTAACATCCCCACACGTTTCCTACTATGAAATCTATTGTGGTTTAATTGATTTCCTAGTTTAAATTTTTTTTTCTCATGACGAGGGTAACTCATGTGAGATTAAAGAACTTGAAAATCCCCCAAGAATAGAATGTTTGAGTTAAATTTTATTCAAAGACAGAGAACAACATCCTTGTTACACAATGTTTTATTGTACGTCATGATTTCTTCATGTTGAATATACCACCCCTATAAATATTGTGTACTCAAGAGTTACATGTCTTATCCCTTCTATAAAAAAAATATGAACAGTAAACATTGGAATATCTTTAGATAGAGTAACCCTTTATTGATGAATATGTTATCCAAGAAAGAACATAAGCCTTTGATTTCTTAGTTCATACCAACTGATTCCCTGATAGAAAATATCTTGGAATTTAAGGAACCTTGAGCCTATGTGCACTTAGTTGTCCATTATATCATTTTGGTAATAGGGACTGAATGATCTGATAGTACCCTACTAGTATACACTGGTGAATAATACAATTCCATATAGATTGTGATAAATGGATTTTTTGTTTTTAAGTGAGAGTGCCCCTTTAAACCAAGGATTTTCTTCCCTAGATTCATGTGATACTAGATTATGGAGAAAAAATGGTTGCCTTGTACTCACCGATGCTTACATCCAATAAAATATGATAGTTTTTTGTTATTGGTAAAACATAACACAACCCAAATATTGAAGTACATTCAAATACCCTTGATGTTACACATCTTTATGTCATAACTATTATCGGATAATGTTTATATCATTGTATTTCTATACCCTTTCATTATCGTGTATGTATATCATGTGAAACCTAATTTCCATGAGTTAGTATTCCCTCTTGATAATGCTACTTGGGAAAAGATGATACTATAAATTTTGTTAATCCTTTGGTCAATGTTGTATATTCTTAATATGTTATGGTTTGTATATGAACTATTTTAAATCATTTTTAACACCCATTGTTCACAAAACAAACTCTATACCCATTTTCATGTCTGAATTTCGATATTTTATGAGGGAATAATCTCTTTCTATTTCATGTACCATAATCCCATGTACTATTGGTTATTCCCTATGGAATATTTTTAATAAGGAATGACTAATATAAATATATGCCTCTTGGTTTTTCTAGTTAATAACATAATGCCTCGGAGCTTATTCCTAAATGTTGTTTTGATCCTAGAGTAAAGGCCCCCCCTTAACCCCATGATCTATTTCTGTAGTGGTCTAGCATTGGTATCTATTATAAATAATGGTCATTCTACTCCCCAAAATCATAAAAAATTCATATTTTATATATGTATTTAAATAAATAATTTTTCTACCTATTTTTCTTATTCTATAGGGATCAATAATTTTTCATTGTTCAATTCCTTCATAACCATTTCTTAGTGGTAAAACATTAAACTCCACATCATTCCATGTCCTCAGTTAATGTCACTAAACTAATTTTCAACCATGTACAAGTTTCACATTGATAAATGAGATTATAATGTAATTACCGCATTATATTATTCCAAATAGTACATATCCTAGTCGCGTGATGTTAAAATGCATGATATACAATGACCTTCATAGGCCTATTTCTTTTTTATGTTTGAGAGAGAACTATACATAGGGATCTAGTATATGATTTTACCTATTTACATTGAGTTTTCTAAAATGACTATAAATGGTAAGAAATATATATCACATCATCCTGGAACTATGACATTATTTATACCAAGTCTCCCTTGTTCTTAACTCATGGCATCTCTTTAATGGAAATTCATGGTTCATGAACTAGATCTTGGTAGAAAAATATTCCATATCCTAATATTAAAGTTCTATATATATAGGGAATACATAAACTGATTATTTGTGTCTTCATTCCTTTATTCATGTGATGTGTAGTGATAAACAGATCATCAATTTCAGGCCCATAAATAGATCCTCATAACTTTTGACATTTTTCCTCGACGAGAACTAAATTAATGAGGGGATTCATACTCCCATATAAATGAAAATTCCCCTATGTATTCCCTACCATTCACCCTCATTATGTTTAATAAACTTCCAATTTTTATTCTATTTCTTACACTAAACATGTCACAAGTGAACTTAGTGGACCTAGAATGTCACTTTGACTATCGTGATTGAGAGTAATTTTATTTAAATATAGGAAACCCCATATTTATTTCATGACACTAAACTACATGACATGAGGTCTCCACATTGAATAGTTCTTCCCCTATGATGATTGTGTACTCATTAATTCCATGTTTTATCCCTTTTCCCGAATCTTTTTTTACATATTGGAATTACCTTTAGCAAGATCAAACCAATATTGAATATTTTGTTCCCCATTAACCAAATTAATATCTTTGATATATCTGTTAATACCAACTTATTATTTCTGCACATATTTTATAGTCATTCCAAAAGCCTTGATCCCATGTAAAATTTTTTTATCCCCTATTGAATATTGGTAATAGGGACTTACATATCTAAAGGTAACCCACAAGGACACACTGGTGAATAAAAAAATTACATCAGATATTGTGACTAGGGTATGACTTATCCCAATAGAATAGGTCCCCCAAAACCATAGGAGATATTTCCCCTACTATTTGTGACACTATATTCCTCTATTACAAATGGTTGACGTGTACTAAACAGTCCACTCTTCCCATTGACTAATATATTCTTGGTTTTTGATTTTCACTTCACATTACCCATATATTGTGACAAATTTTAATTCCCTATATGTTAAATGACTAATAAAAATACTCAATGTAAAAGAAATATTATAACATCATATTCTAGTACCATTTCATTTTGTGGTATGCATATCCTATGAAGAACAAATTTCCTTAGTCATTACTATCCCATTTGGTCAAATATGTACAACCATAAAACATCAACCCACATATAGTCCTTGTCTTGTAAAATTAAACTACATGATGTTTTTTATCCTATAAAACCTATAACTTCTTAGATAGGCCTTTGAAATTAGACCCACTATATACTTTAGAACTACATCCACGAAAAGTTATGTATAAATTCATATATCTATAAATCTATGATAGGGTTAAATGTTTCATCTCCACACTAGAATAGGATATGGGAATAACATTCCCCTATGTATGATCCCAATCTATATAGAGGACCCTTTAGCAGGATATTATGTCAAGTTCACTAAGGTAATGATAAAAAATGTACCATCTCTACATATGAGCAATATCTATAGAGTGATTCTATATAATAATAACACGTGTATTCTTTACCATCTTTATAAAATAAATATTTTCATCTTGGATCACCACTCCTAGTCCTAGCTATGGGTTTTAATTAATAACAATGTAATATCATGGTTGAAATCATTATAGTATACAACATAAATGTATTTTGAAAAATAAATCAAGTTATACAGGACCCCATATCCTAGATAAAATACTATAAACTACAAAGCACCTAGGTCAATGTCATGTGAACATAAGTTGTAGGACACCTAGGTCATCATCACAATATAATAAAATACCGCACACCAAGGTCCTCATTGAAGGACCTTAAACTGCAAGAAACCTACATCCAAGTCACATGATGTTAAATAGTATAAAAAATCTTAGATAATCAATGCTATAAAACAAAAAAAATATCCTTGTCACATAAATTTAAACTATACAAAAAATGTTTTATCCTAAAAAACCTTAAAATTATTTGAGTGAGCCATCCTATGGGGCCCATGACTTACATAAGATCCAGACACAAGTAAGGGAAATACCCCCTCTCTCTATATAAATTAGATTAGTATGAGGAATATAACACCCCTATATTTAATAAAATATTTTCTTTAAAATTAATTTAATTTCTTTTATATCTTTCCCTATACACAACACCGAATTTTAATGAATGAAATATACTATTAATATTATTATTTAAACATGATTGTTAGAACCTAGCCTTTAAAATTTGTGGTATAAATAGGAAAAACAAATTTTCAAAATTAATTTTAATGGTTTTATATAAATAATATATATTGATAAAATGAAATTAATTTTTAGTAAAGTATTTATATGATTCAAAAATACATTTTTCTCAAAAACAGTTTTTATTTCTTTTTTTGAATAAATAATAAAATTAATTTTTTCCAAATTTATAAAATTTATTTTAAAAAACAAAAATAATTTTTGGAATCAACATGTTAAAATCATAATAGGGTTAATTTTTGGTATTTTGTAAAAAAATTTATTCTTTAATAAATACAAGAAATTAATGGTTTTTATTGAAAATTGATTTTTCATTTAATTCATTTAAAAATATATATTTTATTTTAAAATGATTAAAAATTAAAATTAGTAAAATTATTTTAAATTTAATCAAATATATTTAATTATAATAAATTTAATATTGAATTTTGATATTAATTTTTTTTACATATGTGATAGCATTTTCTTTGGAAAAGTTATCTTTTATTGCCTCTATGGGTTTAATTATAAATGAAATTATATCACTTATATGAATTGAATATGGAAAACTAGATTATATATATAGAATTATTATTATTTTTGTTATTTAATATGTTCGAGATGAATTTTTTCCACAATGAATCATAAAAATAATAAAAAATTAGTTTCTAAAGTTATGGTCAACACTTGTCTATCAAGGGTTAATCCAAAAAGATAAGATTAAAGTTAATAATAAGACATGTCTAAATCATATTTACTATAATTTTTTAAACCTTATCCTATACCAAATTCTAATAAATGGTAATATTGAAGATTTTGGAATGGGAATGATTTTATCATTTTGGATTCTTTTAATAAATTTTCAGTTAGTATCCAAGTGGGTACCTCTCCACACTTATAAAAGGACATATCCTCTACTATTCTATACACCCATAAATAGAATTTTGTTTCAAAAAATCCCTACCAAAATATCTTCCCTTATTCTATAACTATATCCTATAGGAATTATTTGTATTAATAATCCCTCCAAAGATGTTTTTTGGTTCAAACCTATGGAGGTTGTCTGAATAAGAGGTATCATTCTTCTACAAGTGTTCTTATTTTATTTCTTATTTCTCCACCATCACATGTTATTAAACTATTCTAGTATAATAACATCATTGTACACAATATAGTTAAGTGTTGTTATTTAAATTAAATAATCTACATCTGTCTCCTCCTCCATTAAATGAGGAATGAAACAGTCGATTATGTGTATAGCGGACTACCGCCTCGCGAAATGATGTAATCTATTTTCCATCCCCGCATATCATATATGAAGATAATTATATATTTAAATATTACATATTATATTTATGAAATATTTAAACTCTTGTAATTATAATATAACATCTATATTTTTTCGATCAGATAATTTTAAAAATGAAAATGTCGCTCGTGCATACGTATGGACTACCACCTCCATAAAGAGATGTAATTCATTTTTAATTTAAATTTTAAATAGAAAAAATGATGGATCCAGTGAATATATATGATATCTATGATGTAAAAATTATTATTTAATAGTGATATATTTCTTTCCTTTCTTTCATTACAACCAATAAAAATTGAAACAAAATTCATGCGTATGTAAGGCGTATCATCTCCATGAATGGTGTAATTCATTTTCAATATATTCATTTTAGGGATGACTGTAAATAAGTATATAATGACTGTATATGATATTTATATCATTTATAACATTCCATATATGATATAACCATGATCAATGTTAAAGTACCAAAAACACCAAATTAAAGAATACATGAAAAAAAGACTAAATTATTACCAAAACCTAATTTTAACAAGTAATTATTAATAAACGGGTAATAGAAGGCATAAGAAAATATTATATGGTATGATATATAAGATTATGGTTATGTAATATTTTTATAATAATCCTATATTTATTATATAGTTGTATCTAATATGTAAAATGAATGTCAATAATTGTGGTGAGGGATTTCGAGTCTCTCTATCATTTCACAGTGATACATGTCATACTCACCACTCATTTCTATTTTCTAATGTATATACTACTATTTTTAAATTTTATATCATTAATATAAATAATTTAATGGTATTTAATGTTTCATTTAATGTTATTATTTAAGGGTTATTATAATTCAATAGTCATCAAAATGGTATGGTATTTTTCTCTCACTTCTTAGTGAGGATAGTATCCTGACATCAATGGAAAAGTGCATGGAACACACTAATTGGTAAAAAATCACTCATCATATTATCATAACTAATATATTGAAAATACATCCCAATAAAATTAACAAAATATTTATCATAATATTATCAATAAAACTAAATTGTTAATCCATAGGCCCCATGTTCAAATATCCTATCCACGTCATTGGGAATCCAGAATCTAAACCACCACATTCAAGCAGACATATGTATCATAAATATCATCAAAATAGGGATTATCAGTCCATGTCATGGTTATAATCTCATGATGTTGTAGTGTACCTATTCTTCACCATATCACAAGAGAGGTCATAAAATCCCATAGGTAATCATTATCATGTTGGAATCATAGATCCTATGAATTATATAACCATGGATAGTACATCCCACTTCCAAGGGTACTCACAAAAACTCAATCATAGTGTCCCATTACTGACACTACCAAGGCCACATGAGAAATTAATTCCATGTTATGGTGGGAATTATATCTCCAAGAAATATATTTACCTACCATTTTATGATATTATCATAATATTGGAATTTTTTCTATCCACACGTAATATAAGATATGTGATAATTTTATCCCACACTTTATCCAAAAAAAATATTCATGTCATCCCACACCATAAAAATAACTAATGTAACTAGGAATATTTTTCAAAGGTATCACAATAGATGGAAAGTGAGGATATATTCCTATATTATAATAATATTAAGGTAATTGGGAAGCATATCCCAAACCATATGCTTGTCACTTAATGGGAATAGAATCTCTAATCACATAATCATATGATAAGTGGGTGATGAATCCTATACCACACATAATAATATCACATTAGGCATTTTTTCTCATTCCTTAATTATAAAAACCACAAGTAGTATTTTCATCCAAATATATAAGAAATATTAGATTTAATGGGAAGGTCATCCAACCAATCACATTAATAAAAGTAATCCTATCAACCTCATATAATTAACAATATAATAGAGCATAACATACCAAATATAATAGAAAATATGAAATGGATTAATTTAATATCTAAATAAGAGACATATAGGAATGGTAAAATGGTCATATAATAATTTTAAACTCACTTTGAGTCTAAGTTAGGATGGTCCTTATATTACCAACAAAAATCCATACCCAAAATATAGGTATAACCTACTTGGTTACAATGATCTAGAAGGGGTAGGAAAATTCACCCCATCCATCAAGAATATAATCTAAAAATGTTAATGAGGAATCAATATAGATAAATTTAGGTCAAGCTTTAATATAACCTTTTAAACTTACACACATATCCTCCTCTGAGATAGGTATGGGAACCTATTTTGGGTTCACTACATTAAGGAAAACCAAGTATACATCTCTCTTTGTTCTAGAGTCCATAATTATCAACACTTTAATTTCACAACATGGATTTTGGTGGCCATAAAATCAAGCTACACCAAAATTAAGTCTAACTATATCCCTATTAGTACATAGTCACTCTAAAGTTGTGGAAGGAAGTATTTATTTAGTCACTCATACCCATTTATCTCAATTAAACTCCTCTATTATACACAAAGAGACAAAATGAATCTTATTAAGGTTATAGGTATCATATATTAAATCAAGGAAATACCCATTAGTTTTTTATTATAAATTATAATACACCTAAATTCAATATCATGGCCATAAATGGTCAAATAATATAAAAATAACATTCATAGGGTACCTTATAGACCTATATGTTCTCACCAAACTCATACGGGATAAGGTTAGTACATTGAATTTAGTTTTAATAAAAAATACATGGATGGTGAGACCACATATCACATGCCACCTAAAAAATGCTCAAACCATGAAGAATGATTCGGTACCACCTACCTCAAAAATTTAGTTAATCCCTTCAGTAATTATCAAATACTAATGATTAAGCCCGTCTTAGCATGAATAAGATCCATCAATCATAGTTTAACCACAAGAGACCATAACTCCAAAAAACATAATATTAATTAATAATAAACCATTATTAATCTTTTAGATAGTTAATTCCAAAATTAATTACTTTATACATGATAAATAGATAACTCAGAAGATAGAGTAATGATTTCTAAACCTCAATCGATGGGGGTAAAGATCACCCCTAACACACCCTAAAACTCATTTACATCAAAATTACTAATACACTTCATCAATTCATCAATCAAATGAATTATGAATTTATGGAAAAAAACAAAAATATGATCAGAAGATTACCATAAGAGAAACAACCAGATACCTTGAGAATTTATCCTCTCCGGAACACCTCCAGATTATACACACTAAAGCTCCATCACTTCATCCTAATTACACCATGATCTAGTAGAATACACATGATAAATCTAACTCAAACTCACTAAAAATAATAGAACATGTTAAGATAAAGTAATAAGAGAAGGAAAAGGGATAAAATCACATTAATTGAATGATAGAACACTTCTTGGTCAACATGGGTGAAAAGGGAAAGAGGAGGCGGAAGATATAAAGAGGGGTTAACCTCTCATCTCTATGTGACAGTTAAAATTTAAAAATATTAAGTTGGTTACATATAAAATTTGGAAAATTTATGATTAATTCCCTTTAAAAATATTCCCAAGTGTCCACAAGATGCCTGGTATCCCCATCAGATTTCCATTAGAATTCCACTAGGTTTTTGATGGATTGAGAAGTAGGATACCCCCAATTTTTAGCTCAAAAGTTATTTTTTGGGCATCCACTGGACTTCAAACTACCACAAAGGTTCTTATAATCCCCCACCATCCTTATAGTGAGGTGGAAATTGGCCATTTTTCAACCATTGGAACTTTGGTGTCCTATTTGAGGGTTTGGATGGCTTGATACTATAACCACCAAGACTAATTATCATTATTGACACATAAAATCACACTTTAGGTATTTTATTCTTAAGGAAATATCCAAAAATAATTCTAACAAAAAATTAAATCACGTCTAAAAATTCAAACCTACAATCCAAATTCAAAAAATTCAAACAAACCCTGATTCCACCTCAACAAAACCAATATTTTCCCTAAAATAAGTAGCATTAACTTGTATGGGGTGAAAATTGAGCTTCTTATCTCCTTCATGAATATCATAAATATTTATCCAAATTTCATTCAATGTCTTATATCACAAGACTTAGGTCAATTATTTCTTAGATATGGATGAGTATAACATATTTTACTCCCTCTAAACAACTTTAAAATTCTTCTTTTCTTATAAACCATAGGTTTAAATACTCTTTATAATAAAAAAACAATTATTAATGATATTTATAACATCAAATCCAAGTGGTAAAATATATGGAATCATCATATTGTTCAATAGATGAATTTTTTTACCATTATTCACGAAACTCCATTTTGTTGATGGAATTCATAATTTTTATAGAAAATCAAACAAAAATATGTGATCAATAAAAAATACCATAGATCTTCTATAATAACCTTAGATATGATACCATATTATGTTCCACATGAAATAACTATAAATATTTTTTTAAAAGGAAACCATTGTATCCTTTTTTTTGAAAATCAAAATACCCTTTATATGAGTTTTATCTAAATTTATATTTGTTTGAATTTTTATGTGTGTGTTAATGTTTTTTATTTTAATATGTGGTAAAAAAATTAAATCTACCACATATCAGTACATTTATTACTAAACTAGTATATTTTAATTAGAAATTATTATTATTTAATGAAATTTATAGTTATGCACTTATAATGATAAAACTGAAGATATATCCATAAAATGATGGAGAACTATATTTGATGTAGTTTTAAATGAACCCAAAGAATATATAATTCATTTTGTGATGTTTTTTACAAATGATATCTATAAATTAGGCCTAAATTAATTATGTATTGGAAGCGTTTTTATGGTTATTGTTTGAGATAATTTTCAATTGTGTTGAAGTTTGTATCATCCTGATGGTTGATAACTTCTAATAGTATTTTTTTTACATTATATGATTTTCTTCTAAGAGATGAAAACTATTGAGGATTTAGTTTTAAATCTCTTCACATTTTGTTTTTTAATCATTCCATGTTCAATACCTCATGGTTTATGAGATTTTGATATTTGGAAATGGTTTTTTCTAATCCTTTTAGATTGATAATAATCCATGTGTGAAGATTTATCTTTTAACAGTCTTGTCGATGTAGTCTTGCTGAGAACATTATCTTGATCATTAATAAAAGAGGATCTTGGCACTAGTGCTTCCAATTATTTCTAATGAGCTTAAAATCAAACAATTATTGGTTTTAGAATAATGTACCTTTAGATAGTTCTATTGGAGAGGACATTTTATCCACAAAATGTGGATGCATAAGATAGAATTTATAGATTCACATTAAACTATGGATAAAAGAAAATGATTACTATTAATTGGAATTATATTAAAATTAATATCCTTATGGTATATTCAATTGGTTACACAATTATTTTTAATTTTTTTTAATATTTTTGGATGTTACATGTTCATAAAAAATTAATTATTTAAGGGGGATAATATATTTTAGTCATGTTTATAATTTAATCCCTCTATCTTGAATTTTATTTAAAATAATTTATTGGGACAACTTTTGATATAAAATGTTGACTCTACATGTTCTAATGATTATTTCTTATTTTATACCAATATTTGGTATCAAATAAAGTCTCTACAAGTGATTTTGTCTGATTTAATTTAATGAAACTTATATATTGTCTATTTTTATTGGAAATCATTTAAGTTTCCTTCAAATAACTATATTTTAGTAGAAATATCATTATTTTTTATCATAATAGGTGTTATTCATGTTGGGAGTTTAGATAATCTAAATCATAATCCAAATAGACCACCTATATTTTATGGAAATGATTAAAAAAATTATCATAATCAGATGAAAAATTTTATTATAAATACCACAGTATAGAATTATCTCATGCTTACTTGTAGTTAAAATATTATAGAAAATGATATCTCTAGATTTAATTGGGAAGAAAGTGCATAATATTAACAATTTTTTTTATTGGAATACTCTCTTATGAAAAATATAAATTAATATTTACATCCATGTTTAATCTTTCCAGACAGTATGTATGATATATAAAAATCTTGAAGTTACTCACTTCGGGACATCTATAGTCATTGAAACTAAAATATCTATGTCATATGTTTATTATCAAGTGTTTAATTTCATTCTTTGAGAATAGGTCACTCAAATACTTAAGAGGTTAATGAAAATAGTTAATATTCTCTAGTCACTTTGTGAGAAATAATTATTTTATAATCAACTCATCGATAAATTGATTGATATATTACTTAAAGGTAGGGATCCAATGATAAAAATTACCAATGAGACTAATCATATTATTAAGATGAGTTTGGTTGATCTTATCAAAAATATCATGTAATATTAGAGTAGACTAAAAAATATATTTATAAGTAGGGAAGGAAAATAATGTAGTAAATTATTCATCTATTCTTATATATTTAAATTCTATATCACTAAATTCTAGATATCAAAATTCAAAGATAAATATTTTTAGGATATGATAATATAATGTTTTCATAGATGGTATCTTCTATGAACTTATCAAATGAAAACATACACAACTCACTAAAAGTATGTTTGATTGCCATATTTTTTAGAGAGATTTAAAAAATGATATAAATTTTCAAGAGAATAAATATGATATGGAGGATTATTTAGGAAAAAATAATTTTTATTTGTAAAAACTAAAAACATAATTAACCAGATTACCCATGAATCAAAAGGAAATAAAAATATTTTAGTAGAAGTAAAAAAGATAAAAGTAAGAAAATATTTGAAATCTAGAAATAATACATGAAGTGTGAATGAGGATCCATCAACATTTGAATTTGTATTGGATGATAGTGATAATAGAAGAAAGGATATCAGAATCTATGATAAGGATATTTTTCACTCTAAATGGAAAATGTTTTTTCAAGAATGATGACTACGTATAATATGTACAATTTATATATATTTAGATATTTTACCTTTACATCATATGATGAAACTTAATCTAATGATGATGTAGAAGATGATCTCTGAACTAAAAAAGAACTAAAGTAATACATTTTAGAAATTTAAGATACTCATAAAATATTTTTAAGGGATATAATTGACTAAAATTTGATGTTTTGGAAAATAAATATGATTTTTTTAAGTGTGATAATATGTTTTCTATGAAAAGGAATGATAATATTGAGATTATATAAATTTTGGACAAGCTAAAAAATAATGTTTCAAATTTAACCTCTAAGAAGAAAGGGAAGTTAGTGTGTTTTTCAAAATATAAAGATGAAATTTAATGTCTTAAATAATAATTGGATTGTTTTAAGAAATTATTGATAATATTTACCATTATAAGAAAAAAATGATATTTTTTCTACACAATTAGGGCCTAAAAAGGCCAATCCCATAATTTTTTTTAAATCCACCAAACTGGACATTATTATAAGAACTATTTTGTTCTAAGAAGATACCCTTTCTATAGTAATTTTGAAAGTGGTGGAAAATATAAGAACTGATGCTCTTAGAATAAATATTAATCTATTAGACAACACCAAGCCTATAACTCAAACATGTTTTTTTAATCTTGAAAATATGAGAGTAGCGCAGATTTGGGTACCAAATGATCTATTTACTAAAACTTATGAACCCTAGTTTGTCTTGATTCTGTGGACATAATTTCTATTCAAAAGTTTTCATTGTGAATTGAAAAATGAATTTTATTATCTAGTACCTTGTATATTGTTTTAAAGTGCATCAAATTTAAAATCTTATTCTTTTAATTTTTAATCTTATTCTTTTGATTTTTACTCCTGCATAATTTTTTTGATTTTATTTAATTTTTTACACTTTGAATGTTTTGTTTTTATATTTAATTACCTTTTAAGGTTATTTTTGGGTTGTTTGGATAACTTTATTGATGAATTATTTTTAAACTACCATTATAATCAATAGAATATTGTGTTAATATTTTTTATTATTTTCTAAAACCATCATCAGAAGAAAGAGACTAGGATACACATGTCAAGAGATAACTTCCATAAGGTTAGAAATTATTTATTATTATTTTATGAAGTATTTGATAAACCAGTTGTTAGTATTATTCTACACACAAAGATAAATTATTTATTCTTAATTATAGATTTAAATTCATCGGGAAGTAATCAAATTCACTTTAAGAAATTTGAAATATAATTATTAAGTGAGATTTCAGGTCATAGATTATAGAGGGATATTTCTTATATAGTGGGATTGTATTAAATCAATATGGATGAGAATACTTATATAAAATAATGTGATCCCCCTGATTATTTTTTAGTATTCAATATTAGGTTTAATAAACCTAATTTCAATTATTCATATCTCCCATTCAATTTCTTATGATTAATTATGTTAAGTTATGAGGAGATAGAATCTTGAAAAATTGTTCTAGAGAGGATGATTGATCATTATAGGTTTAATATTTATGACTTTTAGTTGAAAATATTATTATAATTTAAGGACGGAACTTTTTTTCCCATCTATCATATCTAGAGTTTTCTTATACCTATAATTTTTATTAGTTCTACAAAACCACTTCTTTTTATATTTCAGATGGTGAGAAGAATATTATTTTTATAATTCTAGAGAAGGAGTTTATGTTCAATTTAAATAATTTTGTTGAGTATATTTAACTAATACTTTAAGTAGAGTATATTTTCCTTTATCAAAAACATCTAGAAACATCCAAAACATTTTTTATTCCAAGGTCATAGGAGACCCTCTATTTTTTCAATGAAAGGTTTCATAAGATATACCATCTTTACCTATAATATAGAGTAGTATTTCAGTGGATTTTAGGATTATTTTTACCATGTAAGGTAGATAAAGACACTATTAAAATCCAATATGATTATTTTCTCTTCTTCCATTCTAACATGATGATGTTTATCCTTAATAAATCCATCTAAGATTTCATTGAAGAAGCATATATGAGAATAGTGAAATTGAAAGTGCTTCTATACTCTAGATTGTTGAATATAGTATTTCAATGTCACAAAGAGATATAAAATTGAAATAAATATAGATCATATAAAGAATTAAATAATTCTCACCGGATGAAGAACCATTCTCCATGATGATACATATTTTTATTCCTCATTAAAAAATTTCATATAATGAATCCAAAGAGTTAAAATTTTGGAAACTATTGAGAAGAAGAAATGTGGTCAATGGAAGGTAGCTGATGAAATTTTGATTGATGAACTTATGAAGAATTAAAAGAAATATTCTATATATAATAAGGGGAATATGAAGAAAAAATAAGAAAATAATCTTATATTATTTTTCAAAATCCTCAAAAGAAATAGGATAGTAAAACACACAATGAAAACCCTACGAGTCTATCTAAATTTTATGGAGTAGATTGGTTAGTGAAAGTGCTGAAAATATATCAAGATTTAGAATATTTGTAGGACAAGAAGTCATGATTTATAAATTGAAAGTATGATCTATATTAATAGAGGTAAAATGAGCTGATTTAGAAGCAAGCGCATTCAAAAAAGGCTTACTCATTTAAAATCAAGAAGTTACAGACCTCTCTATATTATATTTATAGAAACGAGCTCATAGAATATTAGTATACTATAATTGGATATAAAGTTATGGAAATCATGTGATAGAATTATAGCTACATCTATCAGATGTTGGTATACTATGTTTAATGTTATTAAAATTGAATCTAAAGTACTAGGAACCAGATCATTGAAGTTGTTTTACAGTGAGCATTTATAAATTATACCCTGGGGATTCAAGAAATAAAATAATTGCTAAGATTATTTTATAATATGATGTGTACTGATGTTTAAGTTTTCATCATCTCAATGCTTGAGATCTTTCAATAGTAATATTTTATTTTATTTTGATTTAGCTGAGAGATATTATCCAGTGATGTTTTAATTATAAATTTCCTAAAATTTTCTTTTATAATCATTAATTATCTAATCCCTTGTGATCGAGGTTGTTTCAAGTTGTGTAAGAGGGTTTTTCTGATACTTAGAGATCAATATGTTTGTGTGTGTGAAGTTTTACCTTCCGATAGTCATTTCAATGAAGTACTTTTGAGAAATCTCTTTTAGTCTTATAATTAGAGAGTAGCTTAGTTCTAGAAGTTCTCATTATTATTGATGATATTATGGTCAATGAATTTCTAGGTTTGGAAAATTGGTACCTTTTGAAAGATCTATAGTCATTAATGTTCAACGCATGGAATATGGACACCTAAATAAGGATTATAGATCCTCCAGTTGTTTTGGATAAAAGAGAGGATTCTTATAAATTGTAAGTATACTGGTAATAATATCTTTTCATTGTATACTAGTTTTTATTTGATACTCTGCATTGTTTTTAACTTTTCTAATTTTATTTTGGATGAGCTCTTTACTTTATAAAAAACTGTTCACTTTATGATAGTTTAAACATTGGTGTGTATATTTCTTTTTTACACTTTATACATTAATAAACTAAATTTTTTCATAATTTATATGCTTTGAAAAAATAAATTATTCAATTTGGAAGAAAAACTATAGTCAAATTTGGGCCTCAAATCCCTCCACCCCCACTTCTAGAAGTGTTTTTCCCTTCCATTTATGGGAAAATAAGAATCACTATAAGGGTTCAGGTGAATAAATAAAAAAATAACATTCCTTTGAATTTGATTAGTATTAATATTCTTAATAATCCTAATACCCATGAATGAGACTAGTCATAAATGACATAACATAGAGAGAATGATAAAATGAAAATGATATAATATATTTTTATAAGTTTCAAAAACTCATTTTCTCAGTGGAATTTCCTTAGTGCCCAAAGGTTTAGATCCCAATTGTAATAACCAAAAATATATTAAACTAGAGATAGTGTATACCTTTTTACATTACCATATGATACAAGGGATATGATCCCAACAGACTGATTAGTTTAACAGTCTGGAAGAACTATATACAAACATGATTCAAATTTTACCCTATAAATTAAATATAAAACATAATGAAAGTAAATATTATGCATCCTATAACTCATTATGTGATTTCATGACTTAGGTTGCACAAACTAGCACCCCTATCTGGTTGTCACATGACCTCATGCACACCTACCCATATTCCAGGGTCTATCAACTAGCAGTGAGGGTCTAATATTGATCACATGGAGACTATACCCTCTTTATTTGAGTAATACACCAACTAAAATAAATAAAAAATAACCAAATGATATAACCAATAGCCAAACCAAACTAGTAATACATGATTACCAAAATCTGAAATACAATATCTAAAACTAAATAGTATACATTTCATTCCAAATGCGTGTCAAGTGTCAATATGGAAAAAAATAAATAAACACTGAAATCTCCCAAGAGGGTCCCAAACCATGTCTGGTTACCTCATCCATGATCCATAATAACCCATCCATTTAACATAGGGAATTTTCCCTTATAATGTCATGTACACATGAAGTCTATTCAGGTACCGATCAGGCGGTCCGAGTAGGGTGTGAATTCAACTCACTAGGCCACCACCAAAGGTGTCTAAAAAAATATCCATTCAATAATAGTGTATACAGTTTTGTAAATAATAAATAAAAATGAATAGGTAAATAGTTATCACATTTATTATTCGTTAAATTTACCACATAAACCTATGGATTCTTGAGGACACCCGTAACACAATACATGTTTCAGCCCATGCCAGAGTCGGAACTATCCCCAAGGGATATCACCATTGTCAGACCCTAACATTTTCAAATTAATTTTTTTTGGCCTGGTAATTTTTTTGGGTTTTGGGTGAGCCAAGGTTTAAATGTTTTAAGTTCTATTGATAAAAACACACGTTTTGGATTTAGCATCACCAAGTGCACAAGCATGGAACACTTCAGAGACCACGCGACTTGTTCAGTTTTCAAAATGAGTTAAAACATAAAGGAATAATGAAATAATAATGAATAATGAAATATAAATAAAATTAAATAATTTCAATAAAATTTAAGAATTTGTTAATGATAATGATAATAATATTATTTTAGAATAATAATAATATTATTATTAATAGTGTTAGGAATATAAAATTTATTAAGTTGTTATTAATATTTTAATAATAATTATTATTTTTAATATTATGTTATGTTATTACCTCTTCTATTATTTTTTTATTATAAAATTAGTAATATCATTAATGTTGTTGTTATTATTCCCATAAATTATAATTAATCAGTTAATTAACGAGCGAACACAAAATGAAAAAATAAGTAAAATAGAATTGTCTTAATAATAATAATAATAATGTTATTATTATTTGAGAATATTATTCATGTTATTAGTATGATTAATTGTATTAAGAAGTTATTTTTTTTATCGATATTAATTAATTTTATTTATTATTATTATTATTGTTGTTGTTTTATTTTTTAGGGTATGAACCCCCCCTTTTCCTCTCATCTATCTCGGTAAACCCCTCCCCCCTGGATCCCATCGTGCCCCATCTCCCATTCGTAACCCTCTAGCCCATCGGTGACCTCTGCTCGCGCCCCCACTGGCCTGATCATGCACCCTCCTCCCAAATCTCTAGTGACCTCCCTTCTACCTTAATCACAGCACCCTACGTCTCCCCCTACTCGACCTAGTTTGTGCATTCCCCTCACCACCGACAACCATATCAACCTCCTCTACTCCGTCGACTCTCTGCCGACGTGATATGAACTGTGGAACCCCATCATTCACCCCCTATGGTCAGATCCCACTCCTCCGATCGTCCCCAACTTCGGAGACCCCCCTACATGGCCACCCCCTTCTTTTCAGTGGTTTCGCCTCGCACTTCTGCCCTCCCCATGCACAAATTCCCTCAACGGCACCTCCTATTCCATCTCACGGCTTTTCAGTACCCCCATTTTCCCCATGTTTCAGTTTTCATCCTTGGTTATGGTTTTTTTAAAGATTACACCTAAATATTGAGTCCAACTTGTTGATTAGAGTGGATTATTACCTACTTCAAGTGTTTATTATATAAGGTTTAGGTTTCACACAACATTTGGTATATCTATGCATTAAGGTAGGTGGTTTCATGCCTTAACATCTCCAGATAAATTTAATAAGTTTGATTATGTTTATAAATGTGTTCTTGGTTTTGATGGTGTGGTGTGTTGGGTGTTTTTGATGGATTTTTGGTGCTTATTGATTGGTAATGGGGTTTTAATAAAGGAAACTTCTATGTTTTGATGTGTGATTTGATGCAATGTTTCAAAAAATGGGTTTTAGAAGTTGTTTGGAAGGCACAAAATGAGATTTATAAATATTTTGACATGCATATGTGATGGAATTTCATTTTTTATAAATGGTCATGTATTTCATTTTGGTCTTGTTGTGGTAATTTCTATAAGTGTTTAATCAATTTTTTATGGGGTGATAATTTGTTTTTAGAATGGTTGGAATGCACAATTGATTTTAAAAAGGTTTCGGCATGTGAAATTTGTGTGTTTTGAAGTGAGGCCGTATGGTATGCATGTGATATGTTTTTAAAATTAATCAATTGTTTATTTAAGTGGTTTTTAGGATGTGGAAAATTGTTGTAAAGGTTTTTATTGCTGTTTGGTGGGTACAAAATGAATTTTCAAGGCCTTTGATATGTGTGTATATTTAAATAGATATTTTCAATTGAAAATGAATCACTTTGGGTGTGTTTTCCTTATTTTGCACTTTTTAAATTGAATTGATTTTTTTAATAATGGAAAACATGTTTTGATATGGTTACCATGTGTATTTGGTTTTAAAGTGACATTTCTACATGGAATCAAGTGGTTTTTGGTGAAAAATCACAAATCATGGCATAATAGTATATTATGAGTGGTGTGAAACTAGTATTAAGAAGAATTTATTAAGAAATGGTTTTGGAAATGACTTTTATACATGAGAATGGGTATATTTGTGGTGTAATACCTTGTTGTGTTAATTAATAATGTTTTCTATGTTGTGAAAAATGATTATATTCTTCTTTGAGTGTTGCTAAATGGGATTTGTGAAATTATTAAGTAACGACAAATGTATTTTGGAAAGGTTTTTTGGGGTGCGTATGTTTTTTTAAAATGGAGTTTGGGTATGAAAGTAGTGGATTTTGTGTGTAATTTATTGTTTGGTTTTTTATATGTGAACGTGATATATTATGTGAATGTGGAACTTCATTGAGCACAAGGGAAACCCTGAGGTACCTAGGTGGGTGGATTAAGACAAGTATACTAGATAATACTTAATTGGTTCATCCCGGTATCATCTAGTAGGATTGACATTGTGACACTAACTGATCTTTTGTGATGATTGGAGACCACTAGGTTATGGAAGTGTTTCCCTACTTGTGGATCACGCACGAGACTTTAGATCATTGTGTTTCCTATGCCAGGTTTACATTGAGGTATAATGTCTCTAGCATCCCACACGTACTAGATACCTTGGGGGATTTATGTGACGCCCTGACCCCAGAAGCCCAAAGTTGGTTCATTATTATGTATCATTGACATGATCACAAAAGATCAAGTCTCGAAAGATTGATTAATTAAATATCCTTGGAAGTACTAGATACATTCATAAGGTTTAAATTACATCATAAAATGGAAAACTACAACAAAATTATTTCCATAGACAACAATGAGATCTCATAGACTATCCCTCTAGGTCAGTCATAATATACTTCTTTGCATCCTGGGAAAAATAAAACATAGAAAAGGGTGAGCTCAGATGCTTAGTAAGGATAACAATATAGCGGATACTTTCATAAATAAGCATAAACATTTAAGGTAATGTATAGAACTAAAAAAAAAGCCTTTTCAACATAAAATTCATCATAATTAGGCAAATATAAATCAAAATAATTCCATTTACTTACTTACATGGATATTCTACTAGTCAAATAATCACATGCAATATCAATAGCCACTTTCATATTGATGGAATGCATAATTCCAAACTTTCATAACCACATAGTCAAGGCCTTGTGCCAAGACTACAAATAAGATTTTGTCAAGGGCTTGTGCCAAGACACTAGTTTGTCTCATGAGACCTACCAATGCATCAAAGAGTAACACCGGGCTCCACTCGTCACTTACTAAGTCCAATTCATTCCTCATATGAATAGTTTAAAACATAACATAAAAATTCGTATTAAAACTAGCATACGAAATGTCAATAATTTATCCATAAACCATGAATGGTAGAAAAATAACACATTCACAATAAAACATGTCACAAAACCTTCAATAAAAATGGAATCTTTGTATCATAACAAATCAACTTCAAATAATCTTAAAATCCAACAAAGGATGTTGACATAGATGAAATCAAATCTGTTTTTAGAGAAATATCTTTTTCTATTTTGAAATACTTTAATATTTTCATAATTATAAGGATAAAATTTATTTTGAAAATATTCTTATAAGCCTGTAAGGGATGCTTCGACGATGTTATAATAGTGGAAAATAGCAGCACCCGCCGTATAAGTTAAAAAAAACATTCTTACCTTAATTTTGTCGAAAAGATCATAATGTACCTTGTTTAGAAAATGGCAGAAAGATTCATTTAAAAACATATAAGGACAAATAAGGTTATAAATGAATTTACCCCTTTTTCTAGTATAAAATTTATTGAAATACATTTTTAAGAAACATGGATGTGGATGATAAACAGGTCCCAGTAGATACTTATGTAAAAACAACCAAAAATAATAAAGAGATTGTAAAATTAACCCTTACCTTGTACTTTTTCTTGGTCGAGGGTAGTTTAACCTCCTATATAACGGTGAAATAATTGTTATTAAATTATGGAAGAATCATATACATTAATATGATATCATATATATGATCTTTTAACATTGCTTTTTTAATAATATCTTAGTATTATCGTTGTTTCAAGTGTTAACAGATTTGTTTTCCTTAATATGCTTTGTTACATAAGTAATGTTTGTTATGGATAGGATGTATCTTATTCATATTAATAATTATATTAAGTCTTTAAATATTATTTTTAATTATCTAATGAAAATTAATCTTGAATGGATATGATGAGGAATGAATCTCATCCCATTCGTTGAGACGATAATCCGTACGTACACACGAGCGACAATATCATTCTTTTGATATTATAATAATATATAATTGGATGGTATATCATATATACAGAATAATTATCATGTTATATTTATTATTTAAATAAATTACACATCATTATTATACCCATCCAAATAATAATGTATTGAATAACGATTACACCACGACATGGAGACGTTAAGCCGTACGTACACACGTATGGTGACATGTCATTAAAAGGATGGATAGAATAATGAATATTGTTGTACCATATTTATAATAATATCACAATATATATAATATACTGGAGTTATTATTTTATAATGGAAACAACAAAGAAAGATGAAGTGGAATAAGAAAGTAACTTGAAAGAGGTGATGAAATATTTACATCTTCTTCCGGTTCTTCCTTTTGATTTGATCAAAAGGACTCTTTAGACTAGATTTCTGACTAAAGGAAGGACTCTAGGATTAATGGAGGATAGTTGATAGGGTATTTGGGTAGGTTTTAGCCGAGATAAATGGCTTTGAAGGAGTTAGTTAGAGAGTAGGGGGAGTGCCCTTTTATAAGAGGGGTGAGGGGAACCTTAGGAAAAGCTAGAAATATTATTTTATAATAAAATAATTTTTGGTTTCTAATGGCTCAAAAATTAATTATTTAAATTATAAGGTGGTTATGGGTCTAAAACCACTCAACCAATAGGTTTTATACAGGTTTGGGTCACTATATTAACTTTATCTTTTAGATTTAACTCTTAGTTAAATAGTTTGACATTTACCATGTCTCTTTGTATTTTTATATTATATGGTTAATAAACTAAATATAAACTTCCAAGTGAACCCCAAGCGGTTCATTAATGATAAAAATATAATTATATACGTATTTTGGCTAAACCTTAGATTTTTAGGTATAGAATATCAATTAATAATATAATATTTGTTTTTAAAAACTCTTTTATTTCAATTTTGTCACTAGTTGGTATTTTGTTTTTGATAAATTCATAACAGCATTATTACTTAGAAAACAATTCATATAACAAACCCTAAAATTTCATATTAACCTATAAAATTATTTTAATTTATAAAAAGTCCCAAATTACATTTATTTGGATATTTATAATATCAATTATTTTAATATTTCATTAATTAGGTAGTTACTGCATCATCATTGTGTCATAAATAAATAAAATTATTTAATGTATAAAAATATAAATAAAATACCATTATGTAAGAAATATTTATATCTTTCTAATGAATATTTATATTCTAATTTATGTTATGTTTAACCCTATATTAAAAATGGTTTAGTTATTAAACATTGAATTTAACACTTTTAACTTTTCTTTGAATTAAATAATAATAAATGTCAAAATCGAATCGAAGTGGACATAAAGGATCATATTTTATTCCTAAGGTTGTTTTTGGTCGAATTATACTTATCCAATAGAATTGGGACATGTGTTAGGGAAATAATAATATCATTTTTACCCTTAATTACCCTATTTACTTTTAACCGTGGTAAATAAAAGTAAAAAGTTACTATTCACCAAAAATTATTTTCATCTTATTGAATAAAATTTTACTTAATGATATCAACTGTGTATCTAATATTTTTGAAATTCAAATCACAGAAGCGGTAAAATTAAGTTTTATGTAAATTTTCAAATGCTCCTAGGAGGTGGGTAAAAGACGGTAAAAAGTTCAACAAAATTTTTATATATCTAAAATTATTATAAAATAACTCTAATAAATTACATTGAACCTATATAGGTATTATGTATCTATTTTAACCTAAAATAAATTTAAATAAAATAAATAATTATTTAAATAAAAAGTCAGTTTTAAACAATAACTTAGTGTTTTTCACTATTCATCAAAATTGAAAGTTTTCAAAAAAATACCAAAAAATCACCATAAGATAATTTTGATATTCTAAATTCAAAATTGAATTCTATTTTACTGATTTTAAAACATATATGTTGCATTAATTAATTTAAAATTAATTCCCGTTATCAAAACCCAAAAGCGTATTTTTAAGAAATAATAACTATCAAAAGATTGACACTTGTTTATGTCCAATTTAAAAGTGAAATTACTTAAAATGAACATAATTGGATTAAATGGTAAAAATATAATCTAATTATACTTCCAAACCATTAAAATGTATAATTCAACACTATAAATTATTTTGATTAAAAAAGTTGTTTCTAGTTGAAATATAGTATTTTTCACTATTCACCCAAAGATGAAAGTTATCAGAAAAACACCAAAAAATTATTGAAACTAAATTCTTATGTCCCGATTCTAAATAAGAAGTTTTTTTTTCAAATTGAATATATAAAAGTTTCAAATATTGGATTTAAAAAGGGTTCTCCATTAAAAGGTGGTAAAATTGCTTTTTTTGAGAAATACTTATTTTATCTGAAAAAAATGAATTTGTTATTACATTATGTCTAAGAAACTCATAATATGAATTCTAAAATTATAAGGATTATATAAATTTCAAAATTCAGTTAATACTATTCATAACCTCTTTTGAACGACTAGTTTGGTAAGTCATGGTGCTCTTGAACTCAGTGTTGCATGTAGTGAAAGTTATTGAATTAATTTGAAGAAATAACGTAATATGAAATCTTGGGGTGTTACAATTTACCCACAGTGCTCTACTATTCATGAAGTGGTGTCTTCCATCAGCATACAAGGGACCACTTGAGTGTGTGCTTGTTGTTTATGGATTTTCTCTCCCATTTTAAAGTATAATTTGTGAAATTGGGTTTCTTTAAGTTTTCTTTTCCTTTCTACTTTTATCTAATAAATTTTTTACTTAAAAAAGAGTTTTAAAAGCATGGTTTTTAATCATCATGCTAAATTACCTCTTGATTTTGTGGAATGAAACCTTTTTATTGGGTGGTATCCTACTGGGATCTTGGATTACACCCTACATACACCTTTGGGTGTATGTAGACCTTGTTCTTTGTGTATCCTAGGTTGAGGTATCATACTTAGTGATGGTGGTTCAGGTGGTTTATAATCTTCTTTTTCAATTTGGTGAATGTGGATTGAGAATGTTTCACATAATGTTTCTTGGAGTTCTGTGATGTAGTTTTAGTGTGGTTTATTTATTGTAGCCCCCTTTAGTTTTTTAGATGAGTTTTAAACCTTAAATTTGATCTTAGTTGAAGGGTGTGTTTGGTTGTCTATTTTCAGTTTTAGTTCTTTTATCTTGTTGGTTTTTTGTGCTTATTATTTTTGGTAAATCCTTTTGCATATAATTTTTTATACCCTAGAACTTGTGCCATCCTGTGGGAATTGGTAACGCCCCTCGGGCCTTACCGCGAACCGGGTCGGGTGCCGGGTTGGATGGTGACATGGCTTGGTTCGTGAAAAAATGGTATCAGAGGAGGTTATGCTATTTGGGTGTCTTTTTCTTGGGAAAGAGTCATGATAGATTGAATCTAGGTTCGTCGGGACTCGACATCTTAGCTACGAGTAAGGTACCTAGCCAGCAGACCTCGTGGCGGGACTCGAGTTACTAGGGAAAGTTGAGGTTTGTGTAACGCCCCGACCCCAGTTACCCAGAGTCTGTGCATTATTTTAATACATTGACATGATTACAAGGAATAAAATCACAAAGGAACGATCGGTTTAACAGTCTTGGAAAATATATTACATACATGAATGTTACATTACACTTTATAACATACAACACAACATAAATAATCCATTATAAATGACATTATTCCCTTAGCTTAACCCTGCATATCAATCACAATACACTTCATGGAATCCTGAAAAAAATAAAACATAGAAAGGGGTGAGCTCAAAAACATAGTAAGGGTAAGCAGTAGAGTGGAAAACAACATAAATATTAAGCATGGTGAATAATTAAAACCACATGCCTTTACAAATAATAAACATGAATACTTTTATGGAAAGAATATGAGCTGAGTAATAATGCCATAATAAAATATAATCATGGGTATTCTACTAGTTGAATTACCACATGAACCATCAATATTATTTCCATAATGAGAGAATGTATGATGCTGGACATTATAAAACATTTTTTCAAGGCCTTGTCCAAGACGTTTAAAAATGATTAAGTCCTCGACCAAAACCATAAATCAAATTGTGAAAAGGCCTCGGCCAATTCCACATCTAGTTGTCTCATGAGACCTACCAATGCATCGAGGAGATATAACAGGCTCCACCGGTCACATACTATGTCTAATACATTCCTCATATGAAAAGGATGAAACATAACATAAACATTCGTATAAGAACTAGGATACAAAATGTCAATACTTTAACCACAAACCATGAATGGTATAAAAATAACACATCCACAGTCAAACATATCACAAAACCTTCAATAAAATATTGAAGTTTTGTATCATAATAAATCAATTTCAAAACAAGTTGAAAATCCATTAAATTATTTTACATAGATGGAAATTATTTGTAAAACTCTTTTATTGAAATATCCCTTTTCATGAAAACATTTAAAAGTCACACAATTTAGAAAGGAAGAAATTTAAAGACATTTTTGAATCAAAGTGTCCCATACCACATTGAAATGTTTTAAAGTAATTAACATTTTAAAATATTCATGTCCATTTAAATAAATCCTTAAAACAATTTTTCAATCACAGACATTAATGAGAATGGTTTAGAAGAATAAATCTTTAAAACATTTAAAATGATGTTGACATAGATGAAATCAAATCTATTTGAGAGAAATATCTCTTTTTTGAAATTATTTAATAGTAAAATAATTATAAAATAAAACATTTACTTTGAAAATATTCTTATAAGATTTTAAGGGAAGCTTTTATGATTTTATAATTGTGGAAAATAGCCGCACCTGCCGTATAAGTTAAAAAAAAGACATTCTTACCTTAATTTTGTCAAAAAGGTTAAAAAGGAACTTGTTTGGAAAATGAAGGAAAGATTACATTATAATCATATTATAAAAGGTAAAACAAGGGTATAAATGACTTTAACCCATAGTCTTTAAACTATTAATAATGATTTGAAATACATTTTTAAGAATCATGGATGTGGATGATAAAGAGGTCCCAGTAGATAATTACGTATAAACAACCTCAGATAATGAAGAGATTGTGAAATAAACTAATACCATGTACTTTTCCTTTGTAAAGGGTAAGTTAAACTCCTGTATAATGGTGAAATTATTGTTATTAAATTATAAAATAATCATATACATTACTATGATATCATATATGATCTTTTAATATTGTTTTATTAATAATATCTTAGCATTATCGTCATTTCGGGTGTTAAATGATTCGTTTTCCTTTATATTATTTGTTATGTGAGTCATATTTGTTATGTATGGGATTTATCTAATTCATATTAATAATTATATAAAGTCTTTAAACATTATTTCTAATCATCAAATGAAAATTAGTATTGAATGGATACGATGGGGAATGAATCTCATCGCGTTCGTGGAGATGGTAATCCGTACCTACACACGAATGATAATATCATTCTTTTGATATTAAAATAATATATAATTGGATGGTATATAATATATACAGAATCATTATCATGTTATACTCATTAGTTACATCAATTACACATCATTATTATACCCATCCAAATAATAATGTATTGAATTACACCACAACGTGGAGACGATATGCCGTACGTACGCACGTATGGTGACATGTCATTCAAAGGATGGATAGAATAATTAATATGGTTTTACCATATTCATAATAAAATCAAATTATATATAAGATATTGGAGTAACTATTTTAGAATGGTAATAACAAATAAAGAATAAGTGGAAGAAGAAAAGAACTTGAAATAGGGTGGTGAAATTATTATATCTTCTTTGGGTTCTGCCTTTTGATTTGATCAAAAAAGATCATTATGTTGGCTTTCTGATCAAAATAAGGCCTCTATGTTGAAGTGAGAGACGTTTATAGGATATTTGGGTAGGTTTAGCTGAGCCAAAAGTCTTTTATGGTATGAATTAGAGATAAGGGGGAGTACCCTTTTATAAGAGGGGTTAGGGGCACCTTAGGAAAAGATTAAAAAATTATTTTATAATGTATTCATATTCAATTTATAATGGCTCCAAACTGATTTATTTGTAGACTAAGGTGTTTATGGGTTGAAATATACTCAACCAATAGGTTTTAGACTGGTTTGGGTCACTATATTAACCTTATCTTTTAGATTTAACTCTTAGTTAATTAGTTTGACATTTACCATGTCTCTTTGTATTTTTATATCATTTGGTTAATAAACTTACTATAAACTACCAAGAGAAGCCCAAGTGGTTCATTAATGACATAACTATCATCATATAAGTCCTTTGGATGAACCTTATATTTTAGTAATATTATATCAATTAATAATATAATATTTGTTTTAAAAACTCCTTTTTGTCAATTTTGACACTATTTAATAATTGATTTTTGTTAAAGTCATAACAACTTTATTAATTCTATAGAAATTCATTTAAGTAATCCTAACATGTTATATTAACCAATTAATTTTTTTATGGCATAAAAACTTTCAAATCATATTTATTTTACATTTATAATACCAATTATTTGATTCTTTCATTAATAAGGAAAATATTGCATCATCATTGTGTCATAAATAAATTTAATTATTCAATGTCCAAAAATTATAAATAAAATACCATTATGTGGTAAATGTTTTTATCTTTCTAATGAATATTTATAGTTGAAAATATAACATATATAACACTATGTAAAAATTGTTTTTCTAAACGATATATGCTTTTGTCATTTTTGTATTTACTTTAACTTAATTAATATAAAGTGTCATTATCACTTAAAAGTGGTTCCATGGGGTTCCAAAATCAATAAAAATATTTCCATGGTCGGACATGTATCAAAAAATAGGTTTAGGACACATTTTAGTGTAATTTAATATTATTGTAATATTATTTTTTTACCATTATTTACCGGATTTACCTTTTTACGAAGGTAAATAAAATATTTATCGAAGTAATTATTCAAAATGTCTAAAACTCAAAGATACCTATTTACATAATTTGGACCTCCTGATTCTAAATATGGAATAAATTTTTCTAAATTCAAAACATATAAGTGGCAGAAATTAATTTAAAATTAATTCCCATTGTCAAAACAAAAAGCGTGTTTTTAAGAAATAATAACTATCAAATGATTGGCACTTGCTTATGTCCAGTTTAAATGTGAAATTATGTTAAATTACCAACATTGGATAAAATGGTAAAAATATATTCTAAATATACTTTAAAAACACTCAAATTCATAATTTATCACTGTTAATTATTTCGACTAAAAAAGTTGTTTTAAATTTTTTTAGTAATTTTTACTATTCATCCAAATATGAAAGTTATAAAAAAAGTACCAAAGAATAACTCTAATCTAATTTAGATATTCCGAATCCAAAAATGAATTCCATTTTGAAAGATAAAATGTATAAAATTTCAAAAAGTGGGTATTACTATTCATAACGACTAGTTTGATTGGTTGTGGTGTGTGTTAGAACTCGAAGTTGCGTACAACACACACTACTGTATTATTCAAAGAGAAGAGTACCATGAAAGCCTGGGGTGTTACATTCTCCCCTCCTTAAATAAATTGATTCCACACAATTTATGCTCGGTATTGGAAACTTGGGGTTGACATTTCAAAATATCTTAGTTGAAATCCCACATCGAAACATGGATTAATGAGTCCTCTATTTAAATTAAAGAGTGGTAAGTATGAAGGTTACCAAAAATAACACATAATAGGGTTACATGTAGGAAAACATGGATACGAAAGAGAAATCTATCCATCAATATCTGATGGATAGTGGTAGATAACATGGCTATGAAAAGGCCAAAAATCATAAATCCATAAATTTTTGATGATCTAAGTAGGACAATGTTTTTGTTCTAAGTTCCTTTTCTTAATGTTGTGGAATTTATTTTTTAGATTGGATATGATCATAAGGAGATATACTTACTTTATAATTTTATCCATTAATAAATTTCTACCACAAACTCATCTTTGACCCCAAAACATAATACAACTCAAAAATACTCTATTTATCCTAATCATATAAGGTTCTAAATATAATGAATTTATAATTCACATATCAGACCCTTTAAAAAAAGAAACTACATTATACCATCCCGGAACATCACGTAGTCTAGTGGTAGATGATAAATCCCAATCGAACTATGGTTATGGGTTTGATTCCCATAGCTTTGTCTGACGTGGCGGGTTGTCACATGGTCTGCGTGTTGTCCTTTTATAAAAATCCAAAAATAACCTTTCAAACATAATCCATTCCAACATTTAGACTTATCCAAAATACTTCTATCCAAACTCACAGTCCAAAATTTATAAGGAAGTTAAACACAATGAAGATCCTTTTTTACATGTAATAACATGTGAAAACATTCATCATGTTTTATTTTAAAACTTGGTAACATCCTAAATTACCATAAAACCTTATTGATTACATTCATGCTCCCTTATTCTTTCTAGAATAATGGATATAATCCTTCTATCCAAAAATATTGTAAACTCCAACAATGAAAAATCATTAATCAGTTTCAAGGTAGTCAAAAATATCCAATATAATTTATTCAAATCAACCATATCTTATTCCAAAATCACTACCACATTATCAGGACCATATTAGGGATTACCTTTCCTTCAACCATGTATTTTACCAAAATTGTAGCTCAATCTTAAGCCAATTTTATTAGAACCATATAATCTCAAATCCTCAATAAAATAGTACTGCAGTGCAATCTTTATTTATCTCCATAATTCATATAACCAGTATATTGTTGATACAACACTCAAATGAAATAATCCTATAATAAAAACATAAGAACACTAGTAATTCTTCTTCATCATAGGTAGTATCATAACTTGATTATTATCCAATATCATCATTTGGGGCATGCTCTGATGATTTGTACATTGGTTCACATAGTGTCCCAACTCTTTACAGATGAAGCATTATACATTTGAAACATTTTTCTGACCCTTGTAGTCACGTACTTGGTGTCCTTTTTCTCCACACTTATAACAAACTCCCATTGCCTCCAGGCAAGTTCCTGGGTGTTTCTTCCCATAATTATCACATATGAAAAAATTATTCTTTTCCCTCTTCCCTTTTTCCATATTTCTCTCTTACATCCTTTTCTTCTCTTGCATCCCTTCAAATCCATAGGACTTAGATAATTCTTTACTTATCTTTTTAACACATGATATTATTTCTTCATATGTTGAGAATACATGGGAGACAATTTACCTTCTAAATGTTGTCTTAATACCATGAAATATATGGTCCTTCTTACTCTTTGTATCATACATATTGTTGGAGTTCACATTCCTTCTACTCGGCGCCATTTCTATACAATGGGATACACTAGGTCAGTTTATGAATTACAATGAATAAATTCAAACTTTTGAAATACCTAATGTAGACTGAACAGTTTATGGATATAATCCATAATCATAAAAATGTTTTATTTGAGGAAGTATATACTCATTAACCCTTCATAATGGTTTTTAAATAAAATGATAATTATCCTAAGCATATCCCCTGAGAGTGTCGTAACCAAGAGTGAAGTAAGGCCCATTTTCCTGCACCAGTTCCCATTCAAGTCTCGAACAAAGTGATGTTTTCAAGTTTTACACCTAGGTACATCTGTGTGAGAGCCGCCTTTACCTGCTCATATCCATACAAAGATTTATTACTTGGAAAACCCAGAAAATCTCTACAATACCAAAATTCTAGGAAGTTATTCTATACTAATCCTAAAAATCTATCTTAGGAATATGTGCTCTAATTAGAGTGTATCTAAATCTAGTTTCCAAGGTTATTGCTAAACTTTCTCTGATACCAACTGTAACGCCCCGACCCCAGTTACCTAGAGTGGGTGCATTATTTTAATACATTGGCATGATTACAAGGAATCAAGTCTCTAAGGACCGATCGGTTTAGAAGTCTTGGATAATAGATTACATACATGAATGCTACATTACACTTTATAACATACAACACAACATAAATAATCTTTATGAATGCTATTATTCCCTTAGCTTAACCCTGCATATCAATCACAATACACTTCTTGGAATCCTAGAAAAAAATAAAACATAGAAAGGGGTGAACTCAAATGCTCAGTAAGGGTAAGAAATATAGCAGAAAATAACATAAATATTAATCATGGTGAATAATTGAAACTTCATGCCATTTCCAAAAATAAAAATCAATACATTTATGGCAAGAATATGAGTTGAGTAAATAATTCCACAATAAAACATAATCATGGGTATTCTACTAGTCGAATGACCACATGAATCATCAATATTATTTCCATAATGAGAGAATGTATAATGCTAGACATTCTAAAACATTTTGTCAAGGTCTCGGCCAAGATTTCTAAAAATGATTAACACCTCGGCCAAAACCATAAATCAAACTGGGAAAAGGCCTCAGCCATTTCCACGTCTAGTTGTCTCATGAGACCTATCGATGCATCGAGGAGCTATAGCGGGCTCCACCAGTCACTTACTATGTCCAATACATTCCTCATATGAAAAGGTTGAAACATAACATAAACATTCATATAAGAACTAGGATAGGAAATGTCAATACTTTAACCGTAAACCATGAATGGTATAAAAATAACACATCCACAGTCAAACATATCACAAAACCTTCAATACAATATGGAAGTTTTGTATCATAATAAATCAACTTCAAAAAAAGTTTAAAATCCATTAAAGGATTTGACATAGAGGGAAATTATTTCTAAAACTCTTTTATTTAAATATCCCTTTTCATGAAAAAATTTAAGTCACACAATTTAGAAAGGAAGACATTTAAAGACATTTTTGAATCAAAGTGTCTCACACCACTTTGAAACTTTTTAAAGTAATTAATATTTTAAAACCTTCATGTCCATTTAAATAAATCATTAAAACCATTTTGAAATCATAGACATTAATGAGAATGGTTTAGTAGAATAAATCTTTAAAACATTTAAAATGATGTTGACATAGATGAAATCAAAACTATTTGAGAGAAATATCCCTTTTTTGAAATAATTTAAGAGTCACATAATTATAAAATAAAAAAATTTAATTTGAAAATATTCATATAAGGTTGTAAGGTAAGCTTTGACAATTTTATAATGGCGGAAAATAGCCACACCGGCTGTATAAGTTAAAAAAAGACATTCTTACCTTAATTTTGTCGAAAAGGTTAAAAGGGACCTTGTTTAGAAAACGATGGAATGATTCCTTTATAAATATCTTTTAAAAGGTCAAACAAGGGTATAAATGAATTTAAAACATAGTCTATAAAATAGTAAGAATGATTTGAAATACATTTTTAAGAATCATGGAAGTGGATGATAATGAGGTCCCAGTAGATAATTACGTATAAACAACCTTGGATAATGAAAATATTGTGAAATAAACCCTTACCTTGTAATTTTACTTTTTTGAGGGTAGGTTAACATTAATTATAATAGTGAAATTATTTTTATTAAATTATACAAGAATTATATACATTAATATGATATCATATATGATCTTTTAACATTGTTTTGTTAATAATATCTTAGCATTATCGTCATTTCGGGTTTTAATGGATATATTTTCCTTTATATTCTTTGTTATGTGAGTCATATTTGTTATGTATGTAATGTATCTTATTCATATACAGAATGATATCAAGTCTTTAAACATTATTTTTAATCATCAAATGAAAATTAGTCTTGAATGGAAACGATGGGGAATGATTCTCATCGCGTTCGTGGAGACGGTAATCTGTACGTACGCATTAATGATAATATCATTATTTTGATATTAAAATAATATATAATTGGATATTATATCATATATACATAATAATTATAATGTTATACTTATTATTTACATCAACTACACATCATTATTATACCCATCCAAATAATAATGTATTGAATTACACCACAATGTGGAGATGGTAAGCCGTATGTACACACATATGGTGACACGTAATTCAAAGGATGGATAGAATAATTAATATGGTTGTAACATATTCATAATAACATCACAGTATATATAATATACTAGATTTATTATTTTATAATGGTAATAACAATGAAAGAAGAAGTGGAAGAAGAAAAGAACTTGAAAGAGGGTGGCGAAATTATTACATCTTTTTCGGTTTCTTCGTTTTGATTTGATCAAAAGGGATCATTATGTTGGATTTATGATCAAACTAAGGCCTCTAGTATAAAGTGAGGGAATTTTAGAGGATATTCGGGCAGGGGATGGCCAAGCCAAAAGGATTTGATGGTATGAATTAGAGAGAAGGGGGAGTACCCTTTTATAAGAGGGGTGAGGGGCACCTTAGGAAAAACAGAAAATATTATTTTATAATAAATTAATATTCGGTTTTTAATGGCTCCAAACTGATTTATTTCTAATATAAGGTGGGTATGAGTCTAAATCCACTCAACTAATAGGTTTTAGATAGGTATGGGTCACTATATTAACCTTATCTTTTAGATTTAACTCTTAGTTAATTAGTTTGACATTTACAATGTCTCTTTTTATTTTTATATTATTTTTTTAATAAACTTACTATAAACTGCCAAGAGAACCCCAAGTGGTTCATTAATTACAAAACTATCATCATATAAGTCCTTTGTCCAAACTTTAAATTTTTAGGTCTATTATATCAATTAATAATATAATATATGTTTTAAAAACTCCTTTATGTCAAATTTGAAACTATTTAATAATTGATTTTTTTAAAGTCATAACAACATTATTAATTCTAGAAAAATTTATTTAAGTAATAATAACATGTTATATTAACCAATAAATTTTTTTATGCCATAAAAACCTTCAAATTACATTTATTTTAACATTTATAATACCAATTATTTGATTCCTTCATTAATAAGGAAAATATTGCATCATCATTGTGTCATAAATAAATTTAATTATTCAATGTCTAAAAATTATAAATAAAATACCATTATGTAAGAAATATTTTTATCTTTCTAATTAATATTTTTAGTTGAAAATATAACATATATAACCCTATGTAATTTTTTTTCTAAAAGATATATGCTTATGTCATTTTTGTATTTACTTTAACTTCATTAATATAAAGTGTTATTATCACTTAAACGTGATTCCATGGGGTCCCAAAATCGACCCAAATATTCCCATGGTCTAACATGTATCAAAAAATAGGGTTTGGACGCATTTTAGGGTAATTTAATATTATTATAATATTTTTTTACCCTTATTTACCAGATTTACCCTTTAACCATGGTAAATAAAATATTTACCGAAGTAATTATTCAAAATGTCTAAAAATAAAAGTTACCTATTTACACAATTCGGACATCCTGATTCAAAATATTTAATCCATTTTTCTAAATTCAAAACACAGAAGTTGCATAAATTAATTTAAAATTAATTCCCATTGTCAAAACAAAGAGCGTGTTTTTAAGATATAATAACTATCAAAAGATTGGCACTTGCTTATGTCCAGTTTAAATGTGAAATTATGTCCAATGACCAAAATTTGATTAAATGGTAAAAATATATTATAAATATAGTTTAAAACCACTCAAATTCATAATTTATCACTATTAATTATTTCTATTAAAAAATTAGTTTTTTAATTAAAATTTAGTAATTTTCACTATTCATCAAAATGTGAAAGTTATCAGAAAAGTACCAAAAATTCACTCTAAGCTAATTTCAATATTCTGAATCCAAAAATTAAGTCCATTTATAAAGATAAAATTTATAAAACTTCAAAAAGTGGGTATTACTATTCATAACATCTAGCTTGATTGGTTGTTGTGTGTGTTGTACCCTAGAAGCTTGGGGTGTTACAGTTTGTATGAGTCTTTGGTTCTTCTGGTTAATATTGTTTAGGAGGAAATGAAAAGGGAGTATGGATAGTGGTCACAATGAGATTGCAGGGTCTGGAAATCCATGTGGAGCCGGGGAAGTTGTCCCAAAATACTCTCTGTTGTGGTGGTGTGATTGGCATATGGCCGCCAACCATATGTCCCAGTAACCTGATGACACTAGTTTCTTCTTGCATAATTCCTCATATCTTTGTTTTTGAATCATTGAAATTTGTTTTTTAAGTAAAAATTATCTGGTCTTCTATTTTTTTGAAATAAAGATCTTTAAAAAGAAACTAATGTGTATGGTTTGAAAAGTGTGAGTTGAATGTTTTGGTTTTGAGAAATGGAAAGGTTTGGTTTTGATCCTTGGAGTTCTCATGGGAAACCATATGCATGGGTTTATATAGAAAGTAAAATGGTCAATGGTATGAGTGGATTAGTGACTGGATGGACTTGAGGTGGGTGCTCGGTGTGTCCTGGCAACATGAATGTGTGAGGCCCATGAGACACCATTAGTGTTTGTGCAACCCACCAGCTTTGTTTATTTTCAAAAAGTTATATTACAGGAAACATTTAGTGTTTTAATAATTGATGATTGTGTGGTTCTTCCTTGTATTTTCAGAATGTTGTATGTGATGCATTTTGATTTGAGAGTCCTTTTTGGCTGATTTGTGTCTTTATTTTCAATTCCTATTGGTAAGTTGGTGTGAAAGTGTGTGGTTAGTGGTTTCTTTTGAAAAAATCTTTGGGAATCCCATGCAGTGGTTCCCCCTCCATGTTTAGTGTTCACTTGCAGTATGTATTGGCTATTGGACCAATTTGATTGGGTCCATGATTTTATTTCTTGACTAGTGTATTCCCCCATCAAGCATTAAAATGCGATTGAAGTGAGGCCACAAGTAATTATCCATTGGTTGGCCCTCCAATTGATCGAAAGACTCTCATCTTGAATTCTATAATTGAATCCACCTCTCCTTTTTTCCAATCAAGCAGTTCCTCTCACATCAAGAGGGTGGATGCGAGAGGGGTTGAATGAAACTTTGGTTTCCTTTAGTCATTTGATAGTAAAGGGTGAAGTTTGACCTCGTTAAGTTGAAAGTCTTATTTGGATGTGATGAAGGAAATTCCAGTGGGGAAAGGTGGAAGAAACCTAGATTTTTCGGTGTAGGATTCTATTCTAAATTACCTTTAGTCCTTTGTTAGTTTATTTTATGAAAGGGTTCATGTTAGGACACTAGTGTGGAAGACCTAGTCACATGAGGATGTTATGGTCGTTTTCAGGAATCACGTGTCATTTAAGACTCAGTTTAAAGTCTCTCTCTGTGTAATGTTTCTCTCAATAATAATGGTCATGTTCGGTGATGATTTGTAGTGTCGTGTTCTCATTCAGTGCTATAAGGGGTGATGCATATGCACCATTTTATCTCTTGTGTTGGTGAATGTTCCATGTGGGAGTAATTGGATGTCTAAGTGTGTTGTGTCTGATGGCATTGTCTTGATTGTAGTATGGTTGCTTGTGGCACAAAGAAATAAGGAGATCTTTTTAGGAGTCTTCAATGCCTAACTACGAGGCAGGAGATGCTTTAAACACTAGGGCTCCAGCCATAGGCCTTAGAGTGAAGCTAGCGCATGTCCAGGAACCCTAGGAGTGTATGGGACCCTAGCCTTATTTATATCATTTCTATTGAAGGTGAAGGCAGTTTAAATAATTTCATGTAGATGTTCCATTCCTAATAACCCATTTGGGTGCGTGAGGTTTCAAGTGGCTATGAGGAGGTGTGGTCGTATCATACCTTAAAGTCTTGGTGGATGTGTCCCACTAGATGTAATCTCTTTTATTAGTCCATATTGGGTTTGTTTGGGGAAATTGATTTCAATTTTGATTAGTGCTAATCCAGGGATGTGAAGAATTTGGTTTACCATCAGTTGGGGTTTTGAAGCCCCGGTAGTTGGGCCCTTCCATCCCCACCCCTTGTGGTGGGGTGTTTGGTCGCTGATGGGAAATTTCAAAGTTTTTGTATCTTCTAGTAGTTCGAATGGTTGGGTGACCCATGGTGGATCTCACTTAGATGTGTTTGGAATGAATCAGTTTTATCATTTTTCATAATGGTAGGGAGTCCGTTCAGGCCTCCTTGTGTCAGACAATTGGTTGTTTTCTCAGGGGTTGTTTCTTTCTAATGGTGGGGAGTCTGTTGGGGCCTACCCATATTGATATTTTGGTTTTATTCCTATATATGTTTTTTCATACTGGTTTACTTTGGACAAGTGGTATGATTTCTATTTATCAGTTCTTAATGTGTTTCAGTTTGAAGGATTGAATTATGTGTGTGTGTAAATTTTGATGCTTGACTAATTAACTGGAGGTGTTCTAGATCTTTGGGGTGGGTGACACTTATCAAAAAGTCTTGTTAAAGGTTAATTGAGATTTTCATTTAAGTCATTTTATCTGAGAATGGTGTTTTTTCCTTTTTCCACTTGTTTTTAACAGGGATCCTCTTTTAATCTTAAGGGGAGTATCATTTTCTACTTTGGGGGTTCAGCCTTAGTTTTGGATTTCTAGAGACGAAAAGATTTATGGTGGGGAGAATTTCCACACCCTAACTTCTTCAAATTAATTTATTTTACTATTTTCGAACTTGGTAATTTTTTTCTTTGGGTTTTGGGTGGGCCAGGGTATAAATGTTTTTGAGTTCTGTTGAGAAAAAACATATTTTGTGTTTAGCTTCACCGGGCGCATAGGAAGGGCACAGTTTAGAGACAGGGCGAGCTGCTCGATTTTCAAAATGAGTTAAAACATAAATGAATAATGAAATAACAATGAATAATGAAATAGAAATAAATTGAAGGAAGTTTAATAAAATTTAAGAAACTGTTTTAATGACTATGAAAATAATATTGTTTGAGAATAATAATAATAATAATATTAGTGTTAAGAATATAAAATTTATTAAGTTATTATTAATATTGTAATTATAGAACATGAGCCTCATCACAGTTGGTGAGGTCTCTCTAAGTGCATCCAAGAGACCCAAGTTCAAAATCAGGTGAAGTAATAATTCTGGGTACTATAGCACTGTTGTAGTAGTACATGGAAGGTACTGTAGCAGCCAGAACTATTCACCTTGGGACATTAGTTTTAGCTTGGAGTCCTTAAGGCCTTTGGGACACAGATGCCTTTAGGCCACCTCAAGGCCTTCGGGCCACATGATTTGTGCAGTTAACCCAGACAAAATCTATAAAAAAGGAGCAGCTCCAGAGGAAGATTCAGAGCAGGTGAACTCACTAGAGTAGTACCAATGGATTTGGAGTAATGACAGGGTATGGCTACACCATCAGGACCAACCTATGATTGCATGGGAAGATTAGCCAGATGGTCATTCAAAGGTGGAGAGCTTCCATCATGATGTAGATGCTGGGGAGGGGCAGTTCCTTATAGTTATATTCTGGTTGAATTCCCTAAGTCCTTTAGGTCATGTAATGTATCTTAAGCCTACGAACCATATAATCTCCTAGCCTACGGGCCTTATAAGGGTTCCCCCTCATCCCTTGCAAGGGGGTTATGAAAAATCAATAAAAATGAATCCCTTGGGGCCATTTAGGTCAATATTGTAATAATAATAATTATTGTTAATATTATGTTATGTTATTACCACTTTTAATATTATTTTATTAAAAATTTATTAATATCATTAATGTTGTGCTTATTATTACCATAAATTATAATTAATTAATTAATTAATTAGAAAACACAAAAAAAAAGTAAAATTGAATTGTCTTAATAATAATAATAATTTTATTATTATTTGAGAATATTATTCTTTTTATTAGTATGATTAATTTTATTAAGGTGTTGTTATTATTATTAATAATATTGATGTTAATTAAGTTATTTTATTTATTTATTTATTATTGTTATTTCTTATTTTTTTGTTAGGTTTCAGACCCACCACCTCTCTCTTTCTCTCCTATCTCGCTCATCCCCTCCAACTGGATCCTGTAACACCCTATCTCCCATGTGCAGCCCTCCATCCCACCAGCGACCTCTGCTCGCGCCCCTGTTGGATGGCTCTGGCGCCCTCTTCCAACATCTCTGGTGGCCTACCTCCTCCCTTCATCGCACCACCCCGTGTTGCCCCCTGCCCAACCTGGTCCTTGAGTGCCCCTCACCTCCAGCCAGCTGTATCTCCCTCCCCTGCGCCGTCGACTCTCCTCCTACGTGATCCAAACCAAGACACCCCATCACACACCCCTATGGTCGGTGCATACTCCTACAGTCGTCCCCAACTCCAGCAACCCCCTTCCGGAATGACCCCTTCTTTCCGGCAGTTTTGCCTTGCTCCACCACCCTTCCTGTGCGCGAATTCCCTCGTTGGTGCCTCATGTTCCGGTTCGCAGCCTTTCGATACCCCCATTCTACCCTTACTTTGATTTTCTTCTTTGGTTATGGTTTTCAAAGATTATCCCTAAAATATTGGGTCCAAAATGTTGATTAGGGTAGATTCTTGCCTCATTTTAGTGCATATTAGGTGTGGTTGAGGTTTCACACAATATTTGGGATATCTCTGCACTGAGTAAGGTAGTTCCATTCCTTAAAATCTCTAGATAAATTTAATATGTTTGTTTAAGTTTATAAATGTTTTCTTGGTTTTGATTTGGTGGTGAGTTCGATGTTTTTGAAAGGTTTTCGGTTCTTATTGATTAGGAATGGATTTTTAATAAAATAAATGGCTCTGTTTTGATGTGTTATTTGATTCAATGTTTCACAAAATGGGGTTTAGGAGTTGTTTGGAAGGTGCAAAATGTGCTTTATAAATATTTTGACATGCGTGTGTGATGAAATAGCATTTTTTTGTAATGTTCATGTCTTTCATTTTGGTCTTGTTTTGGTAATTTCTAGAAGTCTTTAATCAATTTTTTTTGTGTGGTAAAAATGAGATTTTATAAGGGTTGGAATGTGCAATTGATTTTAAAATGGTTTTTACTTGTGAAATTTGTGTGTTTTAAAGTGATTCCTTATGAAGGCATGTGATATGATTTAAAAATTGAGAAATTGTATATTTAACTGGTGTTTGGGATGTGAAACATGGTTGAAAAGGTTTTTGGGGTTTTTTTGGGTTCGAAATGCATTTTCAAGGTCTTTGAGCTGTGTGTATATTTAAATGGATATTTTCAAAGGAAAATGAATCACATTGGGTGTGTTTGCCTTATTGCGCACTTTTGAAATCGAATTAAAAATTGTTTGGATAATGGAAAACATGTTCTGATATGGTTACCTTGTTTATTTGGTTTTCAAGTGATGTTTCTATATGGAATCAAGAGGTTTTTGGTGTAAACTCACAATGTGTCACATGGTAGTGTTTTATTAGTGGTGTGAAACAAGTTCTTAGAAGAGTTCATTAGGAAAGGGGTTTGGAAATGAATTTTCTACATGGAACTGGGTATATTTGTGTTGTGAGACCTAGTTGTGTTTTTTGGTAATTATTTCTAAGTTGTAAAAATTTATTATGTTCTTCTTTTAGTGTTTCCAAATTAGGATTTGTTAAATTATTAAAAAGTATCAAATGTATTTTGGAAAGGAATTTTGGTGTGTGTGTGTTTTTTTAAACGGTGTTTGGGTGTTCAAGTGGTGGATTTTTTAAAGACCCAAAATTTATGTTGATTTTTTTTTCTCAAATACATGGGAATTTTACGAGTCTAGGAAAATTTACGGCCCATGATTCTGAGCCCTGGTGTTCCCAAAATCAATTTCTGGAGTTTTGTTCGGGTACGTTCACTAAACGTACGAGCGAGATTTTATAACTTTTGAACCGGTGCACGAAACTGAAATCCGAGGAAACCATTGAACGCGCAGCGCTGATATTCGCTTAAAAAGACTTTCACCTCGACATCAGTTGGTCGATAATTGAAGTAAATTTTTGGGTTTTCTTAAATAGTAATAAAATAAAGTGAGCTAACACTTTATTTGATTGAGCTTCCATGTGGGTGACTAGTAGTTAAAACCTCCTATTGGGAGTTGGAGTTGGGACCACCACACCTTAACCTCCCATGAGAGGTTATGGTGTTGGGGGCCACCCAAACATAACCTCCCGGAGAGGTTACGATGTGGGGTCCACGCAGGGCTTAACTCCATATTGATGGTGGAGGATAAAACCTCTCAACTATCCCTCATTGATGAGGTAAAGCCTCTTGACCTCCCCTAATTAATCTGTGACAACTCTCATGAATTAATTAGGTTGGGCCACTTAATTTATTTCTCCAAATTGAATTGTTATGCCAACTCCACCCCATTAATTAAATGAGTCACCTCATTTAATTAAATCACTAAATTTGAATTTACGCCAATGAACATAATAGATTTTAATCTATTATTTAGTGACATTTTAATTTTGGGTGGAGTGGAGAGAAATGAGGAACTTGGGAGAAATATTGTGAGAAGGCTTCCAATAAATAACACATTTGAAAATGAAGAACGATCTTCCTCAAGCTTCTTCCTTGGAATTCTTTCCCAGACACCTACCGACGTGGAACCATTTCCACAACCGTCATGCGATCTTGGGTTTGGAAGTGCTTGGAGGACGCGACGAATGACGATCCTCTATGTCTTCTTCCCGCGGCTTCACCTTCGATGCCCGACAATCCAGGTAGGGGGTTTACTTTGAGTATTATTCCTTTCATTTTTCTCATTTTCATTTAAAAAGGAATCGATGTGATGTATTGTAAATAATTGTTGTTCAACTTTCTTATTCTTTGTTGAACCAATTGTTATCATCCCTAAACATTGAGGGTGCAAGCCAAATTAACATGGCCCAACTCCCTCTGTCGATCTCTTTGTAAAGTTTCTTCTGCATGGCGACAAAGTGGCAACGAGATGACGAAGGCGCCGACGACAAAGGCCGGGCTACCCACGACGTCTCTGAACCGCGCCACCCCCACGGAGCACCAGTGTTCCCGGCCAAACGCCGCTGGCCCGCGCTGGCCCGAGATGCGCCGAACCGGCCTTCCTAGCCACCACCGGCCACCGGCCCTCCTACACGCGGCCTCCCCGCGGCCCACCCGCGTACTGTCCGGCGTTCCGCCAGCCTGCCCATGTGTTTCCCAGTGCCCCACCGGACTGCTTGCGCACTACCCGGGTTCCCCACCGGCTTGCCCGCGTGCCCCGCTGGCCTACCAACGTTCTTCCTAGCACACCGTCGGCCTGCTGGCGCGCTGCCCGACGCCCCGCCGGCCTGCCCGTGCGCTGCCGCGTGCCCCTCCAGCCTACCCGCGCGCTGCTTGGTGCCCTGCCGGATTGCCTGCCCCGCGCCTTACACGGACTACCTGCGCCTTGCGTGGCCTCATTTCAACCTTCCCGGTGCCCCGCTGGCCTGGCCACGCCCCACGCAGCCTCGCGATGCCCTGCCGACCTCCCGGGCCAAGCCTCCGCATCGCACCCCTCGCAGCCCGGACCAAACCGACCCTAGCCTCCAGGCCAAGCCGCCTACGCGGTGAACTCCTGGCCGAACCACCCCCGCAGTCCGCTGGGCCGGGCCCAGCAGATCAGGCCGAACTTAGCGGGATGACCCACCCAACGGTTCGGGTCATACCCAACCAGTCTGATCGGGTCTACCCAACAGGTCTAACCAAGTCGATCCTGACCAGGTCTGACCGGGTAGACCCAGATCGGGTCGGCCCAGACTGGGTTGGGCTGGTTGGGTCTGACTGGGTCGGAACGGGCCCAGGCCCATTACTGACCCCTTTACATCATTTGGCCATATCATTGGAACCAGACATCCGTTTGATGAACTGTCAGCGACGCTGGTAATCTTGGATCATGAAAGTCCCTTGAGTATACCACATTGGAGTTTCAGGTAAAGTTGAGATATGGTCAGGTTGAATCTTACCCAAATCTAACCAGGCCCCGGGGACTAAAAAGCTAATAAATCACAGGCCAGATGTTCGTTTGACGCACCGTCCAATGCGTTGAGACCTTTATGATGTGGCAGACCTCTGAGATACTTCTTCGTGGGACTTCATGGTTTTTAGAACATAGAATAGTAGCTCGTGGAGAGGATCCTTCCAGAGACGAGTAGACATAGTGCGAGGACCTAGTAGCTGGATAAGACCTGACGACTGTTGACGGATTCGACTCAGAGTTTTTCGACTAGCCTAGTGGGGGGTGTCTTGGTGTCGCGGTAGACCCACAGTGGGGAGAACCTCTGTGTGATACAGCAGACCCATGGTACTCAACAGGAGGAGTACCTTAGTAGGCTACGAGGGGGAGCTCCTCTGTGTGACACGACAGACGCACAGTGGGGAGCGCCTCTGTCTGATGTAGTAGACCCACAGTACTTCACAAGAGGAGTACCTCAATAGTCCAGGTTAGTGGGAAGTGCCTCTGTGTGACGCAGTAGGCCCAAAATACTCTATAGTAGAGGAGTACTCCAGCAGATGAGGTTTCGATAGTTTGATTGGGAGTGTTACATGTTACAACCCCTAGAATAAAATCCTGGTTTGAGCTAAGTCAGTGACTCCTGTGTTTTCCTCGTGATTGAGATGGATTACTTGATAACATAGGAATATGTATGGGAATATACCTAAGTAATGGATATTCATTGATTTCATTCTTTGTGGTTTATCCTTGGTGGATTTTGAGAGACCATGGTGGTCTCGGGATCCCTACTGAGTATCGTTATACTCACCCCTGGACGGGGTTTTCCCACACCTCGTTATGTTTGTTATAGTCGACGGATAATGCTAATCGATGATGAGTGGGCAGGACTGGATGGTACCTGGAGGTGGACCACACAACGTGATGGTACACGGAGGAGACAGACAGACTTGGAGTGCTATAGAGGCTATCTATACCTACCCTTCAGGTCAGGTATGTGGAAGACGATCCAGGAGCTTCTTTACACCGTTCAGCTGTTTTTGTTCCTTACAGTTGTACTAGTACTTTACAATTGGGCTTGTATTCCCGGCCCCTTTACTTTTCAGTACTCCTTTTGTATACATTTTTACTTAGTGTTTTGCTTCCATCTTATACTCTGTCATGTGTGATTATATTTTTATAAAGGCAGTGCCTTCCCAGTTTTAGGGTTTTACACCTTTAGTTCTAGTTACCAGCCCCTGACCTATGGAAGGTGGGATTGGGAAGGTCGAGACATGGGTCCCGAGGACGGGTCATGAAAAATTGGTATCAGAGGAGTCAGTTCTACTATAGAACTTAGGACTCTGATCTTTCTTTTCTGTGAATCTATAGTTTTAAGGTTACCAAGTGTGGTTTTCAGATTAGGGAGTCCAATGTTGGTGCAGCGGCCAATGTATCCATACCCCAGGACCCTGAATACTTATTTCCGACTTAGTGCACAAAAACACTGATTGTGTGTGTATTTTCAAAAGTTTTCTTTTAGTTAGATCAACCAGGTCAGCTCACCAGGTATAAAATTTTGACCGTGTCGCATCTGTTTCTTTCAGGATGCCTCCCCGTGAACGACCAGCTAGAGCCCCAGGATTTGTATGCACATATATCCCACCGACTGATGAGGCCTCTATGTAGGGACCTCTTTCAATGGAGGCACCAGTGGTACCACTACCCGTTGGGCCACCGATGCAACCAGCCCTAGCTGTAGACGATGCACTCCGCTTGAGTGCGTTGTACAAGTTCCAGCACTAGAGGCCACCCGGGTTTAGAGGAGATATGAACCCACAGGCAGCTGAGGATTGGCTGGAGGCTGTGGTGAGAGTCTTCATACTGGTAGGGACACCAGAAGACCATATGGTGATCATTTCCTCAAGTCTCCTTCAGACAGCAGCAAGTAGATGGTGGAGCCTGATGCTCCAGGTGCATGACGAGGTGACACTACTATGGACAGACTTTGAGAGCCTGTTTCTGGCGAAGTTTGTCCCAGCTGCCCTTCATACGGTGCAGATACAGGAGCTACTACATCTACTGTAGTGTAACCTGACAGTAGCTCAGTACTCAGGGAGGTTCACCAACCTCTGGTGCTACTCCACAGATATGGTACGAGACCCATTCTTCAGGGCATGGACCTTCAAGAAGGGGCTCAAGTGAGAGATCAGATCTTCGATGATCTCACTCAGCATCCCGATGCTGGTGGGGGTGTTAGAGAGAGACCTCATGTTGTAGAGTTTCCTTGCTGAGCAGTCTCCGATAGTGCGACCCACCACTAGTCGATATGCAGAAGAGTCTTCTATAGCTGGTAGTAGATAGATGACGCAGATGTCCAAGAGTACCAGACCCACGGGTGGATGACCGCATGACTCAGGATCAGTTGTGCGCGGCACCCGGGGCAGTGACATACATGCCAGGAGTAGATAGTGTTACACATGCGGTGGGTAGGGTCACATGGCTCGTGACTATCTGTCCCACCATTCGGATGATTAGAAAACAGTTGAGGGACCTCCCAGGCAAAGGCAGAGGTTCGATCGAGGTTGTCCGTAGAGAGTAGTTGGACGTCGAAGAGGAGATGGCCATGTAGCTGGTGGTGGACAACGTTTTGAGGTGCTACCACCACCACCACCAGGAGGTCCACCCCGACCGCTGGGAGCAGGTGGATAGGGGATAGCTCAGCTCCAGGAAGCTAAGGCTTACGATCACGACACTCCAGAGATGATTCTAGGTACGATCTATGTCTACTCCACCATAGGTACAGTTCTTATAGACATAGTTTCCCATCACTCTTTCATTTCCACTACCATCGTTCGGAGCTCAGAGATTCTGACGGAGCCGTTGGCTCGATCCTTATAGCTAGAGACTCCTATTGGAGAAGACTCGACAATTACACACTAGTGCTGGTAGTGTGAGATTACTCTAGGAGGTGAGAGCTTCGGCTGGGATCTCCTCATAGTGGTGTTGAGGCCTTACAACGTCATCTTGGGTATGGACTGGTTATCTACAGTCCATGCTCAGATCGACTGTATTAGGCGTAAAGTGCGGAGTGTCCATATGGATGGGACCAGTTGGCTACCCTTACCCTCGGAGAAGTAGACATAGAGAGTCCAAGATATCCTGTAGTGGTGGACATATATGCATATGTTTTCCCTAACTATGTCCCAGGTATACCTCCTCAAAGAGAGGTGGACTTCTATATTGACATGTACCCAGTGATGGCACCAATATCTACACTAGTGCATCGGATGGCTCCCGTGGAGCTACATGAGCTACAGGTACATCTGGAGGACTTGAAGGGGAAGGGATTCATCGGGCCTAGTGTTTCTCCCTGGAAAGCCCCAATTCTATTCTCCAAGAAGGAATATGGGAGCTTGAGGATTTGTGTCGACTGCCATCTCCTGAACCAGGTGACTGTGAAGAACAAGTACCCACTCCCAAGGATTGAAGATCTCTTTGATCAGCTGAAGGGAGCACGTTGGTTCTCGAAGATAGACCTCAGATCAGGATATCACCAGCTCAGAGTTCAAGATGAGGATGTGTAGAAGATGACTTTCAGGTGTCGGTACGACCACTAAAAGTTATTGGTTATTCCCTTTGGTGTAACCAATGCTCTAGCAGTGTTCATGGGACTCATGAACAAGATCTTCCATCCATACCTTGATTGCTTTTTTGTGGTCTTCATAGAAGACATTCCGATATACTTGACTACTGAGGAAGAGAATGCCTACCATTTTTGGGTAGTACTAGACACACTCTGAGAGCACCAGCTTTTTGGTAAGCTCTCAAATTGCCAGTTTGGGATCTGAGAGGTTCACTTTCTGGGTCACGTCATCTCAGAGGCTGGAGTTGTAGTGGATCCAGTGAATATTGATGGGGTACTTGATTGGGAGCCACCCAGTAGTGTGAAGGAGGTACAAAGTTTCCTAGGTTTGGATGGATACTACCGAAGATTTTTTCCAGACTTCCCCAGAGTTGCAACACCACTATCATCCTTGAAAAAGAAGGGGCAACCCTTTGTGTGGTTGAAGAGATGTCAACAGAGCTTTTCAGAGAAGAGGCAGAGGCTGACTAGTACCCCCATCTTGAGGCTTCTAGAGGAAGTCATAGGGTACATAGTCTACGACGACAAATTAGGGATCAGACTCGGGTGTTTCCTGATGCCGGAACGAGCAGTGATCATGTATGGTTCTCGGAAACTAGGACAACATGAGAAGAACTATGCTACCCATGATTTGGAGTTAGAAGAAGTGGTATTCACCTTCAAGATGTGGCGAAACTATATAATGGGAGAATGTTTTACCATTTACTCTGATCACAAGAGTCTCAGGTATATCTTCTCTCAGAAGGACCTGAACCTGAGACAACGATGCTGTATTGAGTTCTTCCAGGACTATGACTTCGTGATAGTTTATACTCCTAATATGGGGAACATTGTTGTAGATGCACTCAGGAGGATAATTGGTATATAACTGCTAGGAGAGGTGACAGAGCAGTTGGATGCCTTACAAATATCCTTTGTGGATAGAGACAGAGGGGCCTTTCTAAAGTCTCTTACAGTCACTCCACCAATTCATCAGTGAGTCAGGGAGGCTCAGCATGGGTACACTAACTGCGAGATAAGACTTGCCTAGATATCCACAAGATAGGAACCTGATGGATTTTTTAAAGGTGGGGAGCACGTCATCTACTTCAGAGGATGTACTATGGTGACAGTGTCACTTCCGGAGGAAGTGATGAGAGAGTTAAACACTTCCCCTCAAACGATATATCCAGGTGTGGAAAAGATGTATCAAGACCTTATAAGACATCACTGGTGGCCAGGTATGAAGAAGGTGGTATCAGAGTTTATCTCTAGATACCTCACTTGTCCGCAAGTGAAGGTGGAGCTCGAGGTACAAGTAGGCTTTGTCCAGCCTTTAGAGGTTCCAGAGTGGAAGTGAGATGGGATATCCATGGACTTGGTGACGGGTCTTCCATATACATCTAGGAGTCATGACTCGATTTGGGTTATCATCGACTAACTCAACAAGTCAGTCCACTTCCTACCGATCAGAGAGTAGGGTTCAGTAGAGAGATTGGGATGCCTCTATGTGTAGGATATTGTGTGTTTACATGGTATAACATCAAAGATTGTACCCGATCGTGACACATGATTTACTTCCCAGCTATGGAAGGGGTTGTAGGAGGCTTTTGGGACACAACTTTTCCTAAACACCACCTTCCATCCTCAGACAGATGGTCAGACGGAGCAGACCATTCAGACCCTCAAGGACATACTACGTGCTTGTGTCCTCGACTTCGGTCGCAGCTGGGAGGATCACTTACCATTGGTGGAGTTTTCCTACAACAACAGCTATCACTCCACCATCAGGATGATACCTTTTGAGGCCTTGTATGGTCGACATTGCAGATCACCACTATGCTAGACAGATCCAAAGGATTCAGCACTAGTGGGACTAGAGATGATATGGGATATCACAGAGAAGGTGCAGATCATGCAGGAGCAGATGAAGACCTCATGGATCAGGCATTAGTCATATTCTGACAGGAGACAGAGACTTCTAGAGTTCAAGGATGGTGACCACGTCTCTCTACGGGTCTCACCTCGATGAGGTCTATGGAGATTTGGTCGAGGTGGCAAGTTATCTCCGCGATTCATCAGACCTTTACAGGTCCTCAGCAGATTAGGTGAGGTGGCTTACTGCTTAGCTCTTCCACCTCAGTTGCACCAAGTGCACGACTTCTTCCACGTATCCTAGCTAAGGAGATGCATTCACGACCCTTCCCACGTCATCGACCATGGAGAGATGGATGTTGACAATGGGGAAAAATTCACGGAGGTTCCAGTGGAGATTGAGGATCGACAAGAGCGGGTCCTACGTAGATGTTCAATATCTCTGGTTCATGTTTGCTGGCAGCACGGGAACCTCCAAGAGAGCACATGGGAGCGGGAGGATCTGATGCGTGCTCAGTACCCCTTTTGTTCTTGTAGATCGAGTTGTAGATTACGGGGACGTAGAGCCCTGAGGTGGGGAGAATGTAAAGACATGAAATTTCCATGGATTTTTTTTCTTAAATACATGGGAATTTTATGAGTTTGTAAAAATTTACGGCACATGATTCCGAGGCCTGGTGTGCCCGGAATCAATTTCCAAAGTTTTTTTCGGGTACGTTCACTAAACGTACGGGCGAGATTTTTTAACTTTTGAACCGGTGCATGAAACTGAAATCTGAGGGCACCGTTGAACTCACAATGCCAATATTCTCTTAAGAATACTTTCTCCTAGACGATAGTTGGTCGAGAATTGAAGTTAGTTTTTGGGTTTTCTTAAACAGTAATAAAATAAAGTGAGATAACACTTTATATTATTGAGCATCCATGTGGGTGACTGGTAGTTAAAACCTCCTCTTGGGAGTTGGAGGTGGGACCACCACACCTTAACCTCCCATGAGAGGTTATGGTGGTGGGGCCCACCCGAACATAACCTCCCACGAGAGGTTACAACAAGGGGTCCACATGGGGCTTAAACCCTATTGATGGTGGAGGATAAAACCTCTCAACTCGCCCTCATTAATGAGGGAGAGCCTCTTGACCTCCCCTAATTAATCTGTGACAACTCTCATCCATTAATTAGTTGGAGCCACTTCATTTATTTCTCCAAATTTAATTGTTATAACAACTTCACCCCATTAATTAAATGAGTCATCTCATTTAATTAAATCACTCAATTTGAATTTACGGCAATGAACATAATAGATCCTAATATATTATTTGGCTACATTTTTATTTTGGTTGGAGTGGAGAGAAAGGAGGAACTTGGGAGAAATATTGTGAGAAGGCTTCCAATGAAGAACACCTTCGAAAACGAAGAATGATCTTCCTCGAACATCTTCCACGGACTTCTTCCCCAGACACCTATCGACGTGGAGACATTTTCACAACCGTCGTGTGAACTGGGGTTTGGATGTGCTTCACGGATGCGATGAATGACGATCCTCTACGTCTTCTTCCCACGACATCACTGTCGACACCCGACAATCCCGGTAGGGTGTTTACTTTGAGTATTATTCCTTTCATTTTTCTCATCTTCATTTAAAAAGGAATCGATGAGATGTATTGTAAACAATTGTTGTTCAACTTTCTTCCTCTTTGTTGAACCAATTGTTATCATCCCTAAACGCGGAGGGTGCGGGAAAAAATAACATGACTCGACTCCCTCTGCCGATATCTTTGTGAAGTTTCTTCGACATGGCGACGAAGCGACAACGAGGCAACAAAGGAACCGATGACAATGGTTGCACTACCCACGACCTCCATGAACTGCGCCACCCCTGCAAGGCATTGGTGTTCCCGGACGAACACTGCTGGCCCGCGCCGGCCCGAGCCGTGCCGAACCGGCCTGCCCGACCACCACCGGCCACCTGCCTGCCTGCCCGCGGCCTACCCGCGGCCCGCTCACGCACTGCCTGGCGTTCCGCCGGCCTGCCCGTGTGATGTAGGGCACCCCGCGGGCCTGCCAGCGCGCTGCCTGCATGCCCTACTAGCCTGCCAAGGCACTGCCCGACACCCCACTAGCCAGCCAGCGCATTGCCCTGCTCCCAACCGGCCTGCCCGCGTGTTGTCGCGAGCCACGCTGGCCTACCAGCGCACTGAAGTGAGCCCTGCCTACCTGTATGCGCGCTTCCTGACACCCTGCTCGGTGCCCCGCCGGCCTGCCCACACTCCACGTGGCCTCCTAGTGCCCTACCGACCTCTCGAGCCGAGCCGCTGAGGCACGCCCCTCACAGCACTGACAGAACTGACCCCGCCCTCCGAGTCGAGCCACCTACGTGGTGACCTCTAGGCCGAACCACCCCTGTAGTCAGCTAGGCCAGGCCCAGGAGAATGGGCCGAACTTAGAGGGCTGACCTGCCCAACGGGTCGGGTCGACCCAATAGGTCTGACCGGGTCGACCCAGACCGGGTCGGACCGGGCCCAGGCCCATTACTGACCCCTTTATATCCTTTGTCCATATCTTTGGCACCAGACGTCTGTTTGAAGAACCGTCAGCAACACTTGTAATCTTGGAGCATGACGGTCCCTTGAGTATACCCCATTAGAGTTCAGGGTAAATTTGAGATACAGTTAGGTTGGATCGCACACGAATCCAATCGAGCCATCGGGACTAAATAGATAATAACTCACAGATCGAGCATTCATTTGATGCACTGTCAATTGCGTTGAGACCTATATGACGTGGAAGATCTTTGAGATACTTCTTTGTGGGACTTCGTGGCAGTTGGAGCATCGACCAGTAGCTCATGGAGAGGATCCTTCCAGAGATGAGTGGGCATAGTGTGGGGACCTAGTAACTGGTTGAGACCTGACGACTACTGACCGATTCGACTTGGAGTGTTTCGACTAGCCCAGTGGGGAGCGCCTTGGTGTCGGAGAAGACTCACAGTGGGGAGCACCTCTGTGTGATGTAGCAAACCCACTGTACTCGACAGGATGAGTACCTTAGCTGGATACAAGGGGGAGCGTCTCTGTGTGACGTAGCATACCCACAGTGGGTAGCGCCTTTGTTTGATGCAGCAGACCCACAGTACTCGATAGGAGGAGTACCGCAGCAGTCCAGGATAGTGGGAAGCACCTCTGTGTGATGCGGCAGGCCCTTAATACTCTATAGAGGAGGAGTACTCTAGCAGTCGAGGTTTCGACAGTTTGACTGGGAGTGTTACATGTTACTACCCCTAGAATAAAATCCTAGTTTGAGATGAGTCAGTGACTTATGTGGTTTCCCCATGATTGAGATGGATTACTTTATAACATAGGTATATGTATGGGCATATACATAAGTAATGGATATCCATTGATTTCATACACTGTGGTTTATCTCTGGTGGATTTTGAGATACCATGGTGGTCTTGGGGTCCCTACTGAGTATCGTTATACTCACCCCTACACGGGCTTTGCTCGCACCTCGTTGTGTTGGTTGCAGTAGATGGACAACACTAACCAAGGCTGAGTGGGTGGGACTGGATGGTACCCGGAGGTGGGCCACAAGATGTGATGGTACACGGGGGAGACGAACAAACGTAGAGTGTTCTGGTGGCTATCTTTACCTACCCTTCAGGTAGGATCCATGGATAATGATCCCGGAGCTACTTTAAACCTTTCAACTCTTTTTGTTCCTTACAGTTGTACTTGTACTTTAAAGTTGGGCTTGTTTTTTTGGCCCCCTTTACTTTTCAGCACTTCTTTTGTATACAGTTTTACTTAGTGTTTTTCTTCCAGATTAAACTCTATTGCGAGTGATTATATTTTTGTAAAGGAAATTTCTTCGCAGTTTTAGGTTTTTACACCTTTGGTTCTAGTCACTAGCCCCTACCTATGGAAGGTGGGCTTGGGGTAGTCACAACACGGGTCCCAAGGACGGTTCATGACAACTTTTTTGTGTAATGTCTTGTTTGGTTTATTATATGTGAATGCGATATATTATGTGAATGTGGAACTTGATTGAGCACAAGGTAAAACCCTAGGTACTTAGGTGGGAGGATTAGTACTAGTACGCTAGATGATACCTAAAGAGTTTGTGCTGATATCTTCTAGCAGGATTGACATTACAACACTAACTAAACATTTGTGATGATTGGATACCACTAAGTTAAGGATGTGTTTCCCTACTAGTGTATCATGCATGAGAATGTAGATCATTATGGTTTGTATTCCACATTCATAATGAGGTACGATGTCACTAGCATCCCACAAGTACTAGCTACCTTAGGGGATTTACCCACATTGCTCTACTATTCATAAATTGGTGTCTGCCAGTGGAATATGGAGGAACACTTGATTATGTATGTGTTCTTTATGAATTTTCTCTCCCATTTTAAAATTAGTATTTGTGAAATGTGTTTCCTTCAAGTTTTGTTTTCCTTTATACTTTCATCTTGTAATTGTTTTCATTAAAAAAGTATTTTAAAAGTATGGTTTTGAATCAGCAAATTAAATTACCTCTTGATGTTGTGGCATGGAACCTTTTTATTGGGTGGTATTCTACTAGGCTCTTAGGTCACACCTTACATACACCTTTGGGTGTTTGTATAAATTTTTCTTTGTGTATCCCAGGTTAAGGCATCGTTCTTAGTGATGGGGGTTCAGGTGGTTGATGGTATTCTCATTTGGTTTGGTGAACATGGGTTGTTAATTTTTCACCTCATGTTCCTTGGAGGTTTGTGTTGGAGTTTAGTTTTCTTTATTTTTTTCAGTCCCCTTTGGTTTTTGGGTTGAGTTGTAAACCTTAAATTCGATCTTAGTCAAAGGGTCTATTTGGTTGTCTGTTTTTTGTTTTAGTTCTTTTATCTAGTTTTTTTTGTGTTTATTATTTCAGGCAAATGATTCCCTCGTGTCATTTTTGATGCCCATGCACTTGTGCCAGCCTATGGGGATCAGAAATGCCCCTTTGGCCTTACTGCAGACAGGGTTCGGCACCATTTCGAATGTTGACCCAGGTTGGTTCATGACAACCATTCCAAATATGATGGTTATCAATTATCATTTCATTAAAAATCATACTATGACAAATTCGAATCATTGTCCAATGAAAAAAATTTAGGCCTTGATTTCCATTCCTAGTAACTCCTAGGAATTTGTAGCTGTAGTTCATGACCCACAACTCATTTATCAAATAATCACAGAGGTGAGCTTTTGAATCATAAGTCTATGTCCAATTCTCATTTATCACACAATCACATAAATGGGATTTTCAATAAGTAGTCTATATACCACACTTATTTATCACTTTGAGATTTTGATGCAGCAAACCATGTCCAACACTCATGTATCACTATTTTATTTTGATTAATAATACCATGTACCACACTCGTATATCACATAATCACATGTATCACAATATCACATGTATCACAATATCACATGTACCACAATATCACTTGTATCACAACATTCCATTAATCAATTCCCTTATTATTTAATGAAACTCAACAATTTCATAATCATAACAATACATGGTTGTTCAATTTAATCACATGGAATAAAATTAAGGAAAAACTATTAATCCATTTATCAACATTTAACCATATAACCCATTAATTAATTCACCAATTAATTAATCCAAAACCAAAATCCCAACATCCTATTTATTATTTAACCAATTAATTAATCAAAATTAATTGAGAAATTACACAATACAATAATCGACCTATTCCATGACCCCATCAATAAATCAATTCCACAATCACTTAATTAATTAATTAAAAAAATTAATTAATTAAATTTAGGAAAATAAATTTCTAAACATTCAATAGAAATTATATAATTATATATAAATAATAGAAATCAAGACTTTGGGATTTGAATAATAGACCACCTACCCTAAGATCATTGACCGATGCTCACCAATAGAAATCTCCATTTTAAAAGGAGTGATCAAGAATATGACGAATAATAAGATCTTAATATAAAACCTAGAACCAAGATCAAAATAATAAAGATCTGTGAAACTAAATATAAACCCTTATAGACAGTAGATAAAACATTCCTCTTTTATCTATAAAAATGAGTGTGAGATATAGATATATATATCTAATCAAGAAGAAATCACATACCTGAAGAGGTGTAGATCCATCAAAAGATCTTAGACTCACTAATATCGAAGGTTGGAAACCTCAACATTCATATGGGAACCTCCTAAAATGTGAGGAAACATTTTATGGTAGAGTTAGGGGTTTAAGGATATAATATTAGGGTTCAATACTTTTTATGTGACTTTTTGGGTGAATTAATTTTCATATTAAAGATTTCCTAGGAAGGGGAGCACCGTTTTCCAAACTGTGCATCATAATTGTGTGCTTCTCCATGATAGGGTGAACGATTACTCATAAGAGGGATTATGGTTTTACCAACCATGCACCAACCATTCAATCTCTCTATGTCTGGGGTTTCATGGTTTGCTGGGGTTGGGCACACAGTTTGGGAAAACTGTGTGCCAACCGCGCACTACCCAAGCTCTTTCCAAAATTCTCCAATTTCACTAAAAAACTCACCAATGATAAATTCAAAAATATATACTCAAAACAAGGAAACAAGTACATATTAATGAGCTCAAGAAATCTCTATAAAGAGTGAAAGATCTTACAATCACATTATTTTATAATAGCTCATCCTCAACCTATACTCCCAAGAAACTCTAATATTATGAGGTAAAAAACATGGTTTATTGAGACCTAATATCTTCTTCTATCTCCCATGTTTCCTCTTGAACATAACCATTTTACCACAATATATGAACTATCAGCATGGTCTTTCAGCATAACACATTCTTACTGTGATCCAACATAAATGTTTGATTATCCTCAATGGATGAATCAGTCTCTATCTCAACATCATCCACATTGATCACATGATAAGGGTCAAGGTGATACTGAAAAATTTGCGACACATGAATGAAATATTGCATAGGACCGTACCACTTTGGAAAATCCAATCAATATTCCACTGGACCAATTCTCTCTATAACCTCAAACAGTCCAACAAACATGGTTTCCAACATGCCCTATCTCTATATCCTTTGGTGACCCAATCTAGGAGACACCTGAAGGAATACATAATAAAACTTTACAAACTCTAGGGGTCATCATCATTTATCAATATATGACTTTTGTCTACTCTGATCTGTATTTATATTCTTATGTATTAGATAATCCTAATCTAACGTCTAATGCATGTGACTCAGTCCCAACAACTCTAACTCACCTGCATCCATCCAACATAGAGGTGATATGGATGGCCTACTCTAAAGATCCTCACATGGTTCCATATGAATTGTTTCCTGGAAACTGTTGTTATAGGTAAACTAAACCCAATCTATGTGTTTCACTCAAGACCAACCGAAGTCATGGACACACACCCAAAGAATATCCTTAGGCACCTGTATAGTATGTTCTGACTACACATATATATGTGGGTAGAAGTCCATACTCAAAATAACCTATGTACCAAGTGCCTTTTGTAATAACTTCGATAAGCATTAAGTAAAACGTGATTCATGGTATGAAAGGATACTCTGTGTCACCCCGTGTATATAGATTATCTTTTTAGTGTACATGTTTCCGAACTAATCCATTGAGAAAGTCTCTCATATATGAAATAAATTAGAAACATTCATCAATATATCCATGATCACCTGAATTGAGTCATTATTTTGAGGAATATTTGGGAAACCCACCATAAAATTCATTGTAGCATCATCACACTCCTATTCTATAAGGAGAAATGGATGTAGTAAACCATGAGGTCATTGATGATAAACCTTTACCTATTGATAAGTGTAACATCATGTCACAAACCCTACTATCTTGTTTTTCATGACCAACCCCCAAAACTATCATAATAGGTCATGTTACATTTTTTTACACCTAAATGTACCACCCACTTTGAGGCATGAAACTTATTCATAAGTTCCTCCCACATTATTATATGAACAAAAACACAATTTATAAAAAAGATGATATCAATCTCATCTATAGTCCTACCAGAAGTTTTCACCCCAACTTCGAGGCATTTCCTTAAGAAAAAACATTCTGGATCCTCAAACTGTCCATCCTTAATCCATCTCAAAATTGTATACTCCACTAAAACTGATTTGAGATACATCTTCTAAAAACCCCTTTGAACCACCAGATGCATCTCATCTAGTAAATTCATCATCTTTCACTCAGTACTAGACTCTTGAAATATATGAGTCTAAGTTTTCTTTCTTAGATCATTAGCAACACTATTTCCCTTTTCAGCCCTATATTCTAGATCAAAATGAAATGACTGAATATACTCAACCAATCTCCACAGCATGAGATTCAAATATCGCAATGAAAAGATATAATTTAATATTTTGTGATCATTATGCATTGTAAAATTTTTCCCAAAATATAATTCCACCAATAATTCAATGAATATACCACTAAAACTCATACAAGGTAGTTCATAGGGTATTTATATTGATGTGGCCTCAACTTCTAAGATCCACATTCCATAACTAAATCTCCCTACATCAACACAGGTCCAGGATTGTACCTATAAGAATTAAAAAACAATACATAATTCTCACCCATCTCAGGTAGGATCAGTATTGGTGTTGTAGTCAAATTCTCATTTAGCTCTTGGAAAGAATTCTCAGAATCTCCATCCAATTAAAACTTTACTCCATTTTTTTCAAAACTGAAATTTGTTCTTCCAAATGGGAAAATTACTAGATGGACCTCCATTAATATCCTTTTAACCCTAGAAATATGAAAATATAAAAAACATTATTAGGATTCTCCCAAAAAACCACTTCATGTGCCTTCTTTGGGTTCACTAGCACTCTATCCTATGAGATTATGTAACCCATAAAACATACCTAATCAATACAAAATTGACACTTAGATAGATAGTCATAAAGCTAATGCTACCTTAGAGTACTTAGTATAATTTCAAGATGTTGGGCATGATCGTCATGAGTCTGGGAGTACACCAAGATGTCATCTATAAAAAACCAAAAAATTATCCATGAACGGGTGGAAGATTTGGGTCATCAAGGACATAAAAACTACTGGAGCATTCATTATCCCAAAAAATCACAACAATCTCAAATAATCCACAACTTCTTCAAAAATCTATCCTCAGAATATCAAAATGTTAAATTCTTAACTGTTGATACCCTGATATCAAGTAAATATTGGGGAAAACAAATGATTCCCTCAAGTGGTAAAAAAGATAATCAATATGTGAAATAAGATGCTGATTCTGTACTTTAGTTAGGTTCAATATTTGATAATCAACACGTAAACATAAATTCTCATCAGACATCTTATAAAATAAAACTAGATAACCTCAAGGATACTTACTCAAAGAGATAAACCTCTTATCCATCAACTCTTCCAACTGATTCTTTAGCTCCCGAAGCTCTATTGGTTCCATTCATTTTGGTGGAATAGAAACTAGATTAGCCCCTAAAATGAGGTCAATTGTAAATTATATATCTCTCTCATGTAGAATCCCTGATAATTATTTTGGAAATGCATCCTGAAATAGATCCACTATGGGTGGAAATACATCATTTTTTACACCTACATCATCCAGAAAAAGGGTAGAAACATGGGTACTGATCTCCCCCAATTGATGATGAACTGGCCCTGTACAACTTGCCTGGATATCCCACTCTCTACGATGAATATATATTTCACCCTAAGTAGAGGTAAATGTCACTCTCCTTATGTAAAAATATATGTGGTATTAGAAAGTTACTAACCATTCCATACCCATAATTATGTCTAATATTGACATGTCATGGATTTAAATATCCTTAGTGAAACGATGCTCGACAAACTCCAGAGAACACCCTTTTCACAAGTAGATGTCTCTCGAATGCACTCTCGGTGATGTATCTATCATCATAAACCCAATCACAAACTCCACTAACAGATCAAACTATTCACGAGTTGGGATGATATAAAATATTGAGATGCACCAATATCAAATATGGAAATAGAAATTAAAGAATCTATAAGAATTGTACCTCTAAATGTTGACAATATATCCTTGTTATCCACCAGTATAGGATGAAAAACATAAAAATTTCATGCACCACTTCCCTATGATGTATTCTTAGTCCCCCGAGCCACACCACTCTACTGATATGGGTTCTCTTTCCCAAAATCACCTAGTCCATTACCTCTATTTCCACGGCCAGTTGAACTCCAGCTGCTAGACAGATACAGTGTAGAAGACCCCCTTCCCACACTCTGGTCCTGCCTAGCTACTCCATCACCACCTGTATATTGTGGGTTTCTACAGAACCATTGTATATGTCATATCCTGATGTATGATTGTCAATCTACTGATGGTTTGAGGAACTATATACTAAAGTGACCCAAACTGCCACACTGGTGATAAATCACTTGGGAAAGTTCTTGTGTAATAGATACCCCACTGGATACTCTGTTTCCCACTACTATCACAAAAATTCTCATAACAATGATTCTTACTCTTAGAATTTGGGACTCATGACCATTCCAAAGAAACCACCTGTCCTCTGCCAAAACCCTACTTCAGGTTCCCCTCATTAATGAGAGCCTGATTCACCACTTTTTAAAACTTTTTCATCTTGTATATATTCACGTAGGACTTAATTTCACATTTATGCCCATCCTAAAACCTATTTCCCACAGTCACCTTATCTCTTTCCAACACAAGATAAAATCACCATGAATATATAAAATGACAAGTATAAAGGTTCCGGGCATAGCGGAAGCGTGGTTGGGAAGGCACCCAAATTTTATTTTAACCATGGTTAATGATTATTTCAAGATCAATACGACGATGAATGCCAGTCTCCACAGAATATAATCAAATATTTAGATAAAGAAAAAAGAGGCCCAAAACCTTTAGATAAGATCTTGTAAATCATGTTTATAATTAATTTAATTAATTTCATAAAGAAAAATAATACCTAGATCTTTGATATTTTTCTTCGTTGATGATGTTGATCATACAGAATGACCCTTCTGGATTATCTCGTTTTACTTTTAAGAAGCCAAACTAGAATCCCTCTAGTGGTGATCCACATGTGCTCTCATGGCCTCTGATCGACACCATTCGTTCTCCAGGTGCTATCATGGTGAAGCGATTATGTTGTGTTAGTCATTCATGACCGCTTGTGCTTCGGCCTTGAAGAATGTCTCTCATTCTAGAGAGGGGAGAGAAGAGTATTCAAGAGAGAAATTATTTTGATCAATAATTATAAATTCACCAGGCGTGTGGTGTCATGTGTGGTACAATATGTGTACTTGTCTATTTATATATATATATATGAAATTTCAGTTACAATATTTAATTGCCTAGAAATAATTAAATACATTCATGAAATTAGAGAAAACCCATACATTTAATAATAATACCGCTTAATTATTTATGTTGCGCCAACTTGCACAAAAAGAAATTATAAATTCGGCGTCACAAAATAATAGCAGTGTTATTTTGATTTGCACAAACTGGTTAAATAATTATTTACTGCATTGAAAATAATTATTTTAATACCAGACCGACCTTGGTCCGCTTGAACTCCACTTCCATTTATTTAACACTCAGATAAATAAATAAATAAATTATTCTCTTAAATAAATATTTTATTTACAAACTAGTAGATAAATATTTATTAAATGTTCAATAAAATAAATAAATATATTTTATTTAATTTATGCGGTCATTTTAACTTGTATAAAATTATTCCATGGTTTTGAGAATAATATTTAATTCTTTAATTAAATTCAAATAGAATTTAACCAATATAACCAAAAACACTTATTGTGTGACCCTTTAGGATTATTTATCGTTGGCATTAGGTGGGATTGCCTAAAGTCCAAGAGTACTGTCTAGAAATGTGTCAAGTCACCCAAGAGAAAGAACATAAAGTCACAACAACGACATCCACATACGAATGCTCACCATGTAATATAATCCCTTTTTCATAACATCTCATAAAGTAGGTTTCGTGATTGTGTCATTAACTTTTATGCTTGATACGTCGTTCTTTGACTACCTGAAATAAACTCATCATTACACCATGACCATGGAATTTCGCATGACGATTCTATTTCAATAAAAGTGTCGAGATATCAACTTCCATAAATGGAAAGTAAAAATCCTTCCCTGACTTATCCATTAATAACATGCCACTCGTGACGCACCCAACGTACCCTACTTCTCTCCAACTATCGGCGTGATGGTTTTTGTCAGTAAATAAAAGTGCGTAAGTTATGACACATATTAATGATAATCCTAAAGTATAAGGATCATTAAACATGCTCGCAGATAGAAATATCTCATGACACCAAAACATGCAGAATTCCTACTAGTGGGAATGTTCTCATAATCTCCTATCTTGGAGATTACCATTTGCGAACTTCATGAGAGGAAGTCTCATCTTCTTACGAGTACTCGCACCTGATGGTATGCATGCTATGTGTTCCATAATAGCATTTCATCCAACCACAGAACTATATTTAAGAATATTGTTATAGCATTTCAAGGTTCTCATCATAGCGTGGAACTTTTATAACCTTATCAATGTAACAAATACTCTAGGACATTATTACAACATTGTCATGCATAACAATAAACAATATGTAATAATATATTAAATATCCATGTAATAAAGGTAAAACTATTTGGTTCTAGGACCCTAAATCTTACACAGTAATGTCCTGAAAAAACATACTCCCCTGAGTCAACCTCATGAACTCAGATACTCTCTCATGTCTCAACATTTCTGAGTAAAAATTCTCCAAGAACATTTCATGAAATCCCTTCTATAGCGTATTCTCCAGCATTCCATACCAAGTCTGGATATCCCACCAATGGTTTTATAATACTCATAACATATAATCAACCAAATTGAACCTCTTAGTAGAAGGGGTATCCATATGGTTGTGTATAGTCTTGATAGATTCAATCCAGAACTCAGCTACCTCAGGCCCACCCTCTCTGATAAATGTTGGAGGGTGATGCAACAGAAATTTTCATATCATATCAATGTTTTTTTCACAGCCATCTAATGGTATCTTTATATAAACTGCTTGAACCCATCATAGTTCTCATGGAACTGCTCCCTAACTTCCTCAACTGACAATATTTGTGCCTTAGCTTCCACTACAGGAGGATAATTTCCATCTATAACCTCCTTTCATCCTATCAGTAAACTTCATCATGGGGTAATATTTATACAAACACATATCTTAGGACACATAACTTTAACACATTTACATATGATTTATTCACAATATCCATAAAAATTAATTCCCCCAACCCTCGCCACATGGTCAAAATTGAGGTGCTATCACTTCCCTTAACCATCCTACATCTACGTCATGGTTAGAAAAGGGTAAACACATTCCCATTATTCAAGTTTCTCATTAGACACCAATTTTCTACATTTTTCATCATTTTATGAATTTAAATTTATATTAGGAACCTTTTTCATTTAAATTAATAAAGTAAGAAAAAACATTTCAATTTTAACAATTTACCCAACACCCATTTTCTTATGCGTGTAGAAAATAATGAATGTTACATAATAATCCTAAGTGCCTAGAATGTTACATGGATAATAAACTCTTTTTCCATACCAGGACACAAGTAAAATCTTAGAGAATCATAGAAACAATAATTACATAACACCATAAGTTCACCACCCATGGTAAAATAACAACCAACTATAATAACAAACACTAATAACAATAATTCTCACCCCAGGTACCCGGGTATCCCCCCATACATGGGTTAGATAATACCATGGACGAGCTCATAACCAATGAGAAATTCTTCCTAGTCTCCTATATACCTTTCCCAAATAATAAAAAATGTAAAGTAAAAGAAAATTGAGCTCTGATGACACTTTGTGATGTCTTGACCTGAGTTCCACAAAACGACACCATGAGCCGATTGGGTTACATGACCTTAGGCACGCATCACCATAAACCAAATGTTTTTGACTAGTAGTGAGGGTCTAATATAAATCATATGGAGACTATACCCTATTTATCAGAGTAATACACTAGTGTAAATAAATAATCAATAACGAAATGATATAACCAATATCCAAACCAAACCAAAAATACATGATGACCAAAACTGGAAATCAAATATCCAAAACTAAAAAGTACATATTCCATATGTATTTCATTTTAAATTTCAATATGAAAAACCAAAATAAATAAAGACACTAAAAACTCCCAAGTAGTTTCATAACCACATCCAATTCCCTCATCCATTCTCTACCCAAATCATCCATCTAACATAGGGACTTTTCCCTTATTCTTTCCTACAAATATGAAGTCTATTTTGGTATTGATCAAGAATCCCAATTAGGGTGTGAGTATAGCTAAGTTAGAAACCACCAACTATTTATAAAATAACATCTAATAAATAATAGTGTATTATATTTTATAAATAATAAAGAACAATGCATAATTAAACAGATAACACATTTATTATTCTTTAAATTAACCACAGAAACCCTCGGTTTCCTGAGGACACTCGAAACACAATACCTTCTTTGGATCATACCACGGTATGAACTATCCCCAAGGGATAACACCTATCACAATAAAATTGTTGTCAATTATAATTTCATTTAAAAAAATATTATAGATAATTTGAACCATATTCCGAAGCCAACATTTTGGGCCTCGATCTCCATTCCTTTGACCCTGTGGGTATTTGAAGTAGGAGACCTTAACCCACAACTCATTTATCAAACAATCACATTAGTTGACTTTTGAAGCATCAGTTTGTGTCCCCTAGTAATTTATCACACAATCACACAAATAGGCTTTTTAATAAGTAGTCCATGTCCCACACTCATTTATCACTATGGACTTTTGATGTAGTAGACTATGTTCCACAATCTTGTATCACTATGGGATTTTAATGCAGCTTACCATGTACCAAACACATTTATCACTTAATCACATGCATCACAATTTCATATGTATCACAATTTCTCATTTAACATAATATCACTTGTATCACAACATTCCATTAATTACTTTCCCAATTAATAATCCAAATCAATAATTCCATAATCACAACAAAACATGGTTCGTCAATTTAATCACATAGAATAATATGAAAAAACACCATTAATCAATTTGTAAACATTTAAATATACAACCCAATAATTAGTTAACCAATTAATTAATCCAAAATCAAAATACCAACTTACCTTTAATTAATTATAAAATTAATTAATCCAAATTAATTGACCAATTACACAATCCATTAATTGAACAATTCCATAACCCCATCAATCAATCAATTCCAAAATCCCTTAATTAATTAATGAACAAAATTAATTAATTCATTTTTATAAATTAAATTGATAAAATTTAAATATAAATTCTACAATTACATACACATAATTCAAATAAAGACTTTGTGATTTGAATAATAGACCACCTACCTTAGGTTCATTGATCAACGCTCACCAATGAAAATCCCCAATTTATGCAGAACAATCAAGAACATGATGAAAAATGATATCTAGATATGAAACCTATATCCAAGATCCAAAGAATAATGATCCATTAAACCAAGATCTAAACCCTTACCAATAATGGATAAAAAATTCCTCTTCTAACTGGAAATAGGAACAGGAGAGAGATGTAATCTGAAATAAATCACATACCTGGAGAGGTGTAGATCTATCAATGGATCTTCTATTCACCAAGAACAGAGGTTTAAAATCCTTAAAATACATCTAAAAAACTCCAAAAATGATATGAAACGTTTTTGGGGTTGAGGTATGTGTTTTAGTGATATAATATGGAGGGTCAAGATTTTTAAATTGAATTTTAGGTGGAAATAATTTCTACGGACACGGTTTCCTTGGTAGGGTCACATGGTTTGCCAAATCATGCACCAAAACCATGTGTCCCTTATTGTAGGTGGGTGAATGGTTACTATTAATTGGAAGCATAGTTTGAAAAACCATGTGCCAACTATGAAATCTTTCTCTGTCTGGGGTTACACGGTTTTTTTGGGTGGGGTGCATGATTTTGGAAAACTATTCCCCAAATGTGCTCTACCCATGTTTTTTCCAAAATTCATTAATTTTAGAAAAAACTCTACAATATTAAACCCAAAAACATATACTCAAAAATTAAAGAAATTACCTATTAAGGAGCTTGATACATCTCCAAAAAAGGTCAGAATCTTACACATTAAAACATTCCTTCTTCATATCCTGGGAAAAGGAAGGAAAAATTAGGTTAATCTAAAATTCCCAGTAAGGGTTATGTATAGGGGAATATATCATATTTAAATAAGGTATAATCAGTATTTGAAGGTAAATAACTAAAAAATACGTCATTTAATCAATAAATTAATCATTAAATACATTTGTGGATGATATCAATGCAATAATATCATCAAAAATAAAAACTAAATTCTCAATGAAGGAAATGCATAATAGTGGATGAAAGGATCTTAGACATAATGATATCTTTACTAGCAAGTACATTCATCAATATATTTTAAAAAATGGGTATGTATACACAAAAAAACCATTTAATATGGTTATCCAATTGGTTTTTCTCATGATAATTATTAACAACTCGAGGGTTTATATAATTCTGGGAACCACCCGTCATTGCATGTCCAAGGCATTCCTCATATATTGAATGATCAATTTTAATTCATAAAAAATATTCCTTATCAACAAATATCTATACTGAGTAAAGGATATAAAATATAAATATTCCCTTAATCTATCAAATTTCTTTTATAGAAAAATACCATATATATAGAAATGTAATACAGTTTAGTAAATAATAATATCCATGATATAACTCATATGGATATTTAAGAGAAATGTAAATTCTAATGAAATATGATCATAAGTAAGTGAATGTTTCAAGATAATGTTAATGAGTATAAAATTAATAAAAAATAATGGTAATCGTTAATTCATTTGAAATATAGTTTTTGTAATATAACAAATCCATTTGTAAAATGGATGGTATATATTAAAATAAAATTTCAGTAAATATTTTTTTGTAAAACCATATAAAACATGTTAGAGAAGATAAAATAAATTTAAAAAGTTATATTAGTAGACAAATATATTAACGTTTTATATGTTAAAAAACAATCATTTTCACATTTTGTAAAGAAAGTCAAAAATGACCTTTTAAGAAAAAATTAAAAAATTTCGTTTAAAACATGTAAAAATCAAGGATAAAATAAAATTTAATTTATAAATCATTTGATAAAATATAAAGGATGTTTGAAAGAAATTACAAATATGTAATTTTAGTAAAAATATACCCAAACAGAAAGATAAATAATATTTTTTTTATTTTATATATTTATTTTCCTTATTCAAGTTCAAATGAGAGGAAAATTTGGAAGAATAAATGGAATCTTTTTAAATATATATGGGATAAGAAAAAAAGATAGTGTTTATGAAGGATATATTATAATATTACTTCAATTAAAATATAATAAATTCCTAAAAATGAGATGGTAAAATAAATTTTTACCTATTTAGTAAATTGTAACTTCTTGAATTATAAATTATAATTGAAACTTTATTTACCATGAATAAATAGATAATAATTTTAAATACATGAAATTGTAATTAAATACACCATATAAAACAAAATAGGTGTATAATACCAAATATGTCTTAATAGAGTATAAATTGAGACAAAATCTCTTACAAAGAACATACAATTAAAATGGGAACTATTAAACGAATAGATTTTGTGTAAAAAAACAAATCAAAAAAAAAGTTTTAAATAAAAAATAAAATAATAAAAGTTAAATTCACACATAATATTGACATAATATAATTGATTAATATGTGATATAACCCAATGAAACGAAATTGAGTTATGAAAACCCTTACCTCATGCTTCCCCTTAGTTGAATGTACTTAAATATCCTGTACAACATTTCAATTTTTTTATTAATTTATATTATAACCATATAATTAATTATTATTTCACATATGATATTCTTATGACATATTATTACCTATTTGTTAATATTTTTTCATTATTATATTTGTTTTGGGTGTTAACTACTTCATCTTTTCATGCCTGTTTTGTAAAGGATGTTCCGGTTATTGAACATAGGATATTGTTTCATAATATTTAGAATTATTTTAAAGTTATAAATAGAATATTTATTTATTAGATACATTTTTTGGAATCATTATTAAAAATTAGGCATGTAAAATGAATCACATCTCTTCATGGAGATGGTAGGTCATACGTATGCTTAAGCGAATTTATCTATTTTTTAAATGGGTGAAAGAGTGAGGAGGTATATGATATATTAAATTTATAGAATCAATATTATATCCTAAGTATCATATATATATTCATGATTTCCATCATTATTACTTGATATGTGATGTGGTGATGGAAATCCAATTACATCAGTTTACGAGGTGGTAGCCCACTGTAAACACAAGAGATAGTTTCATATCCCATTTAATGTATAACGTGATGAATAAATATTATTCTATAAAAAAAGTAAAATATCTTTATATAGGAAATTATTATTTTATTATATTGGAATGTTTAGGATATGATTGAATATAGTAAAAGATGAAGTAAAAAAATAAATACCTTGGTGAATATTATTACCTTCTATTAGAAAAACATCCTTTAGATCAATTATTAAGGACCCTAAGGATAGTTATTTAGGAGTAAAATCACATTTATAAAATAACTATGGGTTTTTGGGAGATATTTTGTTAATATTTTTGTGATAAATGGGTCAGAATGTGTGAATAATTGAGGGTAGGAGGTTTCCTTTTATAATTTAGGTGAGTGACACACTTGTAATTTTTCAATGTTTTAAAATATTATAAAGTTACTTTCTTGGTAAAATGGATAAAAAATGACTTATATTAAACCATAGTTAGGGTAAGTAAAAATAAAACAAATAAATGTGGTTTATTCAACTGTATAGGTCTTTTGACCCTTATTGATTTAGATTAACCCCTAATAAACTTGCTTTAATGTCAACCAAGGTAACCATTTTTCTCTGTTTTTACTATTCATTATGAAAAATAATTAAGTTCAAATTATTAACTATTATTAATTATGATGATTCAAAATCTGGAAAATATTTTATCAAATTAACTTTATATAATAGGAATAATTTAAATTAAAAATAAACCCACAAAACACAATGAGAAATATTTTTCCAGAAAACATTTCTTATTAAATATAAAATGTTTATATATGAAAGAAGAATACAATTTATTCCAATGAAATTGATTATATTTTTAATAATAAAAGTGAAATATATTTCTTTTAAACCATTTTAAAATAATATGAAATTTTTATATTTTTGAATATAAATTATCATTTAAAAAAATGGATATTTTTTATTATTCTTTAAAAAAATCATAATTTTCAGAAAATTCTCAAAAATTAACTCTAAGATCCCATTGAAATTATTATTTAAAAAATTTAGTTATTGTTTTCCAAATCATTTTCTATATTTGGTAGATATTAATTAAAATGGTTTCTTATAAAAATAAATAATTTTTTTTTTAAATAAAATTTATTTTTGAAGCATAAAAAGACTTTACTACTAAAAATTGAGTCTTTATTTAATACGAATTAATTAAATAAAATTATTAGGTAGTACCTTAATACATAAATTTCACAGTTTATTTACTTATATTAATAACTTCAAATTTAATAACTAGGTTATAATGGTCACATTTAAATAATACTATTCCATTATTTATTTAAACTCTGCATTGTATGTGGTGTGCACAATCAAACATAGTATTATTATTAGAGAAGACTAAAATAATTGGGTGTTATATTCCCACCACCTTATATAAATTATTCAATCATAATTTTATTTTATTTTTTTAAAACTAATAAATATTATATATCAATTTTATCATGAACATTAGTTTTTTGGTCATAGCTTGGAAATTTTTTTCATGTATCTCTAAAAGGATAATACTATCAAATGAGATCCTAAAAATGTACCTTGTTATTTATCTAACTACTCTCTAGATTATATTCTATATATTTATTTTATTCTTATGTTTAGGAATTATATATTTCCATAAAAACTGAAAATATGAAAAATTTATTTATTATATTTATTCACATTCTAAAAGTGTTATTTCATCCTACAATGTGCATTAATATGACCATGATTAATTTATCATGCCTAAAGCCCTAAAATCAACATTCAATCAATAATAAGGTCTAAAAAATAATGAAAATTTAGTCCTTCCATGAAAAACTAAAACCTTTTAGTAAAAGATAAGGTAATACATAATATGAATAAACCTTTTTTAATAGAGATACACATTTATTATAAAAAAATTAATTAATAAACCCAAAATTCAACTTAAATTATTACATAAAAATTATATATTCTTCTTAAAATTAACATAATATTTATTCCTCAATAATTTAAACCATTTTGGTGTGAAATATTAGTTTTTCCAGGAAAACACTTAGGTCATTGGTAGGTGTCATTCCCTTATTTTCTTTCAGTTGTGGGGTTGATCCCCATGACTGTGCCAAATAAGATTATTTATCGCTCGTCCCATAGGATTCCTTTTTTACTAGAATCACTTAAATAAAATTTTACTATATATGAAAAATACATATTAAAACCCTAATATGAACATAATATACCATTATACTATAATTTTTTCAAAAATATATTTAGAGTTTTCAGAAATATCTTTTATCACCAAAATAAATTTCAACCTCCATGGTTATTTAAATATATTGGCTTATTTTTATAAACAAATAAACAATTTTTCACCATAATTACCTCAACATAAAAAGATCTACAAATTATAATGTTTATCTATAAAGTTTATTAATGTTCCCAGAATTCCCATTTATTAACCCTTCTATGCAACTTCATGACAATAAATATCAGTATAATTGAACTTTGATTTCAAAATACCATTATTATAATTTTCAAAACCCATTACAAAGTTACATGAATCATTATGATTCCTTCATAAAATTCTAATCAATCTTTTTTATTTTATCCCATAATACTTCCTAGAATTATAAGTATGAATCATATCTCAAATTTACTCAATCTATGTCGAATAAAATTTTATTTTAAGGGTAACTACTAAAATAATTCATACCTCTTATATGTTTCTTGTGTATTCTTCATCTTCACCTCTATAAAATATAAATTTTCTGACCATTTATTCACATGAAATTAATGACCATTCTCCTATGATTTTATCCTATAAAATTGTTAACTGGATATTTATTGACCAATTCCCTCTTTCCACACATGTAGAATCTTCTCATTTCTTTGATACATTTTCCCAAGTTCCTCTTATGACATTGTTTAGATATAGGATGTTGAATACTTTTCATCCCATGGTTCTTATCACCTAAACATCAATAAAGATCTATATTTATCTTATTTGATATGTTAAGAATTTTAGTCAGGTTGATATTATTAATAATTATATGAGATAGCTAGTTAGGATAATCCAAATCTTTCTCAATCAATCTCATACAAAATTCACGTTCTTAAGAGTAAAATCATCACAATTTCAATAAAATTTAGATTCAACATTTTTCCCTTATGATTTAATCTACTGATTGAAAACTAAAAGAATTGTGTGAGAAATATTAGTCATAGTGAAAATAGTATAATCATGAAGCTAATTTAATAGATATCTAAATTATGACCCATTATTTTCAATCTATGACACAATATGTTCAACCTAGGTTATACATGGTAATTATGTATTCAAATCCTTCATAATGGTTCATAAAGAAAATTTGGATAAACGAAAGAATATCCCATAGTATTTTTAAAAATGGTGTAATTTTCATGACCCGTCCTCGGGACCTGTGTCATGACTACCCCAAGCCCACCTTCTAAAAGCCAGGGGATGGCGACTAGCACCAAAGGTGTAAATCCCTATACTGGTAAGGCATTGACTTTATGAATGTAAACAAACACAATAGAGTACGCAACTGAATTAAGCACTAAGCAGAACTGTACACAAAAGTAATTGCTGAAAAGAAAGGGGTCGGAAATACAAGCCCAACAGTAAGTACAGTACAACTAAAAATCTAATAAAACTGCAGTAAAGTAAAACAGCAACCACCAAGTCATCCTCTGGGAATCCCACCAGAAAGGTGGGTACAGATGGTCTCCTCAGCACCTTGGGTCCATCCGTCTACTCCGTGTACATCTCGTCAAGTGGTCCACCCCCGGGTACCATCCATCTCCACAAGTCTCTACCTTGATCAGTGTTGTCCTCCATCTGCAACCAACACAACGTAGTGCGGGCATAGCCCGTGCAGGGGTGAGTATATGATACTCATTAGGGACCACGAGACCCCCTAAGGTCTCCCAAAATCCATGTAGGATAAACCACAAAAGAAAGATACAATCATGAAGTATCAACCAACTCTACTTAGGTATATGACAATACATATACCTAAGTTATCAATCATGGTTTGACTCCATCTCTCGACCCCAAGCACAACCCATTCCACACAGGAAAGAAGTCAATCACATCGATGATAATGATTGAAAGTCAAGACTCATCTCACACAGGTATACATCTTTTATAGAGTGATAATGATGATCAGATGTAGTCACTTATCATCTAAGTTGTCAGACCCACGTAGGATACTAGACCAGCTAAGCTATTGGACCCACATAGGATACTATACCAGCTACTCTGTTAGACCCACGTAGGATACTAGAACATAAGTCAACTGTCAGACCCACTTATGATACAAGTACAATAGTTATCACCGTCGAACCCACGGAGGATTCCAGTATGGTAGTAATCATTTCCGAACCCATGGAGGATTCTAGTATGGTAGTCAACGTCGCCGAACCCACGAAGGATTCCAGTACGGTAGACGTTTCAGTCGTAGCCAGCTCTAGGGTTCCCGCACACAACACTCTCGATTCTGGGGAGGGTCCACTCCTCGAGCCAAGGGTTCGATACATAAACTATCATGAAGTTTAAAGTTGATGTATCTCGAAGTTCCGACTCATCAAAAGGAACCCAAAGCGACAGACGGCGCGTCAATCTGATGCCCGGTCTGAGAGATATTGGCTTTTATGTTCAGGGGTCCGGTTGGAAATACGCTCGTTCCAAACCCAGCCATTTTCCAAATTTTTACAAAACAAACTTAGAGTACCACAAAAGGACCGCTTCATCACGAGGGTCCCAATGCGACAGATGGAGCATCGATCGGACGTGCGGTCTTTAAGTTATTCAAGTTTAAGTGAAAACATGCCCGACCCGTTAAGCCCAGTAGGATGGTGGGTCGGCACGACCTGATTTGGTGGGTCCAACCCGACAGAGGGTCGGACCGGCCTGGTGAAGCATGCGACCCGGCCTGGTGGGGCGCGGCCTGGCCCGAGGGGTTGCGGCCCGGCCTAGCCCGACGAGGCGCGGCCCAGCCCGGCGTGACGTGGCTGGCTGCGGCATGGCCCGGTTGGCCAAGCGGCTCAGCTCGGGTGGCCAAGTGATGCGGCGGGGAGGGGGGGGGGGGGCGCTTTCTCGAACTGGCGGTGCCTCCCTCCTATCTGGACGGCCGAAGCCGACCGGTATTTCCGGTGAGAGCGACCTGCACGGCCGGGCCGCTATTCTTTAGCACGACACCAGTGGGTGCCACGACTCCTTCATCATGGACAGCTGACAAGCTGGCTGGTTCGCCACTGAAGCGGCCCGCGGAGCGCGAGCTGTGGTTCTGCGCAGCGCGGCGTGCCTTGTGGCGCCGCAGTCTCCCTTTAGCTCGGCCAGCTTTATCCAGCCAGTTCTCCTTCGGCTGAGCGGCCCGCGATTGCGGGCCGTGGTTCTTCCACACGCGATCGGCGTGCGGCCACTGCCTTTTCTCGTCACCACCATTCCAACATGGTCTCCATCGCAAATAAAAGAATCTACGGAGGGTCATCGGGCCATGTTCGTTCGGCCCACGCGTTCCGCGTTAGGCAGTATCAATTGGTCCAAATTTATTCCAAAAATTTCAACATAAATGGGATAATTTATTCACTTATAAATTATATGAAACCCCTACCTTGAAATCAGGTTTGCGGTAGTCGGGTGTCGTGGAAAACGACGTCACAGGGAGACAACATCAACTCATTGACGTCGAGGAAGAAGGAGTTGAGGATGGCTCGTCATCAGCATTTCTTGTAGGTGGATCCTTCTCCTTTGTCTTGGCCGAAGATCGAAGGAGACGATCATCATTCTTCGGTGGTTCTTCATTGGAAGGATGGTGTTCTTTGTTGAAGAATTTAGCTCTTCTAATTCTCTAGAGGTTCCCCCACCAAAAATATTTTCTCTACCAATATTATAATAGACTTATCCAACTTTAAATAAATTCGATGCAAATCAAAATAATTAAAAAGAGGAGATGTGCCAATTAATTAATAAGGATATTTATTAATTGTGTTGGAAAACTTAATGAGAGGGAGGTGGAGAGTTTAAAATTGAAAAGAGAGGAGCTAACAAATTAATTAAAGGGGGTGTTAATGGGGTTAAGGGGAGTTATGGGGAGATAAAAGGTTTAGGGCACGTGTGGGTCCCACCACACTAAATCCTCTCATGGGAGGTTATGTTGGTGTGGGCCCCACCTCTAACTTCCCTTGGGAGGAAATAACCACTATCCATAAATAAAAATGTTTACAACAAATTTTATTTAAAATCCCCAAAAATAAATTTTCAACCTGCATAAAACACAATTGTGGTAAAGGTCCCCTTAGGAAAATACCGAAACTGTGAGTTTATCGGTGTCCTCAGATTTCAATTCCGAGCACATGTTCAAAATATAGAAGAACCTGCACGTACGTTTACTGACCGTACCTAAACAAAACTTCAGAAATTGATTCTGGGCACACCGGGCCTCAAAATCAAGTGCCGTCAGAAACTGTAGACTCGTAAAATTCCGGTGTATTTAAGAAAAAATTTTCCTTGAAATTTCTGGGTCTTTAAATTACTCCCACCTCATGGATTTACTTCCCTATAAAGCTACAACACAAACTAGGGAAACAAATGGGGGTATTGAGCTCGCATTTGAGCCCCCCTCTCCCAAGTTCCCTCCTGGAGGTTCCCGTGCTTCCAGCGAATGTGCACCAGTGGAATCAACCATCCATGTAGGACCTTCTCATGTCGATCCTTGATATCCAACGGGACTTCGGTGAATATCACCCCGTCATCGATGTCCAGTTCCCTGTGGTCGATGATATGGGATGGGTCATGTATGTATCTCCTGAGCAGAGATACATGGAAGAAGTCATGCACCCAGTGTAACTGAGGTGGAAGGGTCAGGAGGTAAGCCACCTCACCTACTCTACTGAGGACCTGGAAAGGTCCAATTAAACGCGGAGATAACTTTCCACCCCAGCCAAATCTCCATATACCTCATCGAGGTGAGACCCATAGGAAGACGTGGTCTCCATCCTTGAACTCCAGTGGTCTCTGTCTCCTATCATCATTGGACTTCTGTCTGCTCTGTGTAGTCTTCACTATCTATTGGATGATCTCCACCTTCTCTATCCTAGCCCGATCCATATTTGGTCCTGCAAGTGCTGACACCCCTAGGTCAGTCCAGCACAGAGGTGATCTTCAAGGTTGGTCGTACAGTTCCTCGTATGGGGCCATCCTGATGGTGGAGTGGTAACTGTTGTTGTACAAAAACTCCACCAAGGGTAAGTGATCCTCCTAGCTGCGACCAAAGTCAAGGAAACATGCATGGAGAATGTCCTCAAGAGTCTGAATGGTCCTCTCTATCTGGTCATCCGTCTGAGGATGGAAGGCGGTGCTCAGACGTTGCTATGTCCCAAATGACTCTTGTAACCCCTTCTATAGTCGGGAAGTGAAACAAGCATCACGACCGGAAATGATAGATGATGGAACACCATGAAGCCATATGATCTCCTGAATGTAGAGGCATCCCTAGATCTATACTGAGCCCTCCTCTCTGATCGGTAAGAAGTGGGCTGACTTGGTGAGTCGGTCTACGATCATCCAGATAGAGTCGTGTCCTCTAGATGTACGTGGAAGACCCATCATGAAATCCATGGATATCCCATCCCACTTCCACTATGGGACCTCTAAGGGATGTACCAAGCCTACTGGTACCTAGTGATCCACCTTCACTTGCTGACAAGTGAGGCATCGTGAAACGAACTCTGCTACTGCCTTCTTCATACCCAGACACCAGTGCTATCGTCTGAGGTCCTGATACATCTTTTCCACTCCTGGATGTACCGCTAGAGGGGAAGAGTGAAACTCCCTCAGCACTTCCTCCTGTAGTGAAACTGGTACCATAGTACGTCCCTTGAAGAGGATGACGTGCTCCCCTCCTTTAGAAAATCCATCTGGCGCCCGCCCTGTGGATATCTGAGCACGTCGCGTCTCACAGTAAACGTCCCCACGTTGTTCCTCCCTGACTTGCTGAAGAAGTTGAGGAGTGAATGTGAGATACTGAAGAAAGGCTGCTCCATATATATCCATAAAGGATATCTACAACATGGCTAGCTGCTCGGTCACCTCTCCTAGTAGCTGAATGCCTGATCTCCTGCTGAGAGCATCAACTATACTGTTCCCCTTCCTAAGAGTATAGACTATCTCAAAGTCATAGTCCTAGAGGAACTCGATCCAAAATCGTTGTCTCAGGTTCAGGTCCTTCTGCAAGAAGATGTACCTGAGACTCTGGTGGTCAGAGTAGACAGTAAAGCACTCGCCCATCAGATAGTTTCACCACATCTTCAAGGCGAAGACCACTACTGCTAACTCCAGGTCATGGGTAGCGTAGTCTTACTCATACTATCTCAACTACCGCGAACCATATGTGATCACCGCTCGCTCCTGCATCAAGACACACCTAAGTCTGGTCCCTGATGCGTCGCAGTAAACTACTTACCAAATGCCCTCCTTCGGTAGCCTCCATATGGGCGCACTGGTCAATCTCTGCCTCAGCTCCTGAAAACTCTGCTAGCATCTATCTGACCACACAAAGGGTTTCCCCTTCTTCTTCAAAGCTGAAAGTGGTGCTGCAACTCTAGAGAATTATGAAACAAATCTTTTATAGTACCCAGCCAGACCCAGGAAACTCCGCACCTCCGTCACACTTCTGGGAGGCTCCCAAACAAGTACTGCCTCGATCTTCACTGGATCCACATCAACTCCAGCCTCCGAGATAACATGTCCCAAGAAGTGAACCTCTAAAATCCAAAACTGACACTTCGAGATCTTACCATAAAGCTAGTGCTCTCGGAGTGTATCCAGTAAAACCCCCAAGTGGTAGGCATGCTCCTCCTCAGTAGTCGAGTAAATAAGTATGCCGTCGATGAAGAATACGAAAAAATGATCAAGGTAAGGCTGGAAGATCCTGTTCATGAGACTCATGAATGCCGCTGGAGCATTGGTTACACTGATGGGCATAACCAAGAACTCATAGTGGCCATACCGACACCTAAAGGTCATCTTCTACACATCCTCGTCTCGAACTCTGAGATGGTGATAGCCTGACCTGAGGTCTATCTTCGAGAACCATCATGATCCCTTGATCTGATCAAGGAGGTCATCAATCCTCAGAAGTGGGTACTTATTCTTCACGGTCACCTAATTTAGGCGACGGTAGTCGACACACAGTCGTAAGCTCCCATCCTCCTTCTTGGCGAATAAAATCGGAGAAGCCCAGGGTGAAACACTGGGTCAGAAGAATCCCTTCCCCTGTAAGTCCTCCAGTTGTACCTGTAGCTCACAAAGCTCAGTGGGAGACATCCGATATGCTGGAGTAGATATCGGTGCTGTCCTTGGGTAAAGGTCAATATAGAAGTCTACCTCTCTGCGAGGTGGTAGTCCTGAACGTCGTAAAAAACGTCTGCATACTGATCCACCACTATTGGAAAACTCGGACTCCGCACATCAACCTCTCCGAGGATGAGACTGGCCAACTAATGTGTGATTGGATTCCCTCTCCTCTGTGTAACTCCATATTGTGTTGTAAAGGATCCCTTCTCGCCGGTGAAGGTGAACCTGGTTCCATCAATGCAGACACACCACACTTTGCGCCTAATTAATTCGATCTGAGCATTGACTGTTTACAAACAATCCATACCCAAGATGATGTCATAAGGCCTTGACGCCGCTATAAGAAGATCCCAGCCGAATCTCTCGCCTCCTGGAGTAAGCTCACATTGCTAGAACCAATGCGTAATCATCGAGTCTACTCCCGTAGGAGTCTCTAGCTGTAAGGATCGAGCCAACGACCCCATCAGAATCTCCGAGCTCCAAACAAGGGCAGCGAAAATAAAATAATGACTCGCGCTTATGTCTATAAGTACTGCAACAAGGGTGGAGTAGACACAGATAGTACATCGAATCATCTCAGGTGCACCATGGTCATGGGCCTTGACTGCTTGGAGCTGAGCCTGCTTCTGTTCACCAGCTCCCTGTGGTCGGGGTGGATCTCCTTGTGGTGGTGGTGGTGGTGGTGGAGTCTTGAAACATCGTCCACCACTCGCTGCTCAGCCAGCTATTCTGCCTTGTCCGTCTACTCCCGGTGGACCACCAGGGTCGAACCTATGCCTCTACCTAGGAGGTCCCTCCACTTTCTGATGCTCATCTACACTGTTGTTCAGGCAGTATTGAGCCATGTGACCCTTCCCAGCATATGCATAGCACTGCCTACTCCACGTATAGATGGATTTGTTTTGGGTGCCCCGCACAACCAAAACTGTATCCTGAGGTTGCTGGCCTGATGGCCTGGTCCGCTTGAACCTCTGCGTCAACTGTCTACTACCAACTGTAGAAAACTCCGCTATGTGTCGCCCTGCGGTGGGTCTCGCTACTGGTTTCGGCTCAGCGAGAAATCTCTCCACAAGAAGGGCTCGCTCCAGCACTCCCTCTTACGTCGGAATGCTGAGAGAGATCATCGAAGCCATGATCTCATGTATGAGTCCCTGCTCAAAGGTCCAAAACCTAAATAATGGGTCATGTACTATGTCCGTGGAGTAGCGCGAGAGGTCGGTAAACCTCGCTGAGTACCGAGCTACTGTCATGTTGCCTTACCGCAGATGAAGTAACTCATGAATCTGCACCACACGAAGGGTGGATGGAACACACTCCAAGTGGAAAAGTCTCTCGAAGTCTATCCAGAGTAAATATGCCTCGTCATGCACCTAGAGCATCAGGATCCACCATCTACTTGCTGCTGCGTGCAGGAGACTTGCGGTAGGGATCATCATAAGGTCGGCTGGTGTCCCTACCAATCAGAAAACCCTGACGACAGCCTTCATCCAATCCTGGACGGCCTGTGGGTCCATCTCTCCACAAAACCTGGGCGGCCTCTGTCACTGGAACTCGTGAAATGCACTCAGAAGGCGTGAACTCTTTGCTGCTGGGGCTGGTGGTATCAGTGGCCCAGCAGGTAGTGGTACCGCTGGTGCCTCCGCTGTGATGGGGCCCTACATCGAGGCCTCGTCACTCGGTGGGCTTCCACCTCGTACATAACATGGAACCCTAGATCACTGCCTTCGTGGGGACATCCTGAAAAGAAATAGGTATGCCACGATCAAACAGTATACCTAGTGAGCTGACACAAAGTAATCATAAAGAAAAATTTTGAAACACACATGCAATCAGTGTTTTCATGCACTGAGTCGGAAATCAGATGTCAGGGTCCTGGTGTATGGATACGTCGGCCGCCACACCAACACTGGACTCCTTCGACTAAAAACCACACTAAATAATCTTAACACTATTGCTTCACAGAAAGGAATAATCAGAGTCTTGAGTTATAAGGTAGAACCGACTACTCTGATACCAATTTGTCATGACCCGTCCTTGGGACCTGTGCTATGACTACCCCAAGCCAGCCTTCCATAGGCCAGGGGATGGAGACTAGCACCAAAGGAGTAAATCCCTATGTTGGGAAGGCATTACCTTTATAAAATTAAAAAAACACAATAGAGTACGCAACTGAAGTAAGCACTAAGCAGAACTCTATACAAAAGTAAGTGCTGAAAAGAAAGAGGCCAGAAATACAAGCCCAACAGTAAGTACAGTACAACTGGAAAGCTAGTACAACTGTAGTAAAGTAAAACAACAACCACCAAGTCATCCTCTGGGAATCTCACCTGAAGGGTGGGTACAAATGGTCTCCTAAACACCTCAGGTCTGTCCATCTGCTCCGTGTACATCTCGTCAAGTGGTCTACCCCCGAGTACCGTCCCGCTCTACAAGTCTCTACCTCGATCAGTGTTGTCCATCATCTGCAACCAACACAACATAGTGCGGGCATAGCCCATGCATGGGTGAGTATACGATACTCAGTAGGGACCCCGAGACCCCCTAAGGTCTCGCAGAATCCACAAAGGATAAACCACAGAAGAAAGATACAATCACGAAGTATCAACCAACTCTACTTAGGTATATTCCCATACAAATACCTAAGTTATCAATCATGGTTCGACTCCAACTCTCGAGCCCAAGCACAACCCAGTCCACACAGGAAAGAATTCAATCACATAGATGATAATGATTGAAATTCATGATTCAAATCACATAGGTATACATCTTTCGTAGAGTGATAAAGATGATCATATGTAGTCACTCATCATCTATGCTGTCGGACCCACGTAGGATACTAGACCAGCAAAGCTGTCGGACCCACGTAGAATACTAGACCAGCTACTCTGTCAGACCCACGTATGATACTGGAATAGAAGTCAACTATCATACCCACTTAGGATACAAGTACAGTAGTCATCATTTTCAAACCCATGGAGGATTCTAGTACGGTAGTCCTCATTGCTGAACCCACAGAGTATTCCAGTACGGTAGACGTCGCAGTCGCAGCCAGCTCTAGGGTTCCCGCACACAACACGCTCGATTCCAGGAGGGTCTGCCCCTCGAGCAAAGGATTCGATACATCAACTATCATGAAGTTTAGAGTTGATGTATCCTGAAGTTCCGTCTTGTCAAAAGGAACCCAAAGCGAAAGACGACGTGTCAATCTGACGCCTGGTCAGAGAGATATTGGCTTTTCTGTTCCAGGGGCCCGGTTGGAAATACTCTCCTTCCAAACCTGGACGATTTCCAAAGTTTTCCAAAACTCACTTGGAATATTTCAAAAGGACCACTTTATCGCGAGGGTCCCAATGCCACAGACGGCACGTCGATTGGACGCACGGTCTTTATGTTATTCACGTTTAAGTGAAAACGGGCCCAGCCCGTTAAGCCCAGTAGGCTGGTGGGTCGGCCCAACCTAATTCAGCGGGTCCGACCTGGCAGAGGGTCAGACCGGCCTGGTGAAGCACGCTCCCTGGCCTGTCCTGACCTGGTGGGGCATGGCCCAACATGGATGGTCGCGGCTCAGCCCGGTTGGCCGAGCGATTCGAGGGGGGGGGGGGGCTTTCCCGAACTGGTGGCGCCGCCCTTCTATCCGGCCGACCGAAGCCGGCATGAGCGGCCCGCACGGGTGGGACGCGGTCCTTCGGCGCGGCACCAGTCGGTTTCGTGGCTCCTTCATCCCGGCCAGCTGATGAGCCAGCCAATTCACCGCTAAAGCAGCCTGCGGAGCGCAGGCTGCGGTTCTCCACAGCGCGGCGCCCCTTGTGGCATTGCAGACTCCCTTTGGCCTGGCCAGCTAAAGCCTACCAGTTCTCCTTCGGCCGAGTGGCCCATGGTTTTGGGCCGTGGTTCTTCTGCACATGGCCGGTGCGTGGCCGCCGCCTTCGCTCATCGCCATGTTTCCAACATGGTCTCCATCGAAAATAAAAGAAACTACGGAGGGTCATCAGACCATGTTCGTTCGGCCCGGGCCCTCCGTGTAAGGCGGTATCAATTGGTCCGAATTTATTCTAAAAAATTCAACAAAAATGAGATAATTTATTCACTTATAAATCATATGAAACCCCTACCTTGAAATAAGGTTCGCATTAGTCAGGCGTCGTGGAAAACATCATTGTGGGGAGACGGCGTCAACTTGTTGACGTCGGGGAAGAAGGAGTCGAGGATGGCGTGTCATCTGAGTTCCTTTATGGTGGCTCATTCTCCTTTATCTTGGCCGATGATCGAAGGAGACGATCATCATTCTTCGGGTTTTCTTCATTGGAAGGATGGTGTTCTTTGTTGAAGAATGAAGCTCTTCTAATTCTCCAGAGGTTCCCCCACCAAAAATATTTTCTATGCCAATATTATAATAGATTTCTCCAACTTTAAAGAAATTACATGCAAATCAAAATAATTCAAAAGAGGAGATGTTCCAATTAATTAATAAGGATATTAATTAATTATGCTGGAATACTTAATGAGAGGGAGGTGTAGAGTTTAAAATTTAAAAGAGAGGAGTTAACAAATTAATTAAAAGGGGGGGGGGGTGTTAATGGGGTTAAGGGGAGTTATGGGGAGATGAAAGGTTTAGGGAACGTGTGGGTCCCACCACACTAAATCCTATCATGGGAGGTTATGTGGGTGTGGGACCCACCTGTAACTCCTCTTGGGAGGAAATAACCACCATCCATAAATAAAATTGTGTACTACAAATTTTATTTATTTTATTCTAAATCTCCAAAAATTAATTTTCAACCCACATAAAACGCAATTGCGGTAAAGGTCCCATTTGGAGAATACCGGCTCTTCGAGTTCATCAGTGTCCTCGGATTTCAATTCCGAGCACCGGTTCAAAAGATAGAAAAACATGCACGTACGTTTACTAAACGTACCCGAACAAAACTTCAGAAATTGATTCTGGGCACACCAGGCCTCAGAATCAAGTGCTGTCAGAAACAGAAGACTCATAAAATTCCAAAGTATTTAAGAAACAATTTTCCATGAAATTTCTGAGTCTTTAAAGTACTATTAGGGACCATTGATCATAGCCCAAACTGATGGCTGAGATATATTTGACCAACTCTTTTCAGGGTTTTTACCCATATATGAATATTTGACAAAACAAAATCCACTTGTAGTTTCAAGAAGGGGATGTATTTCTAGGAAGAAAACATAATCTCTACCTTACCAAAAAATTTATGATATTATCCTACAATTAAAAAATTCCTCAAATATATCATAGGGTTATGTTCTCTAATATATGTTTTTTCTAAATCTAGTTCCCAAGATTTCTACTAAACTTCCCCTGATACAAACTATAATAACCCAAAATATAGAAATCCAGAGTAGTTTTCTACTTTATTACATTTTCAGAAGATAATAGCGATCTCATCCCAAAGGATTGGTAAATTTAATTGCTTTGAAGGACCATATACAAACATTCTTCCGATTTTACATTAGACTTAAAATATAAAACATAATGAATGTAATTACTTTTCATCCTTAAACTCATTAAAAGGTTTCTTATTCATATCCAAGGTAATGGAAAGCAAAATAAGGGTGAGATAAAATGATTAGTAAGGTTTATATACAGTGTAATCTGTCATGAGTAAAAAATGATTAATCAATATTTCATGGAAAATAAATGAAAACCCATGCCATTTAATCAATAACATGATTATGAAATTCATCCAAGGATAACATTAATGAAATAATATTGTGTATAATAATAAAAAAATTCTCAATGAAGGAAATTTATAATATTGAATGTTATGATCTCACACATAATGATATCCTTATTGCCAAGCCCTTTCACCAAGACAACATAAACTATGGGTAGTATACACCAAAAACCCTTTTAATATGACTAGATAATTGGTTAGTCGCATGAGAAATGTCGATGCATTGAGAGGATATATAATTTTAGGTCCCACCCATCACATCATGGGTAATTAATTCATCATATATTGAATTATATGTTTAATTAATAAAAAATATACATTATCAATAACTACTTGTATTGAGTGAAGGATATGGAATATCAATATTTACTCTATTAATAAAATATATTTTATAAAAAAACAATATATGTGTAAATGTTATACAATTTAGGAAATAAGAATATCCATGATAAAAATAATATATATATTTAATATAAATTTAATCTGCAATGAAAGATGATCACAAGAATGTGAATGTTTCAAGATAAAGTCAATGATCAATAAATTAATAAGAGATTTAGATTACCATTATTTAATTTTAAATATATGTTTTATTGTAAAATAATTTATTTTGGAAAAAAAAAGTGATATATTAAAATAAAATTTAGTTAAATATTATTCTTGGTAAAACCATTTAAAACATGTTGAATGAGATAAAATAGAATAAAATGGTTATGGTGGGGATAAAACTCATTAATATTTTATACATTGAAAAATACATTGGAATTTTTGAAAAGATGGTAAAAATTGACCCATTTCAAGAACATTATAAATTTTCATTTTAAACATTTTAAAAGTATAGGATGAAATAAAATATCCTTCATAAATCAGTTTATTAAATTAAAAGAACTTTTTTAAAACAATTTTGAAAAATATGTACATGGAAGAATAATACACCCAATTAAAAAGAGAAATAAGAATTGTTTTTCTATTAATTTTTTTTTCTTTATTCATGTTCCAATGAGAGGTTAAGTTAGAAGAAAACATGTAATGTCCCTAAATATCCATATCATAAGAAAAATATAAGGATATTTATGAATGATAGATTATAATATTCCTTCAATGAAAAAATATAAAATAATAAGAAATGACATTGTAAAATAAATTCCTACCTCTTTGGTTAGTTTTAATATTTTATCCCATTGGATGAGTAAACTTGAATTGGAAATTTAATTACCATAAATAAATATATATTAATTTCAAATACATAAAAGGTTTAGTATATACACCACATAAATTAAAATAGTTTCAGAATACTAAATATGTATCAATGGTGTGGAAGTTAAGATGAAATCACTTGTGAGGATCGTATCATTAAAATGAGAATTATAAATTGAAGATATTATGTTTTTAAAATGTAAAAAATTTCAATATAACTAGAAATACAAAGTATAATATCTAATTTAAGTTCATATATAATCTTGACATTATATAATCATTGAAGAAGTGATATATCGCAATGAAAAGAAATTTAGTTGAGAAACTTCTTAACTCATACTTCCCCTTAGTTGATAATGATCTAAGATCATGTATAACGGTTTTAAATATGTTATTAATTTATAAAATATTCATATTAATATTTATAATATCATATATGATAATATTTTAATATCATTTCACCCATTTTATATAAATATTTCATTATCATCATTGTTTCGGGTGTTAACAACTTCATTTTAACATGCATGTTTATTATGTAATTTGTGCTTATTGTGAATGGGATATAGTTTAATAATATTAATAGTTATATTCATGTAATAAATATCATATTTATTTATTATATATATCATTATATCCCTTCTTTGAAATGTGTACATGAAAAATGAATCGCATCACATCATGAAGATGGTAGGTCGTATGTACGCATGAGCGACATAGTCATTTTTAAATGGTAGAATGTGTAATAAATTAGTTGATATAATAAATTTTCATAATAAATATTATTTCATGATTATCATATATATTAATTAGTTAAATCATTATTATTATCCATGTGGCGCAGTTATATAAATTAAATTACATTGGTTCGTGTGGCAGTAGTTCCCCATACAGACAAGCAATGATTTGGTTTCACTACTGGAAATACATGTTTTCCCAACAGTTATGAACCATTGGGAAAGGCTTAAGAACCATTGGTATATGTTATACCAATGGTTCTGAAAACTGTAGGGAATTAAGCCGTTGGGAAATCTTTTCCCAATTGTTTACAGTGAACCATTCAGATAGGTTGGGAAAAAATTAACCTATCACAATGTTTGTGCCAAACCATTGGGATAGTTTTTCCCAATGGTTTGGCTTGAACCGTTGGGAAAACCAAGAACTCTCTTCTTTCACAATGGTTTCTAAACCGTTGGGAAAGGAGTTTATCCAACAGTTCTATGGCAACGGTTTGAAACCGTTGGCATAGCCTATGCTGTACAAATTGCACAACAGCCTGCAATTTTCACAGCAGCTCTCATTTTGTGCAATTTTCACAGCAGGTCTCATTTTGTGCATTCCCAGTCATTTTCAATCCAATTATTGTACCTAAAATAAACTAACACATAAATATACAATTATTGTACCTGAAATAACCAACTAACACATACATATAGAGAAAAACTTTATACACATTTAATATATAATACATCCTGGAACTATACACATCCATAATTAAATTAGAATTCATGATGTAATTATAAACATACATAATTCATTTAGAATTCAATTTAAAATTTAGATGACAATTATATATGGAATCCAGAATTCAATTCATAATTTGATCGGTTTTTCATATACCATATATTTTTACCTAAAATGATGTCCATTTTAAACAAAATACATACACCTGGAGTGATACCGGCCACACCGTGCCTCAGATTGAGGCGAGTTTAACTCATACACGTCACAAATGACCCATCGATCATTTTTCTAAAGTATCAACATATTCCTAAAGTGTTTGGTCGGTTTTCCGTATGTTAGTTGTTGTTTTCACTTAAAATGAAGTGATTTTTAAATAGAAGAGAGACACATTGAATCGTGCCAGCCACACCATGCCTCAGATTGAGGCGGGGTTGACTCGTACACATCAAAAATGACCCATGGATCATTTTACTAAAATATCAACACAATCATAATCCATTTGGTCGGTTTTCTATATGTACTTAAAATGTTGTCCATTTTAAAAATAAGAGAGACATTTTGGGTGGTCCCGGCGACATCGCGACTTGGATTGAGGCGCGATTGACTCGTACACAAAACACATGACCCATGGATCGTTGTCCTGAAATTTCAATAGATTGTGAATGCGGTTAGTCAGTTTTCCATATGACAATTGTTTTTTTCACTTATAATCGTGTCCATTTTAAACAAAAGAGACACAGTTAGAGTTGTAACGGCCACACCACGACTCGGATTTATACGGGGTTGACTCATACACATCTCAAATTACCCATGGATCATTTTCCTAAAGTATCAACACAATCCGAATGCGTTTGGTCGGTTTTCATTATGCCAGTAGATGTTTTTCACTTAAAATGATGTCCTTTTGAAAAAAAAGACAAAAACCTTAAGTGGTGTTGGCCACAACGCATCTCATATTGAGGTGGGGTTGATTCGTACACGTCACATATGACACATGGATTGTTGTGATAAAGTATAAACATGATCAGAATTAATTTGGTCAATTTTCCGTATGTACTTAAAATGTTGTCCATTTTAAACAAAAGAGAGCCACTTAGAGTGATCCAGGCCACAACATGCCTCAGATTGAGGTGGGGTTCACTTGTACACGTCACATATGACCCTTGGATCGTTTTCCTGAAGCATCAACACAATTCTAATGCATTTGGTAAGTTTTTCGTACGTCAGTTGTTGTTTTCACTTAAAATGATGTCCATTTTAAACAAAGAGAGACACTATGAATGGTGTTGGCCACACCACGCCTCATATTGAGGTAGGGTTGACTCATACATGTCAGATATGACCCAAGGATCATTGTGCTAAAGCATCGATACAATCCTAATGCGTTTGGTCAGTTTTCTGTATGCCAGTTGATGTTTTTCACATAAAATGACGTCCTTTTGAAACAAAAGACAAAAAAAATTAGTGGTGCCAGCCACACCACATATCATATTGAGGCGGGGTTGATTCTTACACATCACATATGACCCATGTATTTTTGTGCTAAAGTATCAACACAATCAGAATCCGTTTGGTCAGTTTTCCATATGTACTTAAAATGTTGTCCATTTTAAACAAAAGAGAGCCACTTAGAGTGATCCCGGACACACCGTGACTTGGATTGAGGCAGGGTTGACTCGTACACATCACATATGACACTTGGATAGTTTTCCTAAAGCATCAACACATTTTAAATGCGTTTGGTCAGTTTTTTGTATGTCAATTGTTGTTTTCATTTAAAATGATGTCCATTTTAAACAAAAGAGAGACACTATGAATGGTGTCGGCCACACCGCGTCTTTTATTGAGGCGGGGTTGACTCGAAAACTTCACATATGACCCATGGATTGTTGTTCTAATGTATCGACACAATCCCAGTGCCTTTGGTCAGTTTTCCGTATGCCAGTTGATGTTTTTCACTTAAAATGATGTCCTTGTGAAACAAAAGACATACACTTTGAGTGGTGTCGGTCACACCGCATCTCAGATTTAGGCAAGTTTGATTCGTACACGTCACATATAACCCATGGATTGTTGTGCTAAAGTATCAACACAATCAGAATCTGTTTGGTCAATTTTTTGTATGTACTTAAAATGTTGTCCTTTTTAAACAAAAGAGAGACACTTAGAGTGATCCCAGACACACCGTGCCTCGGATTGAGGCGGAGATGACTCGTAAAGGTCACATATGACCCTTGGATCGTTTTCCTGAAGCATCAACACATTTTGAATGCGTTTGGTCAGTTTTTCATATGTCAGTTGTTGTTTTCACTTAAAATGATGTCCATTTTAAACAAAAGAGAGACACTATGAATGGTTTCGGCCACACCGCTCCTCGTATTGAGGTGGGGTTGACTCTTACACGTCACATATGACCCATGGATCATTGTAATAAAGCATAGAAACAATATGAATGCGTTTGGTTGGTTCTCTGTATCCCAGTTGATGTTTTTCACTTAAAATGACGCCCTTTTGAAATAAAAGACAGACACTTTGAGTAGTGCCGGCCACACCGAGTCTCAGATTGAGGCGAGGTTGATTCGTACATGTCACATATGACCCATGGATCGTTGTTCTAAAGTATAAACACAATCAGAATCCATTTTTTCATTTTTCCATATGTACTTAAAATGTTGTCCATTTTAAACAAAAGAGAGCCACTTAGAGTGATCTCGGCCACACCGTGCCTCATATTGAGGTGAGGTTGACTCTTACACATCACATATGACCCTGAGATCATTTTCCTAAAGCATCAACACATTTTGAATGTGTTTGGTCAGTTTTTCATATGTCAGTTGTTGTTTTCACTTAAAATGATGTCCATTTTAAAGAAAAGAGAGACACTATGAATGGTGTTGGCCACACTACACCTCATATTGAGGCGGGGTTGACTCGTACATGTCACATTTGACGCATGGATCATTGTGCTAAAGTATCGACACAATATAAATGTGTTTGGTCAGTTTTCTGTATGCCAATTAATGTTTTTCACTTAAAATGATGTCATTTTGAAACAAAAGACGGACACTTTGAGTGGTGTCGGACAAACCACATCTTAGATTGAGGCATGGTTGATTCGTACACATCACATATGACTCATGGATAATTGTTCTAAAGTATCAATACAATAAGAATCCGTTTGGTCAGTTTTCTGTATGTACCTAAAATGTTGTCCATTTTAAACAAAAGAGAGCCAATTAGAGTGATCCTGGCCACACCGTGCCTCAGATTGAGGCAGGGTTGACTCGTACATGTCAAATAGGTCCCTTGGATCGTTTTCCTGAAGAATCAAGACATTTTTAATGCGTTTGGTCAGTTTTTCGTACGTCAGTTGTTGTTTTCACTTAAAATGATGTCCATTTTAAACAAAAGAGAGACACTATGAATGGTTTCGGCCACACCATGCCTCCTATTGAGACGTGGTTGACTCGTACATGTCACATATGACCCATGTATCATTTTTCTAAAGTATCGACCCAATCCGAATGCGTTTGATTGGTTTTCTATATGCCAGTTGATGTTTTTCACTTAAAATGACGTCCTTTTGAAACAAAAGGTAGACACTTTAAGTGGTGTCGGCCACACCGCATCTCAGATTGATGTGGGGTGGATTCTTACACCTCACATATGACCCATGTATTGTTGTGCTAAAGTATCAACACAATTAGAATCCGTTTGGTCAGTTTTCTATATGTACTTAAAATGTTGTCCACTTTAGAAAAAAAGAGAGCCACTTAGAGTGATCCTGGCCATACCATGCCTTAGATTGAGGCTAGGCTGACTCTTACACGTCACATATAAACCTTGGATCATTTTCCTAATGCATAAACACATTTCGAATGCGTTTGGTCAGTTTTTCGTATGTCAGTTGTTGTTTTCACATAAAATGATGTCCATTTTAAACAAAAGAGAGACACTATGAATGGTGTCGGCCACACCGCGCCTTGTATTGAGGCGGGTTTGACATGTACACGTCACATATGACACATGGATCATTGTGATAAAGTATCGACACAATCTAAATGCGTTTGGTCAGTTTTCTGTATGCCAGTTGTTGTTTTTCACTTAAAATGATGTCCTTTTGAAACAAAAGACAGATACTTTGAGTGGTTTCGGCCACACCACGTCTCAGATTGAGGCGGGGTTGATTAGTACATGTCACATATGACCCATAGATCGTTGTGATAAAGTGTCAACATAATCAGAATCCGTTTGGTCATTTTTTCGTATGTACTTAAAATTTTGTCCATTTTAAACAAAATAGAGTCACATAGAGTGATCCCGACCACACCGTGACTCAGATTGAGGAGGGGTTGACTCGTACGTGTCACATATGAACCTTGGATCGTTTTCCTAAATAATAAACACATTTTGAATGTGTTTGGTCAGTTTTTCGTACGTCAATTGTTGTTTTCACTTAAAATGATGTCCATTTTAAACAAAAGAGAGACACTATGACTGGTGTTGGACACACCGCGCCTTTTATTGAGGCAGGGTTGAGTCATACACATCACATATGAACCATGGATCGTTTTTCTAAAGCATAGACACAATCCGAATGTGTTTGGTCAGTTTTCCATATTCCAATTGATGTTTTTCACTTAAAATGACGTCCTTTTGAAACAAAAGACAGACACTTTGAGTGGTTCCGGCCACACCGCGTCTCAGATTGAGGCGGTTTTGATTCATAGATGTCACATATGACCCATGGATCATTGTGCAAAAGTATCAACACAATCAGAATCCGTTTGGCCAGTTTTCCGTATGTACTTAAAATGTTGTCCATTTTAAACAAAAGAGAACCACTTTGAGTGATCTCGGCCACACCGTGCCTCAGATTCCAGATGGGTTGACTCTTACATGTCACATATGACCCATGGATCGTTTTCCTAAAGCATCAACACATTTCAAATGCGTTTGGTCAATTTTTCATATGTTAGTTGTTCTTTTCACTTATAATCATGTCCATTTTAAACAAAAGAGAGACACTATGAATGGTGTCGGCCATTCCACGCCTCAGATTGAGGCTATATTGACTCTTACACGTCACATATGACCCAAATATCGTTTTTCTAAAGTATTGACACAATCTAAATGCGTTTGGTCGGTTTTCCGTATGCCAGTTGATGTTTTTCACTTAAAATGATGTTCTTTTGAAATAAAAGACAGACACTTTGAGTGGTGCCGGCCACACCACATCTCCGATTTAGGCAGGGTTGATTCTTACACATCACATAAGACCCATGGATCGTTGTGATAAAGTATTAACACAATCAGAATCTGTTTGGTCAGTTTTCCATATGTACTTAAAATGTTGTCCATTTTAAACAAAAGAGAGACACTTAGAGTGATCCCAGGCACACCGTGCCTTGGATTGAGGTGGGGTTGAATTGTAGACATCACATATGACCCTTGGATCATTTTTCTGAAGCATCAACACATTTAGAATGCGTTTGGTCAGTTTTCATACGTCAATTGTTGTTTTCACTTAAAATGATTTCTGTTTTAAACAAAAGAGAGACACTATGAATGGTGTCGGCCACACCGCCCCTTGTATTGAGGCAGGGATGACTCTTACACATCACATATGACCCATGGATAGTTTTTCTAAAGCATCAACACAATCTAAATGTGTTTGGTTTGTTTTATGTATTCCATTTGATGTTTTTCACTTAAAATGACGTCCTTTTGAAACAAAAGACAAAAACATTGGGTGGTGTTGGTCACACTGTGTCTTAGATTGAGGCGGGGTTGATTTGTACACATCACATATGACCCATGGATCGTTGTGCTAAAGTATCAACACAATCCAAATCCGTTTGGTCAGTTTTTTGTATGTACTTAAGATGTTGTCCATTTTAAACAAAAGAGCATCACTTAGAGAGATCCCAACCACACCATGCCTCGGATTGAGGCGAGGTTGACTCATACAAATCACATATGACCCTTGGATCATTTTCCTAAAGCATCAACACATTTCGAATGTGTTTGGTCAGTTTTTCGTACGTCAGTTGTTGTTTTCACATTATATAATGTCCATTTTTAACAAAAGATAGACACTATGAATGGTGTCGGCCACACTGTGCCCTGTATTGAGGAGGAGTTGACTCGTACATATCAAATATGACCCATGGATCGTTTTGATAATGTATAGACACAATCTGAATGCGTTTGGTAAGTTTTTCGTATGCCAGTTGATGTTTTTCACTTAAAATGACGTCCTTTTGAAACAAAAGACAGACACTTTGAGTGGTATCGGACACACTGCATCTCAGATTGAGGCGAGGTTGATTTATACATGTCACATATGACCTATGGATCATTTTGCTAAAGTATCAACACAATCAGAATCTGTTTTGTCAGTTTTTCATATGTACTTAAAATGTTGTCCATTTTAAACAAAAGAGAGTCACTTAGAGTGATCCCGACCACACCGTGCCTCGGATTGAGGTGGGGTTGACTCATACACATCACATATGACCCTTGGATCATTTTCCTAAAGCATTAACACATTTTGAATGCATTTTGTCAGTTTTTCGTACATCAGTTGGTGTTTTCACTTAAATTGATGTCCATTTTAAACAAAAGAGAGACACTATGAATTGTGTCAGCCACACCGTGCCTCGTATTGAGGCGGGGTTGACTCGTACATGTAAAATATGACCCATGGATCGTTGTGCTAAAGCATCGACACAAATGAATGTGTTCGGTCGGTTTTCCGTATGCCAGTTGATGTTTTTCACTTTAAATGACATCCTTTTGAAACAAAAGACAGACACTTTGAGTGGTACCGGCCACACCGAATCTCAGATTGAGGCGGGGTTGATTCTTACATGTCACATATGACCAATGGATCATTGTGCTAAAGTATCAATAGAATCTGAATTCGTTTTTTCAGTTTTCCGTATGCCAATTGTTCTTTTTCACTTATAATCTTGTCCATTTTAAACTAAAGAGACACAATTAGAGTGGTATGTTAGTTGTTTATTCACATTATTCAAATACACTATTTGACTATTGGTCTTTAAATTAATTTATTTATTAAAAATTTACATTTTAAATGATAATATCAGAAAATTAATAAAAGATAAAACTTTTACTGAAAATCCTTGTGGAAATATTAAGGTAAACATGATTTATGAGAATCCTCATGTGTCTATTAGTGGAATGGTATTTACTTAAAATCTTGTGGAAATTCATATAGAATATTTTTATATCATTCTTAGTATGGATTAGATTTTAGTTTACCATGCTATGAAACATTTATGAGCTAACAATTCCATGCCCAATGAATAAATTCCTTTTATAACATACCAAGAATCTATGATATTGATTAGATGTGGAAATGTGATTTACATTTATTATCATGATGAAAATAAATAAAATATATATTATATATTTTCTAGTAGTAAATGAAATCATGGAGGGTAGGGGGGCTGTCCAGGGGGCTGTCCGGTGGGTGTTCGGGGGGATGTCTGGGGACCAAGGAGGAGGGTGGGGGGGATATGCGGGGGGCTGTCTGGGGGGTGTTCGGGGGGTTGTCCGGGGTCCAAGGATGAGGGTGGGGGGATGTCCAGGGGGCTGTCTAGGGGGGCTGTCCGGGGGGCTATCCAGGGGGCTATCTGGGGGGATGTCCAAGGTTCAGGGAGGAGGGTGGGGGGGGGGGGGGGGGGGCTGTCTGGGGGGCTGTTCAGGGACCAAAGAAGGATAGTGGGGGTGCTGTCCGGGGGGCTATCTGGGGTGCTGTATAGGGTCCAAGGAGGATGGTGGGGGGTTGTCCAGGGTCCATGAAGGAGGGGGGCTGTCTAGGGAGTTTCCAAACACACAACCACTAAAATACAACAACATCCATAAAAACAGACAATATATAAAAATAACTCGACTCCAATACTAAACTACGGGTCCAGATAAAACCAAAAACATGAATAGATTAAACATCAAATCTTAGTAATATTAGTAAAAAATGTAACAGATCAATTTGTCCCACATCACCATCACCATCATCACCATCATCATCACCCTCATCCTCATCCCCATCAGTGTCCTTGCCCTCCTCAACACCCTCCTCCTCGCCCTCACCCTCCTCATCGCTCGCGCCATCCGCCTCTCTCTCCTCTTCCGCATCAGACTCCTCGTCGTCATCATTGTCAATATGGTCATCATCTTGACCACCACTAGAACTGCCACCTGGTGCACCATATATATAACTTATCGACAACATATATTCATCAAAATTTAGGCTGGCCTCTTCTAGAAGTGTTGGACGTAGAACTTTAATAAATTTCATAAATGCACTGTTTGCCATAACAGACTATTCTTCCGTCTATGTAGCCCTTTTCTCAGCACGTTCTGTCTATGCCTTAACTTGATGTAGATCAATGGCTCTACAACTCGTACATGAGGAGGGTCAATACCTCATCGGGGCTATCCTAGGTCGGCATCGTACTCTGCCAGGATGCTCCTCTCCCAACACCTGATGTAAATGTTCAGTTGGCCCAAAATTGTCTAGTTCTTGGGAATAGAGGGCCTCTAAAGCAGCATGTTACAAATATAAATATATTATCAAGTTAAAAATAGATATTAAAAAATAAAATCAACAGATTAAAACTTACAATCTACTGCTGGGTCGCTTCATTGACGACACTTCCATCCTTTTTTTGCCTACTCGAGCAAAACAGTTTTGCTCGAGGAACACGTCCTTCAATATTCTATATTTTCCTCTACAATGACATTGAAAAATAAAGTTATATGAAAACTTTATCAAAATATTAAATAATTGAGGAAAAAAATAAAATGTAATTCATAAAGAAAACTTATAAACAATTGTCATACCTGCTTCCTCTCATGATCCGACATCGAAGTACGTCCTAGTCTGTGGAGGTATTTTTTTTTGCATCAATGTTTTTTATTTTTTCCAGATGATTCCAAAATAAAATTAGATAATGAAAAGGATAATATTAATTCAAAACAAGAAAGTTATTATTTAAATACCTCAAATGTAATTCATACCTTAAACTGGGTACTCGTCCAATGAGTAATCATCTGACGATACTGATCTATAGAAAAATCATCCACAATTGGTACAACCTCTAACTGAGTGCCAACTCTAGCATGCCATCCAATATACAACTCATTCTTGTAGGCTCTCCAATGCCCCCCTAAATCCTTTAGACGTTCCGATCGTGCACCCTCACCATCGGGAAAATTAAATCGAAGCTGACATCAAAATATTAATTCATATAAATACAAAAATAATTCATGGCATTAAATACAACAGATTTTTTTACCCATATCTCTGCCCAAGCTCTATCATTGTCCTCATGCGGAAAATTTCTCCATGATAGCGGGCTAACAGGAATGATGTCAGAGTATTTGGAAAGCGTCGCCAAAAAACTCCGACATTGCTGCCCTGTTTTCTCAACCATTTGGTTGTCTTCTTTGTAATCCACCATAACCTGTGGGTGGCGGTTCCACACTAAATGCATGCATGTACGCACCCGCCCCGGCCTCCTGTCAGTAGATGTATCTGTCATGAAATAAAAACAAATATTTTATCAAAACATGTTATAATGAAAGTAAAAATATTGTTATAATTTTTTTAGGGTTCTATAAATATACCTGTGCCAGTCTGATCGCTGAGCGCCGCTGGATCCACAAAAACTGATGGAACACCCTGTGGTGGAATAAGATTTGAAGATGATGGAATATAGAAGCTCAGAGAGAAAGAAGTAGAAGGAAAAGAAGATGGGACAACTGTATGGCCAGATTCTGACTGGGGAGAGGGAATCATCATGGGATGTGAAAATGATGGGCCATAAGATGCAAAAGGTGGGGAAAACATGGGAGGCCTAAATATCCCGTGTGTCCCTAACGACACACCATGATCAGAATGTGGGAAGGATGACATGTCAGTGGGAGGGGAAGGGTCTAGTTGGGTATTCACAGCTGCTCTTCCACCTCTGGTAAGAACCCTCCTCGTACCACCGACCTAAGTACTAGGACCGGTACTAGGCCCCTCATCGAATAACTGTCGACGTGTAGGTGGATCCTAAAAAATTGTTTACAAAAAAATTAATCACATGACATTATATATTCTTTAAATATATATATTGGAAATAAAGTACTCACTGTAGGCACTAATGGTGGAATGCCCAACTCCACCATTTGATGATTTTTCTCCATCATTGTTTTCCTTCGTCTCTCTTCAATTGGCTGTATTTCCTAATTTTAAAAACAAATATTTAATTAATTAGAAAAAGGAAACTAATGTGTAACCCAAAAAACTAAATATACAAGGGAATAAGGGGATTCATTGGTAATTTAGATATCAATTGTTTTAAAAGATATTGAATGGATTTAATAAATCATACAAGTTGTAATGTTCACCAAGTTAGAAATATTGTTTGACTGGGTTTGAATAAAGTTCAATTCCAAATTAGAAAATTCAATTCAAATAAAAATACAACCAATAAACATTGAAAATTCACATAACAGTCAAGTCAGCTAAAACATATTTGTGATCAATACTAAATCAATTTGAATATTACCAACCTTAACAAGGAAACTAATGTGTAACCAATAAAACTAAATATATGATGGAATAAGGGGATTCATTGGTAATTTAGCTATCAATTGTTTTAGAAGATCTTTAATGGATTTAATAAATCATATAAGTTGTAATGTTCACCAAGTTAGAAATATTGTTTGACTAGGTTTGAATACAGTTCAATTCCAAATTAGAAAATGAAATTCAAATAAAATTGCAACCAATAAACATTGAAAATTCACATAATGGTCAAGTCAGCTAAAATATATTTGTGATCAATACTAAATCAATTTGAATATTACCAACCTTTACAACCCAAATCGAGGTAAACCAAAAGAATTGGGAATATGGATGAATGATTATATATATTTTCAACCAAAACTTCATGTTCACAATCAAATCTGACAATTGAGCTATTGGAGTCATCAAAAGAAATAAATGGATTGGTTCCAGTGGAATTAGGGAAAGTCTCAATTCCATCATCACCATAATCAGAAATATGTCTTGGAATTACTTCAATTATGACACCAAATTCAGGTCAAAGTTGGTCTTTGACATAAAAAACTTGTTTAGCCATTGATGCCAACATATATGGTTCTTCTATATCAAGAGTGTGAGTCATATTAATTACTCTAAATCCACAATCATCAATAAATGTGCCATGTATCGTCATCAAATCAAAGCAATGGCATTTCATCATTGTGACTCATCCATGAGAGTAATAAGGAAATATTATTATTTTCTCAACGACTCCATAATAACCCACATTTTCAAATCGCGGTTTACTATCTGATGCACAAGCATAACAATCTGTTATGGTAGTAACCATAACACCATCATGTTGTGCTTTCATGTTCTTGGCTCTTTCAGTGACAATAAATTTGTACCCATTGATAATAATTGATTTACAGTCACAAACCACGATATTAGGACCAAAATCCAAAGCTCTTATTTCCTCAGAGACAAATTCAGAAAACAAACTCAATACTTGAAATATAAATGACTGTTAAACTTAATTAAACATTGATTTAATTATTTTAAATAGTAATATTTTTACCTTCAATTTTAACCAAGCAAAAAACTCTTTGCTATGCAAAGTCTCACTCCTTCTCAAAGATAAAGAACGATGCTTCCTATTTATCATTGTTTTATGTTCCCTGTAGATAAAAAATATGAATAGTTTAATAGATATATATGTAAGATAAACATATTAAATTTAGTTACCTGATATAGTCATCGAACAAATCACAGTTGAACAAAATTGTGCGATGTGCCATCTCTCTCTCTTCATGGATTAATGTCTTCAATGTATATGATCCAGGAATTCCTCCTGTTTGAGGAAGTGATGGAAAACTAGGTTCAATTTGATCATACTATTCTTCTTCATTTCTCATTGGTATGTTCATTCTTATAGTAAGATCAGAGAAATACATCGAGCAGAAATCCATACATTCTTGAGCCAAGTAGCCGTTCACGATAGAACCTTTGGGATGATTCCTGTTTCAGACATAAGAATTTAATGTGTACATATTTCTTTCAGTTGGATACATCCAATGAAAAGAAATAGGTCCTACAAGAAGTATTCCAGTGTGAATATGGACAGTCAGATGCAGCATGCATGTGAAAAATGATGGAGGAAATATTTTCTCCAACTCACACAAAATTAATGGGGCATCTGTCAACATTTTTTTACAAGAAAGACTTGGACAAATTCTTAGCACAAAGATCTCTAAACAAATGGCACAACCAAATAACAGTCACCCTTACATTATTAGATAAAAGATGACGGATTTCTATTGGAAGAAACTCATGCAGTAGAATGTAATAATCATGAGTCTTCAAAGATTTTATCTTCAACTCTCTTCTGTTGACCCATTTAGATATGTTGCTTGAATAGCCATTAGGAACTCTAATAATATCTAATACTTCCAGGAATTGTTTTTTTCATAGATGTCATCACATAATATGTACATGGAAGTTTCCATTTATTTTCACTGCTACGCACTGGATGAAATTCTGGTCTGATGCCCCAATCCCCCAAGTCACACCGAGATCATAAATCATCTTTTGTATTCCCCTTGACATTTTGAAGAACTGAAAACAACATTTCACATATATTCCTTTCAATATGAATTACGTCTAAGCAATGACGTAAAAAATTGGTTGACCAATAAAGAAAATCAAAAAAGATACTCCTTTTCCTCCAATTGTAACAGGTTTCAGTGGAAACATTCTTTCTCTTTCCAGATTTCATTTGACCCATCCCGATTGAAAAACTGAAATCTTTCAATTCATTAAGCACATTAGTTTCAGAAATATGATGAGGTGGAGTATCAATCTCTATGGTATTATAAAATCTTAGACAATATGTTCTATATGGATGATAATTTGGAAATAATCATCGATGAGCCATAAAATTAAAAATACAGCGATGTTTTAGTCATCAGGATCGTGTATTATTCATACAAACTGGGCATGAAAATTTTCCCTTCGTGCTCCATCCAGATATCAGTTTATAAGCTAGAAAATCATTGATTTTCCACATAAGCGCAACACACATCTGAAATATGTATTTCGAACATGCATCATATGTGCGCACACCCACATCCCAAAGGAGTTTCAACTCTTTTATTAAAGGTTGCATGTATACATCAATATCAATGCCAGGATTAGAAGGACCAGATATGATTATACTCAGGAAAATGAAAGGTTTTTTCATACACAACCATGCGGGAAGATTATAAATATGTATAAAAACTAGCCATGTGCTGTGTGAAGTAAGAATCTTCCCAAACGGATTAAAACTGTCGCATGAAAGACCCAGCCTCACATTATGCACGTCAGCTGCAAAATCCGGATGTCGAGCATCAAATCTCTGCCATGAAAATCCATCTGTAGGATGAACCAACTCATCATTAGTCTTCTTTCTCTTGGTATCATGCCATCTCGTTTTTATTGATATGTCATCAGAAATAAAAATATTCTGGAGTCTGGGGATCAATGGAAAGTTACACATTACTTTTTGTGGAACACGGGATGGTGTTCCATCAGATTTTGACTTCCAGCGGGATGTGCCACATTTTATACAATAATTTCATTCAGTGGTTTCCTCCCAGAATAAACTGCAATCTTTTGGACAATCATGAATTTTGTTTCTGGAAAATCCAAGTTCCTCAACTAACATTCATGCCATATAGTGGTTTGAGGGAATATCTGCCTCATCTGGAAGTAAATCCTTCAAGAGGGTAAGAATGTAATCAATTGCTTTATTAGAAATCCCATACATAGTTTTCCCATGAAACAATTGGATTAAAAATTCCAGCCTTTTAATTTTATCACATTGTCGATATACTGGAGTCGTGGTAGAATTACTCAGTATTTTCACCCTATCAATATCATTATTTTTACTAGATGCATCAGCTGTCCTCATATAGAAGTCTTCTTGAGTTGAAATCCTTTCTTTTTCATGATGACGAATAAACGGAAACCGATCATCTAACAAATTGTCCATTCTTATCCTTTCAATTTGATCATCACCAATTTGAGATTTCATTTTCTCCCCATTGTGATACCACACAAAGTAGTTTGCTTGAAAAATATTTTTGGTTATGTGGTAGATAACTTCTTCACGGCTCAACCAAGGTCTACCAACACAATTGGAACATAGTAAATGTATCCGACCACTATCTGAAGCATTGTGAAATGAAAAATCTATAAATCTCTTCAAATTGTTTGAAAAATTGCTTGATATCCGATCGGTTTCATACATCCAACTTCTGTCCATTCTGTAAAAAGAATTTATATAAGTCATTTTTTCATAAACAATTCAATAGGATTGAAATTTTATAGAAAATACTTTTAAGTAAATGATAAAGGAAGAAAATAATCAAGGTATCAACTACACATGTGAAAAAAACATACTAATGTGTTATTGAAAAAATGTAAAACCAACAAGAACTTAATGTGTTATCACATTAAATCATGCCTCATCCCATAACCATATTAATAAGGATTCATGAACATGAATAACATCAACGTTGTGCCATGCTCCTACCCTACATTACCCCAACCACATGGCACATCTTATTATAGCCTTACCACATCGCACCTTACCTGAAAACACTAGGGAAATCATTATACATCTCACCTGAAGACACATGGAAAATCACATCGCATCTTTCCTAAAAACACATGGTCAATCACTTATGAAGGAAGATTAGGGAAGACATGGTAGCTATCCAACCATATAACCACCATCCTAGATATTAGAAAAAATACCCAAAACTCAAAACCTCTGATCGTTGGTAAGTTTATCCAACTCTGGTTGGGAATGTGTAGAAATAACATAAAATACATGATATATTGATAGCACAAAATACCCAACCTATGGGTTCACATTAACTACATAATCACACACTTCACTACTACCATACAACACATAAACCATCACAACCACTTTCACCCCTATATGCAACACACCACACCACCACCACACAAGATAGATAGAATTTCCCACTTTCATTTATAAACCACTTCATTCACACATACATTGTCCATTCATTTAATGTTAAATTAATTAAATCCATTTACCACACATCCATTTCTATTCCATATCATTTATTTACTATCTTTTTTTTTGTTTTAACAGCATAATTTATTTTATAGATAACCAGGAAACTAATAAAACCACCACACAACAACTCACTATCTCACAATAACCATCGTCGCCATGTTACACCGTCCAACCATACCACCAAAAAAAACCACATATCACAACAAAAATATTGCACATCACAACCACCACACAACCAAAACCACCTGACCACATCATACACCATAACCTCATCACACAACACCTCCACACAGCACAACACCACCACACATCATCACTATCACACAACCTCACATGTCACATCCATTCCCACTAACCATCACATTATAACCCCACATATCAAAAAGCCCAACTGGTCACCTCAATCACCATACACCAGCCTACAACATATAATGAAACACAAAAAAAACCTCTCATAGAAGCAACATACCCCAACTTCCAAAATTTATTCAAAGTTTTTTATTACATTACCACTTTATTTAGCATGGACATTATAATACAAATGATATTCCATGGGAAACTAATTAATTAACAAAATATTCGTTCATTTTTTTATTTTTCACGGTGAAATCATATCAATATCAATACTTAAAACTAAAATATTAGATAAATAACAATAAAAACGATGTAGCAATTAAATATTATGTGTATAAAGAATAAAATACCTAATTTCAGATGATTCAGATGGAGTTTCACCTGTTCAGATGGGGGAATTCTCAAGAGGAGTTGAGCGCTGGATAGATATAGGGTTCTGTCATAAATGGGGGAGAGCAGCGGCTCGAATGTATTTGGGGTAAAGATTTTCCAACAGTTTTTAAAAACCATTGGTAAAGGGGTCCTTTCCCAATGGTTTTATGAAACCGTTGGGAAAGGGTAACTTGAACACCCCCTTTGCCAACGGTTATATGAAACTGTTGGAAAAGGTGTACCCTTTCCCAATGGTTCTCTAGATCCATTGGGAATGGGTTTCCCATCCCTCCTTTACCAACGGTTTAAACAAACCATTGGTAAAGAACCGTGGGTAAAAACCACATTTCTAGTAGTGTTTTCCATTTGATAAATAATGATATGGATAGATTTTATACCCCAAATAAGATAATATTTCAGTATATTATAGAATATGGAGTTAATATATTGTATTTTTAGGACATAATTGAATTTTGTGAAATAAGAAGTAAAAAAAGAGCTTGGTGAAGATGATTATCTTCTATTTGAGAAACCTCTTTTAGATCTCTTATTAAGGACCTTTGGGTTGATATTTTTTGAATAAAAAACTATATAAAATGGATAAGGGTATTAAGAAGATACTCTGGAATTTTTTTTCTGGTTAAATTGCAGAAAATGTGTAATGAAGTTGGGGAAAGAGGTACCCTTTTATAATTGAGGAGAATTGCAAGCTTGTAATTTTTCGAATTTTTAAAATATCATTAGGATACTTTCATGGGAAAAAAGATCCAAAATTAGTCATATTATAAAGTGATAGGTATATATCTAAATCAAACCAACCAATGGGATTTAACCAAGTGTTTAGGTCATTTTAAGCTTTATCTTTTTATTTTAACCCCTAGTAAACTCGTTTTAGCCTTAATAGTGGTAATTTTTTCTTATTTTTACTATTCATTATAACCTAAAATTAAGTTTATATTATTAATTAATAATAATTATTCCTATTAAAAATTTTTAATCCATTTTATATAATTAAATTCATGTAATTGGAAGAATTTAATACAAAAATAATCCCAAAAATGCGGTGAAAAATAAAATTCCGAAGAAAATATCTTCTAAAGTATAAAGAATTTTTTACCAAAATCAATCATAAAATTGATTCCAATAACCTTAATTGGATTTATAATAATATATATACTAATATATCCATTAAAACTTTTAAAATAAAATTAAACATTATAAATTCATGAAACTAAAAATACATTGTTCAATAAAAAATAGTATTTTCAAATTTCATTAAAGAAATATACCTTTTGTTAAAATAAAAAAGAAGATAATTTTAACATATTGATTTCAGAAATGATTTTTATTTTTTGAATTTTTTTTTAAATGTTTTAGTAACTAATTATAATATTTTCTCACACAAATAAATAAAACCATTTTTTTAAAGGAAAATGTATTTTTTGAATAAAATGTCTAGAAAAAAAATTGAGTCCTTATTTTATAATAATTAATAAATACATTTTTATTGGTAAGTACCTTTATAAATATATTTCCTAAATTATTTACATATATTCATATCATCCAATTTAATGACTCGTTTATAATAGCAGCATCTAAATAATATTATTTCATTATTTGTTTTAGATTGATGTTGCATGTGGTGTATGCCATCGAACATAGTATAATATTAAGAGGAAACTCTAATATTGGGGTGTTAGACTTCTATAAACATTATTATCTTATTATAAAAAATAACATTTATGATAATTAAAATATTATCTTGAATCCCGAGTACATGAAAGATCCAAAAAATAATCAAAAATTGGATCGATCTTTTGATATTATCTTTATGTAAGTCAATGGTTGGATTAAGTGTGCACCATCATTATTCTTTGAAAATATTGACAAAATTTTCAATTTAAATTTACCTTTAATGTTTTTTATCTGTCAATTTTCTCTCTTAAATTTCCATATAAAATATATTATTTTTATAGATACCTAAAAAATCATGGTGTGGAGAACTTAATTACACTGTAATCTAATGGTCAAACATACATATGATAATTAATGATCAAATATATTTTTAAACTACAAAAAATCCGAATTGAGATCCATAAAATCTAAACCACCATTGATGTTATGACTATATGAATACATTCACCCGAATGCAATAATTTCATGCTTTTATTATCTATAAATATTCATAAAAAATGTTGTGATAGGCACATGAGAATTTATCATTTTATTCTAGTAGTTAATAGAAATTTTACATATTTACTCCTTAAGGAAAAATCTTTCGATTTGGTGTACTCATTCACATTGATTCATGACATAATTCCCATAATGGAAAGTGATACACACCTCCTCATCTCAGTCATCTTATAAAAATCATGACACGGTATTATAGTGTGACCCCTATATATGATTAAAATCACATTTTTAAAGAAGTTATCATAGAATAATCAATATGTCTTATAGTGTTATTATAATGTATGCATAACACTTCATATTACCTTAGATAATTATGGCATAATAACAACACACCATACCATGGTTTTTACTCTCCCAGTAAATTTTCATTCCATTTCTATTAAATCAAATCCAATTAACCTCTAACTTATCCATGATCATGTTAAAAATAAATAAAACATGAAACTACCATTATACCCCATGAATTAATCAAATAATGAAATTAGTCAGAGTATTATCATCATATGTGAGAGTTGTTTAAAAACCACATCATTAAATAGAATAATATTTTTAATAGTTCTTAAAATCTCTATATAATATATCAATACAATGTTAACAAATATAAATTGATAACTTATCATCTTCCCCATTGTTAATTCACTTCAGTAGGGTTCTTCAATCACCACGGTCTCGTTAATACAAATAAATGTTGAGTGAAAATGTTATTAATTTTCTATGAACACTATATAAAACATTATTATTTAATTCGTAATGAATTTATATATTAAAATAAATTGATATATTTGAAATTAATAATTTTAATGGGATGTTATAGATTATTTAGGAGGATTATGAGATATTTTCAATAATGAAAAATTTATCAAGACAGATGTTAAGTAACTATTTTATTTTTTATAATAATATGATCTTGGTATTAAAAAATTATGAGATAAAATGGTAAATCATTAAAATATTTATGATATAATTGTAAGATATTTTTAATGTCCCGAAAGATAATCACTGATGATTTTAATGATTACATGATAATTGTATATCTAATAGGATTTTGAATTGATTATAGTAGTCGAATAAACTTTTAAACATGTAGTGTTGAATAATAAAAAAAATAAAAAAATATTAATAAATTTAAAAGGATTAAATTAATAATATCTAAACACTTAAATTATCCAAGAACATAAAAAAATATTAATATATTTTATGGGCATCATATGATGACATAAATTGTCAATATGAATATTAATTATTTAAATAATGATAATTATTAAAGAATAATGTGTGAATTAAAGTGTGTAATTGAAGAAGAATTCAATGGATCCAACATAATGACAAAAATATAAATATACCATTTAAAAAATAAATAAATGATAATTAACAGGATGATCTTATTGAAGCTAGTAAAGAATACGTATGATTTATGTCATTAAAAAAGAATAATTATTTAATATTATTAAGGAAAACTTTAAAAAAAATGTATCTTATTTAACGGGGTTATGATAATTTTGGTGTTGATGTGTGAGTATTAAAAAGGATAAGTGGGTAAAGAACATGAAACTTATTAATTTTGGTGCTGTATTTCCTTTATATTTAGTTTCAAATGAAATAAAATAATGATGGAGAATATTATGATCATACTTTAGGTCACATAGGATGACATGGAATTCATACCTAATTTGGATATTAGTATTATTATTATTTTAAATTTATTAGTAGAATAATATAATAACTAACCTGTAATTTTTATTATATTTTGATGATAAAAGGGTATAAAATTTATTGTTGGATAATAAGAAGGAATTTCATTATTCCATGTGGAATGGTTCTTATGAATGATAGAATAAATCCTTGATTATTTTATGTGATTAGTTTTATTACTCATCTAATATGACATGCGATACAATCCAATGACCAATGAATATCTATGAAAATGGGTTACAATATAAATTTTCCATACTCACCCATATATTTTAGTTTTTTGTTAAAAGATTATATCTGTATCTTTACCTTTCATTCCTTTTATTCTAGGTAGAGGATGATTATTAACTATGCATGTATATATTCCCATTCACACATGGAATTGGGTTAAGGGATATTGATGATATATGTGATTGTGATAGATGATGGTTCACCTAATTTATTCACTATTTCTCTCCCATGAATCTATAATTTAGTTTTATAGTGGTGAACTAACTTCTTTCTCTTTTCTCCCTCAACACATGGTTTGAGGAAGAATAGATATTTAACCTTAACACGAGTAGGAGGTCGGTGGAGATGTGTATTCCTCATGTATTTATGGTATGAGAGAGGTTGAGATGTTTATTTCTATAGGATCTTAATATTGAGAATATAGGGTGAATTTCTGGGTAGGGAAACTAAGAATGGATGTGGGAGAATATTATTACATCTTATAGGTTATTATTATTTTAAAATTATCATCCATATATGGGGGGGGGTGATATGTAGTGTCTAGATTGTTGTGGTAATGGATATCTATAGCGTTATGACAAGGATTTCCCCATTGATGAGAGGGTTTTTTAGTGTTATGAGATCCTGGGGGAACTCTAGTGGGATATAATATGAAAGGACTCATTATTCAGTTTATAAAAAGAATCATGGGTATATTAATGATACATAAGTAAATACTATTATTTAGTGAGAGTGCTGAAATTTAGTTATGGGGTACTTATCTGGATAAGAGAAAGTGATATATGGGTAACATAATGAGAATTGATAAAAACTATGTGATTTCTATGTTAAGATTTTGGTTTTGGGTATAATCTGTTTATTGATGATTCTTGAAAACATTATAAGTTCATGTTGTTAAATCACTTCTTGGGATGACCATATATTGTATTATTTTTCACCCATTCACCCCCAATTAAGAATTTTTCACTCTTATATTCATGAAGTTCAATAGATGTAGATGTTGGATGAATATAGAGGCAAACGTTTTATAGTTTTTATGGTATATTAATTCTTGGAGTCATCATTATGACACCTACATTCATAACATACATATTTAGAATCCTTTTTCCATACATCAGTTCAAGATGTGTTATATGTATATGATTTTTTAATCATCACACATTATATTGTGTTATATATATATTCATGTTTTATACTGCATGGTTGATTATTCATGTATATTATGATAGATGATGTTTCATAATAGAATTTGAAAAGTTATATTTAGAGGTATTTCCTTTCATCATTTAAGGGGACACTTTAGCATTGCTTGTTGGGCCCTAGAATATTAAAGGCTGGTAGAGGGAGTTCACTTACCATTATTGATACAATAAATATTTGTATCTGAATATTAGGTTAGAGTATGGATTTTGGAACATGTAAGATTTTCATGGGTTTACTTAAAGAAAATTTTACTACAGAACATTATTTCATTTAGTCATGACAAATAAATTCATAAAGTTTTTGGGTGGATGATTCTAACACACCTCAATTTTCAAGATGCATTATGGTTTAATTTTTTTCTAATAATTTTTATCTTGATTGGTTTTATAATTATTTTTAGAATAACTCAAAGATGAGTTTTGGGGAGTTGGACTAGCCTGTAGCTGAAATTTTGCAGTAAGGAGGTGTTCATAGAGCGAAATAACATATTATTACATGAAATTGTTGAGGAATAACAAGATAAATTATATCTGCAACCATTTGTGGCATGAATCCAAGTGTTTTCACAATTAATTCCCAGCGCATGGTGTGTAATCACTCTATTGGTGGTTATTTAATGTTGTGACCCCTATTTTAATGCCATGAATGGCCACATGGGTAGTTTTTTGAAGGATAAATTTATAACATCCCCCTGGAACTTATTTTTTTTTCTACCTAATCTCCCTCAGACCTCACATAAAACTTCGGCTATATAGGGGTTTATTCTTGATCATTTTGGATTCCTACTCCTCATATATTAGTTGATTGATGTGTTTTTCATTATGTTGGTTTCCTCTTGGTAATTCTAACACTGTCTATGGATTAGATGTGAATTTCTTCCCCTCTTTTTTGGTCATCATTTTTATAACTCCAATAAAAGAATGTTTGGTATTATTTTATGGATTTAGTGTGTTTGTCTTGTTTTCTGGGATATTTATTAGTGGTCGAGCTTAACCACACATTAGGTAGTAAGTCCTTACCATGCTACGACACTTATATGGAATTTTATATCTTGATTTCTATAGGGGTTCATGTAGAACCCTGTAAACCCTTTGTTTTTAGTCTCAAAGTCACTAGGTGAGGTTTCTGAAGATGTGGTTATCCCTTTAAAAGGGGGCATGATTTTTTTAAATTAAAATAGATAACTGTGATTCTTTTACAGTGGATAAGGGTAGGGTTATACTCATAGGTAATTATATTTGGAATATTCTATTTAGGATTGGGAAAGGATATAATGATTTGGCATGATGATGATTGTATTTGGAGGATGATGTGGGAAAACCATGAGTCAGATGATCAATTTTGGCATTGTGATAAGGTCTCTGCATGGGTGAGATGGTCAGGTAAGGGATGAAACATGGGCCAGTCATGAGTGATATGGATTTTATTAATGTATGATGTGAAGATGACCATGAGTGAGATGGTTGGGTCTTATAGTGTTGAATATGGATACCATGAGTGAGTTTTTTGGGATAGGATGTGGTTGTGTGATTTAACTTGAGTGATAATATAATGGCTTGTTTTTTGACTTGTAGTGATGTGGTAGGATCATTCCTTCCAGTATGGAGATATAGTAAGATGTTTTGAGTTTTATGGAAGCATGGTTAGCACATGATGACCCAACAATTAGTGTGTTTATTTATATATTTATTTTCTATAATCACATACTCTTTTATATGAGTACAAAACTTATTTTCAGAACATATTCATTGTGTTCTGGTGAGTTTATACTCACACCCTATATGATAATTTAGATGTGTGTAGACTTTATTGTGAGGGAATAATCCAATGGAAATGACCCTATATATAGTTATTTAGAAATAAGAGTGGTACTGATTAAGGTGAAGTCGAATAGGATTTGTGATATATTTTTTTCATGACACATTATTATTTTGTTTTTTTACTTTTTCTTTTTTATTGATTCACCAAATATAGGGATCCATTGTAATGGTTTTTCAGAAATTTAATTCCTATTTCTATTGCACAGATGCAATTAATAATAGTTTCCATTGTTTCATTGGTTGTTTCTTATTTATTTATGGCTTTTGTTGTGTTTGTGATTGTTGGTGATCTATTATTGATGGTATAGCCTCCCCATGATGTTGTATATTCCTTAACTACTAATCGATATCCTATTATGCATGGGAAGTCACACATTAATTTATGTGACCCTTTAGCTTGAACCGAGTGATTTTCTTTGGGGTACAATAAAATAGTATTAGTTTTCATTTTTTTTTCATTACTATGGTTTTGGGATTGGTAAAATAAATCTAGAATGGATGGGAATTTTTGAGGGGAGATAAACTTGTTAATATATAGGACTTATGGAGTGCACCAGTGAGTTATTATGAAATTGGTATTATTTCAATTGATTTTATGTTATAGTTACCTATAATTCTGGGGTTTTATTGTGTGGTTACAGTTTATGGTTTTTTCACTTAGCCCAATTAGAAATATTTGGTGATTCCAGGAATTATATATTGACACCTAGGTTCACATGTCATGATCTTGTTTTTTATATGGTTTATAAAGGTTTCAATTAATTAAATAACAACAATAATACATTTAGTTCTTTTCAAAAAACATTATTAGTGAAATATATTTAACTTAGCTTGACCATGTTAATATTTCCTTCTTTATATAGGAATATGACTAAAATTATGGAACCATAATGTGGGATTATAGCTTGGGTAGATAGGTATGTTTATACTCAGTGTTTTTTGGAAGGATCTTAGAGTTTTATTCTTGGGTTAGTGTGTATTTTCATATTAATATGTAAATTCTTGTTAAAATATTATTACATTAAATTTCTATCTAAGTTATGTTTTGTAATATTATATATTTTACTGGGATGAAAACCCATGGTGCTACCTAGGGATACGTGTTAGGTGGTTCATAAGGCAGGGAGTGTTCTTATTATGACTCTATATGTATAGAAGGTTACATTTGATCATTATCTAGTGGCCCATTTCTTCAGGTAGTAAACCTTCTTTAGCCCAGGGTTTTTTTTGCTAGTTTTAGTTTAGGGTATAGGATATAATAAGGGAATAACAACGATGGTTTATTTTTCTCAGGATTTTTTTTATAGTATCCTCTGTAATTCTAATGAACATGATTTCCTTATGATGGAGTGGGTTGTATTGATGTTCTTGAAGGAAATTTTAAGTTGTATGAGACTCATGAATAGAAGAGTGTGAATTTAGTTACATATATACATCAGGGAATTACTAGGAGTGGTGGGGTGTGATGATATAGATAATGAGGAATAAATTCTTGACATCTGAGACCTTTGAAGACCTCGTTTTGTGGAGTTATTTCCCAAGATGTTGAGGTTGGATCAAGCTCAAGATTTCAAGGACCACCAATAGAGAGTGAGGTCAGTAGCTAGTTTTTTACTCGTTCTATGGAGTTTCTATATTTTTATCCTTTATTATCTAGGAATGAGGTTCAATGGACTTTGATGTTTAAAATTGGTTTATATAATTGGGTAGGGTTCTAGGTAATGATTTTTCAACCTGACATCATACTATATTATTCTCTTTAATACCCTTATGATTGAGAAATTTATATAGGATGATAAAGAAGAGAGTCTTCTTCTTGTTTTTTTGGAATAGTGAGTGGCCTCTTAAGTGGTTTTTTGGGTGTCTCTTCTAGTGGTACGAAAAGGAAGTTATATATGAAACACCAGGTCCCCAAGAAGTAGTCAGACTGGGCTAGTTACTATTTCGTATCCTCTATGAGAGGAGGTTCACCTCAATGTTATTATATTTGGATGTTAGGGAACGTCCATGTTTAGTATAATAGTCCATCGATGTAATTTTTATATTTTGTATTAATTGTAAACCTTCAGTGGTTTTTATCTAGATTCCCATCGATTAGATTTGGGAGGGGTTTCAAACAGATGTGGGGATCAAAGAATTGGTCAGGAGGCCTTAAAAGGATAGTATAAATTCTTTTTGGAGGTTTGTCTATGGAGAAGGCCAAGTATATTTGAAGTAATATATTCATCCTCCATAGGGTTTAGTTCTTCTAGTGAATCTAGGATCACAGAGGTAGGGATATTATAGGCCTTATTAGGTTAAATACCCTGAGAGTGAGGGTGAATCAGTGTATCACATATTAATAATTCTACCCATTATTCTTCTTTCATCATAAAAAAACTATATTATCCCTTATTCTCATAACAATATATAAATTTAGAAATGAAATAATGTGTGATATGTAGATATTTTACTTAGTTTACCCTTAATTGAACTAGTCTAAGGATCACCAATGTATGAAATTCTCTATAGTACAATATTGTTATAATGTTTTGGGGAGATTAACTATCAATCATAGTACACTTCCTATCACACTTTCAAAGAATTATACTCTCAAATGAACTATGTGAACTGATCCTACCAAATATTCTTAAATTATTCTAAATCAGTTTATATTTGGTACAAATATGAGGGATTGTTCCATGAAGCACTATTTTCATCTAATTGATTAAATCAAATATCACACATACTTCACATTATAGAACAATTTTCCCTATGAACTCCACCATTATTCTATAAACTTTACCTCTTGGAACATTTTTTATTATGGACTCCACTTCATGTATATCCCAACATGAGTTTCCCTAGTTTACCCCTTCATAAAAAAATCACCCTTCGTGGCTTCTTAACCTACCTCACAAACTATAACTTCTCCACCATAAACTTAAACCTTTTAGACTACATCGAAAAATTTACTTCTTCATAGTTTCACATCATTGAGTACTAATATGAACTCTATTATAAAATCTTGTACTTCACAGATTTAATTCCATGAAATTCTCTTCTTGTTGTGCACCTCGTGGACAAATTTTAGACTTAGCTAAATTCCAACAGTGATTATATTCTAATTAACTTCATTCCAAATTTAAATTAAGTGATTAAGGAACTATTTATATAAAAATCTCTATGATAAATTCACTATAAATAATTAATATTCTTCCCTTCAGTTAAAATCATCTACTTCATCATTTTATTTCATACTATGAACTCCACCTTGAAGTTTATGGACTGACATTTTAAACTATGTACTCTCCTTCATGGTGGCCCAAAACCATCAGAAGGAAATCATGTACATCATTATTCCTTGTAACCACCTACTTACTTCCACCCAATGACCATGAACTCACTTACTCATCATAAATTCATACTCCCTTCCACCCTGTAACCAAAAACTCACCTATCAAAAACTCTCCTTCTCGTACACATGTCGACATACTTTAACTCATGATCTACCACCTGTGAACATTCATTGTGATTTCATGAACTTCTAACTTCGTCTTCTGTATACTCTACCTCATGGTCTAAGTACTCTATATTGAATAAAAAAATACTTTACCAAAAACCAAAATTGAACCACTAATTATTTAGAACCAAATAATTGATGAAAAAAATTGGGAAATTACACCACCTTTAAAACATTAATTCCATAAACCATAAACTTATTTTGGAACAAATTTTTCAAAATTATCATCAAACACAATAAACTAAAAATCTAAAATTATATCATGTGTGATTTTATGTCCACAAAGATGGATCTAAGGTGAGTATGGTTTATGCATTGAATTTGGGTCCAACATATAGTGGAGAGAGACCTATGACGATTAGAGGTAAGTTTTTTATTATTTTTGACACTCTATACTACTTTTTTTGATATTGTAGTGTCTTGTGTGTTTATTTCCATCCAAGTTTTTTCTATATTAGAGTTCTCATTAATGTTATCCTGTGGATTTTTAGACCTTAATACACCGTTTTGAAAGAGGGTAGATCGTATTCAGAGGTTTCCAAGGTGTACCATAGTGGTTTTTTGATACATAAAAATGTGGTATTTTTTAGTTTAGAAATGAATAAATTTGATATCATCTTTGAATGGATTGTTTGATGTGTTTCCATGATCAAAAGGTTTTCTATGGGGGGTATGTGACTTTTACCTCACCTATAGAATAGGATTAAATTCTTATTATTGAATATAATCTTGAGGAAAATAGGGAAAGACTAAACCATATAAATATTAGGTCTATTAAAAAAATGTGGAGGGTATGGTTCTCATAGTAGGCTGGGTTATAGTTTTATAAATTTTTCTTCTAGTGGTGGATCATTACTAGGATGTTATTCCAAATAATTTATCAAGAATACCTATTTAGAGGGAGGTTATGTTTAATATTAAACTCATATCAATATCACAACCCATATAAATCCCCCCATATGTAATGGTACCAACTGAGTTAAGATATATTAAGGTTCAACTTGATGACTTAAAGATGAATGGATTTATTCACCCAGGCACATGTCCTTGGGGTGTGTTAGTCTTATTTTTCTAAAAATAATATATAATACTTAAACTATAAATATATTATGAAAAGATAAATCAAGTTATGGTACTATCGAGGATCAATGATTTTTTCAATCAGTTGAGGGGAGAGTGATGGTTCTCTAATATTGATTTATAATCTGGTAATCATTATCTACAAGGAAAGACTGAGGATGTAATAAATATTGTATTCAGGATATGTTTATGGTTTAATGAGTGCCATTCAATACCATTAGGTATGTTTAATTCAATAGTGGTGTTCATGGCTCTCCGGAAGAAAGTTTTTCACCCTCACCTACACTTCTTCATCATGGTATTTGTTCACAATATTAAGTTGCATCCATTTACCTCATACTTACATACCACTAATCATGAGATAATATTTAGTATACTACAAGTTCATAAAAATTATTTTATTTTCCTAAAGTTTTACTTTTATATATAGGAGTTACATTTACTTGGACACATGGTTGTGAGGAAGAAATATTTATTGATTCGAGAAGGTGGATGCAATTATGTCATGGTTATAGTGTATAAATGTGTTTGAGTTTTGAGGTTTCATAAGTTTGGATGGATATTATAGGTGGTTAATCAAGGAATTGTCTTGTTCATAATCATTCATGATCAGGCATACCAAGAAGGAAGTGAAGTTCGTATGTATGGATGAATGTGAGGAGGCATTCCCTAAGTTAAATATTATAATGACATATACTCCAATTATGATTCTTATAGATTCAAGGATTGGTTTTATATTCTAATTATATGATTTAGGAGTTTTTTAGTGTTGTATTTATATAGTGAGACTGGGTAGCTTCTTATGGGTCTTGTCAGATATTACCATATGAGAGGAACAACTCCAATCGTGACCTAGAGTTAGAAATAGTGGTCTATGCTTTGTAGTGTTGGTGTCATTATTTCTGTAATGAGATATCTTTCATCTACATGGACCAAGAAATCATTTGATATATCTTTTCTCATTGAGACTTTAACCTATGATAGATATGTTTGGTTGAATACTTATATACATTCAATTTCGAGATTGTATATTCCCTTGGGAATGGGAATGTCATCATAGATTCCATGAGTTAGAAATTGTAGGATATAGGGACATGGAAACTAGAGGAGGAGTAAAATATTATGATATTTTTAGTATATTAGTTGACGGGTGTATCTAAGGATCTAGAGGTGGTGACTGATTCTCCTATGATCATCACTTACTCATTTGTGTATTGAGTAAAGGATATCCAAAGTCTGATTAACATTTTCTGGTGATGTGAGAGTGGTTAATGGGAGACAATCATAATCTAGGATTTCCCTTGGATAATAATGATGTCATACATGTCCATGGATGGGTCACATCCATGAGGGATGAGTTGATGAAGGACACCCACACCTCACACTGCGTGGTACATCTTAGATCAACTAACATGTAATGTGATATTAAACATCACTTATGATGGCTAGGTATGAGGATTTATATTATATAATTATTTTCTCATTGTTTTACCTTTCAAAATTATAATTTTAGAGAAAAAATAACCAACTACTTTTCTTCAGAAACTTCTACTTCCATTATGGAAATGGGATATAGTGACTATAGATTTTTTTACAAGGTTACCCAAGACCCCAAGGGTTAAACATGAGGTGTGGTTGGTGTTTGATCTATAGATAAAGTTCCCAAACGTCTGGCCTATTTTATATAATTAATCTATGGATGAGTTTGGTATGTTTTATATATAGTAAATTGTGTGATAACACAATGTTCTTATGAGTATAATATTATATCTAGATGTGTGACTCACATCATGGTTTTGGAAAGGTCTATATAAGCTGATGGGATCATTGCTTAAATTGAGTACAATATATCCCCAAAGATAGATTTAAAATCCAAGATAAGAATATGGATCATATAGTATATGCTTATAAAATGAATACGTGATTTTGGAGGAACATGGTTCACCATGTGGAATTGGATGACATTTCATATAATAATAGCCTCTAGGATTTCATTAATATGGGTACCATTAAGTATCATTAAGGTTGACCATGTCATATTCACACTATGTTTTATTGGGGAAGGTGATCCTGTAGTGATCAGGTTAATCATGATGCAAGAAATGTCTTAATGGGTTTAATTTATTTGAAATTAGTTGGTTTCTAATCAAAACCATAAAATATTTTTGTAAAAATTATAGTAAATTATATAGGGATTTTTTATAGCTAATTGGGACTTCTTGTGGGTGTAACCACTTTTAGGGAATAAATGTTTGAGGAATAAAATATAGAGTCATGGTTCATTAAAACATTAGAGATTATGGAATATATTTTGATTAAGGATTATTTTTTATTCCTCCTCAAATTTGAGGTATAAATGATGCATTTCATGTAACATAGCTATGAAGGTATGAACTGGACCCTAAAAACATGAGTGATAGTGAATATGTTGAGTTTTAATAGATATTTTATTTAAGAAACATCCAATGTGGATCATAGATTCAAGTGATAAGGTATTATGAGGGAATACAATGATTGTTATTTTTATTTTATAGTTGAATGGGTGTATTGAGGAAGAGACTTGGGAGAGGGAGTCAGATTTTTGGGAACTATGTTATGAGTTTTCTTAAAGGATACCCCTAGAGATGCATCTAATGGGAGAGAATACCTTAGAGTGTGAGTTTTAATACCCATAAATTTTTCAGGTGACTTATGGTTTAATTGTTTCTGTAGTAATTTATTTCATGGTTTTTTTCTTTTTTATGGTGTCAGCAGTATCTTGATTATTGGTTTCCTTGAGATAAATCAGCCTTTAATTGAAATTTTATCACATATAAGATTCTAAAGAAATAAATAAGGTGTAATTTTAGGATAGTGTTAAGGATAAAATGTAGACATTTTTTCATGAATCATTCATCGAATAGATCCTAGGATTTATTATATAAATTACCCCATAATGATGGATGAACCCTATATTAGAGGTTATCTCATGTCGTGGCACATATGGTCATGCTGTGAAAAGCCCCATAGGCAGTTTTTTAGAAGGTTAGAATTATAACCACCCAATATGCCTCAATTTTTGTTCTCCACCATCTCCCCTATAATGACCCATACTTTACATACATTGTTATTACTTAAGAATTGAAGCACACTTATTACAACATATAACAAAACCAAGAAAGGACCGTATAGGTATAGTGTCTTTAGAAACTGGGAAACATAAACAACTGGTTCATAAAGCATCTACTTTGCCTCCCATTTATTTCATCATATCTAGAGTCCCTTTTTGGCATATTCTACTTAATAACCTTTTTCCTGGCCTGGGGAAATAAAACATACAAAAGGGTGAGCTCAAATTCTCAGTAATGGTAAACAAAAGAAATATCAATCACATCATATACATAAGAACATAAATTTTGGAAATCTTAACCTGCAAAAGAGATCATAATATCATAACATAGGATAAATCATAGAAGTGAAATTTAATCCCAATAATCATAACTTAAAACATGAAACTTTGTGGCATACACACATAATCATAGAGAATCATTTCTTATTAGTCAAGACTCATTTCCATGACTATCTTAGTGGACAAAGTCCATTTCTGAACCGAGTCACCCTCGTTTCAGTCCTGTTTCACTGAACCGGTATAACCTACCATTCCATCCATGTCTATCTCATGAGATATAAAATCTTTACCCAATGCATTGGAGGGAGATATAGGTCCCACCCATCTCATAATGATACCATTCTTATGTGTGCCACAAAATCATAAATCATACATCATTGCATAACCCATGTAATAAAAATGGGAATCTTAAACATCGTGACATCATAAAACAACTCATATAAGATAAAATAATTCCATCACAACATAATCAAATCAATGTAATAACAGGGATAGAAACAGAACCCTTTATTATCTTATATGGAAAATAATTTTGATAAAACACTTGAACTCCATTCTTGAGGAAAATATCCTTTCTACTTCAAAATAACTTTCCTTTCTTTAACATGTCATAAAATTTTAAACTAAAAGAAGTTGATTAAAAATAAACTTGAAAACTTGTAAAGGAAGCTTCTTGGAAATAATTTTTTAAAAATCCATTCATGCCGTATAAGTTAAAAAAACATTTTTCTCGTACTTTTGTCGGAAAAGTCAAAAAGTACCTCGTACGAAAAACGACAAAAGATTCCTTTCATATCTTTTACTAAAAACACACTGAAGGGTAAAATTGTATTTAAACAATTTTAGGGGGATGGAAATAATGTTACATATTGAGGAAACATGGATGTGGATGATAAAATACACCCCAGTAAATTTCAAAGTATAAACAATCTTGGATAAAAATGAGATTGTAATATTTCCCTTACCTTAGGTCTGATATGCTTTGTACGTGTCCGAAACTCCTATATAATGATTTAAATAATGTTATTGACTTATTACAGAATCATACTTATTTTTACGATATCATATATGGTCATATTCTTAGCTTCATAGTAGTAATATTTCATTTCTACTTGTTATTCGGGTGTTCATTACTTTTTGTTCTTCTGCGTGTTTTGTCGAATAAATTAATATTCTTCTCTTTAGGTTATAGATACCTCATTTCCAGAATGGTATTAGTGTAATATATATCATATTCATTCATTAAATTCATTTATATAATCATTATGAAATGAAGATCATGTAGAACGAGTCTCATCACATCGCGGAGATGGTATTCCGTACGTACGCACGAGTAATGATATCGTTCCTATGATCGTGGAATTGTATTGGAGTGTATTTATACTATTTCAGAATCAATATCACTTATTAATAGTCATATATAGTCATTATTTACACCATTATACCCATCCAAGTAAGGTGGTGGTGGAAAATAGATTACACCACGACGTGGAGACGGTATTCCGTACGTACGCACGCGCGGTGATTTTATTTTTCATAGGATGGATAGATGGTAAAATAGGGTTGTTTAATTCTTATAATAACATATCAGTATATTACTGATACTGATGTTATTACTTCATAATGAAACAACTAAATAAGAAGAAGTTGAAGAAGAAAGAAATTGGAATGGATGGGTAATGGATATTACCTCTTCTTTGAAGTGCTTCTTTGAGACCTCCTTTTAGGGCACTAAAATTGGTCTTTGAAGATAACCAGGACCTCTAGGATGTCTCTAGGGAAGTGGAGAGGAGCAAATTGCCGGGGTTTTCTGAGCGTGAAGGCTCAAAGTGGTGTGAGGAAGAGGGGGAGGAGGTGCCCTTTTATAAGGGAGGAGAGGGGCACCTTTGAAATAACTAAAACTATTATTTTATTATAAAGTCAAGTTCGGTTTTAAATAGTTGAAAATTGATTTATTTCGAATATAAGGTGAGGATGGGTCGAAATACTCTCATCAAATATAATTTAGACAAGTTTAGGTCATTATATTAACCTTATCTTTTAGTTTTAACTCTTAGTTAATTAGATTGACATTTACCATGTCACTTTGTATTTTTATATTATATAGTTAATAAACTTACCATATACATCCAAAAGACCCCCAAGTTGTGTTTTATTAACATATATAACCTTATCTATGTCATTTGGCCGAACCTTAGATTTTTAGGAATAAAATAACAATTAATAATATAATATTTGTTTTAAAAACGTTTTTATGTCAATTTTGACACTATTCAATAGTTGATTTTTTTGAAACTCATACATAATGACTAATTAGACCAATGTTAATTAAATCAATACTAATATGTCATATTAACCTAGAAAATTATTTTAATTCATAAAAAGTCTCAAATAATACTTATTTAGGTATTTATAATAACAATTATTCTAATTTTTCACTATTATGGTAATTACTGCATCATAATTGTGTCATAAATAAATTAAATTATTTAAAGTATAAAAATTAAAAATAAAATATCATTATGTATTAAATCTTCTTATATTTATAATGAATATTTATAGTCTAATTTATCTTATGTATAACCTTATATTAAAAATGATTTAGTTATTAAAATTTGATTTTAACTATTTTAACCCTTCTTTAAATAAATTAATAATAAATGTCCTAATCTAATCCAAGTGGGCCTAAATGGTAATATTTTATTCCTAAGGTTTTTTTTGGTCGAATTACACTTGTCCAATAGAATTAGTACATGTGTTAGGGTAATAATAATATCATTTTTACCCTTAATTACCCTATTTACTTTTAACCGTGGTAAAAAAAGTAAAAAGTTTCTGTTCACCAAAAATTATTTTCATCTCATTGAACCAAATTTTACTTACTGACATCAACCGTGTCTCTCAGATTTTCGAAATTCCTCTCACAGAAGCGGTAAAATTAAGGTTTATGAAAAATTCAGTTTTTTAACGACCACTTAGTGGTTTCACTATTCATCAAAAAATGAATGTTTTCAGAAAAATACCAAAATTTTACCATAGGCTAATTTCGATATTCCGAAACCAAAAATGAAGTCCATTTTGAAAAATAAAATTTATAAAATTTCAAAAAGTGGTTATTACTATTCATAACGGCTAGTTTTAATAATATTTTAATAGCATATCATTGTTTAGTGAAACTCAGTATTGCGTACGACACAAGCTATCGAGGAAGGTCGCGATTTCGTGTAAAGAAATCCAATCAAGTGTTGTGTGTATAAAATGATTCCTTTGATGATTTATATAACATAAAAGTCTCGGGTGCTACATTCTACCCCCCTTAAAATGAATTTCGCCCTCAAAATTCGTCACTTTGTAACAAACAGATGAGGATACCTCTTCCTCATCATATCCTCAAGCTCCCATGTAGCTTCTTATAATTGGTGGTTCCTCCATAAAACTTTCACCAATCAAGTGGTCTTGCTTCGTAGGACTTTTTCGCTACGATCTAGAATCTCTATCGGTTGTTCTTCATAAGAAAGATCTTGCTCCAATGGTACAACTTCTGAGCTGAGTACATGTGAAGGATCAGGTATGTACTATCTCAGGAGAGATACATGGAACACATCGTGAACTTGAGAGAGATTAGGTGGAAGCGCAAATCAGTAATCTACCTTCCCAACACGATCCAGTATTTCGAAAGGACCGATATATCTAGGGCTCAACTTCCCCTTCTTTCCAAACCTCATAACCCTCTTCCAGGGAGATATTCGTAAGAACACTTTATCACCCACTTCAAACTCTAGGTATTTTCTTCGGTTGTCGGCATAACTCTTCTGTCGACTCTGAGCTGCTCTTATGTGTTGTTGAATAGATCTGACCTTTTCTGCCATTTCATCAATGAGATCTGGTCCTAATAGCTTTCTTTCCCCAACTTCATCCCAGCAAGTTGGAGTCCTGCATTTCTTTCCATAGAGAGCTTCATAAGGAGCCATCTGAATACTAGAGTGAAAGCTATTATTATAAAAAAATTCCACCAAAGTTAGGTGTTGATCCAAACCACCTTTGAAATCCATAGAGCAAGCTCTCAGCATATCTTCTAGAGTTTTAATTGTTCTCTCAGACTGACCGTCTGTCTGAGGATGATAAGCAGTGCTGAAACGCAACTCTGTATCCAGAGTATGCTGAAGACTTCACCAGAACATCGAGGTAAATCTCGGATCCCGATCAGATATAATAGAAAGTGGTACTCCATGTAATCTTACCACTTCCTTTACATATATCCTGGCAAGTTGATCCAGAGAGAAATCCTCTCTAATAGCAATGAAGTCTGCAGACTTTGTAAGATGATCAACTATGACCCAGATAGCATTATTGCCTTTGGATGTTTTAGGAAGTCCTGTGACAAAGTCCATAGTGATGTTTTCTTATTTCCATTCAGGTATGGGTAATGGTTGTAACATCCCCTTAGACATCTCTCTCTCAGCATTAACTTGCTAAAAAACCAAGCATCGAGAGACATATTCAGCAACATCTCTTTTCATGCCATCCCACCAGAAGCACTCTTTCAGGTCCCTATACATCTTTGTGCTTCCAGGATGAATAGAGAATGAATAACTATGAGCCTCATCCAGCAACTCCTTCTTTAATTCAGGGATGGGAGGAACACAAACCCGATTCCTGAACTTTATTATCCCATCACAATCAAGGTTGAATTCAGGAACATTTCTCACCTTCTTTTGTAACTCGACATCTTCTTTCTGTGCCTCTTTAATCTTCACATGTATAGATGGTTGAACATTTATTTGAGAAAGATAATATTTTTCCCTTTACATTATAATTCCAAGATCCATTCTTTGTAAATCCATAAATATTGGATCTTTTGTGATCCTCATCATGGATAAACTGGCATGGTCTTGTCGACTTAATGCATCTTCCACCTTGTTTTCTTTCCCAGGGTGGTAATGGATTGAGCATTCATAATCCTTAATCAGCTCCAACCATCTTTTTTGGAGCATATTCATCTCCTTCTGTGTGAAAATATACTTTAAACTTTTATGATCAGTATAAATGTCACACCTTTCTCCATAAAGATAATGCCTCCAAATCTTTAATGCAAAGATTACCGCAGCTAACTCCAAATCATGAGTTGGGTAATTTTGCTCATGTATTTTCAACTGTCGTGAGGCATAAGCTATCACCATATCATTTTGCATAAGAACACACCCCAATCCCTTCTTGGATGCATCACTATACATCACAAACCTATCTCCACTACAAGGCAGTGTGAGCACAGGTGCACTGGATAACCTTCTTTTCAACTCCTTGAAATTCTCTTCACATTCCTCTTTCCGAACAAACTTAACTCCTTTCTGAGTCAACTTGGTCAGTGGGTTAGATAATCGTGAAAAATCTTTCACAAAACGTCAATAATATCCAGCCAAACCAAGAAAACTTCGGATCTCAGTTACTGTTTTTGGTCTCGACCATCTTTTGATAACCTCTATTTTTGCTGGATCCACAGATATCCCCTCTTTTGAGATTATGTGACCCAAAAAATGCAACTTTTTGAAGCCAAAATTCACACTTGGAAAATTTGGCATAAAGCTTCTCCTTTCTCAGGGTTTTCAATATAATTCTCAAGTGATATTCATGTTCTTCCTTGCTCTTTGAATATACAAGAATATCGTCTATAAAGACTACCAAAAACTGATCATGATAGTCTCTAAAGACTCTATTCATCAGATCCAGGAAGATAGTAGGGGCATTAGTAAGACCAAATGGCATCACTATAAATTTATAGTGTCTATACCTTGTACGGAAAGTCGTCTTTGGTATATCCTCCCTTTTGACCCTTAATTGATGATACCCTGAACGAAGATCAATCTTAGAAAAGTATTGTGCTCCGCGTAGTTGGTCAAATAGGTCATCAATGCATGGGAGAGGATATTTGTTCTTGATAGTGATCTTGTTAAGTTCTCGATATTCAATGCAGAGTCTCATTGATCCATCTTTCTTCTTAACAAACAGAACAGGTGCTCCCCAAGGTGACACACTAGGGTGTATGAACCCCTTATCAAGATTCTCTTGTAGTTGCATCTTCAATTCCTGCAACTCAATTGGGGTCATTCTATAAGGTGTCTTTGAAATAGGTAAAGCACCCGGTATGAGTTCTATTGAATACTCAACTTCATGATTCGATGGAAGACCTGGTAATTCCTCCGGAAAGACATCATCAAACTCCCGTAAAATGGGCATATTCTTAATCGTGAATTTCTCACCAACCATTTGAGATAAATAACCTTCATTTAGTGGAATCAATACCCATAAAATTGAAGAAATTTCCACTGGAAGGTTATGTTCATCCTTGCATCGATAGACGATCATAGATTGATCTGGAATATGAAATGTGACTTCCCTTCTTTGGGAATTGATATGAGATCCATGTAGAGAAAGCCAATCCATGCCAAGAATCACATCAAATTCCACTATAGGAAGGATCACAAGATTTGTAGGAAGCACTTTCCCACAAACTTCAATCAGAGAAGAATTATAAACTTTTGATGTGACTGTTGTGCCATTAGGTGTTGTCACAGCTAACTCAACATCTAATTGTTGAGGTAATACGGTGATACCCTTAGAAAATTCTTCATAAATAAAGGAGTGGGTGGATCCAGAATCAAATAAAATATTTGCTACTTTAGAGTGGATGGTAAGTGTACCATTCACCACATCGTTATCGTACTCCACATCGCTGATAGAAATTTCATGTGACTTTCCTTTGTCTTTAGCCTTAAGAGTTTGTTGACGTCGACCATCATCTTCAACCCTTGGATTAGGGCATTTATTGGCATAATGTCCCATCTCCTTGCACTTGAAACATTGAAGTGTATTAGGTTCATTCCGTGTATCCCTTCCTTTGTTTTCATCATTAGACATCTTCTTCCCATCATCGCGGCATTCAAATGCACGATGACCTTCCTTTCCACATTTGAAACATTTACTTGTCCCTTTAAGACAACTCCCTCCATGTTTCTTTCCACACGTTGAGCATAAGGGAAAGCTCATCTTCTTTTTAGTGTGCTCTTTAGATTTTCCTTTGAATTCCATTTTCCTCTTCTTATCAAACCCATATGACTGATGGGTTACTCCAATCTCCATCTCAACTTTGAGAGCACATCGAATGATTTCCTCATAGCTATTTAAGTCCCTTATGGCTAAGGCCCTTCTAAGACTTGGTTTTAAGCCACTAAATAATCGATCGATCTTACTCTCAGGTTGGATAATAATACCAGAAGCGTACCTTGAAAGTCTTGTAAAATTTTCTTCATAGGTACCAACAGATTCATCATCCTTTTGCTTCAGTTCAAGAAACTCTTTCTCAATCTTTGTTCGGAGAATACGAGGGAAGTACTTATTGAAAAATAAGTTCTTGAACTCGTCCCATTCCATGGACTGAATTTCGTCCCTTTGCCTCGTATTCTTAATAAGATTCCACCATTGATCAGCATTACCCTCCAAATGATACACTGATAAGATGAATTTATCATGCTCAGAACATTGAAGAACTGAAAATATCTTTTCAGTAGTACTAATCCATTGTTCAGCAACTAATGGATCAGTAGACCCGCTGAATGAAGGTGGACGTTGTCTCATGAAGGATTCAACAGAATGTTTCTCCTTCATTTCCCCATTTGGAAGTCTTCCATGATTCATAGCTTGAGAAAGTTGTGTGAGAATGGCTACAAGATTTTGCATTCCATCTCCCATAACATTTGGTTGCTCAGGGGGACAATCATTGAATTTCCCGTTGCATTCCGCATTAACACGGTTCATTCGGGTTCCATCCATTGACTAAAACCAAGAATAATAGTGTGAGAAACACTAATTATAATAGCAAAACCACATAATCAAGAATAAAATTTCACACTTAAGGTCTTATCCTAGGTTATTCATGGACATTTCTAAAACACTAAGATTGTGTTCTATGCTTAGACTTAGGGTTCTTACTAAGGATTTCGTATCCTAGTTTACAAAGGTTGACTATAACTTTCCTCTAATACCAACTATAACGACCCATAATTTACATACATTGTTATTACTTCATATTTGAAGCACACTTATTACAACATATAACAAAACCAAGAAAGGACCGTATAGGTATAGTGACTTTAGAAACTGGGAAACATAAACAACTGGTTCATAAAGCATCTACTTTGCCTCCCATTTATTTCATCATATCTAGAGTCCCTTTTTGGCATATTCTACTTAATAACCTTCTTCCTGGCCTGGGGAAATAAAACATACAAAAGGGTGAGCTCAAATGCTCAGTAATGGTAAACAAAATAAATATCAATCACATCATATACATAAGAACATAAATTTTGGAAATCTTAACCTGCAAAAGAGATCATAATATCATAACATAAGATAAATCATAGAAGTGAAATGTAATCCCAATAATCATAACTTAAAACATGAATCTTTGTGGAATACACACATAATCATAGAGAATCATTTCTTATTAGTCAAGACTCATTTCCAAGACTATCTTAGTGGACAATGTCCATTTCTAAACCGAGTCACCCTCGTTTCTGTCCTGTTTCACTGAACCGGTATAACCTACCATTCCAGCCATGTCTATCTCATGAGATATAAAATCTTTACCCAATGCATTGGAGGGAGATATAAGTCCCACCCATCTCATAATGATACCATTCTTATGTGTGCCACAAAATCATAAATCATACATCATTGCATAACCCATGTAATAAAAATGGGAATCTTAAACATCGTGACATCATAAAACAACTCATATAAGATAAAATAATTCCATCACAACATAATAAAATCAATGTAATAAAAGGGATAGAAATAGAACCATTTATTATCTTATATGGAAAATAATTTTGATAAAACACTTGAACTCCATTCTTGAGGAAAATATCCTTTCTACTTCAAAAGCACTTTCCTTTCTTTAACATGTCATACAATTTTAAACTAAAAGAATTTGATTAAAAATAAACTTGAATTCTTGTAAAGAAAGCTTCTTGGAAAAAATGTTTTAAAAATCCATTCATGCCGTATAAGTTAAAAAAACATTTTTCTCGTACTTTTGTCGGAAAAGTCAAAAAGTACCTCGTACGAAAAACGACAAAAGATTCCTTTCATATATTTTACTAAAAACACACTGAAGGGTAAAATTGTATTTAAAAAATTTTAGGTGGATGGAAATAATGTTACATATTGAGGAAACAAGGATTTGGATGATAAAATACACCCCAGTAAATTTCAAAGTATAAACAATCTTGGATAAAAATGAGATTGTGATATTTCCCTTACCTTAGGTCCGATATGCTTTGTACGTGTCCTAACCTACTGTATAATGATTTAAATAATGTTATTGAATTATTCCAGAATCATAATTATTTTTATGATATCATATATGGTCATATTCTTAGCTTCATAGTAGTAATATTTCATTGCTACTTGTTATTCGGGTGTTTATTACTTTTTGTTCTTCTGCGTGTTTTGTCGAATAAATTCTTATTCTTCTCTTTAGGTTATAGATACCTCATTTCCAAAATGGTATTAGTGTAATTTATATCATATTAATTCATTCAATTCATTTATATAATCATTATGAAATGAAGATCATGTAGAACGAGTCTCATCACATCACGGAGATGATATTCCGTACGTACGCACGAGTGATGATATCATTCCTATGATCGTGGAATTGTATTGGAGTGTATTTATACAATTCAGAATCAATATCACTTATTAATATTCATATATAGTCATTATTTACACCATTATACCCATCCAATAAGGTGGTGGTGGAAAATAGATTACACCACGACGTGGAGACGGTATTCCGTACGTACGCACGCGCGGTGATTTTATTTTTCGTACGATGGATAGATGGTAAAATAGGGTTGTTTAATACTTATAATAACATATCAGTATATGATTGATACTGATGTTATTACTTCATAATTAAACAACTAAATAATAAGAAGTTGAAGAAGAAGGAAATTGGAATGGATGGGTAATGGATATTACCTCTTCTTTGAAGTGCTTCTTTGAGACCTCCTTTTAGGGCACTAAAATTGGTCTTTGAAGATAACCAGGACCCCTAGGATGTCTCTATGGAAGTGGATAGGAGAAAATGGCAGGGGTTTTCTGAGCTTGAAGGCTCAAAGTGGTGTGAGGAAGAGGGGGAGGAGGTGCCCTTTTATAAGAGAGGAGAGGGGCACCTTTGGAATAACTAAAACTATTATTTTATTATAAAGTCAAGTTCGGTTTTAAATAGATGAAAATTGATTTATTTCGAAGATAAGGTTAGGATGGGTCTAAATCCTCTCATCCAATATAATTTAGACAATTTTAGGTCATTATATTAACCTTATCTTTTAGTTTTAACTCTTAGTTAATTAGATTGACATTTACCATGTCACTTTGTATTTTTATATTATATAGTTAATAAACTTACCATATACATCCAAGAGACCACCCAAGTTGTGTTTTATTAACATATATAACCTTATATAAGTCATTTGGCCGAACCTTATATTTTTAGGAATAAAATAACAATTAATAATATAATATTTGTTTTAAAAACTATTTTATGTCAATTTTGACACTATTCAATAGTTGATTTTTTTGAAACTCATAACAGAATGATTACTTCAACAAATGTTAATTAAATCAATCATAATATGTCATATTAACCTATAAAAGTATTTTAATTCATAAAAAGTCTCAAATAATACTTATTTAGGTATTTATAGTATCAATTATTCTAATTTTTCACTATTATGGTAATTACTGCATCATAATTGTGTCATAAATAAATTAAATTATTTAAAGTCTAAAAATTAAAAATAAAATATCATTATGTAGTAAATCTTCTTAGCTTTCTAATGAATATTTATAGTTGAATTTATCTTATTTATAACCTTATATTAAAAATTATTTAGTTATTAAAATTTGATTTTAACTATTTTAACCCTTCTTTAAATAAATTAATAATAAATGTCCGAATCTAATCCAAGTGGGCCTAAATGGTAATATTTTATTCCTAAGGTTGTTTTTGGTCGAATTAAAATTGTCCAATAGAATTAGTACATGTGTTAGGGTAATAATAATATCATTTTTACCCTTAATTACCACATTTACTTTTAACTGTGGTAAAAAAAGTAAAAAGTTACTGTTCACCAAAAATTATTTTCATCTCATTGAACCAAATTTTACTTACTGAAATCAACCGTGTCTCTCAGATTTTCGAAATTCCACTCACAGAAGCGGTAAAATTAAGTTTTATGAAAAATTCAGTTTTTTAACGACCACTTAGTGGTTTCACTATTCATCAAAAATTGAATGTTTTTAGAAAAATACCAAAATTTTTCCATAGGATAATTTCGATATTCTGAAACCAAAAAATGAAGTCCATTTTGAAAAATAAAATTTATAAAATTTCAAAAAGTGGTTATTACTATTCATAACGGCTAGTTTTAATAATATTTTAATAGCATATCATTGTTTAGTGAAACTCGGTATTGCGTACGACGCAAGCTATCGAGGAAGGTCGCGATTTCGTGTAAAGCAAGCCAAGCAAGTGTTGTGTGTAGAAAAAGATTACTTTGATGATTTATATAACATAAAAGTATCGGGTGTTACATCCCCTAACCACCACACAAGATTTTGGGGCTGTATTGGGATTCTCCTTGAATATATGGGATCCCACATCCTCATATCTTAGTCTATCGAAGTGTCGTTTGTTGAGGTGGTTTTCTTCTTAGTAATTCTATTATCATCTATACCTTAGATGACTCTTTCATCCTCTACTTAATGGTTTTATTTCCCAGAACCCTAGTCTCATAATTTTGAGATTAATTTCATGTATTTTGTGCATTGTTATTTTTTCCAAGGGGATATTATTATAGATTGATATTTGGCACTCTTGAGGTAGGATGTCATTACTATGCTATGACACATAAATGGAATTATGTGGATTGATTTTTTGTAGGTTTGTGTTTAGCCTTATAAGACCTCAACTTTTAGTGTCAACATAATTATGTGAGGTATGCATTAATGTAGTTGGTCCCTTAGAGTGGGAGTATGAGTTTTTACCTTGAAATTGTGGAATGTGAGCCTTTTACTATATATAAGTGTAGGGTTATCCTTGTGTGTTATTGGGCAGAGAAAGTGTTGTTAAAACACAATAAATGCTAAAATTATATGGTATGATGATTATTAGGTCAAGATATTGGTTCTAACAAACCTTGAGTGATATAATTTACCTTATAATGGTGATAGGGGGTGTCCACGAGTGATATTGTCATGTTTAGGAGGAAACATGGGCTAGTCATGGATGATATGGCTTAGCTAGACATGTGCTGTGAGGATGACAATGAGTGAGATGGTTGAGTCCTATAATGATGAAGATAGATACCATGGGTGAGATATTTAGTCTAGGAAATGGTTATATGAGTTCCCTTGAGTGAGAATAGACCATCATTTTTTGACTTGTGGTGTTTTGGTGTGATCATTCCTTTCGGCATAGATACAAAGCAGGTAGGGCTATGGTTTATTATTTTCTACACTACACATGATAACCTGATGATATTGGTTTTTATTTATGTATTTATTTCATGTCATCACATACACTTATATATGATTGATACAAATATGTTAAGGATTATTTGGTATTATTCTATAGATTCTATACTCACACCCTTCACTAGAATATCTATTCTTGTGTGTACTTTATTTTTAGGGAACCAACTATGGGAAATGGCCCTAAATATAGATATTAAGCAGGATGAGTGGGATGGATTGAAGTGATGTTAGGATAGACACCATAATCTATATTTTAATTCCTCATTATTATTATTTTGTTATTTTTGTATATTTATTCACCGCTTGTGGGGATCCCCTGTGTGACACCCCAAGCTTCCACCATACGCTTCTCTTTGAATAATATAGTAGCCTGTGTTGTACGCAACTCCGAGTTCTAACACACGCCGCAACCAATCAAACTAACCGTTATGAATAGTAATACCCACTTTTTGAAATTTATAAATTTTATCTCTCAAAATGGACTTCATTTTTGTATTCGGAATATCAAAATTATCCTAGGGTGAAATTTTGGTACTTTTCGGATAACTTTTATATTTTGATGAATAGTGAAAATTACTAAATTTTAATTAAAAACAACTTTTTTAATCGAAATAATTAATAGTGATAAATTATGAACTTGAGTGGTTTTAAAGTATATTTAGAATATATTTTAACCATTTAATACAATTTTGGTCATTAGAAATAATTTCACAATTAAACCGAACATAAAAAAGTGTTAATCTTTTGATAGTTATTATCTCTTAAAAACACGTTTTTTGTTTTAACAATGGGAATTGATTTTAAATTAATTTATGCCACTTCTGTGTTTTGAATCTGGAAATATGAATTCCATATTTTTAATCAACATGTAAATTTTTTTTAAATAGGTAACTTTTATTTTTAGGCATTTTAAATAATTACTTCGGTAAATATTTTATTTACCATTGATAAAGGGTAAATCCGGTAAATAAGGGTAAAATAAATAATATTATAATAATAATAAATTACCCTAAAACATGTCCTAATCTTATTGGTGGATACATGTCTGACCATGGGAATCTTTGGGTCAATTTTGGGACCCCATGGATCCACTTGAAATTGATAAGGACACTTTATATTAATTAAGTTATAATAAATACAAAAATGACATAAGCATATATCCTTTCGGAAAACAATTTTTACATAGGGTTATATATTTTTTATTTTCAACTATAAATATTCATTAGAAAGATAAAAATACTTCCTACATAATGGTAGTTTATTTATAATTTTTATACATTTAATAATTAATATTATTTGTGACACAATAACGATGCAATATCTTCCTTATTAATGAATTAATCAAATAATTGGTATTATAAATTTTAAAATAAATATAATTTGAATGTTTTTATGACATCCATGAATTTTATTGGTTAATATGACATTATAGTATTGCTTAAATTAATTTGTTTCGAATTAATAAAGTTTTTAAGACTTTAACAAAAACCCATTATTGAATAGTGTCAAAATTGACATAAATGAGTTTTTAAAACAAATATTATATTATTAATTGATATTCAATTCTTAATAATATAAGGTCTAGACAAACGACTTATATCATGATAGTTTTATCATTAATAGACCCCTTGAGGGTCTCTTGGATGTATATAGTAAGTTTATTAACTATATAATATAAAAATACAAAGTGACATGGTAAATGTCAAACTAATTAACTAAGAGTTAAAACTAAAATATAAGGTTAATTTAGTGACCCAAACCTATCTATAACCTATTGGTTGAGTGTTTTTCTACCCATACCCACCTTAAACTTTAAACAGTCCACTTTGGAGCCATTAGAAACTGAATATGAATTTATTATAGAATATTATATCTAGCTTTTCCAAAGGTGCCTCTCACCCCTCTTATAAAAGGGCACTCCCCCTTCTAACTATTTCACACATTCAAAGCCTTTTGCCTTGGCCAAACCATGCCCAAATACTCTCTAAACTTCCCTAAATTCAATCTAGAGTCCTTAGTTTGATCCGAAAGCCAACCTATGGAGCCCTTTTGATCAAATCAAAAGTAAGAACCTAATTAAGAGGTAATATTTTCACCACCATCTTTCAAGTTCCTTTCTTCTTCCACTTCTTCTTTCTTTGTTATTCCCATTCTAAAATAATAAATCCAGTATCTTATATATAATTTGATGTTATTATAAATATGGTACAACCATATTCAGTATTCTATCCATCATTTGAATGACACGTCACCATACATGCGTACGTACGGCTTACTGTCTCCACGTCATGGTGTAATTGTTATTCAAAACATTTTTATTTGGATGGGTATAATAATGATGTGTAATTCATGTAAATAATAAATATAATATAATAATTACTCTTTATATATGATATACCATCCAATTATATATTATTTTAATATCAAAAGAATGATATAGTCGCTTGTGCGTACGTACGGACTACCGTCTCCACGAACGTGATGAAATTCATTCCCCATCACATCCATTCAAGAATAAATCTCATTTAATGATTAAAAATAATGTTTAAGGACTTTATATAATTCTAGATATGAATAAGATACAACCTATCCATAAAAAACATGGATTATGTAACAAAACATATAAAATAAAACGAGTAAGTTAACACCCGAAACAACGATATTACGAAGATATTATTAACAAATCAATGTTAAAAGATCATATATGATATCATATTAATGTATATGATTCTTGTATAATTTAATAAAAATTATTTCACCATTATAAAGAAGGTTAACCTACCCTCAACCAAGGATAATTACAAGGTTAGGGTTTATTTCACAATCTCTTCATTATCCGAGGTTGTTTATACGTAATTATCTACTGGGACCTCTTTATCACCCACATCCATGTTTCTTAAAATTTTATTTCAAATAATTCTTAATATTTTAAAGACTATGGGATAAATTCATTTATACCCTTGTTGACTTTTTATAAGAATTTTATAAAGGAATCATTCTGTCGTTTTCCAAACAAGGTCCTTTTTATCCTTTTCGACAGAATTAAGGCAAGAATGTCTTTTTTTAACATATACGGCGGGTGCGGCTATTTTACGCTATTATAAAATCTTTGAAGCTTACATTACAAGCTTATAATAAAATTTTCAAAGTAAATGTTTTATTTTATAATTATGTGACTTTCAAATGATTTAAAAAAAAGAGATGTTTCTCTCAAATAGTTTTAATTTCATCTATGTTAACATCCTTTAATGGATTTTAAGCTTATTTGAAGTTCATATATTGTGATACAAAACATTCATATTGTATTGAAGGTTTTGTGATATGTTTGCCTGTGGTTGTGTTATTTTTATTCATCGTTTATGGAGAAAGTATTGGCATTTCGTAGGCTAGTTTTAATATGAATATTTATGTTAGGTTTAAACCTGTTCATATGAGGAATGCATTGGACTTAATAAGTGATGGGTGGAGCCCACTATAACTCCTCGATGTGTCAGTAGGTCTCATGAGACAAACTAGTGTCTTGGCACAAGGCCTTGACAAAATATTATTTGTAGTCTTGGCATGAGGCCTTAGCTATGTGGTTATGATAGTTTGGCATTATGAATTTCATCATTATGAAAGTATTTATTGATATTGCATGTGATTATTCGACTAGTAGAATATCCATGTGAATAAGTAAATTGCATTATTTCTTTTTATTTTTGCCATATTATGCTGAAGTTAATGTTTAAAGGGATTTTGTTTTAGTTATACATTGCCTTAAATGTTTATTCTTATTTAAAAAAGTTTCCGCTATATTTTTATCCTTACTAGGCATTTGAGCTCACCCCTTTCTATGTTTTATTTTTTCCAGGACGTGGAGAAGTATTTTATGAATGACCTGCAGGGATAGTATAAGGGGATATGAGTGTGGAGACAAGATGTTTTTGTAGTTTTCACTTTATGATGTAATGTAAACTTTAGGAATGTATCTAGTGTTTCCAAGACTACTAAACTAATTAGTGTTTCAAGACTTGATCTTTTGTGATCATGCCAATGTTATGAAATAATGCACCGACTTTGGGAAACTGGGGTCGGGGTGTTACAGTTTGTATAATAAGAAGTTTAGTATAATCTTTGGTAGCTAGATTTAGGTAACATCTGATTAGAGCACATAGACCTAAGATGGACTTTGAGGATTAGTATAGAAGAACTTCCTAAAATTTTGGTATTGTAGAAATTTTGTGAGTTTTCTGAGTAATACATCACTGTCTGGATACGAGCAGGTAGAGGCGGCTCTAGCACAGATGTACCTAGGGGTAAAACCCAAAAACATTGCTTTGATCTAGACTCGAACGGGAACTGGTGCACGACAACGGGCCTTGCTACACTCTTGGTTACGACACTCTCAGGGGATATGATTAGGATAACTCTCATTTTCGTAAAAAATCATTATGATGGGTTTATGAGTATATACTTCCTAAAAGAAAACATTTTTATTATTATGGATTATATCCATAAATAGTTCAATTTATGTGAAGTTTTTTACAAGTATGGAATTATGTATTCTGATTCATAAACTGATCTAGTTTATGCCATTGTTTAAAAATGGCACCTAGTGGAAGAAATGGATACCGTATGAATGCACACACTCCATGTAGGTATTTCCATCCTGCTTAAGATAATTATAGTGGAGCTGGTGATGCAACTGGTGTTGATCAACTAATCACCATACTGGGACAACTCACTCAGGTTATGAATAATAAACTAAACCATATGGAGAACCATGATCCACAACGTGGAGGATCAATGTTAGATCGCTTCATGAGGCAGAAACCACAAACATTCAATGGGAGTATAAATCCATTTGTATTTGAGCAATGGATAAGTTCCCTCGAGATAATATTTTAGGCTTTGGGGAGTAGTGAAAGGTAAAAAGTTGTCATGGCAGTTTATTGCCTCACTAGAGATGTTGATCAATGGTGGTCATTGATTCAAAACACGAAGGAAGATGATTAAGTATCAAATATGGAATGGAGGGAGTTCAAAGATATTTTCTTAGAAAAATACTTTCCTCGTGACCATCGAGCAGACATGGAAAGGCAATTTCTGAGTCTGAGACAAAAGGAGGATGAGAATGTCGCAAAGTATGAGGCTAACTTTACATGGTTAACAAGGTATGATGGAGATTATATACGCAACCCAATATGTAAGATTGATCTTTTCTTTGATGGGTGAAAAACATTTCTCAATCAAGAATTAGTCTCACAATCCTTCTCGTCGTATGAAGACATTGTCGTATGTGCTATCAAGATAGAAAAAGAATTCTCTAAGTCTTATGACTTTAAAGTAGAGCAAGAGAAGAAGAGATCTGCTAATCACTCTGGGAATGAAAATAACGGGAAGAAGGGAAAAGTTGAATATCCATCCTATAGTAATTGTGGGAAGAAACACCATGGTACTTTCTTGAAGTGAATGGGAGTCTATTACAAGTGTGGTGAAAAAGGCCACAAAGCTCGTGATTCCAAGGGGAAGAAAGAATCTACCGATGTTCAATACTACAAATGCAGAGAGATGGGACATTATGCAAATGAATGTCCTAAGCGTCAAGGAAACTTACCTCAAAAAGGCCAAGGGATCAAGGGAAATCTTATGCTATCAATACTACTGAGGTAGAAGCTCCGAAAGACGTGGTGGCATGTAATTTAATGGTTTACTCAAGTTTAGCCGATGCATTATTTGATTCTAGATCATTGCATTGTTTCATATCTTTCCAGTTTTTTAATAAAATTAGATATTTTCAATTTGATTTTACAAGGGATTTGTCAGTTAAAACTCATAAGGGAAGTATCATTGCAATAATTTTTTGTGAATCAGTCCCCATTAGAGAACATAAAAGTTTTTTATCCGCTGATCTCATCGTTATACCTATGATTGAGTTTGATATAATCCTTGGTATGGATTGGGTTTTGGATCATGATGTGAAGATTTATTGTAAGAAGAAGGAGGTTACAATTTTTGATGATGATGATAAAGAACACCTTATCTTTAGAGCAGAACAGTCACCACCTAATTCTTATCTAGATCCACCCCCAGTAGCTCAACTAAATTGAATTATTGGGGAGGAATAGAATGAAATGACTATGGGTGAGGAAATAAATTTTCAAATAGAAGATGTACCTATTGTGAAAGAATATGTGGATGTGTTTCTGAAAGATTTACCTGGACATCCTCCCGAACGAGAAGTTGAGTTTTACATTGATTTAATTCCTGGATCAAGGCCTCTATCGAAGACCCCTTATAGAATGGCCACTGTGGAATTAGTTGAACTAAAGAAACAACTAGAGGAATTTAGTAATAAGGGATTTATTCGCCCTAGTGTTTCTCCATGGGGAGACCTATATCATTTTGTTAAAAAGAAAGATGGATCTATGAGGTTATGTATGGACTACAGGGAGATCAATGCTATAAAAATAAAGAACAAGTATCCCCTACCTCACATTGATTATTTATTTGACCAACTGCATGGAGCTCAATACTTTTCAAATATTGAACTTTGGCCTGGATACCATCAGTTGTGTGTGAAGAAGGAAGACATTCCGAAGACAGCATTTCGAACCAGGTACGGGCATTACGAGTTTACAGTAATGCCTTTTGGGCTGACTAATGCGCCCTCTTTATTCATGGATGTAATGAATAGAGTTTTCAAGGAATATCTAGATGAATTTGTGGTGGTATTTATTGATGATATCTTGGTATACTCCAAAATCTATGAAGATTAATAAAATCACTTGCGCATTATCCTGAAGACTCTGAGAAGACATGAATTATATGGGAAGTTTAGTAAGTGTGAATTCTGGCTTTAGGAGATTTATTTTCTTGTCCATATTGTCTCTAAAGAGGGAATCTCTATTGATCCTTCTAAAACCAAGGTAGTCCAAGAATGGCCTGCACTGACGAGTATAACCGAGGTACGCAGTTTTATTAGTTTAGCAGGTTATTATCGACATTTCATCCAGAGTTTTGCCCAGTTGGATAACCCATTAAAAAAGCTCACACATAAAGGGGTTAAATTTGTTTGGACAAAAGAGTGTGAAGAATTTTTCGAAGAACTGAAGAGAATATTAGTCAATGCTCCTATATTGACTCTACCATCAGGGAATGATGGGTTCATTATTTATAGTGATGCATCGAAGAAAGGACTTGGTTGTGTCATTATGCAGAATGATAGGGTTATTGACTATGCATCACAACATTCGAAAATTCATGAGCCAGACTATCCTACTCATGATCTCGAGTTAGCAGCTATGATCGTTTATTTGAAGATATGGATACACTACCTCTATGGTGAAAAATGTGAGATTTATACTGATCACAAGAGATTGAAGTATATTTTCTCACAAAAAGAACTCAACATGAGGAAAAGGAGATGGCTTGAATTACTCAAGGATTATGATTGCACGATACACTACCACCCGGGGAAGGCAAACAAGGTGGCAGATGCTTTGAGCAGAAAATATCAGGGAGTTTTGGACATGATGAGAATTGAAAGGGATCCTATTTTCATTGATCTAGTGAAGATAGATATGAGAATTATCCTGGAAGGTGAAACATCAATACTTTTTCAAATGGTTGTCAAACAATCTTTATTAGAAAGGATAAAGAGTTCTCAGACCGGTGATGAAGAGTTTCAAAAGAAGATTAAAGCTTTGAATGATGAAAGATTGAGAGACTTTTTGTATAAAGATGGAAATTTGAAATTTGGGAAGAGACTTTGTGTTCCTAATATACCAGATCTAAATAGGGAATTGTTGGATGATGCTCATAGCTCCAATTTCTCTATACACCTTGGGAGCACCAAAATGTATAGAGATTTGAAGGAACTTTTTGGGTGGGACAACATGAAGAGGGAGATTACTGATTTTGTGTCAAAGTTTATGGTTTTTCAACAAGTGAAAGCTATAAGGAAATATCCTGGAGGATTCATGCAACATCCTCCCATACCGGAGTGGAAATGGGACAACATTACGATGGACTTTGTCATGGGGCGACCAAAGACTCCTAGAAGGAACGCTACAATATGGGTTATTGTTTATCGTCTTACCATGTCAGCAAATTTTCTTGCAATAAGAGAAGATATACCACTAGAACGTCTAGAAAGACTATATATTAATGAAGTTGTGAGACTTCATGGAGTACCCCTATCGATTGTTTCTGATCGTGATCCCCATTTTACTTCAAGATTCTGGAAGAGTCTTCAGAATGCCTTGGATACTGAACTTTGTTTGAGCACTGCCTACCACCCTCAAACAGATGGACAATCATAACGGACTATTCAATCCTTATAAGACATGTTGAGATCTTGATCACTTGACTTTCAGGGTATGTGGGATCAATATTTACCTCTGGTAGAATTTTCCAATAATAATAGCTTCTATTCGAGTATTCAGATGGCATTATGTGAAGCGTTATACGGAAAGAGATGTCGCACACCAACCTGTTGGGATGACATTGGTGAATGAAAACTTGTAGGCCCAGAACTAGTGGAGGAAACAATATAAAAAAGTAAAGATAATCCAAAACCACATCTAAGTAGCTCAAAGTAGGCAGAAGAGCTATGCTGATAACCGAAAGAAGGATTTGGAATTTCAGGTAGGAGATCTTGTTTTCTTTAAGGTATCTCTATGGAAGGGAGTTATACATTTCTATAAGAAGGGTAAATTGAGTCCCAAGTACATCGGACCTTTCGAAATTATAAAACGAATTGGGGTTGTAGCTTACCGTTTGGAAATGCTGCCAAATCTCTCCAAACTTCACGATGTTTTCCACGTATCATTGTTGAGAAAATAAATGCCTGACCCAACGCATGTCCTAACTTACAAGGAATTAGAACTGGAACCCGATCTATTTTATTACAAAGAGCCCATCAGGATTCTTGATACAAGAGAGAAAGTGCTGAGAAACCAAACAACTCGTCTGGTAAACGTTCTATGGAGAAACCATAAGATGGAAGAGGCAACGTGGGAACCCGAGGAACTTATGATGAAGAACCACCCGAGTCTTTTCATACAGTAGAATTATAGAAATTTTGAGGATTAAATTATTTAAATGAGGGGAGAATGTAACACCCCAAGCCTCCACCGTACGCTTCTCTTTGAATAATATAGTAGCGTGTGTTGTACGCAACTCCGAGTTCTAAAACAAGCCGCAACCAATCAAACTAGATGTTATGAATAGTAATACCCACTTTTTGAAATTTTATAAATTTTATTTCTCAAAATGGGATTCATTTTTGGATTCGGAATATCGAAATTATCCTAGGGTGAAATTTTGGTACTTTTCAGATTACTTTTATATTTTGATGAATAGGGAAAATTACTAAATTTTAATTAAAAATAAATTTTTAATCGAAATAATTAATAGTTATAAATTATGAATTTGAGTGGTTTTAAAGTATATTTGTAATATATTTTTACCATTTAATACAATTTTGGTCATTGGACATAATTTCACAATTAAACCGGACATAAATAAGTGTCAATCTTTTGATAGTTATTATCTCTTAAAAACACGCCTTTGTTTTAACAACGAGAATTAATTTTTAATTAATTTCTGCCACTTATGTGTTTTGAATTTGGAAAAATGGATTAAATATTTGGAATCAGGATGTCCAAATTGTGTAAATAGGTAAATTTTATTTTTAGACATTTTGAATAATTTCTTCGGTAAATATTTTATTTACCACGGATAAAGGGTAAATCCCGTAAATAAGGGTAAAAAAATAATATTATAATAATAATAAATTAGCCTAAAACGTGTCCTAATCTTATTGGTGGATACATGTCCGACCATGGGCATCTTTGGGTCGATTTTGGGACCCCATGGATCCACTTGTAAGTGATAAGGACACTTTATATTAATTATGTTAAAATAAATACAAAAATGACATAAGCATATATCTTTTAGCAAAAAAAAATTACAAAGGGTTATATATGTTGGATTTTCAACTATAAATATTAATTAGAAAGATATAAAATATTTCCTACATAGTGGTAGTTTATTTATAATTTTTATAAATTTAATAATTAATATTATTTATGACACAATAATGATGCAGTATTTTCCTTATTAATGAAAGAATCAAATAATTGGTATTATAAATATTAAAATAAATTTAATTTGAAAGTTTTGACGACATCCATGAATTTTATTGGTTAATATGACATTATAGGGTTGCTAAAATGAATTTTTTTCGAATTAATAATGTTTTAAGACTTTAACAAAAATCAATTATTGAATTGTGTCAAAATTGACATAAATGAGTTTTTATAACAAATATTATATTATTAATTGATATTAAATTCCTAAAAATCTAAGGTTCGGCCAAAGGAATTATATCATGATAGGTGTATCATTAATGGACCACTTGGGGGTCTCTTGGATGTATATAGTATGTTTATTGACTATATAATATAAAAATACAAAGTGACATGGTAAATGTCAAACTAATTAACTAAGAGTTAAAACTAAAAGATAAGGTTAATTTAGTAACCCAAACCTGTCTAAAACCAATTGGTTGAGATTTGTTCGACCCATACCCACCTTAAACTTTAAATAATACAATTTGGAGCCATTAGAAACCGAATATGAATTTATTATAAAATAATATTTCTAGCTTTTCCAATGGTGCCCCTCACCCCTCTTATAAAAGGGAACTCCACCTTCTCAATAATTCACACATTGAAAGCCTTTTGGATCGGCCAACCACTGCCCAAATACTCTCTAAACTTCCCTCAATTAAACCTAGAGGCATTAGTTTGATCATAAAGCCAACCTAAAGAGCTCTTTTGGATCAAATCAAAAAGAAGAACCTAATTAAGATGTAATGTTTTCACCACCCTCTTTCAAGTTCCTTTCTTCTTCCACTTCTTCTTTCTTTGTTATTCCCATTATAAAATAAAAAATCCAGTATCATATATATAATGTGATGTTATTATAAATATGGTACAACCATATTCATTATTCTAACCATCCTTTGAATGACATGTCACCATACGTGCGTACGTACGGCTTACCGTCTCCACGTCGTGGTGTAATTGTTATTCAAGAAATTATTATTTGGATGGGTATCATAATGATGTGTAATTCATATAAATAATAAATATAATATAATAATGATTCTGTATATATGATATACCATCCAATTATATATTATTTTAATATCAAAAGAATGATATTGTCGCTCGTGCGTACATACGGACTACTGTCTCCACGAACGCGATGAAATTAATTCCCCATCGCATCCATTCAAGAATAATTCTCATTTAATGATTACAAATAATGTTTAAGGACTTTATATAATTCTGGATATGAATAAGAAAAAACTTATCCATAAAAAACACAACTTATGTAACAAAACATACAAAAGAAAACGAGTATGTTAACACACGAAACAACGATAATACTATGATATTATTAACAAATAAATGTTAAAAGATCATATATGATATCATATTAATGTATATGATTCATTTATAATTTAATAAAAACTATTTCACCATTATATAGGAGGTTAACCTACCCTCAACAAATGAAAACAACAAGGTAAGAGTTTATTTCACAATCTCTTCATTATCCGAGGATGTTTATACGTAATTATCTACTAGGACCTCTTTATCATCGACATCAATGTTTCTTAAAAATGTATTTCAAATCATTCTTAATATTTTAAAGACTATGGGATAAATTCATTTATACCCTTGTTGACCTTTTATAAGAAGTTCATAAAGGAATATTTCTGTCGTTTTCCAAACAAGGTCCTTTTTAACCATTTCAACAAAATTAAGGTAAGAATGTATTTTTTTTAACTTATACAACGGGTGCGGCTATTTTCTGCCATTATAAATTCTTTTAAGCTTCCCTTACAAGATTATAAGAAAATTTTCAAAGTAAATGTTTTATTTTATAATTATGTTACTTTAAAATGATTTCAAAAAAAGAGATATTTCTCTCAAATAGTTTTGATTTCATCTATGTCAACATCCATTGATGGATTTTAAGCTTATTTGAAGTTGATTTATTATGATAAAAAACTTTCATATTGTATTGAAGGTTTTGTGATATGTTTGAATGTGGATGTTTTATTTTTATTCATGGTTTATGGAGAAATTATTGACATTTTGAATGCTAGTTTTAATACGAATATTTATGTTATGTTTAAACCTGTTCATATGAGGAATGAATTGGACTTAATAAGTGATGGGTGGAGCCCGCTATAGCTCCTCAATGCATCGGTAGGTCTCATGAGACAAACTAGTGTCTTGGCACAAGGCCTTGACAAAATCTTATTTGTAGTCTTGGCACGAGGCCTTGTCTTTGTGGTTATGATAGTCCGGAATTATGCATTTCATCATTAGGAAAGTGGTTATTTATATTGCATGTGATTATTAAACTAGTTAAATATCCATGTGAATAAGTAAATGGCATTATTTCATTTTATTTTTTCCATATTTTGCTGAATTTCATGTTTAAAAGGCTTTTGTTTTAGTTATACATTGCCTTAAATTTTTATGCTTATTTATAAAAGTTTCTGCTATATTTTTATCCTTATTGGGAATTTGAGCTCACCCCTTTCTATGTTTTATTTTTCCCAGGACGTGAAGAAGTATTTTATGAATGACCTGCTGGGATAGTATAAGGGGATATTAGTGTGGAGACAAGATGTTGTTGTAGTTTTCACTTTATGATGTAATGCAAACTTTATGAATGTATCTAGTGTTTCCAAGACTACTAAACTAATCATTCTTTCAAGACCTGATCTTATGTGATCATGCCAATGTTATGTAATAATGCACCGACTGCGGGTAACTGGGGTCGGGGCGTTACACCTTGTGGGTTCTTTGTATGACTTTGGTTCCACAGTGTTATAACATGGATGTTATAATTGATAGTTTCTACTATTTTTTTCTATTTATTATTTATTTATTAATTTCATGGGATTTTTTATTGTTGGTGTTATATTATTGAGGTCATTGTATCCCCATGATATCACTCATCCCTCACTGCTAGTTGATATCCACCTATGTATGAGGAGGTATGCATGAGGTCATGTGACCCTCGAGCTTGGACCAAGTGATTTGAGTTAGGGTGTTACACTAATGTATTCTTGAGCATGACTCTTATGGATTACTAATTAATAATACTTTAATATAAAAAAATTGTAATGTACTTATAAATGCACCATTTAGATCTAATTCATGATTTCATTATTAAATATTATGTTTATTTGAATAAATTTCTGGATAATCAATATAAAATAGAATAAAGTATGATCTATCAATATCTACATCATATACCATGAGATTGAGATAAATATTTTTTTGTGAATATATGGAGAAATATTTATTTGAAATATAATGTTACTTTTTATGTGAATGGTTATGATGATGTGATGAGATAGAGATAACTGAAGGTATAGTATGGCATGGTTTGAGATAAATAATTCTAGAATACCTAAGCTAACTCAAATAGTAGTCATTACTATGCCATGGAATGGTATATAAATCCATCTATGCATTTTAAATTTCCATATTCTTTGTTATATTATTTAATAAGAACGTTAAATTATTTCTTAAATGAAATTTAAAATTTATAAGGACTGTTATGTAAATTCGAGAGTTTATACAACTAATTTTCATCGATTAGAGAACTATATGTGGTCTTTTATTGTATGATGAATCTTTAATTATTTGAATGGAATAGATGAATCATGTTGGAATGTTTTGTGTGTATAGATTTATAATATGTTTTGAAATCAATTTGTGATATTTTCTTATAATGTAATTGTGTATTTTTTAAAGATATTTTAAATTATTTTAAAGGGTATTAAGAAATTAGTTTATCATATATTTATAAATGAGGTAAATAAACATGGAATTTTCTTTGAAAGTATTCTTATAAGCTTGTAAGGGAATATTCAACAATTTTATAATGGCGGAAAATAACCGCACCCGCCGTATAAGTTAAAAAAACATTCTTACCTTCGTTCTGTCAAAAAGGTTAAAAAGCATCTTGTTTGGAAAACGACGGAAAGATTCCTTTATAAAACTCTTATAAAAAGTAAATCAAGGGTATAAATGACTTTAACACATATTATTTTCAATAGAATTTTTTTTGAAATACATTTTAAAGAAACATGGATGTGGATGATAAAGAGATCCCAGTAGATTATTACGTATAAACAACCTCAGATAATGGAGAGATTGGAAAATAAACCCTTACCTTGTACTTTTACTTGGTTGGGGTAGGTTAACCCCCTGTATAATGGTGAAATAATTGTTATTAAATTATTCAATAATCATATACATTAATATGATATCATATATGATCTTTTAACATTGTTTTGTTAATAATATCTTAGAATTATCGTCGTTTCGGGTGTTAACTTACTCATTTTCGTCTATATGTTTTGTTACGTAAGCCATGTTTGTAATGGTTAGGTTGTATCTTAATCGTATCCAGAATGATATCAAGTCCTTAGATACTATTATTAATCATCAAACGAGAATTATACTTGAATGGATACGATGGAGAATGAATCTCATCGCGTTCGTGGAGACGGTAGTCCGTACGTACGCACGAGCGACAATATCATTTTTTTGATATTAAAATAATATATAATTGTATAGTATATCATATATACAGAATAATTATCATGTTATATTTTTTATTTACATTAGTTACACATCATTATTATACTCATCCAAATAATAATATATTGAATAACAATTACACCACGACGTGGAGATGGTAAGTCGTACGTACGCACCTATGGTGACATGTTATTCAAAGGATGGATAGAATACTGAATATGGTTGTACCATATTTATAATAACATAAAAGTATATATATTATATTGGATTTATTATTTTAGAATGGTAACAACAAAGGAAGAAGAAGTGGAAGAAGAAAGGAACTTGGAAAAGGGTGGTGAAATCATTACCTCTTCTTCGGGTTCTTCCTTTTGATTTGATCAAAAGGGCTCCTTAGGTTGGGTTTTTGATCAAAATAAGGCCTCTAGTTTGTAGTGAAGGATGTTTAGAGAGTATTTGGGCATGGTTGGCCGAACAAAAAGGCTTTTAAGGTGTGAAGAAATGAGAAGGAGGAGTGCCCTTTTATATGAGGGGTGAGGGGAACCTTTGGAAAATCTAGAAATATTAATTTATAATAAATTCATATTCGGTTTCTAATGGATCCAAAGTTGATAATTTATAGATTTAGGTGGGTATAGGTCGAAAACCATTCAAATAATATAATTTAGACAGGTTTGGGTTACTATATTAACCTTATCTTTAAGTATTAACTCTAAGTTAATTTGTTTCACTTTTACAATGTCTCTTTGTATTTTTATATTATATGGTTAATAAACATTACATATACATCTAAGAGACCCCCAAGTGGTCCATTAATGATATAAATATCATGATATAAGTCTCTTGGAAGAACCTTAGATTTTTAGGAATTTAATATCAATTAATAATATAATATTTGTTTTAAAAACTCTTTTATGTCAATTTTGACACTATTCAATAGTTGATTTTTTTTGAAACTCATTACAGAATTATTACTTCGAACAAAGTGAATTAAATAAATCATAATATGTCATATTATCCTATAAAATTAGTGTAATTCATTAAAAGTCTCAAATTATATTTATTTGGGTATTTATAATATCAATTATTTTAATTTTTCACTATTATGGTAATGACTACATCATCATTGTGTTATAAATAAATTTAATTATTTAATCTCTAAAAATTATAAACAAAATATAATTATGTATTAAATATTTTTAGATTTATAATTTATATTTATAGTAGAAAATAAAACATATATAACCCTATGTAAAAATTGTTTTTCTAAAAGATATATGCTTGTGTCATTTTTGTATTCATTTTAACTTAATTAAAATAAAGTGTCCATATCACCTACAAGTGGCTCCATGGGGTCCCAAAATCGACCTAAAGATGCTCACGGTCAGACATGTATCAACCAATAAGGTTAGGACACGTTTTAGGGTAATTTCTTATTATCATAATATTATTTTTTAACCCTTATTTACCGGATTTACCCTTTAATCATGGTAAATAAAATATTTACCGAAGTAATTATTCAAAATGTCTAAAAATAAAAGTTACCTATTTACACAATTTTAACATACTGATTCCAAATATGGAATCCATTTTTCCAAATTCAAAACACAGAATTTTCAGAAATTAATTTAAAATTAATTCCCGTTGTTAAAACAAAAAGCGTGTTTTTAAGAGATAATAACTATCAAAAGATTGACACTTGTTTATGTCTAGTTTAATTGTGAAATTATGTCCAATGAAAAACATTGAATTAAATGGTAAAAATATATTCTAAATATACTTTAAACCCACTCAAATTAATTATTTATCAATATTAATTATTTTGATTAAAAAAGTTGTTTTTAATTAAAATTTATCAATTCTCACTATTCATCAAAATATGAAAGTTATCCGAAAGGTACCAAAATTTCACCCTAGGATAATTTCGATATTCAGAATCCAAAAATGAAGTCCATTTTGAGAGATAGAATTTATAAAATTTCAAAAAGTAGGTATTACAATTCATAACGGCTAGTTTGATTGGTTGTGGTGTGTTAGAATCTCGAAGTTGCGTACAACACACGCTATCACATTATTCAAAGAGAAGCGTACCATAGAAGCTTGGGGTGTTAAATTCTCCCCTCCTTGAAATAATTTCATCCTCAAAATTTCTAGAATATTATCGCATGAAAAGACTCGGGTGGTTCTTCATCATAAGTTTCTTAAGTTCCCACGTTGCCTCTTCCATCTTATGGTTTCTCCACAAAACTTTTACTAGACGTGTCATTCGGTTTCTCAGTACTTGTTCTCTCATATCAAGAATCCTGACGGGCTCTTTGCAAGAAGACATATCGAGTTCCAGTTCTAATTCCTCGTAAGTGAGTACATGTGTTGGGTCAGGCATGTATTTCCTCAATAGAGATACGCGGAACACATCATGAACTTTGGAGAGACTTGGCGGTATTGCCAATCGGTAAGCTACAGCCCCAATTTTTTCTAGAATTTCGAAAGGTCCGATGTACCTGGGACTCAATTTACCTTTCTTACCAAAACATATGACTCCCTTACATGGAGATACCTTCAGGAATACATGATCACTGACTTGAAATTCCAAATCCTTCCTTCGATTATCGGCATAGATCTTCTGCCTAATTTGAGATGCTTTGATGTGATTTTGTTTTACCTTCACCTTTTCCATCGTTTCCTCAACCAGTTATGGACCAAAAAGTTTTCTTTCACCAACGTCATCCCAACAGGTTGGTGTGCGACATCTCTTTCCGTATAACGCTTCATATGGTGCCATCTGAATACTCGAATGGAAGTTATTGTTATAGGAAAATTCTACCAGAGGTAAATACTGATCCCACATACCCTGAAAGTCAAGTGAGAAAGATATCAACATGTCTTCTAAGGTTTGAATAGTTCGTTCTGATTGTCCGTCTGTCTGTGGGTGGTAGGCAGTGCTCAAATGAAGTTCAGTATCCGGGGATTTCTGAATACTCTTCTAGAATCTTGAAGTAAAACGGGTCTCATGATCAGAAACAATCGATAGGGGTACTCCATGAAGTCTCACAACTTCATTAATATATAGTCTTGCTAGACATTCCAGTGGTAGATCTTCTCTTATAGAAAGAAAATGTGCTGACTTGGTAAGACGATCAACAATAACAAATATTGCACCGTTCCTTCTAGGAGTCTTTGGTAGCCCCATGACAAATTCCATCGTAATATTTTCTCATTTCCACTCCGGTATGGAAAGAGGTTGCATGACTCCTCCAGGGTGTTGCCTTCTAGCTTTCACTTGTTGAAAAACCATACATCTTGACACAAAATCAGTAATCTCCCTCTTCATGTTGTCCCACCAAAAATGTTCCTTCACATATCTATACATTTTGGTGCTCCCAGGGTGTATAGAGAAATTGGAACTATCAGCATCATCCAACAATTCCCTTTTTATATCAGGTATATTGGGAACACAAAGCCTCTTCCCAAATTTCAAAATTCCATTTTCATACACAAAATTTCTCAATATCCCATCATTCACAGCTTTAATCTTCTTTTGAAATTCTCCATCATTAGTCTGAGAATTCTTAATCCTTTCTAGTAATGATTGTTTGGAAACCATTTGAAAAAGCATTGTTATTTCTCCTTCCCTGGTTATTCCCATGTCCATCTTCACTATATCCATGAAAATTGGATCGCTTTCAATTCTCATATTGTTCAAAACTCCATAATCTTTTCTGCTCAAAGTATCTACCACCTTGTTTGCCTTCCCGGGTGGTATTGTATCATGCAATCATAATCTTTGAGTAATTCAAGCCATCTCCTTTTCCACATGTTGAGTTCTTTTTGTGAGAAAATATACTTCAAACTCTTGTGATCAGTATAAATCTCACATTTTTCACCATAGAGGTAGTGCCGCCATATCTTCAAAGCAAAGATCACAGCTTCTAACTCCAGATCATGAGTAGGATAGTTTTGTTCATGAATCTTCAACTATCGTGATGCATAGGAAATAACCCTATCATTCTGCATAAGGACACAACCAAGTCCTTTATTCGATGCATCACTATAAATAACGAACCCATCATTCCCCGATGGTAGAGTCAATATAAGAGCATTGACTAATCTTATCTTCAGTTCTTCGAAACATTCTTCACACTCTTTTGTCCAAACAAATTTAACCCCTTTACATGTGAGCTTCGTTAATGGGTTAGCCAATCGGGCAAAATTCTGGACGAAACGTCGATAATAACCTACTAAACCAATAAAACTACATACCTCAGTTATACTCGTCGGTGCTGGCCATTCTTGGATCGCCATGGTCTTAGAAGGATCAACATAGATTCCATCTTTAGAGACAATATGGCCAAGAAAAGAAATCTCTTGAAGCCAGAATTCACACTTTCTAAACTTCCCATATAATTCAGGTCTTCTCAGAGTCTTCAAGATAATGCGCAGGTGATTTTCATGATCTTCGTAGCCTTTTGAGTAGACCAAGATATCATCAATAAATACCATCACAAATTCATCGAGATATTCCTTGAAAACTCTATTCATCAGATCCATGAATACAGAGGGTGCATTAGTCAATCCAAAAGGCATTATTGTAAACTCATAATGCCCGTACCTGGTTCGAAATGTTGTCTTCGGAATTTCTTCCTTCTTCACACACAACTGATGGTATCCAGATCGAAGGTTAATCTTTGAAAAGTATTGAGCTCCATGTAGTTGGTCAAATAAATCATCAATGTGAGGCAGGGGATACTTGTTCTTTATCGTTATAGCATTGATCTCCCTGTAGTCAATACATAACCTCATAGATCCATCTTTCTTTTTAACAAAAAGAACAGGGGCTCCCCATGGAGAAACACTATGGAAAATAAATCCTTTATTACTCAATTCCTCTAGTTGTTTCTTTAGTTCGACTAATTCTACAGTGTCCATTCTATAAGGGGTCTTCAATATAGTCCTTGATCCAGGAATTAAATCAATGGAAAACTCAACTTATCATTCTGGAGGATGTCCAAGTAAATCTTCCGGAAATACCTCTACATATTCTTTCACAATAGGTACATCTTCTATTTGAAAATTCCTTTCCTCACCCATAGTCATTTCATTCTCTTCCCCCCCCAATAATTGAATTTAGTTGAGCTACTAGGGGTGGATCTAGATAAGAATTAGGTGGTGAAGATTATGCTCTAAAGATAAGGTGTTCCTTATCATCATCATCAAGAATCATAACCTCTTTCTTCATACAATAAATCTTCGCATCATAGTCCGAAAGCCAGTCCATACCGAGGATTATATCAAACTAAATCATAGGTATGACGACGAGATCAGCAGATAAAGAACATTTATATGCTCTAATGGGGACTGATTTACAAAACATTGTTGCAATGATACTTCCCTTAAGAGTTTTAACTGACAAATCCCTTGTTAAATCAAATTGGAAATATCTAATTTTCTTAGAAACCTGGGAAGATATGAAACAATGCGATGATCCAGAATCAAATAATGCATTTTCTAAACTTGAGGAAACCATTAAATTACCTGCAACCACATCTTTCGGAGCTTATACCTCAGCAGTAGTGATAGCATAAGCTTGGCCTTGATCTCTTGGCCTTTTCTGAGGAAAGTTCTCCTGACGCTTAGTACATTCATTTGCATAATTTCCCATCTCCTTGCAAGTTTAGCACTAAACATTGGTAGCTTCTTTATTCCCATTGCAATCATGAGCTTGGTGGCCTTTTTCACCACACTTGTTATAGACTCTTGTTCCCTTAAAGCAAGTACCTGGGTGTTTCTTCCCACATTTACCACAGGATGGATATTCAACCTTTCCCTTCTTCCCCTTATTTTCATTCCCAGATTGATCAGCAGGTCTCTTCTTCTCTTGCTTTGCTTTAAAGTCATAAGACTTAGAGAATTCCTTTTTGGTCTTGATAGCACATGAGACAATGTCTTTGTACGATGAAAAGGATTGTGAGACTAATGCTCGACAGAGAAATGGTTTTAACCCATCAAAGAAACGATCAATATCAATTCTTGGGTTACATATGTAATCTATAGCATACCTTTCTAACCTTGTAAAGTTAGCCTCATACTTTGTGACATTATCATCCTCCTTTTGTCTCAGACTCAGAAACTGCCTTTCCATATCTGCTCGGTGGTCGCGAGGAAAGTATTTTTCTAAAAACAGATATTTGAACTCCCTCCATTCCATATTTGATACTTCATCATATTCCTTCGTATTTTTAATGAATGAAAACTATTGATCAGAATCTCTAGTGAGGCGGTAAACTGCCATGATAACTTTTTCCCTTTCACTACTCCCCAAAGCCTGAAATATTTTCTCTAGGGAAAATATCCATTGCTCAGCTACTAAAGGATTTTTACTCCCATTGAACATTGGTGGTTATTGCCTCATGAAGCGATCTAACATTGATCCTCCATGCTATGGATCAGGGTGCTTCATATGGGTAAGGTTATTATTCATAACCTGAGTGAGTTGTCCCAGTATGGTGATTAGTTGATCAGCACCAGTTCCATCACCAGCTCCACTATAATAATCTTGAGTAGGAGGGAAATACCTACATGGAGTGCGTGAATTGATACGGTTTCCATTTCTTCTACTAGGCACCATTTCTAAATAATTGCATAAACTAGATCAGTTTATAAATCAAAATACATAATCCCATACTTATAAAACACTTAACATAAATTGAACAATTTATGGATATAATCCATAATCACAAGAATGTTTTCTTCGAGGAAGTATATACTCATAAACCCTTCAAAATGATTTGTAAATAAAATGAGAGATATCCTAAGTATATCCCCCGGGAGTGTCGTAACCAAGAGTGCAGCAAGGCCCGTTGTCGTGCACCAGTTCTCGTTCGAGTCTAGCTCAAAGCGGTGTTTTCGGGTTTTACCCCTCGGTATATCTGTGCCAGATCCGCCTCTACATTCTCGTATCCAGAAAGGGTTTTATTGCTTGGAAAACTCACAAAATCTATAAAATACCAAAATTCTAGGAAGTTCTTCTATACTAATCCTCAAAGTTCATCTTAGGTCTACGTGCTCTAATCAGAGTTTATCTAAATCTAGTTTACAAGGTTTGTACTAAACTTCCTCTGATACCAACTGTAACACCCCGACCCCAGTTACCTAGAGTCGGTGCATTATTACATAACATTGGCATGATCACAAAAAAGATCAAATCTCAAAAGACCGATTGGTTTAGTATCCTTGAAAACACTAGATATATTCATAAAGTTTTACATTACATCATAAAGTGAAAAACTACTACAACAACATAGTCTCCATATTCGACACTCATATCCCCACATACTATCCCTGCAGGTCATTCATAAATTACTTCTTCACATCCTGGGAAAAATAAAACATAGAAAAGGGGTGAGCTCAAATGCCCAGTAAGGATAACAATATAACAGAAAATTTCATAAATAATAATAAACATTTAAGGCAGTGTATAACTAAAACAAAAGCCTTTTAAACATGAAATTCAACATAGTACGGCAGAAATAAAATGAAATAATGCCATTGTACTTATTCACATTGATATTCTACTAATTGAATAATCACATGAAATATCAATAACCACTTTCATAATTATGGAATGCATAATGCCATACTATCATAACCAAATAGCCGAGGCCTCGTGCCGAGAATACAAATAATATTTTTTCAAGGACTTGTGCCAAGAAACTAGTTTGTCTCATGAGACCTACCGATACATCAAGGAGCTATAGTGGGCTTCACCCGTCACATATTAAGTCCAATGCATTCCCATATGAATGGTTTAAACATAACATAAACATTCGTCTTAAAACTAGCATATGAAATGTAAATAATTTCACCATAAACTATGAATGGTATAAAAATAGCACATCCACAGTCAAACATATCACAAAACCTTCAATACATTATAGAAGTTTTGTATCATAATAAATCAACTTCAAATAAGCGTAAAATCCATCAAAGAATGTTGACATAAATGAAATCAAAACACTTTTTAGAGGAATATCTCTTTCTATTTTGAAATAATTTAAGAGTCATATATTTATAAAATAAAAAATTTTCTTTGAAAATATTCTTATAAGCTTTTAAGGGAAGCTTCGACGATTTTATAACGGCGGAAAATAACCGCACCCGCCGTATAAGTTAAAAAAACATTCTTACCTTAATTCTGTCAAAAAGGTTAAAAAGCACCTTGTTTGGAAAACGACGGAAAGATTCCTTTATAAAACCCTTATAAAGAGTCAATCAAGGGTATAAATGACTTTAACCCATATTATTTTTAATATTAAAAATGTATTGAAATACATTTTTAAGAAACATGGATGTGGATGATAAAGAGATACCAGTAGATTATTACGTATAAATAACCTCGGATAATGGAGAGATTGCAAAATAAACCCTTACCTTGTACTTTTCCTTGGTTGGGGTAGGTTAAACTCCTGTATAATGGTGAAATAATTGTTATTAAATTATTCAATAATCATATACATTAATATGATATCATATATGATCTTTTAACATTTCTTTGTTAATAATATCTTAGAATTATCGTCGTTTCGGGTGTTAACTTACTCGTTTTCTATTATATGTTTTGTTACGTAATCCATGTTTGTAATGGTTAGGTTGTATCTTAATCATATTCAGAATTATATCAAGTCCTTATATACTATTATTTATCATCAAATGATAATTATACTTGAATGGATACGATGGAGAATGAATCTCATCGCGTTCGTGGAGACGGTAGTCCGTACGTACGCATGAGCGACAATATCATTCTATCGATATTAAAATAATATATAATTGGATAGTATATCATATATACAGAATAATTATCATGTTATATTTATTATTTACATGAGTTACACATCATTGTTATACTCATCCAAATAATAATATATTGAATAACAATTACACCACGACGTGGAGACGGTAAGCCGTACGTACGCACGTATGCTGACATGTTATTCAAAGGATGGATAGAATACTGAATATGGTTGTACCATATTTATAATAACATCACAGTATATATATGATACTGGAGTTATTATTTTATAATGGTAAAAACAAAGGAAGAAGATGTGGAAGAAGAAAGGAACTTGGAAGAGGGTGGTGAAATCATTACCTCTTCTTCGGGTTCTTCCTTTTGATTTGATCAAAAGGGCTCATTAGGTTGGCTTTATAATCAAACTAAGTCCTCTAGGTTGTAGTGAGGGACGTTGAGAGAGTATTTGGGTAGGGTTTGGCCGAACCAAAAGGCTTTTAAAGTGTAAAGAAATGAGAAGGAGGAGTGCTCTTTTATAAGAGGGGTGAGGGGCACCTTTGGAAATGTTAGAAATATTAATTTATAATAAATTAATATTCGGTTAATAATAGATCCAAAGTTGATACTTTAAAGATTAAGGTGGGGATAGGTCGAAAACCATTCAACCAATATAATTTAGACAGGTTTTGGTTACTATATTACCCTTATCTTTAATTATTAACTATACGTTAATTTGTTTCACCTTTATAATGTCTCGTTGTATTTTTTTATTATATGGTTAATAAACATACCATATACTTCCAAGAGTCCCCCAATAGGTCCATTAATGATATAACTATCATTATATAAGTCTCTGGGCCTAACCTTATAGTTTTAGGAATTTAATGTCAATTAATAATATAATATTTGTTTTAAAAACTCTTTTATGTCAATTTTGACACTATTCAATAGTTGATTTTTTTTGAAACTCATAACAGAATTATTACTTCGAAAAAAGTCAATTAAATAAATCCTAATATGTCATATTATCCTATAAAATTAGTTTAATTCATTAAAAGTTTCAAATTATATTTATTTGGGTATTTATAATATCAATTATTTTAATTTTTCACTATTATGGTAATTACTACATCATCATTGTGTCATAAATAAATTAAATTATTTAATCTCTAAAAATTATCAATAAAATATCATTATGTAGGAAATATTTTTATATTTATAATTATCATTTATATTCAAAAATCCAACATATATAATCCTATGTAAAAATTGTTTTTCTAAAAGATATATGCTTGTGTCATTTTTGTATTCATTTTAACTTAATTAAAACAAAGTGTCCCTATCAGCTACAAGTGGATCCATGGGGTCCCAAAATCGACCCAAAGATGCCCATGGTCAGCAATGTATCAACCAATAAGGTTAGGACACATTTTAGGGTAAAAGTTTATTATCATAATATTATTTTTAACCCTTATTTACCAGATTTACCCTTTAACCATGGTAAATAAAATATTTACCGAAATAATTATTCAAAATGTCTAAAAATAAAAGTTACCTATTTACACAATTTGAACATCCTGATTCCAAATATGGAATCCATTTTTCCAAATTCAAAACATAGAAGTGGCAGAAATTAATTTAAAATTAATTCCCGTTGTTAAAACAAAAAGCGTGTTTTTAAGAGATAATAACTATCAAAAGATTGGCACTTGTTTATGTCTGGTTTAATTGTGAAATTATGTCCAATGACAAAAATTGAATTAAATGGTAAAAATATATTCTAAATATAATTTAAAACCACCCAAATTCATAATTTTTAAATATTAATTATTTTGATTAAAAAAGTTGTTTTTAATTAAAATTTAGTAATTTTCACTATTCATCAAAATATAAAAGTTATCCGAAAGGTACCAAAATTTCACCCTAGGCTAATTTAGATATTCCTAATCCAAAAATGAAGTCCATTTTGAGAGATAGAATTTATAAAATTTCAAAAAGTAGGCATTACTATTCATAACGGCTAGTTTGATTGGTCGTGGTGTGTTAGAATCTCGAAGTTGCGTACAACACACGCTATCACATTATTCAAAGAGAAGCGTACCATAGAATCTTGGGGTGTTAGAAAAAGGGTAGTTTTTCTGTTTACTATTTTGAAGTTGAAGCTGATCAGTTGTGGTTGATCTTGAAAAATATCAGGGATGGTGAGGAGATTGATTCTCTATATTGGGATGAATTCAAAGGTCTGTTTCTTGAGAAATATTTTCTAAAATGGTTCATATTAGGATGGAAAAAAATTCTTGGAATTGAAGCAGGAGTATGAATCAGTGGTTGCTTATGAAGAAAAATTCACTCGAGAAGCAAGGTGTGCTCTAAATTTCATCTGAGATCTTAATATTAGGATAAATCAATTATACTCAGGACTGAGGCCACAATATTGAATAGAATTAGACTCTTGTGAGTTAAAAAGATATGAAAAACCTGTCAGATGTGTCAAGAAGGTAGAAACGGAGTTTTCTGATGATCAGGTGTTCCAAGAGAGAAAACAAAATAAGTGGTCCATTTGGCATGTAAAGATAAAGAATTCATCAATGAATCCTAGAGGTAAGAAAATTAAATATCCATCTTGTGAGAAGTGTGGTTAAAAGCATCCAGGAGAATGTTTTTCAAAGTATGGATAATGCTTCTGGTGTGGAAAGTCTGGTCATATTGCTTGTAACTGTAAGGAAGATGATCAAGCAGGAAATGAAAACCCAACGGTAAGATGTTTTATGTGCAATGAAATGGGTCATTATGCAAATGAGTGTCCAATGAAGAAATAAAATGAGGGAAAACATCCAGACTATAAGTAGAAAGGGGTGGTGAAATCCATTGCAACTACTTCAGTAGATGTTGGTCCATCGAATGAAGTAGTATCATGTACACTGTTCATTTTTTAAGATTATGCCAACGTGTTTTTTGATTCCGTGTCTACACATTCTTTCATTTATGAGAAGTTTTCTAGTAAATTGGGAATTCTATATCAAGATATGAATCCTAAACTTATGGTAAAAAAACCAAGGGGAAATGTTGAGACCAAAAGAAAACATAAGAACCTTCCTGTCCTTGTGTGTGGAAAGAATCTACCTACAAACCCTATAGTTTTTACTCTAGTAGAGTTTGATGTTATTTTGGGCATGGATTGGATTTATATTTATCATGCTAAGATTGACTGCATAGCTAAAGAGGTTTTTTTTTAGAAATAATTTCAGTTTTGTGTATAATAATGAACCTTCACTTTTGATAACATATCAAGAAGTCGAGAAACTAGTAAAAGATGGAAATGAATTTTACCTTGCACATATTGTTGAAAACAAAGGTACAATCCAGATTAATGATGTGCCAGTTGTAAATGAGTATCTTGATGTTTTTATTGATGAGTAACCTGGTATTATACCTGATCAGGAAGATGAATTTAATGTTGAATTAGTTCCTAATGCTAAGCCAATTTCAAAACCCCTTTATTGAATTGATCAAATTGAACTTTTAGAGTTAAAGAAGAAATTAAAGGAGTTATTAGATAATGGTTTCATTCGAACTAGCACATCAACATGGGGTGATCTTTTCTTGTTTGTTAAAAAGTAATATGGTTCAATGAGACTTTGCATTGATTATAGAGCATTGAATAACATCACTGTTAAGAACAAGTAACCTTTACCTCATATCGATGATTTGTTTTATTATCTCCTAGGAGCTCATTACTTTTCAAATATTGACTTGATGTTGGGGTACCATCAGTTGAAAGCAAAGGAATAAGGCATTCTAAAGACCACATTTTGTACTAGATATGGCCATTATGAATTTGTAGTTATGCCTTTTGGGTTAACCAATGCACCTGTTGTATTCATGGATCTTATGAATATATTTTTATATGATTTCATGGATAAGTTTATGGTTGTGTTCATGAATGATATTTTTGATTATTCTAAAAGTAAATAGGATCATGAAAGTCATTTAAGGGTTGCCTTTTAAACCTTAAAAGGAAAAAAATTGCATGAAAATTTCAGAAAGTGTGAGTTTTGGTTACAACAAATATCTTTCCTTGGTCACATTGTTTCAAGAAATGGAATAACTGTTGATATTTATAAAATAAAAGTTGTTTAAGAATTTCCAATACCCACAAATATAACCAAGATCCATAGTTTTCTTGGTTTATCAGGTTATTATTGTAGGTTTGTTGAGAATTCTGCACTATTATCTAGTCCAATGACTAAGTTAACTCAAAAAGGTGTTATGTTCATTTGGACAAAATAATGGGTTGATTGTTTTTATGAATTGAAAAGAATATTGGTGAATTATCTTGTTTTGGAATTACCTTCCAGAGATGGTAAATTTGTTATCTACAATGATGCTTCATTGAAAGGAATTGATTGTGTCCTCATGCAGAATGATCAGGTAATTGATTATGCTTCATATCAGTTGAAACCTCATGAGTTAAATTACCCTACACATGATTTGTAATTAGCTATTATTGTTTTTTATTTAATAATTTAGAGGCATCATCTATATGGAGTAAAATTTGAAATATATACTGACACAAATGTTTTAAGTATATATTCACTGAGAAAGAATTGAACATGAAACAAAAGATATGTCAAGAATTAATCAAGTATTATGATTGCACGATCCTTTAGCATATAAGAAAGGAAAATAAAGTGGATGATGCTTTGGGTCAAAAAGTAAAGCTACATTAACCATGCTACATTTGGAATGAGATCCTTTGGTTTTTGATTTGATGAACTTTGGAATCGATGTTTTTGGTGCAAGAAATTCCTCTATTTTGTTTCATCTATCAGTGAAATCATCTCTATCAGACAGAATAAAGAAAGCGCAGAAAGAAGATAGTGAGTTAGAGAAAAAGGTAGAGTTGGTTCAGAAGGGTAAGTTTCCTGAATTTAACAATGATAATGATTGTGTTTTGAGGTTTGGCAAAAGATTATGTGTTCCTTGTGATTCATAGTTGAAGAATGAGTTGTTATGTGAAGCTCATAGTTCTCTATTTTTAGTTCATCTTTGCAGTACTATGATGTATGGTTATCTTCATGAGTATTACTGGTGGGATGGAATGAAAAGAGATATTGTTGACATTACTATGAAGTGTTTGACTTATCAGCAGGTTAAAGCAGAGTGGTAGTTACCGAAAGGAATGATTAGTCTTTACCGGTTCCATAGTGGAAATCGTAAAATATATCCATGAACTTCAATGTGGTATTACCGAAGAGATCTTGAGGTGACAATGCAATCTGGGTAATTATTGACCGGTTGACTAAATCTACTCATTTCCTTCCTATTAGAGATAATTTGTCTCTAGATCAACTTTCTCAGTTGTATGCTAAAGAGATAGTCAGGTTGTATGGATTTTCCCTCTCCATTATATCTGATCATGATCCCAGGTTTACTTCTATTTTCTGGAAAGTCTTTAAAAAGTCATTGGGTACTGAATTAAATATTAGTACAACATTTCATCTGCAATCATATGGATAGATAGAATGAAAAATTCAGACCTTAGAGGATTTGTTACGTGCTTCCTCAGTGGATTACCAAGGAATTTGGGACCAACATCTTTCTTTGGTTGAATTTTCATATAATAACAATTTTCATTCCAGTATACAGATGGCTCCATTTGAGGCATTATATGGGAAGTGATGTCAAACTCTTTCTTTTTGGGATAAAGTAGGTGAGAGGAAGTTGATGGGACCAGAATTTCTAGAAGAGATGGTAGAAAAAGTTCAGTTGATTTAGAAGAACTTGAGAACATCTTAGAGCAGGAAGAAAAGTTATGTAGATAACCGGAGGAAGTATCTTTCTTTTGAGGTTGGTGATCATGTCTTTCTTAGCGTTTATCTATGGAAAAGTGTGATGCATTTTGGAAAGAAAGGAAAGCTAATTCTGAGGTTCATTGGACCCTATGAAATCCTAGATAAGGTTGTATCAGTTTCCTATAGATTGGATTTACTTCCAATTTTATCCCAGGTACACAATGTTTTTCATGTTTCAATGTTGAGAATGTATATGCCCGATCCATATCATGTTTTGAGCCCAGATGTAGTTCAGTTGGAAGAGAATCTCTCTTATGAGGAACAACTAGTTCATATTAATGACCAAAGAGAAAAAAATTTGCGGAATAAGATAATTCATCAGATATAGGTTTTTTGGAAGAACCATATTGTTTAAGTGGCAACGTGGGAATTTGAAAATGTTATGAAGGATAAATACCCCCACTTATTTGATAAATGAATAAAAATTGCGAGGGCGCAATTTCCAAAAGGGGGGAAGGATAAAACATACTAGGTAAATAAAGAATAATAAATTTTTATATTTATTAATATTTTTTAATTAAATATTAATTTTACTTTAAATAGGACACTATGTTCTATGGATTACCCGATACGCAACAACGGGTTTTTTTGAAATCTATCATTGCATACTAATAATATAATAATATTATTTTAAATGGTAGTTAATTCCTAGATGTTGTATTGATGGGAATGAATAGAACAAACTAAATTATGATTATACATGTTCATTAAATGTTTTTACATTTATCTAATAAAAGATAGAGGCTTAAAATGTGAATGAATCAAATTTTAAACACAAATACTCTAATATTCCTTAAAAGGTTGATTTACCGCCTTTTAATGGTAAATCCTCATTAAATCTAGTTTTGGTAACTTTTATATGATATATTTGAATAAAATAAAATTCTTATTTATAATTGGGACATCAAAATTTACTTTGGATGAAATTTTGGTATTTTTATGATAACATTTATTTTTAATTAATAGTGAAAAATACTGTATTTTAATTCAAAACTACCTTCAAATCTAATTTATTTATAAGGTTAGATTATATTTTAAATTGGTTTTAATGTGTAATTATATTATGTTTTTACTATTTAATCCAATTTTTGTCAATGGAAGTAATTTCACTTTGAAATTGGACATAAATAAGTGTCAATCTTTTGATAGTTATTATTTTTAAAAACACTCCATTTGTAATGACAACTGGAATTAATTTTAAATTAATTTATTCCACTTCTATGTTTCGAATTTATAAAAATGTATTCTATATTTTTAATCAGGAGGACCATATTGTGTAAATAGGTAATTTTTATTTTTAGACATTATGAATATTTACTTTAGTAAAAATTTTATTTACCATGATTAAAGGGTAAATATGGTAAATAAGGGTAAAAAATATTATTTTTATTATAATATAAAATTACCCTAACATGTGTCTTAATCATATTGGTTGATAAATTTTTAGCCATGTGAATACTTGGGCCGATTTAGGGACCCCATAGTGCAGCTTGGGAGTGACAATGACACTATTTTAATTAACATAAAGTAAAGGAAAAAATGACATAAACAAATATCTTTTAGTAAATCAATTTTTAAATGGGGTTATATAAGATATATCTTCAACTATAAATATGAATTTAAAATATAAAAATATTTCATACATCATGGTATTTGTTTTATAATTTTTATACATCAGATAAATAATATTATTTATGACACAATAATGATGCAGTGTTTACCTCATTAATGAATGATTTAAATAAATAAGATTATAAATAATAAAACAATATCCAAAACCTATCCAATTATTATTGGATGGTTTTATTTAAAACACGATTTATATTATATTCTACTTTAATTATTTTTTGACCTTTTTAAACTGATGATAAGTTTATAATAAAATAATTTTTTCAAACTATCCAAAAGAGCCCCTCCTCCCCCTTATAAAAGGACACCACTTATAACTCATTCATCACACCTCTCAAGCCCATTGGCTCATCCCAAATCTTAATAAATAAGATCCCCAAATCCCTATCCTCCTTTTATAATCCTTACCTTATGCATAAGTCACTTCAAGTAAACCTTTTGGTTCAAACCAAAGGGAGATACCCGATTTAAAGGTAACGTCTTCTTTTAAGTTCTTTTCTTTTCTTTTACTTCTCCAACCCCATAAATAATTTTTATTCATTTTTTTACAAAAAAAACAGTATCCTAAATATACTAGGTTTCTTTAATGAGAAGTATTCTAAATAAACTTACATACACCTCCATCTAATTGATACGAACATACTTTTTCTATGGATGGCGAACTACTGCTTCACGAAACGATGATTCTTCAAATATCTCCAACCGCCACTCATGGTGGCCATTATGATGGAAATGTATTTATATATGATATATATTATGTTTATTTTTTATTTATGGTTCTTTATTTTTCATTTATATCATACCTTTATGGTTTCCATAATGGGTAGATGTGAAAATTTCATTTGAGAAAGTACAAACTTCTGCACCCTCAAAGTGATATGACTCATTCATACCATATGGTGAATGTATATGTAACACCCCGATATTTTATGAGAAGTATTCTTTTTAATTTATTTGATGTATTTTGTTATATTCTACACCAATATAATCTTGCGCTATACGCAACACTGTATTAGCTTGCAGTATATGCAACACTATTCTTGGATCGTGTTACACACAATTTCAAGTTCGTTTGATAGAAGATATTCTACGCAACATTAAGTGTGTGTATATATATATATATATTCAATGTATAAAAGAAATATGGTTGGATTCTATTATACACAACAAAAAAGGAATCTTGCACTACACGCAACCCTGACTTGGCTTGCATTACACGCAATCACAACCTTCGATGATAGCGTGTGTTGTACGCAATACCGAGTTTCACTAAACAACGATATGTTATTAAAATATTATATAAACTAGATGTAATGAATATTAATACCAAATTTTTAAAATTTTATAAATTTGATCTTTCAAAATGGACTTCATTTTTGGATTCGGAATATCGAAATTAGCCTTGGGTGAAATTTTGGTATTTTTCTGAAAACTTTCAATTTTTGATTAATAGTGAAATCACTGAGTTATTGGTTAAAACCGACTTTTTATTTAAATAATAATTTATTTTATTTAAATTTATTTTAGGTAAAAATAGATACATAATAATTATATAAGTTCAATATAAATCATTGGAGTCATTTAATAATAATTTTATATATATATATATAAATTATTTAACTTTTCACCGCCTTTTACCCACCTTCTAAGAGCATTTGCAATTGTGCATAAAACTTAATTTTACCGCTTCTGTGAGTTAAATTTTGAAAATCCAAGAGACATGGTTAATATCAAGGAGTAAAATATAGTTCAATAATATAAAAATAATTTTTGGTGAATAGTAACTTTTTACTTTTATTTACCACGGTTAAAAGTAAATAGGGAAATTAAGGGTAAAAATGATATTATTATTACCCTAAAACATGTTCTAATTCTATTGGATTATTTTAATTTGACCAAAAGAAACCTTAGGAATAAAATATTACCCTTTAGGTCCACTTGGATTAGATTAGGAAATTTATAATTATTTTATTTAAAGAAGAGTTAAAAGAGTTAAAATCAAAGCTTAATAACTAAAACATTTTTAATATAGGGTTATACATACAATAAATTCGACTATAAATATTTATTAGAAATATAAAAATATTTCATACATAATGGTATTTTATTTATAATTTTTAGACTTTAAATAATTAAATTTATTTATGACATAATGATGATATTGTAATTACCATATTAATGAAATTTTAAAATAATTGATGTCATAAATACCCAAATAATCGTAATTTTATACTTTTTATGAATTTCAATATTTTTATAGGTTAATATGACATGTTATTATTGATTTAATTAACTGTTTTTGAACTAATCATGCTGTTATGATTTTCACAAAAATCAATTACCAAATAATGTCAAAATTGACATAAAATAGTTTTTAAAACAAATATTATATTATTAATTGTTATTTTATTTATAAAAATATAAGGTTTAGCCAAATGACTTAGATAAGGTTATATATATTAATAATAAACCACTTGGGGTTCGTTTGTCTTGTTATAGTATGTTTATTAACCATATAGTGTAAGAAAACAAGAAGACACGGTAAAGGTTAAATTATTTAACTTAGAGTTAAATCTAAATGATAAGGTTAAAATAGTAACCTAAACTTATCTAAAACCTGTTGGTTGAGAGGATTTAGACCCATACCTACTTTATCTTCGACATAAATCAATTTGGTGCTATTATAAACCGAATATGGCTTTATTATAAAATAATATTTTAAGTTTTTCCTAAGGTACCCCTCTCCTCCTTTATAAAAGGGAACCTCCTCCCTCTTCTATTTACACAATTTTGAGCCTTCAATCTCAGCCAACCCCTGACCATTTTCCTTTTCAACTTCCCTAGAAACATTATAGAGGTTCTGGTCTCCTCAAAAGACCAACTCTAGTGCCTTAAGAGGTGGTTAAGAAGAGGCGCGCCAAAGAAGAGGTAATATCCTTTACCGATTCTTTCCAATTTATTTCTTCTTCTACTTCTTCTTATTTATTTTTTTCATCATAAATTAATAACATCAGTATCACTCATATAATTATATGTTATTATAAATATGAAACAGCCCTATTTAATCTTTTATCCATCCTACAGAAAATGAAATCACCGTGCCTGCGTACGTACGGAATACCGTCTCCACGCCGTGGTGTAATCTGTTTTATACCACCACCTTACATGGATGGGTATAATGGTGTAAATAAAAAACTATATATGGTTATTGTAAAGTGATATTGATTCTTAAATATTATACATACACTTCAATAAAATTCCACGATCATGGGAATGATATCATCGCTCGTGTGTACGTACGGACTACCGTCTCCACGAACGCGATGAGATTCATTTTCCATGATTAACCATTCAAGAATGATTATAAAGTATATATAATGAATAATAATGAAATATATGACATAATGAAGATACTATATTTAATTATACATATATATATATATATATTTCATCTACTTACTTCCATTCAAGTCAATAAGGAAAAGAAAACAGCGTTCATGCGTACGTACGACCTACCGTCTCCATGAACGGCATATTTAATTTTATTTATCTATCTGTTATATATATATATATATACTGAATATATATGATATATAAATCATGATTTAAATTCTAGAAGTAATTAAATCATGATATAAGTAATAATAATATCAAGAACAACAAGTCCAATATCATATGATAAATGAAACAATTTTACCCAAAACGCTACGTTAACATGGAATTTAAAAAAGAACGGGTAATATAAAGTCATAAGTGAACCATATATGATATCATAATAATGAATATGATTCTGTAATAATTCAATGACATTATTTGAATCATTATACAGGAGGTTCAGATACGTACGAAGCATATCAGACCTAAGTTAAGGGATAATTATTCCAATCTCATTCTTATCTGAGATTGTTTATTTGTAAGTATTTACTGGTGTTATGTTTATTATCCATTTCCATATGTTCTCAAAATGTTTTCATAAAATGCTTAGTTTTCATCCATGTATGTTTAAATTCATTTTTACCTTTTTTTTACTTTTACCACATTATATGGAAGGAATATTTCTTTTGTTTACCATACGAGGTACTTTTTGACTTTTCTGGAAAAAGTACGAGAAGAATGTTTTTTTAACTTATACAGCATGAAAAGATTTTTACAATTTCATAATGCCTTATTTTCATGAAGCTTACTCTACCAGATTTAATGACTGTTTTTCAACAAAATCCTTTTCTTTTAAAATTTCATTACATTTTGTGAAAAGAAAATGATTTTGAAGAAGAAATGATATTTTCCTCAAGAATTCATTTCAAGTGTTTTATCAAAACCATTTTTCTATATAAGATGGAATTATTTCATATGTGTATATTTCAAGTATAATTTCTCTATGATTTACATGTTTTCACTTTTCTTATGATGAAATGATATCCATTTTTTATGTATGGATTATGTTATGATGGGATGATGTTTATGAAACCCATTTTATACTTTGGGTAATGATGAATGATTTATGTTCATGTTGTGGCACAAGTAAGAATGATTTCATTATGAGATGGGTGGGACCTATATCTCCCTCCAATGCATTGGGTAAAGATTTATATCTCATGAGATTGACATGGCTGGAATGGTAAGTTAATCTGGTTCAGTGTTACGAGACTGAAATGAGGAGTGAACTCGATTCCGAAAGGGACTTTGTCCACTAAGATGGTCTTGGCAGCAATTCCTTGGCTACTATAGAAATCATATCATGTGATTAATGGTTTACCACAATTAAATGCTTTATTCCCCTGCTATTTTATCATGATTAATGTTCCTTTATGACCTATGTCTTACATTCTGCCAAGATTTATTTCAAAACTCAATATTTTGATGTGTAAACTTTATGTTCATGTTTTGAAGTTCAAATGTATATGGTTTGTTTTATTTTTTACATGATTACCCTTATTGAGAATTTGAGCTCACCCTTTATATGTTTTCTTTTCCCCAGGATATAAATAAAGGTTTTAGGTAAGAAAAAAAGGAGAAGATCTTTATGGGAGATTTTGTAGATCTTTCACCGTGATTAGAATATTATGATCTGAGATTCCAAAGACACTAAACTATTACAGTCTTAGTGTGTTTGTTTTTGTTATGTATAAAGTATTCCAAAAAAAGTAATGTAATGTCCATGTATGTCAAGATTTGGGTTTCTACACAATAAATGATGGAGTTTCTAAAATTATATATGATATTATACTGTATTTGTAATATGATTATTTATAATTAAGTTTTCATCCCATTAAAATACAAAATATAAATGAAAGTAGGGTTCATGCGTATGTATGTCTTACCATCACCATGAACGGTGCATTTCATTTCTTATCTCCAAATGTTATGTACTATTATAAATACATATATACATGATATATATGATATCTAAATCATGAATATATTTCCGTAGAAAATGGAATTTTGACCATATGAACAACTTGTAATTATAAGAAGTTTATTTTTCATTCAAGTACCAAATATCGATAAAATGGCCATTATTAACTTAAATGATTACATAATGTATATAACTTGGTAATAAGTAATATAAAAGGAATAATAAACATTAAAAGGGTTCTTAAGAAAGTAAGAAGGTTAACTTTAGTTTATTATTTAGGAGATTAAAGAACGACCGAGTCAAGTCGGACACAAGGTAAGGGAACTTCTTAACCCAATTTCCATTCATTTGGTTGATTTTCCCTTTCTTGTTTATGTAGTTCTTTTATTATGTGAGAAATTAATTTTTATATCCTATATTGAATTTATACATGATTTATTTGTACTTATAGTGAATACACATAATGGATCTATTTTATTTTAAAAATGATCTTTATAAGGGACTTCATATCAATCTCTGTTCATTGAGGCATATTTTGAGATATACATGCATTTCTTTTATACGGTGTATCAACTCCTTTCAATTTTCATTTAATTTAAAGGGAATATTTTTTTCAACGAAAAATTTTACTAAACGACAAGAGGAATACTTTTAATGTTTGTTGCGACAATGACCTCTCCGCAGTCATAATCATTATTTGTCCTCCCCTATAAGCCTCAACATTTTTTAATGAAAAGGAAACCCCTTATTCTTTTTTTGGGTGTTTCGGTATTGAAAATGATTTTTGAAATGGATTGATTATTTCAATATCTTGAAATAATTTCTTGTGATTTCAAATGAAATTTTATTTTTGAAATGTTTATATTTTCAATATTTTATGAGTTATGATTTTTGGTACTTTGACATTTGACGGGTGGTTATCTGATAAACCAAATGACTGGTGGTGTCATGATAAACCAGGATGGGTGGTTACATTATAACCTCAAATGCATTGGGTATAGAAGTTTATTGTATAGTTACTCCATTTAGTGATATGTGTGGAAGTCGACTGTATGGTTATTCCATCTAAGTATGTTTTTGTCCCAATTTGCCATTAAATGTTACATGTTCTTTCTATGGGTTTTATGGTAATATTTTGGTTACAAATGGGTAAGCAATGATATTTTATTTAGTGAAGAGTATTTACTACTTCATAAAGGTGAAAATTATTACTTATGGAAAGGTATTCATGGTTTACTTGTTGTTTTGAAAAACTAACAGTTTTCCTTCTTTGTGCATCCCTTACTGAGCTTTTTGTGCTCATCCCAAGTTTTTGAAATGTTTTTCACAGGACATAAAGTGTAATATGGTCATGTATTGGATCAATGGAAAGTCATTTTTTCTAAAACATGGAACTACACATGACACTTTTTTTCAAAGAGTTTTTATTTTATGAAAAAATAAATACTGAGTAGAAGTGTCTATGTGTAATATTCAAGTTGTTATGCTTATGTTATGACATAATTCTCTAAATATCTAATCCTGAAAAGTTCCTCAATTTGAATTATTAACTCAATTCAAGATTTGGTAATGTTTAAGGCTGGTTCCTTATAGTTACATATCAATCTCATGGTTTTGATAGGAAATGAAATATGGAGTTCAAAGGAAAATCTCAAAACAATGGTGAAAAGAATATGAGTGTTTCATTATGCTCAAATTGTGGAAAGAATCATGGTGGAGATTGTCTTAAAGGGACTAGAAAATGTTTTAAGTGAATAAAATAAGGTCAGTGAGCAGTTGAGTGCCATAGTAATGGGAAAAAGTTTACTAATGATGTGAATAGAGAAAATAACAAAGATAATACACCACCCACACTTCAATGCTAAAAGTGCAAGGAAATGGGTCATTATGATAACCAATACCCAAATACAAAGGTTAATGATTATGATCGACTTAATAAATCTCTTAAGGCTAAGGATACAGGCAAATAACATGTGATCACTATTGGTTATGTTGAGTATGACAACGAAGTGGTGGAATGACTAGGTGTTTATGTAATGGGATTACTGCTGCAAATCATTTTTTACCCTTTTTAAAAACCAGTTCATGGGTTGCTGGTACCCATACAATAGAAACCAGGTACCAAAAATCACAAACAGTTTGAAATTTAAAAATTCAAATACACCGCCATCATTTCCTCGAGCCGCGAGCCTTCCACCTCGAGTCATGAGCCTACACTAGGTCTAACATGACATAATCTTCAGACAAATCCACAACACCAGATCGCCGGCGAGATTCACCAGTGTCCATTGTCACCTTCAAAATCAACGTCGGATAGAACCCGTCATCATCGCCGTAAATCAAGGATCCACAAAAAACATCACCTGCACCACAGACAATCACAAATCCAAAAATTCAAACGCAACTGGTGCACAACATGAACCAAATCAACCATAAAACAAGATAACTACAGTGATTCACAAACATCGCAGAGACACCAAGAGTGCAACAAAGAAAGCTTCCAACCCAAACGCTATAAAAGACCTCATAAGACCCTCAAACCACTCAACCACCGTGGACCAAGAGAAGACCTTCAAATGCTGAGAAACTCACCACAGGACCAACGAGCAGCCAAGAACAAAACCCAGAGTGCTCTGAAGAGTATTCCAGCGAGAAGGAGAAACATCGCAACCCTATCTTACAACCGCAGATCTGAATCAACAACCACAGAAGCCCATAGCGCAAATCCACAGCATGAGAGGAGGCCACAGAACCACCACAGAGAGCATAGAGGGATCCATAGAAAAACCACCACTAGAGGGAGGCACCGGTGGGAAAACCAAAGACATTAGAGAGGGAACCTTCAAACCATTAAGAACATCACAAATAAAAAAGGAAGAGAAGACCTCCCCTCCCAAGAACAAACCAGATCCGTCGTCAGGCTTCAAAGGGACACAGACGCATTGAGACTAGCCGCGCAACACCATCACCCAACCGCCAAGGCATTCGGAGAGGGAAGGAACATGAGAACGGGGGAAAACCCTAGTCGCCTTGGAAGGGGGAAAGATACGCCACTCAGAGGCCCTCGTTAATGGGATTACAAAATTGTATTGTTGAATCACTTTTATAGTATTATGGAATATTAGAATATCTATTTATTGGTTAATTATGGTTTCTCGTAAGTATATAGTACCAGTAACCATAAAAAGTGATTGAAATATTTTTGGAAATCACATGATATGCTCATAATTAATGGATAAGTAGATAATGAGATGTTTGATAGTATTAATGAGCTTAGAACTGATATAAGGACAAAGAGATATCATGGTTTGAGTATATATATATATTTTTTAGTATTTTTGGTTTTTGTAAAGAGTTAATTTTGATAGAATTCATGTTTTCACTAAGATTCTAGGGTAATTCATGTTATTATAATGTTTCATGAGAATACATGACTAAGGTATTCACATTTTTGGAATGTGATAACCAAGAACTACCTTATAAGATATGGGAGATAAATGTTATATCAATTTAGTTCACCTCTTTCTAAAGTTTTATATTTTTTGTTTTGGAAAGGATTGTAATTTTATCTATTTATGGATATTGTATGTTATATACTATTTGATGTTTGTTAGATTAATGTATTATCTCACTATAGGTGGAATTATGAATATTTGATTACCTTGATAACCTCTTTTTTTGAGACAAATGGAATGACTTATAATTATATCGAATGATATAACAAAACTTAATGAATGAAAAATTCAACTTCATTTCTTTAAATAATAGATTATGTGGAAATCTTTCAAGGCATGAACAATGGTGATATTGTACCAAAATCAAGTAAGTATTTATTCTTAGGAAAAATTATTCAAATTTAGGAGAAGGATCATGAAAACTAGAATGATTTTCTTCTTCCCTTATTATCCGATGAATTATATTGTTCCGTAAATCATTGTAGATTTATATCTTTCTAGTTGTTAACTTTCTCCAAGCCTTGTTCTCTCTATCACTATCAATCAGAACTTGATGTTTATATTTTTTTTCATCCATATCCATGTTTTCACATCCCATTTATGTTATACTATATGGAAAAATAGTGATGAGTTACTTTGTGTAACCATAATGTTTTAACTTTCCTTTTTAAAATGAAGTTTTAGTATTCCTTTTTACGATGTGGGTTTCTATGTAAAAAACTTTCATGTAGTAAACCTTTTATAACCCCGATAAATTTTGAGGGAGAAATTCATTTTAAGGGGGGGTATAATGTAACACACCAATATTTTATGAGATATAATATTTTTTATTAATTTGATATCTTTTTCTTATGCTACACTAAGATTATATTTCACTATATGCAACACCGTCTTAGTTTTCTTTATAAACAACACTATACTTGGCTTGTGTTACACACAATTCTATGTTCTTTTGATAGAATTCATTTCATGCAAAACTGAGTATAGATTTTGTTCAACGTATAAAAGAACAATGTTTGGATAATGTTATATGCAAAACCTAAAGAATCTTTCACTAAACGCAACACTGAATTGGATTTCTTTACATGTAAGAGCGACCTTCCTCGATAGCATGTGTTGTATGCAATACCAAGTTTCACTAAACAATGATATATTATTAAAATATTATTTTTTAATTGGATATAAACTATCCTTTATTAATAGTATTAACTACATTTTTTTAGTTTTATAAAACATTAAAATTCATATTATGTATTTTCTAGAACATGATATAAGAAAAAAATCATTTTTTCGAATAAAAGAAGTATTTTTCAAAAAATACAGTTTTGCTGCCTTTTGATGGCACACCCATTTTAAATCTAGTTTTTAAAAATTTTATATATTCTATTTGAAAAAATAAAATTCATCTTTGGAATATGGAAATAAAAATTTACTTTGGTTTAATTTTTTGTTTTTTCTGATAAAATTTATATTTTAATGAATAGTGGAAAATACTGCATTTTAATTCAAAATAGTCTTTTCTTATAATTTATTTATATAGTTTGATTATCATTTTAATTTGCTTTAAAGCCTAATTGGATTATATTTTTATCATTTAATACAATTTTTTCATTGTAAGTTCTTTCACATATAAATTTGATATAAAAAGATCTCAATCTTTTGATTGTTCTAACTTTTTAAAAACACGCTTTCTGGTTTTGACAGCAGGAATTAATTTAAAATTTATTTATAGAAATTGTGTGTTTTAAATTTATAAAAATTGATTCCATTTTTGAAATCATAAGGTCCAATTTGTTTTAAATATTAACCTTTTATTTTTTGATATTTTGAATAATAACTACGATAATTTTTATTTACCACAGTAAAAGGTAAATCGGGTAAATTAGAGTAACAAACAATATTATAAAGATAATAAATAAACCTCTACACCTACCAAAAACCTATTAAATAAATTAAATTCTTCAAATATCACCCAAGGGTCAGAATTTATTCATTTAATGGACTTTTGTCCACGAAAGTGATGTAATTATAATTAAAACAAAAGCAAGTGATAACATGTCACTCTCTTAAAACTTATAAATATAATAATTTTAATATAGTGATAAAATTCATAAAACATAGAACATAAATATTCTATAGAAACAAAATAAAATTATCTACATCATATGAATTTATTTATAATTTTTAGAGACTAAATAATTACCATTAGTAATGACACAATAGTGATGTAGAAATTATTTTATTGATAGAAATATCAAACAAATGGTTTTAAAAATAATAAAATAAATATCATATGTACTAATTAATGTTCAACAAAAAAACATTTAGGTGACCATGACATTTTAAGAGTGTATTAAATATTTTTTTTTCGAATTTATCTTTTGTGTGAATTTTATTTAAAGTCAAATAAACGAATAGTATCAGAATTTACACTATTGATATTTTATAAAAATTGCATATTATTAAATTATTTAAAAATTTGAAAATTGATAATTATAGGGTCTAAAATTTCATAAATTATATAATTATGGACAATTTACAACAAATAAGTAAATATTTATAACCATTTAATATTTAGAATTTTATTACCCCAAATAAAATTAAATTTATTAAATAAGGATAAATAAAAATTACAAGGTTTAAAATAAAATTAAAACATGTATAATTTTTTTTGGTTGATAGGATTTACACCCCTAATAATCATATATTAGAAATAAATGAGATTTGGACCATTATAAACTGAAAATAAATTTATAATAAATTAATATTTCAAAACTTTCTTAAAGTTCCCCACCTCCCTCTTATAAAAGGCCACCGCCTCTACCCACTTACTCATACCTTTAAACCCCTTTGGATCATCCAAAATCTACCCAAATAATCTCCCAATATCTCTCCCTTACTCTTATAGTCCACACCTAGGGAATAAATCTATCGTAGGGAGATATTTTGTGCAAATCAAAAGGAGATACCTGAAAAAGAGGTAATTTTTTTATCACCTCTTTCAAAATTATTTTCTTCTTCTACATTCTATTATTATGTTTTTTCCATAATAAAGTTATAAATCCATTGTATAATACATGTTTTTATTTTATTATAATTATGTTACAACCTTATTCCTTCTTTTATCCATCCTACTAATAAGAATATCACCATACATACATATGTACGGCTTACCGTCTCCATGTTGTGGTGTAATTTGTTATTCAACAACAATTAAATTGGATGGGTATAATAATGAGTATAATGGATTTAAATAACGAATATAACATGGTAATTATTCTTTATAATTTATATTCCATCCAATTCCATACTATTTAACCATTAAGTGAATGATATCATCGCTCGTGCGTATGTAAGACCTACCGTTTCCACGACGCAATGAGATTCATTCTCCACGTTAACCATTTAAGAATGATTATAAAGTATATATAATAAACAATAATGAAATATATTAAATAATAATGTTACTGGATTTATATATATATATATGTGTGTGTGTGTGTGTAATTTATTTTCTTCCATTCAATTCAATAAGGAAACGGAAACAACGTTCATGCGTACGTACAACCTACAGTCTCCATGAATGGTGTATTCCATTTCATTTCTGTATCTATTATAAATATTTATATACTGAATATTTATTATATATAAATAATGATTTAAATTATGGAAGTAATTTAATCACGATATAAGTAATAATATCAAGAATAACAAGTCAAAACACGTATGATAAATAAATTGATTAATACCCAAAACGTCACTTTAACATGGAATTGCTAAATGAACGGGTAATATAAAGTCATAAGTGAATCATATATGAAATCATAAATATTATTATGGTTCTTTTACCAGTTAATAATACATTTAAACCCAATATAAAAGAGTTTCTAATACATATGAATCATATCGGACCTAAGGTAAGGGATAATTTTTCAGTCTCATTTTTATCCAAGATTGTTTATATATAAGTATTTACTGAGAATATATTTATAATCCATGTCTATGTTTACTAAAAATGATTTCATAAATTTTTACTATTATTTTATGTGTGTTTAAAGTCACTTTTATCATTTTTTTTCTCTTACTACATGGTATGGAATGAATCTTTCTTTTGTTTACCATACGATGTACTTTTTGACTTTTCTGGAAAAATTATAAGGGGAATGTTTTTTTAACTTATACATCATGAATGGATTTTTTTTATAGTTTCATGGGGCCTTATTTCCATGAATATTTCTCCTACACTATTTCAAGTTTATTTTAAATTAAATTATTTTCTTTTAAAATTTCATGGAAATTTGTGAAAAGATTTTTTTTTTGACAAATAATGGATATTTTCCTCCAGAATTAAGTTCAAGTGTTTTATCAAAATTATTTTCCATCTATGATGATACTCTTAAATAGGGTTATTTTTATAACCCTATTATTACTTGGATTTTATTATCTTTAAGATGGAATTATATTTTATATCGATTATGTTATGATTGAATGTTGTTTAAGAAACCCATATTATTTCATGAGTTATGCTATGATTATTGATTTATGTTTTTGGGGCACATGTAAGAATGATTTCATTATGAAATGGTTGGAACCTATATCTCCCTATAATTAATTGGGTAAAGATTTATATCTCAAGATATATACGTGACTGTAATGGAAAGTAAATCTGGTTCAGTAATACAGGGCTGAAACGATAAGTAAATCTGGTTTAGTAATATGTGGATGCAATGAAAGGTAATCCTAGTTCTATTATGGGCTTTGTCCTCTATAATGTTCTTGACAGCAATTCCTTGGCTACTATAGAAATAATATTATGTGCTTATTTTTTTCCACAATTCCATGTTTTATGCCAATTCTATTTTATCATGGTTAATGTTCCTTTGTGATTTATGCCTTATGTACTACCAAGATTTGTTTTAGGACTCAAGATTTTGATATTTAAACTTTATGTTCATGTTTTTTCATTGTTATTTTTATGGTTTGTTTTATGTTCTCCATTTTTACCCTTACTAAGTTTTTGATCTCACCCTTTTTATATTTTCTTTCTCCTAGGATATAAACAAAGGATTAAGGTAGGGAAAAAAGGGGAAGATATTTATGGGAGATATTGAAGATCTTACACAAAGTTAGAAGGTTATGTTCCAAGTTTTTGAAGAAATTAATCTAAAAACAATTTTGGGAATACATTTGTGTAATGTATTAATTATTCCAAAAAAGAAATGTAATTTTAATGTACATCAAGCTTGATTAATTAGAATTTGGATGATTGATTAGAAACTATTATTGTATGATAACTTGACCAAAGAAATATGTTGATATTATCCTCATATGAAGTCAATTCAGAATGATATAAACATATCCTTGAGTGTTTTTATAGTCTACTGATATTAAAAATTATTTTAAGGGTGATAATTTTCTCTAAAGTTCAAATCAGTATTTAGAGCTTGTTGGAGACTCTTCCAGAACATAGAATTAAATCTTGGGCCTTGACAAGATACAATCTATAGTGGGGTTTCATGAATCCTCACCAATTATCTAATGTATATACTTGAAAGTTGATTGAGTGATAATTATTATCTAATCTCAATGAAGTGTGAAATATTTGTAATATGATCAAAAAAACCTGGATTGAATTATTTCATCTTACTTTCTTCATAATACTAGTGAAATAGTCTGTGGTGATGTTTTCCCATTTCCATGTAGACATTGGTAATGGTTGTGTCATCCCATTGGATTTTTTCCTTTCTTCCTTCACTTAATGATATACCACACATCTTGATTTATATTCCTCAATATCATTCATCATATTGTCCCACCAATAGTGATCTTGGAGATCTCAATACATCTATGTGCCTCCAAGATGGATGGAGAAAGTTGAGATATGTATAACAAACCCGACCTCAGTATCCTTGAGTCTCTGGTTATTTTATTAAAATAAAATAGGTACAAGATATCACCCCACAAAGGATTGATCAGTTTAGTAGACTTAAAGAAATTGATACATACATGGTTTTCTTTTTTACATCGGTAATTAAACATAGAACATAACAAAGGAAAAATAAAATCCTTCCTTGGAAATTATTTTACTATTTCATCCTCATAACCTAAGGAAGGAAAAAAAATAATAGGTTGATCTAAAACGCTCAATAAGGGTTACATGAATCAATAATAATTGAATAAATTTAAATAAGGCATAAACAGTATGAAGAGGTAAATAACTGAAAACAAATTCCATCAATAAACTGAGAATTAAAATTCATCCATATATTTTTTAATAGTGAAAATATAAGGTAATGTAATAACTAAATATAGAATGAATAAAATTCTTAACCATTGGATTTCATGTATCTGGAACATGAACCATTATACCATCAATACAATTTAAGTCTATGGGTAGAAACACATCAGATTATTCTTGAAAAAAAATGAAAGGTTTGTCTCCAACAGTTTTGTCTCGTGAGACCTATAGATGCATCAAAGGTCTATCTATAACTGGTCCCCACCCATCTTTGTAATTCCAAAGTTTTTTTTATACATAGATTTAAATCATGAACAATATGACTTATCAAAATATATGTATTGAGTATAAATATGGATTTATCAATATTTCCATAGTTAAAAAAAATTTAAATAAAATTCCATTTGTAAAAATGGTATATGGATAATACATTAATCAAATCCATGATACAAGAAATATGGATATTTAAGTAAATCGTCAATTAATAATGGTCATAAATAAAAGGTAAGTATACATACACAACACACAAGGAATAAGTGGTAAATATAAGGCATAACCAAAGTAAATATCATAATGGTATCCCTAAATGAGTAGATTTAAGTAAAAATTTCAAATTCATAATGTAAAATATTCGTAGATCACGATAAATTATTTCCAAATGAAGTTAAAACATGTTAAAAAGAGTGTTTAAGAAACTTTAGAAATGTTCTAATTTAGTGCAGTTTAAGGGAGAATATTATAGTGTAATTAAAGAAAGAAAATGTATAATTGTTTTCTTAAAACCATAAATGAACAAAGATATTTTTTCATGATAAAATGAGTGATTTTAGAAAAATAATGGTGGTTGAAACCAGTTTATGGAGTTTACTTGAAAAGTTAAATGAAATTTGGAAGTTCCCTTAAATTGGGTCCTGTTATCAGGCGGAATTGAAAAGGTAACCTTATAAAATATTTATTTACCCATAAAAGAAAAAATAATTGATATAGATAAACTTTTATTTGGTTTATTATAATTTTACTAAGTTCATTTATAGACTTTTTGATGAGTTATAAAATTTAATTCTATCGTTCGGGGTGTTCATTTTCTTGGTTTTCATGATTGGTTCACTTGCATACATGTATAAAAGATCATATAAAATTGAATAGTTATACATAATTGAAATTATATATTATAAATTAACTTATAGAATATTAAATGTTATTATATATAATTTTTTTATAGATATGATGATGATTCATTTGATAAAATGTTAATGATGTCCATTTAGTTTATTTTGGCATTTTTTCGATCATCACAAACTTGTTTAGTTTTAATAACTAATATTATGTATATACACTAGTTCTAGAACATTTTTTAACTTATAATTTGTATAAGAAAATATTATTTAATTATAATAATGGTTTTTTGACCATCCTTGAAGGTGGTAATGGAAAATGGAAACATATCATCCACGATGGTGGTAAATCAACACATCACAAACGATGTTTTTATTTTTAGAATGAAAGGGAAAGGAGTAGGGGTTTGATGATGGATATTAGATTAACATAATAAAATTATTTTATATATAAGATACTATATTTATAATGAATTGTTTGACAGATAAGGTAAGGAGTGGATAAGAATATAAAATAAATTAAAAGATAATTAAAGAGTGTTTTACATCTTGTATAGTGCCTCCTTGAGAACCTCTTTAAGACACTTGGGATAGGTCTTTTGGTGAGACCAGAATGATTAGAACGTGGGTAATAGTTTTGGTAGAGGAATTGGGAAGAATATAAGTAGGATCAAAGGCTTATAAGGTGTGAGGAGAATGGGTGGTGAGAGGTAGTATTTATAGTGGAGGAGAGGGGTGGTCTTTGATTATTTTACTCATTTGTTTATTATTTTACCTCATGACTATCAATAGTTTTAATTATTATGACTAATTATAGTTGTAATGTCCCAAAACCAATTACCCAGAGTCGATGAATTATTACATAACATTGACATGATCATAAAATATCAAATCTCTAAAGACCGATTAGTTTAGTAGCCTTGAAAACATTAGATACATTAATAAAGTTTACATTACATCATAAAGTGAAAACTACCACAACATCTTGTTTCCACACTCATATCCCCTTATACTATCCATGCAGGTCATTCATAAAATACTTCCTCACATCCTGTGAAAAATAAAACATAGAAATGGGTGAGCTCAAATGCACAATAAGGATAACAATATAGCGGAAACTTTCATAAATAAGCATTAACATTTAAGGCAGTGTATAACTAAAACAAAAGTTTTTTGAACTTGATCTTCAGCATAATATGGAAAAGATAAAATGAAATAATTACATTTAATTATTCACATTGATATTCCTCTCGTCTAATAATCACATGCAATATCAATAACCACTTTCACAATGATGGAAGCATTATGCCAGACTATCATAACCACGTAGCCATGGCCTCGAGCCAAGACTACAAATAATATTTTGTCAAGGCCTCATCCAAAACACTAGTTTGTCTCATGAGACCTACCGATGCATTGAGGAGCTATAACGGTATCAACCTATCACTTACTAAGTCCAATTCATTCCTCATATGAACAGGTTTAAACATAACATAAACATTCGTATTAAAACTAGAATACGAAATTTAAATACTTTCTCTATAAACCATGAATCGTATAAAAATAACACATCCACAGAAAAAACATATCAAAAAACCTTACATACAATATGGAAGTTTTTTATCATAATAATTCAACTTCAAATATGCTTAAAATCCATCAAATAATGTTTACATAGATGAAATCAAAACTATTTGAGAGAAATATCTCCTTTTGGAAATCATTTAAAAGTGACACATTTATAAATAAAGTAATTTAAAAGAGATTTTTGAATCAAAGTGTCCCATACCACTTTAAAACTTTTAAAATGAAATATCATTTCAAAACATTCATTTCCATATAAATAAATCCTTAAAATCATTTTGAAAACATGGACATTAATTTAAAATATTTAAGAAGATAAATCATTAAAACATTTAAAATTCTGATCTTGATGAAGAGTACCTTTCAAAAATTCTTAAAATATTAATTTTAAATTAATTTAAAGGACACATAATTATAAAATAAAACATTTACTTTCAAAATATTCTTATAATCTTATAAGGTAAGCTTTGACTATTTTATAATGGCAGAAAATAGCCGCACCCGCCGTATAAGTAAAAAAACATTCTTACCTTAATTATGTCGAAAAGTTTTAAAAGGAACTTGTTTGGAAAACAACAGAAATATTCCTTTATAAATTTATTATAAAAATGTAAAACAAGTGTATAAATGACTTTAACCCATATTCTTTAAAATAGTAAGGATGTTTTGAAAAATATTTTTAAGAAACCTAGGTGTGGATGATAAAGAGGTCCCAGTAGATAATTATGTATGAACAACCTCAGATAATGAAGATATTGTGAAATAAAACCATACCTTGTACTTTTCCTTGGTTGAGGGTATGTTAACCTCTTTTATAATGGTGAAATAATTGTTATTAAATTATAAAATAATCTTATACATTAATATGATATCATATATTATCTTTTAACATTGTTTTGTTAATAACATCTTAGTATTATTGTCGTTTTGGGTGTTAACTTACTTGTTTTATTTTATATGTTTTGTACATAAGTAATGTTTGTTATGGATTGGTTTTATATTATTCATATACAGATTTATATCAAGTCCTTAAACATTATTTTTAATCATAAAATGAGAATTATACTTGAATGGATACGATGGGGAATGAATCTCATCACGTTCGTGGAGACGGTAGTCCGTACGTACACACGAGCGACAATATCATTATTTTGATATTAAAATAATATATAATTGGAGGGTATATCATATATAAAGAATAATTATCATGTTATATTTATTATTTACGTGAATTACACATCATTTTTATACCCATCCAAATAATAATGTATTGAATAACAATTACACCACGACGTGGAGACGGTAGGTCGTACGTACGCACGTATGGTGACATGTCATTCAAAGGATGGATAGAATACTGAATATGTTTATACCATATTTATAATAACATAAAAGTATATATAAGATACTGGATTTATTATTTAATAATGTAAATAACAATGAAAGAAGAAGTGGAAGAAGAAAGGAACTTGAAAGAGGGTGGTGAAAACATTACCTCCTCTACGGGTTCTTCCTTTTGATTTGATCGAAAGGGATCCATAGTTTGGCTTTATGATCAAAATAAGGCCTCTAGGTTGATGTTATGGAAGTATATAGAATAATTGGGTAGGGTTTGTCCGAACAAAAAGGCTTTGAAGGTGTGAATAATTGGTTAGAAGTGGTGTTCTTTTATAAGGGGGATGAGGGGCTCTTTAGGAAAAACTTAAAGTATGAATTTATAATAAATTCATATTCGGTTTCTAGTAGCTAAAAAGTTTATTATTAAAAGTATAAGGTGGGTATGGGTCTAAATACTTTCAAAAAATATATTTTATAGAGGTATGGGTCATTATATTAACCTTATCTTTTAGTTTTAACTCTTAGGTAATTAGTTTGACATTTACCATGTCACTTTGTATTTTTATATTATATAGTTAATAAACTTACTATATACATACAAGAGACACCCAAGTGGCCCATAAATGATACAACTAGCATAATATAAGTTCTTTGGCCGAACCTTCGATTTTTAGGAATAGAATATTAATTAATAATATAATATTTGTTTTAAAGAGTCATTTATGTCAATTTTGACACTATTCAATAATTGATTTTTTAAGTCATAAAAATTTTATTAATTCGAACCAAATTCATTTAATAAATCCTAACATGTCATATAAACCAATAAAATCCATGTATGTCATCAAAACATTCGAATTATATTTATTTGAACTTTTATAATACCAATTATTTGATTCATTCATTAATAAAGAAAATACTGCATCATTATTGTGTCATAAACAAATTTAATTATTAAATGTATAAAAATTATAAATAAAATACGATTATGTAGGAAATATTTTTATCTTTCTAATGAATATTTATAGTCTAAAATATAACATATATAACTTTATGTAAAAATTATTGTTCTAAAAGATATATGCTTATGTCATTTTTGTATTTACTTTAACTTAATTAATATAAAGTGTCTATATCACCTACAAGTGGCTTAATGGGGTACCAAAATCGACCCAAATATTCCCATGGTCAGACATGTATCAACCAATAAGGTTAGGACACGTTTTAGGGTAATTTATTATTATTTTAATATTATTTTTTACCCTTATTTACCGGATTTACCCTTTAAACATGATAAATAAAATATTTTCCGAATTAATTATTCAAAATGTCTAAAAATAAAAGTTATCTATTTACACAATTTGGACAACCTGATTCCAAATATGGAATCCATTTTTCCAAATTAAAAACACAGAAGTGGCAAAAATTAATTTAAAATTAATTCCCGTTGTTAAAACAAAAAGCGTGTTTTTAAGAGATAATAACTATCAAAAGATTGACACTTGTTTATGTCCGGTTTAAATGTGAAATTATGTCCAATGAACAACATTGTATTAAATGGTAAAAATATATTCTAAATATACTTTAAAACCACTCAAATTCATAATTTATTACTATTAATTATTTTTATTAAAAAAGTTGTTTTTAATTAAAATTTAGTAATTTTCATTATTCATCAAAATATAAAAGTTATCTGAAAAGTACCAAAATTTCACCCTAGGATAACTTTGATATTACAAATCCAAAAATGAAATCCATTTTGAGAGATCAAATTTATAAAAAAAATTAATGTGGGTATTACTATTCATAACGGCTAGTTTGATTGCTCACGGTGTGTTAGAATATCAAAATTGCGTACAATGCAAGGTATTGCATTATTCAAAGGAAAACGTGCCGTAGAAGATTGGGGTGTTACACTATACCCTACTTCAATAAATTTCATCCTCTCAATTTGAAATTGTTCTTCGAAAATAAAATGTTGAAAATAGAAAATATCTTTGTGGGAAAACCCAAATCGGAAATTGGGTTAATAAAATTTAGTCTTAAAAAGAGGAAAAGAGAAATGAAAGGGCCACCACCAAATTATGATATAGATTTAGAGAACATTGGTGGAAATTAGAGACACATAATTGGAGAAAAACGTAAATATTTATAGGGAGTGATTGAGTTCATCAGTCACAAACAATTGTAGAATTGAGGTCCTCATAGCCATCAATCTGTGATGATTTAAAATATCATTGGTTCAACAAAACATAAGGTATTAGGATAACACATTTTTGGTTTTAAGATCCCTTACCTAATTTTTATGAATTAGTTTCTTTATAGAATAAGATAAATATATATACATATATATATACATATATATATATATATATACTTGACAAGTAGAGTTTCATCCTTCAACTAATTTCTACCACAAACTCATCTTTCACTCCAAAAGATAATAGAACTCAAAATTATTCTATTTATCCTAATCGTATAAGGATCCAAACATTAACATATACCATTAAAATTAAGAAAAATACTTTTTAATGACCAGGGACTTCCTATAGGCTAGTGGTAGGTAATAAAGGCTTGTTGCACTATGGTTCTAGGTTCGATTCCTTCAGCTTTGTCCGACGCGATGCGTTATCACCCGACCTGCAGGTTGTCCTTTTCCTAAAACTATAGTATCATAATATTCCAAAAATTGATCATAAGAATTGTCTTAACCTTAAACAATACTATCCAAAGTTCAACTTAATCCACTCCAATCATTATAGTTATCCAAAGTACATTTGTCCAGACTCTCTGTAAAAGGTATCTAAATTCCAAAATCAATTGTCACATCCGATTCCCTAGACAAAGTAAAGTCTATATTATTGTCACATAATGAAAATATGATTGATGTCGTCATATGATAACCATAATGAAAACAACAAGTACTGAAATACAATCCTTATATGTATCACATTATTCTTATAACCAGAATATAATCCTTGAGTCCAAAAACACAAATTCATTAATTATTCCACTTCAACTGTAGTAACAACATAAGACTGGCCTTGATCCCTTGGCCTTTTCTGAGGTAAGTTTCCTTGGAACTTAGGTCATTCATTCACATAATTCCCCATTTCTCTAAAATTGTAGCATTCAACATTGACTACCTCTTTCTTTCCCTTGTAATCATGAGTCTGGTGACCTTTTTCTCTACTTTTGTAACAAAGTCTCATTCTTTTTAGGCAAGTACCACGATGTTTCTTACCACAATTATCACATAATGGAAAATACTTATTTCCCTTTTTCCCTTTATTTGTATCTTTCTCCACCGTTATCTTCTTCTCTTGCTTTACTTTATTATCATAAGACTTAGAGAATTCCTTTTCTGTCTTGATAGCACATGAGACAATATCTTCGTATGATGAGAAGGATTGTGATACTAAAGCTTGACGGAGAAATGGTTTTAACCCATCAAAGAAACGACCAATCTTACTTCTTGGGTTACGTATATAATCTACAACATGCCTCTCTAACCTTATAAAGTTAGACTCATACTTTGAAACATTCTATTCCTCCTTTTGCCTCAGACTCAGAAATTGTCTTTCCATATCTGCTCGATGGTCACGAGGAAAGTATTTTTCTAAGAAAAGGTCTTTTAACTCCCTCCATTACATATTTGATATTTCATCATCTTCCTTTTTGTTTTGAATCATTGACCACCATTGATCAGAATCTCTAGTGTGGTGATAAACTGCCAGGATAACTTTTTCCCATTCACTACTCCTCAAAGCATGAAATATTTTCTCTATGGAACTTATCCATTGCTCAGCTACTAATGGATTTGTACTCCCATTTAATTTTGGTGGTTTTTCCTTATGAAGTGATCTAACATTGATCCTCCATGCTTCAGATCAGGGTGCTCCATACGGGTAAGGTTATTATTCATAACCTGAGTGAGTTGTCCCAGTATGGTGATAAGCTGATCAGCACCAGTTGTATCACCAGCTCCACTATAATTATATTGAGAAGGATAGAAATCCATACATGGAGTTATTGCATTAATATGGTTTCCATTCCTTCTACTAGGAACCATTTCAAAACAATGGCATACACTAGATTAGTTTATTAATCACAATACATAAATCCAAACTTGTAAAACACTTAACATAAATTGAAAATATTATGGATATAATCCATAATCATAAAAATGTTTTCTTTGAGGAAGTATATACTCATAAACCCTTCATAATGGTTTGTAAAGAAAATGATAATTATCCTAAGCATATCCCCCAGGAGTGTTGTAACCAAGAGTGCAGCAAGGCCCGTTGTCATGCACCGGTTCCCATTCGAGTCCAGCTCAAAGTGGTGTTTTCGGGTTTTACCCCTAGGTACAGCTGTGCCAGAGCCACCTTTACCTGCTCGTATCCAGACAAGGATGTATTTCTCGGAAAATTGACAAAATCTCTACAAAACCAATATTATTGGAGGTTCTTCTATACTAATCCTCAAAGTCCATCTTAGGTATATGTGCTCTAATCAGAATTTATCTAAATCTAGATTCCAAGGTTTGTACTAAACTTCTTCTGATACCAACTGTAACGCCCCAACCCCAATTACCCAGAGTCATTTCATTATTACATAACATTGACATGATCACAAAAGATAAAATCTCAAAATACTGAGTAGTATACTAGCCTTGGAAATAATAGATACATTCATAAAGTTTACATTACATCATAAAGTGAAAACTACAACAACATCTTGTCTCCACACTCATATCCCCTTATACTATCCCTCCAGGTCATTCATAAAATACTTCTTCACATCCTGGAAAAAATAAAACATAGAAAGTGGTGAGCTCAAATGCCCAGTAAGGATAAAAATATAGTAGAAACTTTCATAAATAAGCATAAACATTTAAGGTAATGTATAACTAAAACAAAAGACTTTTGAACTTGAAATTCAGTATAATATGGAAAAGATAAAATGAAATAATTCCATTTACTTATTCAAATGGATATTCTACTAGTATAATAACCACATGCAATATCAATAACCACTTTCATAATGATGGAATGCATAATGCCAGACTTTCATAACCATGTAGCCAAGTCCTCATGCCAAGACTACAAATAAGATTTTGTCAAGGCCACGTGCCAAGACACTAGTTTGTCTCATGAGACCTACTGATGCATCAAGGAGCTATAGCAGGATCCACCCGTCACTTAATAAGTCCAATTCATTCCTCATATGAATAGGTTTAAACATAACATAAACATTCATATTAAAACTAGCATACAAAATGTAAATACTTTCTCCATAAACCATGAATGGTATAAAAATAACACATCCATAGTCAAACATATCACAAAACCTTCAATACAATATGGATGTTTTGTATCATAATAAATCAACTTCAAATAAGCTTAAAATCCATCAAAGGATGTTTACATAGATTAAATCAAAACTATTTGAGAGAAATATCACCTTTTTGAAATCATTAAAATGTCACACATTTATAAAAGAAGTAATTTAAAACAGATTTTTGAATCAAAGTGTCCCATACCACTTCAAAACTTTTGAAAATAAATATCATTTAAAAACATTCATGTCCATATAAATAAATCCTTAAAATTATTTTGAAAACATGGACATTAATTAAAAAGATTTAGAAAGATAAATCTTTAAAACATTTAAAATTCTGATCTTGATAAAGAGTACCTTTCAAAAATTCATAAAATATTCATTTTGAAATAATTTAAAGGTCACATAATTATAAAATAAAACATTTACTTTCAAAATATTCTTATAATATTGTAAGGTAAGCTTTGACAATTTTATAATGGTGGAAAATAGTCGCACCCCCCGTATAAGTTAAAAAAATCTTACCTTAATTCTGTCGAAAATGTTAAAAAGGACCTTGTTTGGAAAACGATAGAAAGATTACTTTATAAACATCTTATAAAAAGTGAAAAAATGGTATAAATGACTTTTACCCATATTCTGTAAAATATTAAGAATGTTTTGGAAAACATTTTTAAGAAACATGTATGTGGATTATAAAGAGGTCCCAGTAGATAATTATGTATAAACAACCTCAGATAATGAAAAGATTGTGAAATAAACCCTTACCTTGTACTTTTCCTTGGTTTAGGGTAGGTTAAAATCCTGTATAATGGTGAAATAATTGTTATTAAATTATACAAAATCATATACATTAATATGATATCATATATGCTCTTTTAACATTGTTTTGTTAATAATATCTTAGTATTATCGTCGTTTCGGGTGTTAACTTTCTCGTTTTCTTTTATATGTTATGTTACATAAGCCATGTTTGTTATGGATTGGTTGTATCTTATTCATATCCAGAATTATATCAAGTCCTTAAACATTATTTTTAATCATAAAATGAAAATTAGACTTGAATGGATACGATGGGGAATGAATCTCATCGCGTTCGTGGAGACGGTAGTCCGTACGTATGCACGAGCAACAATATCATTCTTTTGATATTAAAATAATATATAATTGGAGGTTATATCATACATACTGAATAATTATCATGTTATATTTATTATTTACATGAATTACACATCATTATTATACCCATCCAAATAATAATGTATTGAATAACAATTACACCACGACGTGGAGACGGTAGGCCGTACGTACGCACGTATGGTGACATGTCATTCAAATGATGGATAGAATACTGAATATGGTTATAAAATATTTATAATAACATAAAATTATATAGAATATACTGGAATTATTATTTTATAATGGAAATAACAAAGAAATAATAAGTGGAAGAAGAAAGGAACTTGAAAGTGGGTGGTGAAAACATTACCTCTTCTTCGGGTTCTTCCTTTTGATTTGATCAAAAGGGCTCCTTAGGTTGGATTTATGATCACACTAAGGCCTCTAGGTTGAATTTAGGTAAGTGGAGAGAATAATTGGGCAGGTTTTGTCCAAAAAAAGGCTTTGAAGGTGTGAATAATTGGTTAGAAGTGGTGTCCTTTTATAAGGGGGAGGAGGGTCTCTTTAGAAAAAACTTAAAGTATTAATTTATAATAAATTCATATTCAGTTTCTAATGGATCCAAAGTGTATTATTCAAATTATAAGGTGGTTATGATTCTATATATTTTCAACCAATAGATTTTAAATAGGTTTGGGTCATTATATTAAACTTATCTTTTAGTTTTAACTCATAGTTAATTAGTTTGACATTTACCATGTCACATTGTATTTTTATATTATATAGTTAATAAACATACTATATACAAAAAAGAGACCCCCAAGTGGTCCATTAATGATAAAAAGAATATGATTTAAGTCCTTTTTCTGATCCTTAGATTTTTAGGAATATAATATCAATTAATAATATAACATTTGTTTTAAAAACTCATTTTTTTCTATTTTGACACTATTCAATAATTGATTTTTGTTAAATTCATAAAAACATTATTAATTCGAAAAAAATTCATCAAATCAATCCTAACATGTCATATTAACCAATAAAATTTTTGGATGTCATAAAAACATTCAAATTATATTTATTTTAACTTTTATAATAACAATTATTTGATTCTTTGATTAATATGGAAAATACTGCATCATTATTGTGTCATAAATAAATTTAATTATTAAATGTTTAAAAATTATAAATAAAATACCATTATGTAGGAAATATTTTTTTCTTTTGAATTAATATTTATAGTTAAAAATATAACATATATAACTCTATGTAAATTTTTTTTGATAAAAGATATATGCTAAGGTCATTTTTTTATTTACTTTAACTTAATTAATATAATGTGTCCTTATCACCAACAAGTGGCTCCATGGGGTCCCAAAATCAAACCAAAGATGAACATGGTCGGACATGTATCAAAAAATAAGGTTAGAATGCATTTTAGGGTAATTTATTATTATTATAATATTATTTTTTACCCTTCTTTACCGGATTTACCCTTTAACCATGGTAAATAAAATATTTACCGAAGTAATTATTCAAAAAGTCTAAAAATAAAAGTTACCTATTTACACAATATGGAAATCCTGATTCCAAATATAGAATCTATTTTTTCAAATTTGAAACACAGAAGTGGAAGAATATAATTTAAAATTAATTCCCATTGTTAAAACAAAAAAGCGTGTTTTTAGGAGATAATAACTATCAACAGATTGACACTTGTTTATGTCTGGTTTAAATGTGAAATTATGTACAATGAACAACATTGTATTAAATGGTAGAAATATATTCTAAATATAATTTAAAACCACTCAAATTCATAATTTATTTCTATTAATGATTTTGATTAAAAAAGTTGTTTAAAATTAGAATTTAGTAATTTTCACTATTCATCAAAATATAAAAGTTATCCGAAAAGTACCCAAATTTTTCCCGAGGCTAATTTTGATATTCCGAATCCAAAAATGAAGTCCATTTTTAGATTTAAAATTTATAAAATTTCAAAAAGTGGGTATTACTATTCATAACGGCTAGTTTGATTGGTCACGGTGTGTTAGAATCTCGAAATTGCATACAATGCAAGCTATTGCATTATTCAAAGGGAAACTTACTGAGGAAGCTGTTGAGTCAATAAGGTTTTCCTTATGACTTTTCCATTCCTTCTTGTTTTGAAAATCACAAACACCTTATCTTTAAGGAAAATCGCTTTTGTAAGGAAAATTGCTTTTATAAGGAAAAATGTTTTCTTAAGGAAAAACGCTTTTATAAGAAAAATTTATCCTTATCATATTTTCTTTAATATTTTTCTTAAGTATGAAATTCGGATTCACTTTCTCGGAATCATTAAAACTGATAAAAAGCATTCTGTTTTAGGGTTCGGATTCTGGACAAGAACTATAAGGAAGTTTCACTCCGAATTCCGGTTATGAATTCTGACTAAGTTCTATTCCAGATTCAGGATACGAATTCTGAAGAAGAATTCTCATTACGAATTCTAATGAAGAAATCCCATTTCGAATTCTCATTACGAATTCTGAAGAAGAATTCTCATTACGAATTCCAATGAAGAATTCTCATTACGAATTCTAATGAAGAAATCTCATTCCGAATTCTCATTACGAATTCTGATGACGATTTCTCATTACGATTTCTGATGAAGAATTCCTATTCCGAATTCCTATTCCGAATTCTCATTCCGAATTCACTCATTAAACAGAATCTGGATATCATTGTTTTATACACTCTGAATTTGTTCACTCCGAACTTTCACTCCGAAATTTCTATTCCGAACCTTTATGTTAGGTTTTAAAACGATGTCGTACTTTCTGTTACACTTACTTTGTTATAAAACGATGTCGTCCATTTTGTTATAAACTAACCGTTGTCTAAGTGACACGTGTACAGGTCCCTCCGAACTTTAAGGAAAATATGACCGTTGGAGAAGGAGCCGACCTCACCTATAAATAGGAGCTCATTTGAAAAAGCTTAAAAACGGATGGATGAACATTTGAACTTTGTGCATACATGCTGTTGAAGTGATTTCTAGAGAGAGAGTCTCTTATTAACTCTCAAAGCTTCGTGCGACTCCGAATGTTGGTGATTACATTCGAGGGCTTCCGGGGATAGGAAGACAGAGGTGCCGACTACCTTAAAGATCGAGGGCTTTCTTGCTGAGAAAGACAGAGGTGCCGACTACCTTAAAGATCGAGGGCTTTCTTGTCGAGAAAGACAGAGGTTGCCAACTACCTTGAAGTTGAGGGCTTGCGGGGATAGCAAGACAGATACACCGATCTTCGTATCGAGGGCTTACCCTGGTGTGGGTAAGACAGACTTGCTTGAAAGTATAAATCAAGGGACCTTTATCCAAGGTTGTTGGATACCCTTCTCTTTGGGTTAAAAGACTATCATCTTGTTACTAGTAGTTCTTCTACTTGTACTTGTTTTATTCCGCTGCATTTTGTATCTTAAGGAAAGTATAATTTTCTTATACTTCCCTACTTACTTTGATTAGTTTAGATTCTATACGCTTTAAGGTAGAATCTCATATTGTAACTTTTGTTAAGTTTCAATTTCCGGAACCATATTTCCGGAACCTTCTTTTGGAATCTCTTTCCAAGTTTAGTCCGGTGTTAGAGGTGTTGTGAATCAACTTAGTTTAACTTTGTTAAACTTAGTTCTTTCCTTTTCTTAAGGAAACTCTAGTTATTCATAACTAACTTTAAAGGTTCCAAAGGAATTTTTAAAGTATACAATTCACCCCCCCTCTTGTATATTGAGCATCTCATATTATATTTCGATCCTACAATTGGTATCAAAGGTTGGAAACCTCTTACTCTATACCATTCTTACATTTGGTATCAGAGCCAAGGTTACTGAAATACTTGTACTCACGTTCAAGTTTTTCTTGCTCACTTTTCAATTCCGAACTTTTTCATTCCGGATTATCCATTCCGAACTTTTCCTATTCCGAACTTTTTAATTCCGAATTTTTGTTATTAACAAGTTTGTCTCCAAGTTATTTTCAAGTATGGCAGGAATGAATGTTGGTTCGATAGACAATTTGAATCCTACAAGGCCACCAATATTCGATGGTAATGATTATGAATACTGGAGAGATCGTATGAAGACATTCGTTATCAATACTGGAGTAGATAACTTTGTCATGCTTACTGGTGATTACAAAATTCCTGACAAGGAAGTCAGAACCTTTACTAACCAGGAGAAGCAAGAATATCAACTCAACTACAAGGTACGCAACACTTTATTATGTTCAATGACTAGAAATATTACAAAGCTAAAGCTAAGAAAGTTTTGAAAGCTAATGACACCTGGAGTGCCAGTGGTGGTGACTCTTCAGATGAATCTTCTGAATATGAATCTTCAGGACAGAAGAATCTTGGTCTTATAGCCAGATTACCTATTGATAATCATTGTCTTATGGCTAAGGTACGAAATGCTGAATCATTGACCAATGTTTCTTTAAATCCTAATGATAGTAAGTATTATAACTCTTCTGATGAAGAATCAACTTCTGATGAGGAAAATACTTTACCTACTTTTGAAGAAGTCTCTAGATTTGCTGAACTTCTTGAGATTGATAATTCCAAACTCAACAAGAAACTTGATAAGGCAAATTCTAGGAATTCTATTCTTACTAAAGAGATATCAGATCTTTCTAAAGATCTTGATAAGAAAAATGCTGATTTTGAAAGTATTTCAAAAAATCTTGAGGAAGTAAGTTCTGAGAAGAATAAACTTTCTAAAGAGTTAGAAAAAGTAATTTCTAATAAAAATGTTTTCGAGCCTAAATCTAGTTCCAAAACTAATGATTTTGAAGATAAAAACTTGGTTGTAAAACTCAAGTCCGAAATTTTTTCCTTAAAGAAGTGCTTATCAAACTTTACCCATGGTAAGGAAAATTTTGATAAGATGTATTCTCAAATACGACCTTTAAGAAATAAATCCGGATTTGGTTATACCCATGCAAAACCTGTTTTCAGCAACAATTATTTTGTTCCTCAAAGTGCCCCATTTTGTACTAAGTGTCAATGTGGTGGTCACTGGGCAAGAAATTGTTCCTTAAACAAAACCCAATCCTTAGGTTTTCATAAAGCTTATTTTTCCAAGAAAATGTGGGTACCTAAGATTTTATTGTCTAGAAATCTCGGATCCAAGCAAGTTTGGATTCCGAAAGTCTAACTTTGTTCTTAATTTCAGGAAAATAAAGAAAGTTCCAGCAACAATGTTTGGTACATGGATAGTGGATGTTCCCGGCACATGACTGGTAACAAAAGCTTCTTTGAAAAAATTATCAAGACGAAAGGAGGAAAGGTAACTTTCGGAGACAATGCTAAAGGAGATATTATTCTTCAGTTTATCGGAACGCAAGATCAACTTGCTGATATTTTCACAAAATCTTTACCTTCTGATAGATTTGAATATATTAAACAGAAGTTAGGAATGATAACCGTAAGGTAATCTTCCTTAATTAACTTTCTGTTGGAAAAATCTTCTCACAGTAATAAACTCCTTTTCATAGGGGGAGTACATTTGTTTGTTTATTTAACAAAGTTTTTTCAAAATTTGTTTTCAAATTTTTCGGAACGAAATTTTCCGGAATGGAACTTCCGGAACTACAATTTTCCAGAATGGATATTTCCATACAAAATACTTCTGGAATAAAAGTATTCGTATTGAAAATTTCCGGAATGGAAAATTTTCGTACTGGTATTTTCATAATGGAAAAACTTTCGTATTGAATCTTCCATATCAAGTTTTTCGTATCAAGTTTTTCGTATTGAGTTTTTTTTTCGTAGTCGTCTTTACATTACCCATTACGAATAACTTTCCTAAGCTAATCCGAAAGGTATGACTTCCTTACTGAAGTTTTCGTAATCATATTTTACTTGCTGGCATTTTCTTATAGTTTGTTTTCGGTTTTTTTTTAATTTCTTGAATTTTGTTTTAATAAAACCTCAAAAAGATCGGATTCAATCTCTCAACCGTCAGATCTGATCTCAGATCTTTCTAAACCGTTAGATCAACCGAGGAAGTTGAACCGTCATCCCAAAGCCTATATAAAGGGGACCCTATTTTCTCGTCCCACATCGATCTCAAGCTCTTGCGTGCTGAAGCTCTGTCTCTCTGATTTAAGGCTGTTCCGAACTACAGTTTTCCAGTTCCGAACTTCAGTCTTCTCAGTTCCGAACTTCTCAGAGACTTCTAATCCGAATGTCTGCAGAGTTAGCTTCTCAAGAGATGTCTTCAACCAAGCCCATTTCTCAGTGGTTAGTCTACAGAGAACGGTTAGTGCATCCGAATTTCTTCAGCAACTATGATTCTATTATATCAAAGAATATCAAGCTCAATGGCTGGGAAGATGTTGCGATATCAAAAACCGGCAACCAAGATGAAGTTTACCCAGACTTGCTTGTTGAGTTTTATGAGTCGGTTGCTTTCTTCGTGGAAGACAATAGAGAAAAATTTTCCTTCAAATCGTATGGCAAGACTTATAAGCTATCTTACACCAAGGCTGCAAGCTTGGTAGGGTTGAATTATGAAGGGGAAGCTGAGTTTATCTCGCATGTTCTGCCAGACTCCTTGGGTAGTTTCAACAAGGAGAAAGCCTTAGAAATTCTCGGACTGGATGATGATAAGGCTTCGAAAATTGCAACCCTATCTACAAACTTCCGGATTCTGGAGTTATGGGTGCAAGGGCTTATTGTACCGAGAAAAGGAGACAAGGACAGCTTGAAGAAGAGTGAGATATACATCTTAGATTTCTTGATAAATCAAAGGAAGTTCAACCTGATGAAGCATATCCTTCTTAATCTTGAGAATTTAAAGAAAGGGAATCTGAGAGCTCAGATAGTAATGTACCCGGTAATATTGTCGAAGCTGATAGTTCGGTGCCTTGAGTCCTTCAAGGTTGCTTGCAGTTCTAAACCGAAAGTTTGCAAGATCATGTTGCTCAGTGATGCAACTCTTAAAAGGATGAATATAGCTTTTGACAAGAAGTCTGGCATGTTTATTGATCTTCCTCCTCAAGAAGAAGTGACTCCGAAAGTGGCTGATCCGGAATCGCCTAAGCCAGTAAGGAAGAGGAAGCTGAAAGAAGTGGTAGGTGAAGCTGAAGAACCTAAGTCTAAGGAAGTCCATTCCGCACCTCCTAAGCCTAAGAAGAAGAAGACATATACTGATGAGGTTGCAGCGAAGTGGAGAGCTGACAAGGAAAAGAGGAAGGAAGGAGATCCGCAGTTCGGATTGGATCCCGCAGAGGCTAAAGCTCTGAAAGAAAAGGCTGCTGATGAGCTCGAGAAGCAAGCTAAGGAAAAGAAGCTGAAGAAGAAGTTTTCAGAAGCTGAGGCTGTGCAAGCCTTGTTGAAGTTTAATGAAATGGTTTCAGCAACCATTCCCGTTCCGAGAACTTTTTCTTTGGACTCTCTACCTGAGACTCCAGGAAGAAATCTCGATGATCCGAAAGAGGCTGCTGCTAAGAATGCTGAGGAAGTAGAGCTAGTGGAAGAAGTGGAAGAAGCTGCTGAAGGAAGTGGTGAGACAGGAGATGTGCTCAAACAAGTAGATGAATACAAGGGAACTCCTTCGGAACACCTGTCGCTCCGAACTTCTGAAGCCGAATCTTCAAAACTAGTTACTCCAGTAATAGAAGGAAAGGAAGGAGAGGAAGAAGTTTCTTATCATGGAGAAGAAGAACATCTTTCACTTGATGCTGCTCAGAAAGAAAATATAGAAGTTGTTGATGAGGAAGATTTGGTTGTTCAAGTTTCTGACAATGAGAAGAAATCTCCGGAACAAGTTTCTATTCCGAAAAAAGATAAGGGGAAACAAGTTATTGCTGATACCCCGAGTTCAGAAAAGAGTATGAGGAAGGAAGCTGGTAGTTCTTCAAAGAGGAAGTTGGAGCTTATTGAAGAAGAAAATTCTCCTAGCAAGATGTCAGATTCGGAATCATCTTCGTTGGGGCACGATTTTGTTGTTCAATCCTTGAAGAAGTTGGTGGGAACCATTCCGACTTTCTCCAGTATTGATTCTCGGTGCCAGATGCTCCAACATACGCTGAATCAGAAAACCGATTCCGTATCCATGGTAATGGATAAGTGTGTTGAGATAGAAGCCCAGTTCAAAAATTTCTTCATTGGTTACGAAGCCCATAAAAGATCTTGCAAAAGGATGACTAGCTGGTCGAAGAAGAATGTGGAAGAGATGAGGTTGCTGGATGAGTTTCAGGAAAATGTTAAGGATGCTTTTCAAACCGAGGATAAGAAGTTTCATGAGATGACTGCATCATTCGATGAGAAATTGGCAGAGGAAAAGAACATTCGGAGTCAGGAAGTAAGAGATCTGAATGGAAAGCTCAACTCTGTTAATCAAAGTTGGAAATTTGAAAGGGATCATCGGATCAATTTTCTAGAAAGGATAAAGTCTCAGGAAGAGAAAATGGAAGCTCAGGAAGAAAAGTTGAAGGCTCAGGAAGAAATCATTCAAGCTCAGTCAGCAAGAATAGTTGCCTTAGAAAAGCAAGCAGAGGAAGATCATAAGGACCTCAAAAAGATCAAGACTATTCTCAAGGGGCTTATGTCAAAGGAGAAAGATCCGAAATAATCAATCCGATCTTTTTGTTGTAATCTGTTTTTGTTGCTGACATTTCAAATTTAATGAGAATCGTGCTTGTTGTTCTGTTTTGTTGTTATTACTAATCTTTCAGGTACTTTGTTATTTTTTTCCATTCCCTCGAAATTCTTTTTGAAAATCACAAAGGGGGAGAAGGAAAAGATCCTTAAGAAAAAGAGGAAATCTAATAAGTGCTTATCAAAGGGGGAGAAAGAAAAATACCCAATGAGATAGAACTCTAATAAGAGTTTGTTTAAGGGGGAGTTTTTATCTTAAAGAAATACCACTCCGGAAATATGAATACGATCCTTAGAGATTCAAAGCCTAAGGGGGAGTTAGTCGTATTCATCTATATTCTTAAACCAAGGGAGATAAGCTTTATTGTGTTTCTTTCTTTCTAGAAATAGCTTTTTCGTAAGGATGTTTGTGCTTTCCAAAAAGGGGGAGATTGTTGAGTCAATAAGGTTTTCCTTATGACTTTTCCATTCCTTCTTGTTTTGAAAATCACAAACACCTTATCTTTAAGGAAAATCGCTTTTGTAAGGAAAATTGCTTTTATAAGGAAAAATGTTTTCTTAAGGAAAAACGCTTTTATAAGAAAAATTTATCCTTATCATATTTTCTTTAATATTTTTCTTAAGTATGAAATTCGGATTCACTTTCTCGGAATCATTAAAACTGATAAAAAGCATTCTGTTTTAGGGTTCGGATTCTGGACAAGAACTATAAGGAAGTTTCACTCCGAATTCCGGTTATGAATTCTGACTAAGTTCTATTCCAGATTCATGATACGAATTCTGAAGAAGAATTCTCATTACGAATTCTAATGAAGAAATCCCATTTCGAATTCTCATTACGAATTCTGAAGAAGAATTCTCATTACGAATTCCAATGAAGAATTCTCATTACGAATTCTAATGAAGAAATCTCATTCCGAATTCTCATTACGAATTCTGATGACGATTTCTCATTACGATTTCTGATGAAGAATTCCTATTCCGAATTCCTATTCCGAATTCTCATTCCGAATTCACTCATTAAACAGAATCTGGATATCATTGTTTTATACACTCTGAATTTGTTCACTCCGAACTTTCACTCCGAAATTTCTATTCCGAACCTTTATGTTAGGTTTTAAAACGATGTCGTACTTTCTGTTACACTTACTTTGTTATAAAACGATGTCGTCCATTTTGTTATAAACTAACCGTTGTCTAAGTGACACGTGTACAGGTCCCTCCGAACTTTAAGGAAAATATGACCGTTGGAGAAGGAGCCGACCTCACCTATAAATAGGAGCTCATTTGAAAAAGCTTAAAAACGGATGGATGAACATTTGAACTTTGTGCATACATGCTGTTGAAGTGATTTCTAGAGAGAGAGTCTCTTATTAACTCTCAAAGCTTCGTGCGACTCCGAATGTTGGTGATTACATTCGAGGGCTTCCGGGGATAGGAAGACAGAGGTGCCGACTACCTTAAAGATCGAGGGCTTTCTTGCTGAGAAAGACAGAGGTGCCGACTACCTTAAAGATCGAGGGCTTTCTTGTCGAGAAAGACAGAGGTTGCCAACTACCTTGAAGTTGAGGGCTTGCGGGGATAGCAAGACAGATACACCGATCTTCGTATCGAGGGCTTACCCTGGTGTGGGTAAGACAGACTTGCTTGAAAGTATAAATCAAGGGACCTTTATCCAAGGTTGTTGGATACCCTTCTCTTTGGGTTAAAAGACTATCATCTTGTTACTAGTAGTTCTTCTACTTGTACTTGTTTTATTCCGCTGCATTTTGTATCTTAAGGAAAGTATAATTTTCTTATACTTCCCTACTTACTTTGATTAGTTTAGATTCTATACGCTTTAAGGTAGAATCTCATATTGTAACTTTTGTTAAGTTTCAATTTCCGGAACCATATTTCCGGAACCTTCTTTTGGAATCTCTTTCCAAGTTTAGTCCGGTGTTAGAGGTGTTGTGAATCAACTTAGTTTAACTTTGTTAAACTTAGTTCTTTCCTTTTCTTAAGGAAACTCTAGTTATTCATAACTAACTTTAAAGGTTCCAAAGGAATTTTTAAAGTATACAATTCACCCCCCCTCTTGTATATTGAGCATCTCATATTATATTTCGATCCTACAGAAGCTTGGGGTGTTACAATAGTAAATATTTTCTTTTAGTTCTAATTAATGGTTTATTACATCATTCATGAAGAAAAAATTCATGCCTTTGGCTTAAAATGTTAAATACTATAAATTACTATATTTCACTATTCACCAAAAAATCAATTATTTTAGAAAACTCCCAAAAAATAACCATAAATTTTTTTCAATATGTATATTTCAAAAGTGGACTCCATTTATTTAAAATTATTTTCTTAATATTATAAATTTAAAATTTAATTAAAATCATCCTTTATTGAAAAAATATAGATTTTAAAATTATAACTGATTTTATGACACATTGAAAAATTAATTATGGCTACATAAAATTATATTATAATCATAAGGAAACAAAATATTAATTTATTAATCTATTTTATAAAAATAAATTTTATTTCAAATCAATATATTAATTTTAAATAATCATTTATGTTTCACAAAAATACCAATAATTTATTTATAATTTTTAAAACATGTATTTACTTTTTCTATGTCATAAATATATCATATTTTCAATTATAAGATACCTAAATTTTATTTATACTTTAATAGTTGAGGTTATTATGCTAATGGTCACATTACTATTCTTAACAGTCATATTACTATTCCTAATGATCGCATTACTATTCCTTACTGTCATGTAAATATTTAATAGTGTATCACAATTTTTTTAAGATCAGTGTTGCATAAAACATAATCCATCAAGTAAATTGAATTTATTAAGTAAATATGTACCATAAATATTGGGATGTTATTTTCTTCCCTCCTTTAGAAATTTTTTCCTTGAAATATTTCATGAATATTTCCTTCTAAACAGATGAGGGTGGTTCTTCTTAATAAGATTCTCCGGTTCCTATATTAATTCTTCCATTTTGTGGTTTCTCCAACGAAAATTTACAAGTCAAGTCATCTGATTGATCAATAATTTCTCTCTAGTGTCAATAATCCCGATATGATCTTTGTAGTAAGACAAATCTAGTTCTGGTTTTATTTCTTCATATGTGAGTACGTGCATTGGTTCTGGAATGTACATCTTTAACAATGATCTGGGGAACACATCATGGTATTTAGAGCGGCTTTGAATATTTTCTATTTAGTAATCTACAAATACAATTCTTTTTATAAATTTCAAATGGTTCAATATACCTAGGGCTCAGTTTACCTTTATTAATAAACTTTATGACACCATTCCATGGATAATCTTTTAAAAATACATGATCTACCACTTGAAATTCCAAATACTTTCTCTAGTTGTTATCATAACTCTTTTGCATACTTTGATATAATTTAATGTGAGCCTGAATATTCTTTATCTTTATTTTTTTATCATTAATAATTTCTGGGCATGTAAGTTTCCTCTCACCAACTTCATCCCAACATTTTGGATTATGACGTCTCTTTCCATATAATGCTTCATATGTCACCATTTGAAAACTAGAATGTAAACCATTATTGTTGGAAAATTCTACCAATGGTAAATAATGATCCCATATACCTTAAATTTAAACCAATAATGATCTCAACATGATTTCTAATGTTTGAATAGTCCTTTAAAATTGTTCATCTATTTGAGGGTTATAATAAGTACTCAATTGAAGCACAATGTCAAAATAATTCGATAGACTCTTCCAGAATTTTGATTTTAAATGTGTATCTCAATCTAACACAATTGATAGAGGTTCACCATTAAGTATTATAACTTCATTAATATAGTGTCTTTCTAGGAACATAAGAGTTAAATATTCTCTTTTATAAAGAAAATGTGTCGATTCTGTATGAAGATCAACAATAACCCATACCATATCATTCTTTTTGGGGGTCTTTGGTAATCTAGTGATTAATTCAACAGTAATGTCATCCCACTTCCACATAGGAATATCCATATATTTCAGGACTCTTCTAGTATTTTGTCTCTTAGCCTTCACTAATTGAAAAACTAGATATCTTAACACATATTTAGCAATTTTCTACTTTATATTATCCCAGAAAAAATGTTCCTTTAGATATCAATACCTCTTGGTGAGACATGGGTGTATAAAGAAATTTAATCTATGAGAATCATTTAATAGTTCTATTTTTATCTTAGGTATTGGTTGAACACATAACTTATTTCCAAATTATAGAATTAGATCCTCATATATGAAGTCTTCCAATCTTCCATTTTTAATGGCCTTGATATTATTTTAAAAATTCTCATCATCATATTGAGAAATTTTTATCTTCTCTAGTAAATATGGTTTAACAACCATTTGAAAAAATAGTGATGTTTACCCTTCCTTAACAATTCCCATACCCATATTCACTAAATCTATGAATATGGGATCTTTATCCATCTTCATTTGGGTTACAACTCCATGATATTTACTCTTTAATGCATATGCTACCTTATTTTCTTTTGCTGGGTCGTAATGTATTGAAAAATAAAAATATGTGAGTAACGCGATCCATCTTATTTTCTCCATGTTCAATTCTTTCAATGTAAATATTTATTTCAAACTTTTAGGATGCATACATATCTCACATATTTCATCAAAGATATAGTATATCCATATCTTCAAAGTAAACATTGTGGATACTAACTCTAGATCAAGAGTTAGATAATTTTTTTCATGAATCTTAAACTCCCTTGATATATATTCCAAAAAAATTTGTTTTGTATAAGGAAACAACCCAGTCCTTTCTTAGATGAATTACTATATATCAGAAACACATCATTTTTTGATGGTAAATTTAAAATCATATAATTTACTAATATTCTCTTCAATTATACAAAATATTCTAGACAATCTATTATCCATATGAAACTAACCCCTTTTTGTGTGATCTTAATTAATGGGTTATCCAATTGGGAAATATTCTGACCGAAATGCTGATAGTATCCTGCTAAATCAATGAAACTACGTACCTTGGTTATGTTCATTGGTGTAGGCCATTCTTGGATTGATTTTTTTTTCACAATATCAACTTATATTTCATCTATAGACAATATGGATAAGAAAATAAATTTCCTAAATCTACAATTCACACTTTCAAAATTTACCATATAACTCTTTCCTTCTGAGAGGCTCAAGTATGATCTAAAAGTGATTATAATGGTCTTCATATATTTTAGAATGAACTATAATATCATACATTAATACTATAAAAATAATCAATATGTTCCTTGAATACTCTATTCATTAGATCCATGAAAATATTTGTTTCATTAGTCAGTACAAATGGCATTACTATAAACTTGTAATGTCCATAACTCATCCGAAATGTTGTCTTCAGAATGTATTCTTTTTTAATCATAATTTAAGATACCCATAATTAATTTTAATATTAAAAACTATTTATCTCTATGAATTTGATGGAATAAATCCTCAATTCAAGTAAAATGATACTTGTTCTTTTTTGTAATAGCATTGACTTCTCTATAGTCATTATAAATCCTTAAGGATCTATCATTATTCTTAATAAAGAGAATAGGGGCTCCCAATGGAGATACTCTAGGGTGAATAAATGCATTATTAATAAATAATTAAAGTTATTTTATCATCTCTACAAATTCCATAGTGGATATTCTATAAGTATTCATTGATACTGGTCTTACATCATGAATTAAATCAATGGTAAACTCAAATTCATGCTACGGGGGGTTATAGGTAATTTCTTAGGAAATATATCAATTCATTCATATAAAATTGGTACATCCTAAATTTGAAGATTAATTTCCCCATCCCTAGAATTTGTTTTATATTCCTCTATAAGAATGTCATTTAGTAGAGATACTGTGGTGGATCTATGTAACAATTGGGTTATGAGGTTTATATTATAAAGATAATGGATTCTACATCTTCCTCAAAAATCGTAATTTCTATTCTTGTATCATATTTTGAAATAAATTCTATAACAAGGATTATATCAAACTAGACCATAAGTATGTTGATAATTTCAGAAAATAAAGCACATTTATATGCCATAATGGGAACTTACCAATATTTTTTTTACAAAGATACATCCCTTATGGGTTTTGGACTGAAAACTCACTTATTAAATAAAAAGGTAAATATCTAATTTTATTCAAAATTGGGTAGATATAAAAGTATGAGATGTTCTAAAAACAAATAAAACATTATCTAAATTTTAATATATTATTATTGTACCTTCCACCACATCATTTAGTACTACTACTTTAGTTGTGGTGATCACATAAGATTGGAAATCTCCCCTCCATCTATTCTTCGAAAGAATCCAATGATGCTTAGGAAATTGATTTGAATAATTCCCCATTTAATTATATTTTTTTCATTAAAAATAATTTATTTGTTTCTTCCTCTTTCATTCATTATCTCTATGATTCTTTTCTCCACACTTATAAAAAACATCCATTCCATTCAAGAATAACTTGGGATGATTATTTCCAAAATTTTCACATAATGGTAATTGCTTCATTCCCCTCTTCTTCTTTGACACTTCAAATTTTCCATGGTTATCAAAAGAAAACTTATTATCTTGAATTCCCTTGAACATATAGTATATAGAAAATTCCTTCTCCATTTTTATGGAACTTAATACTATTTCATCATAGAAAGAAAATGTTTGAGAGGTTAGTTCCCTTCAGAGATATGACTTAATACCTTCAAAGAAATGATTAATATTATCTTTTGAATCATTCATGTAATCTATTGCATACTTAGATAGTACTATGAAGGAATCCTCATACACTACAATACTCTCTTATTCCATTTTCTTTAAGGTAAAAAATTTTCCCTTTATTTCAGTTCATTTCCCTAGAGGGAAATATTTATTCAAGAAGGTTTCTTTAAATGTTCTATAATCCATGTATTATATTTTTTCTTCCTCCTTAGTATTATGGATAAATGGACACCATTTATCAGTATCTCCCTTGATATAATATACTACCAGTACTACAGTTTCCTTTTCATTGCACCTTAATACCAGAAATATCTTTTCAAGGGACTTGATACACTACTCAGTTACCACTGGATTAATTGTCTCGCTAAAAGATAGGGAATTTTCAGCCTGAAATTATCTAATATAGGATTATTATGGTTATTTTTTATAACATGAGTAGGCTATCCTAATATGGTCATGATGTACTAAGCTCTAACACTGACTGTGTTGACTTGCTCAATGGGTAAATACCTACGTTGTTTGTAGGTATTGATTCCATTTCTCCCATTAAGCGCCATCACTAAATAATGGAAAAAGATAATTTATCTCATATTCATCATGGTTATTAAGAAAAAAATCACTATAATGAATTATTATAATTATTTTTTTATTTCACATATATTTCCAAATGTTTTAATTAAACTTTCTCTAATACCAATTGAAACAACCCCGACCCCAGTAGCCCATATTCACTGGTTATTTTTGTATAATATAAAATATAAAATAGATAAAATAACTAAGGATCGATCTGTTTATTAGTATTGAGGAATTATATACAAACATGGTTCCCTTATTATGTAGGTAATTAAACATATAACATAAAAATGAAAAATAAACTTCATCTTGGAAATTTTTTCAAATATTTCATCATCATAACCCGGGGAAGGACAAAAAATAAAAGTGTGATCTCAAAAACTTAGTAAGGGTTACATGAATCAATAATAAGATAGGTAAAGTCAATAGGGAATAAGAATTATTACGTGGTAAATAATTGAAAATCACATGCCATTAATAAAATAATATTGAAAACGCATCCTTGGATTTTTTCATGGTAAAAAAATCATTGAAATTAATTACTTAATAATGAATGAAGAAAATTATTGATCATTATAAGTTGTGTATTTAGAACATAAACCATGATACTGTAAATATGGTTTAATTATGTGGGTAGAAAATTGTATGATTATTCTTGGAAACAAACATGGAGGTATTTTTGCACACTGTTTTGTCTCATGAGACATGTTGATGCATCGATGGGCTATCTATAATCATCCCCCACCCATTAATACAATTCTAAAGTATTATTTATACATAGATTTAATTCATGAACAAAATAACTTGTCAAGATATAAGAATTGAGTAGAAAATATGAATTTATCAATATTTCCCTAGTTAAAACAATATTCAAAGAAAATACCGTATGTAAAAATGGTATATTACTAAGACAATAATCATATCCATGATAAAGTGAATATGGATATTTAATGAAATCTTCAATGAAATATGATCATAAATAAAAGGGAAGTATACATACATCACACACCAGGAATATGTGGTGAATAATAAATAACCAAATGGAATATCATAATAGTTTCCATTAAATAATTGATTTAATTCATAATTAGATATTCATAAGGGAAAATTAGAATATATCATGATAAATTATGTTTAAATTAAGTGAAAAAAATTAAAAATGAGTGTTTAAAAAACATTAGAAATGTGTCGCTTTAGTTTAGTTTAAGGGAAAATATTAAATAGACTTTAAAGTAGGAAAAGGTATAATTGTTTTCATAAAACCATAAAAGAAAACATATATTCTTTCATGATAAAATGTAATATTTTAGAAAAATAATGGTGTTTTAAAATATATTACGGTTTGTACTGGAAAAGGGTTAAAACATTGGTAAGTTCCCTTAAATCATGCTTGGTTATCATGAGAAATTGAAAAGGGAACCTTATTAAACATGTATTCCCCCTATAATAAATAATAATTGATCTTGGTAAAAATATTTGGTACATACATACATAATATAGGAGGATTGCATAAGTGTAATTAAGAATTACATTGGGGTAAATAGAGATAAAGTGAAACCTGAAAGAAAATTGGGGGTTTCAGAGAGAATCCCTTACCTTATGTGTGAAGGTGTTCTTCACTTGAACTTAATGTCCAAGATAAGAAAATTAAAATCATTAATAATTTAAATCAGAACCTCTTCAACATTTATTTTACTTATTATAATTATATTAAGTTCATTTATGTACATTATGAGTTATAATATTCAATTCTGTCATTTAGGAGTGCGTGTTTCCTAGGTTTTCATGATTGGTTCACTTGTATACATGTACAAAAGTACATGTAAAATGGGAATAGTTATCCTGAATTTAAAATATATGTTTTTAATAAAATTTAGGAATATTAAATAGTCTAATATATTGTAACGACCAAAACTTTTATTAATGAAAATTTCTCTTAATCTAATTAAATGTTTTATTATGGTTATATAAAATATGAACTTCCTTGGTTTCATGTTTTTGGATTTCAAAATACTATTAATAATTGTTATTATTTTTTATATATCCATTGAACAATGACCACATGATTAGTATAAATATAGGGCTTTAACAAATCCAATTTACTCAGACAAAGGAAGTGATGGACACAACCAGTATAATTGCTTCATACGAATCCCATTTATTGGATATTTGAATGGAGGTGGAGTCATTGGGCTTCTCTCTTGACCAATTCCAAGACTAGATTCAACACATTAAGTTCAAATAGAACCTCTTACGGGAGAAGTGGAAGTTTATAGAGATTACCACCTGAATGATGTTATCCGAGCCACCCCAAGAGTTTGTCACCATTGCACACCTTACCCTTAGGTCTTATACGGGTGTTATAAGGGGTTATGTAACAAGACCATGTCACTATTATTATGTGCATTAGTTTTGTATATAATAAATAATATACATTCATTTTATTATCATTATCTTGTAAATGTTTTTTAGGCACAAATAATATTTTTAATTAATATTAAATTATTAAATCAATTTTGATAAATTAATGGATTTTTAAGTTGAATAATATTTTAATATTATTTCTAAATTACTTTTTATTAAATATAAGTGATCATGTAATTTTTATGAATACAATTATAATTTTTATTAAGGTTTGAAAACTGTTTTTTTCAAACCCATGAATTTTCGATAAATGAAGGTTTTATTAAAAAAGCTAAAATTCACATGTTTAGAAAAATATTTTTATAAAATGAATATTACTTTTTAAATCAGTACGTCAACATTATTCAATGGTGAATTTTCCATTATTTTTTGAGACACTCGATTTTTTGGTTAAAAATTAAATAATGTCTAATTATAAAATGTGTTTTATGACATCATAATAACCTAATAGTAATGTAATAAAACAAATTAAATGTGATTTAATGCCAATATATTTTCTACCATTAAATTAATGTGATTTTAGGTTTGTTTTATTTATTTTACAAAGATTTAGTGGAACCTCCAAGACTTATAAAACTTTTTAACTTTTTAAAATGATTTATTTAATAGTGTGACTCACCTCTACATATGAAAGACTAATATTTTAAGAAGTACGGACATTGGAATTATAAAATAATTTCTTCCACTCCCCTTTGGCAAAAACCATGGGCAAAAACCTTGAGATTATTTGTGGTTTTGATTAGTTTAATGTGTGGTGCCAAAAACCTAAATAATAAATAATTCCCTATATTTTCTTATATAAACCCACCCAATCTCCCACTTCCTCTTCACTCAAAGCCTTTAGAGATCAAAAATCCCCTTTCATCCTTTCTCTATAATCCTCCAAAGGTGCCCCAATCTCCCAAGAATCCTCTCTCAAGCCTCTCCCAAGCCTTTGTAATAACACTTCCAAGTAAGGGATTTCTTCCTCTCTCATTTTGGTCCATGTTTCTTAATGTTTCTATACCCTTGTCTTTTCAATTAAAAATGATGAGGTATTATTTTTAAAATCCCCTATATTGATATAATTATGTTTTAATGATAAGATACTCCTTTATCCCTCATTAATTCCTCCCATGTAAACCTATTACCATGCCGAAATTCCATAAGATATTTCCCTCTCCTTAATTACATTCAAGCAATTCTTTTGTATTATGAATCTAAATTTCATTAAATATGTTGGGAAAAGTGTCTATATGACCCCCTTACTTTCCATTTCATGTAAATATTATGATACACCCCTTTATCTCTCATAAAACATTTTTTATGAATTATTATGTCACACCGTTATGCTGCCGAAATTGCAGCACGGTTTTCCAAGCCAAATGCATTCTATAGTGAATACCATGCCGATTTCTCTATCAAGTGTATTCACCTTTATGAAAATTTACTTATTTTTTATAGAGTTTCAAGTACGAATACCACAATTCTTTATCGTGGAATAGATGATGATGTTTAATTATTCCATGTTATATGATCCTTGTGGCACACTTGTGCATGAAATGAAATTATTAAGAAGGGTGTGCCCTGATAGCACTCCAATGCATTGAGTAAAAATTAGTATCATGATACATCAAGTGCAATGAGTCTATACTCATTTTAATTCAAGTAAGATGAGGTTTTACTCATTATCCATGTGCAATAATCCTTGGCTCATGCAAAAATAATGTTCAATGTTGTTACCACATTTCCATGTTATGATAATCATGTTATATCATGCCTTTATGTTCATATTTCTATTAAGATCTATTGATACACCTATATACTAACATGTACTATATTATTCATGTTATTCCTTGATAAATCCCTTTCTGGGCTTTATAGTTCACCCTTTTCTTATGCATTTCCTCAAGTTATCCCATGCAATGCTAAGTATGAAGGAATGTGTGTGGTCATGTAAAAGAAGTTTTCAATAAAGATGTAGTTCATGTTTTAAGTAGTTATGTAATGTTCCTAATCCACAAAGACACTAGAACTATCTATATTTTTTTTGTATGAAGTGAAGGTTTTGTGTAATAAATTATGTTTAAGTGTGAAATAAAGTACAGGGTTCTTATAGTTGGTTTCGGAGGATAGATTTAGTTATTTTTGGGATTAGTATTAGAAAGCCCTAGTGAAAGCCTTAGGGATAGGACAAGTATAATAAAAACATCCCTAAAATTTTCAGAGTATTTATTGTTTGGTTTAATAATAAAATACATCCATGTCTGGATATGGGCAGGTAGAGGTGACTCTGACATAGATGTATCTAGGGGTAAAACCTAAAAATGCCACTTTGGACTAGAATCTAATGGGAACTTGTGCATGACAACATGCCTTGTTGCACTCTTGGTTATGATACTCTCAGGGGATATGCTTTGGTGAACACATAATCTTAGTATGAACCATTATTAAGGGAATAAAAAAATCCCCTAATAATATGTATTGGGAAGTAGATCATGGATAACATAGATTCAATCCTATAAATTCATAAGTTAAGGAAATAAAATTAATTTATATTTCAACCATTTTTGTCTTCGGATTTCCCTTTATGTGTTACCCATAACTTTCATTTTATTCCAACCAATAGACGATTATAGGAGGACTCAGGCTAACAATTTATGCAATGATCAATGTGATGACTATTCTAATGAGATGCCCAATCTGATGGGCATGGGATTCAAAAACTTTTTCCCGATACTCTCTTAGTTAACTCAAGTTTTGAAAAGAAACATGAGTCAAGAGGAAGATTCGACCCCCCCCCCATGAAAGAACAAGTCACAATCAAGAGCTTCATAAGACAAAGGACTAATACTTTTAATGGATCATATGATCCCTAAATTGTTGAATAATGAATAAAATCCATTGAAAAGATCTTCTCCATCATTCAATGTTCTAAACAATGGAAGTTTCTTTTGGATGCTTATTGTATGGAATGTGATGATGATGAGTTTTGGACATTGATAAAAAAATGTGAAGCCCAAGGAAGAGATCGAGGATCTATAATGGAAGGATTTCCAGAAAATGTTTTTCGACAAATATTTTCTGCGCACCCTCTGACTTAAGAATGAAAGAGACTTCCTTGCCCTCAAGAAAAAAGAAAACGAATTCATTAAATCATAAGAGTCAAACATCACAAGGCTTGCATGATATGCCTCTGGCTTTGTCATTACCCTCGAATGCAAGGTTGACCGCTTCTTTGGTGGGATAAAACCTAGCCTATAGAAATCCCTAGTGATCTGTGACTTCGAGAGCTATAAGAAAATTGTCCGATGTTCCCTCAAAATTGTAATAGAGATTGGAGAATCACAGGGGTATCATGGGGACGAGAATCATAAGGTGGACTTAAATTATGGAAGTATGAGGGATATATCCAATGTTGCTAAGAAAATCCAGCACCCCACTTTCCAAAGGTATGGAAAGAAGAACCCCGGAAATTGCCTAAAGGGGGTGAGGAAATGCTTTAGGCGTGGAAGAGAAGAGCACCTGGCCATTAACTGCCAACAAGAAAAACCCGCAGCTACGATAGAGGAGAGGAATGCTATGTTCAACCCTCAATGCATTGTTCATTACTTCAATTACAAATAATTGGGCCACTTTGCAAACCAGTTCCCTAAGATAAGGGTTTTTAAAGTCAACCAACAACATCCAAAGCAGCAAGGGTGGGATTTTTCCATCACTACCACCAAAGTGAAGCTCGACAACGAAGTGGTGATAGGTACACTATTTATTCATTAATGAATAGAGAACATACTTTTTTATTCTAGTTCTACATATACTTTTATATCTTGAAATTTTAGTAGAATAATCCCAACACCACAACAAGTTATGGAAGTAAAGATGTTAGTGAGAATGGAAAATGGGGAAATAATTGCATCTCGTGAATATAACTCCTCCCCTATCATAATTTGTGGACTGAAATTCTCGGAGAACCTCATCATACTCCCTTTGTTGAAATTTGATGCAATTATTGGCATGGATTGGATTTCCTTATATAGAGACAAAATAAATTTCTATGAGAGAGAAATCACTCTCTATATAGTGAATCGACCCCCGATTCTGTACAATAATAAGATACCTAAATTTTATTTCTACTTTCTTATGTGAGTTTCTTATTCTAATGGTTACATTACTATTCCTAGTGGTCACATTACTATTCCTAACACTCATCTTACTATTCCTAATAGTCATGCTAATATTTAATAGTGTATCATGGTTTGTTTAAGCTCAATGTTGTGTGAAAAATAATTCATTGAGTAAATTGAATTTATTTAAGAAGATATGCACCTTAAATATTGGGATGTTATACTATGTGCATCATCCAATATCTTCTTTAACTTGGGATTTTATTGTACACATAATCATGACCCAAATCTTACAACTCCTTCCTCATTAACATTTAACTCCAAGGATTTACATTTTATTATATATTCCACTTTATTATAAATTACCACATCATATCTTTAATAATACTTCCGCCTCTACATAAGGGGTGGTTGATCAAGCATTTGTGAATGGATTTTTTATGTTATTTTCATTTATGATTCTCATTTCCATCTTTTTTAAAATCTAAGAAGATTAGATCCTTCTCAATTATCATAAATGAAAAAATTATTGGATCCTTTCTACTTAAAACATCATCCACTTTATTTTATTTTCTAATGTGTTAGTGGATTGAGTAGTAATAGTCCTTTATTATCTCTAACCATCATCTTTGGTGCATGTTCTACTCTTTCTTTGTGATTATATACTTGAGGACTTGTGATCTATATATATTTCACACTTCTCTCCAAAGAGATAATTTCACTAGATTTTCAATGTGAAGGTCACTTTAGCTAACTCTAGATTATGAATTGGTTTGTTCTATTTGTGAATTTTGAATTCCCTTGAGGCATAGTCTATCACCTTTTCATTTTTCATTAACACATTACCCAATCCCTTCTTTGAAGCATCACTGAATACTGCACAAAGTTCTCTACTTGTGGGTAGTGTGAGTATAGGTAGAGTGACAACCCTCTTTTTTAACTTCTTTAAGAAACATTCACATTCTCATTCCAAGAAAACTTGGATCCTTTTATACTTAAATTGTTTAGAGTATTTGAAAATCATGATAAATTTCTCACAAAATGATGATAGTACATAGAAACTATAAAGAAACTATGTATATTTGTAACATATGTTGGTCTTCAACATCCTTTAATATCTTCTGTGTTTAAAGGTTCCATATATATACCATTGATTTAGATAATATTCCCCAAGAATGATACTTCCTTTAAACAGAACTCACATTTTTTGTACTTTGCATAAAGCTTCTCCTTTTTTGTAATATTTAGTATAGTGCTCAGATACTCCTCATACACCTCCTTTATTTTAGAGTATATTAGAATATAATATATAAATACAACCAATTTTTTTTAAAGGTAATCTATAAAGACTCTATTCATAAATTACATGAATATTTTTTTCAGCATGAGTGAGTCTGAATGGAATTACTATGTGCTCATAGTGCCCATACTTTTTACAAAAAGTAGTCTTGGGGATATCCTCATTCATCACCCTAACTTGGTAATATCTCGAGAACATATCCATCTTGGATATGTGTTGTTCTCCAAATAGATTATTAAAAAATTCATCATTCCATGGAAGAGGATACTTGTTATTTATCGTGATCTTTTTATGCTCATGATAAGTAATGGAAAGGTGTATTGACCAATCCTTATTTTTGACGAATAGGGCTGGTTCACTCCATGTTGAATCACTTCGTAATATGAACGCTTTATGAAGATTATATTGTAATTTTTTATTCCGATCATCAAGTTCCAAAAAATCCATTCTATATTGAGTATTGTATAACAGAAACACCCCAGGTATGATCTTGATTTAAAATTCAACCTCTCAGCTAAGAGAAAGACCAATAAATACTTCAAGAAACACATCAGTGCATTCCCTCAAAATGGGCCTGTATTAAAGGATGATTGTTTCCATAGACTTAAACATTTGAGATATATATGATTTATCATAGGGAAATAATATCCATGCTTTAGATTTTGGTGCTAAAAAATATTCCTCATCCTCCTTTCACTTGTACAGAATCAGAGGTCAATTCTCAATATGAAGATTTATTTTTTTATTATGGAAAATTTTGATTACTCTATATATAGAAAGTCAATCCATTCCCATGATTGTATTAAATTACACCAAAGGGAGTATCACAAGGTTTGTTAGAAATTTCATACCACAAATTTTTATAGGGGAGGAGTTATATACTTGGATGAAATAATTTCTCCATTTTCTATTTTCACCTACAACTCTAAATCCATGGTTTGTGGCAGTGTTTGAATAGTTTTGCTAAACTTTTGTGATAGGAAGGAATGTTTAGAACTAGAACCAAAAAGTATGTCTTATATTATTGAATAGATAACAAGTGTAACTATTGCAACTTTTTTTGGGATCCACCTCAACAATTATGATGTAAAAATCTCACCCTTACTTCCTTGGAGGTTTTAGGTTGTCTCTGAAAACCCTTGGATTAGTGAATTGGTTTGAAAAGTGAACTGTTCCTTTTTTTTGAAGTAATGAATAATACAATAAGGGTTTAATGGAGCATTACTTTCCTCCATCACATTAGTGGGATTCTCCCATAAATAATCTCTAGAGAGGTTCCCTTCCTTCCTACACCAAAAGAATTTCCTTGTCCCCATTAAGAAATTTAAGAGGTTCTTCTTTCCGCATGTTTGATAAGTGGGATGATGAAATTTATTAGCACCATTATATTTTTCCATCAGAATTATAGTATTAAACTATACTTTTTTTTCTTCTTATCCATTTGATACACTTGACATTCATTGATCTCCATTTCAAATTTGATGGCACATCAGACAATTTTCTCAAAGTTATCAAAGTCTCAGATCATGATATCTATTCATAGATGAGGTTTTATCCCACCAAAAAAGTGGTTAACCTTGAATTTAGGAGTAACAACAAATCTAGAGGAATACCATGAAATTATTGTGATAATTTCTATATACACCCTGATATATTCATCATCCTTTTTCTTAATGGTAATGAAATCCCTTTCCATTTTAAGATAGAGAGCGGAGGAAAATATTTTCCAAAAAATATTTTTTTATAATTTCTTCCACCCCATAGAATTGATCTCTTCCTTAGGCTTTGTATTACATATTAATTTTCACCCTTATTAATATTATACCCCATACAATAAACAAACATTAGAACATTTTCTTACTCAGAACATTGAAGGATGTTGTTGTCGCCAAAATGTGTGCATGGGAAAAATACTCAAAAGAGGCTGCCAATGCCAAAAGGGTATACTTTGTGAAAAAGATTTGAAAATTACTTTAGTACCACAGATGGTACAAATCTGAGGCCCCCTATATGATTTCCATAGAGGAAAGAGGTATAAGACACTACGGTTATGATGAAATTGAAGGAAGGATTCACACCGAGGAAGGAAGACGATCACCGCTGCGATTCCTTGGAAATTGACGAAATATCTACAACTTCTATTGAGAGAATTAAGGAGTCATTTGCGCCATATAGGAGATGAAAGTCAGGTTCATGGTTACAATGAACTTGACGCAATCTGCCTCTGATGGAAAAGCACAAGTGGATATGCAGTGCGTTGTCCGAGCTTCGCACCACCTCTCGCCTGTAAATACCAAGATTCCCCAAGACCCAAAGGATGGATACCCTAACCTTTATCCTTATAATATCTCAAAATACCTTTTATTCATCTAATATATGTCCCCTCTTCAAGTAGGGATTCCCTTTGCGTAGCCCGTAGGCCAGGGAAAAGGAAGGATATCCCTATGGGAACTCAGTTCTTCACAAATCACTCACTCTTCATGATGTACCTTCCATGCACATGTGAACCCCATGCTAAGATATGATCACTGTGATTTGCAAAGTACATTGCTTCACAATGCTGTGTTTTCAAGGCACCCATGCTCTGTGAAGTACCACTTCATGAAAGCACTCACTTCGTGTAGCACTCTTTATATGCATGTATACTCCATGCATGGGATTAACCACTCAACTTTACAAACCATACCTCTCTACAAAGTCACTCTACTTTTTGGAGCCTCATAGCTTCACAAGGTCTCTTCTAGTGAACCCCTTTGATTCAAAAACCCTTCTTCTGTATGACCATAATGGTTTGTATGAAGTGATTTCAAAGTACCTTGGGTAGTGATTCATATTTCATTTCTTAGCCTCATGCTTCATCGTATAGGAATGCGAATGGATATTTCTTCTTCTCATATCCATGCTAATGTGATCCCCTTAATGGATAACTACACAACCCCATATCACTACAGCATTGTCCATGCCTTACCTTCAGTAAGTGTTAAATCAAACCAAGTATATAATTCCTAGGGGTGAGGAGTGAATCCTCATCGTCTGAGATGAATGATGTTGAACTTCCAATCATCATCATACCCAGCACATGATGTTATACTATATCCTCACCCCATGAAACAAATGCGGGGTTCCCCACCTCTAACATTTTCCATTACTACTTGGTCTCCATAGGAGTGATCTCTTCCTCACATGTAATTATATCCTCCTTTCATGGAGCGACATCTATCCGCGAGGGAGGGAAACTATCCTAGTGTAATCCACAATCATTTCTTATAATAGGTATAGTCCTTGCTCTTCATCTTTAATTATATCAAGAATGACTAGAGGAGATATGGACATAGAGGATTTGATACCCCACCCATCTCCTTTTGGGATTTATATCCATCAGGCCTCCATACTGAATTAAGTCCCAATCACCATCTCTTTGGGCCTCTAACCATGTGTAATCCTCACTCCACTTAACGTGGACACACCTTTCGTGAAGTGATTTTCATATATTTGTTGCCTCATATTTCTCACACTGAGCATAACTCACATGGTATTAGAGTAATCATCGACCATGGAATCCTCTACGAGCCACCTTAGTGCGTATTCCCAATCCCTTACCACCGAACTATGTGTAATTTGATCCTTTTCCCATTCAAGGCAAGGTACTTTGGAATCCTCCCTGAGGTTCAATCCCATCATCCATCAGTACTAAATACTTCATTTTGGTTCACCCTTATCCCGCAACACATTAAACTGTATGATCTCCTTTGTCCTACATGATTCTAAAATATATTCTTTCGAACTACATAGGTTTTGATTTTTATCTCCTAGGTTGTTTGGGTAGGAATCCACCCTGATGTTCAACCTCAAACACTGGGAAACATATTTGAAATACGTGGGTTTTGACTCTTATCTCCTAGTTATTGTATGTAGGAAGCCTCCCCAAGGTTCAACCCCAAACGTCGGTAAACATATTTAAAATGTGTGGGTTTTGATCCTTGACTCCTAAGAAGGGTATGTAGGAAGCCTCCTTGAGGTTCAACCCTAGACACTGGTAAACCTATTCGAACTACATGGTGTTGATCCATGTCTCCTAGGTAGGGTATGTAGGAAGCCTCCTTGAGGTTCAACCCCAAACACTCGTAAACTTTAGTGTCCACTTTGCTGGGACCCACATCCTTGTTCCTTCCTTTAGTGGTGTCAGGAAAACTCTCGGGATTCTAACCATGTGAAAGACCCAACATGTTGTTAGGTCACTATCTTTTATGTACACCCTGATTCCACGCCCCATTGGAAATATGTGAACTTTTATTCATTACTATAGGGATACATAGGAAGCCTCTATGGGTTTCAATCCCATCACTCATGTTTCATCATGGTCTCTCCCTTGAGCATTTGTGTTTCAAGAAGGTCATGAACCAACCGAGAGGTTCTAATTCCTCTGGGTCTCATGCATGCATCCCTTCTAACAGGTTTCCTCCTAAGGTGTCATATCACCCCACCAGACTATGTGGACTTTGAATCCCTGGAACAGGGATACATATGAATCCTCTCTGAGGTTCAAGCCCAACATCACTGTCATCTTCACATCAGTTCCATCCCCACTCACTCTATCCTTCGACACTCCATACATATCCATCCTGATTCTTTCCTAGGATACCACATCCCAGTAAAATCATGTCATACATCTGGGAAGATTACCATGCATAAGCCCCTTACAATACATAACCATAGAACCAAGAGTTTCCCTCTTTCGGTTGGCTGTTATCCATACCTAAGCCTCAACATGTCTCCAGGTTTCTGTCATTTGTGTACACCCTAATTCATCACCAATTAGAACTATGTGGGTATTTATCCCTATCTTCTAAACAGGGTATGTATAAGTCGTTTACAAGGATCAATCCCAATCAATGTTAAACCTTGGTTTCCCCCTTGTTGGGACCCAAGAATTATCAAATTCATCCTCATTGGACATTTTGATTCATTTATCCTGTAAACTTGTTAGGTGATCCCTATTAGGGATGTACCCATCTGATCCACTCCCATTAGTGTTCTGATCAGTCTGATCCATCTCCTCTAGAGGTCAAACGTGCGTAATACCCTGTTATAACATTGGATGATGAGGAAAAATTCAGGGAAAATCCCATGGAATATAATTCCTCACACTCAATGTGGGATTCCTCAGGATTATTTACCCTCTAGAAGCACTATCATAAGATTAAGAAACCCATACACATAAATGTTTCTACATCCAGACACACCAGCGATGTCCAAAATGACTGCTCGCCTGATTGTAGGTTGCTGCCCTGACTTGACCCATTGGAATGTCCTGACAGAAGTAGTGTAATTAACCATCTTCCATGAAGATATGGAACTGGGAAAGAGTTTCACGAACAACATATTAATCATTACGGGAGACTCGGAATAGGCGACAAATTTCTGGGAGGAATCCGTAGAAGGAGAACTCGACATCCCAACACCCCATTTTGATCAAGGATCAAACTTCCGTGAATATGTGATGGATGCCATCCACCTTTGGAAAGAGGGAATGTGGGGAAATAGCCAGTGTGTCACAACGTGACAGTGTGCTCCCTAACGAATGCGTCAGAAATAGAGATGGTGAACCCAATATGAAATCTTATATTCAATGTGGAGATTAGTTTCATTCGAGACATCAATGGATAAACATGTCACCAGATCCAGTTATCTAGAACTAGGTAACACTAATACAATAGTGGGCCTAGAATGAAAATCACTAGAGATCGGGGTAGTTTAACATTGGAAATCCCATTCTAGGATGTTGTCACTATGGATCCATCTTAAAGATCATGGGAGACAGAACGATGTTGGGTAACTAGACGTCACTTCCCTCTTTTCGGTGCTAATTTTTGAATCTTACTTCTTTGCAGGACCCAAGATTCTATGTTAGGAAACTGATCACCACCCACCCACCGATGTAGGGTATGGGGAAACACTAAAGCAGAAATCCTGTGTGGCTCCATCTCTTCTGTGATGGCCTCCATACCCATAACTGTTGGGTTCCCACACCCTATCTCACTATCTGAACTGATTCAGAGAAGGGTGATCAATGAAATTGTCCAACAGTATGAGGAATAAGGGATTATACCAACATGATATACAACCTGACATGACCTAGAGGCTTCTTATCTTATCTATCACCTCTACCCCCAAGGTCTATGCAGGGATCCACTACTCCCTACTCTAACCTACAAACATTTCGGGAGTCTCTATATAGAATGCTTTGAAAACTCTTTCCCTTAGCCAATGTGGTAAGGGAAGTCCAGGCCTGCTCAGCTGCGATCTCGTCCTGGGGTCCACCAATGAGGGGTCCATGCCACCATGAGTCCCAGCAAAGTCCCTCCCCGCTGCACTGACATCCATCACGGTGGTTTCTTTCACACCTATGATCCCAAGCATGGATTCATTCCTCCTGTCTAAGGTCACCGACGTGAATACCCTCCTCGCTCGGCCAACCGTTATCATGGAGGTCTTCCCCATTTTCTTACCACATCCAAAGAATGTCCTCCTCATCCCAGAAATCAAAGAAGCATAGGTCTTCCCTACTTCATTGGCTTCCAATGCCGAGTTCTTCCCCGTGTTCAATATGACTGGTACGAATGTAATGACCCAAAATTTTGTTAATGTAAATCCATATTGATCTAATTAAATGTCTTAATATGTGAAATGGTTATAAAATATATTCACTTAATTTGTATTATGTTTTTTTATTTTAAAATACCATTAAGAATTGTGATTGTTGCTAATATAGTTGTTAAATAGTGATCACCTTATTAGTATAAATATAGGCTTTAACAAATTCTTTTTACTCAGAAAAAGGAAGTGATGGACTCATCCAGTACACTTGCCCCGTATGAATCCCATTTATTAGAGCTCGAAAATGAGGTTTCATCTTTGGGCTTATCCCTTGACCAAGCCCAAGCCAAGCTTGAATACATTAAGCTAGAGCGGAACCACCTATGGGAGAAGTGGAAGTTGATAGAGATTACCACTTGAGAAATGTTATCCGAGCCACCCCAAGAGTATGTCACCATCGCGCACCATACCCTAAGGTATTATGCAGGTGTTTTAAGGGTTAATGTAACAAGACCCTAGTACTATGATTATGAAAATTATTTTTTTATATAATAATGAATGTACTTTCATTATATTACTGTTACTTTTTAAATAGTTTTTAAAGCACAAATAGTATTTTTAATTAAATATTCAACTAAGAAATATATTTTGATGAATTAATGGATTTTTTAATTAAATAACATTTTAATAAATTATTATTATTATTATTATTATTATTAAATTAATTTTTATTAAATATAAATGATCATATAATTTTATGAATGTAATTTTAATTTTTATTAAGGTTTGAAAGCCATTTTTGTCAAAACCCGTGAATTTTTTATAAATATCAATTTTTATTTTAAAAGTGAAAATTAACATATTTATAAAATTATTTATATAAAATGGATATTATTTCTATAATCGGGATGTTGAAATTATCCAACAGTGAATTTTTCATAATTTTATAAGACAGTCAAATTTTTGGGTAAAAATTAAATACAGTATAAATATATAATGTGTTTTAAGACATCATAATGACCCAATAGTGATGTAATAAAATACTATAAACTGTATTTTCAGCTAATATATGTTTTAACATTAATATAATGTGATTTCTTTTGATTTATTTTACAAATCTTTAGTGGACCCTCCAAGACTTATATAACATTTTGTCTTTTTAAATTGTATTCCTTAAGAGTGTGACTCACCTGCATATAAGTAACCCTATTATTTTAATAAGTTAGGCCATTTAACATATAAAATATTGTTTTAAAATCCCCTTTGGCAGAAACCATGGGAAAAAACCATGGGCTTTTTTGTGGTTTTGTTTAGTTTAATGTGAGGTGTCTCAAACCTAAATAATAAAAAATTCCCTCTCATTTTCTATATAAACCCACCCAAGATCCCACTTCCTCTTCACTAAAAGCCTTTGAAGTTAATCCAAAATCTATCCCCCTCTCTCTAGAATCAACCCAAGGTGACCTTAATCCTCCCAAGTTCCCGACCTTCAAGCTTTCAAAGTTACTCTCCAAGGTAAGTGAATCTTTCAACCTCCTCTTTTAAGTCGTGACTTTATGTAATGTCTTCTAGTTTCCATATATTTATATTGAGGGTATTTTCTTATATGTTATCATTAATATAAATTTCATGTCTAATTGTTTAAAATCCATTTTCTCTCTCATAAATTTTTTTTCTGAATTTTAAGTGACACCATTAGGCTGTCGAATTTCTCATAAAAGAAATCACATATTCTCTTTTCCTTCATGTTTCCTTTTCATGTGGTATGTCATTAAAATATCCATACCATGATCTTATTATGTAACCATACTATATTATTAATTTTTTATGAGTGTGTGACCCTTGTCCCCTCTCTTTTAAATGTTTTCTAAAACCATGTTATATAGTTGTTATGCTGTAGAAATTTTGCCTTAAAATTTTTATATATTTCTCTCCATAAATTCTATTGTTTTATTTATGTGAATACCCATACATATTTCATTTCTATGTGTGTTTATAAATATATAAATATTATTTATTTTATTCTTTAATTGACATACATATAACCCTCACTCCCTTTCATTGGGTAATAAATGACATAATGATCTTATTTTTTAAGAGATTTTAAAACGTCACGATCTTGAAATGAAACCCATTTCATTTATACTCCATGGGTTATTTATGAAATGTTTTATTATGATATATATGGCTTACATTGAAATAAATACAAATTAAGGGTGCGCCTAGATCTCACTCCAATGAATTGGGTGAAGAATTTAATCTCTAGAGATGAAAAGTTTCACGATACCTTGGTGAATAACCTTGGTAATTTTAATGACACCTCAGTGTTGTACCTTGGTGATATGTTCATGAATGTATAAAAAAATGTTTTAGAAACATATGAAAGTTATTTTTCACATTATTTTTTTATGATATTACTATACTTCCATTGCTCATGTATTTATGTTTTTATCATGTTCTTATTGATATCACAAGTAAATTGATTCCCTTGGTTTCCTTACTGGGCCTTCTTCTCACCCTTTCCTATGATGTATGTCTATAGGTTATAAGATATAGTAATTGTACTTAAGATGAATCTATGATAAAGAATTATAAGTGGATTATAAGAATTTTTTATGTTACTTTCATGTATTATGTTCCTGATTTCCAAGAGACTAGACTTTAAAGATCCTCTGTTTGTAAAATGTAATGAAAAGTTATGTAATAAAAAGGCGGGATACAATAACGAAGGCCCACATCTTACCATCACCACCAAGGGAAACAAAAATTGAATTACTAACTATGCCCCCACTAGCTCCAGTAGAGGTCCTACCAACACTAACACTTCCCATGGAGGTTACCCCTGCGCATCAGCCAGCGGACACGAAGGCCCTTCCTGTGTTCCATTTGACATTTTTCTGGGAGCTCCTTGCACCCCGAATCACCCAGGCAGAAGTCCTCTCCACCCTAGTGTCATTTTGGCCAAAGTTCCTCCTCATATCGAAAACCTACTCTATCCTGAAGAACCATCTCAGGGAAGGAGGGTGGTTTGTCTCCTCCAAAGGAAGAATACCGAGAAGTTTTAGACCGCAATCAAACCTGTCTTCTTTTCAAAATATGAAGAGAAGTGGGATTCAGTGATGTAGCCCTCACCTCAATCTTCTGTGAAAGAGGTAAGGGTAGTAACAAGGGGTATAAGTCTCATCCTTTCAGAAATTTAGGTCCACCAGATCCCTACATACTTCTGAAGATACATCCAGTGGGAGGAAGATTTATCCTCTTTCCAAGGCATGGTCATGAAATCCTCTTTATCATCAACACGATCATTCTCTACCTCAACCAGAGATACTGGAGAGTTATTCTAGGGACCAATAAGGGACTAGAAACAGCATGTACCATCATCAGTAACTACAGCCCATGTGTGGGAAGCTATGGCCACTAGTCCATTTTACAGGGATGTGGTTTCTCAGTCATTGCATTATTCCGAAGACAACCCACGATGTGGCGGATTGTCAGATTGCTCACCATATTCTCCATCGGCCAGTCTATAATCGCAATAGTATACTTTAGTACCATTATCATTCCCTCAACCACCCCCAATCGAATAATGGGGGAACCAAGGGCTGGATCTCGAGTCTGAGTTGAGGAGCTTGTTGGAAATCCTTGTAGCAGACCATTTCCTAGAGATGTTCTCACGAGCTATAACCACAAACATTAGTACTTCATAATCTCCTACATAGGAGGAGGTCATGTGCTTTCACCAAACTCTTTGTGAAACACACTTCTATCTTCTTCATCGATGGGTGGCTTACCCAATGATCCTAGAACACTTTGAAGACATTGGCCAGTAATGCCTCATGGTCGACTTGGCTGCGCTCCCCATGGCTCAATGCCCCGAATCACTCAGTCTCCATCGGACCCTCCAGAAATGTTGAATCCAGATCTTTACATTAATCCACATAATTATTAAAGAGACTTTCCCCCATGTTCAAATATATGGTTCGGGGTAGTATAATTCCCTTAATTTTAGTTATATCTGACGCTAGCTTGACTTTCCAGGTGATATTGAGGATATGCCTCTAGGTATAGTCACAGTTAACATGGCTGACCTATTAGAGGAAGAGACAGAACTAGAGCTCCTTGAAGAGAACTTACCCCATAGGGTGGTGCTGCACCCGTTGGATCCTTTGTGAAAGGTTACTCACTAAAAAAGAAACTTACTAGGTCTCCCCATACCTTTAGAGTCATTATCCCTAGGTCGGAACCCCAATAAGGGTAAATAGCACTTTGGGGTCATCAAACCCTCTAAGTCATCTGGTTCAGTGAAAAATATGGAATATGACCCTGAAAATGTTGTGTTGCATTAATAGGTTGCAGAACATAAAAAAGATGGTTGATGAACTTCTCGCAAAACATGATGTGGAACGATGACTAGACTATGGAAATTTTTGACCAGGGATGTAGGGACAATTACAGCCTCCCCCTGGTGAGTTTCCTCTGGGTGACCTTGACCATCCTTACCATATATAAAGGGTAGAGGTTGGGGTTTACAACAATAGGGTGTGATATGCATCACCAAATCCTCCCGAATTTCATGATAAACCTCCTTGGGACCCAGCTCAGGGTCTCCCAGCCGCTGTACAGGTCATTCCCCCGGTAGTCCCGTAGGTCATCCTACCATCCATTCCATGGGCCAGTTGACATACTTATCATGTTTAAGAACCTAATAACACAATTGTTTTCATATATCCCTGCCAAAACAGAAATATTTTCCAATATGATCTAATGGAAACTCTCATTTCCCACCTTGAGGCCCTATAAACTCGACAGGTGAAAATATCTCCTGATAGAAAGCCATATCTGGTATAGGTGGATGATATGCCATCACCCCTTGGTTTTGGAAATCTACCTCCCCCCCTTTAATGTGATGGGTGACCCACCGTAGAATCTGACCCACTTTATTTCATGGTGTGGACCCATGTTTGTAACTCCAGCGCAGCAAGAGGTCGCCAAGCTCTGGTGTTTCGTACAGACGGTAGAAGGTCTCGCATTTGTCTGGTACAACCAGTTACCCATCAGGTTAGTAGCTGGTTGGGAGGTTCTTCATATGAATTTTGTTTAATATTTCAGTTCCACCACCTAGAAGATAAGTATTAAAGACCTCATCAATTTCAAGTAGGGGCCTCATGAGTGCATCATAGACTTTTTCACTGGCTGGAAAGGCCTCATGTACTCCCTTGATATTCCGCTGACTCAAAAGAAGATATTAAAAATGTGTGTGGGGAATGTGAAGACCAAATTAGTCCCCTCTCTCATCACTCAGAATGACCAAGGGGGGTTTTAGGATTTCTCTGACAAAGCCCAGTGGCTAGAAGAAGCCTTGAAGCAGGAAAATCCATTACCTTTTGTAGTTCTTGTGAGAATAGTCTCCAAGGTAAAGCCCAATACGGTAGCACAAATAGAGGCCCCCCAAGTAGCTGGTTTTATTACCAGTAGAGCCACCTCCACATCCTCATTGATAACCACCAACTCAGTCACAGCCTCCAACCCAACAGTGCTCACCTCCGAATCGGCAGGTTCCCCCAAATAACAAATCACCACTACCTAGGTGAGATAATCAAGTTCCACCTCTTCAGTAGGCTTCTCTAGCCCCTAGTTAGATCCAGGGTCCTAGAGTCCCATTTCTGAATAGAAGGAACCAGGACTACTCTTTTGATGAGGCTCAGGTCCCCATTTATTAATGAAGTGGCTTAGACCAGGGAATCCTACGGTTATTGGAGTGCAGGAGGCCTGAAGATGTGGTTCTCACTAACCGCCCCAATTAATTCCCATATCATCGGATCCTTCCTCACACCCTCAAGTAGTGTTATTTTTTTTAATATTGGATCCAAGACATGGTCAATAAAAACATAGTAGGGATAGGCCCAACCATAACATAGGTGGAACGCGTGTTCAAAAATCTTGACAGTGACAGTGACAATGAAGGTGAGTGACAATATGTTCTTAACTACGAGTCCCAAAAATACGATGATTGAATGGCCTACGGGGTATTTTCTTGTGCCAATAGTATTATCCAAGCATGTCGGAGCCAACCCGCGCCTTCAGAGGTTGTCGCATTACCTTTAGTTGCTAATTATTCTATAGTATAAGTTCATAAAGGTGAACACCCATGATAGTAAATGTGTACATGTATTCACAACACAGTTTTTTAGTGTGGAAAATTATGGTGAAATTTTTACAGCATAACGGGGGCATATAAATGATTAGGTGAGGTCTTGATGAGAGTTAAATGGGTCTATCAATATCTATACATAAAATGGAATGTAAGGGGATATGGAAGAATATATCCCAATATTACTAAATTAAGATAAAAGGAATAAGATAAAGAATATAATTGAAGAAAGAGAAAAGGATAGGATCCATTGCAAAATTTTGGCATGGTGACAGGTGTGCATAAAGGTTCGTAGAAGATATTAATGAGAGTGAATGTGGTATATCATTATATAGAAATAAAATTTAAATAAAGTGGAATATGGAAAAACATATACCAACATTAGTACGTGCATAAGGAGGCGAAGAAGAGGATCCCTTACTAAATTTTAGTGTGTTGACAGGTGTACATAAAGGTTTATGGGAGTGCATAATGAGAGTGAAAGGGGTATATCATCATATGTAAATCAAATTGAATGTAAGGGGTATATGTAATAATATATCCCAAAATTATTAAATGATGATAAAAGACCTAAGATAAGGAAGATAATTGGATAAAGAGTTGAGTGAGAGGATCCCTTACCTTGAGATTATGACACCAAATGCTTGAGAGGAGCTTATAGAGAGCTTGGGGGAACCTTGGGAGGGCTCTAGAGATGATATGGTAGTGTAAGAACGTTCTATAAGGATTTTTAATGTACATAAATGGGAAATTGTGTGGGTTTATATAGGAAAATAGGGGGAGTTCTTTATTATTTCCCAAACATGGGTTTTTGACTCTATATAATAAAACATCCAAAACCAAAAACATTCCCATGGTTTTTGACCAAGAGGGTTGTTTTTATATATTTTATAATTCCAAGTTTATAACTTATTAAAATAATACCCTTGATGATTTTTATGTGATTCATACTCTTAAAGAAATGATTTTAAACCCATAAAATATATTATAGGTTTTAGAAGATTCATAAAGTCATTATAAAATTAAACAAATAAAATTACTATTTCATTATTATGAAGTGAAAATATATATTTGGTCTTTGATAAAATTTATAGTATTTATTACATCATTTATTATTCATTATGATGTTATAATACACACCATATATTTATATGTTATTTAATTTTTACCTGAAAACTCAACTATCTCAAATAATTATAAAAAATTCACCATTGGATAATTTTGACATTATGATTCCAAAAATATTACCCATTTTATAAAAATAATTTTCTAAATATTTTTATTTTCACTATTTAAATAAAAAGCTACATTTATTGAGAAATGATGGGTTTTTTTAACAATAATAGTTTTCGAACCCTTATAAAAATTAAATTTGACTATTTGAAAAATATTTGATAATTTATATTTAACAAAAATTATTTAATTATAATATTTTATTAAAATATTATTTATTACAAAAATCCATTAATTCATCAAAATAAATGTTTTAATTGAAATTGAATATTACCCAAAAATACAATTTGTGTTTTATTGTATCAAAAATGAAATCATTTACAAAATATAAATAAGAAGTAAATATAACAAATATTATATTGAAAATAATATATACATGTTAATATTGTTTTGGTATGGATACATATCCCTTCAATAAATTATCAAACTCCCTAAGAGTAAGGTGTGTAATGGGGATACATTCATGGGGTGGTTCAGTATACATTGTTTGGGTTGTGATCTCCATGAGCTTGAACTTCTCCTGTACACTGTTTCACCCATGATTACATTATTAGATCTCATATTGGTATTATTCAGGGGATACCCCAATAGATTTTATCTCCCTAAAAATATTTGATAAATGGGATTTATGAGGCATGATCCTAATGGTTGAGTCTATCACTTAATTTGTGTCAATTGGATTTATCAAAACCCTATATTTATACTTATCATGAGATCATTGTCCAATGGCTATTTTATCAATGGTAAAGATATATAAAATTATTTTAAGTATGATAGGATATAATAAAACCAAATAAGTGAATGTGTTTTCTATATCCTTAGTACATAATAATACATTTAATTAAATTGAATGATAAAATTTATTTATAATAGTTTGGGTCATTAAAATCTTCCCCCTTCAGAAATTCCACACTCAATATTTTGATTTACCACACAAAAAAAGATGAGGGTAGTTCAGTTTCATCACCTGATATGTTTTCCATAAAACATTTTCAAACTTTTGGTTTCTACAAAACAGTTTGACCAGATGTATTATCATATTTTTTAGAGCTTCTTATCTATGATCTAAGATCTTCATTATCTTCTACTCATATGAGAGATCATTATACAATTGTACCACCTCTGTATTGAGTACATGTGAGGGTTATGATACATAATTTCTCAAAAGAGTTACATGGATTACATCATTTACTTGAGATATGTTAGGTGGGAGTTCCAGTTGATAGTCCACCACTTCGATGCGATCAAGGATCTCAAAGTAGATTATGTATTTTTGACTAAGCTTTCCCTTCTTCCCAAATATATTGACATTATTCCATGAGGATATATGAAGAAATACCATGTATATAACTTCAAAATATAGGTATCACTGATGATTTTCAGTATAGCTCTTTTATAGACTATGAGTATACTGGATGTGTTATTTAGTTATCTTAACCTTTTCTACCATTTCCCGAACCATATCAGGACCTAGCAGTTTTAGTTCCTTAACTTTTTTCCAATATGCAGATGGTCTTCACTAGTTCCCATAAAGGGCATCATAGGGGGCCATTTGTATAACACCCTGAGATTTTATGAGACATATTCTTTTTAATTTCATTGATATCTTTTGTTGTACGTTGCACCAAGATTATCTTGTGCTATACACAACACCATATTATCTTGTCATATACGCAACACTATACTTGGCTTGTGTTGCCCACAATTCCAAGTTCTATTGATAAAATTCATTTCACACAACACTAAGTATTGATTTTTGTTCAATTTATAAAATAAATATTTTTGGATTATTTTATACAAAATTCCAATGTAATATTGCACTAAACACAACAATGAATTTTATTGCATTTCATGCAAGAGTGACCTTCCTCAATAGCTTTTGTTGTGCGCAACTCTGAGTTTCACTAAACAATGATATATTATTGAAATATTATTATTTAATGAGATATAAACTAGCAGTTGTGAATATTATTAACAAATTTTTTAATTTTATATAAAATTAACATTCATATTATGTATTTTATATAACATTATATAAGAACAAATTCAATTTTTTGTATAAAAGAAGTATTTTTTTAAAAATGCAGTTTTGCCGTCTTTTGATGGCATACCCATTTTAAATCTAGTTTTTAACACTTTTATATATTCTATTTGAAAAAATAACCTTCTTATTAAGAAGTGGGACATAAAAATTTACTTTCGTTTAATTTTTGGTTTTTTCAGATAAAATTCATATTTTAATGAATAGTGAAAAATACTACATTTTAATTCAAAAAATCCTTTTCATCTAATTCATATGTACAGTTAGATTATCTTTATAATTGGGTTTGAAGTTTAATTGGATTATATTTTTGTCATTTAAACCAATTTTGTTCATTTTAAGCAATTTTACATTTAAATTCAATATAAACACATGTCAATCTTTTGATAGTTTTTACTTTTTAAAATATCGTTTTCTAGTTTTGACAACAAGAATTAATTTTAAATTAATTTCTTCCAATTATGTGTTTCAAATTTAAAAAAATGGATTCCATATTTTAAATCATAAGTTCCATATTGTGTAAATAGTTACCTTTTATTTTTGGATATTATGAATAGTAACTACGGTAATTTTTACTTTTCACAATTAAAGGTAAATAGGGTAAATTAGGGTAACAAACAAAATGATAAAGACAATAAAATTTCCCTAACACCTGTCAAAATCTTATTGGATGAATTAAAGTAATCCAATATCACCTAAGGGTCGAAATTGATTTATTTAATGGACTTGTTTCCATGAAAGTGATGTAATTATAATTAAAACAAAAAAAACTTGTAACATGTCACTCTCTTATATCTTATATGTATAATAATTTTAATATTGTGATAATCTTCATTAAACATAAAAAATAAATAATATCCAGAGATTTAATTAAATTATATATATCATGTAAATTTATTTAAATATTTTAGATACTAAATAATTACCATTAAAAATGACAGAATAGTACTGTAAAAATTATTTTATTGATAGAAATATCAAATAAATGGTTTTAAAAATATTATAATAAATATCATATAAACTAATTAATGTGCTAAACTAATTTTATTGGTGACTACGACATGTTAAGAGTGTATTAAATATTTTTTTCTTATTTATCTTATATTTGGATTTTAATTTAAATTCAAATAAATGAATATTGTCAAAATTGACTCTTGATATTTTATAAAAATAACATATTATTAAATTTTTTAAAAATCACAAAAATATTAAAAATTTAAAATTTAAAATTATATGGTATAAAATTTCATAAATTACCCAATTATTGAAAATTTACAACACATATGTAAATACTTATAACCATTTAATATTTTGAATATTATTACCACAAATAAAATTAAATAGATTAAATAAGGATAAATCAAAATGATAAGGTTTAAAATAAAATAAAAATAGGTCTAAATTTTATTGGTTGAAAGGATTTATACCCATACTCATATTATCTACTAAATAAATGAGTTTGGTACCATTATAAACCGATAATAAATTTATATTAAATTAATATTTAAATACTTTCCTAAAGTGCCCCTCCACCCTCTTATAAAAGGCAACCACCTCTACCCACTTAAACGCACCTTTAAAGCCCTTTGGATCATTCAAAATCTATCCAATTAAGCTGTAAACATTCCTCCATTCCTCCTAGAGGCCACAACTTGGGAAGAAATCCATCCTAGGGAGACCTTTTGTGTAAATCAAGAGAATATACCAGAAAAAGTGGTAATTGTTTTATCACCTCTTTTGAAATTATTTTCTTCTTCTACTTCCTATTCTTATGTTGTTTCCATAATAATGTTTTAAATACATTATATAATACATGATATTATTTTATTATAATTATGGGACAACCTTATTTCTTATTTTATCCATCATACTAATAATAATATCATCGTGCCTACGTACATACGACTTACTGTCTCCATAACGTGGTGTAATTTGATATTCAAAAATAATTAAATTGTATGGGTATAATAATGAGTGTAATGGATTTAAATAAAGAATATAACATGATAATTATTATTTATAATTTATATTCCATCCAATTCCATACCATTTAACCATTAAGTGAATGATATCGTCGCTTGTGTGTATGTACGGCTTACCGTCTCCACGACGCGATGAGATTCGTTCTCCACATTAACCATTCAAGAATGATTATAATGTATATATAATAAACAAGAATGAAATATATGACATAATAATGCTACTATATATATATATATATATATATATCTGTGTGTGTGTGTGTAATTTACTTGCTCCCATTCGATTCAATAAGGAAACGGAAACAACGTTCATGTGTACGTACGACCTACCATCTCCATGAATGGTGTATTCTGTTTCATTTATCTATCTATTATAAATATTTATAAACTGAATATTTATTTTATATAAAATCATTATTTAAATTCTGGAAGTAATTTAATCATGATATAAGTAATACGATCAAGAATAACAAGTCAAAACATGTACGATAAATAAATATATTATTACCCAAAACGTCGCTTTAACATGGAATTGTTAAATGAATGGGTAATATAAAGTCATAAGTGAATCATATATGATATGAAAAATATTATTACGGTTCTTTTACAAGTTAATAATACATTTAAACCCAATATAAAAGAGTTTCGGATACATATGAATCATATCGGACCTAAGGTAAGGGATAATTTTTCAATCTCATTTTTATCCAAGACTGTTTATACATAAGTATTTACTGGGGATATATTTATAATCCATGTCCATGTTTTCTAAAAATATTTTCATAAAATTTTTACTATTATTCTATATATGTTTAAATTCATTTTTAACAATTTTTTTACAACATGGTATGGAAGGAATCTTTCTTTTGTTTACCATACGATGTAATTTTTGACTTTTCCAGCAAAATTATGAGGAGAATGTTTTTTTAACTTATATAGTATGAATGGATTTTTTTACATTTTCATGAGGCCTTATTTCCAATATTCTTCTACACTATTTCAAGTTTATTTTTAATTAAATTGTTTTCTTTTAAAATTTCATGGAAATTTGCGAAAAGAATGTTTTTTGAAGAATAAGGGATATTTTCCTCAAGAATTAAGTTCATGTATTTTATAAAAATTATTTTCCATCTAAGATGATACTCTTAAACATGTTTATGTTTCTATACATATTATTAATATTGTTTTATTATGTCTAATATGGAATGATATTTTATATGGATTAGGTTATGATTGAATGATGTTTAAGAGACCCATATTATTTCATGAGTTATGTTATGATGATTGATTTATGTTTTTAGGGAACATGTAAGAATGATTTCATTATGAGATGGGTGGGACCTATATCTCCCTACAATGAATTGGGTAAAGATTTATATCTCAGATATAGGCATTATTGGAATGGAAATTAAATCTGGTTCAGTAATACAGGGTTGGAATGAAAAGTAAATTTGGTCTAGTAATACATGGCTGGAATGAAAAGTAAACCTAGTTCTATAATGGAGTTTGTCCACTATGATGTTCTTGGACGCAATGCCTTGGATACTATGGAAATAATATTATGTGCTTATTTTCTTTCTATAATTCCATGTTTTATACCAATTCTATTTTATCATGGTTAATGTTCTTTTGTGATCTATTCCTTACGTAATACCAAGATTTGTTTTAGGACTCATGATTTTGATATTTAAACTTTATGTTCATGTTTTTTCATTGTTATATTTATTGTTGGTTTTATTTTCTCCATGTTTACCCTTAGTAAGTTTTTGATCTCACCATTTTTATGTTTTCTTTTCTTTAAGATACAAAGAAAATTTTTAGGTAGGAAAAAAGGGGAAGATATTTATGGGAAATGTTGAAGATCTTTCACCAAGTTAAAATGTTATGTTCCAAGTTTCAAAAGACATTAATCTAATACATTATTTGGGAATAAAATAGTGTAATGTATTAATTATTCCACAAAGGAAATTTAATGTCCATGTACATCAAGCTTGGTTCGTTAGAATTTGGTTGATTGATTAGAAACTATTATTGTATGATAACTTGAACAGAGAAAGATGTTGATCTTATCCTCATATGAAGTAAATTTAGAATTATATAAATATATCCTTGAGTATTTTTATAGTCTACTGAGATTGAACATTAGTTTAAGGGTGATAATTCTTGCTAAAGTTAAAATCAGTATTTATAGATTTTTAGAGACTCTTCCCGAACAAAGAAGTAAATCTTGGACCTTGACAAGATACAATATATAGTTGGGTTTCATGAAGCCTCACCACTTATCTAATGTATATCCTTGAAATTTGATCGAGTGATAATTTTTATCAAATCGTAATGAATTGTGCAATATTTCTAATAAGATCAACAAAACCCGTATTTAATTATTTCCTCGTAAATTCTTCAGAAGACTAGTGAAAAAGTCGGTGGTGATGTTTTCCCATTTCCTTGTAGACATGGGTAACAGTTGTGTCATCCCCTCGGATTTTTTTCTTTTATTCCTTCACTTGATGACATACAAAACATCTTGATTTATATTCCTCAATATCATTGATCGTATTGTCCCACCAATAGTGATCTTAGAGATCTCAATACATATTTATGCTTCCTCGATGGATGGAGAAATTCGGGCTACGTGTAACAAACCTGACCCCAGTATCCTTGAGTTGCTGGTTATTTTATTACAATGCAATAGGTACAAGATATCACACCACCAAGGATTTATCAATTTATTAGTCTTGAAGAAATTGATACATACATGATTTTCTTTTTTACATTGTTAATTAAACATAGAACATAACAAAGGAAAAATAAAACCCTTCCTTGGAACTTATTTTAAAATTTTGTCTTCATAACCTAGGGAAGGAAAAAAAATAAAAGGTTTATCTCAAATGCTCAATAAAGGTTACATTAATCAATAATAATTGAATCAATTTAAATAAGGCATAAGAAATATAAAAAGGTAAATAACTGAAAACCAAATTCCATCAATAAAATGAGAATTAAAATTCATCCATAAATTTTTTCATAGTGAAAATATAAGGTAATGTAATAACTAAATATAGTATGAAGAAAATGCTTAACCATAGGACTTCTTGTATTTGGAACATGAACCATTATTCCATCAAGGAAATTTAAGTATATGGGTAGAAACCCATCAGATTTCTCTTGAAAAAAAATGAAAGGTTTGTCGCCAATAGTTTTGTCTCGTGAGACCTATAGATGCATAAAAGGTCTATCTTTAACTGGTCCCCACCCATCATTGTAATTCCAATGTTTTTTTATATATAGAGTTAAGTCATGAAAAATATGACTTATCAAAATATATATATTGATAATAAATATGGATTTATCAATATTTCCCCAATTAAAAAACATTTAAAGAAAATTCCATTTGTAAAAATGGTATATGGATAAGACATTAATCATATACATGATATAGGAAATATGGATATTTATGTAAATCATCAATTAATGATGGTCATAAATAAAAGGTAAGTATACATACACCACACACAAAGAATAAGTGGTGAATATAAGGCATAAACACAGTAAATATCGTAATGGTATCCATAAAAGAGTTGATTTAAATCATAATTTCACATTCATAAGGTAAAATATTCATAGATCATGATAATTTATTTCCAAATTAAGTTAAAACATGTAAAAAAAGTGTGTTTAAGAAACTTTATAAATGTTCCACTTTAGTGCAGTTTAAGGGAAAATATTAAAGTGTATTTAAAGAGGGAAAATGTATAATTGTTTTCATAAAACAAAAAATTAACAAAGATATTTTTTCATGATAAAATGAGTGATTTTGTAAAAGTAATGGTGGTTGAAAATAGTTTATGGAGTTTACATGAAAAGTGGTATGAAATTTGGAAGTTCCCTTAAATTGGGTCTGGTTATTAGGAGGAATTGAAAAGGGAACCTTATAAAATATTTATTTACCCATAAAATAAAGAATAATTGTGATAGATATAATTTTATTTGGTTTATTGTAATTTTACTAAGTTCATTTATAGATTTTTTATTTGTTATAGGATTTATTTCTATCGTTCGGGGGTGTTTATTTCCTTGGTTTTCATGATTGGTTCACTTGTATACATGTATGAAAGATCATATAAAATTGAATAGTTATAAATAATTGAAATTATATATTATAAATGAACTTATATAATATTAAACGTAATTATATATCATTTTTTATAGATATAAGTATGATTCATTAGATAAAAAGTTAATGGTATCCATTTATATTATTTTTGGAATTTTTTCGATCATCACAAACTAGTTTAGTTTTAATAATTAATATTATGTATATATACTAGTTATAGAAATTTTTTAACTTATAATATGTATAAGAAAATATTATTTAACCATAATAAGGGTTTTTTGACCAGACTTTAAGGTGGTAATGGAAAATGGAAGCATATCGTCCACGATGGTGGTAAATCAACACATCGCGAATGATGTTTTCATTTTTAGAATGAAAGGGTAAGGAGAAGGGGATTGATGGTGGATATTAGATTAACATAATAAAATTATTTTATATATAATATAGTGTATTTATCTTGTTTTTTTGATAGATAAGGTAAAGATAGGATAATAAAATAAAATAAATTAAAAGATAACGATAGAGGATTTTACATCTTGTATAGAACCTCCTTGAGAACCTCCTTAAGTCACTTGGGATTGGTCTTTTGGTGAGACTAGAATGATTATAATGTGGGCAATAGGTTTGGTAGAGTAATTGGGAAGAATATAAGTAGGCTAAAAGGCATATAAGGTGTTAGGAGAACAAGTGGTGAGGGGTAGTATTTATAGTGGAGGAGAGGGGTGGTTTTTGATTATTTTATTCATTTGTTTATTATTTTAGCTCACGATTATCAATAGTTCTAATTATAGTGACTAATTATAGTAAATAGTTTATTTTATTTTAATTAATTTGTTATTACATCATTCATGAACCAGAAATTCATGCATTTGGCTTAAAATGTTAAACATCGTAAATTATCGTATTTCACTATTCACCAAAAAATCAACTATTTTAGAAAACTATCAAAAAATAAACAGAACTTTTTTTCAATGTGTATATTTCAAAAATGGACTCCATTTTTTGAAAATAATTTTCAAAATATTATAAATTTAAATTTTAATTAAAATAATCTTTTATTGGAAAAATACAAATTTTAAAATTATAACTGATTTTATGACACTTTGAAAATTTAATTAAAGCCACATAAAATTGTCTTATAATCATAAGGAAACAAAATATTAATTTATGAATCTATTTTATGAAAATAAATTTTATTTTAAATCAATATATTAATTGTAAATAAACATTTATGTTTCAAAAAAATACCAATAATTTAATTATTATTTTTAAAACATTTATTTACCTTTTCCATGTCATTTATATATCATATTTTCTATTATAAGATACCTAAATTTTATTTATACTTTAATAGTTGAGGTTATTATTCTAATGGTAACATTACTATTCTTAATAGTCACATTACTATTCCTACTGATCACATTACTATTCCTAAATGTCATGTTAATATTTAATAGTATATCATAGTTCCTTTAAGATTGGTGTTGCTTGCAACATAATTCATCAAGTAAATTGAATTTATTTAAGAAAATATGTACCATAAATATTGGGTTGTTATATTCTTACCTCCTTTAGAAATTTATTCCTTGAAATATTTCATGAATATTTCCTTCTAAATAGATGAGGGTGGTTCTTCTTCATAACATCCTCTGGTTACAACATTGTTTTTTCCATTTTATGGTTTATCTAATGAAATTATACTAGTCAAGTCATCTTATTGATCAATAATTTCTCTCTAGTGTAATGAATATTGATATGATATTTGTAGTAAGACAAATCTGGTTCTAGTTTTATTTCATCGTATGTGAGTACATGCATTGGTTCCGGAATGTACATCTTTAACAATTATATGCAGAACACATCATGGTATTTGGAGAGAATTTAAAGATTTTCTAATTTGTAATCTACAAATACAATTATTTTTATAATTTTCAAATGGTTTGATGTACCTAGGGCTCAGTTTCTATTTATTAACAAACCTTATCACACTATTCCCTGGATAATATTTTAGATAGACATGATCTACCACTTGAAATTCCAAATCCTTTCTCTGGTTGTTAGGATAACTCTTTTTCATACTTTGATATGTTTTAATATGAGCCTGAATATTATTTATATTTATTTTTTGTATCATTAATAATTTTTGGGCCTGTAAGTTTCCTGTCACCAACTTCATCCCAACATTTTGGATTACAACATCTCTTTCCATATAAAGCTTCATGTGTCACCATTTGAAAACTCGACTGTAAACTATTATTGTAGTAAAATTCTACCAATGGTAAATATTGATCCCATATACCTTGAATTTAAACCAATAATGATCTCAACATGATTTCTAATGTTTTAATAGTCCTTTTAAATTGTTCATCTATTTGAGGGTTATAATAAGTACTCAATTGAAGCATGGTATCAAAAGAATTCATTAGAATATTCCGGAATTTTGATATAAAATGTGTATCTCAATCCGACATAATTGATAAAGGTTCACCATGAAGTCTTAGAACTTCATTAAAATAGTTTCTTTCTAGGACCATAATAGGTAAATATTCTCTTATATAAAGAATACATGTCGATTATGTATGTGGATCAATGATAACCCATGCCATGTCATTCTTTTTTGGAGTCTTTGGAAATACAATTATTAATTCAATAGTAATGTCATCCCACTTCCATATAGGAATAGCCATATATTTTAGGACTCCTCTAGTGTTTTTTCTCACAGCCTTCACCAGTTGAAAAACTATATTTCTTAACACATATTTAGCAATTTTTTACTTCATATTATCCCACAAAAATGTTCCTTTATATATCAATACATCTTGGTGAAACATTGGTGTATATATAAATTTAATCTATGAGAATCATCTAATAGTTCCATTTTTATCTTAGGTATATTTCAAACACATAACCTCTTTCCAATTTATAGAATTGCATCCTCATATATGAAGTCTTCAATCTTCCATCCTTAATGGCCTTGATAATATTTTGAAAATTATCATCATCATACTGAGAAATTTTTATCTTCTCTTGTAAATATAGTTTAGAAACCATTTGAAAAAAGAGTGATGTTTACCCTTCCTTAACAATTCCCATATCCATATTCACTAAATCCTTGAATATGGGATCTTTCTCAATCCTCATTTGGGTTAGAAATCCACGATCTTTACTGTTTAATGCATATGCTACCTTATTTTCTTTTCCTAGGTTGTAATGTATTGAGAAATCAAAATATGTGAGTAACTTAATCCATATTATTTTCTTCATGTTCAATTCATTTAATGTAAATATTTATTTCAAACTTTTAGGATCCATACATATCTCACATATTTCACCATTCTATTGTCCATACAAAACTAACCCCTTTATGTGTGATATTGGTTAATGGGTTAGCCAATTGGGAAACATTCTGACCGAAATGCTAATAGTATCCTACTAAATCAATGAAACTATATACCTTGGTTATGTTCATTGTTGTAGGAAATTATTGGATTGCATTTTTCTTCATAATACCAACTGATATTTCATCTATAGACAATATGGACAAGAAAATAAATTTCCAAAATCTATAATTCACACTTTCTAAATTTACCATATAACTCTTTCCTTCTGAGAGGCTCAAGAATGATCTACAAGTGATTCTAATGGTCATCATATCTTTCAGAATACACTATAATATCATCAATTAATACTATGAAAAATCATCAATATATTCCTTGAGTAATCTATTCATTAGATACATGAAAATATAGGTTTCATTAGTCAGTACAAATGGAATTACTGTAAACTCTTAATGTCCTTAACTCATCTTAAAAGTTGTCTTCAGAATGTATTCTTTTTTTACTCGCAATTTAAGATACCCATAATGAATTTTAATATTAAAAAATTTTGATCTCTATGAATTTGATCAAATAAATAATCAATTTAAGGGAAATGGTACTTGTTATTTATTTTAATAGCATTGACTTCTCTATAGTCAATATAAATCCTCAAGGATCCATCATTCTTCTTAATAAAGAGAATAGGGGCTCCTGATAGAGAAACTCTGGGGTGAGTAAATACATTATTAATCAAATTTTAATGTTATTTATTCATATCTACAATTCCATAGTGGTTATTCATAAGGATTTTTTGATATTGGTCTGGCATCATGGATTAAATAAATGGTAAACTCAACTTCATTCTCCGGGGATTTCTAGGTAATGCCTTAGGAAATATATCAATTCATTCATATAAAATTGGTACATCCTCAATTTGAAGATGAATTTCCCCATCCCTAGATTTTGTTTTCTCTTCCTCTATTAGAATTAAATTTAGTAGATCTACTAGGGTGGATCTAGATAACAATCAGGTTATGATGTTTCTATTCTAAAGATAATGGATTCAACATCTTCTTCAAAAATCGTAATTTCTTTCTTCTTGTAATAAATTCTTGTATCTTATTTTGAAATAAAGTCTATAACAAGGATTATATAAAAGTATACCATAATTATGATGATAATTTTATCAAATAAAGCACATTTATAGGGCATAATGGGAACTTACTGACATTTTTTTGTTATAAAGAGACATCCATTATGGGTTTTGGACTGACAACCCCCTTATCAAATCAAGAGGTAAATATCTAATTTTATTCAAAATTGGGTAGATATAAAAGTTTGAGATGTTCCAAAATCAAATAAAATATTATCTAAATTTTAATATATAATTATTGTACCTTCTACCACATCATTGAGTACTTTTACTTTAGTTGTGGTGATCGTATAAGATTTGCAATCTCCCCTTCATCTCTTCTTTATAAAAATCCACTGAGGTTTGAGATATTGATTTGAATAATTCCCCATTTAATTATAGTTTATTAATTTAATATCATTGATTTATTTTCTTCCTATTTCATTCATTATCTCTAGGATCATTTTCTCCACACGTATAACAAACATCCATGCCTATCTAGATTATCCCATGATGATTCTTTCCAAAATTTTCACATAATGGTAATTTCTTCATTCCCCTCTTGTTATTTGACACTTTAACTTTTACATGGCTATGAAAAGACATCTTATTATCTTGATTTCCCTTTAACATATAGTATATAGAAAATTCAATCTCCATTTTTATGGAACTTAATACTATTTTATCATATAAAGAAAATCTTTGAGAAGTTAGTGCCCTTAAGAGACATGGCTTAAAACCTTCAAAGAAATGATTAATATTATCTTTTGAATCTTTTATATAATATATTTCATACTTGGATAGTCCTATGAAGGTATCCTCATACAATACAATATTCTCTTCTTCCCTTTTCTTTAAGTTAAAAAATTGTCCCTTCATTTGAGTTCATTTCCCTTGAGAGAAATATTTATCGAGGAAGGTTTCTTTAAAATTTATCTAATCTATGTCTTCTATTTTTTATTACTCATTAGTATTATGGATCAATGACCACCATTTATCATTATATCCCTTGAGATAATATACTACCAGTACAATATTTTCATTTTCATTGCACCGTAATACCAGAAATATCTTTTCAAGGGACTTGATCCACTACTCAGTTACCACTGGATTAGTAGTCTCACTAGAAGATAGGTATTATTCCTCCTTAAATGATCTAATATAGGATTAATATGGTTATTTTTTATAACCTGAGTAAGCTATCCTAATATGTTCATGATGTGCTCAGCTCTAACACTGATTGTGTTGACTTGCACAGTGGGTAAATCCCTATGTTGTTTTGAGGTATTGATTCCCTTTCTCCCATTAAGAGCCATCATTAAATAATGAAACATGCTAATTTATCTCATATTCATCATGGTTATTAAGCAAAAAATACACTATAAGTCATTTTTATAATTATTTTTTTATTTAACATCTATTTCCAAATGTTTCTATTAAACTTTCTCCAATAACAACTGAAACAACCCCGACCCCAGAAACCCAGAGTCAGTGGTTAATTTTGTACAATAGAAAATGTACAATTGATCAAATAACCAAGAATTGATCAGTTTAGCAGTATTGGGGAACTATATACAAACATGTTACCCTTATTACGTAGGTAATTAAACATATTACATAAAAAATAAAAATTAAACTTCATCCTTGAAATTTTTTCAAATTTTTCATCATCAAAACCTTGGGAAGGAAAAAAATAAAAGGGTGAACTCAAACCCTTGGTAAGGGTTACATTAATCAATAGTAAGTGAAGTAAAGTCAATAAGGAATAAGAATTATGGCATGGTAAATAATTGAAAATCACATGCCATAAATAAAATAAGAATAAAAATGAAACCCTAGATTTTATCATCGTAAAAATATCATTGAGAGTAATTACTGAATACTGAATGAAGAAAATTATTAGTCATTAAAAGTTGTGAATTTGGAACATGAACCATGATACCGTCAAGATGGTTTAATTCTGTGTGTTGAAAATAGTTTTATTATTCTTGGAAATAAACATGAAGGTTTTTTGGCACACGGTTTTGTCTCATGAGAGCTATTTATGCATTGATGGGCTATCTATAATTATCCCCCACCAATTAATACAAGTCTAATGTATTATTTATACATATATTTATTTCATGAAAAAATAACCTGTCAAAATATACGTATTGAGTAGAAATTACGAATGTATCAATATTTCCCTAGTAAAAACAACATTCAAAGAAAATACCATATGTAAAAATGGTATATTACTAAGATAATAATCATATCCATGATAAAGTAAATATGGATATTTAATGAAATCTTCAATGAATGATGATCATAAATAAAAGGGAAGTATAAATACACCACACACACAAAATATGTAGTGAATAATGAATAAACAGATGAAATATCAAAATAGTTTCCATTAAATAATAGATTTAATTCATAATTAGATATTCATAAGGGTAATTTTGAATATATCCAGATAAATTATGTCCAAATGAAGTGAAAAAAAATTAAAAATGATTCTTTAAAAAACATTATAAATGTGCCTCTTTAGTGTGGTTTAAGGAAAAATATTAAATGGAATTTAAAGTAGAAAAAGGTATACTTTTTTCATAAAACCATAAATTAAAACATATATTATTTCATGATAAAATGAGGTATTTTATAAAAATAATGGTTCTTTAGAATATATTATAGATTGTACGTGAAAAGGGTTAAAAAATTGGGAATTTACCTTAAATCATGCTCGTTTATAATGAGAAATTGAAAAGGAACCTTATTAAACATGTATTTCCCACTAAAATAAATAATAATTTATCTCGGTATAGATATTTGGAACATACAAACATAATATAGGTGGATTGCATAATTTGAATTAAGAATTACATTGGGGTAAATAGAGAGAAAGTGAAACTTGAAATAAAATTGTGGGTTTCAGAGAGAATCCCTTACCTTATGTGTGAAGGTGTTCTTTACTTGAACTTAATGTCCAACATAATAAAATTAAATTGATTAATAATTTAATTTAGAACCTCTTCATCATTTATTTGATTTAGTATAATTTTATTAAGTTAGTTTATGGTCTTTTTGATGAGTTATAAGATTCAATTATATCATTTAGGAGTGTGTTTTTCTTTGGTTTTCATGATTGGTTCACTTGTATATATGTATAAAAGTTCATGTAGAAATGGAATAGTTATCCTAAATTGAAAATATATGTTTTTAATAAAATTTAGGAATATTAAATAGTCGTATATATTGTAAAGACCCAAAGTTTTATTAATGAAAATTTATCTTGATATAATTAAATGTACTATTATGGTTATAAAGAATATGCACTTCCTTGGTTTTATGTTTTTGGATTTCAAAATACTGTGAAGAATTTTTATCATTTCTAATATAGCTGTTGAAAAATGATCACATGATTAGTATAAATATAGGGCTTTGGCAAATCTAATTTACTCAGAAAAAGGAAGTTATGGCCTCAACTAATATAATTTCTCCATATGAATCCCATTTTTTGGAGCTTGGAAAGGAGGTGAAGTAATTGGGAATCTCTCTTGACCAATCCCAAGCCTAGCTTCAACACTTTAAGTTCGAACAGAACCGCCTATGGGAGAAGTGGAAGTTGATAGAGATTACCACCCTCGTGATGTTATCCGAGCCACCACAAGATTTTTTCACCATCTCACATTGTACCCTTAGGTCTTATGCGGGTGTTATAAGGTGTTATGTAACGATACCATATCACTATTATTATGTGCATTATTTTTGTATATAATAATTAATATACATTCATTTTATTATCGTTATCTTGTAAATGTTTTTTTAGGCACAAATCGTATTTTTAATTAATATTCAATTAATAAATATATTTTGATAAATTAATGTATTTTTTAATTAAATAATATTTTAATATTATTACTAAATTACTTTTTAATAAATATAAGTGATCGTATAATTTTTAAGAATACAATTATAATTTTTATTAAGGATTGAAAACTGTTTTTGTCAAACCCATGAATTTTCGATAAATATAGGTTTTTTTAAAGTGAAAATTCACATGTTTAGAAAATTATTTAGATAAAATGAATTTTATTTTTGGAATCTATATATCAAAATTATTAAACGGTGAATTTTTCATTATTTTCTGAGATAGTCAAATTTTTGGGTAAAAATTAAATACCATTTAATTACAAAATGTGTTTTATGACATCATAATGACTTAATAGTGATGTAATAAAATACTATAAATGTGATGTTAGGCCAATATATTTTTTACCATTAAAATAATTTGATTTTAGGTTTTTTTATTTATTTTACAAAGATTTAGTGGATCCTCAAAGACATATAAAACATTTTAACTTTTTAAAGTGATTTCCTTGGGAGTGTGACTCACCTCCACATAATAAATACTAATATTTTAAGAAGTTCGTCTATTGGAATTAAAAAATAATTTTTTGCACTCTCCTTTGGAAAAAACCATGGGCAAAAACAATGGGATTATTTGTGGTTTTGATTAGTTTAATGTGTGGTGCCCAAAACCTAAATAATAAATAATTCCCTCTCTTTTCCTATATAAACCCACCCAATCTCCCACTTCATCTTCACTCAAAGACTTTAGATATAGACCAAACCCTTCACTCCTATCTCTATAATCCTCCCAAGGTTCCCCAAAGCTCCAAATAATCCTCTCTCAAGCCTCTCCCAAGCCTTTGGGATAACACTTCCAAGTAAGGGATTTCTTCATATCTCATTTTGGTCCAAGTTTCTTTATGTTGCTATAACCTTGTCTTTTTAATTACAAATGTTGGGGTATGATTCTGAACCTCCACTATACATCCCTAATTATGTTTTAATAATGATACACCCCTTTATCTCTCATTAATGCCTCCCATTACACCTGTTACCATTCTGTAATTTCATAAGTGATTTCTCTCTCCTCAATTACATTCAAGAAATTCTTTTGTATTATGAATCTAAATTCCATTACATATGTTGGGACATATATCTATATGAACCCATTACTTTACATTTCATGTAAATAATATGAGACACCCCTTTCTATCTCATAAAACATTTTTTATGAATTATTATGCCACACCGTTATGTTGCCAAAATTGCACCACGGTTTTCCAAGCCAAAGGCATTGTGTAGTGAATATCGTACCAATTTCTCTATCAAGGGTATTAAACTTTATGAAAAATTACTTATTGATTATAGAGTTTCATGTATGAAGACTGCATTACTTTATTGTGGAATAAATTATTATGTTTAATTATGTCATGTTGTGTGATCCTTGTGGTACACTTGAACATGAAATGAAATGATTAAGAAGGGTGGGCCCTGATAGCACTCCGATGCATTAAGTAGAGATTAGTATCATGATACACTAAGTGAAATGAGGCTATATTGATTTTAATTCATGTACAATGAGGGGTTACTCATTCTACTTTTTCAATAATCCTTGGATCATGCAAAAATCATGTTAAATGTTGTTGGCACATTTCCATGTTATGATAATAATGCTATATCATGTCTTTATGTTTATGTTTCTCTTATGATCCATTGATACACCTATTGACTAACATGTACCATATTCTACATGTTATTCTTTGTTTACTCCCTTACTCGGCTTTATAGGTCACCCTTTTCTTATGCATGTCTTCAGGTTATCCCATGCAATGCTAAGTACGATGGAATATGTATGGTCATGTAAAAGAAGTTTTCAATAAAGATGTGTATTTCATGTTTTAAGTTGTTATGTATTGTTTCTAAGCCCTAAAGACACTATACCAATCTATATTATTTTTTTATCAAGTGAAGTTTTTAGGTAATAAATTATGTTTAAGTGTGAAATATAGAGCAGGGTTCTTATAGTTGGTTTCAGAGGATAGATTTAGTTATTTTTGGGATTAGGATTAGAAAACCCTAGTGAAAGCCTTAGGGATAAGACTAAGTATAAAAAAACATCCCTAAATTTTGGTGAGTATTTATTAAGCATTTTAACAAGAAAATACATCCCTGTCTGGATACGGGCAGGTAGGGGTGACTCTAATATAGATGTATCTAGGGGTAAAACCCGAAAACACAGCTTTGAGCTAGACTTGAATGGGAACTAGTACACGAAAACGGGCCTTGTTGAACTCTTGGTTACAACACTCCCAGGGGATATGCTTTGTTAAACTCATAATCTTAGTATGAACCATTATTGAGGGAATTAAAAAAACCCTAATAATATATATTGGGAATTAGATCATGGATACCATATATTGAATCCTATAAATTCATAAGTTAAGGAAATAAAAGTAATTTATAAGTCATCCATTTTTGTCTTCTGATTACCCTTTATGTGATACTTGTAACTTTCCTTTTTTCGATCCAATGGTCGGTAATAGGATGACTCGGGCTAACAACCGATGAAAAGATCAATGTGATCATTATTCTAATGAGATGCCCAATATGATGGAAGCGGGAATTGAAAACTTTTTCATGATACTCTCTCAGTTAACTCAAGTTTTGAAAAGAAACATGGTTCAAGAGGAACATTCAACCCCCCCCCCCCCCAAGAAAGAACAAGTCACAGTATAGAGCTTTATGAGACAAAAGAATCTTGGTTTTAATGGATCATCTGATCCCTAAATTGTCAAACAATGGATCGACTCTATTGAAAAGATCTTCTCCACCCTTTAATGTTCTGAACAAGAAATGGTTCTTCTAGCTTCTTATCATATGGAAGGTGAAGCTGATCAATTGTGGACATTGATCAAAAATACAAAGCTCGAGGAAGATATTGAGGAGTTAGAATGGATGGATTTCCGGAAAAAAAATCAATAAATATTTTCCACACACCCTCTGACTTAAGATTGATAGGGACTTCCTTGCCCTCAAGAAAAAGGATGAAGAATTCATCATAGAGTAAGAGGAAAACTTCACAAGGCTTGAATGATATGCCTCTGGATTTTTAATTACACCCGAATGAAAGGTTGACTCTTCTTTGGTGGGAAAAAACCTAGCCTACGGAAATCTCTAGAGATTTGGGACTTCGAGAGCTATGAGGAAATTGTCTGATGTTCCCTCAAAATCGAAATGGAGATCGGAAAATCACAGGGGTATCATGGGGATAATAAGTGTAAGGTGGACTTAAATTTTGGCACTCTGATGGATAAATCCAACATTGATAAGAAAATACAGCACCCCACCTTCCAAAGGTACGGAAAGAAGCACCCTGGAAATTTCCTGAAGAGGATGACGAAGTGCTTTATCTGTGGAAGAGATGGGCACTTGGCCATTAACTTCTGATAAGAAAAACCTAAAGCTGCAACAGAGGAGTGGAATTCTCTGTTTAACCCTCTATGCATTTCTTATTACATCTACTACAGAGAACCAGGCACTTTGTGAACCAGTGCCCTAATCCAAGGGTTTTCAAAGGCAACCAACAACCTCCAAGGTAGAAAGGGTGAGCTTTTTCCATCGCTACCACCGAAGTGAAGCCCAAAAATGAAGTGGTGAGAGGTAATCTAGTTAGAAATTCAAGAATAGAGAACATACTTTCTGATTCTGGTTCTACAAATTCTTTTATATCTTGAAATTTTAGTAGAATAATCCCAACACCACCACAAGTTATGGAAGTAAAGATGTCAGTGAGAACGAAAAATGGGGAAATCATTGCATCCCATGAATATAACTCCTCCCCTGTCAGAATTTGTGGATTGAAATTCCCGGTGAACCTCATCATACTCCCTTTGGTTGAATTTGATGTAATTCATGGCATTTATTGGATTTCCTTATATATAGACAACATAAATTGTTGTGAGGGGGAAATCACTCTCCATATGGAAAATCGACCCCCGATTATGTACAAATGAAAGGAGGAGTATGAATATTCTTTAGAAGCATCATCTCAAGCATGTATATTACTTCCCTATGAGCATGTGTATCTGGATAAAATGATTGATTACAAGGAAGAAACCATCTAGTTGTGCCCAAATTAACCCAAGTTGTACCGTGTAAGCGGTCATTATAGTACGACTTGGGTTATCGATCCTTAGAGAACTATGAAGAAACCTACGAAACATACATTCTAAGAAGGTGATTTGATGGTGTTTATTTGGCTATGAAGTGGCCAACTTGGGTCTGAATTGATTGGATTACTTGTGATTTTAAAGACATAAGTGAATTCAATTTAAAATCATGAGTTGATCCTTGGTTATCGCATGCGGTGGATTGGATGAATTTATTTTTAAATTATTTAAATTTATAAAATTTGAGTGTTTCCATTAAATAAATGTAAACATCCCAAATCACTCACCAATTTTGAGTTTTCCCTATCCTAAGGCTAATAACCTAAAAACTTGGAAGATCATATTAATGAGAACTCCAACGTAGAGGATCGTTTTAGGAATCGGGATGTGTATCCTTAAAATTGGTGAGTTTAAAGGAGAGTGTACATCATTGAATGAAAATCTAAAAAATAGAATTGATTAGGAATTATTAAATTAAGAAATAACATCCAATTCATAACCTTTATACTCCCTTGGATCCAACTTTTAGAGGTTTAACACTCAATTGATTATATTCTATCAATGAAAGCAGGTAGTAGAATTATGATGGTAGAATTGAAGAAGAAGAAAAAATAAATAACAATCACTCCACCGTTGTGTGACGAGTTCCACAAAATATTATGCAAATAACCTCACTCCCTAAAATAATAGTATCAACATGATATGGAAAATGAATCAGGAAATAAAGAAGAAGAAGAAGATGATCTTTTATTAATTAAATTAAGGTGAAAGAAAAACATACATGGGAGAAATTGACAATGTGATTACAAAATGAATGCATGAAAATACAAATGAAAGAAATAAAAACATTAATGCCCAATTCCCTTCACCACCAGCTTCTAATATAGGAATATTCAAAGCCTTAGATGTACCCCCCAACAATAAATTCCATCCCCATTAATTGATAGATTCAAAAGAGCATGAGAAATTCAAGGAAATTTCAACGTTCCAAAGATGTTTAGAAAATTCATCAAGATTCATCCTCAATTTTAACGTGTGAATTTGTAACAGAATATGGATGAATCTAGAGCAGTTATAGAAGATAAATTTACTTGTCCATCTGTTCTATATTAGCATTTAAATTTTATCTTCAAATCCCTTTATCTCTATGAATAATTCAGAATTTGTTCTGGACACAGTTGAATGAAATAATCCCCATATTTTTCTCTTTCTACAGTTAATATTGCATCCTCATTGGATATGGATTGTGGGCCCCACTTTTGATTGATGTGTCATCACTCATCCCTTGGGGCCTGTGTCATGACTACTTCTATAGGCCAGGGGCTGGAGACTAGCACCAAAGGTGTAAATCCCTAATCTTGGAAGGAATTTCCTATATAACTATAAAAAAACACAACAGAGAACACAAATTGTGGAAAAACACTAAGAAAAACTGTATAGAAAAGAGTGCTGAAAAGTAAAAGGGGCCGGAAATAAAAGCCCAATTGTAAAGTAAAAGTACAACTGGAAAGGGACAAAATAGCTGAAAGGTGAAAGAATCTCCTGGATCATCCTCTGAGAAATCCAACCTGAAGGGTAGGTATAGATAGCATCCACAACACTCTACGTCCATTTGTCTCCTCTGTGTACCGATTCTTCTTAAGGTCCACCTCCAGGTATTGTCCAGTCCTGGAACTCTCAGCCACCGTCAGCATTGTCCGTCATCTGCATCCAACACAATGAGGTGTGGGCATAGCCCGTGCAGGGGTGACTATAACGATACTCAGTAGGGACCCCTAAACCCTCAAGGTCTCACAAAATACAACAAGGATAAACTACAAAGTCTGATTTCAATGGATATCATCACTTAGGTATATTCCCATACATATACCTAAGTTATCAAGTAATCCATCTCAATCATGAGGAAAACACAAAGTCTCTGACTCATCTCAAACCAGGATTTTTATTCTAGGGGTAGTATCAAGTAACATCCCCAGTCACACTGTCGGAACCTTGGTTGATGGTGTAATCCTCCTCTATAGAGTACAGTGGACCTTCCTCTTCACACAAAGGTGCTTCCCACTATCCTTGTACTGTTGAGGTACTCCTCCTTTTTAGTATTGTGGGTCTGCCACATCACATAGAGGTGCTCTCCCCACCATGGGTATGTCGTGTCACATAGAGGATCTCCCCCTCGTAGCATGCTGAGGTACTCCTCCTATTGAGTATCGTGGGTTTTCCATATCACACAGAGGCTCTCCCCACCGTGGGTCTATTGTGTCACACAGAGGTGCTCCCCACTGGGCTAGTCGAGTCACTCCGAGTCAAATCGGTCAGCAGTCGTCAGGTCTCAGCCATCTACTAGGTCTCTGAACTAAGCTCGCTTGTCTCTGGGATGATCTGCTCCACAATCTACAGGTCAATACTCCAACTGTCACGAAATCCAACTTAACAGTATCTCAAAGTTCTGCCATGTCTAAGAGGTCTCAACGTAACTGACAACCCGTCAATCGGATGCCCGGTCTGTGAGTTATTAGCCTTTTAGTCTTGGGGGCCCGGTTGGATTCGTGTACGAACCAACCTGACTATAACTCAAAAATACCCCAAACTCCGGTGGGGTATACTCAAAGAGACCTTCATGCTCCAAGAATACCAATGCCGCTGATAGTTCGTCAAATGGTCGTCTGGTGCCAAAGTTATGGCCAAAGTATGTAATGGGTCACAAAAGGGCCCGGGTCCAGTTCGACTCGTTCGGACCAACTCGGTCCAACCCTATCAGGGTCAACCCAGTCTAGATCGACATGGTCAGACTCGCTGGGTCTAACCCAGCCCATTTAGTGGGTCAGCCCGTTAAGTTCGGCCCCGTCCACTGGGCCCGACCTAGTGGATTGCAAGAGTGGTTCATCCAGGGCTCGGGGCCAGTTCGTCCCGGAGCGTAGCGAGGGTGCGGCCTGGGGAAGATCGGTGTGGTGTGGCCCGGTGGGCATGGGTGGGCCGGTTCATCCAGGGCGTCGCGAGGAGGGCTGGGACACCGGCTCGATTGGGAGGCCATAAGGATAGCCGGGCAGGCCGATAGGACGGGTGGCTGCGAGAGAGCCGAGACACCAGCTCGGCCGGGTGGCCACAAGGGGGTCGGGCTGGCCGGCAGGTTGGGTGTGCACAGGTCGTGTGGAGGCCAGCTCGGGGGCAGCCAAGTAGCGGCTCGGCCAGGCGGTCTGTGGGCAGCCGGGTGCGGCCAGGCAGGTGGCCCGATGGGCGGCCAGGCGGGCGGCCAGGCAGCGCCGAGGTGGGCGGCCAGTCTGGCGGCCAGGCGGGCAGCCAGGCGGCAGCCAAGTAGCGGCCAGGTGGTGTTGGTTTGGGGTGACGCGCGGCCAGGCGGGCCGCGGGTTCGGGAGGGCGCGGGCCGGTACGGGGTTCCGTCGGGGTGCGCAGGTGGCGCAGGTAGTCGGACGGCCAGGAGGTCAGCCGGTGCGGGTTCTACCAAGGTGGTGAGGAATTCCACGGGGAAGTCACAATACACGGAGGTTGTGGGTAGCACGTCCTTAGTTTTTGCTACCTTTTTTGCCTCTTTCTTCTTTACCATACCGAAGTTTAATCATAAACAAGATCGGTGGAGGGGTCGGGCCATGTTTGTTTGGCCCGCACCCTCTGCGTTTAAGGGGGTAACAATTGGTTTTCAAGAACGAAGCACAACATTCCAATCGAAAAAGATATTCATCGTCTTTCTTCATTTTTAAAATATAGGATGAAAATGGAACTTAAAAGAAACTAAACCCCTACCTTTGTTTCATCGTTCATCGTTCGTCGACGGAGTTGCGGAAGGAAGACGGAGGAGACCGTCGTCCGTCGCGTCCACTGCACACTTCCAGTCCTAGCTCGTGCGTCGGTTCATTGATGAAGATGAGGAGGGAAGATTCTCTACATCGGTAGGTGTCCAGGGAAGAAGGTCAAAGAAGAATCGTCGCCAGTGTTCTTCGTGTTCTTCATTGGGAGGGGTGTTCTTCATTTTAGAATATAATTTTCTCCAAGTGCTCTTCCACTCCCATGTTTCCACCAAAATGAAAGTGCCCAAAATAATAGTTTGTCTATTATTTTAATCTTTGGCACAAAATTCGAAATGGTGAATTAATTGAAAAGGCTCCTCCAATTTAATTCATTAGGTTTGGACATTAATTGCGGAGTTGGCACAAATTCAAAAACTAGGGGAGATGGAGAGGCTCTCCCTCATTAATGAGGGAGATTTGAGAGGTTATGGTCTCTGGTGGTCCCCACATCGTAACCTCTCATGGGAGGTTATATTTGGGTGGGACCCACCACCATAACCTCTCATGGGAGGTTAGGGTGTGGCGGTCCCACCTCCAACTCCCGAGTGGAGATTTTAACCAAAAATCACACACATGGAAGCTTAAAATAAAATAATGTGTTGTACACTCTATTTTTTTATTTTTTTATAAAAAGACAAAAACTAACTTATATTCTCGATCATCTACCATTGAGGTGAAAGTATTCTTAATCATATACCATCTCTGCGAATTCAACAGTGCCCTCAGATTTCTGTTCCGAGTACCGGTTCAAAAGTTATAAAATCCCTCTCGTACGTTTACTGAACGTACTCGAACAAAACATCAGAAATTGATTTCGGGCACACCGGGCCATGGAATCAAGCACTGTAAATTTTCACAGACTCGTAAAAATACTATGTATTTAAGAAAAAAATTCAAGTGAATTTCCAGGTCTTTACATTCTCCCCACCTCAGGGATTTACATCCCCGTAATCTATAACTCCAACTAAGGGAAAAAATGAGGGTACTGAGCACGCATCTAAGCCTCTAGCTCCCATGTGCCCTCCTGGAGGTTCTCGTGCTTCCAGGGAATGCGTACCAGAGGTATCGACCGTCCATGAAGGACCCACTCCTATCGATCCTCAATATCCACTGGAACCTCCGTGAAAGTCACCACATCGTCGACGTCCAAACCCCCATGGTCGATGATTTGAGAAGGGTCGTGCACATATCTTCTCTGATGAGATACGTGGAAGACGTCATGCACCCGGTGCAACTGAGGTGGAAGATTTAAGCAGTAAGCCACCTCACCTACTCTACTGAGGACCTGGAAAGGTCCGATGAATCATTGAGATAACTTGCCACCTCGGCCAAATCTCCGTAAACCCCATCGAGGTGAGACCCATATAAAGACGTGGTGGACATCCTCAAACTCTAGAGGCCTCTTTATCCTATCATCATACAACTTTTTCCTGCTCTGTGCAGTCTTCATATACTCCTGGATGATCTACACCTTTTCAGTGGTATCTCGCACCATCTCTGGTCCCACTAGTGCTGACTCTCCTTGGTTAGTCCAGCACAAGGGTAATCTTCAAGGTCGCCCGTACAACGCCTCAAAAGGTGCCATACCGATGGTGGAGTGATATCTATTGTTATATGAAAACTCCACCAAAGGTAATTGATCCTCCCAACTGCGACCGAAGTTGAGGACACATGCACGTAGCATGTCCTTGAGGTTCTAAATTTTCTACTCAGTCTAACCATCTGTTTGAGAATGGAAGGTGGTGCTCAAGAAAAGTTGTGTCCATAAATCCTCCTGCAACCCCTTCTATATCCAGGAAATTAACCATGAATTATGGTCGGAGACAATAAAAGAAGGTACTCCATGTAAACGCGCAATCTCCTCCTCATAGAGGCATCACAATCTCTCTAATAGACCATGCTCTCTGATCGGTAGGAAGTGGGCCGACTTGGTGAGTCAGTCAACGATCACCCAAATCGAGTCGTGACCCCTAGATGTACGTGTAAGACCCATCATGAAGTCCATGGATATCCCATCCCACATCCACTCTGGGACCTCTAAATGTTGTACCAAGATTTCCGGTACCCAGTTCTCTGCCTTAACTTGCTGAAAAGTGAGCCATCGAGAGACAAACTCTGCCACCGCCTTCTTCATACCTGGCCACCAGTGCTGCCATCTAAGGTCTTGATACATCATCACCACTCCTGGATGTATTGCTAGAGGGGATGTGTGGAACTCCCTCAACACTTCCTCCTGAAGTGCTACTGGTACCAAGGTACGTCCTATGAAAAGGATGATGTGCTCCCCACCTTCATAAAATCCATCAGGTGCCTGCCTTATGGATATCTGAGCACGTCGTGTCTCACAGTCAGCATCCCCATGTCGCGCCTCCCTAACTCACTGAAGAAGTGGGGGAGTGAATGTAAAAGAATGTAGAAAGGATTCTCCATCTCTATCCACAAAGGATATCTATAAGGCATCAAGCTGCTATGTTGCCTCTGCTAGAAGCTGTTTACCATATCTTCTGCTGAGTGCATCTACTACAACGTTCACCTTTCCAGGAGTATAGACTATCTCAAAGTCATAGTCCTATCGGAACTCAATCCATCGTCGTTTTCTCAGGTTCAGGTCCTTCTAATAGAAGATATACCTAAGACTCGTGTGATCAGAGTGCACGGTAAAATGCTCGCCCATCAGATAGTGTCGCCACATCTTCAAGGCAAAGACCACTGCTGCTAACTCCAGGTCATGGGTAGCATAGTTATGATCATACTATCTCATCTATCAAGAACCATATGTGATTACTACTCACTCCTGCATTAGGACACACCCAATTCTGGTCCCTAATGTGTTGCAATAGACTACATACCCTACGCCTTCCTTTGGAAGCCTCAAGATGGGGGCACTAGTCAGCCTCTGCCTCAGCTCCTGGAAGCTCTACAGGCATCTCTCTGACCACACGAAGGGTTTCTCATTCTTTTTCAAGGCTGATAGGGGTGTTGCAACTCTAGAGAAGTATGGAACGAACCTCCGGTAGTACCCAGCCAATCCCAGGAAACTTCGAACCTCCGTCACACTCCTGGGTGGCTCCCAAGCAAGTACAACTTCAATCATCGCTAGATCTACTGCAACTCCAGCCTTCAAAATGATGTGTCCCAAGAAGTGAACCTCTCGGATCCAAAACTGTCACTTTGATAGTTTACCATAAATTTGGTGCTCTCAAAGTGTGTCCAGTACTACCCACAAATGGTAGGCATATATGCTCCTCCTCAGTAGTAGTAGACCAGAATGTCATCGATGAAGAATACGATAAAGCGATCGAGGTATGGTTTGAAGATCCTATTCATGAGGCTCATGAACACTGCTGGAGTGTTGGTTACGCTGAAGGGAATAACCAAGACTTCATACTTGTCGTACCAACACCTGAACGTCGTCTTCTTTACATCCTCATATCGAACTCTGGGCTGGTGATAGCCTGATCTGAGTTCTATCTTCGAGAACCACTGAGCTCCCTTCAGCTGATCAAAGAGGTCATCAATCCTCGGGAGTGGGTACTTATTCTTCATGGTCACCTGGTTTAGGTGATGGTAGTCGACACAAATCCTCAAGCTTCCATATTCCATCTTGGTGAATAGAATTGGGGATTCCTAGGAAGAAACACTAGGTCGGATGAATCCCTTCCCCTGCAAGTCCTCCAGCTATACCTGCAGCTCCCGAAGTTCAGTGGGAGCCATCCAATATGATGGTGTGGATATTGGTACGATACTGAGGTACATTTCAATGTATAATTCCACCACTGTATGAAGAGGTAGTCCTAGAACATCATCAGGGAAAACATCCATGTACTTTTCCACCACTACAGGATAGCTCGGACTCTCAACATCAACTGCTCTGAGGGTAAGGCAGGCCAACTGAAGAGTGATCAGCTGCACCCTCCTTCGAGTAAGTCTTTCATGTGCTGCAAAGGCTCCCTTTTCATTAGTGAAGGTGAACCTGGTCCCATCCATGTAGACACACCACAATTTTCACCTAACACTGTTGATTTGAGCATGGACTGTAGAAAATCATTCCATACCCATGATGACGTCATAAGGCCTCGACGCCGCTACTAGGAGATCCCAGGTGAAGCTCTCACCTCTAAGACTAAGCTCGCACTACCGACACCTATAACGACCCATACTTTACATACATTGTTATTACTTCATAATTGAAGCATACTTATTACAACATAAAAAAAACCAATAAAGGACCGTATAGGTATAGTGTCTTTAGAAACTGGAAAACATAAACATCTGGTTCATAAAGCATATAAATTGTCTCCCGTTTATTTCATCATATTTAGAGTACCTTTTGGCATATCGTACATAACAGCCTTCTTCCTAACCTAGGGAAAAGAAAACATACAGAATGGTGAGCTAAGATTATCAGTAAGGGTAAACGAAGGAGATATAAATCAAATCATATTCATAAGAACATAAAATTTTGAGAATCTTAACCTGCAAAAGAGATCATAATCTCATAACATGGGATAAATCATAGTAGTGAAATGTAATCCCAATAATCATAACATAAAACATGAAACTTTGTGGAATACACACATAATCATTGAAAATCAATTCTTATTAGTCAAGACTCATTTCCGAGACTATCATAGTGGACAAAGTCCATTTCTGAAACGATTTCACTCCTCGTTCTAGTCCTGTATCACTGAACCAGATTAACTTGATGTTCCAGCCATGTCTATCTCATGAGATATAAATCTTTACCCAATTCATTGGAGAGAGATATAGGTCCCACCCATCTCATAATGAAACCATTCTTATGTGTGCCACAAAATCATAAATCATATATCATATCATAATCCATGTAATAAAAATGGGATTCTTAAACATTATGCCATCATAAAATAATACATATAAGATAAAAGGACTTCATAAAAATAATTCCATCATAACATAATTAAATCTATGTAAAAATATGGATAGAAACAGAACCTTGTATTATCTTAGATGGAAAATAATTTTAATAAAACACTTGAACTCCATTCTCGAAGAAAATATCCTTTCTACTTCAAAAACATTTTTCCTTTATTAACATGTCATACAATTTTAAACTACAATTAATTAATTAAAAATAAAAATGAAAACTTATAATGGAAGCTTCATGGAAATAATGTTCTATGAAATCATAAAAATCCATTCATGCCGTATAAGTTAAAAAAAATTCTTCACGTACTTTGGCTAGAAAAGTAAAAAAGTATCTTGTACTGAAAACAACAAAATATTCCTTCATATATTTTACTAAAATTCACTAATAGGTATAATTGGATTTAAACAATTGTAGGAGGATAGAAATAATATTACATATTAAGGAAACATGGATGTGGATTTTCCCTTACCTTAGGTCTGATATGCTTTGTACATGTCTGAAACTCCTGTATAATGATTTAAATAATGTCATTGACTTATTCCAGAATCATAATCATTGTTATGATAACATATATGGTCATATTATTAGCTTCTTATTAGTAATATTTCAATTCTACTTGTTATTCGGGTGTTCATTGCTTTATGTTCTTATGAATGTTTTGTGGAATAAATTCTGATTCCTCTTTTTAGGTTATAGCTACAGCATTTAAAGAATGGTATTAGTATAATATATATCATATTTATTCATTCAATTCGTTTATATAATCATGGTTTAGTGACGATCATGTAGAATGAATCACATCGCATAGTGGAGACGGTAAGTCGTAGGTACGCATGAGCGACAATATCATTCCCATAATTATTGAATGGTCTTGGAGTGGATGGTAGAATATCTCAAAATTAGTATCATGTTATAATAGTCATATAAATAGTTATTATTTGCACCATTATACACATCCAAGTAAGGTGGTGGTGGAAAGAAGATTACACCACAGTGTGGAGATGGTATTCCGTACGTACGCACGTGCGGTGATTTCATTTTTCGTTGGATGGATAGAAGGTAAAATAGAGTTGTTTCATATTTATAAGAAAATATCAGTATATGAGTGATACTTATGTTATTAATTTATAATGAAACAACTAAATAATAGGAAGTAGAAGAAGGAAGAGACTTGAATGAATCGGTAGAAGAGATTACCTCTTCCTCGACGTGCCTCCTTTAAATATCATCTTAAGGTAATAGAGTTGGTCTTTTGAGAAGAACAAAACCTCCAAAATATTACTAGGGAATTTTAGAAGAGTAATGTTCAGGGTTTTTCTGAGCTCGAAGGCACAAAGTTGTGTAAAGAAAATAGGGAGGGGGTTCCCTTTTATAAGGGAGGAGAGGGGCACCGTTGGAAACCTCAAAAATATTAATTTATAATAAATCAAACCCCACCTAAAAACCTCAAAAATGACTCATATTAGAATATTAGATGAGATAGGGTTATAATCTCATCAACCAATAAAATTTAGACATGTTGTAAATTTATTTTAAACCTTATCAACTTGATTTATCCTTTTTTAATCTATTTAATTTTATTTGTGGTAATAAGATTCTAAATTTTAAATTGTTATAAATAATTACTAATGTGTTGTTAATTGTCCATAATTGGATAAGTTATGAAAATTTAGACCATATAAATTTTAATTTATAATTTTTAAATATTTTTGTGATTTTTAAACAATTTTATATTATGTTATTTTTATAAAATAACAATAGTGTCAATTTTGACACTATTAATTTATTTGAATTTAAATAAAATCCACACAGAAGATATGTTCGAAATAGAAAATTTAATAGATTCATAACATGTCATATTTATCTAGAAAATTCATGGAGAAAAATAAATAGTTCATATAATATTTATTTTAATATTTTTACAACCATTTATTTGATATTACAATCAATAAAATAGTTTCAACGTCACTATTGTGTCACCTTTAATGATAATTATTTAATCCCTAAAAATTCTAAATAAATTCAAATGAAGTATATAATTTTACTAGATTTTTGGATACTATTCATTTTCGATGTTTCATGAATTTTATCACTAAATTAAAATTAGTATACTTATAAGATTTAAGAGAGTGACATGTTGTCACTTTATTTGGTTTTAATAATAATTAAATTATTTTCATTGTCAAAAGTTCATAAAATGAATCTATTCCAACCCTTAGGTGATATGGGTAAAATTTTAGTCATCCAATAGAATTTTGGTAGGTGTTAGGGTAATTTTATAATCTTATTTTTACCCTTAACTACCTGATTTACCTTTAAATACAATAAATAAAAATTATAATAGTTACTATTCAAAATATCAAAGAAATAAAATTAACCTATTAACATAATTTGGACCCACCGAATTATAATATGGAATCCATTTTTCAAAATTCAACACATATAAGTTGTAGTAATTAATTTAAAATTAATCGCATTGTTAAGAAAATGAGTTTTAAAAGTTAAAACATTGACAAAGATTGAAATGTTTTTACTTATGAATTCAATGTAAAATTAATGGTAATGACATAAATTATATTAAATGGTAAAAATATATTCTATTTATACTTTAAAACCATTCAATATTATAATTTAACCATATAAATTATTGCGATGAAAAAAGTTGTTTTTAATTAAAATATAGCGTGTTTTTACTATTCATTAAAATATGAAAGTTATCAGAATAATATGAAAAATTTATCCAAAGTAATATTTAATATCCTGATTCCAAAGAAGAATTTTATTTTTTCAAATCGAACTTATAATCATGTCAAAAACTATATTTAAAGTTGGTGCGCCATTAAAAGGTGGAAAAACTTCATTTTTTGAAAAATACTTATTTTACCTGAAAATTTTATTTGTTCTCATACCATATTCTAGAAAATGTGTAAGATGAATAAAAATTTTATAAAATTCAAAATTTAGTTAATATTATTCATAACGGATAGTCCAAAATAATATTATAACAATATATCGTTGTTTAGTGAAACCTGGTATTGCGTACTACACAGGCTATCGAGAAAGGTCACGATTGCGTGTAACGCAAACCAAGATAGTGTTGTGTGTAGTGAAAGATTCCTTTGGTGTTGCGTATAACATAATACATAAAAAAATATTTCTCATAAAATCTCAGGGTGTTACATTCTACCACACTTAAAGTGAATTTCACCCTCAAAATTCGTCATTTTGTAACAAACAGATGAGGATACCTCTCCCTCATCATATCCTCAAGTTCCCATGTAGCTTCTTATAATTGGTGGTTCCTCCATAAAACTTTAACCAAGTGAGTGGTCTTCTTTTATAAAACTTTTTCTCTACGATCAAGAATATCTATCGGCTGTTCTTCATAAGAAAATTTTTCTCCAGTGGTACAACTTCTGAGCTTAGTACATGTGAAGGATCAAGTATGTACTTTCTCAGGAGAGATACATGGAACACATCATGAAATTGAGAGGGATTTGGTGGACATTCCAATCGATAAGGTACCTTCCCAACATGATCCAATATTTCAAAAGGACCAATATTACAAGGGATAAGCTATCCCTTATTTCCAAATCTCATTGCTCTCTTCCAAGGAGATATTCGTGAGAACACTTTATCACCCACTTCAAACTATTGGTCTTTTCTTCGGTTATCGGCATAACTTTTTTTGTCGACTCTGAGCTGCTCTTATGTGATGTTGAATAGATCAGACCTTTTCTTCCATCTCATCAACAAGATCAGGTCCTAATAGCTTTCTTTCCCCAACTTCATCTTAGCAAGTGGGATTTCGGAATTTCATTCCATAGAGAGATTCATAAGGAGCCATCTGAATATTGGAGTGAAAGATATTATTACAAGAAAATTCCACCAAAGGTAGGTGTTGATCCCAACCACCTTTGAAATCCATACAGCAAGCTCTCAGCATGCCTTCTAGAGTTTTAATTGTCCTCTCAGACTGACCGTCTGTCTGAGGATGATAAGCAGTGCTGAAACTAAACTCTGTATCCAGAGTATGCTGAAGACTTCGCCAAAACCTCGAGGTAAACCACATATCCCAATTATATATAATGGAAAGTGGTACTCCATTAAATCTTACCACTTCCTTCACAAATATCCTGGAAAGCTGATCAAGAGAGAAATCTCCCCTTATAGCAATAAAGTGTGCCGACGTCGTAAGACGATCAACTATAACCCAGATAGAATTATTGCCTTTGGTTTTTTTAGGAAGTCCAGTGACAAAGTCCATAGTGATGTTTTCCAATTTCCATTCTGGTATGGGTAATATTTGTAACATCCCCTTAGACTTCTATCTCTCAGCTTTAACCTACTGACAAACCAAGCATCGAGAGACATATTCAGCAACATCTCTTTTCATGCCATCCCCCCAGAAGTACTCTTTCAGATCCCTATACATCTTCGTGCTTCCATGGTGAATAGAGAATGAATAACTATGAGCTTCATCCAATATTTCCTTCTTTAATTATGGGATGGTAGGAACACAAACCCAATTCCTGAACCTTATTATTTCATCACAATCAATTTGGAATTCAGTAACATTTATCACCTTCTTTTGTAACTCTATAACTTCTTTCTGTGCCTCTTTAATCTTCACATGTATATATGGTTGAACATTCATTTAAGAAAGATAAGAATTTTCCCTTTCCACTATAATTCCAATATCCAGCCTTTGTAAATCCATAAATATTGTATATTTTGTGATCCTTATTATGGATAAGATAGCACGGTCATGTCGACTTAATGCATCTACCACCTTGTTTTCTTTCCCAGGGTGGTAATGAATTGAGCAGTCATAATCCTTAATCAGCTCCAACCATCTTCTTTGTCGCATATTCATCTCTTTTTGTGTGAAAATATACTTTAAACTTTTATTATTAGTATAAATATCACAACATTCACCATAAAGATAATGCCTCTAAATCTTTAATGCAAAGATTACCGTAGTTAACTCCAAATCATGAGTTGAGTAATTTTTCTCATGGATTTTCAACTGTCGCGAGGCATAATCTATCACCATATCATTTTTCATTACAACACACCCCAATCCCTTCTTGGATGCATCACTATAGATCACAAACCTTTCTCCACTACAAGGTAGTGTGATCACTGGTGCACTAGATAATCTTTGTTTTAACTCCTTGAAATTCTCTTCACACTCCTCTATTCAAATGAATTTAACTCTTTTTCAAGTCAACCCGGTGAGTGGATTAGTTAATCTTGAAAAATCTTTCACAAAAAGTCGATAGTACCCAGCTAAACAATGAAAACTTCATATCTCAGTTACTGTTGTTGGTCTCGACCATATTTCAATAACCACTATTTTTTTTGGATCCACTTATATCCCCTCATTTGAGATTATGTGACCCAAAAATGCAACTTTTTGAAGCCAAAATTTACACTTGGTAAATTTGGCATAAAGCTACTCCTTTCTCAGGGTCTTCAATACAATTCACAAGTGATCTTCATGTTCTTCCTTGATCTTTGAATAGAAAAGAATATCGTCTATAAAGACTACCAAAAACTGATCAATATAGTCTCTAAAGACTCTATTCATTAGATCCATGAATATAGAAGGGGCATTAGTAAGACCAAATGGAATCACTATAAATTCATAGTGTCCATACCTTGTACGGAAAGTCGTATTTTGTTTATCCTCCCTTTTAACCTATAATTGATGATACCCTGAACGAAGATCAATCTTAGAAAAGTATTGAGCTCTAAATAGTTGGTCAAATAAGTATTCAATGTGTGGGAGAGGATATTTGTTCTTAATAGTGATCTTGTTAAGTTCTCGATAATCAATGCAGAGTCTCATTGATCCATCTTTTTTCTTAACAAACAGAACAGGTGCTCCCCAAGGTTACACACTAGGGCGTATGAATCCCTTATCAATATTCTCTTGGAGTTGCTTCTTCAATTCCTGCAACTCAATTGGGGCTATTCTATAAGGTGTCTTTGAAATAGGTAAAGCACCCGGTACGAGTTCTATTGAAAACTCAACTTCATGATTTGGTGGAAGACCTAGAAATTCCTCCGAAAAGACATCATCAAACTCCCATACAATGGGAATATTATTAATCGTCAGTTTCTCGCCAACAATTTGAGATAAATAACCTTCATTTAGTGGAATCAAGACCCATAAGATGGAAGAAATTTCCACTGGAAGTTTATGTTCATCATTGCATCGATAGATGATCATAGATTGATCTCAAATTTGAAATGTGACTTCCATTATTTGGAAATTGATATGAGACCCATATAAAGAAAGCCAATCCATGCCAAGAATAACATCAAATTCCACTATAGGAAGGATCACAAGATTTTCAGGAATCACTTTCCCACAAACTTCAATCGGAGAAGAATTGTAATCTTTTGATGTGACTGTTGTTCCATTAGGAGTTGTCACAGATAACTCAACATCTAATTGTTGAGGTAATATGGCGATAACCTTAGAAAATTATTTAGAAATAAAAGAGTGGGTGGATCCAGAATCAAATAAAACATTTTCTACTTTAGAGTGGATGGTAAGTATACCTTTCACCACTTCATTATCATACTCCACATCGTCAATAGAAATTACATGTGACTTTCCTTTTACTTTAGCCTTAAGAGTTTTTTGACGTAGATCATCAACAACAACCCTTGGATTAGGGCATTGATTTACATAATTCCCCATTTCATTTCACTTGTAACATTAAATTGTATGAGGTTCATTCTGTGTAGCCTTTTCTTTGTTCACATCACTAGATATCTTCTTCCCATCATTGTGGCATTCAAATGCCCGATGAACTTATTTTCCACATTTGAAACATTTACTTGTCCCTTTAAGACAACTCCCTCCATGTTTCTTTCCACACTTTGATCATAAGGGAAAACTCATCTTATTTTCAGTGTGTTCTTTATATTTTCCTTTGAATTCCATTTTCCTCTTCTTATTAAACCCATATGACTGATGGCTTACTCCAATTTCCATCTCAACCTTGAGAGAAAAACAAAACATTTCCTCTTAGATATTGATGTCTCTTATGTCTAATGCTCTTTGGATACTTGGTTTTAATCCAATAAACAATCGATCAATCTTAATCTCAGGTTAAATAATAATCCCAAAAGCATACCTTGCAAGTCTTGTAAAATTTTCTTCGTAGTTAGCAACAGATTCATCATCCTTTTACTTTAGTTCAAGAAACTCCTAATCCATCTTTGTTCAAAGAATACAAGGTAATTACTTATTGAAAAATAATTTCTTGAACTCGTCTCATTCCATGGACTCAATTTCTTCTCTTTTCCTTGTATTCTTGATAAGATTCCACCATTGATCAGATTCACCTTCCAAATAATATAATGATAAGATGACTTTATCATGTTCAGAACATTATAGAAATGAAAATATCTTTTCAGTGGTATTGATCCATTGTTCAGCCACTAATTGATCAGAAGACCCGCTGAATGAAGGTGGACAATGCCTCATGAAGGATTCAACAGAATGTTGCTCCTTCCTTTGCTTTTTTGGAAGGCCTGCATGATTCATAGCTTGAAAAAGTTGTGTGATCATGGCTACAAGATTTTTCATTCCAGCTCCCATAAAATTTGGTTGTTGAAGGGGACAATCATTGCATTTCCCTTCACATTCAGCATTGACATAGTTCCTCCGGGTTCCAACCATTGACTAAAACCAAGAAGTATAGTGTGAGAAACACTAATCATAATAGGAAAACCACATAATCAAGAATAAAATTTCACACTTTAGGACTTATCATAGGTTATTCATGGCCATTTATAAAACACTAAGAATTTTTCCTATTCTTAGACATATCCTTAGGGTTCTTACTAAGGCTTTCACATCCTAGTTTCCAAAGGTTGACTATACCATTCCTCTGATACAAACTATAACGACCCATACTTTAAATACCTTGTTATCACTTCAGAATTGAAGAATACGTATTTCAACATATAACAAAACCATTAAAGAACCTTATAGGTATAGTGTCGTTAGAAGCTGCGAAACATAAACAACTGGTTTATAAAGCATCTACATTGTCTCCCGTTTATTTCATTATATTTAGAGACCCTTTGGAATATCCTACTTAATATCCTTCTTCATGACCTGGGGAAAAGAAAATATACAAAAGGGTGAGCTCAAATGCTCAGTAAGGGTAAACGAAGGAGATATCAATCATATCATATTCCTAAGAACATAACATTTTGAGAATCTTAACCTGCAAAAGATATCATAATATCATAACATGGGATAAATCATAGTAGTGAAATGTAATCCCAATAATCATAACATAAAACATGAAACTTTGTATCATACACACATAATCATAGAAAAAAATTTATTATTAGTCAAGACTCATTTCCAAGACTATCATAGTGAAAAAACTCCATTTTTGAAACAAGTTCACTCCTCATTCCAGTCTTGTATCACTGAACCGGATTAATTTTGTGTTCCATCCATGTCTATCTCATGAAATATAAATCTTTACCCAATGCATTTTTTGGAGATATAGGTCACACCCATCTCATAATGAAACCATTCTTATGTCTACCACAAAATCATAAACCATATATCATAGCATAATTTAAGTAATAAAAATGGGATTCTTAAACTTCATGCCATCATAACATAATATATATAAGATAAAAGAACTTCATAAAAATAATTTCATCATAGCATAATCAAATCTATGTAAAAATAGGGATAGAAACAGAACCCTATATTATCTTAGATGGAAAATAATTTTGATAAAACACTTGAACTCCATTTTTGAGAAAAATATCCTTTCTACTTCAAAAACATTTTTCCTTTTTTAACATTTCATACAATTTTAAACTAAAATAAGTTAATTAAAAATAAACTTGAAAACTTGTAATGGAAGCTTCATGGAAATAATGTTCTATGAAATCATAAAAACCCATTCATGTCGTATAAGTTAAAAAAAAATTCTTCTCGTACTTTGGCCAGAAAATCCAAAAAGTATCTTGTACTAAAAATGAAAAAAGAATCCTTTCATATCTTTTACTAAAATTCACCAATATGTATAATTGTATTTAAACAATTTTAGGGGGATAGAAATAATATTACATATTGAGGAAACATGGATGTGGATTTTCCCTTACCTTAAGTCCGATATGCTTTGTATGTGTCCCAACCTCCTGTATAATGATTTAAATAATGTCATTGACTTATTCTATAATCATACTCATTGTTATGATAACATATATGGTCATATTATTAGCTTCTTATTAGTAATATTTCATTGTTACTTGTTATTCGGGTGTTCATTGCTTTCTGTTCTTATGCGTGTTTTGTCGAATAAATTCTTATTCCTCTTTTTAGGTTATAACTACAGCATTTACAGAATGGTATTAGTATAATATATATCATATTAATTCATTAAATTCTTTTATATAATCATGGTTTAGTGAAGATCATGTAGAACGAATCACATCGCATCGTGGAGACGGTAAGCCGTACGTACGCCTGAGCGACGATATTGTTCCCATAATTATTGAATGGTCTTGTAGTGGATGGTAGAATATATCAGAATTAGTATAATGTTATAATAATCATATACATATTTATTATTTTCCCCATTATACCCATCCAAGTAAGGTAGTGGTGGAAAACAGATCACACCACGGCGTGGAGACAGTATTCCTTACGTACGCACGTGTGGTGATTTCATTTTTTGTAGGATGGATAGAAGGTGAAATAGGGTTGTTTCATATTTATAATGACATATTAGTATATTAGTGATACTGATGTTATTACTTTATAATGAAACAACTAAATAAGAGGATAGTGAAGAAGGATGAAACTTGAAATAATCGGTAGAAGAGATTACTTGTTCCTCGACGTGCCACCTTTAAAATTCCTCTTAAGGAAATACAATTGGTCTTTTTAGAATAAAGGAACCTCTAGATTATTACTAGGGAAGTTTAGAAGATTAATGGGTAGGGTTTGTCCGAGATTGAAGGCTCAAAGTTTTGTAAAGAGGAGAGGGAGGAGGGGCCCTTTTATAAGGGAGGAGAGGGGCACCTTTGGAAACCTCAAAATTATTAATTTATAATAAATCAATACACACTTAAAAACCTCCAAAAAACACTCATATTAAAATATTAGATTATATAGAGTTGTAATATCATCAACAAATAAAATTTATACCTGTTGGAAGTTTATATTAAACCTTACCAACTTAATTTATCAGTATTTAATCTATTTAATTTTATTTGTGGTAATAAGAATCTAAATTTTAAATTGTTATGAATAATTACTTATGTGTTGTGAATTGTACATAATTGGATAATTTATGACATTTTAGACCATATAAATTTTAATTTATAAATTTTAAATATTTTTGTGATTTTTAAACAATTTTATATTGTGTTATTTTTATAAAATAACAATAGTGTCAGTTTTGACACTATTCATTTATTTGAATTTAAATAAAATCCACACAAAAGATATGTTAGAAATAAAATATTTAATAGATTCATAAAATTTAATATTTATCTTTAGAATTCGTGAAGAAGATTAAATAGTTCATATAATATTTATTTTATTATTTTTAAAACCATTTATTTTATATTTCAATCAATAAAATAATTTCAACATCACTATTGTGTCACCTTTAATGATACTTATTTAATCCCTAAAAATTATAAATAAATTTACATGATGTATATAATTTTATTAGATTTTTTGAGACTATTCATGTTTGAAGTTTCATGAATTTTATCACTAAATTAAAATTATTATACTTATAATATTTAAGAGAGTGACATGTTTCCACTTTCTTTGGTTTTAATAATAATTAAATTACTTTCATGGTCAAAAGTACATAAAATGAATCCATTCCGACCATTAGGTGATTTGGGTCTACTTTTAGTCATCCAATATAATTTTGGTAGGTGTTAGGGTATTTTTATAATCTTATTTTTACCCTTAATTTCCCGATTTACCTTTAACTACAGTAAATAAAAATTACCATAGTTACATTTCATAATATCAAAAAATTAAAAGTAACCTATTAACATAATTTGGACCCATCAAATTAAAATATGGAATCCATTTTTCAAAATTCAAAACAAAGAAGTTGCAGTAATTAATTTAAAATTAATCTCGTTGTTAAGAAAACGGGTTTTAGAAGTTAAAACATTGCCAAAGATATAAAATTTTTTACCTATAAATTCAACGTAAAATTAATGGTAATGACATAAATTATATTAAATGGTAAAAATATATTCTATTTATACGTTAAAACCATTAAATATTATAATTTAACCATATAAATTATTGCGATGAAAAGAGTTGTTTTTAATTAAAATATAGCGTGTTTTTACTATTCATTAAAATATGAAAGTTATAAGAATAGTAGGAAAAATTTACCCAAAGTAAATTTTTATATCTTGATTCCAAATAAGAATTTTATTTTATCAAATTGAACTTATAAAAATGTCAAAAACTAGATTTAAATTGGGTGCACCATCAAAAGGAAGCAAAACCGCATGTTTTTGAAAAATAATTATTTTACCAGAAAAATTTATTTTGTTCTCATACCATGTTCTAGAAAATGTTTAAGATGAATAATAATGTTATAAAATTAAAAATGTAGTTAATACTATTCATAATGTCTAGTCCATAATAATATTATAACAATATATCGTTGTTTAGTGAAACCCGGTATTGCGTACTACACACGCTATCGAGGAAGGTCACGATTGCGTGTAACGCAAGCCAAGCCAGTGTTGTGTGTAGTGAAATATTCCTTTGGTGTTACGTATGATGTAAGACATAAAAAAATATTTCTCATAAAATCCCATGGTGTTACAGCACCAGTGTGTAATCATCGAATCAACTCTCGTAGGAGTCTCTAGCCGTAAGGATCAACTAACAACTCCTTCAGAATCTTTGAGATCTGAACGATGGATGTGGAAATGAATGAATGACTAGAACCTGTGTCTATAAGAACTACAGATAAGGTGGAATAGACACATATCATACCTCAAATCATCTCCAGAGCTTTGTGATCTTAGGCCTCAACTGCCTAGAGCTGAGGTCTCCCCTGTCCACCTGCTCCCTATGGTCCAGGTGGACCTCCTAATGGTGGTGGTGGTAACACCTCGAATCGTCACCCACCGCCAACTGCATGACCATATCCTCTTCCACATCCCCCTGTTCCATTTGGACTGCCTCGATTGAATCTCTTCCACTTCCTAGGAGGTCCCTCAACTGTATGGTGATCATCTGAATGATGGGTCGAACAGTCATGAGCCATGTGAAGCTGCCGGCTGCACGAGTAACACTACCTACTCCTGGAAGGTAAGTCACTACCTCGGGTGCCCCGTACAACAGATCCTGAGTCCCGCAGTCATCCAATCGTGTTTTTGGTCCTCTTGGACCTCTACGTCATCTGTCTACTACCAGCTACAGAAAACTCTGCTGCATGTCGACTAGTAGTGGGTCTCGCTGCTAGTGACTACTCAGCAAGGAAACTCTCCACTATTAGGGCTCTCTATATCACCCCCACTTGCATTGGGATGCTGAGGGAGATCATAGATGCTATGATCTCTCACCTGAGCCCCTACTCGAAGGTCCAAAACCATAGAATGGGTCTCGCACCATACTTGTGGAGTAGCGCGAGAGGTCGGTGAACCTTGCTGAGTACTACACCACCATCATGATACACTGATGTAGATGCAGTAGCTCCTGTATTCGTACCACACGTAGGTTGGCTGGGACAAACTCTGCCCAAAACAATTTCTTGAAGTATGCCAGAGTAGCGTCGCCTTGTCATGCACCTAGAGCATCAGGCTCCACCATCTTCATGCTGTTTCCTGAAGGATACTTGAGGGAAGGATCACCATGATGTCTGCTGGTGTCCCTACTAGCCTGAAGACTCTCACCACAGCCTCCATCCAATCCTCAACCACATATGGTTCCATCTCTCCCCTGAACCATGGTGGCCTCTCGCGCTGGAACTCATGCAGTGTACTCAAGCGGCGTGCATCATCTGTTTTTGGGGCTGGTGGAATCGGTGGCCCAACGGGAAGTATTTATGCTTATGCATCCACTAGTAAAGGGCCCTACACTGAGGCCTCATCGCTCTGTGGGATATCAGTTTGTACGACTCTTAGGGATCTAACTGTTCATCCGTGGGGAGGCATCCTGAAAGAAATAGATGCAACACGGTCAAAAGATTATACCTGGTGAGCTGACCTGGTTGAGCTGACTTAAATAAATACTTTTGAAAACACACACGCAATCAGTGTTTTCGTGCACGGAGTCGGAAATCAGTAGTCAGGGTCCTGGTGTATGGATACGTCGTCTGCCGCACCAACACTGGACTCCCTGAACTAAAAAACACACTTAGGACCCTTAACACTATTCCTTCATAGAAAAGAATTATCAGAGTCCTAAGTTCTGTGGTAGAACTGACTCCTCTGATACCAATTCGTCATGACCCATCCCCCAGGACCCATATCGTGACTACCCCAAGCCCGACTTTCATATGCCAGGGGATGGTGACTAGCACCAAAGGCGTAAATCCATAAACTAGAAAGTCATTGCATTTATAACTATAAAAAACACAACAGAGCACACAATTGGAAGAAAAAAACTAATTAAAACTGTATACAAAAGAGTGCTAAAAAGTAAAAGGGGCCAGAAATACAAGCCCAACTGTAAAGTATAAGTACAAATAGAAAGGGAAAAAACAGATGAAAGGTGAAAGAAGCTCCTGGATCATCCTCCAAGAAATCCTACCTGAAGGGTAGGTACAGATATCTTCCACAGTGCTCCACATCTTTCTGTCTCCTCTGTGAACCGATTCGTCGTAGGGTCCACCTTCGGGTACCATCCAGTCCTAGAGATCTCATACACCATCAGTGTTATCCATCGTCTGTATCCAACACAACGAGGTACGGGCATAGCCCGTGTAGGTTTGAGTATAACGATACTCAATAGGGAACCTGAGACCCTCATGGTCTCAAAAAATCCAACAAGGATAAACCACAAAGTATGATTTCAATGGATAACCTCACTTAGGTATATTCCCATGAATATACCTAAGTTATCAAGTAATCCATCTCAATCACGATGAAAACACAAAGTCTCTAACTCACCTCAATCAAAGATTTTTATTCTAGGGGTACTATCAAGTAACATCCCCAGTCACACTCTCAGAACCTTAGATGATGGTGTACTCCTCCTCTGTAGAGTATAGTGGGCCTGACGCATCACATAGAGGCACTTACCACTATCCGTGGACTGCTAAAGTACTCCTCCTGTCGAGTACCGTGGGTCTGCCGCATCACACAGAGGAGCTCCCCACCATGGGTCTACCACGTCACACAGAGGTGCTCCCCATCATAGCCTAATGAAGTACTCCTCCTATCGAGTATCGTGGGTTTTCCGCATCACACAGAGGCACTCCACACCGTGGGTCTACCACATCATATAGAGGCTCTCCCAACTAGGCTAGTTGAGTCACTCTGAGTCGAATCGGTCAGCAGTCGTTACGTCTCGACCATCTATTAGGTCTCTGTACTAAGCTCGCTCGTCTCCAGGAGGATCCGCTCCATGATTTGTAGGTCGATACTCCAACTATCATGAAGTCCCACGTAGAAGTATCTCAAAGGTCCTCCATGTCTAAAAGGTATCAACGCCACTTACGGTGCGTCAATCGGATTCCCGGTCTGTGAGTTATTATCCTTTTAGTCTCGGGGGGCAGTTGGATTCGTGTACGAACCAACCTGACTGTAACTCAAAAATACCCCGAACTCTGGCGGGGTATACTCAAAGATACCATCGTTCTCCAAGAACACCATCGCCGCTGACGGTTCGTCAAACTGTCATACGGTGCCAAAGTTATGGCCAAAGTAAGTAATGGGTCAATAGAGGGCTCGGGTCTGGTCCAACCTGGTCCGACCGACTTGGTCTAACCCAGTCAGCATCATTGCGGTCTGGGTCGACCCAGTCTGACTCATTGGGTCTGACCCGGCCCGTTGGGTGGGTCAGACCGTTAAGTTCGGCCATGTCTGTTGGGCCCGACCTAGTGGACTGCGAGAGTGATTCACCCCGGTCTCGGGGCCAGTTTGGCCTAGAGCGTCGTGAGGGCGTGGCCCAACGCATCTTGGCACCACTCAACCAAGTGGGAGTGGCCGGGCTGGTTCGTCCAGGTCACCGTGAGGGGGGTGGGATGCCGGCTCGGCCGGGAGGCCGCAAGGGGGGCCGGGAGGCCAGCAGGCCGGGTGGCCACGAGGGAGCTGGGACACCGGCTCGGCTGGGTGGCCAAGAGGGGGCCGGTAAGGCCAGTAGGCTGGGTGAACGCGGGACGCGCAGAGGCTGGATCATGGGGTGGCCGAGCAGTGTCTTGTCCAGGCAGGCTGTGGGCAACGGGTGTGGCCAGGCGGGTGACCAAGCGGATGGCTAGAAGGGCGGCCCGGCGGGTGGCCAGGCAGCGGCCAGGCGGGCGGCCAGGTGGCGGCCAGGCAGCGTTGGTTCGGGGTGATGCGCGCCTAGGTGGGCCATGGGTTCAGCAGGGCCCAGGCCGGTGTGGGGTTCCACCGAGGTGCGCGGGTGGCGCGGGCGGCCGAACGGACCTAAGGCCGAGCCGGCGCTGGTTTGACCGGGGTGGTGCAGAAGACCGCGGGGGTGGTGCCGTTAACGGAGGTTGTGGGTAGCACGGCCTTAGTTGTTGCCTCCTCTATTGCCTCTTGCTTCTTCGCCAAGCCGAAGTTCAATCATAAACAAGATCGGCGGAAGGGTCAGGCAGTGTTGGTTTGGCATACACCCTCCGCGTTTAGGGTGGTAACAATTGGTTCTTAATAATGAATCACAACATTCCACCAAAAAAATATAATCATCATCATTCTTAATTTTTAAAAGAAAGGAAGAACATGGTACTTAAAGGAAACTAAACCCCTACCTTTGTTTCTTCATTCGTCGTTCATCATTTGTCGATGGATTTGCGGAAGGAAGGCGGAGGAGATCACCGTTCGTCACGTCCTCCACACACTTCCAATACTAGCTCATGTGTCGGTTCATTGATGATGATGAGGAGGGAAGATGCAATACATCGATAGGTGTCTGGGGAAGAAGGTCGAAGAATAATCGTTGCGGGCGTTCTTCGCGTTCTTCGTTGGGAGGGGCGTTCTTCATTGGAGAGAATAAGTTTCTCCAAGTGCTCTTTCTCTCCCAAGTTTACACCAAAAATGAAAGTGCCCAAAATAATAGTTTGTCTATTATTTTAATCATTGACACAAAATTAAAAAAGGTGAATTAATTGAAAATTCTCCTCCAATTTAATTCATTAGATTGGCACATTAATTGGGGAGTTGGCACAAATTCAAAAACTAGGGGAGATGGAGAGGCTCTCCCTCATTAAGGAGGGAGAGTTGAGAGTTTATGGTCGCAGGTGGTCCCCACGTCGTAACCTCTCACAAGAGGTTATATTTGGGTGGGCCCCACCACCATAACCTCTCATTTAAGGTTAGGGTGTGGCGGTCCCACCTCCAACTCCCAAGTGGAGTTTTTAACCAACAATCACACACATGATAGCTTAAAATAAAATAAAGTGTTGTACACTTTATTTTTTTTATTTTTTTTATAAAAATCCTAAAACTAACATATATTCTCGACCATCTACCGTTGAGGTGAAAGTCTTTTTAATTTAATACTGGCACTGTGAGTTCATCGGGGCCCTTGGATTTAAGTTCTGAGTACCGGTTCAAAAGTTATAAAATCATGCTCGTACATTTACTGAATGTACCTAAAAACATTAGAAATTGATTTTGGGCACACCGGGCCTCGTAATCAAGCGCCGTAAATTTTTGCAGACTCGTAAAAATCCCATGTATTTAATAAAAAAAATTCCACATAATTTCTGGGTCTTTACATAATGGTCCATAGGCCCATTATGATTTGTCTAGAAAATTTCTTCATTAATTCTGAAAAATCTCCATCTTTTATTAGGATTCATCCATCGATCCTAAAAAATAAAATATTCCAAAAAAAGTGATCAATCGTTTCCCAAAATATCAAATGCAAAAAAATGAATATAATTTTATCCACAAATAGATGAATGGTTGTTCCTAGATTTTCATTTAAAACAAGAATTGCACTTAAGATGAGAAATGAAGTTCAATTTCTATAATTCACTAAAAATGATGTTTGTGGACTTTTGAACACATGAATTTTAAGATACTAACAATGAATATTAGCCACTTTCAGTGGCTAATCACACCCCCAACTTGAGTTTTTCTAGTCCCGAGAAAAATATATCTCAAATGTGAAATTTGAATTACCTTTCCCTAAAACATTTTAATACACATTGCTCACCCAAAGTCCCCATACCAAAAAACTTATAAAAGCCATCTAAATAATTTAAAAAATGCTAGTTCTATATGAATATCCCAAGACCATGCTCATTCCTTTGTTCAAATTTATCGACATATGTCATCCAATTTCAATTTATCATGATGAAGTGTTGTGTGTCACAATAGACATGGGGGTTCATTTTCATTAAAGGGGGAAAATATGGAAGAGATAAGAAGAATCAAATTTTAATATTAAGATGAGTATTCATTTTTTTCAAAAAAAATTGTTTTTGTTTTTTTTTTAATTTATCCATTGTAATTCAAATTAAACTCAATTGAGTCATCCCATTTAGCAAGAATTTTATAATAACTCCCAGGCTCAAATACCTTAGAGAACCAAGTGAATCTCACATACTCGGGCATCATCTCGAGTTTACTCGATCTAAAACAAATTAAAATTACTACAAATAGAGGTAAAATGCCCTACTCCGGGCCATACAACTATGGGGTCATGATCCCCAAGTGATGAAAGCCACACATTAGGTCAATCCATTTCTCTACACATAATTGATTTTTTTTAATATTTTTAGAATACTCATGTTAAAATTAAAATGATCACCAAACCTATGTCATTTATTATGGGACCACAAGAACTCAAACTAATACCCCACAATCCATAGGACGTGCTTTGTGTATTTTTTTTATTAAATTATTGAAAATATAAATGGTGAAAAATCACATCGGACAACCGTACTTTCCAAAATCTATGAACATGAACTTAAACTTGCATTAAAATCAGAATCAAGGCATGAAAAATTATTTAATATCCAATTTCAATGTTTCCACCATGTGTTATCATGTTCAAGGTTAATTTAATTTTTCTTTCCACACATGTTCTTATTCAAAAATAATAATTTTTTTTATTTTATCTCCCCTAACATAGAATAACATTGTCCCTAGTGTTTAAATAAAACTTATAAGGGGGTATGGGAGAGGTGTTCAAATAGGACATTAAAATGAGAATCATAAAATGAGGTCACCTGGTGGTTGATGTTGAACGCACATGCCCTAGTCTCCCTTTAGTCTTGGGTTCGAGTCCTAGTGGCTTGGGCGGTTGTGAAGGGCTTTTCCCCATGACCTATGATGTGTCCTTTTAATTTTTTTATTATATTTTTTCTATATTTTTTTAACCTAAAAAAAACTAAAAAAAATAAAATAAATTAATGATACATTGTCTTCTTTTTAAATTTTTGGGTAAGGTATTATATAGAGATCAAGCCACGTGACACAGATGAATATGGCACTCCCCATTAATATCTATCCATACTCATAATAGAAGAACAGTTCAATAGTCTATGGTAATTTTTTTAAATATTAAAATGAAAAAAATAAATATGATTCACAATGATTGGAAACATGAAAACAATGGGTTTCCTACCATGAAATTATTTTGTTTAACGTCGTTATCTCGACTTGGACCCCCCAACTTCCAATCCCAACTTTCAACATTTTTAAGATTCCATTTCTCTCTACTTCAACATGATTGAGATTATTTCTTTTTCTAGAATTTGTGTCATGTGAAATCCCATGTTTAACAATGAGTGTGAAAGTCCAAGGAATTTTGGTAATGGTCGATTGAGTTTCTTCTAAAGTCTTTCTAAGATTTAAAGGTTCATTCCTAATTTATGGGATTATTAATGAAAATGGGTGATAATTGAATGAACATGGTTATCATTAATGGAGGTATTCTTGAGCAGGGAAGTAAGGATCATAACTTTGAGTTCACTTTGATTGATTTTTCCCAAATAAGAATGGAAATTTGAATCAAAATTTGTTTCTTCTCTAAAATGATTTGAAGGAATTGGTTCTTTTTTAAAATATTATTCATCCCCAAAATTGTCCATTTGAATGTCGGGAGTGGGTATAAACTCAATATTTTTTATCTCTCCTAATGGTTCCATGATCGGTGATTCTAAAAAATCATTATTGGAGCGATATTTCAAAAACTCAATCCATGAAGAAAAATTATCCCCTTGTGAATCCAAAAAATTAATCTCCTCCTGATTTAAATACACTTCAACATTTCCTTGATCTTATTTAGTTATCCCATATCCAGAGGTTAGTTCATTTTTTGAATTCATGAGTGGTTTGTGGGATAAAATATTATTCTATTAGTGAAGAGGAAATGACATCTTGAGTGGTAATGGGTTCTTCATAAGTCTCAATGCTTTGTATTTCTAATCTCAGTGATGAAACTTCTAAATTCATTTTAACTATTTTTTCACACAATTGTTAAATAATTTTTTCAGTATTAGGATTGATATATGTTTGGACATCATGGAGTTCCTTAATATTTATGTTTTCAATAATTTTTGATAGGATTGGAAATTGATCTTTTAAACATTCATCATCACAAAGATCATTCATGTTATCAGTTGTGGGGTATTAATTAAAAGGATGATCAAAGTAATTAAAAAAGATAAGTGATTCCCAATGTGTATTTAATAATTAATTCCATCCAAAGTTTTTGAAGGGATATTGTTGATTATACTCTATTGGATGTATTTGGAAATTTTGAATAGTGATTTTAAGGAGCCAAAAAATAGAAATGGGAAAAGAGAAGTGAAACATGTTTGAGAAAAGAGAAATTTGTGTGAGAAAATAATTCTAGTGTCTAAGATTACTTACTTGGGACCCCAGAAAAAACGCTAAAATTTGGTTGCACCCAAATTTACCCATGTTTTATGGTGTAAGTAGTCATTGTAGTACGACTTGGGTAATGAATCCTCAGAGACCTAAAAAGAAACCTATGAAATATAAATTATAAGATGGTGATTTAATGATGTTGATTTGGATATGAAGTGGCTAACTTGGGTTTGAATTGATTTTATTATTTGAGATTTTAAAGACTTATGTGAATTCAATTTAAAATCATGAGTTGATCCTTTGTTATCGCAAGTGGTGGATTGGATGAATTTCTTTTTTAATTATTTCAATATCTTAAATTAGAGTGTTTCCTTTAATGAAATACAAACATCCCAGATCACACGCCAATTTTAAGATATACATATCCTAAGGCTAATCACCTATGCACTTGGAGGATCATATTGATGAGAAATCCAAGGTAGAGGATCATTTTAGCAATCGGGATGTGTATCCTTAAAATTGGTGAGTTTAAAGGAAAACGTACAACATTAATTGAAAATATAAAAAATATAATTGATTAGAAATTATTAAATTAAGAAATAAAATCCAATTAACTCCCTTTATACTCCCTTGGATCAAACCATTCTAGGTTTATCCCTCCATTGATGATATTCTATCAATGAAAGCAAGTAACAGACTTATGATTGTAGAATTGGAGAAGAATAAAAAATATATAACAATCACTCCACCGTTGTGTGAAGAGTTTCAAAAAATATCATGTGAATAACCTCACTTCATAAGGCAATGGTATAAACATTAAATGGAAAATTAAATAAGAAATAAAGAATGAGAAGAAGATGATCTTTTATTAATTAAATTAAGGTGAACGAAAAACATACATGGGAGAAATTGACAATGCGATTACAAAATCAAATCATGACAATACAAATGAGAGAAATAAAAACTTTTATGCCCAATTCCCCTCACCACCACCTTCTTATATAGGCATATTCAGAGACTTATATACACCTCCCAACAATAAATTCCATCCTCGTTAATTGGGAGACTCAAAAGAGCACGAGAAAATCAAAGGAATTTTGACGTTCTAATGTTGTCTAGAAAATTTTTCTATATTAATATTCAATTTTGACATGTGAATTTGTAATTTAATATGGATGAATCAAAAGGGGTTTTAGAAGAGAAATATTCTCATCCATCTGTCCTCTAATAGCATTTAAATGTTAACTTCGGATCCCTTTATCTCCATGAAAAATTCAGAATTAGATCTGGACACTATTGAATGAAATAATCCCCATATTTTTTCTTTCTACAGTTAAAATTTCATCTTCATTAGACTTGGATCATGGGCCCCACATTTGATTGATGGGCATTAGGCCCATTATTATTTTTTCAGAAAATTTCTTCATTCATGCTGAAAATTTCCATCTTTTATTGGGATTCATCCATCAATCCTAAAAGACAAAATATTCCAAAAAAAAGTGATCAATAATATCCCAAAATATCAAATTCAAAAAAATGAATATAATTTTCTCCACTAACAGATGGATTATTGGGCCCATATTTTCATTTTAAACCCGAATTTCACTTAAGATGATAAATGAAGTTCAATTTAATAATACACTAAAAATTCTATTTGTGTACTTTAGAACACATGAATATTAATTTATTAACAAAGAATATTAGCCACTTTCAGTGGCTAATCACCATCCCTGAAGACATGCCTTTTGTGAGGGAATTCGCTGAAGTGTTTCTCAAGGAATTTTTTGGCCTTCCTCCAAGATGAGATGTTGAATTATCAATTGATATTGGGGTGTTTCCAGTATCCAAGACTCCATATAGAATGTCTACTATGGAGCTTGAGTATTTGAAGAAACAACTACATGAGAATATTGATAAAGGGCTTATATGCCCAAGTGCTTCACCCTATGGTGCAATAGTCCTATTCATCAAGAAGAAGGATGGGTAAATGCACATTTTCATTGATTATCAAGAGATCAAAAAAATCATGATAAAGAACAAGTATCATCTACCACAAATTGATGAATTGTTTGATCATCTATGTGGAGAACAATACTTCTCCAAGTATGATTTACGGTCGGGATATTACCATGTAATGGCGTAGAAGGAGGATATCCCCTAGAATGCTTTATGTACATAATAATGTCACTATGAATTCATAGTAATGCCTTTCGGACTCACTAATTCTCTATAAATATTACTAGAATTGATGAATAGAGTCTTTATAGGTTACCTTGACATATTTGTGGTAATCTTTATAAATGATATTCTAATATTCTCCAAAACCAAGAAGGATCATGAAGAGAATCTAAGACCTATACTAGGGACCTTAAAAAATGAGAAGCTCTATGAAAAGTACAAAAAGTGTGAGTTCTAGTTGAAGGAGGTATCATTCTTAGGTCATATCATCACAAGCAATGGGAATTCTATGAATCCCTCCAAGACAACTGTAATTGAGGGAAGGTCGAGTCCAGTATCGGTAACAAATATATGTAGCTTCCTAGGGTTAGCTAGATATTATTATTGATTTGTGAGAAATTTCTCAAAATTGTAAAACCCTCTTACCAAGATAACTCATAAGGGAGTAATGTTTTCTTAGAGTGATGAATGCGAAGATAGCTTCAAGTAGTTGAAAAGAAGGCTTATCACATCACCTCTTCTCACACTACCCACACGTGGAGAAATTTTTGTGGTATTTAGTGATGCTTCGAAGAAGGTCCTAGGATATTTGTTGATGAATAATGAAAAAGTCATTACATATGCTTCAAGACAATTGAAATCCAATGAGAAAAACTATCCAATACATGATCTGGAGTTGGTTGTAGTAATCTTCGCTTTGAAAATTTGGAAGCATTACATATTTGGGGAGAAGTGTGAAATATAAACGGACCACAAAAGACTCAAGTATATATTCATATAGAAAGTTTTGAATATGTTCCAACGAAGATGGCTGATCAAAGACTATGACTGCTCAATCCATTACAACCCTGAAAAAGCGAACAAGGTGGCAGATGCTCTAAGTAGAAAGGAACAAGCAATTATATCATTGTTGAGAATTAAAAAGGATAAAATCTTATTAGATTTAATGAATATAGACATGCGAATCATAAATAAGGAAAAATCATCAATCCTTTCACAAATAATTTATCAACAATCTCTTTTGGAAAGGTTAAAGGATGCTCAAAAGGATGGTCTGTGAATTTAGAAGATAGTGGAAACTATTAGAAAATGGAAATATTTAGAGTTCAATGTTAATGAAGAAGGAATTTTGATATTTGGGACAAGACTATGTGTTCCATCATGTCCAGAGTTAAAAAATGAACTTTTGTATGATGCACACAGTTTTAATTTCTCCATTCACCCAGGAAACAAAAAGATGTATCAAGATCTCTAAGAGAATTATTTGTGGGATAACATGAAGAATGAGATTGCTGAGTATACATCAAAGTGCCTAGTAAGTAATCATGTTAAGGCTGAGAGGCAGAAGTATAAGGGGATGATGAAACCATTACCCATACCATCTTGGAAATGGGAGAACATCACCATGAACTTTTTCACCAGACTTATGAAGATATCCAAAGGAAACAATTCGATATAGGTTGTTATGGATCATCTTACAAAGAATGCACACTTCATTTCAATTTGAGAGGATTTATTGTCGGATCAAATGGCACAGATATACATCAGAGATATGGTAAGGCTGCATGGAGTACTGCTATCAATTGTATCTGGTCGAGATCCTTGATTCACCTCTAAGTTTTGGAAGAGTCTTCAACATACTCTGGATAATGAGTTGAACTTTAGTACGATTTATCATCCTCAAACTGATGGCCAATATGAGAAGATTATCCAAAAAGTTGAGGACATATTGAGAGCATGCTCAATGGATTTCAAAGGAGGATGGGATCAACATATCCCTCTAGTTGAGTTCTCTTATAACAATAGTTTCCACTGAAGAATCCAAATGGATCCTTATGAAGCCCTTTATGGGAAGAGGTGCAGAACACCAGCATGTTGGGATTCAGTTGAGGAGTGAATACTCCTAGGTCCAGAAATTATTGAAGAAATGGTAGAGAAGGTTAAGACCATCCAACAATACATCAAATTTGCTCAGAGTTGAAAAAAGAGCTATGATAGAAATCATAGATGGGACCTAGAGTTTTATGTTGGAGACATGGTATTCCTCCACATATCTCCATGGAAGAGAGTTATGAAATTTGGGAAAAAGTTAAAGTTTATTCCAAGGTACATCAGTCCTTTTGAGATACATGATCTCATTGGATAAATGGCCTATAAAATAGAACTCCAACCAAACCTATCTCAAGTACATGATGTATTCCATGTATCACTTTCGAGGAAGTACCTAGCTGACCAATCGCATGTTCTCAATCTATAGGTGGTACCATTAGAGAATGACATCTCCTACGAAGAGAAGCCAGTGAAGATCTTAGATTATATGGAAAATGTTATAAGAAATAATACAATGACCCTCATCAAGGTTTTTTGGTGAAACAGTTTGTTTGAAGAAGAAACATGGGAATCGGAGGAAGTGATGAAGCAGAGTTACCCGCATCTGTTTTAGAGTGGGAAAAGGAAATTTCGAGGGTGAAATTTCTTAAGGGGGGAATATTGTAATGACCCAAACTTTTATTAATGAAAATTCTTCTAGATCTAATTAAATGTCTTATTATGGTCATATAAAATATTAACTTCCTTGGTTTTATGTTTTTGTATTTCAAAATACAGTTAAGAATTATTAACATTGCTAATATAGTCATTGAATAGTGATCACATGATTAGTATAAATATAGGGCTTTAACAAATCAAATATACTCAGAAAAAAGAAGTGATGGCCTCATCCTGTAGAATTTCTCCGTACGAAGCCAATTTTTTAGATCTTGGAAAGGAGTTGGAATCATTGGGATTCTCTCTTAACCAATCCCAAGCTGAGCTTCTAGATGTTAATCTCGAACGTAACCGCCTATGGGAGAAGTGGAAGTTGATAGAGATTACCACCCGAGCGATGTTATTTAATCCACCCCAATAGTCTATCACCATCGCACACCTTACCCTTAGATCTTATGTGGGTTTTATAAGGGTTTATGTAACAATACCTTAGCACTATGATTATGTGCATTATATTTTTACATAATAAATAATATACATTCATTTTATTGTTGTTACCTTGAAAAAAAACTTTTAATCAAAAATAGTATTTTTAATTAATATTAAATTAAGAAATATATTTTGACAAATTAATGGGTTTTTTAATTAAATAATATTTTAATATTATTACTAAATTAATTTTTATTAAATATAAGTGATTATATAATTTTTATGAACACAATTCTAATTTTTATTAAGGTCTGAAAAATGTTTTTTTCAAACCCATGAATTTTCAATAAATGTAAATTTTCATTTTAAAAGTAAAAATTCACATGTTTATAAAATTATTTAGATAAAATGAATATTGTTTTTGGAATCAAGACGTCGAAATTATCCATCGGTAAATTTTTCATAATTTTCTAAGACAGTCCAATTTTTGGGTAAAAATTAAATACCATTTAATTATATAATGTGTTTTATAAAATCATAATGAGATAATAGTGATGTAATAAAATAATATAAATGGTATATTCTGACAATATAGGTTTTACCATTAATATAATGTGATTTTAGGTTTGTTTGATTTATTTTACAAAGCATTAGTGGACCCTCCAAGACTTATAGAACATTTTAACTTTTTAAATTGATTTCCTCGAGAGTGTGACTCAACTCTATATAAGAAAGCCTAATATATTAAGAAGTTCGGAAATTTGCCTTATAAAATAATTTTTTCCACTACCCTTTTGAAAAAACCATGGGATGATTTTTGGTTTTTATTAGTTTAATGTGTGGTTCCCAAAACCAAAATAATAAAGAATTCCCTATCTTTTCCTATATAAACCCACCCAGGATCCCAATTACTCTTCACTAAAATCCATTTGAGCTCGACCAAACCCTAACCTACTATCTCTATAATCCTCCAAAGGCACCATAAGATCCCAATAATCCTATCTAAAGCCTCTCCCAAGCCTTTGGGATCACACTTCCAAGTAATGGATTTCTTCATCTCACATTTTTGTCCAATTTTCTTTATGCAGTTATACCCTAGTCATTTCAATTAAATATGTTAGGGTATGATTTTTCACATACCCTATACAGACCTAATTATGTTTGAATGATTATAGATACATTTATCTATCATTAATTCCTCCCATGTATTCCCGTTACCATGCCGAAATTCCATAAGCGATTTCTCTCTCCTCAATTACATTCAAGCAATTATTTTGTATTGTGAATCTAAATTCTATTACATATATTAGGACATTTATATATATGAACCCCTTAATTTCCATTTCATGTAAATATTATGAGACACCTCTTTTTCTATCATCAATCATTTTTTATGAATTCTTATGTCATGCTGTTATGCTGTTGAAATTGCACCGTGATTTCCCAAGCGAAAGTCATCATGTAGTGAATACCATTCCCATTTCTCTATCAAGGGTATTCACCTTTATACAAATTTACTTATTTATTATATAGTTTAATGTATTAAATATACATTATTTTATTATATAATAAATGTTTATGTTTAATGATTTCATGTTATATGATCCATGTGCCACACTTGTGCATGAAATAAAATGATTAAGAAGGGTGTTCCCTAATAGATCTCCAATCCATTGGGTAAAGATTAGTATCATGATACGTCAAGTGAAATGAGGGTATACTCATGATAATTCAACTTCAATGAGTATTTTCTCATCCTCCATGTGCAATTAGTTTTGTCTCATGCTAAAAATATGTTAAATGTTGTTTCCACATTTCCAAGTTATGATAATCATGTTATATCATACCTTTATGTTCATTTTATCTTATGCTCCATTGATATGTCTATTTTCTAACATGTACATTATTCTTTATGTTATGCCTTGTTTACTCCCTTAATGGTATTTATAGCTCACCCATTTATTATGCATGTCCTCAGGTTATCCCAGGCAATGCTAAGTATGAAGGAATATTTGTGGTCTTGTAAAAGAAGTTTTCAATAAAGATGTGTATTTCATGTTTTAAGTTGTTACGTAATGTTCCTAAGCCCCAAATACACTAGGACTCAAAATATTCTTTGTTGTATCAAGTGAATTTTTTATGTAATAAATTTTATTTAGGAGTGAAATAAAGATTAGGGTTGTTATATATATCATTTTGTTTACATATATGAGGATGATAAATCAGATAAAACATTAATGATAACCACTTAGATTATGAAATAGTTTTGTTTTATTAATTAATATTATGTATATGTATTGGTTCCATAACATTATATAACTTATAATATGTATAATAAAATCTTAATTAACCATAATAATGGTTTTTTGTTCAGACTTGAAGGCAGTAATGAAAAATGAAAATGCATCGACTACAATGGTGGTAAATCGACACATCATAGACTATTTTTCAATTTTTAGATTAAAAGGGAGTGGGGAAGCTGTTTAGTGATGGATATTACATTAACATAATAAAATTTCAGTATATATAATATACTGGTTTTATCATTCATGTTTTGATAAAGTATTTAAGTAATGGATAAGAAAAGAAAATAAATTAAAAAAAATCCATGGCTTAGAAGGTGTGAGGAGAATTAGTGGTGAGGGTGGTGTTTATAGTGGAGGAGAGGGGTGTTTTATTATTATTTTATTAATTTGTTTATTATTTTGCCTCAAGACTATCACTAGTTTTAATTTTTGTGACTAATTACAGTACCTAGTTTATGTGATTTCTATCTAATGGGATATTACATCATACATGACCCAAGAATTCATGTATTTGGCTTAAAATTTTAAATACCGTAAATTACCGTATTTCACTTTTCACCAAAAAATAAAGTATTTCAAAAATTAAAAAAATTTACCCTAACCGTTTTTTAACATGTAGATTTAAAAAATGGACTCCATTTTTTGAAAATAATTTTATAATTATGAAAAAATTAATTTTTAATTAAAACCATCATTTATTTGAAAAAATTTGATTTTAAAATTATAAATGATTTTATGACACTTTATAAAATTAATCAAGGCCTAATAAAATTATATTATAATAAAAAAATATTAATTTATGAATATATTTTATGAAAATAAATTTTATTTTAAATCATTGTATTAATTGTAAATAAACATTTACATTTCCAAAAAATACCAATACTTAATTAATAATTTTTTAAACATTTATTTACTTATTCCATGTCATAAATATATCATATTTTCAATTATAAGATACCTAAATTTTATTTCTAAATTCATATGTGAGGTTCTTATTCTAATGGTCATGTTAATATTCTTAGTGGTCACATTACTATTCTTAACACTCACCTTACTATTCCTAACAATCATGTTAATATTTAATAGTATATCATGGTTTGTTTAAGCTCAATGCTGCATAAAACATAATTCATCGAGTAAATTGAATTTATTTAAGAATATATGAACCATAATTACTGGGATGTTATACTATGTACATCATCCAATAACTCCTTTAACTTGGTATTTGATTGTACACATAATCGTGACCCAAATCTTACAACTCCTTATTCATTAACATTGAACTCTGAGGATTTACCTTTGATTATTGTTTCCACTTTATTCTAAATTACCTAATTATCTCTTTAATCGTCCTTCCTCCTCTACATAAGCGATGGTTGATCAATCATTTGTGAAAGGATTTATGATGTTCCTTCCTTTATGATTCTCATGTCCATCTTTTTCAAATCTAAGAAGATCAGATCCTTTTCAATTATCATAAATGAAAAAATTATTGGATCCTTTATACTTTAATCATATTCCACTTTATTTGATTTTCTAATATGGTAGTGGATTGAGTATTCATAGTCCTTTATTATCTCTAACCATCATCGTTGGTGCATGTTCAACTCATTATTTGTGACTATATACTTGAGGACTTGTGATCTATATATATTTCACACTTCTCTCCAAAGAGATAATGTCACTAGATTTTCAATGTTAAGGTAACTGTAGCTAACTCTAGATTATGCATTGGGAAGTTCAATTTGTGAATTTTCAATTTCCTTGAGGCATAGTTTTTCACCTTTTCAATTTTCATTAACACATAACCAATCCCTTCTTTGAAGCATCATTGAATACCACAATAAGTTTTCTACTTGTGAGTATTGTGAGTATAGGTGGAGTGACAACCATATTTGTTAACTTCTTTAAGATATATTCACATTATCATTACAAGAAAACTTGTATCCCTTTATAATTAACTTGTTTAAAGTATTTGAAAATCATGATAAATTTCTCACAAATAGATGATAGTACATAGAAAATCCAAGGAAACTATGGATATTTGTCACATATGTTGGTCTCTAACATCCTTTAATATCATCTATGTTTAAAGGTTTCATATTTATCCCATTTATTTAGATAATATTCCCCAATAATGATACTTCCTTTAAACAGAACTCACATTTTTTGTACTTAGCATAAAGCTTCTCCTTTTGTAAGATATTTAGTATAGTGCTCAGATACTCCTCATACTTCTCCTTTATTTTAGAGTATATTAGAACATAATCTATAAATACAACCAAATTTTTTTAAAGGTAATCTATAAAGACTCTATTCATAAATTACATGAATAGTTTTTTAGAATCAATGATTCTGAATGAAATTACTATGTGTTCATATTGCCCATACTTTTTACGAAAAGCAATCTTGGGGATATCCTCATCCATCACCCTTACTTGGTAATATCCCGAGCACATATCCACATTAGAAATGTGTTGTGATCCAGATAGATGATTGAAGAAGTCATCATTTCATGTAAGAAGATACTTGTTATTTATCATTATCTTATTATGATCATGATATGTAATGCAAAGGTGTATTGACCAATCCTTATTCTAGACGAATAGGACTGGTTCACCCCATGTTGAAGCACTTAGTAATATGAATACTTTATGAATATTATATTGTATTTGTTTCTTAAGATCCTCAAATTCAACAGAATCCATTCTATATTGAATCTTGGATAATGTAAACACCCCAGGTATGATCCCGATTTAAAATTCAGCCTCTCGGTTAAGAGAAAGATAAATAAATACTTTGAGTAACACATCAGCGCATTCCCTCACAATGGGCATGTATTAAAGGATGATTCATTCCATATACTTAATCATTTGAGAAAGATATTATTTATCATAGGGAAATAATATCCATGCTTTAGATTTTGGTGCAGAAAAATATTCATCCTCCTCCCTTCACTTGTACAGAATCAGGGGTCGATTCTCAATACGAATATTTATTTCCTTCTTATAGAAACTTTTGTTTACTCTATACAGTGAAAGTCAATCCATTCTCATGATTGCATTAAATTATACCAAAGGGAGTATCAAAAGGTTTGTTAGGAAGTTTATATCACAAATTTTTATAGGGGAGGAGTTATATAGTTGGATGAAATAATTTCTCCATTTTCCATTTTCACCTACATCTCTACTTCCAAGCTTTGTGGCGGTGTTCGAATAGTTATGCTAAACTTTTGTGATATAAAGGAATGTGTAGAACTAGAACCAAAAATTATGTTTTATATTCTTGAATAAATAACTAGTATAACTATCACAACTTTTTTTCGGGATCCACCTCAGCAGTTATGATGGAAAATAGCTCACCCATGCTTCCTTGGAGGTTGTAGGTTGTCTTTGAAAACCCTTGGCTTAGTGAATTGGTTTTAAAAGTGAACTTGTCCTTGTAGTTGAAGTAATGAATAATATGTTGAGGGTTTAACATAGTATTACTTTCCTCCATCACATCAGTGGGGTTCTTCCATCAATAATCTCTATCTAGGTTCCCTTACTTCCCGTACATAAAGAATTTCCTCATCCCTATTCAGAAATTTAGGGGGTTCTTCTTTCCACACGTTTGATAAGTGGGATGCTGAAATTTATTAGCACCATTAAAATTATCCATAAGACTTATAGAATTAAACTCCACTTTCTACTTCTAATCCATGTGATACCCTTGAGATTCATCGATCTCCATTTCGAATTTTATGGCACATCAGACAATTTTCTCATATCTATCAAAGTCTCGAATCATGATATCTCTTCGTAGATGAGTTTTTAGCCCAAAAACGAAGTCGTTAAACTTGAATTTAGGGGTAACAAAAATGTTGTAGGCATACCATGAAAGTATTGTGATAATTTCCACATACACCCTGATATATTCGTCATCCTTTTTCTTAATGGAATGAAAATTCCTTTCCATTTTAGGACAGAGAGTGCATGGAAAGTATTTTCCAAAAACATATTTTTTATAATTTCTTCCACCCCATATCATTGATATCTTATTTAGGCTTTGTATTATATATCAATTTCCACCACTAATAAAATTCTCTCCCATACATTAAACAGACATTAAAACATTTTCTTACTCAGAACATTGAAGGATGTTGTTGTCGCCAAAATGTGTGCATGGGAAAAATACTCAAGGAGCCTGCCAATTCCAAAAGGGGATTCTTCATGAAGATGCTTTGAAAATCAATTAATCACCACATATGGTGAAAATATGATCCCCCCTCTATGATCTCCATATAGAAAAGAGGTAGAAGACTCTACGGTTACGACGAAATTGAAGGAAGGCTTCACGCCGAGGAGGGAAGATGGTCACCTCTACGATTCCTTGGAAATTGACGAAAGTCTCTACGAGTTCCATTGAGGGAATGAGGGAAGCCTTTGCACCATGAAGGGGATGATGGTTGGCTTCATGGTTACAATGAACTTAACACAATCCGCCTCTGATGGAAAAGAACAAGCGGATTTACAGCGCGTTGTCTGAACTTCGCACTGCCTCTCACCTATAAATACCAATCTTCCCCAGGACCCAAAGGATGGATACCCTAACCTTTCTCCTTCTCAGCTCTTAAATCGTGAAGTGCATTCTTCTCTACAAAACATTGATAAAATAAGACTTTCAAGGTATTTGAGCATTGTGAAATACCTTTCCCTCTGTTCATATGTGAGACATCTTTAAGTAGGGATGCCCTTTGCATAGCCCATAGGCTATGGAAAAGGAAGTAGATCCCTATGGGAACTTAGTTCTTTAGAAATCACTCACTCTTCTCAATGTACCTTCCATACACATATGAACCCCATGCTAAGATAGGATCACTGTGATTCACAAAGTACATTGATTCGCAATGCCGCGCTTTGCAAGGCACCCATGCTTTGTGAAGTCCCACAGTGCGAAAGCACTTTCTCTTCGTGGAGCACTCTTTATATGCATGTAGGCTCCATGCATGGGCTCAACCACTCAACCTCAAAAACATACCCCTCTTCAGAGTCTCTCCACTTTTTAGAGCCTCATATATTTACAAGGTCTCTTCTAGTGAACCCCTTTGATTCAAAAACCATTCTTTCGTATGACCCTCTTGGTTTGTATGAAGTTATTTCAAAGTACCTTGGGCAGTTATTCATATTTCATTGCTTAGCCTCACGCTTCATTGCATAGAAATGCTAATGCATGTTTCTTCTTCTCATAGCCACGCTAATGTGATCCCCTTAATGGATCACTCCACAACCCCATATTGCTACAGCATTGTCAGTGCCTTACCTTCACTAAGGGTTAAAGCGCACCGGGTATATAATTCCTATGGGTGAGGAGTGAATCCTCATCATCCAAGATGAATGATGTTAAACTTCCAAGAATCATCATCCCCATAACATGATGTTAAACTGTATCCTCACCCCATACAACATACACGAGGTGCCCCGCCTCGAACATATTCCATTACCACTTGGTCTCCAAAGGAGTGAGCTCTTTCTCACATGGAATTAGATCCACCTTGCATGGAACAACATCTATCAGGGGGAGGGAAACTATACTAGTGTAATGCCTTATCTTTTCTTGTAAGAGGTAGCATCCTTTCTCCTCATCTCTTCTTCTATCCAGAAAGACCAGAGGAGATATGGAAACGGGGGATTTGATACCCCGCCCCACTAATTTTGGGATTTATATCCATCGTGCCTCCATCTTGGATTATGACCCAATAAACATCTCCTTGGGCCTCTAACCATGTGTAATCCTCACTCCACTTAACGCAAAAACACCTTTCATGACATGATCATCAGGTATTTGTTGCCTTATGTTTCTCACACTGAGAATAACTCACATGGTCTTAGAGTAATCATCGACCATGGACTCATCTATGAGCCACCTGAGTGCGTAAGCCTCATTACATACCACCAAACTATGTGGACTTCAATCCTTTTCCTATTAAAGTCAAGGTACATATGAATCCTCCCGGAGGTTCATTCCCATCATCCATCAGTCCTGACCACTTCATGTCGATTCACCCTCATCTCGCATGAAGTTAAACTATATTCTCCCCTTTGTCCTACACGACACTAAAATATATTCTTTAAATCTTTGTGGTTTATGGTCCTTATCTTCTTGGTAGGGTGTATAAGAATGAACCCCTAGGTTCAACCTCAAACACTGGGGAAGATATTTGAACTACATGGGTTTTGACCCTTTTCTCCTAGGAAGGGTATGTAGGAAGCCTCCCCAAGGTTCAACCCCAAACACTGGTAAACCTATTTGAACTACATGGATTTTGATCCTTGTCTCCTAGGAAGGGTATGTAAGAAGCCTCCTTGAGGTTCAATCCAAGAAACTGGTAAACCTATTTGAACTACGTGGGTTTTGATCCCTATATCCTAGGTAGTGTACGTAGGAAGCCTCCTTTAGGTTCAACCCCAAACACTGGTAAACTTCAGTGTCCACTTTTCTGGGACCCACATCCTTGGTCCTTCATTTAGTGGTGTCAAGAAAACTCTTGGGCTTCTAACCACACGCAAGCCCCAACATGTTGTCGGGTCACTATCCTTTATGTACACCCTGATTCTACACCCCATTAGAACTATATGAACATTTATTCCCTGCCATAGGGATACGTAGGAAGCCTATATGGGGTTCAATCTCATCACTCATGTCTCATCATGGTCTCTCCCTTGAGCCTTCGTGTTTCAGGAAGGTCATGACCCAACCCGGAGGTTCTACTTCTTTTGGGTCTCATGCATGCGTCCCTTCTCACGGGACGCTACCTATGGTGTTCTATCACCCCACCAAACTATGTGGACATTGATTCCCCACCACATGGATACATATGAAGCCTCTCTGAGGTTCAAGCCCAACATCACTATCATCTTCACATCAGTTCCATCCCCAATCACTCTATCCTTCGATACTCCATACATATCCATCTTGATTCTTACCCGGGCTACCACATCCCAGTAAAATCTTGTCATCCACCTTGGAATATAACCATGCATAAGCCCCTAAAAATCCCTAATAATACAACCAAGAGTGTCCCTCTTGTGATTGGATGTTATCCATGCCTAAGACCCAACATGTCTCTTGGTTTCTATCCTTTGTTTACACCTCAATTCATCACCCATTCAGAAGTACATGGGTATTGAACCCTATCTTCTAAACAGGGTATGTATGAGGCCTCTACAAGGATTGATCCCAATAAATGGTAAACAGTGGTTTCCCCCTTGTCGGGACCCAAGAATTATAGAATTCATTCTCATTGGAAGTTTCGATTCACTCATCCAGTAAACTTGTTAGGTGATCCCACCTAGGTATGTACCCATCTGATCCACTCCCATCAGTGTTCTGATCTTTCTGATCCATCTCCGCTAGATGTTAAACTCACATAATACCATGTGCTAACATGGGATGATGAGGAAAACCTCAGGGGAAATCCCATGAAATATAATTCCCCACACTCGATGTGGGATTACTAAGGCTTCTTTACCCTCGAGAAGACCTGTCATAAGGGGAATAAACCCATACACATTAGTGTTTCTGTGTCCAGACACACCAACGATGTCCAAAATGACTGCTCACCCGATTGTAGGTTTATGACCTGGCTTGACCCCTTGTAATTTCTTGAAAAAAGTAGTGCAATTAAACATCATCCATGAAGATATGTAACTGGGAAAGAGTTTCACAAACAATGTCTTAATCTTTAAGGGAGACCTAGAATAGGTGATGAATTTCAAGGAGGAATCCACGGAAGGAGAACCTGACATCCCAACACCCCATTTTGATCAAGGATAAAATGTCTCTGAATAAGTGACAGATGTTTCCCACCTTTGGAAAGAGGGAATGTGGGTCAATAGACAGTGTGTCACAATGGGACAGTGCACCCCCTGGAGAATGCCTCAAAAATAGAAATGGTGAATCCGATGTGAACTCTTCTCTTTAATGTGGAGATTAGTTACATTAGAGGAATCAGTGGATATGCGTGTCACCGGATCCAGTTATCTAGCTCTAGGTCGCACCAATCAAATAGTGGTCCTAGTGTGAAAGTAACCAGAGATTGGGGTAGTTGAACATTAGGAATCCCAGTCTATGACGTTGTCAGTGTGGATCAATCTTACCGATCATGGGAGACAGAATGATGTTGGGGCACTACACGTCACGTTCCTCTTTTCAGCACTAATTGTTGAATCTTCTAGCTTTGCAGGACCCAAGATTCCATGTCAGAAAATTTCTCACCACCCACCCAATGATGTAGGGGTCGAGAAACACCAATGTAGAAATCATGTGTTGCACCATCTCTTCTATGATGGCCTTCACACCTATAGTTGTTGGCTTCCCACTCCCTATCTCACCATATGAACTCATTCAGAGAAGAGTGACCAAAGAACTAGTCTGACAATATGAGGAAGAAGGGATTATACCAACATGAGACACAAGACGACAGGACCTAGAGGCTTCTTCACCTCTCTATCGCCTCTTCCCCCAAGGGCTACGTAGGGATCCACTGCTCCCCACTCCAACCTACAACCGTTTCAGGAGTCTCTCCCCAGAATAATTTGACGACTTGTTCCCTTATCCAATGAGGTAAGGGAATTCCAGGCCAACCTAGCTGTTATCCAATCCTGGGGCCACCAATGAGGGCTCCATGCCACCATCAGTCCTAGAAAAGGCCCTCCCCGCCGCACTGACATCCATCATGGTGGTTTTTTTCGCACCTGTGATCACAGGCATGGAGTCGTTCCTCCTATCTAAGGTCGCTGAAGTGAATATCATCCTCTCCCAACCAACCATTATCCTAGAGGTCTTCCACATTTTCTTACCACATCTGAAAAATTTCTGCCTCATCCCAAAAATCAAATAAGTGGAGGTCTGCCCCGCTTCATTGCCTTCCAATGCGGAGGTCTTCCTGTGTTCAATTTTACTTGTACAAAGTTCCCCCTCTTACTGTCACCACCAAGGGAAACTAACATAGAAGTACTACCCATGCCCCCACCAACTTGAGTGGAGATCCTACCTACTCTAAAACTTCCCACGGATTCTACCTCCATGCATCAGCCAGTGGACACATAGGCCCTTCCTATGTTCCATTTGACATTTTTCTGGGAGCCCCTTGCACCCCGACTCACCCAGGAAAAATTCCTATCCACCCTAGTATCATTTTGGCCGAATTTCCTCCTCATATAAAAAACTTACCTTATCCCAAAGAATCATCTCAGGGAAGGAGCATGGGTTGTTGCCTCCAAAGGAAGAATACTGAGAAGTTTCAGACCGTAATCAAACATGTATTCTTTTCAAAATCTAAGGAGGAGTGTGATTCGGTGATGGATCCCTCACCTCAATCTTCTATGTCAGAGGTCAGGGCAAGAACAAGGGGTATAAGTCTCATCCTTTCATAAATTTAGGTCCACCGTATCCCTGCATCCCTCCGGGGATACATCTAGGGGAGGAATATTTGACCTCTTTCCAAGTCATGGTCATGAAATCCTCTTTATCATCAACAAGATTATTCTCTACCACAACCAGAGATCCTAGAGAGTTGATTTGGGGACCAGTAGAGGACAATAAACTACATGAACCATCATCAGTAACCACTACCCTTGTGTGGTAAGTTGTGCCCACTAGCCCATTTTATAGGGATGTGGTGGCTCAGTCGTTGCATTCTTCTGAATACATCCCATGATGTGATAGATTGTCAGATAGCTCACCATATTCTCCATCATCCAGTCTAAAATCTCAACGGTAAGCTTCAGTGCCATTACTAGTCCCTCATCCACCCCCAATCGATGAGTGGGGAAACATAGGACCGGATCTCAAGTCTGATTTGAGGAGATTGTGGGACATCCTTGCAGAAAACCATTTCCCAGAGATGTTCTGGCCAGCTAGAACCATGAACTTCAGTACTTCGGAATCTATTACCCAGGAAGAGGTCATGTGCTTTCACAAAACTCTTTGGGAAACACACTTCCATCTTCTTCATCGATGGGTGGATTACCCCAATATCCTGGAAATCATTTAAGACATTAGCCAATAATTCCTCATGATCGACTTCGTTGCGCTTCCCATGGCTCCATACCCTGAGTCCCCCGGTCTCCATCAGACCCTCTAGCAATGATGAATCTAGATCTTTACATTACTATACATAATTATTAAGGAGACTTACCCCCATGTTCAAATCCATGGTTGGGGGTAGTATAATTCCCTTCATTTTCGTTATATCTGATGCTAGCTTGACTTTCCAGGAGATATTGAAGATATGCCTCAAGGTATAGTCATAGTTAACATGGTAGACCTATTAGAGGAAGAGAATGAACTAGAGATCCGTGAAGAGAACTTACCCATTGAGGCAGTGCTGCACTTGTTGGATCCTTCGGGAAGGGTTACTCACCAGAAAAGAAATTTACTAGGTTTACCCATAACTTCAGAGTCAGTATCCCTCAGTCAAAACCCCAATAAGTGTCAAGAGCACTTTGGGGTCATCAAACCCTCTGAGTCATCTGGTTTTGTGAAAAAGATAGAATATGACCCTGAAAAGGTTGTGTTGCGTCAATAGCTCATATAACATAAAAATATTGTCGATGACCTTCTTGCTGAACGTGTTGTGGAATGATGACCAAACTATGGTAATCCTTGACCGGGGCTGCAGAGGCAGTTACAGCCTCCCCCCAGTGAGTTTCCTCTGTGTGACATTGACCATCCTTCCCATATAGAAAGGGTAGAGGTTGGGGTTTACAGTAATAATTCATGATATGCATCATCAAATCCACCCAAATTGCATGATAAACCTCTAGGGACCCAGCTTAGGGTCTCCCAGCCACTCCACAGGTTGTTCCCCCGGTAGTCTTGTAGGTCATCCTACTAGCCATTCCATGAGACACTTGGCCTACTTATCATGTTGAAGAACCTAAAAATGCACTAGTTTTCATAGATCCTTGACAAGATATAAATCCTTTAAAATATGATCTAATGGACACTCTCATTTTCCACCTCGAGGCCCTAGAAACTCGACAGGTGGAAATATCACCTGATGGCAAGCCATATCTTGTATGGGTGGATGATATTACATCATTCCTTGGTTTCAGAAATCCTACCTCCCCCCCCCCCTAAAGGGATGGGTGACCCTCTATAGCATCTGAACCACTTTATTTCATGGTGTGGACCCATGTTGAGAAATACTGTGCAGCAAGAGGTCACCAAGTTTTGATGTTTTGTCCAGACAGTAGAAGGACCCGCATTTGTCTGGTACAGCCAGCTACCCATTAGGTTAGTAGCTAGTTGGGAGGTTCTTCATATGAAGTTTCTTTAATATTTAAGTTTCACCACTTGGAATATGAGTATTGTGGACCTCTTTAATTGCAATTAGGGGCCTCATGAGCGTGTCACAAACTTTGTCACCGGTTGGAAAGACCTCATGTAGCCTCTTGATTTTCTACTGACTCAAAAGAAGATACTAAAAATGTGTGTGGGGAATTTCAAGACCGAATTGGTCCCTTCTCTCATCACAGAGAACTAACAAGGGGGATTTTAGGATTTCTCTGACAAAGCCCAGTGGCTGGAGGAAGCCTTGCAGCAGGCCAAGCAGGAACATCCATTGCCTTTTGTAGTTCTTGTGAGAATAGTCACCAAGGTCGATCCCACTGCGGTAGCACAAATAGAGGACCCCAAGTAGCTATATTTATTTCCATTGGAGACAACTACACATCCTCATTGACCCCCCACCACCTCATGCACAGCCTCCGGCCCAGCAGCACTCACCTCAGAATCGGCAGGTGCCCCCACGTAACATGTCACTACCACCTTGGTGAGATAATCAGGTTCCACCTCTTCAGCAGGCTACTCCAGCCCCTAGTTAGGGTCAAGATTCTAGAGCCCCATTCCTGAATAGAAGGAACCATACATACTAATTTGATGAGGTTCAGGTCCCCAGTTATTTCCAAAGTGACTTGGACCAGGGAATCCTACAGTTGTTGAAGTGCAGGAGGCCCGAAGATGCGGGTCTCACTAACCGCCCCAATTACTGCCCATATTATCATATCCTTGGGAACACCCTCAAGTAGTTTTATGTGTTTTAATATTGTATCCAAGACTATTTCGATAACAACATAGTTTGGTTAGGCCTAACCATAGCACAGGTGGCATGCGTGTTCAAAAATCTTGACAACGACAGTGACAACGAAGGTGAGTGGCATCATGTTTCCAACTATGGGTCCCAAAAATATGATGATCGGATTGCCTAAAAGTTATTTTCCTATACTCATGGTATTATCCAAGGATTTTTGATCCAAGATGATCCTTCATAGGTCGCTGCATTACCTGTAGCTGCTACTTCTGCTTCAACATCTCGGTCTTACTCTTCCTAGAAGGGAAAGCTTCGATGACGCATGGGAAAGAAAATTCCCCCACTAATACCATCCCCATCCCATACTCTCGGAAATTTAATTCTCTTGTATATGGAAATTACTCCCATAATCCATCTAGTTATGGGGGATTCTTCAAGTGATGACCTATGGTACACTTTGGCTAACACCATGAAGCTAGTAAACCCCTGCATGGTTCCTGATGACGAAGAGCACTAGACAGATCCTCCCATTGTCCCCAACTGATGCCAGTTTTGATGAATCCCTGTTTATGTGAGTCATCATAATTCCTTGTTCAGTGCTTCCAGTCAAGTTGTGCATACCACCGAGACCAGGCAGAAGGTCCAGCACAGAGTCAACACGGACACCCTTCTCATCTTTTTTCATCAGATCTGCCTCCACTGCAATTTATGCCACTTGATCAGGAGGATCCACCATGATCATTTTATGATTAGCCACTTTCTATTTTGGATCTTCCTTATTTATCTGGCCTTCATTTGGTAGTCTCTCCACATTTTTTGACTAGTGAGCAGTGAGACATTTCCAGCACCATTCAACTGTCGGTTCAACCAAAAGGGCCCGTTATACCTCCTAACATAGAGCGACCTTCTATCATAAATAATTCACACTTGACATATAAGTATGATATTCTCAAGCATATTGACAATATTCCTGCAAATATCTCTATCCCTGAGGCTCTTATCCTATCATCGAACATGCATAAATCCCATGTGAATGCTTTAAGAAGATCTCTACAGTTTGAGAGAGAGGTAGCAACTGTAGAGGCTTTCTATACTGAGGTAGTCAAGCATGCAGAATGTCTGGACATTATCTCTTTCTATAGAGAAGATGAAGGATCTCTTATATGAGGGAATATTTTCCCACTTTACATCACTATAAATATCAACGATGTGGAGGTTCTCCATTGTCTTATCGACATAGGATCTAGGATCAACCTTTTCCTGACACAGACACTCCGAAAGATGGGGTTGTCCAAGGCTAATCTGAGTCCCTCTGACATAGAAATTCAAGGTTATTATAGGATGGAACAGACACTAGTTGGAATGATTTTCTTGAAGACCCAGTTTAGTGGCCTAGTTTCTATCACTAATTTCATGGGTTTCTCATAAGGCACTGCTTACAATACATTTATGGGTTGACCATGGACCCACCTACATGAGGTAGTCCGTTATTCATATCACTAATGCTTTAAGTACTCCATCAATGATTCCGTAGGAGTACTGAAAGGTGATGAATCTCCCTTTTCCTATTTTAATGCCCACTACTTAGATTCTGATTATTACAAGATTAAGGACAAGCAGATTCAGGCTAACGAGGTTGAACATGCTACGATTGTGACCGACCCATGGACAGACTTAGATGACACCTAAATTTTCCTGATCCATCGATTGGAGGCTACAAACCTAGACTTGGGATAACGTTTTTTCATATCTAGAATGAAGGGGAATCACATTCTCAAGTATAATTAATGTCGAAAGATCACCTTTTACTCCTATAAAAATTTGGCTCAGGTGATTCCAGAACCCTCTACTCCCATAAGGTAAAGGGACGTTCTCCCCATGGCAATGACAATACATCATACTTGTTTGTTTCGCCAGGCTAGGATAAACTAGATCAATCCAAAATTCCACTATTTCTTTCATATTATAAAATGTGTCCCCTTGTTTCTATGGCTTGATGGGATCGAGTAGAAAACTTTAGTCTCCATGGTTTCGGCAGTACAAGAGCACCCTGATGAGGTGTCCACCACTACTTAGGCTAGCACCAGTGTCCCGTCAGGATCTGTCGACTCAGAAGAACCACCTAATAATGATGATTCCTCCTATGTGGATGAAGAAGAGGATTTGGAGTATGGTCCTTTTGTATAAAAAGAGGGTTCCTTCACCACGGTCGATGAATTGGTATAGGTGATCCTCAGTGACGTGACGGATCTGAAACCAACATTGATCAGCACTGTTATGCCTGTCTAAGAGAAACAATGAAATGTGGATTTCTTGAAGCAGCATAATGGTGTATTTGCTTTCAGTTATGAATATATTCCAGGGATAAATCCTTAGGTCTCCATCCACCATCTTGGTCTTCCATCAAATAATTTCGGGTTCAAACAGCCTCCCAAAAAGATGCACCCTTCTCACAGTGCCACGGTCGAGGCCGAGGTTGATAAGATTATCAAATAGAACTTTGTCAAGGAAGTCCAGTACCCCATATGGTTAGATAAAATTAGGTCTATTAGGAAGAATAACAGATAGATTAGAGTCTACATCAACTTCTGGGATATCAACTGTCACTTTCTGAAGGATAACTTTCCCCTTCCGGTGATGGAACTGTTGATTGATGCTACCATGGGGTTTCGGGCTCTCTCCTTCATGAATGGTTATTCTGGATGTAATAAAATCTGAATGGACCCTAAGGATGAAGATTCTACAACCTTTAAAGCACCATAAGGAACTTTCTACTACCAGGTAATACACTTTGGTTTAAAGAATTAAGGTGCCACCTATCAGTTTTCCATGCACCACATATTCATGAAGACCCAAAGAGAATTCCTGGAATGATATATGGAACATCTAGTTGTCAAATCCTACCAGAGTTAGGACCATCACAAAGATCTTGAGAAAGTGTTTGGCTTCCTTCATTCCCACCATCTGAAGATGAACCCCTTAAAGTGTACCTTCGGGGTTACCTCTAGAAAGTTTCTTGGATTCGTTTTCAGATATAGAGGCATCGAGATCAATTCGGAGAAGATCAAGGCCATCATTCAGAGGTCTCCTCCAAGCAAAATTTGGTAGATCTGAGGTGTTAAAGGCCACTTATCCTATATAGGCTGATTCATCACAAATCTGTATGGAAAGTGTAATCCCTTTTCCCAGATCAAGAATAAAGTTTCCGATTATCAATGGGATGAGGAGTGTTAGAATGATTTTTAGGAAATAAATATGTACTTTCTATGTCCTCTAGTTCTGATTCCACCCACCCAAAGAAATATATCGGTCCACTATGTGACCTCTCTAGAAGGGTCTCTCAATGCCCTTCTCACCCAGAAGAATAATGAGGGAATATGGAACAGTTCGTATTATCTCAACTGCATGCTCCTCGATATAGAGACCAGATACTCCTCTATAGAGAAGAGTTGTCTGGTGCTAGTATTTATAGTTCAAAAATTGTGACATTAATTACGACGCCATGAGATATATTTGGTGGCCCAATTGGATCCACTGAAGTACATTCTGAACTGCCCCATGTTGATAGGACATCTAGCTCAGTGGGAAGTGATCCTTAAATAGTTCGTCATCAAGTGTGTCCCCTAGAAGTTTATCGAGGGAAAGATTTGGAATACTTCTTTGATGCACATCTATATCTCATAGTGCACCCTCCATATCTTTATTTTCCAAATGAGGCAATCCTATCAGTAGATCAAGTCATTCCGTGTTGATAAATACACTTTGATGGCGCTTCCCGAAGCCCTACCATCCGAAGACTCAGTGATCCAAAACACAAAATAGTGATCCTAGGTATCATCTTCATCATTCCAGCACAACCTGACCTACCATATTCATTCTTGTTGTTAGACGGTTTTACCAACAACAAGGTAGAGTACCAGGATCTCATCATTGGTTTGGATCTGGCCCTTGAGATTGAATTTCCCCACCTGTATGTGAAAGGGGACTCTGAACTATTAATCAAAAAGATAAACGGTGACTAATTCATTGGGAATTCGGAGATAATATGACTGTTAGAGCGTGCCCTCCAGCTGATTGCCCAGTTCCCTTCTTGGTTAGAAGTTACTCATGTCCCTCTATCACAAAATGGCCAAGCCGATGCCTTGGGCAGCCTGGATGCATCTCTGGAAAATCCTGACTAGAATGATTTGATTATCCATGTAGAGAATTGAAGAGTAATCTCTCCCATCACTTAGGAAAATGTTTATAGCCCTCATTTAAGCCACCTTACTAGTGTCTCCTCCACATCGGGACCTCAAGGCCCCCCAGCTATGGTATTGGAAGTGACTCCTGACTGGAGGACCCCCTTTATCAAGTATTCTCGACATGGTAATCTCCCAGCAGATCAAGCTAAGAGTGAGCGAATCCGATGGCGTGCAACGTAGTTCACCCTTCAGAGTGGTACTAGTCTTGAGTGAATCCTCTACTGACACAGGTTTGATGGGATTCTCTTCTGTTGAATTCAAGTAGTTGAGATTTATAATGCCATGCATGAGGTTCGTGTTGGTTCCTATGGGGCTCATCAGACAGGGTTGAAACTCTCTCATCAGATCTGAAGATTGAGGTATTTTTGCCCCCCCATAATCCGTGACTATATCGGGTTCACCAAGAGGTATCATTCTTTCCAAATCCATGCTAATTTCATGCATTAGCCACCAGAACCTCTCCACAATACCAATTACTCTTAGCCTGTTGTGGTCTAGGGACTCGATGTCATGATACCATATCCACCAGAAATGGCCTACCAGTGCAGGTTCATCCTGACCACTACAGATTTCTTTTTTAAGTGGGAAGAAGAAGTTCCACTCAAGTAAGTCAAGTCTCATTCTATCATTGTGTTTTTGAGTGCCAATATCATCTATTGATTCAGAATCCCTCACACCGTCATCACCGATAACTGCACCAACTTCCGAGTAGCTGAGATGAAGAAGTTTTATGCCAAGTGCAATATCTGTTCTAATCATTCCTATCATTATCATGTGCAAGAAAATGGGCAGATCGATGAATTCAACAAAACCCTCTTTAACATTTTACATAAGATGGTTAGTTAGAACAAGAATATTTGGCCATAAAAACTCCCCAATGCTCTCTGGGATTATCAGAAAACATCTCATAATTCCACTGAGGTGACCCCATATTCCTTGGTGTACAGAACATAGGTGGTCCTACCCATTGAGATTTAGTTGCCTTCATTATGTACAACCATATACGATCAGTAGGAACCATAAAAAGTAGCTGAAATCCATCTGGCTGAACTGAAAGTGATTGATGAGAAAAATATTTGTTCCCAGTACAATCTTGAAAGGCATTATAACATGATAGCTAGAGATTTCAATAAGAATGCATTCATCCACTCTTTCTTACAAGGTGAAATGGTGTTTGGACGGAGAACACCAATTATACCTGGCAGGAAGCCACTAAATCTAGATCCCTTATGGGAGGTACCTTATACCATTCACAAGGTTTATCCGAATGGTGCATACTCCCTGGTCACCATGGATAGTGAGCGTGTTACTCCTCCCACCAATGCTAAATTCCTTAAGTAGTATTTCTCTTAGTATTCCCACATGAATTTAAACCATTCCATATTTACCACATGATGTTGAACTATGTGGTCCATCTAGTATGAAGGACATAAAACTACCCAACCCTCATCCCGCATGATGTTAAACTGTACTACCATCCTCCAAGACGTTAATATTCTTATACTCATCCTGGCAGACATTAAACCACCACCCACATCTCGTATGATGATAAAATAAAAAATGGTCTGGGCTCTAAGATCTTAAACTAATATCTCCCCTTGTCCTTGGTGCATAAAGTTAAACTTCACAAAACTTTCATAACTACGTTCAGCTTGATTCATATCCTCATGGGATACATAGAAGCACCAGGACTTTTTGTCTGTGGCCCAGCCTCAGGTCCCTTGAACTTTCTAGCCTCTTGGCCCAAGTTCTCACTTAGGATTGTGTAGTGTGGTATGGACTCTATGTCCTCATTCATGTCAGCATATTTTTTCCATGCCACAAACATCCCCTTGAGACACCCCTCATTCATCCATCATCCTTGATGAAAGATGTTAAACTTCACATGTAACACCATGCTTCAAGAATCCCACCATTTGGGTTTTCATCATCTTTCACATCCAAAGGTACCCCCGAAAGGCATGGATCTTGGGCCTCAGTGCTCTCCCACTATCTTGGTCTAACACCATCAAGGATTTTGAACAACAATTTGACACAAATATCACCTTGCGAATATGGCCAGCGGTCAATTCTCAATTGCTTATTCCTATTCCAGGCTACATGAAAGGGATACCGTGTTAAAAACATGGTCATCAGTTACCCTTAATCATTATTTTTTTCCCATGGTCTCCCAGATGATGGGTGTAGTGATTCACCTTTTTTTCCCAGTTGTCCCATGCACACAACATTAAACTGGGCATCTATGGTCTAAGATCTATAACCTTAAACTAAGATCTTATTCCTTGTTTCACAATGTTAAAATGAACAGAAATATCATGAAATATGTATGGTTTTATTACCATCCTCATGGGATACATTGGAACACACAAACATTTCATCTTCAGGACTATCCTGGGTTCATCCATTCTTTCTCTTGGCCACTCCTCCTGAGTTATCTCATAGAAATATGAATGGTGTGGTGTATGTGGGATTATGTACTCATTCACGTCGGGTTACTCACAACGCCATACACATTCCTCTTTGATATACCACTATCATCGTCCTTTTCACATTATGTTAAACTGCACAACACTTCAGAACTATGTATGGCCTGATTCCCATCCTCATGCGATACGTAGGAAAGCCCAGACATTTCTTCTTCAGGTCCATCCCTGTTTCTTAAAAACCTCCTCTTCCTTCTATCCCCTTGGCCTAAGTTCTCTAGGAGGGGTTATGTGGTGTGGTATGGGTTTATGTCCTCATTCACCTCAGGTTTTCAATAGCCACACCACATACCTCTCTCTTGATAGTTTCCCATACCCCTTTCCTCCACTCATCTTCTCAAGTCATATCCTCTCAAATTGAGCCCCTCGACTCCCTTTGGAAATTCACCAATGTTCCTAGATGAATTTTGGTTTGAGACCTAGAGTGTTGGGTTCTATATGGACATGTTTTCAACCATTTCCACACAATACGTTTCCCTTTATTTGGGTTTTCGTCATCTTTAATATCCAAAAGGACCTTCGAACGACATGGATGATAGGCCATAGTGCTCTTTTACCATATTGGGCCAACATCCCAAAGGATTTTGAATGAAAAATTGAAACAAGTCACACATTGTGAATATGGTCAGTGGTTGATGCTCATTTTTTCATTCCCATTTCAGGTCACATGATATGGATGATGTGTTTCGAATATGATCAACAGTTATCCTCCATCATTACACTACCCTCGTTAAGCCTTAAATATTGGCTATGTGATTCATGTACCTTTCCACTCCATCATATTCAAGTGTAATTTTGACACTCTTGGTGATATCTCTTAGTGTGTGTTTGCACGTTAAGAGTATGAATCAACAGTGTGTTGTTATTCGAGGCTCTGATCCATTTCCCCTTTCTTTGTACTCCATGTGCTACAAATATCTTTTCCACCCTCGTTTCCCACATCAAGCACAGCTCACGTGAGCTTAGGGATTTGGGTAAGGTTTACACATGCTTGGAAGAATACCAATTATTTCCATCCGAGATCTACAACCAAAAACTAATATCATCCCTTGTCCTCATCACATGACATTAAACTGCACAAATTTTGAGAACTACATGCGGCTTGATTCCCATCCTTATGAGATAAATAGGAATGCCCAGAGTTTTCATCTTCGAGTCCAGCTCAGGCTCCACTAATTATCTCTTATGTTCATCCTTTTGGCTCTGACTCTTATAGGATTGTGTGGTGTGGTGTATGTGGGATTATGTACTTATTCATGGTGGGTTTATAGTAGTTATACCATGTACCCCCACCCTTTATGGGTCAATCGCTCCTATCTTTGTCCTACCGTATGACATGAAACTGCATGGATCTTATAGAACTACATATGTCTTGATCCCCATCCTCATGGGGTACATAGGAATGCCCAGATATTTTGTCTTTAGGTCCAACCCCTAGTCCCACATGAATTTAAACTGTTGCGTCTTTACCATGCCATGTTAAAATGCATGGGTTGGTCCTATCATACTACCCTAAACTGTGACACTATCATCATGGCCACATGAAAAAAAATGGAAATACATTGTGGTTTCCTCACTAGAGGGGACATCATGTTTGGTATCGGTCATCCACCATGCCATTTTTGAAGGCCTACATATGGCCTGATTCCTACAGTGGCACCCAAAGTCTCTATCTTAGGTTCATTGCTTCAAATAAAACACAACCATTCCATTAAACCCTAAAGAACAAACAAGACCCATCAAATACCACTTCTTTTGGTGCATGAACCAGACCTTCATGATGGTAATTCCCTTGGCATTGGTACCCTACCAAGACATCCTTCATAACTATGTGTGGATTGATTCCCAACCTCATGGGATATGTAGAAACCCTCAAACATTTCATCTCTCGGTTCACCCTAAGGTACCTCAAATCATTCCTTCTCCCCCTCCTTTGGCCCGACCTCTGTTAGAAGCATGTGGTTTGGTGAGGACCTCTTGGTTCCTCATTGACATTGGGTTTATGATAGCCATGTATGTATTTCCCTTTGGGGATATTCCTTCCATTCTCCTACATCCTTGTCACATGACAATAAACTTCATGAATATTTCCATAACTACATATGTCTTGATTCCCATCGTCATGGGATACGTAGGAACACCAAGACATTTATTCTCAGCCCCATCCCAAATTCCACCTTTGTTCCATCATCCTAAGGTTTCCCTTGGAATAACGTGGTATAGTACGGACTTCTACCATCCTTATTCATGTCGAGTTATACAAAAATTGCACCATGTGTCTCCCTTGTCTTTTCCCAGCCTCTTCCGATTTCTTTGACCATAAACAAATATCTTCTTGTGAGAACTATGCATGGATTTATTCCCTTCCTCATGGGATATGTAGGAACACCCAAACACTTTGTCTCAGGACTAACCCCAATTTTTCCATCTTTGGTCTCTTGAAATAATATTTCCCCTGGGATTGTGTGGTGTGGTATGGACTGCTTTGGTCCTCATTCATGTCGGGTCTATAATGGCCACACCACGTAATTCACCATTTTGGGATCTCCCCTTACACTATTCATCCTACCGTATGACATTAAACTACAGAGGTCCTCCATAACTATGTGAGGCTTGATTTATATCCTCATGGGATATGTAGGAACACCCAAGCACTATCCCTCAGGCCCAGCCCCAAGTTAGGCCACCTCTAGTCTATGGTCTAAATAATTCTACTAGGAACACATGGTGTGGTGCAGACTCTTATGGTCCTCATTCATTTCAGGATATGGACCGCACCACATGTTTCCTTTTTGGATAACCACGTCCTCAATGTGTGACTTGAAACTATGATTCATCCCTAGATATGTTCAAGATGCCTTAGGATAATTATGGGCTGATTTACCTTCCCCATCATAGAGGTTTCCTCTTGCTAGTTTTGGTCTCTCACCATAATGCACATTGAAAACTATGACTGGCTTGGTTCTCATCCTCATGGGATACGTAGGAATCCCCATACATTTCATCTCTAGGTCCTGCCCTAGGTACCTCAAATCCTACCTTCTTTCTAGACCCTCATCCTGAGATCCCTATTGGAGGCACGTGATTTTGTGAGGACTTCCTTTTGTCCTCATTAATGTTAGTTTTACAGTTACCACATCACATACCCCTTTAGAGAACCCTTCTCACTCTCTGTCATACCATATGATGCTAAACTACCCAGGTCTTTCAAAACTACGTATGGCTTGGTTCCCACCCTTGCTGGATACATAGTGACATCTGTAAATCTAGTTCCTAGATCCATCCACATGTTTGTAAACACTCTAATATGGACATTCTGGCCTCGTCCCCCCTTTCGGGACAGTTCATTGCCTCCTTCCTCACCGTATGATGTTAAACTACATGTATATCGTCTTTATTGGCATGACGTAAAACTAAAGGCCACTTTAGGTTCTCACTAGAGGGGTCCTTTCACGAAATGAGTATGATCTCTGACCAGACTAATGCATTCACCTAATGTGTTTTCATTACTGTGGAATAATTTCAAGAGTTTTGGACTCTATTTGAGAAAACCTATCACTCCACCCTCCACGCTTTTTGTTCCATTTATTTGGATCCTCATCCTCTTTGACTTATAAAGGAACCCCATAATAGTACGAAGTCTTTTCTTATGGATCACCTACTATCCTGGGTCAGCATTCCAAACAACTATGAATGACATTTTGAGTCAGGCCCCACATTTCAAACATGGTCAGAAGTTGGCCCTCATTTATTGTCCCCATTTCAGGCTAATGTAATCAGGATGATTTTTTTGAACATAATAAATAGTTATCCTTCATTATCATTCCATCCCTATAGTGTCCTGAATTTTGGGTATCATGATTCAAACTTTCCACTCCCCTCAGTTCATATTGATTCAAATGCCCTTGTAGTTTCCCCGCTCATACACTAGAGCGTGTTGGGAAGCAACAATTCGACTGTTCTAAGAACTTCATTCTCTAGTTAGGCTTCCCTCTTTCTTCCCAGAAACCCAGATTGTTCATCCAAGCCTTGGATTCCTGAAGATTGGTTGTCACTCTCATATTCAAACAGGATAACAATGCAGCTATCCCTTTTTTCTCACATCGGGTGTGTCCCATATGAGCATAGGGATTGATAACTGGATATTTCATGAATATGATGAAAATGAAACAGTCAAAATATTTAACAGAACTCATGAATTAAACCAACATAAGAAAGACAATCATGAAAGTGCGTTTATGAGTTCACACAGATTACAGTGCCCAGGGATTAGTCCCTCCCATAGATAGGTTGACCTCTTCAATGGAGTTTCCCAACCCCGCTACTCTCTACTCTTAGCATCCATGATCCTCTATCTCCTCTTAAGATCACACTCCTCTTCAATATAAATGGGTCATAGTTCATCGGCCTTGATATGGGCCCGAGCGTCATCGACTCAAATAATAGCCATATCATTATAAGCTAGCCTCATTCGTTCCTCATACTCTACCAACTGGGCCTTCAGTCACGATATGAGTCCCGATTGTGCATTGAGGAAAGAAGACTACTTTTTCACCCACACCCTCAAGCATTGGATCTCATGATCATCCTTCTAGAGTATCTTGATTTTGATGAACTTCATTTGATTCCATCTCACACTGAAGTCATGGTCATCTTCCCATATTTTCTCTTCCATATAGTCTTGGATGAGAATTTGAGGGTGCTGGGCATCCACTTTTCCAGTGCATAGTTCACACAGTTGGGAATGAAGACTTCCCATTTATATTGTCCATTGTGCTTATGGAGTCTCCCCCGATGAAGCACTTAATCAGCTTCCATGACTAGGAATATATTACCTTGAAATGCACTTCATTGAAAGCCGTCTCATCTCAGTCCTTGGGGCTAGGAGGTTCATATGTGGGGAACTCCTCTAGGAAGTCATCAATAGGATCTTCCTATGGTTTTTGGTTAGATAGGCCAGGTCCCATGTCATCTGATTGATCCTTATTGTTGGATTACACCTTGATGATCTCAGTTTCTTCCCTACTAATGGTCCCACCTGTAATCAGGAGCACTGTGATTTGGTTAGTATGGGCATCCTCTTCCATGACCGTCTATGTTCCTCTAGGAAAGGTAGCTCCAGGGGCACCATACATCCTCACCAATGTGGACCACACTATTTTAAGAACTGTGCATGTGAGAATACACAGACGTCAGTTGTCCTGGTTCAATGGGTAATAGTTACAAATTCTGTGAAGAATAATTAAAAATATCTAATAGATGGTATGACCCTTGACCTGCCATCACTGGAACCCCTAGGTCCCCCCCCCCCCACATATATGTTTGGGAAATATGAAGACTTTAGGATAATCACACTAGGTGTCTCAACCCTGTTAGATGTAGTAAACATCGTTGTCGTCGGTACGAACCATGAAGCTGCATCTATTATTATACAAGAGTAGGTTTTGCATATGGGGATCTCCTGTACTAAAAAAATTTCAGATGAGAAGGCTTAGATAACCTAAATAAGGACCATAGTTAAATGGTTTAGGGTTAACCACTAGAGCCTCTGAAAAATCTTCCACCTATGAGTTGCAATCTCACCTTCCTCCAAAGGGCTTCCTCTACTAGCATGTTCCCCCTAGGAGGGATCTTCTAATTATTCCAGTATGGGGAAGTGCTCCCTCAATTTAGTGGAAGACAACTGCAAATGGATTGTTTGACAGAGCAGCACTTTCACTCGATCCATCATTGGACGTAGATTACCCCAAGAGTGCACGAATTCCTCTATCTCGGTGATGTATTTCTTCCCTTACACTTGAGATACCGAAAATCCAGCCTTGGAATTAACGATCCTTGATAGATCCATCCTGAGATAGTTCAAATGGTTCCACATCTGGGAAGGATTTAAGAATTTTATATTAACATCCCAGATGTCCCAAACCTCTGGGAAAACAGTGTCCGCATGCATATCTATATGTCATAGTCGTTTACCTGGAGCTTGATTTGGTATCATATGAAACCCCCTGGGTGGCCTCCCTTATTTCTGATTTTTCTCCGCTAGGACTGCCGAGTTTTCCGCTGTCACCTACCTCTTAATTGGTGTAGGTCTCACCACTACTGTAGCCCCACCACCATAGGATGTTCTGGTCCCCTTCTTTCCCCAACCTCGAAGCTGAGGAGGCACCCTGTCACTAGCAATAATGGTCTGCCACTTCAATATCTCCCCTGGGTAGGCTGCCTCCAAACTCTTGGAATACTCTTTTACTAGCCCATAGACAGTTGTGGGTGGATTTAGCTCATTCCACATCTCCCCATCCTCTATTGTGAACAAGATCCACAACTACCTCATCACACATGGATGGTCCTTGTGGCGTACTCCCAAGTAGACCAATGGGGTCAACCTATGCATGCACTAGAACTGCCTCTCCAAATGATGTAGGGTATACGGCGCGTAGATAGGCTTGCGATCAACTAGTGCCACCATAAATCCATCCCGAAAGGCCAGGAGATAGGATTGATGCTCCTCGGTTCCCTTGTCGTCATCAGTGGATACACCTATTTTCAACGGAAATGGATGGAAGTTGAATTCATTCTCCCTCCAGACTCGATTTAGCACCATCAACAAGGTCATATTAGCTGGGAAACTCCCCACCGCATTCATAATAGCTATTTGGAAGTTTCATCCTGAAAGGGAAATGGGGTTCAGGTATTCATAAGCACCCATATGTGTCATTATCCACCCATACAGAAGATGAAGCAGTACGTACACTCTATGGGGCTTATTCCCCTCACTGATATGCCACAATACCTTATACAACATGTCCAACACTGGGATTCCCAAATTGATCGGTTCCCCCATTTCCAACATGAATTCCATGAAGAATGTTCTAAGCTATACGCCCATGTTCATATCTCTTACTAGCATCATCCATCCACATATGAGCACTGAGATGGACACAGCTAACTTAACCACCGGTTGCTGCTCGGTGCTGGCACTGAACTCCCATGTTTTCCACTAGCTTTCCTCAAAGAGTCGCAAGTATGAGGGATCTTTACTATGTTGGGCCCCCATTGGGAAAGTGGGAGGCCTCATAGGAAATTTTCTATCTAATGGGAAATTCAGAAACAACCTGAACCAGAGATTGAAATGCACATCCCTTACTGATTTCTTGTCCTCACCCAACACCAGGTCCATCAACGCCTTTGCTAGTTTGGGAATCTACTACGGGTCATCCCATGTATTCTTGGTATGGAGTAACTCATCATACATCTACCCCAATATCAGAATCACTGAGATCTTATGAAGGTCCCAGAGTCTAAATTCAACCTCCCCATGGTGAAGATGAAAGGTGTTGGTCCTCAACGACCACCTGATCAAAAACACTAGCACCAGGTGATTCAGCTAGTAAATATGGTATTAGGAGTCCCATGCTGCCTCATACAGTCCCACCGACCTCATCCCCACCACAAACTCCTCGTAAGGGGCACATATCCACTAAGTCCATGCCCAATATTCTGTATAATTTCCTCCCTAGTAAAAGTCCCAATAATCAGTCCACCCCTTCTATGGGTTCCCCCAAGCTGCCTTAAGGATGGTGTGGTACTATGGGGGAGACAAATTTGGATAAAAAACCTTTCTGTCAATGTTGTTAACATGATTATACAAGCATTCAACCCTGGAGGGTGTGTGGTCCTCCCATGTACGACTGTCGGTAGCCCTGAACCACTGGTACTGGCATGAAGTACTCCTGAACCAATAGTATGGCTCATCTCGACTTGCTTTAGGAATGCGAACATCATCCCTAAAACAAAATCCATATATAGGTAGTCTTTTTTATAAAGGGAAATTCTTTTGGATTTTTGAAAATAGCTCCACCAGGGATTCCTGGTCTAAATGGCTTTGCACACATTCCCCAATACCTAGGTTATCCATCATTTTTTCCTCTAGGAAGCATCCGCAAGGACCCCCTAGAATCTTCTTTATGAGACATTTCATCCCAATACTTTAGAAAAAAATTTCCTGAATTGCAGAGCTAGATCATAGAGCTAGATCTCAGATCTCGATCGCAGAGCTTTGCCACAAACCTCACAGACACAACTTGTGCAGCGCGTGATCGCAGAGTCTGAACACTCACTGTGTGGCATATACCAAAGATTCCCAATTCATGAATAGCGGTCACAGAGTGTGCGAAGCATTGAAAATCGGGAGCTCAAGCACAAATATGAGGAGATAGATAAGGAAAAAAGAGTGGTAACCCTCACCTATTTATAGGTGACGACCTCCGAGATTCGTGTCAATCCTTTTTGTGGAGAGCTTCATGGAATTCTCCACTCATATATTGCCTACCCACATTTGAACCCTACTTCACAATCTCACTTCGCAATTTGACTAAATATTTGGTGATCTACCCTTAGAATTTGACCCTCGTTTTCTCCTTGGCTCCAAGTCTGATGGGGGGCATTTTTTGTGCCAAAATGTGTGCATAGGAAAAATATATAAAGATCCCTCCAATACCAAAAGGGTATGATTCATGAAGAAGATTCAAAAATACCTTTAGCACCATGGCTGACACAAATCTGAGGCCCCCTCTATGATCACTGCAGAGGAAAGAGGCGGAATACTCTGCGATTATGACAAAATTGATGGAAGGATACATACTACAGATGGAATACGATCACCTCTTCGATTACTTGTAAATTTAGGGAAGTCTCTATGAGCACTGTGGGGGGGGGATGAAGGAGGCTTTTGTACCGTGAAGGGGGTGATGGTCAACTTCTCAGTTATGATGAACTTGGAACAATCTGCCTCTGATGTAAAAGAGAAAGAAACTTTGAAGTGTGCTTTCATATATTCACACTTCCTCTCACTTATAAATACCAGGCTTCCCCAGGATCCAAATTAAGGATACCCTAACATTTATACTTCTCAAATCTCACATCACAAAGTTCCTTCTACTCTGCGAAACATTGAGAAAATTATCTCTTCAAAATATTTGAGTATTGTGAAATACTTTTTCTTAGTCTCATATATGACTCCTCTTCAAGAAGGGAGGCCCTTCACGAAGCCCATGAGACATGGAAAAGGAAGGAGATCCCTATGGGAACATAGGTCTTTGCAAATCACTCACACTTCATGAAGTTCCTTCCATGCACATGTGAACCCCATGCTATGGTAGGATCATTGTTCTTCGTGAAGTACATTGCTTCACAATGTCGTGCTTTGCAAGGCACCCATACTCAATGAAGTCCTACTTCACAAAAGCACTTTCACTTAATGAATAAATCTTTACATTAACGTATAATCCATGCTTGGGCTCGACCAATCCACTTACAAAGCATACCCCTTTGTGAAGTCTCTCCACATTGTGAAGCATTAGATCTTCACAAGGAACTTCCTGTGAACCTCTTTTCTTCACAAACCCTTCTTCTGTATGACCCTCTAGTTTTGTACAAATTTATTTAAAAGTACCTTGGTTGGCACTTCATATTTCTTTTCTTAGCCTCATGATTCTTCACATAGATACTCAAATATGATCCCATCAATGAATCACTCCACAACCCCATCTCTCCACAACATTTCCAATGTCTTCCCTTCACCAAGTGTTAAAGTGCGCTGGTTATGTATATCGTAGGGGTGGGGAGTGAATCCTCATCATTCGAGCTTCCAGATGTTAATCTTCCAAGAATCATTGTCCCTAGAACATGATGTTAAACTGTATCCTCTCCCCATGAAACATGCGTGGGGTGCCCCGCCTCGAAGATTGTCTATGCCCACTGGTCTCAAAAGAAGTGTGTTATTCCTCACATGGAATGAGATCTTCCTTGCATGGAATGACATTTGTCCTCAGGGAAGGGAAACCATCCTAGTGTAAGACCATATCCTTTCTTGTGGTAGGTATCACCACTTCTCCTCCTCTCTTCTTATATGCGCAAAGACCATAGGAGAGATGGGAACAGGTGACTCAATACCTCATCCCTCTCCTTTTGGGATTTATTGTCATCGGGCTTCCATCCTGGTGTAAGTCCCAATATCCATCTCCCTGGGCTGATAACCATGCGTAAGCCCCACTCCACTTCTCACAGACGCACCTTTCATGATGTGGTCATCTGGTCTTTGTTGCCTCTTGTTTCTTACACTGAGCATGACTCACATGGGATTAGAGTAAGCATCAATCATGGCATCCTCTCTAGGGTGTCTTAGTGCGTAAGCCCCATCCCTTACCCCTGAACTACATGGAGTACAATTCTTTTCTTGTTCAAGGAAAGGTATGTAGGAAGCCTCCCTAAGGTTCAAGCCCATCATCCCTCAGTCCTGACCACTTCATGTCAATTCACCCTTGTCCTATATGACATTAAACTATATGATCCCCTTTTTCTTTCATGATATTAAACTATTTGATTTCAAACTACGTGGGTTTTGATCCATGTCTCCTAGTTAGGGTACGTAGGAAGGCTCCCTTTAGTTCAACCCCAAACGCTGGTAAACCCGTTGGATCTATGTGGGCTCCGATCCTTGCCTCCTAGGAAGGTTATGTAGGAAGCCTCCCCAAGGTTCAACCCCAAAAACTGGCAAACCTATTCTAACTATGTGGGTTTTGATCATTTTCTCCTAGGAAGGGTACATAGGATGCCTCTCTTAGGTTCAACCCCAAACACTAGTAAACCTCTTTGAACTATGTGGGTTTTGATACCTATCTCCTAGGTAGGGTATGTTGGAAGTCTCCTTGAGGTTCAACCCCAAAAACTAGTAAACTTCGGTGTCCCCTTTGCTGGGACCCACATCCTTGGTCCATCCTTAAGTGGCGTTAGGCCAAATCTCAGGCTACTAACCACGCGTAAGCCCCCATCATGTTTTCGGGTTGTTATCCTTTGTTTATATCCTGGTTCCAAACCCAATTCTAAATACATGAACTTTGATTCCCTACCATAGGGATACATAGGAAGCCTCCCTGAGGTTCAAGCCCAATAATCATGTCTCAGTCTAGTCTCTCCCTTAAGACTTTTTTAAGGAAGGTCATGCCCCAACCTAGAGGTTATACATCCTTAGAGTCTTTTCCATGCATCCCTTCTCAGGGGACACCTCCTCTGGTGTCCTAACACACCACCGAACTGCATTGACTTTGATTCCCCATCATAGGGTTATGTAGGGAGCCTCTTTGTGGTTCATTCCCAACCTAACTGTCATCTTCACATTGGTTCCATCCCCACTCACTCTATCCTTCGACACTCTATCCATATCCATCCTAATTATTACTCGAGCCTCCACATCCTGGTAAAATCATTCCATCCACTCAGGCAACTAACCATGCATAAGCCCCACACAATCTATAACCATACAACCAAGAGTGTCCCTCTTGCGATGGGCCACTATCCACGCGTAATCCCTAACATGTCTCTAGGTTTTTATCATTTTTGTACACATTGATTCATCACTCATTCATACTACATGGGTATTGGTACCTATATTATAAACTAGGTATATATGAGGCATCCATGAGGCACAATCCCAATCAATAGTAAACCTTGGTGTCCACCTCTCTGGGACCCAAGCATCCTCGAATTTGTCCTCATTGGAAGTTTTGATCCACTCATCCAGTAAACCCCTCTAGTGCTCCCTCCTGGGGATACACCCATCTGATCCACTCCCAATAGTGTTCTGATCAGTCTGATCCATCTTTTCTATATGTTAAACTTGTGGAATACTCTGTTCTAAAATGGAAAGCTGATAAAAATCTTAGGGACATGTACATGGAATAAAATTTCCCACACTCAATGTGTGATGCCTTAGGATTCTATGCCCTCAAGAATCTCTATCATAACGGGAAGAAACTCTAATTCATCAGTGTTTCAGCATCCAGACATTCCAGTGATTTCCAACGTGAATGCTCCCCCGATCGAAGGTTGCTACCCTGACTTGACCCCTTGAAATGTTCTGATAGAGGTAGTGTAATTAACTAGAATCCATGAACATATGGCACCAAGGAATAGTTTCATGAACAACATATTAATATTTATGGGATACCTGAACTAGTCGATGAATTTCGAGGAGGAATATGCGGAAGGATAAACTGACATCTCATCATCCTATTTTGATAAAGGAGAAAATGTCTCTGAATAAGTGATGGATGTCTCTTACCATTGGAAATTAAGAATTCAGGTCAACACCCAGCGCGTCACAGTGTGATGATGTGCACCTCGAAAAAAGTATCCAAAATAGATGTAGAATATCTTCTTAATTGAGTTGATCCATTATTCTGGGATTAAGGTATTTGATGATCAATTTAAAGTGGGAGGCCATTGTCACATAAAGATCTTAATTTCAGATTGTTCTTTATTAAGGGGATTTGGGAGCTCCTTCTGATCTGGGTTTCAGTCCTGAACCAGAGTCATCTAAAAGAGTATCACCACAAAGTTTGTGATTCCAACTCCCATTGGTTTGGGAATATCATTAGGGTAGTCATCACATTTAATTTCACAATGGTTTTTTACATGATTCCTCCTATATCCAAATATTTTCTAAGATAAATGGAAAATTATGTATGAGTATTTTTAAACTTTTTAACACATAAAAAAAATCCAATGGAATTATATGGATAACATATAAATTACATGTATTTCCTTAACTTATGAATTTCTAGATTTCAATATATGTTATCCATGATATGTTTCTTAACATATATTATTATGGGTATTTTTTGTTCCCTTAATAATGGTTTGTAATGGGATTATGAATTTACGAAATAATATCCCATGGTATTGTCAAATTGGGTGTGCATTAAGGCCCATTTTCATGCACCAGTTCTTGGTTGAGTTTAGATCAACATAGTGTTTTTAGGTTTTACCCCTATATGTATATGTTATAGAACTACATACACTTGTATAATGTTGATAGGGATACATTTTCTTACCAAACAACTTATTCTATACTTACCAAAATTTTGGGGATGTTTTATTATAATTATCTTTATCTCTATGTCTTTCACTAGAGTATTATAATCCTAATACAAAAAATAAATAAACTTTTCTTTTGATACCATATATGAAAACCATGACTTTATTACAAATTAATTCATTTTTAATTATATAATATTGCACATATTAAAACCTTAAATATTGAGAAGTATAATTTATTTGTGGATTAGGTTCATTATATATCAACTTAAAATAGTAAAATACATCATCTTTAATGAAAATTTAGAGACCCAAATCTTGACGTACATGGAAATTACCTAACTTTTTCGGAATACTTAAAACATGAAAAAAATAGTTTCTCAAATACCATATTAGTTTAGTGTTTTTGGAAACTTAGAACATAATCTTCTAATCGTGGTAAAAGATCTTCAACATCTCCCATAAAGATATTCCCCTTTTTTTCTTACCTAAAACCTTTATTTATATCCTGGGGAAAGAAAATATAAAAAGGGTGATCTCAAATGATCAGTAAGGGTAAACATGGAGAACATAAAACAACCCATAAACATTTGAACATAAAACATCAAAATCATGACTAATGACATAAATCATGTCAGTACATAAGGAATAGATCATAAAGGAACATTAATCATGATAAAATAGCTTGGGAATAAAACATGTAATTGTGGAAAACCATTAATCACATGATATGATTTCCATAGTAGCCAAATCATTTATGTCAAGACCATAATAGTGGACAAAGTCTATTACTGAACCGGGTTTACCATCCATTCCAACCCTGTAATACTGAACCATATTTACTTTCTATTCTATCCATGTCTATCTCATGAGATATAAATCATTACCAAATGTATTGAAGGGAGATATAGGTCTCATCCATATCATAATGAAATCATTCTTAAGTGTCCCACAAAATAAACATAAATCATTTATCATAACCCAACGAATAAAATGGGTTTCATAAACATCTTCCCATCATGAAATAATCCATATAAAATAAATGGATATAATTTCATCATAAACAAATAAAAACATGTAAATAATAAGGACATTATAATTAAAACACAACCATATTAAATAATGTCATCTTAGATGGAAAATAGTTTTGATAAAACACTTGAAATGAATTCTTGAGGAAAATATCCTTTCTTTTTCAAAATCATTTTTTATTCTGAAAATTTCAATCAATTTTAAAAGAAAATAATTTTGTTGAAAATAACCATGAAATATTTTAGAGGAAGCTTCATTGAAAGAATACGTTATGAAACCGTAAAAATCCATTAACTTTGTATAAGTTAAAAAAACAATCTTCTCGTACTTTTTTCAGAAAAGTCAAAAAGTACCTCGTATGGTAAACAAAAGAAGTATTCCTTCCATACCACATAGTAAAAGTCAAAAAGGGGTAAAAATAACTTTAAACATACATGGAAGAATAGTAATAACATTATGAAAACTTTTTTATAAGACATGGACATGGATTATAAATATAACCCTAGTAAATACATATGTATAAACAATCTCGGATAAGAACGAGATTGGAATAATTATCCCTTAACTTATATCCAATTTCTTCCATATATGTCCGAGAATCCTTTATAGTGGGTTTAAACATATTATTAACTTGTAAAAAAACCATAATAATATTTATGATATCATATATGACTTTATATTACCCATTCATTAGTCAATTCATTGTTAAAGCAGCGTTTTGGGTAAAATATTTTCATTTATCATAAGTGTTTTGACTTGTAATTATTCATTTGATTACTTAGATCATGATTAATTACTTAAAGAATGTAAAACATGATTTACATATAATATATATTCAGAATATATATATATATAATAGATCGATAAATGGAATGAAATACACTGTTTTTGGAGATGGTAGGTTGTACGTACGCATGAACGCTGTTTTCGTTATCTTATTAAATTGAATGGAAGTAAGTAAATAAAATATACATAAATCCAGTATAATTATTATTTCATATATTTAATTATTTTTTATTATGTATACTTTATAATCTTCCTAGAATGGTTAACATGGAGAATGAATCTTATCGCATCGTGGAGATGGAAATTCGTACGTATGCATGAGCAATGATATCATTCCCATAATTATTGAATGGAATTGGAGTGGATGATATAATATCTCAGAATCAGTATGATATTATAATAATTATATATAGTTATTTATTCCATTATTTCACCTATCCAAGGAGGTTGGTTATGAAAAACATATTACACCACGGCATGGAAACGGTAGGGCGTACGTACGCACATGCAGTGATTTTGTTTTTTATATGATGGATATAAGGTGAAATAGGGTTGTTTAATATTTATAGTAACATATCAGTATATTATTGATACTGATGTTATTAATTTATGGTGAAACAACTAAAGAAGAGGAATTATAAGAATAAAGAAACATGAAAGAATCAGTATAAGTGATTACCTCTTCTTCGACGCACCTCCTTTGAACTTCCTCTTAAGGGACTAGAGTTAGTCTTTTGAGAAGACCAGAATATCCAAAATGTTACTAGGGAAGTTGAAAAGATTAATGGGCAGGTTTTGGCTGATTTTGAAGGCTCAAATGGTGTGAGGAGGAGAGGGATGATGTGCCCTTTTATAAGAGAAGAGAGGGGCACTTTTTGAAACCTCCAAAATATTAATTTATAATAAACTCAAACCCCACATAAAAACATCCAAAATTGCTCAACTTAGAGTATGATACGAGATATGGTTGTAATCTCATCAACCAACAAAATTTAGACATGTTTTGATTTTATTTTAAACTTTATCATTTTGATTTATTCTTTTTTAATCTATTTAATTTTATTTCTGGTAATAATATTTTAATTTTTAAATTGTTATAAATATATTTTTATGTGTTTTTAATTTTCCATAATTAGATACATTATTAAATTTTATACCATATAATTTTCAATTTGTAATTTTTAAATATTTTTGTGATTTTTAAACAATTTAATAATATGTTATTTTTATAAAATATCAGTAGTGTCAATTTTGACACTATTCAATTATTTGAATTTAAATAAAATACACACAGAAGATATATTTGAACCAAAATATTTAATAGATTTATAACATGTCATATTAATCTAAAAAATTCATGGAGCACATTAATTTTTTCATATAATATTTATTTTAATGTTTTTAAAACCATTTATTTGATATTTCTCTTAATAAAATAATTATTACAACATTTATGTATAATTATTTAATATAAGTATTTGATGCATAAAAATAAAAAATAAAATAATATGATAAAGATAAATCTTATAGCTTTAATAATAATACTTTTACTATAATTTATCATATTTAAATTGTTATATTTAATAAATTATGAAGGTGACAACTTTGACATCTTTAAAAATAAAATAATATAAGTATCATAATCGCTTTTATAAGGCTCCAAATGGTCCACAATTCGACCATTGGATGATTATGGTTTATATATACATGAAAAATAAGTTTAGGTCAGGTTTTTGGGCCTTTATGTGTATTTTTATTTGAATAAAAACTATATTATTGATTTTACACTAAATAAATAATTTCTGCATCATTAAGTTATAAGCTATTTAGGTAATTAAATATTTATTAAAAATTACAAATAAATTACCATAATAAAGAGAAAAAATTAGATTCAAAATGAGTATTTATAAAAGAATTTATATTCTATATAACCTTATATTAAAAATAGTTTATTTATTAAAGTTTGAGTGAGACATATTTCACTTTCCTTCAAATAAAATAAATTAATGGTCTTAATCACATCCAAGTGGGTTCCAATAGATTCCATTTATACCCAAGTATGTTTTAAGGATAAATAAAATCATACAATTATATTAAAACAAGTGTTAGGGTAATTTTATAATATTATTGTTACCCTTAATTACAAGATTTACCTTTAACTGTGGTAAATAAAATTTATTATAGTTACTATTCATAATTCCCAAAAATAAAAAGTATCCTACTAACATAATTTGTACCTACTGATTCCAAATATGTAATCCATTTTTCCAAATTCAAAACACAGAAGTTGCGGTATTTAATTTAAAATTAATCCCACTATTGAGAAAATGGGTTTTAAAAGTTAAAACATTGCAAAAGATTGAAATGTTTTTACCTATGAATTCAATGTAAAATTAATGATAACGACTTAAATTATATTAAATGGTAAAAAAATATTCTATTTATACTTTAAAACCATTCAATATTATAATTTAACCATATAAATTATCTTGATGAAAAAAGTTGTTTTTAATTAAAATTTAGCGTATTTTTACTATTCATCAAAATATGAAAGTTAACAGAAAAATATTAAAAAATTATCCATAGTAAATTTTTATATACTTATTACAATTAATAACTTTATTTTTTCAAATTGAACTCATAAATGTGTCAAAAACTATATTTAAAGTGGGTTCTCCATCAAAAGGCGGCAAAACTACATTTTTTGAAAAAAAACTTATTTTACCTGAAAATTTTATTTTGTTCTCATACCATGTTCTAGAATATGTGTAAGATGAATGATATTGGTATAAAATTAAAAATGAGTTTAATACTATTCATAACATCTAGTTCATAATAATTTTATAATAATATATCCTTGTTTAGTGAAACTCTATATTGCGTACAACACACACTATTGAGGAAGGTCGATCTTGCATGCAACACAATCCAAGAATAGTGTTTGCGTATACTAAAAGATAATACGGTGTTGCATATAGTGAAAGATAATCTTGTTGTAGTGTACAACACAAGACATTAAACAAATTAAAAATAATATTTCTCATAAAATCTGTGGGTGTTACATTCTACCGCCCATAAAATGAATTTCGCCCTCGAAATTCATCGAGGTTATAAATTGTTTACTACTTGAAAGTTTCTTTCATATAAACCCACATTGTAAAAATGAATAATAAAACATTATTTTAAAAATGAACTTTAGAAAGATAATGGATACCCAAAGTAACTCATCGCTGGGTTTCCACATAGGAGAATATATGTGAAAATATGGATATAGAAGGGAAATCTAACCATCATGTTCTGATGGAGAGTGGTAGAGAACATGGCTATGAAAAATCCAACAATAACAGAGCCATAAATTTGTGATTATCTAAAGTAACATCTAATTCATCAGATATGAGGGTACTAGGACAACATTTTTGGGTTTCAATATCATTTCCCTAAAGTTGATGATTTTTTGCATAAGGAGAAATACTTACTTGATTTTAGTGTAATATAATTATTTGTCATTCCATGAAAAATTTCCACTTCATCACTTATTTATGGAAATGAAGTTGAATTTTTCATTCTTGAAGTGTTATCAGATCATGTCATAGAATGATGGGTCATTCTATCTGTCTCAAACAAAAGGTTAACAAAAGTTATTAAATATACATAAGTCCATATATGGTGATATTAATAGTATATGGCTCCAAAAATGGACTTATACTTCATATATCATACCACTTAATAAAATAAAACTAATTTCTACTAACCAGGGACTTTTTTTAGGCCATTCGTAGGCAATAAAGGCATGTTGCACTTTGGTTGTGGGTTCGATTCCCGCATCCCTGTTTGACACGACAGGTTGTCTCCCATCCTATGGGTTGTCCTTTTTATAAAACTATACTATTATAACATTCTAGAAAAAAAAATTAGCCTTAGAAAATACTATCTAATGTCCAAATTAATCCATTCCATTCTTTAGGCTTATCCAAAAATACTTTTGTCCAATCTCATAGTATAAAGAAAAATATTACTAGAGTAAATCTACCAAGCATGTGAATACCATCATTTATCCCCCACATATTATAAGATATATATATTGTTGGTCAAATTCCAAACATGTGAATACCATAATCATGTATTCTATTGAAACATGAATTACCATATAACCTTAGTGGAAACATGAATGCTGTCAAAAGTTAACTCTTTCCACATACCAAAATCCCAAAATTTCTATATACTCAAGCCATGATGTCACTTTGTCCTTATATCATTCATGATCTCATTAATACTATCAAACATATTATTTTCTCTGTATCCCATAATTATGTGCATATCATCTTCTTTCCAAAAATATTTCAATCGCTTTTCATGGTTATCGGTACCACATAATTATTGAAAACCACAATGGACCAATACATAGATATTTTGATATACCATAAAAGTACCTCAACAACATTATTCTTGAATTCCAATACATAAGCCCTTCAATCAATCCTCTTAAATGATTGGCATGGAATAAGTCCTTCCTTTATTTAGAAGTAACCTCTTAGGTCAGGGTATTAAGTTGGGTAATGACCATGTTCTCCATAGATAATACATTGAACTTCATAACAGTCTGTCACTATGCCCCTTTTCCCCACACAGATAACATGTTCTCCTCCATTTGAGGTATTCCTCAAGGTTCTTCTTCCCTTCTTTTTGATATGTATAAATATTAATATTCCTTCCTCTATGTTCCTCACCATTCGAACCTGCATAAAAGTCCATCTTCCTCTCATTTGATGACTTAAGAATACAACTAAAGTTCACCTTGTTAATCATATATCATGATGACTGATTCAGCATAATCATAATATCTTTATCTCCAGGAATTACACAATTTTTTTTGATCATAGTCACCAGTTTTTCCATTGTAATCAATGTTAACTGAATTTTTTCTCGTTCCCTCCATTGACTAAAACCAGAAAACATAGTGTAATAAATAGTTAAAATAACGAGGAACCACATAATCATAAAAAGTCACTTATGGGATGTCTAACTTATCACACATTCATTAATCCATGACAGCTTAGGTTCACCCTAGGTTATTAATGATTGTAATCATAATTCTAGGACGGTAACCTATATTTATACTAAACCTTAGGGACATTCCTAGACATACCATAGAAATATATCTAGGGATCTTACTAAAGTTTTCACATCCTAGTTTCCAAAGGTTAACTAAACATTCGCTCTGATACCAACTGTAGAGACCCAAAGCTTGAAGTACATGGACATTAAATTACTTTTTTGGAATACTTAATACATGATAAAAATAGACGCCCAAAGACCATATTAGTTTAGTGTCTTTGGAAACTCAGAACATAATCTTCTAATAACGGTGAAAGATCTTCAACATCTCTCATAATGATCATCCACTTTTTTTCTTACCTAAAACCTTTATTTATATCATGGGGAAAAGAACACATAAAAAGGGTGTTCTCAAATGATCAGTAAGGGTAAACATGGAGAATATAGAATAACCCATAAACATTTGAACATAAAAACATGAACATAAAACAAAAAAATCAGGAGTAATGACATAAATCTTGTCAGTACATAAGGCATAGATCATAAAGGAACAGTAATATTGATAAAACAGCATGGGAATAAAACATGTAATTGTGGAAAACCATTAACCACATGAAATGATTTTCATATTATCCAAGGCATTGCTGCCAAGACCATCATAGTGGACAAAGTCCATTACGGAACTGGGTTTACCAGCTGTTCCAGCCCTGTAATACTGAACCAAATTTACATTCTATTCCAGCCATGTCTATCTCATGAGATATAAAATTTTACCCAATTAATTTGAGGGAGGTATAGGTCCCACACATCTCATAATGAAATCATTCTTAAGTGTGCCACAAAATAAACATAAATCATTTATCATAACCCAACTAATAAAATGGGACTCATAAACATCATCCCATCATGACATAATCCATATAAAATAAATGGATATCATTTCATCATAAAAGAAATCAAAACATTTAAATAATAGGGACATTATACTTGAAACATAACCATATTAAATAATTTCATCTTATATGGAAAATATTTTTGATAAAACACTAGAAATTAATTCTTGAGGAAAATATCCTTTCTTTTTCAAAATCATTTTCTATTATAAAAATTTCATTCAATTTTAAAAGAAAATAATTTTGTCAAAAATAACCATGAAATCTTGTAGATAAAGCTTCATGGAAAGAAGTTGTTATGAAACTATAAAAATACTTTCACTCCGTATAAGTTAAAAAACAATCTTCTCATACTTTTGCTGGAAAAGTCAAAAAGTACTTCATATGGTAAACAAAAGAAACATTCCTTCCATACCACATAGTAAAATTCAAAAGGGGTAAACATGACTTTAAATATACATGGAAGAATATTAACAACTTTATGAAAACATTTTTATAAAACATGGGCATGGATGATAAATATATCCCCAATAAATACGTACATATAAACATTCTCAGATTAGAACAAGATTAGAATAATTATCCCTTAACTTTTGTCCAATTTCTTCCATATGTGTCTGAGACTCATGTATAGTGGCTTTAAACATATTATTAACTTGTAAAAGAACCATAATAATATTTATGATATCATATATGACTTTATATTACTCGTTCATTTGTCAATTCCATGTTAAAGCAGCATTTTGGGTAAAATTATTTCATTTATAATACATGTTTTGACTTGTAATTATCCATTTGATTACTTTGATCATGATTACTTACTTCTAGAATTTAAAACATGATTTATATATAATATATATTCCAAATATATATATATATATAATAGATCTATAAATGGAATGAAATACACCGTTCATGGAGACGGTAGGACGTACGTACGCATGAACGTTGTTTTCATTTCCTTATTAAATTGAATGGAAGTGAGTAAATAACGTATACATAAATCTAGTATCATTATTATTTAATATATTTCATGATTATTTATTATATATACTTTATAATCATTCTATAATGGTTAACATGGAGAATGAATCTCATCGCGTCGTGGAGCCAGAAATCTGTATGTACACACGAGCGATGATATCATTCCCATAATTATTGAATGGAATTGGTGTGGATGATATAACATATCAGAATCAGTATGATGTTATAATAATAATATGTATTTATTTATTCCATTATTATACCCATCCAAGTAGGTTGGTAATGAAAAAACGATTACACTATGGCGTGGAGATGGTAGGTTGTATGTACGCATGCACGGTGATTTCATTTATTATTGGATGGATATAAGGTGAAATAGGGTTGTTTCATATTTATAATAACATATAAATATATTATTGATATTTATGTTATTAATTTATGATGAAACAACTAAAGAAGAGGAAGTAGAAGAATAAATAAACTTGAAAGAATCAGTAGAAGAGATTACCTCTTCTTCGACGCACCTCCTTTGAACTTCCTCTTAAGGGACTAGAGTTGGTCTTTTGAGAAGACCAGAATCTCAAAAATGTTAATAATAAATTTTAGAAGAGTAATTCTCAGGTTTTGGCCGATCTTGAAGGCTCAAAATGTTTTGAGGAGGAGAGGGATGATGTGCCCTTTTATAAGAGAAGAGAGGGGCACTTTTGGAAACCTCCAAAATATTAATTTATAATAAACTCAAACCCCACTTAAAAACTTCCAAAATTACTCAACATTGAAGATGAGATGATATAGGGTTTTAATCGCATCAACCAATAAAATTTAGACATGTTTTGATTTTATTTTAAAACTTATCATTTTGATTTATTCTTTTTTAATCTATTTAATTTTATTTGTGGTAACAATATTCTAATTTTTAAATTGTTATAAATACATACTTATATGTTATTAATTTTAAATAATTAGATAAATTATTACATTTTCGACCATAAAATTTTTAATTTTTAATTTTTAAATATTTTGGTGATTTTTAAAAAATTTATTAATATGTTATTTTTATAAAATATCCGTAGTGTCAATTTTGACACTATTCAATTATTTGGATTAAAATAAAATACACACAGAAGATATATTTGATCCAAAATATTTAATAGATTCCTAAAATGTCATATTCATCTAAAAATTCATGGATCACATTAATGTATTCTTATTATATTTATTTTAATGTTTTTAAACCCATTTATTTGATATTTGTCTTAATAAAATAATTATTACAAAATTTACGTATAATTATTTGCTGCATAAAAATAAAAAATAAAATAATATGATAAAGATAAATCTAATAGAGTTCATAAGAATACTTTTTCTCTACTTTATCATATTTAAATTGTTATATTTATTAAATTATGAAGGTGACAACTTTGACATCTTTTAAAATAAAATTATATAAGTGTCATAATTGCTTTTATAAGGCTCCAAATGGTCCACAATTCGACCATTGGATGATTATGGTTTATATATACATGAAAAATAAGTTTTTATCAGGTTTTTAGGCCTTTTATGTGTATTATTATTTGAATAAAAACTATATTATTGATTTTTCACTAGATAAATAATTCATGTATCATTAATGTATAAGCTATTTAGGTAATTAAATATTTCTTAAAAATTACAAATAAATTACCATAATAAAGAAAAACATTTTAGATTTCAAATGAGTATTTATAATCGAATTTATATTCAGTATAAACTTATATTAAAAATAGTTTAATTATTAATGTTTGAGTGAGACATATTTCACTTTCCTTTAAATAAAATAAATTAAAGGTTTTAATCGCATCCAAGTGGGTTAAAATAGATTAAATTTCGACCCAAGTATATTTTAAGGATAAATATAATCATCCAATTATATTAAAACAAGTGTTAGGGTAATTTTATAATATTATTGTTACCCTTAATTACCTGATTTACCTTTAACTGTGGTAAATAAAATTTACCGTAGTTACTATTCATAATGCCCAAAAATAAAAAGTAGCCTATTAGCATAATTTGGACCTACTGATTCCAAATATGGAATCCATTTTTACAAATTCAAAACACAAAATTTTCAGTATTTAATTTAAAATTAATCCCGAAGTTGAGAAAACAAGTTTTAAAAGTTAAAACATTGCATAAGATTGAAATGTTTTTACCTATGAATTCAATGTAAAATTAATGATAATGAATTAAATTATATTAAATGGTAAAAATATATTCTATTTATAATTTAACACCATTAAATATTATAGTTTAACCATATAAATTATCTTGATGAAAAAAGTTGTTTTAATTAAAATTTAGCGTATTTTTACTATTTATCAAAATATGAAAGTTAACAAAAAAATATTAAAATTTTATCCAAAGTAAATTTTTATATAATTATTGCAATTAATAACTTTATTTTGTCAAATTTAACTGATAAACTTGTCAAAAACTAGATTTAATGTGGGTGCGCCATCAAAAGGTGGCAAAACTGCATTTTTTGAAAAATACTTATTTTACCCGAAAAAAATTTATTTTGTTCTCATACCATGTTCTAGAATATGTGTAAGATGAATGATATTATTATAAAATTCAAAAAAAATTAATACTATTCATAATGGCTAGTTCATAATATTTTTTTAACAACATATCGTTGTTTAGTGAAACTCAGTATTGTGTACAACACACGCTATTGAGGATGGTCAATCTTGTGTGCAACACAAGCCAAGAATAGTGTTTGCGTATACTATAAGCTAATATGGTGTTGCGTATATCACAAGATAATCTTGGTGTAGCTTACAACACAAGACATGAAAGAAATTAAAAAGAATATTTCTCATAAAATCTCGGGGTGTTACAGAAAACTTCTTTAACATTCTCATACTTAAAACTACATGGGATAACCTGAGGATATACATTAGAAAGGGGTGAGTTATAATGCCTAGTAAGGGAATAAAAATTGAATAATATAAATAAGGAAATTTATGTTAGAAAATAGGCATATAAATGAGGTATAAAAAATTTGATACTCATAAAAATGGACAATGAGGCATGATATATCTTGATAATATAAGGGCAACATGGAAAATGTGATAACAACATAAAACACTACTTCAGAAATATAATTCAAGGCTAACTGCCAAACAATAATGATGTAAAAAGTCCCATGATGGATTATTTTCACTTTATAATCCATTTCATGATTTCTCATGAGACTAAAACATTGCCCAATGCATTGGAGTGCTATATAATTCTGGGCTCACCCATCATGTTCATTTCATTCTCTTGTTTAACTGTGACACATAGATCACATAACATGGATTCACTCATAATATTATTTTATTCTATAATAAAGGAGAGTATAATACAAACATTTATGTCCCAAATATATTAGTAAATGTTCATAAAGGTGAACATCCTTTATAGTAAATGGTTATGTGTATTCACTACACAATTGTTTAGCATGGAAAATCGTGGTTAAATTTCAGTAGCAGAATAGGGGGATATAAATTTTCATGGGAGGGATTGATGAGAATTAAATGGGTATCTAATAATTTAGACATAAATGTAAATTAATGTGGATATGTGAGAACATATCACAAAATTAGGAAATGAGGATAAAATACATAAGATAAAGAAGACACTTGAATAAAGATAAGAATGACGGGATCCCTAATTAAATGTCGGCATGGTAACAAGTGTACATAAATGTTCATGGGAGTGATTAATGAGAGTGAAAGGGGTATTTAATCATTTAAAAATAAAATGTAAAGAAAGGGGTATATGGAATAACATATCCTGACATTATCAAATGATGATAAAATACATAAGATAAAGAAGATACTTGAATATATAGGAGAAGAAGAGGATCCCTTACTAAGTTTTGGCAAGGTGACAGGTGTACATAAAGGTTCATGGGATGGATTAATGAGAGTGAAAGAGGTATACCATCATATATAAATCAAATATAAAGTAAAGGGTGTATGTAATAACATATCTCAATATTAGGAAATGATGATAAAAGACATAAGAGAAAGAATATACTTAAATAAATAGGAGAATAAGAGGATCCATAACCTTGAGATTGTGACTCTAAATGCTTGGTAGAAGATTCTTGATATCTTGGGGGAACTTTTTAAGGACTTTAGATAAGGTTGGAAAAATTAAGTTCATTCTCCAAGGTTTTTGAGTGAATATGGATTGGAGATTGGGTGGGCTTAAATAGGAAAATAGGGTGAGTTCTTTACTATTTCCCAAACTTTGGTTTTGGACTCTATATAATTGAATAACCCAATCCAAAAACATTCCCAGGGTTTTTGAAACTTTTTTATTCTAAATAGGGGTATTTTCATTATTTTATCATTCCAAGTACCAAAATTATTAAAATAATACCCTTGCTGATGTGGAAGTGAGTTATACTCTTAAAGAAATAATTTTAAAACCTTTAAATATAATATAGGTTTTGGAGGATTCATCAAGAGTTATAGATTTAATCAAATAAACTTAATATTAAATTATGTTAAAGGGAAAACATATATTTGGTCTTTAATAACATTTATGGTATTTATTACATAATTTTTTTATCATTATGATGTCATAATACACATCGTATATTTATACGATATTTAATTTTTCCCAAAAAGCTTGAAAGTCTCATAAAATTATGAAAAAATCACCATTTTATATTTTTGACTTTATAATTCGAAAAATATTAATCATATTATAAAAAAATTATAAATATTTGTATTTTCACCTTTAACATAAGAATCATCATTTATTAAGAAATGTTTGGTTTTTTTGACAATAACAGTTTTGGAACCCTTATAAAAATTACATTTGACTTCTTAAAAATTAAATGATCATTTATATTTAAAAAAATATTAAAAAAATATTTTATTAAAATATTAATTATTTTAAAAATTAATTAATTCATAAAAATAAATTTTTTAATTGAAATTTAATATTACCCAAAAATGAAATTGGTGTTTTATTCTATCAAAAATGAAATTGTTTACAAAATCATAGTAAGAAGTAAATATAAACATTATTCTATTGAAAATAATATATACATATTCATATTTTAGGGTATTGATATATGTCTATTTAATACACTATAAAATTCACTAAGAGTAAGGTGTGTGATGGTGAGACGCTCATGTAATTGTTCGACATACATGGTTTGGGTCATGATCTCAATGAGTTTGAACATTTCCTATAAATGGTTTTGCTCATGCTTAAGTTGTTGGATCTCACCTTGGTCTTAGTCAAGGTAAATAAAATAGATGATATCTCCCTCATAAGATCTAATAAATCATATTCATAGGGTATGATCCTACAGGTTGAGTTCATCACTTCCTCTGTCCGTGTCAATTGGATTTTTCAAAACCCTTTATTTATACTAATAGTAAGATCACTATTGAAAGGATATATTATAAATGGTAAATATGTTTAGAAGTATTTTAAATCTAATCGGATATACTAAAACCAAATAATTTAATGTGTTTTCAATATCCTTAATACGTAATAATACATTTAATTAAATTGCAAGGGAAATTTTATTTATAATAGTTTGGGTCATTATATTTTGGGTATCATTAGATGTTCCCATCTATAAGAACTTGTATTAGTCTATTGACATTAAATTATTATTAATTTATATCATTTACCACATAATTTTATACATAATAAAAACCATAATAGTTTATGTTTTTCACGGGATAGTTTGTGTCAGGTGCATCATTAATGGAATTAAATTGGTTAAAATACCAAGAAAGGGTTTTATCTTTCTAGTATAGGAATAATATATATTTGTCCCATTGAATAGGATAATAGTTCCATGAATTATTCTGTGTACATGGTATATGATGTACATTCCATCCAATATGATCGAATAATGATAAATAAATCTTGAAAGGATGGATTCATGAAATAAGCATCCTTTTTATGAGATATTTCTAGACAATTAGATTATATTATATAGATAGTGTTTGTAGGAATTTTTCATAACAATAACTTGTTTGTATCTATTTAGGGATTATAATTACTTTCTAGATACTTTTCTTGGTATGTTAATTAGACCCATTTATATTAAGATATGTTCATAGAAGGTCACATGCATTGTGTATCCAGATGTTTGAACAATTTCGATAAGTTGGAGTTCATGATGAATTGTTTCCCAGATTATTATTGTTTGAGTGTGAAGGATCTCAAATCCATAAATAAATATATTCATTTATAAGTCATTTATGTTTATAAAAATGTGAATTTAATTTATTTTTCACAGTATTTTTAATTTATTTAGTTTAACATAAGTGAATATGGTAACTTGTTTTTGGAAAGGTCATTACATTTTTAAGGTTATCTAAATAAAATTTGGGAGGAATTTTTCTAAGTTAATGATTCATATTTCATTTTGTGACATATGGGGTGTTAAGAGTAGTTGATAAAGATATTTTAACACTTATGAAAAATTTTAATATTCATAAGTGTGTTTTCATGCTATATATAAAGGATTCATTTTCCAAAGGACCTAAAAACAATTTAAATAAAAAAATTATCCTAAGTATATAAATATATTTTAGACCCAAAATGAAATTAAGGTAGCTTCATTCATGAATTTCGATCTATATTATTATCCCTTTTTAGTTCTTTATTTATATGTTGATAAATATACATTAAAATGTATTGAATCATATTTTATGGATCATACATATTGTAACTCATAAATTTCATTTATGCATGTTATAGGATTAGATTATGTATTGGATTATAAGTTTTTATAGGAATGAGATATATGTATCACAACATATGATATAATTATATTTTATGATATATGACATTGTGCTTCATGGGGTGTTGACACATCACCTGAATGATTTCTCATAAGTTATAAATCATCAGGATTGTTTATTTATGTATTAATAAATATATTATGATCTTTTAAATTATCAATGTTCATAGAAAATGGGTATAAATTATTGGAAATTTATGTATAGTACCTAATATTAATAGAAACAATCAAATTCCTTTATTGATTTAACTGTGGCTTTATAAAAGACGTGATTCTTCCAATTTGTGGAGTGGTGGACTATCAAGCTAAGTAGAATATCTCTTCCCCCATGTTCACCATTCATCATCCAGGATAGGGTTCTATAATATCATTTTGATACCATGGATTCCTCAAGGAGAATACATAGATTCCAGTGGCTACTTTACTAAATTTGGACCAAAGAGCCTAAGCATTTTTTCTTAGTGATCATTATCAAGCTTACATCATTGATATGGTGCAACTAGACATGAGGTAGGCATGGTTGTATAATATTATAATATTATATATTGATTTCATAGTGATAGGTCCATGTTTAAATGTGTTTCATCTATTATTTAAGATAATGTGATTTTATGATAAAACCTATCAATGGTATTAAATCTACCTTCATCATGAAATCAATATATTTTCATATTGATTATGTATAAAACATGTATTTCATATGATGTAGTTTACAATTATGTACGTTGTGATATGAAATTGTTAAATTTTATCCACTATGTTTATATGCACTTATATATGATATATGATATTGTAAGTGGTAGTAAAAAATCTTTACTTTGTTTTAGGGTATTGTTATTTGATTCATAGAAAATGATTGATCAAAACCCCAAATTTTTCACTATATTCCAATCTCTAAAAAGTGTTATCTTAGGTTGTAATTAATATAATAGTGTAACATCCTATATTTTAAGGTATTCTCTTTTTCTTATTTAAGGTATTGTCTCTCTATTTTGGAGGGCATGAGAGGTGTTTTTGGGGAGTTTCTATAGAATATAAGGCACGAATTTATTGCTTGAAACATTTATGTTGTAAGTTCTAGCTTCCGATGTAAGTTATTTATTGGGAACCATCAATAATATGGTTTAAAGTACAAGAATCTTACAACACATAAAATCCTTTTTACATCATAAATTTCATTTAATCCATAAGATTCATTTTTATGCCATAACATCATTAATTAGGGTAAATTTAAATCACGGTGGCATGTTTTTTGATGAATATGAGATTTAGGAAATTTATGATGTAAATGAGGTGTTTACTCTTGTAGGGTCCTAAAAACTACACCAAGGGGAGAAAATACCCCCACAATCATATTGCAGAAGGAATCAAGAACTTCTACAAGTCTATCAAGGTGAAGGGACTCAAATTGAGTTTCAATCTTCAGAAGAAACTTGAAGGAATTCAATTTTTCAAGGAATTTTATGTGGCTCGCGTAACATCACTGGGAAAGGTACGCGGACCAGCCATATCACGAACCACCAGGTATGAATAATGATCCGCAAACTACTGGCCCCTAGAGCGATGTCCAGCGAACGAGGTAAACCGCGAACCACATCGCCGACAGATTCATACACGTGAGGACCATCTGCGTACCGTATCGTGAACTAAACATTTCACAGGCGAAGTGAACCAGTAGGGTTCTATGAACCATTATTGTGAACTGAAGCCTTTTCAAACCCCAAATTGACAGAATCTTCTTCGGTTTAGGATATTGCTTCAATGGACCTCCATAAATTGTGTCGTGTTTCCGATAGATACGATTGCTCTGATGCTCTTTAAAAGGAGCACATTAGAAGTACGAAAAAGGGAGATAGAGGGGGACGGATAGAGAGATGGTAGGATGATGAAATATTGAGGGGGACTTAGAGGTTTCACTCCAACTTCTATTTTGTTTCATCAGCAAAAGCCCGAACCATGAACCACTACCTCCATAGGTACAGCTGGCCGAAAATGATAAAATGGGGGAATTGAATAATAATAATAGAACCGAGAAACTAAATAGTGTACCAAGAACTAAAGACTTCTCATAAATGAAATCCCCGCGAATGATGATCCCTCAGATCCCCCCCCCCCCACATAGCGCACCACTACGTGGACTGAACCCGGTGTTGTGTACTACCTTGGTACGCAGATGGAACACAAAGCAGCATGATGGTCTATGTACTGCTATGGTATGTGGTTTCCTATACCCATGCCTGCTTAATGCATTGGTATGTGGATGGCCCCTCTGCCATCATACCACTATGGTATGCGGATCCTCCCCCACCCCCTGTAAAAATTATGTACGTGGAATGGGGTATTTTCGGGTTTTGTTCCTTCTAGTTCTAACCTCACCCCTCCATTATCGTCTAGTACTCCATGATCCCTCCACTAACCAGTCCCCTAGCATTAGTAAAAAAGCCTCATCCAAAGCCACCAAACCCATATGAGTAGACCATCAGGTGCATCAGTTCGCCCCATTGAGTCTACAAAACCACGGTAAGCAGAGTCAAGAAGGCTCTCCCCACAATGGTGAGGGCTTCAATAATGTCTGTGAGGCTACATTCCCACAGTAACCAAGAGCTCAACCTTGGGATGCCAATGTGAACCTCCCCGTTCGATGGATTAATGTTGATCACTTTATTTTCAATTCAATGAGGAATAGTGATTAGTTGAAGGGGTTATGTTCACTCCACCCTTTTATGAAGATGAAACTCCTCCCCTTCCCAGAACATGCTCAGGGGCCCTCCCACTGAGGTAAGTCCCCAATATTCCATGGCAGGGCCACATGACTATTAATATCATCTCACATTAAAGGGTTTGTTGCTCTACGTCCTCGCCCACGGTTGCCTTGGCCTCTTTCGCCGCGAGCTCTCCCTCCCCCACCAACATGGGAGGAGGCTTGTGTGTTATTGAATCTTTCACATCCTCTTATTTATCACACCGAGAATGACTCACATGGTATTAGAGGTTTGTGATGATTACGACATCCACGTGATTCTGAACTTTGAGAACTTTGATTCCAGATCAAACAAAGATACGTAGGATGCCTACCATAAGGCCCAAGCTCAAAAGGGTTCCCATCCAAAAGGGTCCACTGAATCATGTTCCATTAAATGGGAAGCTTCTATGCATAATCCCCACACAATCCGAACTACATGAGTTCTGATTCTTCTCTTGAGGATACATATAAAGCCCTCTTTATAGTCCTTATCCCATCATCAAGTCTCATTCCATCCCCTTGGATGACGATAAACTCTAGAACACCTTATAATATAGATCAAGTCAACATCACCTTCATATCATCAAATATATGAATGCTTACGATGATATTTCAAACCAAGGGTAGCCTGTGGACACACTCTTTGGGAATGAACCAAGTATTCACGAACATATGAACATGACTTAGATCTATAATATAGTCTAGGAACTGGAAACAATCCTCCCCCGAAAGGGTGCGGTGAGCCTGACCTCCCATCCTCTCAACTAATGGAGTCCTTAAGTGTCGTTGTCCAAATAGTTATCCAACGACTGCCAGACTTTGGAAAGCGGGTCCATGAATCATGGATAATAGGGTCGTTGGGAATTCTTGGATCCACATATAAACCTATTGGAGACCATTAATGGAAGTTATATTTGAGAAGGACCAATTTCATGAGTTCTTGGCCCCCCACGCAATCGCCCGATGGGACCAATAGTTCCTGAGGGGTTAATTCAACCTTATTTAAAGTATATTGACGTTGAATGGACTAAAACAAAGGAAACAATTTTTACACCGCCCGTAAATGCACCACCTAAGAGGCGGAACAAAAATGGTGAACCCCACGTGAATCCCTAAGCAAGGTGGTGGTTCTACCCTAACGATAAAAGAAAAAAGGATATCGCACATAATACCATTTTGTTTTCCCCAGTACACACAAAATGTACCACCTCAGAGGAGGAACAAAAATGGTGAACCCGACGTGAATTCTTAACTAATGTGGAGGTTCTACCCTAATGATAAAAGACAAAAGGATACTTCACATAAGACCATTTTATTCGCCCTGGTACATGAAAAATGCACCACTATAGAGGTGGAACAAAAATGGTGAACATGACATGAATCCTTAACCAAGGTGGCGATTCTACCTCAATGATAAAAGGCAAAATGATACAACATGTTAGACCATATTGTTCTCCCCAGTACGCGCAAAACGTGCCACCTTAGAGGTGGAACAAAAATGGTGAACCTGACATGAATTCTTAACCAAGGTGGTGGTCTCACCCCACTCAGGTTCCTTCACCCCGTAGAAAAAGAAAAGGGGAAGGGGGGAAACTAAAACACCAAATATGCATATGTTCAAAAGGAATGATACTTTGACAGTGTTTTGTGGTATGTATGTCATATATTTATATTTCAGGTTTCTGCAGAGAAACCTTTAATCTAAATGACATCCCAACAACCCATACAGACAAACTCATCAGCGATCCCAAAGGTGGTCATGGCCCCAATGAAGAGCAGGACCCCTCACCTACCCAGTGTCTTCAATGCTGGGAATCCAATATACTGATCAAAGATTACCACCAAAATGGTACTCTCCCCATAAAGGAGGCTGCGAGACAAGCCCTCTATTCTGCAAAGGTTCATCATCCGCCTCTTCAGCCGCTGCCGGAATCCCAACACAAGGCAGACTCGGTGGTCATCTCAAATCATTTCGATATCCTGTTCCTGGAACATGATGATGAGTTCCTCACTTATCTCAGGTCGGTAGATGAATTCAATGATGAAGACTTTATGTCAACTACACAGGGGTCATAATCATGGGCCCCTGCCAGAGAACATCACTGCCAACACCAGGCGACCAGGCCTCCTCCCGTCGAAGAGGACCTTATACCAAGGGCACATACCAAATTCCAGAAGATACAGGTCCCCCAGGATACCCAAAAAGGGCATAAAATATATAATTAGAATCATTCCATCACCCTAGATCCTAAGGAGCAGCTCTTCCGTACTAACGCGGCATCATTCAACGGGTATACATATGACTATGCCCCCTCCACCCAAGCCCACCACAGAAATAGGGTGGCATGATACGAGAACATTCATGTTCCTGCTAATTCTTGTCAGTCCCTCCATGCAGACAGAGCAGAAAACTACAGGTAGATGCAAATATCTGTCGATGCACAACAAGCCCGTCAACTAAATAGGGCGGCAATCAGCTACATACAGGAACAAACACCTGCTGATGCATTTCAATCCTACCATATAAATAGGGCCACAACAGGCTATACACAGGCACATATACATGTTGATGAATATCAAGACCACCATCCAAATAGAGAGGCAACCAAATACGAGCAGATCCAAATTCACACAGTTGCATACAAAGCCCGTGAGACAAATACAGTGTCTAAGTGAGAAAATGAAAATCCATGCTCATGAATATGAATACCACTAGTCAAATACAGTGGAAAATAGAGAAGAGAACCAGAAACAGACTCATTCATCTATCCTGGCATAGGAGAACTGCCAGTATCTACTGGAAACTCATGGAGGACCAGAGCAGGCACCAACTCCTACTCAGACTTTGGAATGGCCCTTCATACCTGTTCCAGCCAAATATATATCTCATCACATCTTGGAAATGATGGAATATCAGATGTTGATTCTAAACCATATCCTCCAAACATGCCAAGATATCATTGCATTAGTGGCAAAGATGAGAAATTGGGCCCATGACCCAATTTCCTCGAATGGAATGACTCACTTGCAAAATGAGTTAGTCACTATGGAGTAGTTATGCATCCCCGCTCCATTCCAATAGGGTCGATAGATATATCCCATGACATACATATAATCGGAATGGGAACAAATACTCATTCCAACTGGGGGACACCAATCCAACGTGGTGGCCACTCCAGGGAAGGCATATATCCCTGCCAAAACTCAATATGATCGTCGGTGTATCCTGATGACATCATGGGACCCAAAAAGAATAATAATTGTATATGAAGGCCATTACCAATAGTAGATGGCCCCAGTTACCTGTAATAGAGTGCTCAAAAATGAAAAGTGCCAAAGGTAACTCGAAAATGAAGAGAACGTACATGATCCTGATCTACTGAATGTTGGGGTTCTTGAAACCCTAAAACATATATTAACAAAGGCTTAAGACCCTACCATACCATTGCCAAATTATTGAAGTGGAAGTAGCAATTTCAAAGGCCCTCCCTGCAATATCGCTACCAGTATCTTTGAAGGTCCTCCATTGAGTACCCACAGGGGCTCACTCTGTGGGTCATGAATGATTGATTACAAGATCCTATCTTTTGATGCCCATTAGGGTAGCCCTACCCTCAACTTGAAGATCATACAGCAATAAGGTCCTCCCCTTGCTATCGTCCACCCTGATGGTCCTCCTCATAGTATACGCTACATATATTCTTTTCTCTATAGTCAGACATCAAGTCATGATGATAGTTATTTCTACAATGATGGTCATTGTGAAGGCCCTACCCGCAACGGCAGTTTCTATGAAGGTCCTCCCCATAGTAATGTTAATCAATTAGAAGGTCTTCCCATCATTCTAGTACATCCTAAAGGCCCTCCCCAAGACGTGAACTATATAAACTATTCATGCAGTCAGATATCAAGTCATTATGGTAGTCCTCACCATGATGACGGTCATTGTGAAGGCCCTCCCCGCAATGATAGTTACTATGAAGGTCCTCCCCTCAGTGAAATCTAGTAGCAAGAAGGTCCTCCCCTTGCTACATCCTTCCATGAAGCTCCTCCTCAGGGTATACGCCATAATGAAAATTCTCATGGTCATGTGTCAAGTTGCAATAGTAGCCATCACCATTGAAGCACCAACTACGGAGGTCCTCCAAGCAATCAAAATTCGTGCTGGTAAGAAGGTCATCCCATTTCCAGAACTAATATGAGAAAGCATTGCTATTTTGAGGTGCTTAGAAAGGATTCAAACACATCTACCACCCCGTCTATAATGAGTGATATTCTTTCTCAACTAGAGGATCGCACAAGGCCACGCTCATCTTCTGAGCCACCCCTATGGCTTCCCCAAATCAATACAGCTCCCACCAGCCTGGTTACTTTGAATGAAATTATTAAGAAGCAGTCGAGCTGGGCATATCAAGTAGAGGAGCCTCCGAAAGAACATTAGTATAATATGTTACTTGTGAGAAGACAACTAGATAGGGATAATATACCATTGATGTATTATCCCACGACCACTTTGACATACCAGGAGGGTTGTCTAGGGAATGCACACATGAAATTCGCCTCAATATATGGATGACTATTCACAAGCTAAAAGAGAAATTTCTACCCTACGAAGGCTATGTAGACCATGTCATCGCGATGGGGGAGCATCGCCGTCTAATAGACCTGGAATCCCTCTCTTCCGTAAGGTATCCATAGTCAGAAAGGAGAAAGAAAAACCTTGAACTGGATTGCCTCCATGCACTACATAAGTTGTATCACCTCATCGTCAATGCCCTATCTAGAGATCACATTCGGGGATGGGGAGAGCATGGAGCTCTGCACTTCACCCCATGTCTTGTCCAGTAGGCCCCACTGGAAATGAAATATTGCAATTTCATCATCCATATACATCAATCAAATGATGTTCCTACTTAGGAAATATAGGATACTCAGCAGAAACCAACCCGGAGTAAGTCTCAAAAGCTTTAGGGCCAAAGAGGTCAAGCCATAAAAAATCTTATTATTCAAGCAACCAAGAACATACAAAATGCTTCTCGCCTAAGGGAAGCCAACCAAAAAGTAGTTCTCATTTATTTAAAATACCATAGACTATGTGCATGCCCAATTCCATACTTGGATTACACCTATGTGGGAGTACCTGAAATTGAAAGTGTGGAAATAGCGGCGGCTACCACTGCGATACGAGAATAACCCCAGCCCACAGGGAAGGGGGAATTTTTAAATCAAAATGCCCTTGTAAGACCAAAAAATCTTGGTTGTAGTGCATCAATAGGAACATGGGAAAAACCCCATACCATAGGGCTGAGGGCATTTTTACCTCAAATCCTCGAACATCGGACATCTTTCTTCCACTATCTAGAAAGAACGATGGACAGAGGAGTTACACATTCCACCCCTTCTCGTGGTTTTCACCCTTCGAGACAAAGGTGTGTTACGAGGTCAGACCAAGGATCCCTTTGGGTAAATCATTGCCATTTAATCCAAAGAATATCACAGAATGGAAAGCGAAAGTCCAATAAAGGTCACAAAAAACCTTCATACAATTCGGCCCCAGGTACACCACCCCCAATGTGGTACACCTCAGTGAATGTGGTAAAATTCAACCCCATGGATCTCAAAAAAATGACATAGTGGTAGAGGATGTGAAGGAAGATGGTTTCCTCATAGAGTCATCCCACATCGAGCTTGATGGAGTGGATACTCGAAACCAAAGGGTGGTCCTAAATCTCCCCCCCCCCTCAATCAATTTGACATTACCTCACACGCGAAACCACAATATAGAGAAGAATAAATCAAATTTCGTCTATGAAATACCTTCTCCTACCCCTTAGAGTGTGTCTTTCACCCTCAAGGAAAGGTTCTCCAAGAAGGAGGAAGAAATAAAGGAGCTCAGGTGAATTAATGTTGAGCTACGTCAAGGGAGCTACCTTGTCGGATGTGTTCCCTATGTGGAACATCAGTAGGTGCTCCTAGAAGAGGTGCCCATGCCATAGACACTCATCCCAGGGAATGAATCCAAGCTCGTAGGACCATTCAACCTAACCCTATAAAGATACCAAGACTTCCCCCCATTGAGAAGACAAGCAGAATATTTTCACACAAACCGACAAATAATACCTTCAATTGGGTGTCAACCCCAAATTCCAATAGCACCGACATGCCTAGTCTTGGACACTACCACATCATCTCAAGCTCAAGTCTGATAGGACATGCATCAAGGGCTCTTAAACATCGTCGAGTAGCTAACAACTTGACTAGAAGAAATGGAGGGGTGGCTCGCTCTGATACAACTAGATTTCAAACCCTACCACGAGTGGGTGAGAAATTTTCCACCACCACCAAACTTTGGGAACCCCATATTCCAAGTATTCAATGTCTTGGGGGACCCGGAACAACATTTGATACACTATGACTCTTACCATGACCCCATGATGGAACCTCTAGAGTAGAAAAAAGCTATAAAACTCAGGTGCTTCATACGAACCCTATGGTGATCAAATTTCATATGGTATAATAGCCTTCTGGCCAATTCAATTATAGGCTGGGAAGACCTCTTGTGACAGTTCCTCCTCTATTTCTGTTCAATGATGCCCAAGACGGTGATCAATGATCTCATGAACTACAAGAAGAAAGAGAATGAGAGAGTCTCAGACTTCATTTCCATATAAAAGGGCTTGACATATTCCTTGAACCAACCACTCCCCCTTGATGAGATGCTCTTCATGTGCATCGATAACATTCCGGGTGAAATGTGAATGCCACTCATTCTAGGGAAGTACAGCAATGGGTTTAGATACTTCTTTGCCATTTCTCAAAGGATATAAGGCTCCTTGCAATAGACCAACCTTAATTCCTGAGTGGCCCCATCAGCCCAAGAAAAAGAACAGAAAAAGATGAAGCATCTTTTGTCATTCTTAAGCCACCCTGGAACCATATCCATTTACAAGGCCCCCATCGAACCGTATGGGTCCCCTGGGATGGAAACAACTACCCCCACCTCAGCAAGATGAGTGATGGGGTTCTAAAATAAATAATTTTTAAGAATTAATAAATAAGGTTTAATTATCCTGAGATGACTAGGTCTGCGGCTATTTCATAACCTCCATGAATTGCAATTTTCTCCGGCTACCAAATCCCACGACGGCCGATGAAGTGGGTCTCGACGACCATCCAAATTATTTTCCATATCACCTGATACTAGGACACAACATCTTGGAATGATTTGTTTTCAAGTACCACCTGAAAAATATGGTGGATTCTGGTCAAGTAAATTTGGGCCCTCCACAAGCACAAGTAGCATATGTCTCCACCTCCGACTCAAGAGAGGAAGAGGAGTGGAAAAAATCACCACCAAGGATCAAAAGTTAGACAATTGGATGACCCAGAAGACTGTCAACCGAGTTCATGGAATCCTCCAGGAGTAGTTGAAACAACCAACTAGGCCCCCAAAAGCTCTCAATACAACACATCCATCCTCCTCATCCCTGCAGTCCTCTAAAGGACAGAAGGGCAGAAACCAAGAGCAAGAAGATGAGATGGAACCAAATCCAAATTTAGTGTTGAAATTTTAGGACTTCATTCCAATAGTATTTGTACAATGGGAACCACCCCACCAAATGGTACAACGGGCAATGCCCCACAAAACAGTACAAGGGGAGCTGCCCCGCCAAATGACACCATCAAAAGGATATAGTCAAACAGAAAAAAATGTCAGATAAAGAACTAATCATCAAATCCATTAATGTCATTCACTTGATGGAATCCTTCTCTGATAAAGACAATGGCCACAAACATGAAATCCATGCACCCAACTAGAGAGTCGAGGGAAGGGGCCATGGAGGCCGAAGGTTTCTTGGAAGGCATGATCGTGGATGGATTCAAATTCCCAACCACGCCACACGTTAAAATGTTAAAATCATGAAAACTTGCAGAAGGACCCTCTGACAGGTAGAACAAGAACTAGAATGATCCTTCACCCCCATCGGAAGAAATCCATGCCCAGTTATCTTGGAATATTTATCAGGGGAAGAACAAATACCGAACCGCCCTAAGTATACAGGAGGACCAGTTCGTCCAAACATGGAATGGACTACAACACCGCCAGATCCTGTTACAAAGGGCAAACCACCTACATCCAAATATTGAACCCCTAAAGTGTCTGTGAAAGAGAAACCCCAAGCTGGGAAGTGCTGACCTTTAGAGCATAAGTATGATATTTTAAAGCAGCTGGATTTAGTACTAGAAAAGTTTTCAATCCTAGATACGTTGAGCCTATCCACATATCTTAGGGAGGCACTTATAGAATCCTTGTTAAGTCCCCATGAGTTCGAATCTGATGCAGCAGTAGCCGAAGTCTACCGGATGGAGACTAGTCTTGAAGAATGTCATGATGTCATCTTCTTCAGAGATAGGGATGAAGATTCCATCGTGAAATGGAAAATAAAACCCTTATATGTGTCTAACAAGATAAATGGAATTGATGTTCAGAGGATCTTCATCGACAACATCTTTGGGTTCAATCTCCTCCCACTGCGAACGCTTCTTCGGCTAGGATATAATAAAGAAATCTTGACACCCTACAATACAACTCTGCTGGGAAATGATAAAATTGAGAAGAAACTATTGGGATGAATCAAGCTTAAAAATATGCTTTGAGATCTCATATCAAACTCCAAGTTCCTGGTGGTGCAGCAAAGTATGACCTTCAACATCCTATTAGGGAGTCCTTTGGATATATCAGTGAAAATAAATTCCACCCTCATACCATCAGTACATAAAAAGTTTCATTAATGAAAAAAATGGGATGTTGCATGCCGATAAATATCTATTTGAGTTTTTTGAATTACATTATATTGACGTCGGGTTATATGAATCAGAATAAAAACATCTTTCGACTGACGTATTTGATTGAATCAATCCCCTGTATGGATTGAAGATGGATCCCGCCAATCCCCTCTAGAAACTTTGGGAAGAGTACGTACTACCCATTAACCAGGTTGAATGTGTAAGTAAAAGTCCAGATGTCGACTCAGTTATCTACACGGTCTCTGTTACAAACATTGAGCCCAAGTACATGAAAGAGCTCGATGAATCCCATGTTTTTAGAAAAAACCCTATCAAAGATACTCTTAGCCCATCCACAGGACATCAAATTGTAATTGCCTCACACACTAAGGAAAAAGGTGATTTCTCCCCCAATATTAGAGAGTTAGTCTCAAAAATACTTTCTTCATTGGAAGAGGAAGATGATGAAGATGATGAAAAAGAAGAAGAAGAGGAATAAACCCTCAATGATTCTCCTTCTAAATTCAATTAAGGTGACTCCACCACAATCGATGAATTTGAGGAGATAAATATGGGCACCGAAAATGACCTGCATCCCACTCTGATTAGTGTGACTATTCCTGTTAAGGAGAAGGAGGCGTATACCTCCTTCATAAAGAAGAATCAAGATATCTTTTCCTATAATTACACAAAAATTATATACCTCAATACTGAGGTCTCCACCCATAATCTAGGATTACTAAAAGATCATTGGGGCTATAAACAGACATCCATAAGGACCCACCAAATGCATGCTTCCAAAATAGAGGTTGAAGTTGACAAGATGATCAAAGAAAACTTCGTATGGTAGATCTAATATCCGACCTGGCTAGAAAACATAGTCCCTATCAAAAATAAGAATATGCATATTATAATATACATTGACTTCATGGAACTTAATTGGTATTTCCAAAAAGATGAATTACCGGTCCCGATCATATAATTTTTTATCAATGCAACATCCAGGTATGAAGCTCTCTCTTTTCATGGACAACTATCCTAGATATAATTAGATCTGGATGGCCTGAGGAGATGAATAAGCTACCGTTTTTAGGTCCCATCATTGGGTGTTCTATTATAAATTGATTCCCTTTGGTCTAAAGAATGTTAGCGCCACATATTAGTGCACCATGCATAGAATCTTTAAGACCTTCTTGGGGAAATTCGTTGAGTGTTATATCAAAAACCTTTTGGTTAAATCACAACAGCACTCAAGCCACCTGGCTGACTTTGAAACCATCTTCAACAAATTGTGAAAACACAGTTTAAAGATGAATCCCTTTAAATGCACCTTTGGTGTTACCTCAGGAAAATTCCTTGGCTTCGTCGTACTCCATCGTGGCATTAAAGTCGACCCCGAGAAGACAAAATCCATTCTTGGAATGTCACCATCTCACAACCTCACTGAGTTGATAGGTCTCCAAGGAAACCTTTCCTACATTCGGTATTTCATAGCCAACCTAGTAGGTGAAAGTATACCTTTCACCAGGCTCATGAAGAAAGGAGTTATGTATGAGTGGGATAATGATTTACAAGAAGCATTTGACAATCCTAAAATATATCTCCAAAGACCGTCGGTTCTAATGCCGCCAGTTGAGGGGAGACTGCTCATTTTATTTGTAACTACCCTAGAATGGTCATTAGGTGCCTTCCTCATGCATAAGAATGATGTCAGTAGCGAGAAAAACCTATACTACCTCATCTGAATAATGATCGATGCTGAAAATCAGTATTCGAATATTTAAAATAACTGCCTAGCCCTAATATTCACAGTTTAGAATATTAGGCATTACCTGCAACATTGTGAGGTCCAACTAGTCTCCTGATGCAACCTGCTCAAATATATCCTCAACTGTCCCATGCTAAATTGGATCCTATAATGATGGTTGGTCATCCTAAAATTGTTTGAAAAATTTTACATTCCTAGAAATCCATCAAAGTCCAGGTGTTAGAAGACTTTCTGGATGAGTACCCCTCAAAATAAACAACATCGTTGGAAGACAAACATCTGTATGAAAAATTGTTTCCATTCGGGAGGACCCCCAGATGTGGGAAATGTACTTTTATGGTGCTTCCTGAAGCCCGAAAGGAAAGAGGATGGAGGATCCCAAACTCAACAAAGTGGGGTTGGGGGTCATACATGTATCTCCTAAAAATTTCATCTTTCCTTACTCATTCCTGATTTTAGATGTGTGTAAAAAAGATGAAGTAGAGTATTAGACCCTCATTGTAGGCCTAGAATTGTATCTCCAGGTGCAAGACAAATACCTAAAAATAAAGGGTGATTCAGAGTTAGTCATCAAACCAGTCAACAATGATTATGCTATCAAGAAAGAAGTATTAGTTCCCTTGATGAACCATGTTCGATCACTAATGGAAGAATTACCATTAGAACCAATATTGACTTATGTTCCCCGGTCACAAAATTCTCAAGCCGACACTTTGGAAAATGCAGCCACAGCCTTGGACGATCCTGATCGGGATGAAATAGTCATTAGAATTCATCACTGAGGGATGTCCTTGACATTCATCTAGGGAAATTTGGAGTAAATCAATTAAATTAGTCCTATTCTTGAGGCTTATGGTTGTACCACTGGTTTCTTGTCGTCCATTACAAATTACCTTCAGAATAGGAAACTCTTTCCAGATAGGGTTGAAAGGGAGAAGGTCCTAAGATAGGTAGTCAATTTTGTCCTATACAATGGGGTAAACCAATAAAAGGTTCTATAAAAACAAGGCCTTGACGGAGTCCTTCTCAGGTGCATTGATGGAGAAGATACTACAACTGTCATGAAAGAGGTGCATGCTGGAGCTTGTGCATCGCACAAGTCATCAACCAAGCTCTCTAACCAAATATGAAGGCTTGAGTATTACTAGCCTACTATGATACATGATTGTTCCACATTCATCAAGAATTGTCATTCCTATCAAGTTCATGCCAATTTCATACACCTCCCCCAAAGTTACATCATATAGCTAAGTAATCTTGGAAATTCGTTTCCTGGGGGTGGATGTTGTGGGACCATATCTTCCCACTACAGCCAGACAATTCAAGTTCATACTCACAGTGACTAACTTCTTTTAATAATGGGTCGAATCCATACCACAAAAAGAAGTCAGGGCGAAAAACATCTTCAGCTTTGTGAGGGACAAAATCATCACCAGATTTGGTGTCCCTCAGACAATTCTGATTGAAAATGGAAAAAACTTCTGATCTATTGAGTTGGAAAAGTTATAACAGGAGTATGGAATTAAAGTGAATCATTCTTCCCATTTCCACACAGTGGCCAATGGTCAAATAGGATATTTCAATAAGACTTTTTCCAATATATGTAAAAATATGGTTGATAAGGACAAGAAATTGTGGCCAGACAAGATCCTTCTTGCTTTATGGGATTACCGGACCCCGAACCACACTTCCGCATAGGCAACCTTGTACTCACTAGTATACAGGGCAGAAGAAATTATACCTATCAAAATCCAAGTGCCATAACTTTGTGTGGACAATTTTGATCAATTGTACGTGGATGAGAAATCCCAAAGATGGTTTGATGAGTTAGAGAAGCTAGACAAAAAAAGGTTTCACACTCTACACCATTTGGAAATCTACCAAAACCTGATTGCACGAGGCTTTAACAAAATGTTCGCCTTTGATCTTTCTTTGAAGGAGAAATGGTGTTATTCCTCAGAACCCTAATTACACTCAAGAAGAAGTCCCCAAATCTTGAACCAAATTGGTAAGGACCATATGTATTATATAGGGTTTATTCCAATGGAGCATATGCCATGATTTCATTGGAATGGAATCTCATCATGGCTCCCACAAATGTGAATTTATTGAAGAAATAATTTTCATTATAGCAACAAAAAATTCCATGGTCCGAGCTATATGACCCTAAACTATGAATAAAAATGCCCCAAAATGTTATGGTCTAAGCTCTATGACCCTAAAAAATGAGTAAAAATGCCTCACAATGTTATGGTCTGAGCTCTATGACCCTAAACTATAAGTAGAAATTCCCCACAATGTTATTGTATGGGCTCTATGACCCTAAACATTGAGTATAAATTCCTCATAATGTTAAGGTCTGAGATCTATGACCCTAAACTCTGTGTAAAAATGCCCCACAATGTTATGGTTCGAGCTCTATGACCCTAAAATATGATTAATAATGCCCAAAAATGTTATGGTCCGAGCTCTATGACCCTAAAATATGAGTAAAAATTCCCCAAAATGTTATCGTCCGAGCTCTATGACCCTAAACCATGAGTAAAAATGCCCCAAATTTTTATTTTTCAAGATCTAGGACCCTTAACTATGAGTAAACATTCCCCACAATGTTATCATCCAAGATCTATAACCCTAAAATATGTCTAAAAATGCCCCACAATATTATGTTTCAAGCTCTAAGACCCTAAACTATGAGTTATAATACCCCCAATTTCATGGTCCAAGCTCTATGACCCTAAACTATGAGTCATCGTCCTTTCCACATGACGTTAAACTGTAAATAACTTGTCCCTAAAACATGAAAATAATATGTGACTCATGTCCTCACCATAAGATGTTAAACTACATGACACAAAACATCCTAATCGCATGATAATAAACTACATGATCTATCACAGAACTACGTGTGGCTTGATTCTTGCCATTGCAGGATATGCAGCGACACCTCGATCCTTGATCCTGGCCCAACTCCCATAAAAAATGCCTCCATCATGCAACTTATCTACCCATATTCATAAGGGAAACCCTTATCACTCCTTATTTCTCACATCAAGAATAAAACTCATGATCTTAGGATCAATGTTTGGGATTCTCTTACAAAAGAAAACTATAGTGTAATGTGGTAGACCCGGCAACCGTGATAGATAAAATGAAAATGTTCCTACCCCTTTGACCGAGACAAATCAATATAAGGAGAATTCAGAATAATGTGTGGATTGATTCCTGTCCTCGTAGGATACATAGCGGTGCCTCGATCCTTAATCTTGGCCCAGGCCCACCAGCACAGAAAAATAAAATGCCCCTATCATATTCTCTACCTCCCCGCACATGCGAAGGAGACTCTGTGACCACTCATTGTTTCTCACATCAAGTATAACTCACGTGAGCTTATGATCAGTGGTGTCGATTATCTTACACAAATAAATCATCAGGGAATATGGTAGACCTAGCACCCGTGTCAATTGAAACAAAAAAAATCCCTTACATGTCCTCACACATGGACCGAGCCAAATCGGTACAAGGAAAATTCTGAACTACTTGTGGCTTGATTCCCTCCCTTGCAGGATATGTAGTGATACCTCGATCTTCGATCCTAGCCCAGCCATCATCATAAAAAAAGTTCCCTGAAGTGTTCATACACATCGAGAAAAAATTTGTAGTGAACATTCATAACTATGTGTGGCTTGATTCCATCCCTCTCAGTATACGTAGTGATGCTTGATCTTCGATCCCGACCCATCCACCAGCACACAAAAATGCCCCTTTCCCCTATATGTAGGTCATACTTGTATGGGGATCCCATGAAAGGTCCTATCACATGACAATAAATTGATAAATTCCTCAAAATTTATGTGTGTCCCAATCCTCGACATTAAGAGATTTCTCACATGCCTCTCATGGGAAGTCAAAAGATCCTACTTCCACCTATACATATGGGTCAAACCTATGTGGAAGCTCCAAGTAGTTCACAGTTAATCATGCTCTGGGTATTCTAACATTTTCAGGCACATCTTTCCTATTTTTCAAACTCCATACCTTGAGAAAACATGGATCCACATAATCATTCAAGTCCATATGAGATGGAAGGATAGTGTCCCGCAAACACCTTTTCTTGACTATGCACATTATGCCTCAGTGGCTCTGCATAGGTTGCTCCCAAAAATGGCTGTCAATCAAAGGAAAATTCATCCCTGGGAGATTCCTCTCCTATCTTAGTATGCTGAATGGCTTTCATGCCCCATGTCGTCCCTCCTGATTCACGTTTTTCCATGAGACTATGGTTTACACCTTTTATCATCACTCACATCTAAGGAATTTCGAAGCATCCGGATTGTGATTAACCTAAAACTATTGAAGATCTTTATGAGAGTAAATAATCCTCACTGCATGACTCTAAACTGCATAGCATCACATCCTCACTGTATGACTCTAAACTGCATAGCATCACATCCTCACGGCATGACGTTAAACTACAAGGGAAAAATCATCCTTGATGTACGACGTTAAACTGCATAACAATGGTTTTAGCCCAAAAGTTCCCTATAATGATGGTTTTTATATTCCTAAGAAATGACACAGAATCCTCATAATCTATTGTTTCTCACACTGATCATAGCTCATGTGAGCTTAGGGATTTTACTAAGAGATCCACCATGGCATTATGGAAAACAATCCAGGAATTTGGTCCTAAGATCATGACCCTAAAAGGCATGTCACGATTCCCTCCTCGAATCAGAACCCCATGGACTAGCCATGTGATGTTAAATAACCATGTATCCCAAATATGGAGCGAATACCTCACGCTACATATGAGTCAGATCTACATAAGGGACACCTGATTCCATGAGTAAGTCGCAGCCCAAATGTCCCCAATATGTCTGGGTACACTCCTACCATATTTCAAACTCCATTCTATAAGTGATATTGAATCTAAATAACCCTCCACTGCCATCTTGGATGGAATTCTAGTGTCTGGTGGACACCTTTCCTTGACTATGTATATCATTCCTCAATGGCTCTACTTATGTTTCCCACAAAAATGGCCATTAATCAAAGCCAAATTTTTCCCCAGGATAGTTCTCTCCTATCCCAATATGCCCAATGGCTTCCAAGCCTCATCACATACCTCCAGATTCAAGGGCTCTCAAAGTCATTATTTACACTTTCTTCCTTACACATGCTCTGGATATATCAGAGCATATTGGCCCGATTCATCTTTGGTCCCTTTTGAAGTTTCTAAAGATATCTCATCTGTATGCGTGAAGTTGATCCGCATGAGAAATAAGAGTGCCCCACTCGTTTCTAGGATTACCCAAAGAATCTCAGTTAAAATTCCTCCTTTTGTGTTCAGTAGAACCCCTAGTATAAGGAAAAATACTGTATTCAAAAAGATACCAATCTTCATAATCCTCAATGGCCATCAAGGATGGATGGTCGGTGTCCTTCGGACACCTCTGCTTGACTATATAAATTATACCCCAGTGGCTCTGCATATGTCACCCACAAAAATGGCCATCAATCAAAGGAAAATTCATCCCCAGGAGAGTCCCTTACATCTTCTGTATGATCGAATGACATTCATGTCTGGTCACACCTATGGATTTGGAAAAATCCTGGATGACGGCTTATGTACCTTTTTCTTTGCAAGTGCCCATGACATGAAAAATACTCTTAACTGAACTGGCCATTCACCAACTCTCCCTCACGCAATTAAGAAAGGTGTGGGAACAGTTTCCCACTCAAAGATGATATAAATATTCCTAATGTTTTTAGACAACACTACCCAGTCCAGCCACCCATTGTGGCTCCCAACATCAAAATAAATCCAAAATGTTTCAAATCCCACCAGGCCATCAGAAATGGATGGCCAGTGTCCTACGGACACCTTTTATTGACTATGAACATCATGCCCTGGTGGCTCTACATATGTCGCCCACAAAAATGGTCGACAATCGAAGGAAATTTCATCCCTAAGAGAGTCCTTTCCTAACTCTGTATGCCTAAAGAGGATCTCGAGCCACATGCATGTCCAGAATCTACAAATCAAGGGTCAAGGAAAATCCTCAATCCATGCTTGAAGGGTATTATAACATTCTCAGCTAATAGTCCCAAGTAAGGTCCATGCCCTGTTAATTCTGGTCAAATATGTTTGACGAAGAACATCAATAATAAATTTGATTGGCAGAACTATGAAATTCTAATAAAAAATAAGCCATACTTTCCAGAAGAAAAATCCACAAATGGAACCTCTGGGAAAAATTCGATTATCGGTTCATTAAAAAAGGAAATATTGAGCCATCAAAAAAGTCATAAAGCTTGTTAGGTTGAAAAACCGTAAAGGTCGGCTAAGGAAAAAACCAAGTTATACCCGCTAAGCCTGTACCAAGTAGGCTTAGGTGAAAATTAGGGTAACAAAAAAATACCAAAAAGTTCGTTGAGTTTTCCATAAACCCCTATAAATAGTCGAACTATGCTAGCTGAGTCCTACGGATTAGGAAAAAATTAGAGGCCGATTTGATTATTTCAGTTTACTAATTTCCTGTCATGGTTCAAAATTAATGCATCATTGAAATGATGTTGACATAATAGTAAAATTCATAGAGATAGAACTTAGAGGAAAATCAGTTCTATAATATTCCATAAAAATATATGGTGGGCATACACAACCTAGAGCCTCTCCTTGTGAGAAAGATGGGACCTTTACAGGAGACATTCAGCAGAGTATCAAAGTTTCATCAATGATTGCAGAGGCTCCTCAACTTATTGGCAAAGCTTCAATAAGTTCACAGTATCGGCTTCTGCACTCGCCGGTAGTGCCTCTACTTACCTCATGGCTTGGAGGTTGGTTCTCTCTCCCTCTTGAATTTTCCATTTCCCCTCCTCAATGGTAATTGTGGCACGGGCCCACTCCTACTTTGTCCATTCTAGTTTCTGGATTTGTTTATCAACTTCCTAGTCAAGATGCTCCATTAAAGACTCCTACTGTATGAGTTTGTTTTGATAATTCACAACCATTCCAGTATGAGTGGAAGCTTTATCAATGAGAATTTGTCTTATAGCAGCCAGATAATATGTTGACCCTGCCATGGAGAGTCGATATTTAAGCGAACCAGTTGCTTCCCATGCAGAAACTACCTATATTACTATATCTTAAATTTCATGATAGTTGAATCCACCGAAACCCAGAACTACAAATTGAAGGTGTAACTTTGAAAATTTTACCAGCAACTCGTTCAATAGAATCGGGGAGATTAATCCCCAAATGTTCATCCATGTATTTTGTCGAGTGGGATGAAAATCGGTTAGGATCTTTCGATCATTCTTGGAATCACTCCTTGATGATGAAATGTATTTAGGAATAAACATAACTAGAGAGGGACTTGATTCAGAAGCTACAACATGAATTGACCCTACAACAACCTCATCTCTGTTAATTATAATTGATAGTAAGGTATGGATGTTTGCCATTTTCAAAGCTTGTGGTTGTGATTCTAAGGATAGAGAAGAGGTGACAATACCTCCCACCCCCGAGGTGGTACCACTATCTAAATCAGGTGACACTACATGTAGAGACTCATACTTGACATACATAGACATTACATTACTTTTGTAGAATACTTAATACATAACAAAAACAGACACCAAAGGACTGTAATAGTTTAGTGTCTTTGGAAACTTGGAACATAATCTTCTAATCATGGTGAAAAATCTTCAACATCTCCCATAAATATCTCCCCTTTTTTTCTTACCTAAAACCTTTCTTTATATCATGGGTAAAAGAAAACATAAAAAGGGTGAGCTCAAATGTTCATTAACGGTAAACATAGAGAACATAAAACAATCCATAAACATTTGAATGCAAAAACATGATCTTAAAATCTAAACATCAAAATCTTGAGCAAAGACATAAACCTTGGAAGTATGTAAGGCATATATCAAAATGTAACATCAATCATGATAAAATAACATGGGAATAATACATGTAATTGTGGAAAACCATTAATAACATGATATTATTTCCATAGTATCCAAGGCATTACTGCCACGACCATCTTAGTGGACAAAGTCCCTTTCTAAATCGAGTTCACTTCTCGTTCCAGTCCTGTATCACTGAACCAGATTAACTTACCATTCCAGCCATGTCTATCTCATGATATATAAATCTTTACCCAATTAATTGGAGGGAGATATAGTCCCAACCATCTCATAATGAAACCATTCTTATGTGTGCCACAAAATCATAAATCATAGCATAACCAATGTAATAAAAATGGGATTCTTAAACATCATGCCATCATAACATAATCCATATAAGATAAAATGACATCATAAAAAACATTCCATCATAACATAATAAAATCAATGTAAAAATAGGGATAGAAATATAACCCTATATTATCTTATATGGAAAATAATTTTGATAAAACACTTGAACTCCATTCTTAAGGAAAATTTCCTTTCTAATTCAAAAACATTTTCCCTTACTTAACATGTCATAAAATTTTAAACTAAAAGAAGTTAATTAAAAATAAATTTGAAAACTTGTAAATAAATCTTCATGGAAATAATGTTCTATGAAATCATAAAAATCCATTCATGCTGTATAAGTTTAAAAAACATTTTTCTCATACTTTGGCCAGAAAAGTCAAAAAGTACCTCGTACCAAAAATGACAAAAGATTCCTTTCATATATTTTACTAAAAACTCACCAATGGGTAAAATTGGATTCAAAAAATTATATGAGGATATAAATAATATTACATAATGAGGAAACATGGTTGTGAATGATAAATATTCCCCAGTAAATTCTGAATTATAAACAATCTCAGATAAAAATGATATTGCGATATTTTCCCTTACCTTAGGTCCGATATGCTTAATACATATCCGAACCTCCTATATAATGATTTAAATAATTTCATTTAATTATTAAAGAATCACATTCATTGTTATGATATTATATAAGGGTCACGTATGACTTTATATTACCCATTCTTCTGTAAATTCCATGTTAAAGCTGCGTTTTGGGTAAAATCGTTTTATTTATCATACGTGTTTGGACTTGTTGTTCTTGATATTATTATTACTTATATAATGATTTATTTACTTAAAGAATGTAAATCATGATATATATATCATATATATTCAGAATATTTATATATATAATAGATAGATTAATGAAATGAAATACACTGTTCATGGAGACAGTAGGTCGTACATACGCATGAAAGTTGTTTTCCTTTCCTTATTGACTTGAATGGAAGTAAGTAGATGATATATATATATATATATAAATATAGTAGCTTCATTATTTCATATATTTCATTATTATTCATTGTATATAATTTATAATCATTCTTGAATGGTTAACATGGAGAATGAATCTCATCGCGTTGTGGAGACGGTAATCCGTACGTACGCACAAGCGATGATATCGTTACCATAATTATTGAATGGAATTGGAGTGGATGATATAATATCTCAGAATCAGTATAATTTTATAATAACCATATATATTTATTCTTTACACCATTATACACATCCAAGTAAGGTGGTGGTGGAAAAACATATTACACCACAGCGTGGATACGGTATTCCGTACGTACGCATGCGTGGTGATTTCGTTTTCCGTAGGATGGATAGAAGGTGAAATGGAATTTTTTTCATATTTATAATAATATATTAGTATATTAGTGATACTGATGTTATTAATTTATAATGAAACAACTAAACAAGAAGAAGTTCATGAAGAAAGAAACTTGAATGAATCGGTAGAAGAGATTACCTCTTCTTCGACGCACCTCTTTTAAGCTTCCTCTTAAGGCACTAGAGTTGGTATTTTTAGGAGAAAAGAACCTCTATAATGTTTATAGGTATGTTGAGAAGGGAAATGGTCTGGGTTTGGCCGAGCATGAAGGCTCAAAATTGTGTAAAGAGAAGAGGGAGGAGGTGACCTTTTATAAGGGAGGAGAGGGGCACCTTTGAAAATCTCAAAAATATTAATTTATAATAAATCAAACCCCACATAAAAACCTCCAAAAATGACTCATATTCTAATATTAGATGTGATAGGGTTGTAATCGCATAAAATAATAAAATTTAGACATGTTGGAAATTTATTTTAAACCTGATCAACTTGATTTATCCTTATTTAATCTATTTAATTTTATTTGTGGTAATAAGATTCTAAATTTTAAATTGTTATAAATAATTACTTATGTGTTGTTAATTTTCCATAATTGGATAATTTATTACATTGTAGACCATATAAATTTAAATTTATAATTTTTAAATATTTTTGTGATTTTTAAACAATTTTATATTATTTTATTTATATAAAATAACAATAGTGTCAATTTTGACACTATTCATTTATTTGAATTTAAATAAACTCCTAAACAGAATTTATGTTCGAAATAAAAGATTTAATAGATTCATAACATGTCATATTTATCTAGAAAATTCGTGTATCTCATTAAATAGTTCATATAATATTTATTTTAATATTTTTAAAACCATTTATTTGATATATCAATCAATAAAATAATTTCAACATCACTATTGTGTCACCTTTAATGATAATTATTTAATCCCTAAAAATTATAAATAAATTTACATGATGTATATAATATTATTATATTTATGTATACTATTTATTTTCGAAGTTTCATGAAGTTTATCACTAAATTAAAATTATTATACTTATAATATTTAAGAGAGTGACATGTTATCAGTTTCTTTGGTTTTAATAATAATTAAATTATTTTCATGGTCAAAAGTCCATAAAATGAAACTAATCCAACACTTAGGTGATATGAGTCTAATTTTAGTCATCCAATAGAATTTTTGAATGTGTTAGGGTAATTTTATAATCTTATTTTTACCCATAATTACCCGATTTATCTTTAAGTGAAGTAAATAAAAATTACCGTAGTTACTATTCATAATATCAAAAAAATAAAAGTAATATATTAACATAATTTGAACCCACTGAATAAAAATATGGAATCAATTTTTCAAAATTAAAAACACAGAAGTTTTAGTAATTAAATTAAAATTTATCTCGTTGTTAAGAAAACGGGTTTTAAAAGTTAAAATATTGCCAAAGATTGAAATGTTTTTACCTACGAATTCAATGTAAAATTAATGGTAATGAAATTCATTATATTAAATGGTAAAAATATATTATATTTATACTTTAAAACCATTAAATATTAAAATTTAACTATATAAATTATTGCGATGAAAAACGTTGTTTTTAATTAAAATATAGCGTGTTTTTACTATTCATTAAAATATGAATGTTATCAGAATAATATGAAAAATTTATCCAAAGTAAATTTTTATATCCTGATTCCAAAGAAGAATTTTATTTTTTCAAATTGAAATTATAAACATGTCAAAACTAGATTTAAAGTGGGTGTAACATCAAAAGGTGGTAAAACTGCATTTTTTTAAAGATACTTATTTTACCCGAAAAATTTATTTTGTTATCATACCATGTTCTAGAAAATGTGTAAGATGAATAATAATGTTATAAAATTCAAAATTTAATTAATACCATTCATAACAGCTAGTCCATAATAATATTATAACAATATATCAGTGTTTAGTGAAACCCGATATTGCGTACTACACACATTATCGAGGAAGGTTTTGATTGCGTGTAATGCAACCCAAGTCAGGGATACATGTAGTGAAATCTCTTTTTGGTGTAGCATACAACACAATACATCAATGAAATTAAAAATAATAATTCTCATAAAATCACGGGTTGTTACACTACATATTCAATTATTAGTGGCACTCTGTGGATATATAAGAATACCGAAGACCTGAGGCGATGATTTGCAGAAATATTAGCTTTCAAGGCAGCCCTCAAATGATTATCATTTAATATAAAGCATGTGGGGATGGTCAGCCCAGATTAGGATACTGGTATCAGAATCCCGGGGGCAGAAAACTTTACCCCTCTCAAAACTGGGAAAAAGGTAATGATAACCCGCTCTAAATTTTCAAGGTATGGAACATCAGCCTCTACCATTGTGACTTCACCAAATACATCGTGTGAAATAGGAAAATCAGTCTTTTAAGTGACTCCCTCTATAGCGGAAAGAGCCACTCGATCAAGATTTATTGGCTCCTCGATATTCAAAACCCCTCTAAGATCTATCGAGGCATGGGGATCACCATTGAACATGGACCTCTCCATAAAAGCCACCATGTCAGCTCGACATGGTCAGGTGAACCCCCAACTTCTATTTGACCTTCCATTATTGGGGCAGAGATGGTTTGAGTAGGGTAAGAAACATCCAAGGTGTTAGAAACACCCTCGGTCTCTTAAAATGGCTATTCTTCCCTATTGCGATCATCCTGATAGATGACGACCCTTCCTCTACCCTAAAAGGGACAAGAGTTATAGATTCTTGAGCAGTCATCATCTAGTCTCCAATAGTCCCTACATCAATGTACATATATGTACTAGTGAGTTGAAAAGATAAAGGTACTTGGTTTAATCACCAGGTAAATAGACAATTACTTATGATACCTCATCGAATACACTTGGATATCTAAGAGTCATTTATGCGCTTCTTTGACTGCTAGGGGGATGGCCCCTAAATAATATCACCAAGAGGAGCTGGAAGAGGAAACTTCTGGAAAGGGTCTGCAATAACTGCTTCCATATGTTCTTGTGCTCTAGGGGATCCCTCCGCAGTACCCCTACTGTTTAAGGAGAATACTCCCCCACCACGGTACCTCCGGCAGAATAAGTCGGGGAAGATACTATTTCCCAAGATCTTCTAGGTCCCTAAAGAATAAAATGGAAAGGGGGAAAACTTTAAACATCTCCACAATAAAAGAATTTAAGGCTGGAGGTTGCAGATAAAACTGATCCTGTCGGCTGTGGGAATACCGCCATTAATACCATGTGGTATGACTAGTAAAGCCTATACGTAGGAGCATGAAGACACTTACCCATTTCAGTCAAGTACATTGCCACTTCATCATGCTCTTCATCAGCTGAAATATAGGTAGAAGCAATGTCTCCCCCAAAACTTGGTAGATCAAAACATTCCCTCTAAAGAAATTTCCAAATATCTTCATCTGAGGCGCTGCCCTCAATTCAAATCTGACTCTCTAAGCCAATGGAAATGTGGATATAATTGGGATGGACAACAATGAAAGGATGGTACATGGGAGAGAAGAAAGTTCCAAAAACTGTAAACATTTCACATGTGTCTATGAAAACTCAGGATCTCAAGAAGAGTAATATTTATGAGATGATGAGAGAAAGTAAGAAACTTTATCCATGGAAGCTTAATAGGCGAACTGACGACGTCATCATCATTCTCATCGATATTTTCTAGTCGCAACATGGAAATTACCTGATGTGAGTACTTACAGTGACCACTTTGAGAGTGGATGCGGGTCTTGAGGTCCTTGAAATAGAGACTCTCCCTATCTGGATACTCATCAAAAGAAATTTCAATCAGTGCTGACCCCTAGCCAATGCCAATAAGGGACAATTCCCTAGTCTGGAGGAGCTACCATAAATCATGGGGGGTCGGTCATGTGTATATGAATGACCTTTCAAAAGGTCTCATTGTCTCCAATCCACTAGAAAATCGGCCTCGTGAGGAATGGATGATGGGTTCCTGGAAATAGCTCCAACAACTTGTTCAGTCGCCCATGAGGTCATAACCCCATCTTTCACAACTTTCTTGGGGGGGAGTGAATAGACCTTCAAAGGTCTTTTCTCAATCGAGAGTGTTCAGAAACTCCATTCTTCTTCCCCTTTCCTTTCACCTTGTATACCTTGGAAGTCATCACAATAGAAACCAGGTCAACTAATTGACCATTGGGGTATGACTTAACCCAGGCCTCAGCATAGTTCTTGGTAAGGAAGGGTATAGAATCCCTAGAATATGGATGTTTGGCCTAGATATGGGTATCCTCCCAGGTAAACATTAGCCGATCTATCATCAGATGGTTCTCCTGGTGAGCACTATTAAGAGCATGAGGGCACAACTTCTGAATGAAATTGAATTTTTGACTAAATCTGCAGGGTGCATAGACCTTACAAATAAGTTCCCCTCTGATATGGGAAACCAGGATGCCTTCTCATAGAAAAAAGAAGTAACCTCGGTTGATGAAGTCTTCAAGTGCATTATTTGTAATGGTACCAGTGGAGGAGTCATAAGGGTGGTAAGAGAAACGTTCATAAACATTGAGACATGCCATTAAGTCCTATTTTTCTTTTCAGTTTGCTCCTCTTACTTATCCTGTGAATCCCAAGCTGCTGGCATGACCCCGTTGGTGCTCTGAAGGTATAGAAGGAGGGAATAATGCAGAATTTTTAGGGAATTGATGAAGTAATAACCCCCCTATGTGGGCTCCCATCCATCCATAAAGAATTTGAAAAGGGCCAACCATTTGGTATGGTGACCCTCCTTCACTGATTCGGCCCAAAAGTAGTATATCTTGGCCAACACAGGGATAGCCAAATTGATGCATTTTTCGATGTCCAACTGAGTGACCAAGATAAAGGTTAAGGCTCTTACACCACCATATTCCCATATGGGTAGGATCCACCTGCTCAGGAACATGGCCAAGAAAGTTTCCAGTTGAAATAACTGATCAAAATTAGGGATGATCCCACATCCCCATTTCCAAAAATTCCCCCCTTATTAGGTGGGATAGTAATTACATACTCACATATTAGTGGATTTGGTGGGACAAGCCCTGGGTATCAACAGATTGGGCTCAAGACCAATATGCCTAGAAAAATCACCAAACCAGTCGTCAAACTGAACGTCATACTTCGGACAAGGATCGGTTTCCTTCCAAGGAATCTTCACTTGGATGATGATTTTCTTGTCCAAGGGGGGGATTCTTTCCTCATCATCCCAAATAGTATAGGGAGTATGAAATTAATTGTACATGTCCCCAATGATAAGAAATCCCAAAATCAATTGGATCTCCCAAAGGCTGATGCCAACCTCCCCATGGGTAAGATGGAAGGTGTTGGTATCTGGACTCCACCTAATTAAGAGCTATGAAATAAGGGTAGTAGGACAATTGGTGTATGTCTAAGAAACCCAAGCAGCCTCATACAGTCCCACAACCTGTAGATCAGCTCAGAATTCTTTACAACTCTAGCGAACCCAAAAGGGCCACCCCCAGTCCAAGCCAAATGATCCTATAAGACAAAGGTCCCGTCGAGATGACCAACCATGATTTTCATTAGTTTTAGCCTTACTCACGATGTTTTGGTAATAGTGGGACATCTGATCAGGCTTTTGCTGCACCCCCTCTAAGATTCAAGGTGTACAGTACAACAAAGGCCCAGAGGTAGTATCTCTCTGAAGGTAACTCCCCTCTAGAAAAAATCAAAGCCTTTGAAATATAGGTATTAATTATCCAGGAAGTGGGCTGATCAATTGGGTTTGGCGTTAGGATTGTTGTTTCATACAAAATGCCAAACCCATAAGAAGGAAGCTTGTCTGAAACTAGGTACTCTCGTTGACCCACTGTGAGAAAATTCTCAAGGGATTGGTGAAATGGAATGACCAAAGTTTTTTCGTCAACCAAAGCCACCATATCCTTTGATCTTCCATTAGAAACAGAAAAAGGGGTAGAAATAATAGCCTTATAAGAAGTAACAACATCAGTAGTAGCCTATGAATCATCTATTGTACCATGCACAAGAAGATCCAGAAGCCGATGAAAATTCATTCCAATAAAAAAATTGTTGGATAAAATCTATGGAAGAGTGGTTAAAGGACTCAAAATATGTACACATAAATGTATGGATTCTAGAAATGGCATGTGGTGGATACATACCTCGTACTACATGATACATGAATGTATCCCCACTTATGTCTGTGGTACATGGTCATGTTGTAGCACATACAACCATGGTATGTAGACAATCCGCAAGGCGTTGGCCCATGGATCGTTGGCTGGACAACAGAAAGTTTGGTGAATGATGGCCCATGAACCTGGGATTTGATTAAGTTCATGTTCAGAAATTGAGGTTTAAAGTTTGATTTTGGATTATTAATATTCTTAAAAGTCTATTTCACCGATCGAAGTGCAGTATGCAGACAATCCAGCCGCATAGCATTCTCCTATGAAAAATCTAGATTTTAAGTCTTAAAATTCCATAGTCCCATTTGAATAATCCAAAATATGGTATGTTGATGGAGATATGGTGAGGAAATCAGTTCTTGGAATATAAAAAGTTGTACGTGAATGGGATTTTCTCAAGGAGTATGGTACACGACAGTAGAGGAAGATGGGGGAATCGAGAGTACTTTTAGCCGTGAGAAACGGTAAAAAAATGACATGGGCCCCTGTATATAGGTGTGGTCCCCTCCTACCGATTCTATCTATTCTACCATGAACCATTTCAGTTCAGGGTACGTTATACATCAGAATAGTCCCATTTTTATTCAGAAAGGACACCATTCTTAAAGGGGCATTTTTAGGGTCCTAAAAACTCTACCAAGGGGATAAAATACCCCCAAAATCACTTTGAAAAAGAAATCAAGCACTTATACAAGTCTATCAAGGTGAAGGGACTCAAATTGAGTTGCAATATTCAGATGAAACTTGAAATAATTCAAGTTTTCAAGGAATTTTATGTGGCCCGTGTACCATCATTGGGAAAGGTATGCATACCAGTCAGATCGCGAACTATCAGGTACACAGAACGATCTACGAACTACTGGCCCACAGAGTGATGGCCGACGAACGAGGTAAACCATGAACTGCATTTCCCAATAATTCATACACATGAGGACCTTCCATGTACCATGCTGTAAACTCATCAGTTTGTGGGTGAAGAGAACCAGTAGTGTTCTGTAAACCATTATTGTGAATTGAATACTCTGCAGACCCCAGATTGATTGTGTCTTCCATGGGTCAGGATATTGCTTCAATGGGCCCTCACAGATGGTGTCATGTACCCAATGAATACTATTTCTCCAATGCTCTATAAAAGGAGCACAGTAAAAGTACAAATAATTGAGACAGAGGGAGATAGATAGAGAAAAGAACAAATGATGAAATCTGGAGGGAGATTTAGAGGTTGCACTCTGGCTTCTATTCTGGTTCATCAGAAAAAGCCCAAACTACGAACCACTCCCTCCACAGGTACATCCAACTTTGAACCCTAAAATGGGGGAATTGAATAATAATAATTGAACAGTGAACCTAACCAGTGAACCGCGAATCAATGAATTCTCATGTATGAACTCCCCGTAAACAATGATCCCATGTAACCCCTTTCAATATGGTTCCCCACGTAGTGCACCGCTACTCGAATTAAACTCGACATCGCATACTACTTTGATACACATATGGAACCTAAAGCGGTGTGATGGGACGCATAACACTATGGTACGTGGTTTCCTATACCCATGCCCGTGTACTGTGGTGGTACGTGTACAAACCCTCTGCCCGCATAACACTATGGTATGCAGAGCCTCCCCCATCCCGGGTAAAAAGTACGCAGAATGGGGTGTTTTTAGGTATTGTTTCTTCTAGTTCCAACCTCACCCATCCATTACCATCTTGTCCTCCATGATCCCTCCACTAACCAGTCCTCTAACATTAGGCAAAATCCACCTCTAAAGACACCATACCTATGTGATTGGACCATTGGGTGCATCAGCGTGCCACATTTAGTCTACATACCCATGGTAAGTGGAGTCACGAAGGCTCTCCCCTCAATGGTATGGGCTTAGGGAATGCCTGTGAGGCTACATTCCAATAGTAACTTGAATACCAACCTTGGGACGCTAACATGAACCTCCCCATTCTAGGGATTAAGGGTGATCACTTGCTTTTCCATTCAATGAGGAACAGTGATCAGTGGAAGGGGTTATGTTTGCTCCCCCCTTTGATGGGGATGAAACTCCTCCCCTTCCTAGAACATGTTATGACCTCCCCTTGAGGTAATTCCAAAATCTTCATGGGTAGGGAAACATGACCGCTAATTTCATCTCACATTAAAGGGTTCGTCTCTCCACACCCTTTCCCACGATCACCCCATCCTCTTCCTCCGTAGTCTCTCCCTCCCCCACCAATAGGGGAGGATTCATGTGAATTTTTTAATCTTTCACATCCTATTATTTCTAACATTGATCTTGACTCACATGGTCTTAGAGGTTTGTGATGATTATGGCATCCACATGATTTTGAACTACGAGAACTCTAATTTCTGATCAAACCAGGATACGTAGGACACCTACCAGAAGGACTAAGCTCAAAAGGGTGCCCATCCAAAAGGGTCCACCTAATCATGTTCCATCAAATGGGAAGCTTCTAGGAGTAATCCCCACACAATCCGAACTATGTGGGTTATGATTTATCCGCCAAGGATACATAGGAAGCCTTCCTTATTGGCTCGATCCGAACATCAAGTCAACTTATATCCCCTCTGGATGACGATAAACTCTAGATCACCTTAAAATATGGCACACGTTGGAATCACCTTTGTAGCATCAAATATATGTATTCTTGTGACAATCTTTCAAACCAAGGGTAGCCCATAGACACACTCTTTGGGAATGAACCAAGGATTCACAAACATATGAACATGAATTAAATCTTTAAGAGAGTCCTGGAATAGGAAACAATCCTCCCCCAGAATAGTGCATTGAGCCTGACCTTGCATCCTCTCAATTAATGGTGTCCTTAAGTGTCACTATCCAAATCATCATCCAATGAGTGCATGCCTTTGGAAAGAAGGTCAGTGAATCATGAATACCAGGTTCATTGGGAAATCTTATCTCCACGAATAAACCCGTTGGAGACCATTCGAGGAATTTATATCTGAGAAGAACCGATTTAATGAGTGCTTGAACCCACGCAATTGCCCCTTGGGACCAACAGTTCATGAAGGTTTAATTCAACCTTCTTTAAAGGATATTGACGCTAATCGGGCTGAAACAAAGGAAAGTATTTCTGCACTGCCCGTAAACACACCACCTCGGAGGAGGAATAACTCTATAAAGATTTCAACATAGTAATTTTTATCTTCCTCTCTCATATGAATCCCTCTATCTTGTTCTAAATCCATAGGTCTCGAACCCTAGGTGATTCCAGGTGCAATTTGGGTGGTCTCTACTTCTTCTGAGTTCTTCTGTTCAATGTTTGATCTCTGTGGCAGTTGTGTCTCTTCTCTCTAGTAATCATCCTTTCTTATTCTTTATTTCCATTAGTTGTAGAAATAGTGTTGTGCAACATTTTTGGATTTAGAAACCCTATGGTGATGTTTTTAGTGATTCGTCTAGATTCATTGTTCTATCTTCTTTTGGGGTTCAGTCATTTATTTTTTATGGTGTTTTGGGTGCACATTCTTTGATGTCTGCTATTATGTACACTCTTTTTGATCTTTTTTGTTTTAGGAATGTGATTATAAGATGTGGGAATTAATATTATGGACTTCTTTATTATCTTTTAATTCCATTAGGTGTTGGTGTATTCCATTGTAGGTGTGTGCGATCCAAGTTTGTGGTAGGGTGTTTTATCTCTAGCCTATATTGGATGAACGATATTGCTCCTATTTTATAAATTAAATTATAAATGAATTGGAATGATTGATTTGTGTGCATAAATGGATTTTGATAAAATATGGGTTTTCTGTTTGTTTTGGGTAAAGTGAAATAGTGTTTTTAATGCATTGAAAATGATTTGTGAAATGGGTTTTCAAAGAATGTTTTGGTGGAATAAAGGGGTTGTAAAATTGTATAGAAAATGTATAACCCTTTGAAATGATTTATGAAATTTAACACATGGGAAGCCTTTGGTACATAGTTGGGAAGCATAGCTTGGGGCCATCATTTAGGTTATTTTTGGGTGGTTCACTCCCGCTTCTACATAGACATGTTGTTCTAGGGACTTGGTTTCACATTATTGGGGGAGTTCACTCATGGGGTGTTTTTCATCTCATTATGTCTATGTTCTAAAGACTTTAGTGTTCACTAATCAGTGATTTTGGTATGAGTAGTCTTATAGTATGAATTGTTGTGATCCTTGGACTATTTACCATAACGTATGGCTTTTCACTATTTGTATTTATTAATGGAAATGATGTTTTGGAACTAATTTTACCTAGCCTGTTTTGGAACTATGGAAAATAGGAAATATTTTCCATGACTTGTACATAAAACTATTTTATTTATTATAATTCCATGTTTTATTTTAAATAATAATACTAGGATTATTTTTACAAATAATTTATATGGAACACCTTGGTGGGATCCTACCGAGCCTACTAGATTGCACCATGTACACCCCTTTGGTGGTGTATAGAACTTATTATGTATTTTGATATAGGGAAAATAAATGTACCACAGTGAGTAATCAAAGTTTCTATCATATGGGTATGGGAATATGGGGGTGATATTGTGGTATGTTTGCCATATATCACATGGAGTATTTGGTTTTGTTCTAGTTTCCCTTTTTTCTAACCTATTCCTTGGAGTTTGGTTTAGCTATTTTGAGTTGTATCATTTCTATAATTTTCATTCAATTATGGAATATCTTTATTATTGTTTTTATTATTTTTAACTTCTTCTATGTGTATATATATATTAACTTTTTTATTTTTTAGGTTGTGAGAAATCAATTTATCTGGTATTTTTTGATGCCTGAGTGCTGGTCTCCAGCTAGTGGGGGTCAAGAACTCCCTTAATGTATGTAGTAGACCAGGTCATGACACAATTTTTACAAGTATACCAAGTCAGTTCATTAAAATTTAATATCAAAGAGATATTTTTTGTTGTCTTTGGAAGTTGTTATATGGTAGATAGGATTATTATTACTTGAGAGGTAGGTTGTGGCAAGTGCCAAGTCATATCTTGTCGTGATAAGACTCAAAATACCACGGGAAATTGTGATGTGTGTCTCTTATGATGAGTTATTAATCATAATATGAGATTTTTCTTATGATTTTTGGTTTGAACTGAGATTATTCCTATTTTATAATCATTTTTTTTTGTTTTTTGTGCAGCGATATTCCTTCGAGACATCTTTCATGCATTTTATAGGAGGGTGAAACAGATATTATTCAAGGGAATCTATGTCTAGATCATAATTCTATAGATGATATCATGAAATTATTTCATGTTATATACCAAAATATGTATTAAGTCCAGAATGTATTTTTTTATGTATATCCAAGAGCTATAGGAGAAAGAGATCAATAATGGGAGTTATTATGTGAGAAACCACTATCCTTTAATGGTACAAATAGGCCCCAATAGGAGGAAGAATGGATTGACAAGATTGGTCACATCTTAAATTTTCTATATACACATAATAATATCAATTTTAATCATGAGGTCTTTTGGTTTGAGGTTCCTATCAAGTGATGGTGTGGTTCTATAGTACTTTAGGATAGACATGTGGGCTTGGATTAGAAGGGTTTCAAGAAAAACTTCTTCTAGTAGTTTTTTCTTGATCTCTGATTATAGAAAAGTATTTTGAGTTCCTCTATTTAAGGTAGGTAGAGTACTCAGTATCAGAGTACCCCAATCAATTTATATAGATGGTTCATTTTTCTATATAAGTGGAAAATATTGATCAGTTTAAAGCTCAAAAGTGCATACAGGGTTTTCAACTAGACATCATATCGTAGGTATTTATGATGAATCATTCAACCTATAAAAAGACAATGGATAGGGAAATTATGGAATATATGGATATTTAAGGTGAGTTAGATTATTATTCCCTATATATACCACCTAGTGGAATCTTTAGTGGCATGCAGGGAATGGAGAGAAAGTGGAATGAGCATCACAGGAGTGGTGGAGGTGGTTCCCAGCAATATTCCTACTCTGCACTATCAGTTATATCCAGTAGTGTTCCCATGAATTTCTATAAATGTTGAAAGTATGGGAAAACTATACATTCTTTTCCCTCCCTAGCAAGTATGTGAAATTTTTGTGGTTTCTACATCTATCTACATAGGTTTTTTCGGTCTATATCTATTCCTCATTATAGTTAGGGATCAACATTCATAAAGGCCACTATGGCATAGTTATAATCTTCAAAGTCCACAGGGCTCTAGCCATAGGCCTCAAAAGTGAGCACCGTTACATTGTGGATGAGTTTTTAGTGGAGGTTTATGTAGGGCTTGTAATATTTAGTGGTATTATTTTTGTTGCATGCTCTATAAAAGCTACATTATTTGATATTGGTTCCTCTCAATCATTTATATCTAACCATTTTTTTGATGTGTTAAAAATTCTAATGGATCTCATATACTTTTTCATGGACTTAGTGAAACTTCTTAGAAAGAGGAAATAGAATGTGTTTTAGTGTTTTTCTTGATCATTATTGATATCTGATGTGAAATTAGTCTCATATTTCCTTATTATCAACCTGTACCTATTTTAAAACATCATTAAGATGGGTTTTCATATCACTCATCATGATGAAGATGAATTTTATCATCAATGTGTCATGTTTCTTGCTACAGATGGCAGGTCTTGGGTTCTTTAAGGAGAGTGGGATCTGAAGTATTTACATATAGTACCATTATGACCAGATCTTAGGAGTTTTTTTATACTGTTACACTTGATCCTAAAGTTATTTCTTCTTTATTTTATCTCCATAAATTTGTTTCATAAATTCATAACATTTTTATAAATGACTTCTCTAGTTTTCTTATGGAGAGGGAGGTCGAGTTTATAATTGATCTGGGGCTAGATATGAAGCTAATATTGATTCTCTCTTATCATATGAAACCATAAGAGTTAAAGGTTCTCAATATTAAATATGATGATTTGATATATAAAGTTTTCTTTTTCTCCCCAGTGATTATCCATTGGAAAACCTTGTGTTATTTGTTAAGAAGATATATGATTCACTTTGATTGTGTGTATACAATTGGAAGTTGAATGAGGAAATAGTTATGAATAAGTATCATTTTCACTTTTTGGGTTTGACCGTTTAAATGGGGAAAGGTTTTTTGAATCTTTATCTTTATTCATGTTATCATCAGCTCATAGTTCTAGTGTTTCATATCCCAAATATGGATTTTAGGAGAAGTTATGACCATTATGAATATCCTATTATACGTTTTGGTTTTACTAATGATCCTATAGTTTTTATGGATATGATAAATTGGATATTCCATCAGTATCTAGAAACCACTTTGGTTTTTTTCATTGATGATATTTTAGTTTATTCTATGTCTGAGTGTGACCATGAGCACTATATGAGTTTATTTTTAGGGATGTTTAGGAGTAACCAATTGTTTGAAAAGATTTTATAATACATTTTTTTTATCCAAGAATTGAATTTCTTGGGGAACATGATTTCTAAACTTATATTGTTAGTCAATCTTGAGAAGTTTAGGGATTTTTTTATCATTGGAGGATCCATATAAAATATTTGAGATAAGGAACATCCTTGGTCTTGATGGGTACTATCATCGGTTTATCATGGAATTATTGAAGTTGTTGTCACCTTTGATTACTCTTACAAGGATATGGGTTAAATTTATATGGGATGAAAAGTGTCCAACATATTTTGATGACATTAAATGAATTCTTATGTTGGTACCTATCTTGATATTACCTGAGTTCAATAAGGTGTATGTGGTGTTTTTTGATTACTCTGGTTCTTTTTTGGGTTCCGTGATTTTGAAGGATTATCATGTTATAGACTATGGATCTTGTGAACTTCAGACTTATGATAAAAATTACCCCACACATGATTTAGATCTTTTTATAGTTATTAATAGGATTAAATGTTGGTGTAACTATATTTTTGGGAAAATATTCATATTATTTTCTGACTACAATAACTTGAGTTATATATTTTATTAGAAGGAATTGAATATAGATAGAGATAGTGCATGGAATAACTTTAGATTTTCCATTTCAACATCAACTACACACTAGGGGAATAAAATTTCATCATAGACACTCTCAGTAGGAATATACCATTACAGGCTATCTTGGAATCCGAGGAATAGTGAAACATGGTGGGACTCTTCACTCAATAGTATCTGGATGAATAAGAGGATGGTTCAGGCATAGTTCTAACTGGTGTTCAACTATCATCATCTCTTTTGCATTTTATTTTGTAGATTTATTAGTAAGATGATAAGTCCAGATGAATTAGGGATACCTATTATATTGGGGAGAATTTTTTTGTTTCTCTATCACTTTTGATGGTATTCCCCACTTTAGGAATCAGGATTCTATCCCATTATCTAGGAGTATTTTAGTTTTTTTAATTGGCATGGTTCTTTATGGGTCATTCATTCGAGAACTAAGAAGATGTGTTATTACATGAGATGATATTTTTGGTTTTCAGGTATGAAGGGAAGAATTAAAAATTATGTTTCATATCATTACACTTTATAATAGATAAATACAGAGCACATAAAATCTTCTAGATTTCTCCAACCTCTTCTGGTGACAGTTTTGAAATGGGAAAATGTGACCATGGACTTCATTGTTGGGCTACCACAAATTCTCTGAGGGAATAATGATATATTTTTTTGATTAATTAGTCGACAAAATATATCCATTTTATTCTAATAAGTAACACTACTAAGGTTGAATATCATGGTAAGATTTATATATATGGGATTTTGAGGTTACATGGGGTTCCCTCTACAATTATTTTTAACAGGGATCCTGGGGTTACCTATCAGTTCTGGAATAGTATCAAAGTGGTGATGGGGACTTGGGTTTGGTTGATTATAACATACCATCCATAGATTGATAGTTATATGAAGTCTTCTGTTCAGATCCGAGAGGATATGATTCATGCCTTCATCTTATATTTTAGTGGATCATGGGATATCAATCTAGAACTAGTTGAGTTTGTGTATAACAATAGTTATCAGTCATATATTTGAATACCTCCCTTTAAGTATTTCTATGTTCTCACATGAATATTACCTTTTTGTTTTCTAGAGGTGGGTGAGGCCTCTCTTGTGGGACCAAGTCTCATTCAAGAGATTCCAGTGAGAATTCAAGATATTGACATCTAGTTATAGAGAAGAGTCGGTATAAGTCATATACATACCATCAACATCATCCTTTTGAGTTTTCCATTGGTGATTGAGCTTTCTCAAAATATTTTCCTCCATTGGGTCATCATAATCATTTGAAATAGGTAAATTTGGATCCAATAAATGTTATTACATTTTATTTCACAAGGAAAATCGGTCAGGTTGTGTATTGGAAAGTATTACTGGATCAATTGATAGGTAACCACTATCTTTTCTATATATCTCAGCTCAGTAAGTACCACTATAATTCCTCTCATGTTTTGGTTTGGGAATATATTTATTTTGATGCAGACATTTAATTTTTTCATAATCTAGTATAGATCATTTATTCTCAAGTGAAATTCATTCATGATAAGTCTATATTGTTAGTCAGAGTATTATGTGACACAGATCAGATTCTCATAATACATGGGATCCTAAATCATTAGTGAGGGAGTAGTGGCATTATCTCTTTCTATACCACCATTCTTCCACATTAATTCTTAGGGATGTAAATTATTATCATTTAGATATTTTAATAAACCATATATTTAAGGTATGATATTTTTATATTTAAGGGATTGTCTCTCTGGTTTTGAGGGAATGAGATATACTTTTTGGGAGTTTATCCATATTCTAGTGTGCATATTGCTTTCTAGAAACTTTTATGTCATAATTTCTATATTACAGTTTAATTCATTCATTGTGAACTAGACAAAATATAGTTTATATAATAATAATACTGAAAGCCATAAAATCCTTTTTACACCATGAATTTATTTTACAATGTAGGATTCACTTTTAGACTTTTAAATCATTTATATGGGTAAATTAAACATTATAAAGTTTATTTTTTGACATATATGATTTATGAGGGATATAGGCCACAAATGAGGTGTTTAAACCATAAAACCTTCATCACATTAGGTTTTATATGCCACTCTTGTGTGAATCTACCTATCTTCTTTCAAAGCTACATGTATTCAAACCCTAGGAAATTCCAAGTTAAATTTGGGTGGTCTCTACTCCTTCCAAGTTACACCATTCAACATTTGATCTCTATGGAAGTTGCATCACTTCTCCATGGTAAGTTACATTTCTTTTCCTTCATTTTAATTGGTCTCAAGAATAGTGTTGTGCTACATTTTTTATTATCCAACCATGTGGTGATGTTTTGTGTGATTATTCTGGATCCTTTATGTGATATTATTCTAAGGGTCTATCCTTTATTGGTTATGGTTTTGCTGGTGTGTTTCCTTTGAGTTTTTTTTGTTATCTACCCTCGCCACTGTATGTTTTGTTTATTTAATGTGATTCAATGTTGTGGGAATCAATCTTAGGGAATCTATTAATGTCTTTTTGTTACTTCTTATGTTGTTGGATCCTAGTGTGGGCATGTGTGACCCAAGTTTAAGGTAGGTGGTTTCGTCTCTATGCTATGTTTGATGAACTGTATTTATCTTATTTTATAAATTAATTTCTAAATGAATTTTCATGATTTATTTGTGCTCATAAATGTATTTCGATAAAATATAGTTTTTCCCTTGGTTTGGGGTAAAGGAAATAGTTTTTTAAAAGTATTGAAAATGATTTGTGAAATATATTTTCAAATCATGATATGGTGGAATAAATGGGTTTTTAAATTTTTTGTGGAATGTGGAACCTTTTGAAATTAATTATGAAGTAAAACACATGGGAATAATTCGGTACATAGGTGGGAGGTGTAGCATGGGGACACAATCCACTGTATTTTTGGGGGGGTTAACTCATGGGGTGTTCCTCTACTCATTATACTTTTTTTATAGGGACTTGGTTTGAAATTTTTGGGGGATTCACTCATGAGGTTCTCCTCTTCTCCTTAGGAATGTGTTCTAATGATTTGAGTGTGCACTATTCATTGATTGTGGTATGACTGGTTTCCTAGTCTGACCAGTTGTGATCCTTGAACTATTTACCTTTGATATTGGATTCGTATTATTTATCTTGATCTATGGAAACTATAATTTGGAACTATTTTTAGGTATCTTTATTTTGGAAATGTGGAAGAATGAAAATGTTTACCTTGCTTTTGATATAAAACTATTTTTTTACTTATCATGCCATGTTTTCTTTAAAATGAGTATTCTAGGATTATTTGAATAGAGACTTGATATGGAACACCCGAGTGGGATTTTACCGAGCCTATTATTCCACACCATGAAAACGCCATAATTTGTGTGTATACCATGTTATGTCTTTTAATATATGGAAAGGAAAGTCTCTATAGTGAGGAGGAAAGGTTATTATTAGATGGGTTTGGGTATTTGGTGGTGATATGGTTGGACATTTCCTACATATCACATCGAGTAGATAGTTTTTTTTTATTTTCCTTTGTTTTAGGACCAATACCTTGTAGTTTTGATTCACGCACAAATTTACCCAAAAAGAATAAAGTAGGAAGGTCCTTGTAGTCTAGCTTGGGTTGTCGAATCCTCAGAGACCTAAGAAGTACCTACAGACTCATACATCATATGGATTGTTTTTTGCTATGAATTGTCCAAATTGGGTTGATTTAAGATGGTTTTAAAGGATCACTAACAGATTTAAGTTAATTAAAATTAAGGTAATGAGTTGATACTAGGTTATAGCTCGGGGTGGATTGGATGAATTCCTTTTTAAATGATTTCAATTTCTTAAATTTGAGATGGGTTAATTTAAGAATATCAAAAAATCATCACTTACTAGTTTAATGCCTAAACACCCTAATACTATTCACCTATACACTTTAAGGATCAAATCTTTGAGAACTCTAAGGTAAAGTTTCGTATTATCACTTGAAGTTTGTGTCCTTAAAAATTAATAAGGATGAAGAAGTTTAAAAATCATCAAATAAAAATTTCATTTTAAAGAAGTGATTAAAGATTAAGGTAGTGATAAAAAACATCCAATCCATCCAATTTCTACTCCCATGGGTCAACCCATAAAAGATTTATCCCTCCATTTATGACATGTCTTCAATGGAAGCGGTAAGTAGACTTACGAGGGTGGAATTGAAGAAGTAAAAACAACAACTAAAATTGATCACTCCACCGTTGGGTGATAAATATCACAAAGTATGGTGTGAATAAATTCACACCTTCAACCAATGGTATAAACATGATATGTGGAAGAATAGAATAAGAGTAAAGGAAGAACATTTATTAATAAACTAAGGTTAATTAAACAACTTACATGTGAAAGAAATGTGATTACAAACACAAAGCAACAACATAACACTATAATGAAACCTAGCACCAATGATGATCAAATACTCTACCACCGCTACCTTAAATAGGAATTTTTGAAGCCTTGGGTCGAGCCTCAAATTTTCCAAGTCTCCTCAATTAATTTTGGTAGTCCATAGGTGGGTGGAAATTTGAGGGAGAGTCGATTTTTCCACCCTTGACCCGAGGTGGCAGCCAGCTTGCTTCCACCGAATAGACGCATCTGAATGGCCTTCTAGATGGCCTAATTGGAGTGTTCCATAGAATAACAATGTGAAGATTAGGATATATCCTATCTCACAATAAAATTTTATCTCAAATAGATATGTGTCTACTGAGATATGATTAAATTTGTGGGCTGTTTTTCTGGGCCGTAGAATCTGGCCCAGAATTTTAATTCTAAATTGGGTCACCTTAATAACCACCATGGATGCCCAATTATCACTGGTTTATGAATAATTATTTGTTCCTATATATTTATTCTATCATCCCATGACATTTGGGCTTCATTGGTCTTGTATGTTGGGCCCCACATTCTCATCAGTGGGTTGATGTCCAATCTACCTTCTCCAGAATTGTTTCCTTTCATCGCCAAATATCTCCATCTTCATTTATGAATCTTACATTGATCCCTAAATGAAAAATGTTTATATTGAAGTTTAGATCAATTTTACAAAATATAAAATTAATGTATGGATATGTACATTCCTTAAAATCAGATGAATCATTGGGCCTAAATTGGTGTACATTAGGCATGAAGTGCACAAATGATGAGAATGGATGTTAAAAATTAAAATTCACTAACTTAGGACCATAAGATCACAAATAAACATTTAATACCATTAAAATTTAATTAAAAAATATATTTTTATTGGCTAATCACACCCCCCAACTTGATATTTTCTAGTCTTGAGAAAAATGTGTCTCAACAATATGAAATTCGAATTACCTTTTCCAAAAACATATTAATACACAATGATCACCAAAAAACCTTATACCAACCAATCAAAAAACCCATAAAAATATTTTATTACATGATACTTTCATAAGCATATCTGAATCCCAAGCCCATTCCTTTGTTCAAATATATCTCCATATTTCATCCAATATCAATTAAGAGTGATGATGTGTTGTGCATCTCATTAGACATGAGGTTTCATCTTTATTAAAGAGGGAAATGATGGAAGAGCTAGGTGTAATTACATTTCAATATTAAGATTATTATTCAAGTTTTTTATTTTATTGTTTTTTTTGTTTTTTGTTTTTGTTTTTGTTTTTTTGCAATTTTTCCATGGTAATTGAAATTTCACTCAAAAGAGTCAACCCCTGTAGCGAGACTTTGTCGATGATTCTCAGGCTCAAAAACCTTAGAGAACCAAGTGAAGCCTGCATACTCAGGAATCATCTCAAGTTAACTCAATGAAAAGAAAAATAAAATTACCAAAATAGAGATAAAATTACTAACTTTGGTCCAGACAACTATGGAGTCACGATCCCCGAGTGTTGAAAGCCACACATTAGGTCATTTCATTGATCTACGTGAAAATTTATTGTTGTTTTTAATTTTTTTTATTGAATACTCATATTAAAACTAATATGATTACCAAACCTATTCTATTTATTTGGGGGACCCCACGAACTCAAACTAATACCCCACTATCCAAATGACGTTCATTGTGATCTTTTTTTATTTGGATAAAAATATAAACGATGAAATATCACATTGGACAACCACACTTTCCAAAAATATGCTCATGAAATTATACAAGGATTAAAATCAGAATCAGGTCATGCTAAATTATTTGATATTCAGTTTCAAAGTGTGTAATTTTTATTACCATGTTCAAGGTTAAAGAAATTTTTCCTTCCATTATGGCACACATTTTTTTCCAAATCATTCATTTTTTTGACACTAAAGAATTTTTATTTTATCTCCCCCCCCAACATAAAATAACACTATCCCCAGTGTATAAGGAAAAGAAAATTTAGAAGGGGGTAGAGGTAGAGAATGAGAGTTCAAAAAGGAAATTGAAAATGAGGATCATGTAATGAAGTCACTTGGTGGTTGAAGTTGAAATTCTTGCTTCTCCCTTTTAATCCCTTGATCTCTATGTCACTCTGAGAATTCCCCAGTAGAGAAATCAAAAGAAAAACAAACAAAAAAACAAATATATATATATATATATATATATATATATATATATATATCTAATAAAGAAAGTAAAATATAAGTATATATAAAAAAAATAGAATAAGGAAGCAAAAAAAGTCATAGGTTAGTAGTAAGCGTGCGCCCATGTCTCCCTTCGATCCCAGGTTCGAGTCCCCGCGACGTCGCCGGTTGTGACGGGATTTTCCACATGACCTACGATGTGGCATTTTTTTTATTATTATATATTTTTTATTTTAATTTAAAAACACATAAAAATAAAATAAAATAAACAGATGATACATTGTCATCTTTTTAAATTTATGGGTAATGTATTACTCAAGGTTCACACCATGTGACACTGATGAATATGGATCTCACCTTTCGTACCCATCCATACTCATAATAGAAGAACAGGTCAATCGTCTATTTTTTTTATTTTTAAATATCAAAATGATTCATTAATCCTATTTAAAATATAAAGTTGATTAAAACAAAAAATGATTGGAAACTTGAAAACCATGGGTTGCCTCCCATACAGTGCTTTGTTTAACGTCATTAGCTCGACTTGGACCCCTAATTGATTAATTATTTTTTTCATCTAACGTAGTTTCACACAATTCTTCATCAACTTCATGTTTTTGGAATGATTTTATGAATGGTTTGAATCTATGGACATTAACTTTAAAGGTTTGACCATTGGTGGGATCTTGAATTTCTACATCCCCATGGGGGTACACCTTATGCACTATGTATGGACCTAACCATCTAGACCTCAACTTTCATAGGTGTAAATGAGTTTTAGAACTATACAAAAGAATAGGTTTACCCAGTATAATGTGTTTTGTTCTAATAATTCGATATTGGTAGGTTTGTACTTTATCTTTATTGATCTTGAATTTTCATTAGACTCCATCCTAAGTTCCTCAACTTCATTGAGATCTAATTTCCTTTTTGTTTTGGCCAATGAGAGGTCATAATTTATTTTCCTAATTTCCCAAAAAGCCTTATTCTCAATTTCAATAGGTAAATGGCACGATTTTCCATAAACCAACCTATATGGTGACATTCCTAGGATGGTTTTGTATGTTGTACAATATGCCCAAAGAGCATCCAAGAGTTTCTCAGACCAATCTTTCCTAGAACGATTGACAGTTTTTTCAAGAATATTCTTAATCTCTCTATTTGCTAACTCATCTTGGCCATTGGTCTGTGGGTGGTAAGCAGTGGACACTTTGTGAGAAATTATATATTTTTTCTTGAGTGATGATAATGGACGATTGAAAAAATGAGTTCCATGATCACTAATGATAGCCCTATGTTTTCCAAATATGGAGAAGATATTTTCATTGAGAAATCTATTCACAGTTTGATGATCATTGGATTATGTAGGAATGACATCAAACCATTTGGAGACATAATCAATAGCTAAAAGAATGTAAATATATCCCCTAGAGTTTGGGAAGGGACCCATGAAATCAATTCCCCGACAATAAAAGATTTCAACCACTAATATGGGAGTGAGTGTCATTTGATTCCTTTTTGTGATGGACCCTACTTTTTGACACCTAGGACAGCTTTGAAAAAATGTGTAGAAGTACCTTGAGAGGGTTGGCCAAAAGACACCACACTGAAGAACCTCAGCATAAGTTTTCTTAGAGGAAAAGTGACCTCCACATGCCTCACTATGACGAAATTTAAGGATGGACTCTTGTTCAGATTCTGGGACACACCTCCTAATGACTTGGTCGGGGAAGAACTTATAGAGGTATGGATCATCAAACCAATAGTGCATAATATTATAAAGGAATTTATTTCTAGCTTGAGTCCCAAAGAATTTTGGAATGACTCCTGTAACTAAGAAATTGGCTATGTCGGCATACCAAGGGCAGTCACTCACAGAGTATAGGTGTTCATTATGAAATGAATCAGACACAAAAATATGATTTGAGTTGTCTTTGAATTCCATCCTAGAGAGGTGATCAGATAAAACATTTTTAACACCCTTTTTATCCTTGATTGTGAGGTCAAATTCCTGTAATAGAAGGACCCACATAATCATTCTAGCCTTAGCATCTTGTTTTTGGAAGAGATATTTTAGTGTAGAATGGTCAGTGAACACAGTGATGGGGGATCCTAAGAGGTAGGACCTAAACTTCTATAAGGCAAACACAATAGAAAGTAGCTCCATTTCAATAGTGGTGTAGTTGATTTGGGCATCATTTAAGGATTTTCTTACATAAGAAATGACATAAGAAGTTTTATCACAACGTAGTCCTAACACAGATCCTACAGCAAAGTCACTGGCATCACACATAAGTTCAAAAGGAAGGTTTCAATTTAGAGAATTCATAATAGGATGATAGGTGAGAGAGGATTTGAGGGTTAAGAATGAACTCTTAGAGCTTTCTTTCCAAACAAATGGAGCATCCTTTACTAGGAGAGCACAAACGGGACGGGAGATTGAACTAAATTACTTGATGAATCTTCTATAGAAACCAGCATGTCCTAATAAATACCTCACTTCCTTGAATTTTTTGGGTGATGGAAGGTGACGAATGATGTCAACCTTGGATTTTTCAACTTCAATCCCCCTACCTGAGACTAGATGTCCTAGAACTAGTCCATCTTTAACCATGAAATGGAATTTTTTCCAGTTTAAGACCAGATTCTTTTCTTCACATCTATACAAGACTCTCTCTACATTCTGCAGACATCCCTCAAATGTATCCCCAAACATAGAGATGTCATCCATGAATACCTCAAGAAAATACCCTACCATGTCTGAGAATATTACCATCATGCACCACTGGAAGGTTCCAGGGGCATTACATAAACCGAATGACATACGTTTGAAATCAAAGATGTCGAATGGACATGTGAATGTAGTCTTCCCTTAATCCTCTATGGATACCTCAATTTGATTATACCTCGAGTACCCATATAAGAAACAGTAGAAGGCATGACCTGCTACTCTCTCAAGGACTTGGTCAATGAATGGTAAGGGGAAATTGTCCTTCTTGGTGAATAATTTTATCTTCCTATAGTCAATGTAGACACTCCATCCACTACTCACCATAGTTGGAAGAATATCTCCATCCTTATTGGTTATCACTGTGATTCCTAACTTCTTGGGAACCACTTGGATTAGGCTGACCCACTCACTCTCAGCAATGGGATATATGATACCATCTTTTAACAATTTCAGAAGTTCTTTTCTCACTACTTCCATGAGATAAGGATTGAGTCTCCATTGAGGTTTCTGAAATGGATTTGAATTATATTCCAGAATAATCCTATGATTCCCAATAAGTGGGCTAATCCTAGGAATATCAGACAGGGTCCAACCAATGGCTTTCTTATGTTTCCTAAGGACATCTAGAAGCATCCTCTCATGATTGGATTCAAGAGAAGAATAAATGACAATAGGATGTGTTTGATTGTCCCCTAGGAAGGCATACTTGAGTGCATCAGGAAGTTCCTTCAATTCAAGATTAAGTTGGTTCAAAATTTTTGCAGAATATTGGGACATTGGTTCAAGATCAATTTTGTTTCCTAGAGTTTTCGATAAGATTTATTCCCCACATGTAGAAGTTTCATCTACTATATTGTCTTGATCATATTTAGGGAAGGAAGTTGGAGTGGTATCTATGAAATTGGTTTCCTGAAAGGTTTCACTGATTTTTGGACCTAATACTTCATCATAAGAGCAATTTGAAAATGATTCAAGCCAAGGAGATAAACTTCCTTCATGTGAACAAAGGAAATCAATCTCATCCTGACTTAAACATCCATCAAATATTCCTTGATGTTATATGGATTCATTATCAATTCTTCCTATCATGTTTACTTCATGAATGTCTTCGTCATCCCCAATTTGTGATCTTGCATTATAAATGTTCAAGTCTAGACTCATGTTTCCAAAGTTGATGGTCATGTTTCCAATTCAGACACAGATAACAGATTTTATTGTTGCAAGGAAGGGATGACCAAGGATAATTGGGGTTTGTTCCTTATTTCCTAAGTTTGGATGTTTGTCAAGGACAATGAAGTCATCAGGGTATATTAACTTTTCAACCTTTATTAGAACATCCTTTAAAATCCCCTTTGGAACCCTAATGCTATGATCAACAAGTTGAAGTGTGACAGATGTGGGTTGGAGCTCTTCTAGGCCTAACTAGGAGCACACAACATAGGGGATGAGATTGACACTAGCACCTAGGTCACACAAGGCCTTGACAACTTTACTCTATCCTAGTTAAAAATTGATGTAAGGGAAACCCAGGTCTTTCAACTTAGGAGGAATGGTCCCTTGATTGGTGGTAGTCACATTAGCATCCAAAAGGACTTGATTTTTATGTGAAAATTTTATTTTAAAAGTGCACAAGTCCTTAAGGTACTTTGAGTAGACAGGTATGATTTGGATTGAATCAATAAGGGGAATGTTCAACTTTAATTGTGAGAATATTTCTCACAATGTTTCACTCAATTCAGACTTGGTTTTCCCCCTCACGCGTTGAGGAAATGGTGCTAGTTGTGGGGTTTTTTGTTGAAGAGTTTTTTCTTTCACATTGTTATCAGTTTCCTCACATTGATCTTGTGGTTCATTTTCATTTTCATTAGATTTTGAAGCTTCACATGGTTTCTGACTTATTTGTTCAGGTTTCCCAATTTATTTCCCACTTCTTAAAATAGTCGCATCCTTTAGTTGTTCATGATTTATTTGAGTACAACTTGACTCTCACCTTGAAGTTGAGGATGGTACCTTTTGAGTAGGCATGGTTGCCTTTCCATTTTTTATGGTTTTAAGTTCTTGTTTTATGGAAGATACTTCTGAGTTCATCCTTTCCATTTGTTTGCACAGTTTTTCTAGTAGGCTTTGTGGAATAGTTTGGGTTAGTGTTTGAGAAGATTGGTTTATCCCATGGGGATATTTTGGAGGTGGGATGGTTTGTCGAAAATGGACTAGTGGCTATTGGTATTGGATAGGTTGGGTTTGGAACTAGTTATGGGTTTGGTAGTTCTGATGGGGGTAAGGATTTTGTCCTTGTGGTTGGCTAGTTTGATAGTTATCTTTCCAGCGGAAGCCTGGGTGGTCATTATACCTTGGGTTGAAGTTTTTTTGGTATTGAGGATTTTGAAAGTTCAAAAAATTTACTTCCATTGGGGGTCCTCCTAAAAGAACATCCTTGATGTATGTAATGGTTGGTAAGTTGTCTATCTTATGGTCATGTTTGTCACAAATTGTGCAAACAGGGTCTACAGTTTGGATTTCATGGACTTTTATAAGGTCTATCTCTTCAAGCTTCCTAGAGAGTTCTACGAGTTTAGCCCTAAGGATTTCCTCTTCTCTATGTGTCTGAATTCTAGTAGTTCATTGTGGATTTTTAAAATAAGGTGAAGTTCCCCATGTTTTTTTTTGTTCAGCAGGGCTTTCCAGATACTCGTAAGCATCATTTGGGGCTTTGTTTTTAAAGGTTCCATTACACATCATGTTAATTAATTGTTTGTTCCCCAGACCCAACCCTTTATAGAAAATTCTCACTTGTTCAGGGATAGAAAAACCATGGTGTGGAACCATGTTTAGAGTGCCCTTGAACCTCTCCCATGTTTCATATAATGACTCTCTCTCTTTTTCAAAAAATCTTTGGATGATCTTTTTAAGTGAAATTGTTTTGTGGTTGGGAAAGTATTTTTTGTATAATTCTCTTTGTAATTGGTCCCATGATTTTATGGATGATGGTATCAAATTTTTTAGCAAATTTTTAGCTCGATCCTTTAAAGAAAAAGTAAATTGCCTCATATTAGCTGATTCTAGTTGATGTGGGAACACATGGTTTCAACAATTTCATTGAACTCCTTAATGTGAAGGTAGGGCATCTCAAACTCTATTCCATGGACTGTGGGAAGATGGTTTAGGACATGGGGTTTAAATATGTAGTTGGCATATCTTAGGTATTTGTGTCTAATGCATGAGGTGCATTGGTCTAGGTAGGTGTGAGGTAGTCATTCATGGTTTGATCAACTGCATTCCCCAAATTTGGGGCTACCTCAATTGGGTTTCTATTTTGGTTCCTACTTGGATTTATGAGTTGGTTTCTTTGAAGATATTCCATTGAAATGGGCTCAATTTTTGACTCAGGGATATTAGGAAGACAAGGATATAATGGAAAGAGTTCCCTTGGTGTACTTGACTCCCCAACCCCAGGACTATCCACCCTAACTAGACGGGTTGATTGATCGCGGGTATAGGCGGACATGCTCCAAAAGAAAAAAAAATGAGAAAGGGAAAAGATAAGAGAATTTGGATGAGAAAAGAAGAAATTGAGGAGAATAGAATGGGTGTTTATATGACTTACTTGGGTCCCTGTAAAAGGTTCCAAAATTTGATTCATGCTCAAATTTACCCAAAAGAAGAAGGTAGGATGGTCCTTATATTCTAGCTTGGGTTGTCGAATCCCCATAGACCTAAGAAGTACCTACAGACACGTACATTCTATGGATTGTTTTTTGATATGAAGTAGAAAAATTGGTTTGATTTAAGATGGTTTTAAAGGATCACTAATAGATTTAATTTAATTCAAATTAAGCTAATGAGTGGATCCTAGGTTATCGCTTAGGGTGGATTAGATGAATTCCTTTTTTAAAGATTTCAATTTCTTATATTTGAGATGGGTTCATTTAAGTAGATAAAACAAAATAATCACTTACTGCTTTAATGCCTACACACCCTAATACTAACCACCTATAAACTTGAAGGATAAAATCTTTGAGCACTCCAAGGTAAAGGTTCGTATTAGCACTTGAAGTGTGTGGCCTTAAAATTCAATAAGGATGAAGAAGTTTAAAAATCATCAAATAAAATATCATTTTAAAGAAGATATTATAGATTAAGGTAGTGATCAATAAAATCCAATCTAGACCCTTACTACTCCCTTGTATCAACTCATAAAAGAGTTATCCCTCCATTTATGACATGTTTTCAATGGAAGCGGGAAGTAGACTTACGAGGGTGGAATTGAAGAAGTAAAAACAACAACTAAAATCGATCATTCCAGCGTTGTGTGATAAATATCAAAAAGTATGGTATGAATAAATTCACACCTTGAACCAACAGTATCAATGTGATATGTATAAAAACATAATAACATTAAAGGAATAACTTTTATTAAGAAACTAAGTTTAATTAAAAAACTTAGATGAGAAAGAAATGTGATTACAAACACAAAGCGTCAGCATAACACTACAATGAAACCAAGCACCAAAGATGATCAACTCCTCTACCACCAGTGCCTTAAATAGTAATTTTTGAAACTTTGGGTCGAGCCTCCAATAGTCCAAGTTTCCTAAATTAATTGTGGTAGGCCATAGGTGGGTGGAAAGTTGAGGGAGAGTTGATTTTTCCACCCTTGACCTGAGGTGGCAGCCAGCTTGCTTCTACTGAAAAGACGCATCTGAATGTACTTCTAGATGGCCGAATTGTAGTGGTCCATATAAAACAAAAGTAAATCCCTTGATGTCTCCTGTCTCACTGAAAAATTTCAGCTCAAATAGATATTTTTCTACCGAGATATGATTAAATTTGTGGACTATTTTTCTGGGTCGCAGAATCTGGCCCAAAATTTTATCTCTTAATTGGGCCGCCTTAATAACCACCATGGAAGCTGAATTTTCACTGGATTATGGATAATTATTTGTTCCTATATATGTATTCTAGAATAACATTATATTTTGGCTTCATTGTGCCTGTATGTTGGGCCCCACATTCTCATTAGTGGGCTAGTGTCCAATCTTCCTTCTCCAGAATTGTTTCCTTTCATCGCAAAATATCTCCATCATCCTTTTTGAATCCTACATTTACCCCTGAATGAAAAATTTTAATACCGAAGTGTAGATCAATTTACCAAAATATAAAATTAAAATATGGATAATTACATTCCTTAAAATCTGATGAATCATTGGGTATAAATTGGTGTACATTAGGCATGAAGTGCACGAATGATGAGAATGGATGTTCAAAATTAAAATTCACTAACTCAGGGCCATAAGATCATAAATGAACATTTAATACCATTATAATGTAATTAACATATGTATTTTTTTTCCTTACCATGTTTTTTTTAACTTTTTTAAGTTTAATCACTTCTGTTGTTCTCTTTCAGTTATGGAATATATTTATTCTAGTTTTTTTATACAATTTACTTCTAATATGTGTATATATATATATATATATTCCATGTCATCTTGTTCAGTTTGGAATAAATCATTCCCCATTTTTATTGTTGATACCTAGGTGATATCCACCATCTTGTGGGGATCAGGAACGTCCTTAGGTTAAGTGGTGGGCCGGGTTAGGTCCCTATTTTGAGGGTGTCCCAAGTCAGTTCGTTACACTCAGTATTTTCAAAACATAATTTCATAATGTATTGATGATATAAAATTTGTTTTTATCTATGATATTGTTAAATCATTTAATTATTCCATACAATATATTATATTTAAAAATGTGACATTCTTCAATAGATAGATATTATTATATGTAGAGATTTGAATCACAATATATAATAAGTCTTATCTCATTAAATATGATATAATATAAAAATGAAGAAGACTTATTATTTTAAAATAAATTATTATATTTTATAGACTTTTTATATAAGATAAGTATTAATAATTATGAATGGAATATTTTTATACCTAAATGAAATATTAAATGTTCACATTAATAAATAATATTTAGTAAATGAGTGAAATTTTTTGTTATTTTTTTAAATTCTTTTTCAATATTTTATGCATATAAATTATTTATATGATATTAATATTATGTATTATTTAATTTATATGATAAATTTAAGACTATAAAATTTCCATACCATGTATTTTATTCTAGGTATGGAAACAAAAGAATTAGTTTTCTTCTACCTCAACATAGGTTTTTTATGGAGTTATGGTCATAAATTTAGAAGTTAATTATATATTAAATGTATTAATAAATAGAATTATGATGGAATTAAAGTCTCTCTTTGGAATTTAACCATGGGTAGTGGTACTTTGGGTTAGAATACTCACTAACCATATATCTTATATGCTATCTTGAAAAGTGGGGTTTGGTTACCCATCACACCATTCTCTCTCATTGGTACTAAACCATGGGTAGTGGGACTTTGGGTTAGACTACTCACTAACCATATATCTTATTATCTATCTAGAAAATTTGGGGTTGGCTACCAATCACCCCATGCTTACTCTTGTGGGGTTTTTTTTGTTTCATATGATTCTAAGCCTTTAACTAAAAGGTTTTCATGTATATTATATCGGTGAGGTAGTTCTATATGAAGGACCCCGGGACACCCTGAGAGGGGAGGGGTGAATCAGGGTGACCACTTTTTCTTTTAATTTGTTGGATCTTGTTCCCACGTTGGTAGGAACTTGTTGAACCTGTATGATGATTATGATCAAAATGAAAACATTCACATGCACAGAGAAGACACAGTCATTTTTACTTGGTTCACCACTAAGGGCTACGTCCAAGGAGCATACGCCGACAGGTTGCCGGTCGTACCTAAATCCACTATGCTTCACTAGCTGCGGATACAAAAGTTCGGGTACAGACACTCTGTCCCAGGCTCACTGCCTTTACAATTGTTCAGGGATAGCTCACTGCGTCCCTCGGGTCACTGCCGTTGACTCCCCCTGGCTCACTGCCGTTGGTGAAGTGCCACTCAGTTTATAGACGTGAAGGTCTCTTCTTCATTTGCATAAGAGTGCATCCTTTGTTGTATGTAGATGCTCTATTGAAGTCCGATTCTCACCAGAAGAAGAATATCACTTTTCCTCGAATGAACCGAGTAGTCTCTCGGCTTTCGTGCAGCTCCAAACACGCCGGTGAGCTTCAGCAATACCAGGCGCGCTTCTCCAAGACAGTCGCGCAAGTCCCACTACGGCGCGCAAGTCCACACTGGCGCGCAAGTGTCATCAACACAGTTCCGCGACTCTTCCTTCCCCAACTACAAACTTGCGCGGTCCACTTCCTTTCTCTTCCAAACCACCTTGGGCGCACAGCCAAACACCGGCGCGCAAGCTCTACTTGCGCGACAAAACAACCACCTGCGCGACTCAACCACCTGCGCGACGAGAGCTCGAACAATCTCTCGGCCTTGAACTCTGTTGGAAATGAGGAGGGTTGGTCCAGTATTTATAGGCAAACTGGACCCCCTGCGCGGCGGCGCGCAAGTCCCTAGGCGGCGCGCAAGTCCCTAGACGGCGCGGAAGTCTTGTCTTCAATAAACTCTGTCGCGCAACTCACTTGCGCGACCCAACCAACACTTGCGCGACCTTATTTCCTTAGCCAAATTTTGATGTTCTGATCCTCAAAAACATATGGCGTGCAAGTCTTTTATCCTCCAAGAGCACGGCGCGCAAGTACCTTTGCCAAAAAAACTTTACTTTATTGGCCGATTTTTAGGCCCAAAAATTTGGCAAACACTGGGAAACAGCGCCACCTTCACTACTGTTTTCTGCTTTGAATGGTATGATCGCTTTGTTGGTACACACGCTGAACTTCCACTGAGGATTGACAACAAACACAAACCATACACCAAATCATGCTTTGAAGAACCTGGTTCCAACAATCTCCCCCTTTGGGTTTGTTGGCAATCAGAATAAATTCAATAGATCTCCAACCATGAGCAAATCCAAAACGCAAGAATCAACTCAGCCAACACTCTAAGTCTACGTGAGCAATGCTCGGTGTAGAAAACAAGAGATAAAGCTTGAATTGGGTCTTAGTGTTTTGAAATTCTCCATGATGCCCGATGTTATCCTTATTAAACTTCTCATCACAATCTTACACTTCTCATCACAGAAGAATTTCTTGCCTTGAATTTATGTCTTTCTCCCCCATTGACAATAAAACCAAAGACCGAAAAGTTTGTTCAACGTTCAGCTCAAGCCATACTCCCCCTGGATAGTATCTCCCCCATAAACCTGCATCACAGCCATAAGCAGATAAAAACAGTTAAAACAAACGGGGATAGGGGACTTCCAGAGCCTCCTTATGCAGTAGGAGGTGGTCGAACACCGAGGTTCAACCGATGCTTCTCAAACACAGCCGCGGACAATGGCTTGGTTAGGATATCAGCCACTTGCTCATTAGTTCCAACATGATCCATTTTAATCACGCCTTGTTCAACCTTTTCTTTGATAAAATGATACCGTATTTCAATATGTTTTGTACGAGAATGCTGAACTGGATTCTTTGTAAGATCAATTGCACTTTTGTTATCACAATAAATCACCATTGGTTGCTGCACCTTATCACAAATATCTGTTAGCTGCTGATTCATCCAAAGAAGTTGAGTGCATGCTTTTGTGGCGGAGATATATTCAGCTTCAGCAGTACTAAGAGAAGTACTTTCTTGTTTCTTTCTCAACTAGCCAACACATTTCTGCCCAATATAGAAAGCTCCACCACTAGTGGACTTTCTATCTACGACATCACAAGCCCAGTCAGCATCAGAAAATGCTGATAATTCACTGTCCCTGCCTGCAGCAAAAAATAACCCGAAGTTATGTGTACCTTGAATGTACCTCATGATTCTTTTTACTGCTGCCATATGTTCCTCCTTTGGATTACTCTGAAAGCGGGCCGCAAGGCATGTTGCAAAGACAATATCTGGCCTTGTCGCTGTCAGGTACAGTAGGCTGCCAATGATCCTCCTGTACATGGTGGGATCAACAGAGTTCCCATCCTCATGCTTTCCAAGTTTAGTTCCAACTGCAATCGGAGTTGACATTGGTTTGGAGTCTTGCATATTGAACTTTATCAGCAGCTCTCTTGCATATTTTTCCTGAGAAATGAATGTGTATTCCTTCTTTTGAATCACTTGCAGCCCCAAGAAATATGTGAGCTCCCCAATCATAGACATTTCAAATTCTGATTTCATGTGGTTGGCAAATTCATCCACTGATTTCTTCCTACTGCCACCAAATATGATATCATCAACGTAGACAAGAACCATGAATTGATCTTTTGGAGAATTCTTCACATAGAGATTGTGATCAACTCCTCTTTTTAATTCCAACTTCTTGAGATATGAATCTAGCCGTGAGTACCACGCCCGTGGTGCCTGCTTCAAACCATATAGAGCTTTATTTAGTTTGCAGACCTTTGTTTCATCGGTACCCAAGACAAAGCCCACTGGTTGTTCAATGTAGACTTCTTCTTCGAGTACACCATTCAAGAATGTTGTCTTGACATCCATTTGATATACTTTATATCCTCTTTGGAGTGCCATGGCAAGGAAAAGCCTGATTGACTCCAGTCTAGCCACTGGAGCAAAGGTTTCTTCAACATCAATGCCTTCAATCTGAGAGTATCCTTTACATACCAGTCGTGCCTTGTTTCTGATGACACTTCCATGCTCATCAAACTTATTTTTGAAGATCCATTTGGTACCAATCACATTGTGACCTTCGGGTCTCTGGACAAGATCCCATGTCTGATTCTTATCAATCTGATCTAATTCATCATTCATGGCTTTCACCCAAGATTCATCTTTTGCAGCTTCTTCGAATGAGGATGGCTCTAAAACTGATAGAAATGCAGATTGTGTGGTATTCCTCATCCTTCTGGTTTGAGTGGGTGCACTCCTATCCCCAATTATGTTGGATGGATCAATCTCAGCTCTTCGGTTTCTCCTGCGAGGTTCAGTAGTATTCTCTTCAGCCATAGTTTCTTCTTCAGATTCTTCTTCTGAGTCATCATCATTATGTGATTGATGAGTGTTTTGAACAGCTTCCTCTATTTCTGCATTTGTAGTTTCTTCATGTCCACATTCTTCATGACTTTCTATCACATCAGCATATGACGTCCGTGAAGCATTTGTGGTTTTCTCTTCAATTATCTTTACATCATTGCTTTCCACAATCCTTCCCAAACGATTGTTGAAACATTTGTAGGCTTTGCTGTTCATTGAGTAACCGAGGAAGATTCATTCATCTGCGTTGTCACCGTATTTCCCCTGATTTCCTTCTTTGTTCCTGATGAATCACTTACTTCCAAAGACACGAAAGTATTTTAGAGAAGGCTTTCGTCCATGCCACGATTCATATGGTGTCTTCGTCTCACCCATATAAAGTCCTGTTCGATTCTGAATGTACACTGCAGCTTGAACAGCCTCTTTCCAGTAATGTCGTGGAATACGACTCTCAATCAGCATAGTTCGTGCCATGTTGTTCACCTGTCTATTCCTTCGTTCAACAACTCCATTTTGTTGTGGAGTTCTCACAGCAGCTACCTCATGTTGTATCCCATTCTTCTCCAGATAATTTTCAAATTCAATGGACGTGTATTCTCCTCCATTGTCAGATCGCAACACTTTGATTGTTCGTCCAGTATCATTCTCGGCGATTCGCCGATATGTTTTCATGCAGTCAAGGACCTGTCGTTTCCGGTAAATGACCATCACACATGCCATTCGACTGTAATCATCTATGAAAAGGACAAAGTACCTTTCTCCATGAGTTCCGACAACATTTATTGGACCACAAACATCTGTATGAATCAGATCAAGAAGGTGAGATGCCTTTTTCTTCTTTGGCCGATATGAACTGCAGACCAGCTTCCCACGAATACAAGCATCACAGGATTTTTCACGCTCACGCTTCAAGTTGGGGATGTCCATGACAATTCTCAATTTTGATATTTTCTCCATGTCTTGTTGATTGATGTGTCCCAATCTCCGATGCCACAAATTGTTTTCTTCTTCAACAGTCATGTAACATACATTTTCTTCACTATCAACCTGATACAAGTTGCCTTCTGTTCTGCATCCTTTCATAAGAGAATTTCCGGTTTTTCCCTTGATGGTGCAGCCTTTCTGATTAAAAGTAACTATAAGTCCTAAGTCACAGAGTTGACTCACGCTAAGGAGATTATGGCGTAGGCCATCTACGTAAAGGACTTCAGTCTTCTTTAGTTCTCCATTAGCTAATTGGGTACTTCCACTTCCTTTGATTTTCAGAGCCCCATCATTACCAAATCTTACTGTACCATCAACATTCTTTATGATATTCGTTAGTAGGCCGGCATTACCCTTCATATGAGATGAACAACCGCTATCCAGAATCCAGGTACTATTATTCTTTGTAGCTTTGAGGGCTACCTCTGCAAGGTTCGATTTCTCAATCTTCTTCCTTTCCTTCCATGAGACATTAGATTGAGTATATAGGACTGATGGACTTTCAACTATCTCTTCCGCATACCCAGGTTCTTCATAGTCAAAGTCTTCTGTGAGAGGTGAGAACCTGTTTAAAAGAGCAACACTGTCTTGCTGACGAGACTTGACTTGTCTTGAACTTCGGTATGAGGTGTCTATGTCTCTTCTCTGCCTGCAATTAACGGCCTTATGACCAAAGTTAGAACAACAAAAACAATATCCATAGAAATTATTTCTTCTATGAGAATTAGGATATGAGATTGTTCTCCTTTGTTGAGCATCTATATCTTCTCCATTCAGATATCTTCTTGCCTCTTCACAATAAGACATGGTATGGCCCAGATAGCCACAGAACTGGCACTTCATGAGAGGAAATGTCTTCTCACTTGAATTTCTCCTTATACCTTCTTCCTTAGGAGAATAGTAAGACTGTCTGTCATTTTTGAATGTTTGAGGATAATTTTCAGGTCTCCTTTTAGTTTGTATTGAGGGTTCCTTTTTCAGCACTCTAGGTAACATTTCTTCATGTTCAACTTTCATCTTGTCTTTCTTTTGGATATTTTCACTTCCAGCAGTTGATGACTCAGCCTCACAACCAATTCCACTCTTTCCCATGCATGCAGGTCTTTGATCACTCAAGACTTTTTCAACCCCATCTGAACCACACTTGGCTCTTGCAAGTAATTCTACATCTGAGAATCTTCCGAACTATTTTTTCTTCCTCGATTCTTTTGGAACTGATTCTGTCTCCATTTTACTCCTTAGAGTAACTACTTCCTCCTCAAGACCCTCAACAGTCTTGTATTTTTCATCCAGTCTGGATGTGAGGTCATTGATGACCTTTGCCTGCTCTTCAATTCTCAGCTTCAGATCAACTGCATCATCATCGCTTTCAATTATTTTAGATTGTACCTTCACAAATTCTTCCAGTCGTTCAATTTCAGCTTCAAGTTGATCAACATATTCAGTTGATTCTTCTACAATTTATTTCCACTTATTGCAGCTCTTACATTTAATCTTAAGCTTACTAACTGCATCCTTAAGTTGCACATCAAGATCTACACAAGTTCTCAGTTGTTTTTCACCATCAATATCTTCTGACTTTTCAACAGTGGCCATCATAGACGCATGGTTCCCAGTTTTGAATTCTGGTTCTTCTTCATCACAGAATTCATTGTCATCTTCTTCCTCTTCACAGACAAAACTCTTCCTTTGCATTTGCTTACCAGATTTGAAGTCTCCCTTTTTGAAGAACCTTCTTTGAGGATTCTTGAAGTTTTCATCTTCACTGTCATCATCATTGATATTCTTCAAGCACTGAGAGGCAATATGCCCAACTTTTCCACAACGGAAACATGCGAGAGGTAACTTCCCTTTGAATTTCCCTTTCCCCTTCTGGAACTTCTTTGCAATGAGAGAAAGAATTGGTTTCTCTTCGTCATCATCACCACTACTATCCTTTGAGATTTTCAACTTATCCATGGCCTTGAATGCCATTTCCTTGCTCACCCGAGTCGTAGCATCTTCTGGTTTGACTCTCATTTCATATGCTACCAAACTGTTCAGTAAGTCATCTAGAGAAAGTTTGGAAAGATCTCTTTCCTCAAGAGCTGACACCTTCGCATTATACAGAGGTGGAAGTCTTCTTAATATTTTCTTTACAATATCAATGTCTTTGATTTCTTCGCCTAGACCCCGAATTGCTCCAACCACTTCAGTAGTTCGATTGAAGAATGAGTCTGCATTCTCGTCTGGATGCATCTTCAGATCATCAAACCGATTGTGTAGCACTTGTAGTTTCGCCTCCTTCACTTTGCTATCACCTTCATAAATATTCTCAAGTTTATCCCACATAGATTTTGCTGAGGTGCAATTCATCACCTTCAGGTAAATCTGATCAGAAAGGGCTGTAGTGAGAGCATTTTGTGCTTTAGCATCTGCATCAAGAAGTTTCCTGTCTGTTTCAGTCATAGCCAGACCTGTTGGATCAGTGACATGTATTCCTTGCACAGTAGAAAAAAGAACTTCCATTCCAAGAGATCTTAGATGAGATCTCATTCTGTTCTTCCAGATCTGGAAATTGCTTCCATCGAAGTGAGGGACTCCCCTGACATTGACGGCGTTTTCCATGATGAAGAAGGTCAGATTCAACACCAGCAACCTTTACGCTCAGATACCACTTGAAGGACCCCGGGACACCCTGAGAGGGGAGGGGTGAATCAGGGTGACCACTTTTTCTTTTAATTTGTTGGATCTTGTTCCCACGTTGGTAGGAACTTGTTGAACCTGTATGATGATTATGATCAAAATGAAAACATTCACATGCACAGAGAAGACACAGTCATTTTTACTTGGTTCACCACTAAGGGCTACGTCCAAGGAGCATACGCCGACAGGTTTCCGGTCGTACCTAAATCCACTATGCTTCACTAGCTGCGGATACAAAAGTTCGGGTACAGACACTCTGTCCCAGGCTCACTGCCTTTACAATTGTTCAGGGATAGCTCACTGCGTCCCTCGGGTCACTCCCGTTGACTCCCCCTGGCTCACTGCCGTTGGTGAAGTGCCACTCAGTTTATAGACGTGAAGGTCTCTTCTTCATTTGCATAAGAGTGCATCCTTTGTTGTATGTAGATGCTCTATTGAAGTCCGATTCTAACCAGAAGAAGAATATCACTTTTCCTCGAATGAACCGAGTAGTCTCTCGGCTTTCGTGCAGCTCCAAACACGCCGGTGAGCTTCAGCAATACCAGGCGCGCTTCTCCAAGACAGTCGCGCAAGTCCCACTACGGCGCGCAAGTCCACACTGGCGCGCAAGTGTCATCAACACAGTTGCGCGACTCTTCCTTCCCCAACTAAAAACTTGCGCGGTCCACTTCCTTTCTCTTCCAAACCACCTTGGGCGCACAGCCAAACACCGGCGCGCAAGCTCTACTTGCGCGACAAAACAACCACCTGCGTGACTCAACCACCTGCGCGACGAGAGCTCGAACAATCTCTCGGCCTTGAACTCCGTTGGAAATGAGGAGGGGTGGTCCAGTATTTATAGGCAAACTGGACCCCCTGCGCGGCGGCGCGCAAGTCCCTAGGCGGCGCGCAAGTCCCTAGACGGCGCGCAAGTCTTGTCTTCAATAAACTCTGTCGCGCAACTCACTTGCGCGACCCAACCAACACTTGCGCGACCTTCTTTCCTTAGCCAAATTTTGATTTTCTGATCCTCAAAAACATATGTCGTGCAAGTCTTTTATCCTCCAAGAGCACGGCGCGCAAGTACCTTTGCCAAAAAAACGTTACTTTATTGGCCGATTTTTAGGCCCAAAAATTTGGCAAACACTGGGAAACAGCGCCACCTTCACTACTGTTTTCTGCTTTGAACGGTATGATCGCTTTGTTGGTACACACCCTGAACTTCCACTGAGTATTGACAACAAACACAAACCATACACCAAATCATGCTTTGAAGAACCTGGTTCCAACAATCTCCCCCTTTGGGTTTGTTGGCAATCAGAATAAATTCAATAGATCTCCAACCATGAGCAAATCCAAAACGCAAGAATCAACTCAGCCAACACTCTAAGTCTACGTGAGCAATGCTCGGTGTAGAAAACAAGAGAGAAAGCTTGAATTGGGTCTTAGTGTTTTTAAATTCTCCATGACGCCCGATGTTATCCTTATTAAAATTCTCATCACAATCTTACACTTCTCATCACAGAAGAATTTCTTGCCTTGAATTTATGTCTTTCTCCCCCATTCACAATAAAACCAAAGACCGAAAAGTTTGTTCAACGTTCAGCTCAAGCCATACTCCCCCTGGATAGTATCTCCCCCATAAACCTGCATCACAGCCATAAGCAGATAAAAACAGTTAAAACAAACGGGGATAGGGGACTTCCAGAGCCTCCTTATGCAGTAGGAGGTGGTCGAACACCGAGGTTCAACCGATGCTTCTCGAACACAGCCGCGGACAATGGCTTGGTTAGGATATCAGCCACTTGCTCATTAGTTCCAACATGATCCATTTTAATCACGCCTTGTTCAACCTTTTCTTTGATAAAATGATACCGTATTTCAATATGTTTTGTACGAGAATGCTGAACTGGATTCTTCGTAAGATCAATTGCACTTTTGTTATCACAATAAATCACCATTGGTTGCTGCACCTTATCACCAATATCTGTTAGCTGATGCTTCATCCAAAGAAGTTGAGTGCATGCTTTTGTGGTGGAGATATATTCAGCTTCAGCAGTACTAAGAGAAGTAATTTCTTGTTTCTTGCTCAACCAGCCAACACATTTCTGCCCAATATAGAAATCTCCACCACTAGTGGACTTTCTATCTACGACATCACCAGCCCAGTCAGCATCAGAAAATGCTGATAATTCACTGTCCCTGCCTGCAGTAAAAAATAACCCGAAGTTATGTGTACCTTGAATGTACCTCATGATTCTTTTTACTGCTGTCATATGTTCCTCCTTTGGATTACTCTGAAAGCGGGCCGCAAGGCATGTTGCAAAGACAATATCTGGCCTTGTCACTGTCAGGTACAGTAGGCTGCCAATGATCCTCCTGTACATGGTGGGATCAACAGAGTTCCCATCCTCATGCTTTCCAAGTTTAGTTCCAACTGCAATCGGAGTTGACATTGGTTTGGAGTCTTGCATATTGAACTTCTTCAGCAGCTCTCTTGCATATTTTTCCTGAGAAATGAATGTGTATTCCTTCTTTTGAATCACTTGCAGCCCCAAGAAATATGTGAGCTCCCCAATCATAGACATTTCAAATTTTGATTTCATGTGGTTGGCAAATTCATCCACTGATTTCTTCCTACTTCCACCAAATATGATATCATCAACGTAGACAAGAACCATGAATTGATCTTTTGGAGAATTCTTCACATAGAGATTGTGATCAACTCCTCTTTTTAATTCCAACTTCTTGAGATATGAATCTAGCCATGAGTACCACGCCCGTGGTGCCTGCTTCAAACCATATAGAGCTTTCTTTAGTTTGCAGACCTTTGTTTCATCGGTACCCAAGACAAAGCCCACTGGTTGTTCAATGTAGACTTCTTCTTCGAGTACACCATTCAAGAATGCTGTCTTGACATACATTTGATATACTTTATATCCTCTTTGGAGTGCCATGGCAAGGAAAAGCCTGATTGACTCCAGTCTAGCCACTAGAGCAAAGGTTTCTTCAACATCAATGCCTTCAATCTGAGAGTATCCTTTACATACCAGTCGTGCCTTGTTTCTGATGACACTTCCATGCTCATCAAACTTATTTTTGAAGATCCATTTGGTACCAATCACATTGTGACCTTCGGGTCTCTGGACAAGATCCCATGTCTGATTCTTATCAATCTGATCTAATTCATCATTCATGGCTTTCACCCAAGATTCATCTTTTGCAGCTTCTTCGAATGAGGATGGCTCTAAAACTGATAGAAATGCAGATTGCGTGGTATTCCTCATCCTTCTGGTTTGAGTGGGTGCACTCCTATCCCCAATTATGTTGGATGGATCAATCTCAGCTCTTCGGTTTCTCCTGCGAGGTTCAGTAGTATTCTCTTCAGCCATAGTTTCTTCTTCAGATTCCTCTTCTGAGTCATCATCATTATGTGATTGATGAGTGTTTTGAACAGCTTCCTCTATTTCTGCATTTTTAGTTTCTTCATGTCCACATTCTTCATGACTTTCTATCACATCAGCATATGACGTCCGTGAAGCATTTGTGGTTTTCTCTTCAATTATCTTAACATCATTGCTTTCCACAATCCTTCCCAAACGATTGTTGAAACATTTGTAGGCTTTGTTGTTCATTGAGTAACCGAGGAAGATTCATTCATCTGCGTTGTCACCGTATTTCCCCTGATTTCCTTCTTTGTTCCTGATGAAGCACTTACTTCCAAAGACACGAAAGTATTTTAGAGAAGGCTTCCGTCCATGCCACAATTCATATGGTGTCTTCTTCTCACCCATATAAAGTCATGTTCGATTCTGAATGTACACTGCAGCTTGAACAACCTCTTTCCAGTAATGTCGTGGAATACGACTCTCAATCAGCATAGTTCGTGCCATGTTGTTCACCTGTCGATTCCTTCGTTCAACAACTCCATTTTGTTGTGGAGTTCTCACAGCAGCTACCTCATGTTGTATCCCATGCTTCTCCAGATAATTTTCAAATTCAATGGACGTGTATTCTCCTCCATTGTCAGATCGCAACACTTTGATTGTTCGTCCAGTATCATTCTCGGTGATTCGCCGATATGTTTTCATGTAGTCAAGGACCTGTCGTTTCCGGTGAATGACCATCACACATGCCATTCGACTGTAATCATCTATGAAAAGGACAAAGTACCTTTCTCCATGAGTTCCGGCAACATTTATTGGACCACAAACATCTGTATGAATCAGATCAAGAAGGTGAGATGCCTTTTTCTTCTTTGGCCGATATGAACTGCAGACCAGCTTCCCACGAATACAAGCATCACAGGATTTTTCACGCTCACGCTTCAAGTTGGGGATGTCCATGACAATTCTCAATTTTGATATTTTCTCCATGTCTTGTTGATTGATGTGTCCCAATCTCCGATGCCACAAATTGTTTTCTTCTTCAACAGTCATGTAACATACATTTTCTTCACTATCAACCTGATACAAGTTGCCTTCTGTTCTGCATCCTTTCATAAGAGAATTCCCGGTTTTTCCCTTGATGGTGCAACCTTTCTGATTAAAAGTAACTATAAGTCCTGAGTCACAGATTTGACTCACGCTAAGGAGATTATGGCGTAGGCTATCTACGTAAAGGACTTCAGTCTTCTTTAGTTCTCCATTAGCTAATTGGGTACTTCCACTTCCTTTGATTTTCAGAGCCCCATCATTACCAAATCTTACTGTACCATCAACATTCTTTATGATATTCGTTAGTAGGCCGGCATTACCCGTCATATGAGATGAACAACCGCTATCCAGAATCCAGGTACTGTTGTTCTTTGTAGCTTTGAGGGCTACCTCTGCAAGGTTCGATTTCTCAATCTTCTTCCTTTCCTTCCATGAGACATTAGATTGAGTATATAGGACTGATGGCCTTTCAACTATCTCTTCCGCATACCCAGGTTCTTCATAGTCAAAGTCTTCTGTGAGAGGTGAGAACCTGTTTAAAAGAGCAACACTGTCTTGCTGACGAGACTTGACTTGTCTTGAACTTCGGTATGAGGTGTCTATGTCTCTTCTCTGCCTGCAATTAACGGCCTTATGACCAAAGTTAGAACAACAAAAACAATATCCATAGAAATTATTTCTTCTATGAGAATTAGGATATGAGATTTTTCTCCTTTGTTGAGCATCTATATCTTCTCCATTCAGATAGCTTCTTGCCTCTTCACAATAAGACATGGTATGGCCCAGATAGCCACAGAACTGACACTTCATGAGAGGAAATGTCTTCTCACTTGAATTTCTCCTTATACCTTCTTCCTTAGGAGAATAGTAAGACTGTCTGTCATTTTTGAATGTTTGAGGATAATTTTCAGGTCTCCTTTTAGTTTGTATTGAGGGTTCCTTTTTCAGCACTCTAGGTAACATTTCTTCATGTTCAACTTTCATCTTGTCTTTCTTTTGGATCTTTTCACTTCCAGCAGTTGATGACTCAGCCTCACAGCCAATTCCACTCTTTCCCATGCATGCAGGTCTTTGATCACTCAAGACTTTTTCAACCCCATCTGAACCACACTTGGCTCTTGCAAGTAATTCTACATCTGAGAATATTCCGAACTGTATTTTCTTCCTCGATTCTTTTGGAACTGATTCTGTCTCCATTTTACTCCTTAGAGTAACTACTTCCTCCTCAAGACCCTCAACAGTCTTGGATTTTTCATCCAGTCTGGATGTGAGGTCATTGATGACCTTTGCCTGCTCTTCAATTCTCAGCTTCAGATCAACTGCATCATCATCGCTTTCAATTATTTTAGATTGTACCTTCAAAAATTCTTCCAGTCATTCAATTTCAGCTTCAAGTTGATCAACATATTCAGTTGATTCTTCTACAATTGATTTCCACTTATTGCAGCTCTTACATTTAATCTTAAGATTACTAACTGCATCCTTAAGTTGCACATCAGGATCTACACAAGTTCTCAGTTGTTTTTCACCATCAATATCTTCTGACTTTTCAACAGTGGCCATCATAGACGCATGGTTCCCAGTTTTGAATTCTGGTTCTTCTTCATCACAGAATTCATTGTCATCTTCTTCCTCTTCACAGACAAAACTCTTCCTTTGCATTTGCTTACCATATTTGAAGTCTCCCTTTTTGAAGAACCTTCTTTGAGGCTTCTTGAAGTTTTCATCTTCACTGTCATCATCATTGATATTCTTCAAGCACTGAGAGGCAATATGCCCAACTTTTCCACAACGGAAACATGCGAGAGGTAACTTCCCTTTGAATTTCCCTTTCCCCTTCTGGAACTTCTTTGCAATGAGAGAAAGAATTTCTTTCTCTTCGTCATCATCACCACTACTATCCTTTGAGATTTTCAACTTATCCATGGCCTTGAATGCCATTTCCTTGCTCACCCGAGTCGTAGCATCTTCTGGTTTGACTCTAATTTCATATGCTACCAAACTGCTCAGTAAGTCATCTAGAGAAAGTTTGGAAAGATCTCTTTCCTCAAGAGCTGACACCTTCGCATTATACAGAGGTGGAAGTCTTCTTAATATTTTCTTTACAATATCAATGTCTTTGATTTCTTCGCCTAGACCCCGAATTGCTCCAACCACTTCAGTAATTCGATTGAAGAATGAGTCTGCATTCTCGTCTGGATGCATCTTCAGATCATCAAACCGATTGTGTAGCACTTGTAGTTTCGCCTCCTTCACTTTGCTATCACCTTCATAAATATTCTCAAGTTTATCCCACATAGATTTTGCTGAGGTGCAATTCATCACCTTCAGGTAAATCTGATCAGAAAGGGCTGCAGTGAGAGCATTTTGTGCTTTAGCATCTGCATCAAGAAGTTTCCTGTCTGTTTCAGTCATAGCCAGACCTGTTGGATCAGTGACATGTATTCCTTGCACAGTAGAAAAAAGAACTTCCATTCCAAGAGATCTTAGATGAGATCTCATTCTGTTCTTCCAGATCTGGAAATTTCTTCCATCGAAGTGAGGGACTCCCCTGACATTGACGGCGTTTTCCATGATGAAGAAGGTCAGATTCAACACCAGCAACCTTTACGCTCTGATACCACTTGAAGGACCCCGGGACACCCTGAGAGGGGAGGGGTGAATCAGGGTGACCACTTTTTCTTTTAATTTGTTGGATCTTGTTCCCACGTTGGTAGGAACTTGTTGAACCTGTATGATGATTATGATCAAAATGAAAACATTCACATGCACAGAGAAGACACAGTCATTTTTACTTGGTTCACCACTAAGGGCTATGTCCAAGGAGCATACGCCGACAGGTTTCCGGTCATACCTAAATCCACTATGCTTCACTAGCTGCGGATACAAAAGTTCGGGTACAGACACTCTGTCCCAGGCTCACTGCCTTTACAATTGTTCAGGGATAGCTCACTGCGTCCCTCGGGTCACTCCCGTTGACTCCCCCTGGCTCACTGCCGTTGGTGAAGTGCCACTCAGTTTATAGACGTGAAGGTCTCTTCTTCATTTGCATAAGAGTGCATCCTTTGTTGTATGTAGATGCTCTATTGAAGTCCGATTCTCACCAGAAGAAGAATATCACTTTTCCTCGAATGAACCGAGTAGTCTCTCGGCTTTTGTGCAGCTCCAAACACGCCGGTGAGCTTCAGCAATACCAGGCGCGCTTCTCCAAGACAGTCGCGCAAGTCCCACTACGGCGCGCAAGTCCACACTGGCGCGCAAGTGTCATCAACACAGTTGTGCGACTCTTCCTTCCCCAACTACAAACTTGCGCGGTCCACTTCCTTTCTCTTCCAAACCACCTTGGGCGCACAGCCAAACACCGGCGCGCAAGCTCTACTTGCGCGACAAAACAACCACCTGCACGACTCAACCACCTGCGCGACGAGAGCTCGAACAATCTCTCGGCCTTGAACTCCGTTGGAAATGAGGAGGGGTGGTCCAGTATTTATAGGCAAACTGGACCCCCTGCGCGGCGGCGCGCAAGTCCCTAGGCGGCGCGCAAGTCCCTAGACGGTGCGCAAGTCTTGTCTTCAATAAACTCTGTCGCGCAACTCACTTGCGCGACCCAACCAACACTTGCGCGACCTTCTTTCCTTAGCCAAATTTTGATGTTCTGATCCTCAAAAACATATGGCGCGCAAGTCTTTTATCCTCCAAGAGCACGGCGCGCAAGTACCTTTTCCAAAAAAACTTTACTTTATTGGCCGATTTTTAGGCCCAAAAATTTGGCAAACACTGGGAAACAGCGCCACCTTCACTACTGTTTTCTTCTTTGAACGGTATGATCGCTTTGTTGGTACACACCCTGAACTTCCACTGAGGATTGACAACAAACACAAACCATACACCAAATCATGCTTTGAAGAACCTGGTTCCAACACTATATGTATAAATATATTTGGATTCCAATTTTGTTTCAATTACACAAGCTATGAGTTATATAGAGAAGTACACATTAATATGGATTAAATATATTAATCTATTGAAAGGATTTTAAAACTAAATGATTAAAATCATTAATACATATCAGAATAAATATGAGATAATAAATATTGCATGAGATTTAGTAGTTATTAATATTATTTGAATAGAATGTATATTAAAATAGTAAGACTATAAAAACCCTTAAAATACTAAGAGTGATATTCCTTCTAAACTGAACACAAGTCAATACCTCGATCATTGAACCAAGTTGGTTCATGATAAAGATTAGTTATCATATATTGTATTGTGTATGGAATGGTGGAAATGGATACTCCTAAGAGTTATTTATAAAAATACAACTATGATCTATGGTTTTAACTCAGCTGAGAAATATTATGAGATAATATACTAGGGAAATGAGGATGAGTTTTTCTATATGATGTATTTTGATGTAGGGTTTTCCACTTAGCAATACAGGAATCATATGTGATATGATTTTCAACATTGGATACCTAAATAGCTAATCTATAAGAGTAACACTAAATTAGAATAAAAACATATTAAAATATAGATCTTAGAATATTATAGGAAATGATGTATACGATCATCATTTTAGTATGAATACTTTCATAAAAATCCCTTGATAAAAATACATAAAAACATGATACTCACCAATAGATAAATATTTTTTATAGATTTTGGGATTCATTGTGCTTGTCATTCTGAGATCTCATATAGGTATGGCATATAATAGAATTATATATTGGTATCTGAGGTTGATAAGTTTTCTCAAACAGAAGCATTCTGATAAAATAGATGTGAATGTTATTAAAAACAATTTCTCTAATTATAACTCATGTGTATTGGATATCATGTGTGTGTGTCACACATTTATATTGATAAATAATGACTTAAAAATATAAATTAATTTATAAAAGGATAAGAAGATATATGTGTTGGAAATGGGTCAAGAGTTGTTTCATTAGAGTTGTACACTTATATTATAAGCCTACCTAGTGGATTAGTTTGAGAATTTGAGAACTATTTTTTTTATGAAACTTTATGTTGGGATCTCTTTGTCAAAAATGAGATGTGGATAGTCATGACCTAGGTCCCACATTTCCCATTCCAAAGGAAGGCGGTCTATCACCCAAAATTGTTATGGTGATAACACCTTGATCATAATGAGGTGGTGGGATGTTATTGTCTTGATATAAATCCTTTTTCTTAGTATGGGTCTCCATAATTGATTTAAGACATGATCATGAATCTAATTCTTGATGCCATCTTGATGTGTACAAAGTTTAATTACATTGCTTTCTACCTTATAAATATAAACAACTTCAGTTGGAGAGGATGAGTATGTCAGGTATGTTGGGAATCTGGGGAATCTATTTTATCCTCAATAAGACTAGACATGAGGTAAAAATATATTTTTCCCATTGGAAATCTTCTACTTTCCACATAAGGAATCCAAGGATCATAAAATAAGTCATCATGTTCTCATCACCCAAGAAAACTTATACTCATCACACAATGTATCCTAGGATCATCTCCTAAGGCATTATGTCCACATCACATAAGGTATCATTTTATCATCATGTGTGGAATATTATTCTCATAACATAAGGCATCCTATGATATTCATATAAGTAATATTATACTCATCACACAATGTAACTTATGATTGTCACATAAGGAATCCTAGGCTCAACACCAAGGGGGTAATGGGTTTCTTATGCATTAGGTGCGGTTCATCCTATGATTTCCACAGAGGGAATATCATACTCATTTCATGAGGAAAGGGAAGGGTTCTCTCATTATCATCACATAAGAGTGGTTGATCCACTTGTGATCATCCTGTAAGGTAAGGTATAGTTTAATTTTTAGTGGGGACTAATCTAAAAACAATCATCATGTAAGGGTTGGAACATTTTAATGTTAAATGAGAGTGATTCCTCATAAACTAATCATGTAAGGGAATTCGTAATTTATATACCAGTGCGGACACTCTGGATGGCTTAGTGGTTTTCTAGGAAGTTTTGGGTGTTACCTTGTCTGAAAAGGGATAATGAGTAGTAAGGTTATTTTGGTATCGAGATCTAACTTCAAAAAATAGTACTAAATATCCTATTTAGAACATAATAAAAACCTATATAGTTGAAGTTTCATACTTTATATTCATCTTATAGGACTATTCCTCTCTGTTTAATGTCATGAGTTAAGGATTATTGTGCAACAAAATGGGAGACAACAAGGGATGGAGTGGGGCTTACACATTGGTGCTACCTGGTTCAACTAAGATAATGGAACGGGTAAAGGGAGTTTATTTAAATTACACCTAATAGGATGCCTAAATATTATTTTAGGTAAATAGTTATGAACATATCGCAATATGTTCTTAGGAATAAGAGGTATGGATATTATATATCCCATGACCAATACAAAGGAATTAGGGGTGAAAGTCCATGATACTAGTTTTTCATATGGATTATGCATGTATAAATATATATTATACTAGTTTGGGTCCCAAATTACCTTAAAATTCATTAAAGATAGTTCCATGAAATGATTTCACCAAATGGGTGTCTGTGATATAGGTTTTGTGGAAGTTGGTTATTGTAAAAATCCTTGACTTTTATGAAGTTTTTGTTCTTGAATGAAGTGTTATCTTTATTATAGGGAGTGGTGTGAGAAATTGTCAAAAAAAGACATTAATTGAAGTAAATTTGTGAGGTAATTAATGAAAAATTATCACATATAAAGGTTTGTGGGGGTTATTAGGTTTCATGAGTTACATGAAAGTCAAGGTTATGAAATATGTGAACTTCAAATTGCCTAAATTCCAAGGTTTAAACTTCCAACCCATGAAATATATTATTTAGGGGTATCTATAGGCCTCTATCTCATGTAATATGGTTAGTTCATAGAATAATTTCACATTCACACAACTCTTAAATTGTGTGGTTCCTCTAGTTACATTCTCTCACAACTTGAGTTGTGTGAAATTATATACTCTTCTATAAAAATAGTGTTTCTGGCCATTATAATGACCCATACATTACATACATGGTTATTACTTCATAATTGAAGCAAACATATTACAACATATAACAAAACCATGATAGGAATGTATAGGTATAGTGTCTTTAGAAACTGGGAAACATAAACAACTAGTTCATAAATCATCTACATTGTCTCCCGTTTATTTCATCATATCTAGAGTCCCTTTTGGCATATCCTACTTAATACCCTTCTTCCTGACCTAGGGAAAGGAAAACATACAAAAGGGTGAGCTCCAATTATCAGTAAGGGTAAACAAAAGAAATATCAATCATAACATATTCATAAGAACATAACATTTTAAAAATATTAACCTACAAAAGATATCATAATATCATAACATGAGATAAATAATGGTAGTGAAATGTAATCCCAATAATCATAACATAAAACATGAAACTTTGTTTCATACACACATAATCATAGAGAATCATTTCTTAGTAGTCAAGACTCATTGCCAAGACTATCCTAGCGGACAAAGTCCATTTCTGAACCGAATTCACTCCTCGTTTCAGTCCTGTATCACTGAACCAGATTAACTTGCCATTCCAGCCATGTCTATCTCATGAGATATAAATCTTTACCCAATTAATTGGAGGGATATATAGGTATCACCCATCTCATAATGATACCATTCTTATGTGTTCCACAAGATCATAAATCATACATCATAGCATAACCCATGTAATAAAAATGGGATCATTACATCATAACATAATCCATATAAAATAAAAGGAAATCCGAAAAATAATTCCATAATATCATATTCAAATCAATGTAAAAATAGGGATAGAAACAGAACACTATATTATCTTAGATGGAAAATAATTTTGATAAAACGCTTGAACTCTATTCTTGAGGAAAATATCCTTTCTAATTCAAAACATTTTTCCTTTCTTAACATGTCATACAATTTTAGACAAAAAGAAGTTGATTAAAAATAAACATGAAAAATTTTAAAGGAAGCTTCATGGAAATAATGTTCTATGAAATCACAAAAATCCATTCATGCCGTATAAGTTAAAAAAATACTGTTTCTCGTACTTTGGCCGGAAAAGTCAAAAAGTACCTCGTACTAAAAACAACAAAATATTCCTTTCATATATTTTACTAAAAACTCACCAATGAGTAAAATTGGATTTAAACAATTGTAGTAGGATAGAAATAATATTACATATTGAGAAAACATTGATTTTGATGATAAATATTCCCTAGTAAATTCTGAAGTATAAACAATCTCGGATAAAAATGAGATTGCAAGATTCTCCCTTACCTTAGGTCCGATATGCTTCATACGTATCTGAAACTCCTGTATAATTATTTAAATAATGTCATTGACTTATTACAGAATCATATTCTATCATATATGGTCATATTCTTATATTATTATTACTAATATTTCATTGCTACTTGTTATTCGGGTGTTCATTGCTTTATGTTCTTATGCATGTCTTGTCGAATAAATTCTTATTCCTCTTTTTAGGTTATAGATACCTTATTTAAATAATGGTATTATTGTATTATATATCATATTTATTCATTAAATTCATTTATATAATCATTATTCAATGAATATCATGTAGAACGAGTCGCATCACATCATGGAGACGGTAGGTCGTATGTACGCACGAGCGATGATATCGTTCACATAACTATTGAATGGTATTGGAGTGGAATATGGAATGTATCATAATTTGTATAATGTTATAATAATAATATATAGTTATTCTTTACACCATTATACCCATCCAAGTAAGGTGGTGGTGGAAAACAGATTACACAATGGTGTGGAGACGGTATTCCGTACGTACGCACACGCGGTGATTTCATTTTCCGTAGGATGGATAGAGGGTGAAATAGATTTGTTTCATATTTATAATAAAATATCAATATATGAGTGATACTGATGTTATTAATTTATGATGAAACAAATAAATAAGAAGAAGTAGAAGAAGAAATAAATTGGAAAGAATCGGTAAAGGACATAACCTCTTATTTGAAGCTCCTCTTCTTAACCTCCTCTTAGGGCCCTAAATATGGTCTTTGAAGAATACCAGGACCACTAGGATGTTTATAGGGAAGTGTATAAGGTAAATTGGTAGGGTTTGTCTGATCTTGAAGTCTTAAAGTGGTGTGAGGAGGAGAGGGAGGAGGTTTTCTTTTATAAGGGAGGAGAGGTGCACCTTAGAAAAAACTTAAAATATTATTTTATAATAAAGTCATATTCGGTTTTTAATACCTCAAAATTAATGTCTTTCAAATATAAGGTGGGTATGGGTCTAAATCATCTCAACCAATAGGTTTTATACAAGTTTAGGTTACAATTTTAACCTTATCATTTAGATTTAACTCTAAGTTAAATAATTTAACTTTTACTGTGTCTTCTTGTTTTCTTACACTATATGGTTAATAAACTTACTATAACAAGACAAAAGAACCCCAAGTGGTTCATTATTAATATATATAACCATATATAAGTCATTTGGCCGAACCTTAGATTTTTAGAAATAGAATAACAATTAATAATATAATATTTGTTTTAAAAACTATTTTATGTCAATTTTGACACTATTTGGTAATTTATTTTTTTTCAAAATTATAACAGCATTATTAGTTTAAAAAAAGTTAATTAAATCAATAATAACATGTCTTATTAACCTATAAAATTATTTTAATTCATAAAAAGTCTCAAATTACATTTATTTCGGTATTTATAATATCAATTATGTTAATATTTCATTAATAAGGTAATTACTACATCATCATTGTGTCATAAATAAATTAACTTATTTAATGTGTAAAAATTAAAAATAAAATACCATTATGTAGGAAATATTTTTATATTTATAATGAATATTTATAGTCTAATTTATCTTATATATAACCCAATATTAAAAATGTTTCAGTTATTAAACTATGATTTTAACTCTTTTAACTCCTCTTTAAATAAAATAATAATAATTGTCCTAATCTAATCCAAGTGGACCTAAAAGGTAATATTTTACACCTAAGGTTGTTTTTGGTCGAATTAAACTTATCCAATATAATTAGGACATGTTTTAGGGTAATATTAATATCATTTTTACCCTTAATTATCCAATTTACTTTTAACCGTGGTAAAAAAAGTAAAAAGTTACTATTCACCAAAAATTATTTTTATCTTATTGAACCGCATTTTACTCCTTGATATTAACTATGTCTCTCGTATTTTCAAAATTCAACTCACAGAAGCGGTAAAATTAAGTTTTATGTACAATTTCAAATGCTCCTAAAAGGTGGGTAAAATATGGTCAAAAAGTTCCTTAATATTTTTATATATCTAAAATTATTATAAAATGACTCCAATTAATTACATTGAACTTATATAGGTATTATGTATCAATTTTGAACTAAAATGAATTTAAATAAAATAAATAATTATTTAAATAAAAAGTCATTTTTTAAATAGTAACCCAGTGTTTTCACTATTCATCAAAAATTGAAAGTTTTCAGAAAAATACCAAAAACTCACCTTAGGCTAATTTTGATATTCTGAATCCAAAAATGAAGTCCATTTTGAAATATAAAATTTATAAAATTTTAAAAATTGGGTATTACTATTCATAATGACTAGTTTATATAATATTTTAATAACATATCGTTGTTTAGTGAAACTCGGTATTGTGTAAAACACATGCTATCGAGGAAGGTTGCTCTTGCGTATAACGCAATCCAAGCTATTGTTGTGTGTAGTGAAAGATTCCTTTGATTTTGCGTATAACATAAGACATAATGAAATATATACTTCTCATAAAATATCAGGGTGTTACAGTCATATTTCCTCCTTGATCCCTTGGAAATGTTTTTTAGTTCCAAATATCCCCTGATAGAATTGTTTCTACTAGAGAAGAAGATGATTGTATTCTAAGGAAACCACATATATTTTGAAATTTTCTACTCCAGGTTCATGCGACTCAGGTAAACCTATATCCAAAAAATTTTGGTGGGTTCCTCATAGGGTACCATGATCTATTCATGAAAAATTAACAATTTATATCTTCTCATAAAACTCATACTCTTATGTGAACTCTCTAAGATACGTTTCCCATTGATTTTTTATTACCATCACATTGCATGAGTGGATTTATTGTGACTAATAGTTGCATGAATGACCATTGCACAACATCCATAAAAAAATTCATGAATTTTAAAATAGAAGAGGGATGAAATGGAAGAGGTCAATGATGATGTTGAATTATATTCGATCTACTAATAAAAGAACATAGAGAATGTGATAATCAATATGCTTCAAACCACTATTCATCTTAATCATGTGTAATAACCTTACAATTGGTGGTGGTAGTAGAGGGATCAACAAAGAGATCTACATACACAAGTGGCCCACACATACCCATAGGTATAGGATGAGATAGATGAACTAAACAAGCTATGTAAGGATATGGAATATTTATAACATTTGTTGGATGAGCTTGATCAAATGATGGATCAAGCATAATCATAGGCCAATTTTTTATCATAGTATGGACTCTAGTCTATGGATAACCCTTTTTATTTTTTTATTTAATAAAAAAACTACTTATTTAAGGTTATTATCTTGAAATAAATTCAACACAGTCACATTATTGAAATAATAAAATAAAACCTTCAATCTTTCATGAGTCATTCTAACTGTGAAAAACAATAGATAGTAAAAGTCTTTCTAGTTTGTTTGAGTATATAATAGGGTCGTATGATCGAGGGATAGAATGTTTCATCAACCATTATCATAAAACCTATGATTATTTGGGAATTCAGTGGTATGATTCTAAAATTTTTTCACCCAATCAATGTGAATAGACACATAGAGTAAAACTCCTAGGGCATCAGAAATATAATTGAGCAAGGGGTTTTTGGGGAAAGTTATGTTGTGACTCCAAGAGTTAGGACAGATGGATGAAAAGTGAGGAGCTAGGTTGAGGATAACTATTGACCAAGTTCAAAACATGAGTTCAACTACAATAATTCCAAGGGTTATTTCTATGGTATGTATACCCAAGACAAATGGTGGTTCATGGGACATTATTCCATCATTATAGGGGGGTCCATTTAGAAATGTCAAGAGTGATTCATCTTTGATGTGTTCCCTTTATGGGAGGTGGGATATATGGTATAGCACCATCACTCTATGGGGGTCCATTTTAAAATTATAGAGGGTGAAATTATAAAATTGGGAACACAATGTGAGCTTTTTTATGGTAGGGATGCTCAATAATAGTTACATCACTCTTAGGGTTATGCCATTATGTATTAGGAATGTTGAAGGGGTGCACTAAATAGATGGAAGGCATGCAAGCCAGTGTAATGGAAATAAATTAAAACCAATGAGAGACATGATAATGGGGTTCAATTATTATATAGAAAGTGGGATATTGTTTTCTCTTAGGCTCCTAAGTTTATGGTCACATAGATTTGAATAAATAGGTGATAATGGATTAAGTTCCCACATCATGGTCCATGAGGTTGGGAATTTTATGTTCATAAAATCATGATTAAGGGGAATTTCTTCAAAGTTATTATAATCAGGACCAAGTGGAATTCCTTTTAAGATCATTAAACTATGAATATTGGGATATTATTAGTTTGAGTGAATAGAACATGGACCGCAAGTGTGGGAAATTCTATATAAAAATAATGAAACTAACTCTTGTTTTGAATTGTAAGGTTGATATTTTAAAAAATTACCATGAAAATCAGTACACATGGGTTAAGGTCATAATGAATTGACCATATCCTTGGATAACCAATATTTCTTGGTGTTAATAATTAAAATATAACCAAATTAAAGGAAATGAACAATAATACATGGTGAGGGTGATGGGCGGTTTTCGGTTGGGCTCAGGATAGAATATTAGGGAATTATTACATATCCCATTTAGTAGGAATCAATCCATATGTGGATCTTTAGGGAAAAAAATTGTGTGAAAACCTCTCTCATAAATATAGTGGAATGAATATGGGTGTGTTACGATACAAACAACACTTCAGATGAGGTGTCATCTTCGGTGAAGATCAAGGCATTGCATAGTTTTAAGTCTTGTGATGGGTATGGGTCTATGTATTCTAACATCATTCAACCAATAATTTGATCATGAAAATAGTTGGAAACCATCTAAAATGAAGGGATACATGATGGGTTAACACCATGGGTGTTGGGACTTTTCTTGATCAAAGAAAGGTGGATGTGAGGTAAATTATGGTCTACAAGGTTTTAATCATGGGGGGAATGATAGTTAGGTTGAGTAAGACCTCTAGTAACATATAAATTGTTGGTTACACTATTTTACTATCAAAAATTGGGTAGAGTAAGAAAATGTTGAACATTGACCGTGTTCAAAACCCATGATTTATCATATTGCTACGAGAAAATTTTTCTCTAGGGAATGTACCTCGAACAAGAGAGAAGATGAGACTAGAGTGTTATTCCATCAATAAAAGAGATTCTATTAAAAAATAGAGGATTTTAAATGATCTAGACTATTTAAGATAAAAAAATTGAAAAATAAATAATGGTGGTCAAGCATATTTCAGACACCCTGGGGATATGTCTTCATGTGTTATGCAAATTTATAGGATATTTCAATGATAGTTGAATTAAATGTATACCATCATGATTTCAATATATATGAAAGTGTTAAAATCATGAAAGTGCACAATTTTTGAACTTGATTGGTCCTTTGGGACCAGTATGATCTATGGAGATTTATATTTAATGTTCATATAGATTAGGACTTGAGGATCATCATTGGAGTTCAAGGTAGTACTACTCAAACCAAGTGTTTTTAGAGTTTATGGTACACAGATTTTTCCTTGGGGTGAAATAGTCTATCTAGTTAGGAAAAATAAAGATATAAGTGAATTATAGATCCCAATTCTATTTTAGATAGAATTATAGGACATGTATATAAGTTAGGGTCATGATGAACAGTCTAAGAGGTTCATTTTTTGGTCATGCATCCATTACCAAGACCTTTATGTCTAATTTCATGAGGCAAGTATTAAAAGGGGAGGAGGTAGTCTACTTTGAAATAGGGGTGAATGAAAAACATGATGTGGATAAGAATCCTAGATGATGGTATAGAAAACCTCTAATATGTGTGCACATAGTTTAAGGTCATGATTCATGAACCATAGTTCTTAGTTTAAGTTAATAGAATTAAAAATATCCAATAGGAGAGCATTTACATTTTGGAATTAGGTGGTTAGAGGTAACCCATAGGGGGACTAAATTTCTATAAGATATGGGGGATATCATGAATTTATTTTTATGATCATGATATGGGATCCTAGAGTTAATACATATCCCGTGACATTGAAATCAAGAAACACATATTTTAGGAATATAGAATCTATCTATATAGATTTGTCTCTTACATAGGAGATGATGGAAATAAATTGATTCTCTAGTGGGAGAATTAGTTAGGCCGTCATTAACAGATCAGAACCACAAAAAACATTATACATCAATCTAGCTCAAATTCAATAGACTATTGAATGAGGGAAACAATCGTAAAATTGAGTTGTAAAGGGGGATAGATTTTATTATAAAGAGAGGCTTGAGTTCCATAATTGAAAGGGGTTTGAGTTTGATTCTAGACCTAGAGTAGGAAATATATTTGTCATTATGTATATTATGGAGCAAGAATCATGACACATGTAGTTAGGCAGAAGTGGTGCAGTAGGTGAGAAAAACTAATGTGGTGTACTCTTAAGTGAGAACCAAAGTATTGTATAGTTTTATATCATGTTATAGGGAAAATACCTTTCAATTTAATGTCATTTAGAGAGTTTGATACACCAAACATTTTGAATTCATACGGTTGGGACTGTGGAGAGATTCCCTACCTTTAACATCGTTGTATCTTGATCGTATCTGAGAAAGGATCAACCAAGACACAATCCTCATTTAATTCATGCTCTATGTGAGAAAAAAGGGGTGATGCAAGACTACTCACATCACACGTGAGTGTCATATAGGGATCATCATGTTAGGGTTTTAGTGTGACATCAACCAGTAAAGAAAATCATAAGGATTATGAGATTAGTTGGGTACAATCCACATTACTGCTTCACCCTATCAATGTATAGAAATGAATGAGAGGGAATCACTTAGGGAGATAAGACTCCACCCAAGGAATTGGTATTAAATGATAGGTAAATCATGAGTTTTTGGATTTTAATTGCAAAGGATGTGATGTATAGACTATAGAGGACTGTTGATCAAGTTTGAAAAATAGATTTCAATGTCATATTATCAATAATGGGAGTAAGCAATCCATGGTTGATCATTTACTAAATTTAAAACATGGGATCCAATGTGATGCTACCAAGAAACATTCCTCTGCATTGTATACCTTATATTGGAGGTGAGCCATGGGGAACTATTCCATCACTACATGGGGGTCTATTTGGAGATAGAATAAGATGATATGAATCAAACTTTAAAGAGAAAAGGAGAAGATATGAGGGAAAGAAAATTATCAATAGGGGGTCTGATCACCCTGGGAGCTACATTATTTTTTATTTGTCATTGATAGAGTGTACTAGGCCCAATAGAGCATCATATCCATGGGATACATGAGAAGAGATTAATTATTTTGTAGAGATGATCGGTATGGTCCATAATGTTGTATAGTTTAAGGTTATATAGATTAGACCAAGAAGGTGATATTTTCATTATAGAAAAGGGAAAGGGGGAACCTGATATGGATTGGGGGTTCAATGCCAACATAGATTCCCACTAGAGAAAATGGTTCCCATTTTAAGTTCATGGAAATTATATTGGAGTTATAATTGTTTGATTTCATATATCATGAACTATAGTGGTCGGTTTATTTTATATATCACTAGTTAAGAATGAAACTTGATGTGAATTTGAGATCCCGATTACAATATAGAAAACTCTTGATATGCATACCCACAGTTTAAGATTATGATTCTTGGACAATAGTAGAACTAGAATTTTAAGGTTTTATAGCTTTGAATATCTCTATCTGAGTGTGGAAACATCTCATTATTTGAGGGGAAAAGAGATATAATTGAGAGATATCAAGCTCCAATGCTAGGTAGAGGCAATGAGAGACTTTTAGTTGGTCAAAGTATAGGATATCAAGATGTCACTACATATCACCTAGAATGATAATCAAGCAACATGTATTTCTGTAAGGTGTTTTGGTAGGTGAAATCACTAAAATAAAATATCGGCATCCCCTAAATTGAGGACTCTTGTGAAGATTTGAAGTGTAAATTTTGTACATAAATATGTTAGATATGTAGTATAAATTAATGTTGCTAAGACTGGGAACAATGCATTTTAACATCATTTGGGAAGGATATTGACAATTAATTTTAATGAAATATAGTGAGGATAATGTGATATATAGTTTTAATTCATATATTTGGGACTATATACCATGTTGTTTAGGGTTGTCCTATGGGGACCCATTCCAATAAGTTTAAATCCATGTGGAATGAACTTATTTTTGAGTAGTTTAAGGACATATAGATTAAATTGGGGACTCTATATTGTTTAATCTCATACAACTAAGATGAAGGGAGCATTGTATTTTGAATTCATATATCTAATAATTAATGTATTTCATTTTTAGGTCATTTAATATATACCATGGACCATAATTAAGCTACATTAAATACTTCTTCTAAAACCTCATATTCATCATAGGTTTGACACACTCCCCATCTATAGTGATCAATGAATATTCACCATTAGAGTAGACCTTATGAATGGATAGTGGGCCCTACCATTTGGGAGCTAACTTTTACTATTTCCATTTTGGTATAATCATAGTTATCAATTATAGCATCAAATCACCTTGAAGGAATAATCAAAGGTGTAACTTTTTATTGAATATCCAAGCCACTTGGTTCTAATGGGCCTCAAGATTATATTGCACTAAGAGCCTATTTTCATCAAGATATTCGAATTCAGATTATTAGACTTGAGAAATTTTATCCATAAAAAAATTTAGATGGATAAATAGAGAGATGGTAGTTAGACCTCAATGAGAATCCCTACTTTTGTTCCATACACCAATGAATAAAGATCCATCTGGGTGGAATTCCATGTTATTTTCTAATATTAGCATAAGTTTTTGGAGATATTATCATACCAACTCTACCTATTATGTTTAAATATATTATATAGAGTATAATATAATACTTTATTGAACTTCTTGATCTATAAATTTTTTGATCCTTCAGAGAAAGAAGTATGGTTGGAATGGTTGATCTACTTGTCATAGACCTTCTTTAACATAGAGGCTCAGAAGTGGGTACCGATATCCATGACAATGGTGTAAGGGATACTAAACCAATGAAATGTTTGATTTCATGAACTCAATAATTTAACTGTTCATGAACTCCCTGAGGGGAACAATTTCATCCCACTGAGATGAAATCAGTTTTAGTAAGAATAAACATGAACTTTGATGTTTCCACAAGTGGGTAGGGACCCATGACATCAATTATTTTCATAGTAAAGGGACAAGAGTACTTGGTGGTGTGGAGAAGATCTATAGGTTTATTCATGAAATTGGAAGGAACTTTTACTTTTTTGTCAATTCTTGGTGAATTCCATGAAGTTATGAGCCATAGTGGTCAAGAAATAGCCCAATAGTTGTATCTGGTGAGAGATATTCAATTCTATTTGGTAATATATACATTACTAGAATGAAAAAATTAAAATAATTGAAGAATTTAATTTCCATAGATTCATAAGAGAATTGTTAAATCACTTTTAGGGGACTCTCTTTTATTTTGGACTATTTTAAAGGAATAATTTCACTACATTCCAATGTATTTTTTCCCACTCAGCATGACATTATAATAATTTTTTCATTATAGATGCTCAATCAGGGGAGTTTTCTAGTCATATATTTATTCTTTAATAGGTGAACTTAAGGGCCTCTCTTGAGAATAAATATTCTTAAGCTGTTTTAATTCTCATCCCTCTTCATCTGGAGTGGTAGGTTCTATCGCTTTTCCATGATCCATGTAGACGACTAGGGTATCCTTGTCTGGATTAAAAAGATTCATAGACAAGTTTTTCAAAAAAAATCTTGAGCATTGTAATTTTTTGGGACATGTTACACCATTAAATAAAAGGATAGTTTTTTCATAAGATTTCAGGTGCACTTGAGAATGGGTACTAACACTTACTTCTTGATGATTTAGTCACAAGTAATTTACTTGATTACTAGCGAAGATTCTCCATTCACATGAAACCAAGGAACCGCAATCTTCATAGAAAACACAAAACTAGTGATGGGGGGTTGGTATTCAATATCATTCTTGGAATATTTCTCTTAAATAAGTAATAAGTAAGGTTTGAAGGACCTTAAGGGAGTGATAAAGACAACTCTAAGGTTAACCCAATTGATATTAGGTTTTTTATTCCTTATTCCAGTCGATCTTTTGGATGAACCATAAAATTGAATCATATAGAGTTGATTTTCCTCACCAACTAAGAGAATAACCTCATCTCGGAAGTTGGAATCTAAAGGAAACTCCTCAAGGGTTGGTTGTAAGGGAAAAAAATATTCTAGTTTTTCCCCTCTAAAACCTTCTGGGGGATGAACCTAATGTCAAACTACTAAAGGATCACAACCTATTACATCAACCATCCAATCAGTATGGGATGGTTGAGGGTGTAATTCAATGGATCAATGTGGTGGATTCGTTGGACCTTAGGATAATATAGACAATGGCATGATTCTAAACTGAAAATACTAAGGAATGGGATTTCTTATCAATAGAGGAATATTTGTCCTCAATTTACAGCTTCATGCAATTGAGTTAGTACAGAATATTTCTTTAGTTTTTTTCTATGATATTAGGTTGTTGAATTATTTCTCAATTTTATATATATAAAGGAAAAAGGATTCCATTTAACATCTAGAATGAAAAATATAGAATACAGTAGATACTTATTGATATCATTAAATGTGATTTTTCACTCTTTGTCACAGTAGTATGTGATATTTTTTTCATCAACATGGAAAATAACTTATATTATCAAACCAGATTAGTGAAAAAATGTCTTATATAATTCAATATCCCTTTAAATACTCATAACTATTATATATTATATGTAGGAGGAACTTTAATTATGGTTATGATATTCATAAGGTTGATCTCAATGACACTATATTGGGTATTGAATCCAAGGAGTCTCTTAGTGTTTACCCTAAATTCACACTTCAAGGGGTTTATCTTTAAGTTTTGGGTGTGATTCATACTAAAAACTTTCACAAGATAACTGAGATATTCCAATTTTTGGTATGATTTGACCACAAAACTTTCCATGTATCACTCCACCATGGTTCTGGAAAGGGTTTTGATTATTTTATTCATAGACAATTTGTATCTTTCTCCTTTATTCTTCAAGCTAAAAATAATTTCTTGATAGTAGTATATTCCTTGGGGTTCCTAGAATATATTGGACTATTCAAATTTTTAGTACATAAAAATTTGATTTTATCCATAGTATATGTCCATGAAGGATAGTACTTATAAACTAGAAGTTGTGTCAATCAACAACTTTTTAATAGGGATACATAAGTCATCCTTAGAGTGGTGGTAATTATGGTCCCAAAAGTCAATATAGACACTGATCTATTAATTATTCTTCTTGAATAGGATGATATTAGACAACAAATTTGGATATTGGAATTCCATAATGAATTAGACATTGATCAACTTATCAAATTTAACCTCCCCCATTTCACTATGGTAGGGATTCATTCTCTTGGGTGGCTACTTCTATCCATGATAGCCAATGGGAAGGCCTTGCTAGTGGATAGTGACATGGGGATCAATACCTTGAGTCTTTTTATAGTTTCATGTAAATATATAATGGTTAATCTTTAGGAATGTAATATACTACTATTTTTTATCGAGGTGAATGATGAAACTAATCAATGTCGACATTAGGTCTTCCTTGTTACTGAATTTAAACTATATCATCTCATAAACAGTGATAGAAACATCATATTCATATGTAAGAGGGGATTCTTCCAAGTCCTCTTCATCAAAAGCATAAATAATGAAGGGAGGATATGACTCTTCAAGAATAGGTGGATGAGGGATTGAATCACCTTTTTATGGGGTATAAATATATAGAATTAGATTCTTCTTATGGTTCTACCGAGACAATATTAATGGAGTACATAGACCCTATCTCTGGCGTTCATTATCAGTTCGGTCCACCTATAATGAAAAAGAATCACAAAATAGGTTAACCACTAGTGTATCATTCCTACACATTGTTATACATGGTGGATTTATTAATTTTTAGGCATATGATAAACTTTCTGGTACACAACTGGAGATGGATTTCAATGTATCAAAGGAACCTTTCATTGATATGAGTAGTATGTGATTTTTTTGGAATCATTCTTCTTGGGAATAAAGAAATGGTGTCCAAGGTTTGGGGTTGTTTCTTTTTAGATGGAGGATATGTAGAATAAAACCACTCTTCAAATCATCCCTAAGTTACACTAACTTATTTTTCAAGTCAATACAAGTACTTACACACTCAGTTCCTTTAACCTAAGAATGTTTTTCACCAATTTTATAATACCAATCATCAAGGAAGTGGGTTTTACATAATTAAAAGGTATTGGAATCACCATGTAGAACCCCTACTCTCTCATGGAGGGATTACTTGATTAATTGGTGATATGATGAAGTTACGGTTGCATGTTGATGGATCTAGGGACTTCCCAGTAAGGCATTAAAACTGGTGTCTTTTGTCACAACCATGAATTTTGTATTGGATACTAAATCAATATACTGGGAATTCTTTTGGATCTTTACAAGTGAATTATATTCACTAATTTCATATCCTTGAATCTTTAAGTATGATAGAGCTAGATTACCCTCTATATACCCCATCTTAAATATCATTCAGGTTAGGATGAGATTAATCCTAATGCCCATGTCCACCATTAAATGAATAAAATTCATTAAATTGATCATTAAAAATATGTATGGGTTATATGTGGCCCAGTATTATGGAACATTCATCCCTCCCAGAGAAGTATATGGCATCCTAGAATTCATTATACTAACATTCTTCTACATGGTAGACTTCGAAAATGGCCACATTAGTCTCAAAATACATATGGAACTTCCTATACACGATGAGAACCATATGAATAATATTTTATAGGTGAATCACATCAATGATTAAGAGTCAATATGGGATAATGACGAGGTGTTTGATAATATCATGCTTTTCTGTTAGGGTCATTTTTTTCCTCATGGGTCTCTATATGAATGGAAGTGTCGAGGGCCATGTTGGATAGGGTATAGGAGTCTAGAAAGAATATTCTAAATCATATTGATGATTAGGTGATACTTATTGATAATTGGTTGGATTTATTTATAATTGGATGGTTATTGATGAGTATTAGTTGTTATTTACTGATCTAAATGTTCAACCAATTGAATGGTTCATAGAGTTTAACTATGGGATGTTTCTATAGATGGATTCTCCAATTGATATAGAATAAAAACTTTCCTTCATATTTCAATATCACAGATAGTGTTTTCCAGGATAGTTCCCTATGAATTTTTATTTTTTAGGGGCATTTAACCTTGGCCTATATTCAGTGAAGATTTATTAGGGGATATGATAGGTGTACTGCACCACTAAGATCAACATGTTGGTCCACTAAACTGATGGTGTTGATGGTGGAAAATTGTGTCTCCTCATGATAGGATTCCTCTGAATTCTAAAGGTTCATTTAACTTCCTCCCAATATAGGATTCATTATTTCAATGAGAGTGCACACTGGAATTGTAACTAGTAGAGGCTCCTAGTCATCCTTGTTATGTCAGTATTGGATCCATTAAGCTTTACAGTTTTGGGAGGATGAATATATAAACTGAGAGAATAAACTATCCAATGAGTATATTGGTTGATTGAACTATTCATAAATACTTCTATGGGTTTGAGTAATCAACTTTCAAGACAAAAAATAATTGAATTTTTATACTCCTTGATTTAGGACTCGTTATCATTCCTCAAAACGGTGACCATCATCGGGAATCATAGAGACACATGTGATATGTGATAGAGGATTTCTACATTATACAATGACATGATCTACAATTCATTGATTCTATTACTTGAATAAAATAATATCTTTTATGGTGTTTTCAAGGAAGCTATGTTAGTTGTATTAGTTTTGATGGTTTCTTAACTCAGCCTCATGAAGCAACTTGATTTTTACAAGTTTGAGAATGTTATTATTCATAAAAAAGGAATAAAATAGGAACATGGTTATATTAGAATAATTAGACCTAGTTTTTCCATTTATCTATGGTTTAAACTATCTTTCACTAATGGTTTCTTGAGAAATATTCTATATGCGATCCGGTGGATGATGGGTCTTATTTTGTAGGTCCTCTAGAAGAAAATATTGGATAATGAGATAGATTCTATATCAAAACAGTAATTTTTACTCATATAAGATTTCATGTAGTTAAAAGAGGTAATGAAAGACTATTTTACATAGTCTATTGCATGGAATTATCTAGAAACTGGACTCTCTCAAAAAATTCAAGGAATCCACCTAGGTAATTCAAGGAGATGAGAGTCAAGACCAACTCATCCTAAAAAATTCTTGACATTCATCCCAAACAATAGTTCATAGAGAAGTTGAATGTTGAGGGATTATATCATTCCCTTCCATCAATTGATAAAATTGGAAACATGTTCATTATCTCACTATTTTCACATAGAGATGTTAGTTACCCTTGTCCTGTGAAAGGTGGATCTGAACTGGTAAAGAAATAATCGATAAAGATCCTAATATTTGGTGATGGATCTTGGTTCTATATTTTTTGTACTAAAAAATTTTAGGTCCTTATAGAGTCTAAAAATAATAATTATATCTTGGTTTCCTCCCCATTCTCTATGGTACCCATCATCAAAGCACACTAGAATATAAAGTGGGAATAGTGAAACTTTGAGTCATCTACAGTATCAAAATTGGTGAAGCTCGAGTTGATAAAAACTGGTGACATGGGATGTGGTTTACCCACTCCTGGTACGACATCATTTCAGGCTATACTAAGGTTCATTATGTCTCTATATCCTCTTGGAGAGAAACAAGGTCATTGATTTGTTCATCATGGGGGATTCTCTGTGGGTCTTCTCCCTAGATGGCTAGCTACCTCATAAAGTGGAGAAATCATAATATAGTTGTAGAAGAAACATTTATCCACCATAGATGGAGCCATAGGGAAATTTGAACTATGTGTTGGGTAAGAAGAGACTCTTTACTTGGTCTTGGTTGATTTACTAAGGACTATCAGTGGTTGGGGTTTTATGAGAATAGATATGGTGTTATCATTAACATCTCCCCTATCAAGACTGTATCTCCAATGGATCTTGATAATAAGAGATCAATTTACCTCAATCTCTTAGAGTAAGGTGACAACCGAGACATATTTTTGAGTAATCCATATAGTTTTTAGAATACTATAATATTGGTATACACACTTTCCTATATCCAAATTTTTCTGAGTGTTTAGGATTGGTATATCAGGAGGCCTCTCAAGACTCATGGCTTATCTTTTCTGATGGGTGTGGACACCTATAGGAGGGTTCTTGTGTCATTTATGGTCTTATAGGAGACGATATTCCCCAAATTATTCATCACTAATCTCATGATCCTGATTATATAAGGGATTAATTATAATGATATTCATTATGCTGGTGGTTGTAAGAAAAGAGTCACTAAAATCATCAAATAGACCAGTCATGGGAACTTAGTATTTCTATATGAGAGGACTGGACTATGGATCATCATACTACCCAAGCCCCTAATTCTCACCAAGGGATATTACTCCTAAATAAAATAAAATAATATTTTGAAACTTTTAGTACACACCTGTCGAAACTTTTAGTAGTATCCACTAGACTCAATATGTTAATCCCCTGAAAGAGTTATAGGATCAACTTTTGAGACTATTATTTGAGGGCCTGAAGGTGTTTAGAGCTTCTAGGATAGTTCAATTGATGGATGTTAAGTAATTTTAATGTTTCACACAAATCCTATTAGTGATATGTTATTTTATTATTAATGATAAAATTTTGTATTGAGAAATGGTGGGTTAAATGCATCTAGAACTCAACCTGAAGCTATTCAATGGCTAGAGCCTCCCACAATCTCTCATCTTCCTCTTAATCTCATTAGAAAGGAAAATCCTTCTCTAAAATTATGAATTGGTGGGAATTTATAAGAGGTATTTATGAATAACTCCTTTTTTATTGATCCCTAGGTGGGATTTTAATCATTCATGATATTATCCATGTGCCGAGGAAGGGTCATGCTTAGGAGATGAAAGCTTTATCAACATCCCCACATATGATGTAGAATCTTTATATTCATTGTTAGGGAGATCAACAGATATATGGGTCCTCGTCAAATGTTTCTTATCAAATGGTTATATTAGGATAGATCATGATGTCTCCCCTACCTCCATAATTTAGGTGGATATAATAGATGTTGAAAATATAAGGGACAACATTATAGTCAGTCCCTAGAAGGAAGCCAAATCATCTTCCATATACATGAATTTTTTGGAGGGACTTTAGGACCTTCTCTGCAAAAAATTAGATAATAAACGTCCATGACTATTGATTGTCTTCCATTATGTGTTTTGATGGTGTAGGTGAAAACATCTCTATTTAACCCTCTATTATCTCTAATTTTGAAAGATTGGCGGTGACCTATCATTGATTCCATTTATTCTACATTCAGTTTTAGCACAGAAGTTCCCTAAGTGTGGTCTTGTTTACGTAATGAAGAGATTTTCTATGTGAATTATTTTCATTTTCATGGGGAGTTTCTCTATGATGATTTTTATCCCCTCTAAACTAGATATTACCTTTATGGAAATGGGCTAATTCAACATGGAGAGGTCTCTCATGATGGTTAGTTCTTTTTCTAGTGGATGAAAGAGTTTACCCAACATGTGTTGTGGGTGTCTATGGTCTCAATACTAGTTTGGTAGGTGGTACCCTATGTAGTGGCTAGGCTTATTGAGGATGTAATAAAATATGTAAGAGTTTATTCTCATGGAAAAATACTTTAAAGTTTCCCTCATCATGGGAGTTCTGCAATTTGGACTAGGGAAGACAAATCATAATTGGGATCAACCTTCTTAGACACTGGTTGAGAGAATCATTTCTGTTCTTGATATAAACTGGTGGGAAAATTCCTTGATGACTCCTTAGAAGTATTTTTGGCTGTAACATGTTTGATGTTTCCTACCTCCTCAAGATATGGTGAGGTCTCATTATTATGATCTAGGTAAAGTCTATCGAAAAGGTTATTAGTAGTGATAGGTGGTGTTTTTTCTTACTAGATCTCTACAGGTGGTGGAACCAATATAGTTTTAAATATTCTAGATCCTAATGAACCATTTTTTAGGTTGGGATGATGTTTTCACACTCATAGAGTAGGAATTTCTTTTAATGAACCTCCTCAAGATTACCTATGTTGATGAAAGGGAGTGGGGTTTCTTTGAATCCATGGGAAATGTGACAATTTCATCATGGGTGTAAGTGTGTGGGTTCATTATTTATGGAAACCCATAGGATTCAGAAGCATAATGGGAGCCTCTATTTCCCCCTTGTTCATTGTAAGTGGTGGTATAACCTATCCTAGAATGTCTAGTGGATGATATTATTTAATTATTCAAATTCAACCATGAGAACATGTCCAAATAATTCTATTCCCAACATTGGTGATGTTTGATGATGGTAAATTCCAATGTTACACATCCTCTCATTTTTTCAAGATAAGGGATTTGTTTTAGGTTCAACATTCTTATTTTACAACAGTTTTTAATGATATCTCTTCATTGAACTTCATTTGGGATGGTCATGATTTGGATCAAATATTCATTCTTTTTAAAGCCAAGCAAACAGTATCTACCTTGGTGATTGTGATGGAACTTTGATCAGAATGAGATCATGGGATTTAGATTTATCTCTTTGAATCTTATCACCTAGTCTAGGATTCCCTCATAGATTTAATACATGTTTATTAATCCTGTTCTAGACACTATATTGATGTAGAAATTAGTTAATTACATCATGTATTACCATAGTAAGGTGAACACCTTCATTTGGAGAGGATGGTTCTATTAGGCATGTTGTGAATCCTTGGTATCTATTATATATTCTTCGATATAGGTCATGATGTCATAAAATTTTTGTTACAATGGTAATACTCTGCTCATCACATAAAGAAAACTAGGATCACCACCTAAGGAATATTATACTCATAACACAAGGAAGATTAATCTTGTCACATAAGGCATCATAGCCTCATCACCTAAGAAATCATGTACCTTTCACACAAGGAAACTTTTTCTTATCACATGGGTAATCTTATACTGATAAAATAAGGAATACTAGGCTAATCACTAAAGTAATCCTAGGTTTATCACAAAGGTAAACTTATTCTTATCACATAATACATCCAAGGCTTATCTCCTTAGGAATCTTGTGCTCATCACTTAAGGAATCTTATACTCATCATATAAAGAATCCTAGGATTATCACCTATGAGAAAGGATATGTTTATTAACTATTAGTTTATGGTTCATCCTATACTTTTCACATAAGGAATAATATTCTTATCACATAAGGTAATGGAAGGGTTCCATAATTCTCGACACAAAAGGAGTGGTTGATACTCTTAAACTCATGAAATAGGGGTGGGAATGGTTTGACATCCATTAGGGATACATCCTCATTTACTCATCACAAAAGTGAAGGAACATTTTTAATTTTTAGTAGGGATGAATCACATTACACTCAACATGTGAGGTAAGACGCAATATTGAGTCTAGTGATGATATAGTTAAAGGATTAGGGGTTTTCTAGGGAAGTATAGGTTTTACCCTATCTCGAATGGGAGGTAAGAGGATAGCTTATTTGTGTGTTAGGATTAAAAATGAAAGAATCATCATATATATCTTATTTTTTAGGAATAAAAAATAATTTATTTTGAGTTAAATAGTATAAGTTCATGTCATATGATTAATCTATCCAGTTTAACGTTATGTAGTACGGAGACTTTTGATTTGAAAAAGGAAACATCTAGGGATGAAGTATAAATTATGAATTAGTTCTACCCAGTTAAACCTAGCTAATGTAATATGTGAGGGGGTATTATGGGTCTTAAACCTAATAGGAGTCCTAATTCTTATTTTATGAAAACACATTTGAATGTTGGTTGGACACTTCTTAGGAGAAAAAAACATGGATGTTTCTTAGCCAATGCATGATGAAAAGAACCTAGGGTAAAAATCCATGATACCATTTATGAAAATTTATTTTTCATGAGGAAATTAATATTTTACTAATGTGAATACAACATTCACTCAACTTTTATTAGAGTTAATTCTTTGAAAGGAGGTTATCCAATATTTTTCCATGATATAGGTGTTGTGTATATTGGGTGTTTTGTGAAACCATTACTTGCATTAATTTTAAATATTTTCATGAAGTTTGTTTATTTTTTAAGTTATTTACATGATAAAAATTTGAAAAAAATACAATACTTTTAAGGACTTATGAATGTTAATCTGTATAAAATTATTACCTACAAGATTCCATAGAGGTTTTCAGGTTGAGAAAGTTGCACGAAAGTTAAAGTTTCATGAGCTGAGATATTTAACTTCTCTAAAACCCATGATTTTAACTTATAACCCTTTAAATGGTGAATTAAGGGGTATTTATTAGCCTCTAGATCATATAATTAGACTAAATTTCATAATATTTTCACACACATGAAACTCTGGATTTTCATGGTGACTCTATTTATATTCTGGTGCTACTAAAGTTCCATAAAATTTTATACTTTGTTATGAAATTTCTTCTTCTATATATCATTCCTCTTGTACATGGTCTTTAGAGATAAAAATATTACTATTTTGTAGCTGTAAATTTAAATTTAATTTTAATATCTTGTTTGTACAAGAAATGACATTCACTCGTAATTAAGAACAGGATTCGTTTTATATATATAAATGAAATGTTTTATGGAATTGGGAATATATTGAACGATTTATATATTTTAAACATTGAAAATATTATATATAACATTTATAATGAGAAGGTTGAGGTAGAAGTTAACACCACTTATCTTTAGCATTATCACCTTGGGTATATAAATTAGAAACATGTCCAAAGACTCCATAGAGATGGATTGTTGGAATAATTCTATTATGAACCATTTGAAAATTGAAAATCTTTTTTATTTTACAAAATTATTAAATAACCCTTTAGTGGAAAAGGTGAGAGGAGTAATGGAATATTGGATCTTGTACATAGTTATGTATTTAGACTAATGTGTACTTAAGAAAGTGGAAGGAATGTGTAATTTGTAAACATTACTGGTGTTTTCATTGAGTATGGTTATCTATTTTTTATGAGACACATGTTTAAAACCATAAAAAACAAGGTTTTCAATGGTGAAATAAAAAAAATTAGGAAAGAATATTAAGATACCCAATTATAAAATTGGGTAGAATATTTAATCCTTGAATTTATTTAATATCTAAGATATCATGGAATTATTTCACAACACACTCCTCCCAGAACACCATAGTGTAATGGTGTGTCTGAGAGGATGAATTATATGTTTTTTCACATGGTTTGTCTAATGGTGTGTCGATGTGAATATTCTATATCATTATTTGGATATGATTTCAAAATTAATTCTTTCCTAATCAACTACATTTCATCTAAATAAATCATAAATACACTATATATGATATTGATAGGGGAACAATCAACTTTTCATTTTATAGGGATTTTAGGTTGTGAAGTATATGTAAAATATTTTCACTCTAATAAACTCAACCCTAAATTATTAAAATTTCTTATTTACTTGTTTTCCCAAGAAAACTATGGGATATTATTTCTATAATCCTATTAATTATAAGGTTTTTATGGCTGGATATGGTGTATTTATTTAGAATAAACACATTAATCATGGAATCAGTTGGTCGAATGTTCAACTTGATAAGTTCAATACTAAAAAATTGGAACTATTACTATGATAGAAAGTAATTCATTTCCACAATATATTATAGAAAAAGTTCTAACCTTTTTTATATGAGAACATAAAAGGTATTTTTGGATTCAATAATATCCTTATAGATATGGATTTATTATATAAAATTATGATTAATTAGTGTTCACAGATGACACTACTACTACCTACCAAGATTTATTTAGGGATCTAATTCAGAAAAATTGTTATAAGACATGAAATATATGATTTACCCCACGAACCATTACCTAGTTTGGAACTTGGTAGATACACCTAAAGGGGTAAGACACATAGGGTAAAAGTGGATTTTTCAAAATATATTTATAATGGATGGTAGAGGGGATACCTATAAATCTCATTTAGAAGAAAAAATTTATATAAAAAAATTCATGGTATTGACTATGAATAAAAAAATTTCTCCAACTATAATTCTAAAGTCCATTCAAATATTTCTTATCATAGAAGCTCATTATAATTATGAGACATATAAAATGGATGTCAAAATAAATTTTCTTAATGTTAATTTAGTCAATCATGTGTATATAATAACACCTAAAGGTTTTGATGTTCCAAATGAGTGGGATACGGTTTTCAACTTGTAATAGTCCATTTATGGATTAAAGAAAGATTCTTATAGTTATAACATGTTGTTTTATTATGAAATAAAAGTATTTAGTTTCATCATGAATGTATCTTATTCTTTTTTATATGATCTGGTTATTAGTATTGTTGTTACATTTCTAGTATTGTATGTGTGTTTCATAATCCTTATAAAAAATGATGCCCTGATTTTACATTATGTAAATATATCTTTGGGAAAGTGATTCTCAATTAAATACATGAGTGAATTAGCCTATATATTAGGTATGAATATAGTGAGATAAATCAAAAAGGTTTCCTAGATTATGTTAGAATACATATATTGGTAAAGTGTTAAATATGTTTGACACAGAGTACTCTAAGAAGGTGTCTTTACCAATGTTTCAAGGCATGAATCTTAGTAATATTCAAGATCCATCTTAAGAGTTAGAAAGGGTGTGTAGGATTCCTTTTTTATTCATAATAGGATATATCATGTATTCTATGTTATTTACTCAATTATATTTTTCTTTTTCTTTAAGAATAATAAGAAAATAACAATCCAGTCTCGTTGAGAGTAACTATATTTTTATGAAGAACATCCTTAAGTACTTGATAAAAAGTAAGAATATATTATTGTTATTTGGGTGTGATGGGGAATTTATTATAAGGGGATTCAATGATTATAGTTTCTTAACTAGTGTGGATAGTATGATCTCTAAATTTGGTTGGTCTTTACCTAAAATAGTATAGATTTTCATTGGAAGAGTTCCAAGAAAACCAATGTGGTGGACTCGACAACAGAGGTATAGTACATCACTACATCAGATGATATAAAGGATGTTATTTAGAACAATAATTTAATTACTAAACGTTGGATGCTTTCTGATATTAAGGGATAAATTATGAATTAATATGAAAAAAATGAATTCATTTCTTAGGCTAAGAAAAACTAATCTCACAAAAATAACTAACATTATATTCGTAAATACCATCTCATTTGAGAACTCATTGAGAGGGATGATGTAAATATCATTTGTGAAGATACAGATAAAAATGTAATGAATCCATTGATGAAACCATTAACACAACTAAATCATGAGTGTAATATTAAATATTTAGGTATTAGATGCATGAGATATTGGATATAATGTTTTTAAAATGCATCATGGTTTTATAATAAAGGAAATACCCCTTTATTTTTCATTCATGTATGCATAATATATTAAACATGAACAATATAATGATAAAAGTCTATAAAATTATTTCTTTGAGTTATCCCTGATTGAATATCATCATAGATTATTATGGGTTATATTGATATGTTATGATTTGAATGAGTATAAGTCTCATATATAATATAGAGTAGACTCGTGAGATAGTAAGTAGGGGATCATTATCTAAACTAGCCCGTGAAAAAATATCACATGGAATATCATAAGGTAATTTATATACTTAGGGGTGTGTGATTAATATGAATCCCTATTACTTATGTTTTAAAAGATACTTATCATGTGAACCTTCATACTTTAATACCTTTCTAATGTTAGCCCTAAAGATGAGTTAATTAGGGTCGGTTAATATGTTACTGATTAAGAATTCAATTGAGTTTAGCTGTGATGGAAATTTTTCACTTATATGATGTGAAAATACATCTAGGACCATGATTTAATTATACTTAATAAATTTATTTCCATGCATTATTGAATTACATGTTATGTGTTCTAATACTTGGGATAATGGAATGGGATGTACTTGATAGTTTATTTTATAGAATCATGAATGTATGAGTTGACACTATATTGAAATGTTCCATGTTTATTGGTCACTTGATTTCATGTAAAGATAAATTATATATGTATACATACGATGTGTCTAATATATCTTATTGTATACATGTTTATATAAATATTTTATTGTGTTTGATCAAGATAAAACTAGAACCATTTGTAACTTTAGAAGCAATGTCATTTTTCTAGAGGTATCTCTTTACTTACATCTATGAAATAGAGAATTAATATTTATTTCCAATGTTTCAAATGAACATATGGTCACACAGTTGGTCTTTAGAATGAGTATTAGATTTTGGAAAAAAATTTTGTTCTATAATAAGAGATCATAGATAAATTATATTAAAATTAGTTTCGATGGATTCGTAATGAGTTGGGATATTTTTCATAAATTATTTATTGGATTTTAGTGTAAGTGGTAAATAAATTGATATACACTAAAATTAGTCAAATCATATTATATGATACATTAATATCGTAACTCATGATATTCATGTTATTTAAGTTTCAAGCTATGATTAGGTATTGGATCATATGATGTTATAGGTATGTGATGAATATATCATAGTATATGATATACCTATAATTTATGATATATGATATAATTTTACAAGGGTTTCATTACAAATATTGAATGGTTTTCCATTACTCATTAATATTTAAGAAGATTAATTTATGGATAGATAAATATATATTATGATAATTTAAACATTAAATAATCACAAACATCAAACAAGTATATATTATTTGTAATGCATGGATACTGAAAAATGTTGGTAGTGACCCTGAACCTTATTCATTGATTTAAGTGAGTCAATATAATGGATTTGATCCTCCTCATCTATGTTAGGTAGACTATTGATCAAAGAAAAAAACTAAATTCTACCTTTTTATCCATTTACTGTTAAGGATGTGTTTCCTAAAAACCTTTTTGAGATCAGTAGGTCCTCATATAGAATATGTGGATTTTAAATACTACTGTATTTTCAATAGATGAAAAACCCTAAAGTGGTTTCTTAGTGATCTTTATCAAGAATACTATATTTATATTGATAATACTAGACTTTAATAACACATGTTTATTTTTATTTCTTCATTTACATGTTCATTATATGATAATATATCCATATTTGAATAGGTTACTTAGATAATTAATGTGGATGTGATGTTTTAATAAAACCCATAAGAAAATATATAGGGTAATAAGAACGAATCAATTATTCATTCTCAAATAAAACTTGTTTTTCTTCAATGATCTCATATCCACTATGAGAAACTCACATCTTATCCTAGCACACTAGGGTTCATGAATGATGATCTAGGAGTTACAATACATGTGTGTATGTTCTATAGTGTTCTTTACATGGCCCCTTTGAGTTGTGATGATTAAGTGATGAGTGGAGAAATTCAGGATCCAATCATACCATTGAGGTAATATACTTTATTATTTATTTATTTTTTATGATTTTGATTATGTGTTATGATCCATTATGATTTTTGGAGTTTTTCTACCATATCTCGTGTTAGGACACATATCTGGTTGAAAGATTTAAAACATCAGTTATCAAAAACTCTTATTGTGCTAGGGTTTCAAGATTAGACATGGGAAAATAATTAGATGGATTTATCATTGGTTATTCAATTGAGTTTAGGGTTCGGTTGGTTGAGATATGTCCATCTAAAGGTTGGATGGAAATTTAGGAGGGGGAGTGAGCCTACATATAGAAACCAAGCATGGGGGTGAGATTTCAATTCACACTAAACTAAAAAAAATTATAGGTGATGGTCATCATTGGTTCCCAACCACATCCTATCAACCAGGGGTGGCACTCATTACCCACACCACATGGTGCGAAAAAATTTATTTTTAAAAATCTAAAAAATATGGTTTTCCATGTGGAAGGACACCTAAATTTTTTCTATTATGCCATGACAAACCTAAATTTAGCATTCAAATCCTCATTTAATGAACAAACAAAACAAAAAATTCCATGAAAATTTTAGAAAATCATTAAAAATGTCAATAATTTAATAAAATTATTCAATGAGTCATAAGTAATATAACTAATGAATTAAACTTATTTTAATGCTAATATAATTCATTAAAGATTTGATCATGTATAATTTCATATTTTTTAATGTTTTTATGAAATATTTATATATGATTACTAATCATAATCTTTTACCAACCCATATGTGTTTAGTTTATTGTTTTTATAATTTTAATTATAGTAATGTGATATATTTTTAATAAATAATTATAAACTATTTTTTATGATATTCACATCATACATTATACTTATGATGTATATGGGTCTTTGTGTCCATATTTAAGAATTAACTGTAATTTCTACATCCCTAGTTTTTCTCACCTACATGTGAGTATGAAATTATAAAGATAACGTTTCTCGTGATGTGGTGGTTTGGGATGAGAGTTAACATAATCCAAAACGAAGGTAAAAATACATGGGATAATGAGGATGTTGTAGCTTCAACTAAATTGGTAGCTCAAGGAGTTTCCCTTAGGATATTTTTTGGTAAATCAAATACTATATGGATCATCTCATAATATTTTTATCATGATCATTCCATTATTTATTAAATTTTATTACATGTGGTTAATTATTATGTGAATTCATAGATGATATATGATCACATAGAATAGTTAACAAACATAGAATTATAAAAATGAATAAATTTTTGATAAATGATTTCTGTTTATTCATGTTTAATTTTTTGATAGAGGTCACATAATTTAATTAGCAATAATAATAAATAGAATTTTATTTCCCTCATGAAGAAAATTAAAAATTAAAAAAATTAAGGTAATATTTAGTCAATAACACTTTCAGTCATTCTAATTCAAATGAAACCATATTTTTTGGTTCTTATCATCCATATATGAGTATTGTACCAAATATAGGGGAGTTAAAATAATATTAGTGGGTTGACTTAACTTGAATTTTAATCAAAGAAGTAGTTATACTTATCTTGGTGAAATTTTAGAAAAACAAATCAGAGTAAATATAAGGATATGATTTTTAAGAGATAAGAATCCACTCAAAGGATCTAATATTTGTGAGTTAATACAATTGGTAAGCTAAAAACCAATCATGTTTCTCTTTAAGTATTGTAATAGAAATAACTTGTACTATAAAGTGAGGTTTAAAGGATTATTTTATACTATAATATTTAATTGAATAAATATTATAAATATAATTGTGGATGGTTATTGGGATTTGAAAAAAATGATGGGTAACATTTAAGATTAACAATATATAATTTCTAAATAATCTATGATCAAGATAAAAGTACTAATTTTATAAGTTTCACTTCATAAAAAATAAAATTTAATACAATTAAATTATTGTGATATATTTTTTAAAATTAGTACATCCTCACTAGTAAAAATTTCTGTGAGTGGTATTTGTTCTTACACATGTTATTACAACATGAGAATAAATTTTATGTGAGAAGTTCTCTATGCCACTATAGATAGAAAGTGATGGTGAAATAAATATCTGTAAGAGAAACTTCAATGATTAATTAGATGTTTAAATAATCATGTTTTCATTAATTTAAAATTACTTGTGAAAAAATAATGAGGGCATTAATGGTTACACCGTATTGTATCATCAATAAGAAATTCATAAGGATAAAACAAGGAAGGAAAGTAATGATATTATCAATACACTATATATATATGTTAGTTGGAATATGGAATCCAATTTGGTCCTCATGTACTCAATATTATATATCACATTGGTCCATTTGAAAAATTAGGATTCGAATTAAACAATGTTTTATCCATATGTCACATAATTTCACACTTTTAACCAAGTTTATATAGTTCCATTGAAAATTATTCTCTTATATGTGTTCTTTATTCTTGTGTGTTTTGAGATGATTCGAACCTAATTTCTAAAGGCAGACATTCACTAGGATATACCGGGGACACTGTAGAATGTGTGTTGATTGAGGAGATGGGAGGTTGAGTCATCACTTAAGTTGTCATATTGCCTGCTTTAATACTCTTATAGATTTAATACCTTTCATGAAATTCTTCCCAATAACAATATCAGTTTCCTTATTCATGAGTGTTATCAATTATTCCCATGAATAGACATGAACATCTATATGTATTATATGTTATCCTTTTTGTCCAACTGGTTGGCTATGTTATGGATTAAATCTTCACAATAATGAAATATAGAATTTATCACCATCCATGGAGGTGGTAGTTGTTGTGGAGTTAGAATTCAGTTTGGGATAAGGGCTGCCTATGTATCCTTATGAAGTGAATTATAATATACATAGTTTTGTTACCCCCTAAAAGGGTACATTTTAGCTTTTAAGTTCATGTGAAAAGGGCCATGGTGGTGCCTTTTAAGGTCATACAACCATGACCAGTTGAAGTGACTTTTAAGGTTGTGGTTCTGCAACTAATTCTAAGAAGTTTAATATTGTATAGAATAAACTATATTATATGTATTTTATAATCATATATCTAGGAATACTATGAGAGAGGTACCTAGTAATGGGTTTTGTGGGACTTACACATGAGTATCCCTTTTCAGTTCATCTTTTCTATTGGTAAATATATATAAAATGATATGGTTGGGTATTACACCTAGTAGGAGGACCATGATATTTATGTATCGTTGATGGGGGTATAAGGATGAGATCATCAATACATATATGGTTGTTTATTAAATCTGGTAGAGGCATATATAATTGCATCCACCTCTCATCTGTCAGTAATTAAATAGGGTAGGATGACTAGAATCATGGGAGATATAATCCAATGAGTAAGAGTTGGGAATTTCACTCGTTTGGAGGCTAATATAAATCTCTAACTCATAGAATTGATTCCAAGATAGTTGATATGGGGTAAATTGGATGATAAACTTGAGATAAGGGAGGTTTCCCAAATATTTTAACAATAAGGACCCTCTTTATCAAGAGAATACATTATTATAAACACCCTAAGGTTCTTATAAGTTAGGTAGAAAACATGAGGGTTTTCTCTCATGGGATGTGTAATCCTCATTATAAAAGGAATACATGGTATAATGGGATAAAAGTGGAGTTTATTACCAAATATTGTACTTTATGAGCTATAGGTGTATGGGTGAGCAGGTAGGTGACCGGGAAAATTGGCACCCAGGCAGGTGGCCAAGGTGAAAGAGGTGTTTAGTTATGATGTGGTGGAATATGGTTCCTAGTTGTGTAACATGGGTGTGTCCCCATTGGGAAGACCTGGGTGAAGCTTCACTTAGGGTAGCATGGGTTCCATGTGAAGGAGGAAATGATGTTTAAGTTTAATATTTTCATAGAGGTATAAGAGAATGTGAAATCAATATGGTGGCTTTTGAGAGCTGGGTAAACCCCAGTTAGGATAAAAGGGGTTCCTTGATAGTGAACCCAGGTCACCTGGGTGTCCCTCTTGAGGAGTTTCAATCACCATGGACTTGGTGATAACCTAAATGAAGTTGTGTTTGAATTTATATATCCATGAGAAGACACAAATACTTATTCCTTCCTTTTCCTCTTATTTTGGAGTGGAAACACACTTAAAGAGGGACATGGAGAAGATGAGAATGGATTTACTATTGAGAATTCACCTTCACACTAAGTTATCCCTCCTTCTCACTTGGATTATAAATTAGGGGTATGGGTGTGCTTGTATAGGCAACAATATTTGGGTATCCAAATAACCAATGGTAACTTCTCATGGTTCCCAAATCTTTTGAGAATGGTGCATGACCTGAGTGTGAGAAGGGTTGGGCATGAGGTGCTAATGAAGGTAGATAACATGGTTTCTATAAGGACAGGGCACACATGAACCTTATAGAGCTGGATATGAGATGTATGAGTTATCATATATCTTCTACACCTTTGAAAATTTTCAACATTCTCAAATAATAATTTTAATTATTCCTCTTTTATAATTCAAGAACAAAAAAATCAACCCCCCCCCCTCACATACACACATTAAAATTGGATATAATAGTATAAATAGTATTTGGTGAAAATTGGGCTTGTATTACATGATAATTTGGAAATAGAAAATGCATGATAAAATGGGGGCATGATTTTCATCTGGTAGGGACATGAGTTCGTGATTTATTCAATGATCTTTTTCCAATATAGGATATAATCAAATACTATAAATATAAGGGGATAAACTTCATAAAAGTGAATCATTAACTTGGATGAATCTTAAATATTTTACTCTATTTTTTCTAAAGTCTCTCACTGTGTTTGGTATGTTCTAGGTGCCACTGTTATATCAGCTTAGGGTATAAGAAATATTGCATGGGAGCATTGGTAGAATTAATAGATGTGACTTGTTTGGTGTGTGTTGGCTTTGTGAGTGAACTAGGCATGGATAAATGGGAGTGATTACCTATTCCACCACTTCTAGTCCTGATTAACTAGGTATCATGGTCTGGGAATCATAATCTAAGCATGAGGATTTGGGTGAAAATGCATACATAGTGAAATTTTCACCCAATTATTTTTAGGCATTATCTCAAGATCATGTTATTACATGCCCTTTTTATTTTATTTCTTGTCAGAATAAAGCTAACCTTATTGAATTCCCCAATAATAAATGGAAGGACCCTAAAATATATTTTCTACTAAGGTTATATATGCTCACATTTATGAAATTAGTAAATCTTTGAGTTGGGAAATATTAAATAGATCAAACCATATTTTTAATATCTTGCTCAAAATTTTCAAAAACATCACTAAGACTTTCCACCATCATATTTTCAGCCCCTATATAACTATGAGATGCTAAGTAATGTTTTCATCCCCCATAGAGACCAAAAAATCTCATTATTCTATTTCACCCATTACACAAGATTGGAGAAGGTGAAAATTTCAATGAACTAAGTATTCATCAAGGTACCCTTGGAGGACCTAGTTTCCATTATGTTGTATAAAAATGCCACTCTCTATATTCGCAACCCTTAGTCGGAGCTTCAAGTAAACTTATACCCATCAATACAATTTCAGGTAGATAATGAAAAACTCCATGGTTTAAATGAGGGTTGGAACCTTCATCGTATATGTGGATTCATGCCTAGGTGGATACTACTATACTAGGTCTAGAAAACATATGCGGAGATTGATAAATAATTTAGAGGTGAAGAGATATACAATTTTATTTGGGTGTCAAAGATGTATGTCCATAAGAATGTTAACATCAATACAGATCTTTTTAGAAAATAGAGCCCTCATATGAACACCTTATGTTTAGAACATGGAGACATCAAGGGTAGAATTTATGGTAATCTTTAGTGATCAAGACACAACAATTTTTTGTATTCCATTTAGAGTTATCAATGTCAAAATTTGTTGAAATGAACCTTCTTATGATAACACATATTGATCTTATTTTGAGGATCATGGAGATTGGAGAAGTTTTGTGGTGTTTGTGCATTTTATTTCAATTATTTTATATTGTGTTTGATTAAAAATAAAAATAAAATTTTATGTTTTTAAATATTTTAAATCCCTCTTATCAGTTTATGTGTAAGTCAGTTTTTACTAGCTCACTGTGTTTTTACAAAAACATGAGATGTATTGATCATAATTTTATAATTACTATTTAATTTGAATGATAAAATTTTTATTTATATTTTATCCAAATACATAAAAGTCTAAATTAATATCTATAATGTTCTCATTTTGATCAGAACATCATACATGATTTTGGTATGAAAAATATTTTTCATCTTATTTTTTCTTAAGTTTTATTTTGTCATTATTTTATAAATTTATTTATATAGATCAAATTATTTTACATATTATTACACTAGATAGATAACAAATTTCTATAAATTTCATTATAATAAATGGAACTTTGAATTTTTTGTTAATGTTGTGTAAAAAATTACCTAAATCATGAATCAGTTCTTGAATTCTAGAATTTCCATAATTGAAAATGATTTTCATTTGTTTGGTAACTATTTCAATTCACATCAGAATCTCTTGGAGTTTATCGGGTTATAAAGATAATAAGTTTTTCTACATTTCATAAAAAGACATGAAATTTCAAAATTGTTTTTACATACCTCAAAAATTTTCTAAAGTACTATAATTGTTTCTGTAGTTTTCAAGTCATGTTTCTCAATATTTTCCAATCAGATATTTAAATATACTTATTGGATTTAAGATCTGATTCTTTGGAAATATATAAAAATTATTTTTGCTAAATTATTTTGGAAAAACATCTAATTCTATCATTTATATGCGTTAAAATTCTCTAAAAATTATGTTTCGTGCTTTACATGAAATGATGAATTGTTATTCATCATCTCCTACCTCCATATTTCCTCAACATAATCACCTTCAAATTCTCAAACTTTCTAGAGAATAGGGTCTTTTTTTCTTTTAAGGATGCTCCATCAACAGAAGCAACTTATTCCTCTTTCCAACACTTCAATAGTTATCATATTTCATCAATGGTAGATCTGTCTACATCAACGATAGATGACTTATGCTACAACAACGGTAGATCTCCATCTTTCAACCAATGCTATATATGTATATAGAAACAGTAAATTATTTATTCTATAGAAATGGAAGATCTCTATATTTCAGATAATGGTAGATCAGTTTACAGCAATGGTCGATGATTCATCCTATAATAACAATATAAATGGAATATCTAGAGTTCACTGGTAGATTGTTTTTGAAAAGTAACAGTAGATTATCTACCCCTTTCAATGGTGTATATGAATCACTATTCTCATCATAAGATTCTCTACCTATGATGGTAGATCAGTAACGATAGAAGCACCTCCCTGGTAGTGGTAGCACTATTCACCATAATAGTAGCACTACATAACTAACAGTAGATCCTCTATTCTACCAGTAGAACTTCTTATGATGGTTACAGGGAAACACTTTATCTTCAATGGTAGCAGCTGAAAATTCTTGATACTATGAAATATAATTTTTATTCTACTAAAATGATAAAAAAAATTCAATCACTACTTAAAAAATTATGTTACATCAAGTCAATTTTATTTTTCCTCTCATGCATTATTTTTTATTAGTTTTTATTTTTTAAATACATCATGATTATAATAGTTTTATTATTATTTTTATTATTTTTATTATTTTATAATTATTTATTAATAGCTTTTAATCTATGTTCATATTTATAAAATATTTTTTTTATCATTTTTAGTAAATTTTTTAATATTGTTTCCATTATTCGTAGAAATATGTAACACAAATATACTAATTAATCTGAAATATTTATTATTGCTTAAAAATTATTTTATTTTTTCAAAATTATTTATTAATTTGTTTAAATATTTTCAATGTATTTTTAATTTATAAAATATAGGTAATTTTTTTTTATATTTTATGCATTTATACAAAATATATTCTGATATTTCCTACAACCAGTTTAATTATGATTTTTTTCTTGGAAATGATTGACCTTTTTTTCTGGAAGAATTTTGAAAGTTTTATTTAGTTTTTTTGACTCTAATAAACTTATTAAAATGTTTATTTTAAATTAGTTTTAATTTCTCAATATTTATATACTTGGTTTTATCTATGTGAGATTTATAGTTGAATCTATCATTATCATTTTTGGAATGTTCTAATGGTTTACTCAAGTGTGTAGCCCGAATATATTTCTATATAAAGCATTCAAAGAATTATTAGAACTAACACCCAATGAATAAAATGACTACATATGATAATACTTGAAGAAATACATGTGATCATATACACTATATTTACATATTTTGTGATGAATTCTCAGTGATGGAAAAAATATTCTTCACCTTTATTATCCTTAAAGAGAAATGTTGTACCTTTGATGGAATGACTATAGTACATTGTATGCATCCATTCAAAGGGTCTGTATCAACAGTATCATAAAAAACAATTCTTTTTTATTCTATCAGGTTATATTAGTTTTTATATATTTTATGGATAGGTAGAGTTCTCCACATAACCCTTTCTCAAAGAGGTTATACTACTATTAAAAAGTATTTTTATTTATGAAAAATAGAACAAAAAGAAAAACACTTAGGTTGGGGCTATTTTTGTAAAAAGTCTAGGTTATTGTATGCTCCTGTAAAAGGTTGAATACAACAAAAAGGGTAATTAGCTGTGGTAATTTCATGGTCTAGAGAAGGTTTAAACCATCACCTAATAGTTGTTTTGTGGTTATTAAAACTATCGCATATTGAAAAATCCCTAGTTATTTAGTTGCAGTTTCATTAATTTCTTGGTGGTTTTATTATGTGTTGTTTTTTTAGAATTTAATAGAAGTTACTTTTTTGTTTCTTGGTGAATCTTTTATTAAAAAAATATCCACGGAAAATATAAATAAAATAAAATTAACCACTGCTAATCATTTTAGTGGTGGTTCCATTTAACGATGGCTAATCGTAATAGTTTCTAAATACATTAAATACAACATATTTAGTGACAGTTATTAAAAACCACTTCTAAATTAGTATTATTTTTTTATATTTAATAAAAGCTACAAATATAAAAAAAATAACATGTAATAAACTGACATAAATTTATGATAAACTCATCACACATATGTCATGCATCCACTTTCATATAAAAACATCCACAATCATAATAACCTCAGTCTCAGTCAACCCATACATCTGTCAACCAATACCTCAGTCATCAATATATAAATATAAAATATTTCTAACAACAACCCATGAACAATATACATCTATGTCAGGACCTCCACTGCATCTGTTTGCCTTCACACCATCACATCAACTGAAACCCACCACATCATCTCATCAATTGTAACAAAAAATGAAACAAAAATTAAAACTAAAAGAATTGAATTACAGTATAATAATTGATAAAATGTTAACATACCATGGAAAATAAGAATCGTCATCAATGACTTTTGAAGAATATCATGGATCGGAACAGTCAAGCTACTTCCTACTATCGGTATCTATCACCTGTAGTGAAAACTAGAACATTTAAGAAAAAATGTGAAACAGAAAAGACACATAATATATTCAGAATGTTGCACATATATTTTTTTATTTTATTAATAAAACATATAAAATTTAAACATAAGAAAATAATATATAATGTGAAACACTTTGAAAACATAAACATACATATCTAAGTTAAGATTTAACACTTGAAACTGAAAAGGGATAAGTAAATATTCTAATTTATTTTTAAAGCGACATGTGGTGTGCTTGAAATTTACTTAATAAAAAAATTAAAAAAATTATATGAAAGCATGTCTTATATCTCAAAAATACACAAAAATGGTTATCCCATGATTTCACATCAATCAGAGGTTGTTTTTTATGGTTTTGATCACTCCACTAACATTTTAGTGTTTTAAAACACTAAAAACATGTTTATAGTCATAACGTGAAAACTGTAATTCAGATTGATGTGATGTCTGTTCCAATATTTCACAATTAAGTCCACTATCACTTTCCTCTTCTTTTAGGAAAATATGATGTTTTTCTCTTGGGTTTTACCCTTAGACGCTTGTTTTTAAAGGCTTTTGTAACTTTTAGAAGTGTTAATCAAGTAATTCTGACTACACCACATGTCAGATTGACATGTTTCCTAGGTGTACACATCAAAAACATCTCAGTAGTGGTTTTACCATGATTTCACATCAATATGATGTCTTTTTTCTACGGTTTTTACCATTCCACGCATGCTTTAGTCTTTTAAAGCACTAAAAACATGCTTACGTCGATATCAGGAAAACCTTAATTTGGAATTAACTATCATTGATTCCTATATTTTACTATTATATATACATTTTATGTTTCTATATTTTAGGGAAATCTAAAATCGTTTTCCTGGTTTTGACCCTCAACACTTTTTTAAAGGCCTTTTTCCACTACAAGAAAGTTGGCGTTTCACGGCAGTTTTTTCTCGGCGGTTTAAAAACCGCCGTGAAATGCGTTAATTTTTTTTAATTTATTTAATTTTTTCGATGATTAGCAGCGGTTTTTTAAAAAAACCACCTCGAAATTACAGCGGTTTGGGTAAAACTGCCAGTAAATGAAAGGAAAAAAATAAAAAAACATTGGAAACCTTGAAAACACTAAAATGAGCATAAATTTTGATTCGGGCGTCCATTGGAGCTCCATGACCAGTCAAATCGAAGATCATGAAGATATATAGAGGCACGTATAATAAAAACTCTAAGACGGTCTAAGGTGAAAAAGATATGAGAGTTATAAGAAAGTTTAAAAAAGTTCTCCAACTTCAAACGGCCATAACTTTCGCTCCAGGTGTCTGTTTGGGCTCTACCATATATCAAATCGAAGCCAGTGAAGAAAGCTACACACCTATTCAACACAGGCAAGATTCTATCAAGTTTTACGACCCCAAAAACTCCTCTAAAGACCTCTAAAATCTTATTTCTGTCACCGGTGTCCCATCGAACTTGTCTTCAAATAGACCTAACTTTCGATCTGCGTGTCAGTTTGGACTCCTCCACCATCCAGATCGTAGTTTGTTTCATGAGCTTCAGTTTGACTGGTTGCAGCACCCACATGGACTCTTGGATCATAAGTTATGGCCTTTTAGTGGGTATTAGGTTTGTTAAGGTTTTCGATACCTGGTTTCTAGCACCGATTCCGCACCAACTTTTTTTTTAAACGGTCGTAACTTCTGATCTGCCTATCCATTCGGTCTCTTTCACCTCTCAGGTCAAAGATCGTTTCAGGATCTTTGATTTGACTGATCACGGATCTGGAACGGACTCTCATATCATAAGTTATCTCCGTTAATGTGAGTCTAATGTTTTTGTCACTTTCTGACCATTTTGACGAGTTTTAATGGTTGTTCTATTTATTACTATTTATTTGGGTTTCCATGACTTGTTATCTTTATCAGTAGTTTTAGGGGGTTATTATGATGATTATGTTGAATTCTTAAGGGGTTTTCCAGAGTTGTCATGAGTTTTCATTCGTTCTCATGCTTTCCAATGCTTCTTCATGCTTCTCGATCCATTCTCATGTGTTTTCATGATTTTTCATCCCTTATCATGCATTTTCGTACTTTTTCATGTGTTTCATTTATTATTTATTATTTATTATTTATTATTTATAATATACTTTAATTTATTTATTATCTATTATTTTTTACTCGTTATTTATTATTTATTATTTATTATTGAATATTTATTATTTATTATTTATTATTTATTATTTATTATTTATTATTTATATTTATTTATTATTTATTATTTATTATGTATTATTTATTATTTATTATTTATTATTTATTATTTATTATTTATTAATAATAATAATATTTTATTTATTATATATTATATATTATTTATTATATATTATTTATTATTATTATTTATTTATTATTATTTATTGTTTATTATTTATTATTTATTATTTATTATTTATTATTTATTATTTATTATTTATTATTTATTATTTATTATTTATTATTTATTATTTATTATTTATTATTTATTATTTATTATTATAATTATTTATTATTTATTTATTTATAATTACTTATTATGTGTTATTTATTATTATTATTATTTATTATTTATCATTTATTATTTATTATTTACTATTTTTTGTTTTTTAGTTATTACAATTTATTTAGTATGTGTCATTTATTATTTATTATTTATATTTTATATTTTATATTTTTTTATTTATTATTTATTATTTAGTTTTATTTACTATTAATTGTTAATTATTAATAATTATTTATTATTTGTTATTTATTATGATTTATTTATTATTATTTATTATTTATTATTGTTTATTTTTTATTGTTTATTATTTATTATTTATTATTTATTATTATTTGTTATTTGTTATTTGTTTATTATTATTTATTATTTATTATTGTTTATTATTTATTATTTATTATTTATTATTTATTATTTATTATTTATTATTTATTATTATGATCATTTATTATTATTTATTATTTATCTATTTATAATTATTTATTATGTGTTATTTATTATTCTTATTATTTATCATTTATCATTTATTATTTATTATTTACTGTTTTTTGTTTTTCATTAATTATTAATTATTAATTATTTATATTTATTTCTTATAATTTATTTATTATGTGTTATTTATTATTTATTATTTATTATTTATTATTTATTATTTTTTTATTTATTATTTATTATTTATTTTCATTCATTATTAATTATTATTTTTTATTTTTTATTTTTTATTTTTTATTTTTTATTTGTTATTTGTTATTTTTTATTTTTTATTATTTATTATTATTTATTGTTTATTATTTATTATTTATTATTTATTATATTCTGTTATTTATTGTTTGTTATTTGTTATTTGTTTATTATTATTTATTATTATTTATTATTATTATTTATTATTTATTTATTTATAATTATTTATTATGTGTTAGTTATTATTACTATTATTTATTATTTATTATTTATCATTTATTATTTACTGTTTTTTAATTTTTATTTCTTATTTATTATTTCTTATTTATATTTATTTATAATAATTTATTTATTATGTGTTATTTATTATTTATTATTTATTATTTATTATTTTTTTATTTAGTATTTCATATTTATTTTTATTTCTTATTTATTATTTATTATTATTTATTATTTTTTATTTGTTATTTATTATTATTTTTTGTTTATTGTTTATTATTTATTACTATTTATTGTTTATTATTTATTATTATTTATTATTTATTATTTATTATTTACTGTTTATTATTTATTATTTATTATTATTATTTATTATTTATTTATTTATAATTATTTATTATTTGTTATTTATTAATATTATTATTTATTATTTATTATTTATCATTTATTATTTATTATTTATTGTTTATTGTTTTTTATTTATTATTTATTATTTATTAATTATATTTATTTATTATAATTTATTTATTTTGTGTTATTTATTATTTATTATTTATTATTTATTATTATTGTTTATTATTTATTATTTGTTTATTATTATTTATTATTATTTATTATTAATAAAGTAATACGAAGTAAATAAAGTAATACGAAGTAAATAAAGTAATACGAAGTAAATAAAGTAATACGAAGTAAATAAAGTAATACGAAGTAAATAAAGTAATACGAAGTAAATAAAGTAATACAAAGTAAATAAAGTAATACGAAGTAAATAAAATAAATACGCATTTTGTCGTAGTGTGCACCTTTTAGAATAATTTACAGAGTAATTCTGAAAACACCACAACTCAGATCGACGTGTTGTGTGTGCATACACATTAAAAACAACTTAGCGGTAGTTTACCATATTTTCACATTAGTTAGAGGTCATTTTCTATGGTTTTGATCGTTCCATGCACGTTTTAGTGTTTCAAAACACTAAAACATGTTTACTACAATAATGGGACAACCATAATTCAGAATGACATGTTTTTAGTTCTTACATTTAAAAATTATATACATGGTAAATATCCCCAAATTTCAAGGCAATCTGACATCGTTTTCCATGTTTTGATGCCTGGACACTTGTTTTTAAAATCTTTTATACCATTCAGAAGTGTTTATATAGTAATTCTGGTCGCACCACATGTTAGATTGATGTGTTTTCTATGCATACACATCAAAAACAACTCAGTGGTGGTGTTCCCATGATTGTGCATTAATATAAGGTAGTTTTATATGTTTTTGACTATTACACACATGTTTTAGTATTTTAAAATACTAAAAACACGTTTACAACCATGATGGGAAAAACATAATTTGAAAAGAAATTTTGTTCATTCCTTGATTTCAAAATAAAATCTATGATCGTTTTCCCCTAATTTTTGGGCAATCTAACTTTTTTTCTAGTTTTGACCCCCCCCCCCCCCAATACTTGTTTTTAAAGGCTTATGTACCTTTCAAAGGTGTTTATCGAGTAATTACAACAACCCTGCATGACGGATTGACATGTTGTATGTGCATAAACATCATAAAAACTCAAAAATAGTTCTCCTATGATTTCACATCAATATGTGGTTCTTTTATATGGTTTTGACCGTTCCACGCATGTCTTGGTGTTTTAAAACACTAAAAATATGTTTATCGCCATAACGGGAAAACCGTAATTCAAATTGATGATTCTTTGATTCCTAAATTTCACAATTAAATCTATTGTAAATTTTCCCTGATTCCAGGGAAATACAACATCATTTTTTCTAGTTTTTACCCTCATATGGTTGCTTTTAAAGGATTTTATACCTCTCACAAGTATTTACCAAGTAATCTTGGCCACACCACACATTAGATTGATGTGTTGTCTGCGTGTACATGTCAAAAACAAATCATTAGTGGTCTTTACATGATTAAATGTCAATATGTGGTCTTTTTATGGTTTTTACCATTCCACACATGTTTTAGTGTTTTAAAAACACTAAAAACACGTTTATAGCCATAACGGGAAAACTATAATTCAGAATGATGTGCTACCAGTTCCTACATTTTAAAACTAAATCCATTGTCATTTTACCCTAATTTCTGAGAAATCTGATGTATTTTCCAATTTCATACCCTCTAACACTTGTTTTTAAAGGCTTTTGTACCTTTTAGAATTGTTTATTGAGTAATTATGACAACTCTATAGATCAAATTGTTGTGTTTTATTTGTGTTCAAGTAAAAAACAACTCATTGATGGTTTTCCCATGATTTTAAATCAATAACAGGTGACTTTCTATGGTTTTGACTCTTCCACACACATTTTAGTGTTTTAAAACACTAAAATCGTGTTTATGATCATAATGGGAAAACCATAATTCTGAATAAAGAGTCATCAGTTCCTATATTTTAAAATTAAATCCATGGTCATTTTCCCCTAACTTTAGGGAAATATAACATTTTTTTTACACCTCGATAATTGTTTTTAAAGTCTCTTGTACCTTTCAAATGTGTTTATTGAGTAATTCCAACCACACCACACATCGAATTGATGTGTTGTCTATGATTACACATCACAAATAACTCAGAAGTGGTTTTCCCATGATGTCACATCAATATGAGGTCATTTTCTATGATTTTTACCATTCCTTTCACATTTGGTCATTTTAAAACACCAAAAATGTATTTACGACTATAATAGGAAAACATTCATTTTGAATGATGTGATTTCAGTTTCTACATTTCACAATTAAATCTTCGGTCATTATCCACTAATTTCAGGGAACACTAATAGAAAAATTGCCTATAACAATGGTTTGGAACCGTTGGTATATGTCCTCAAACCATTGGTATATCCTATAACAATGGTTTGGGAAGTCGTTGGGTGATTTATCATTGGGATAGGTAAATCTAAAAAAAATTACAGTGGTGGTTTGAACCCATTACCAACATATTGTATATAAAATACATTACCACTATCCTATAATTACCTTTGTGAATATATTTGGATCAATATGTATATATATATATATATTTATATGTGATTTATATATTTTTTTTATTTGACGATAGTCGACAAAATAGTTCATAAAAAATAAGGGTACATATCCCAACAGTTCTCTAAACCGTTGGGATAGGTACCCAAACTTTCCCAAAGGTATGTCCAAACCGTTGAGAAAAGTGGTCTCAAAGTAGCCTTTCCCAGCAATTTTGTAAAAACTTTTGGGAAAAGTGGACCACTTCACAACAATTTTCCCAAACCATTGGGAAATATGGGCTCAAAATACCCTTTCCCAATGATTTTGGAAAACCCGTTGGGAAAAGTGAACCCTTTCCCAATGGTTTTCCTAAAAGGTTGGGAAAATTGGGCTCAAAGTACCCTTTCCCAATGGTTTTGGCAAAACCATTGGGAAACGTGGACCCTTTCCCAATGGTTTACCCAAACCATTAGGAAAAGTGGCATAACCAAATAGTTTTGGAAAACCTTTGGGAAAGGGGGCATATACCAACGGTTTGTGTAAACCTTTGGTATAGATGAATTGGTATAGGTAGGATTTCTAGTAGTGGAAATATGACATTGTTCTCTTAATTTTCACCCCCCCCCCCTCCGACACTTGTTTCTAAATGATTTTGTAACTTTTAGAAGTTTTTACTGACTCAAAACCCAGAAAACAAGCCAGATTGTTTTCAAACATATGGATAATGATCTATAATTCATTTTTTGATGTGTAGGAATCAACCACATGTCAATACAGTACAATATGTTCTTGGTATGACTCAAAATGTGTATTTTCTATATAAAAGTGTAATTTTTGTTTTATTTAAGGGTATTGTAAATGTTATTTTCAAATGTTTGAACGATCTATTAAATTTAGAATTTACCTCGGTGGGATAAGCTATAAGGATAGAAATTTCCTTGGGGATCATCTCGTTCATTAACTAAAATATAGAAACTAAAGAATTTTCTATTTATGACTACCACTAATCTTGTGTTTTCCTATAAGAGAATTTTTCTTGCACTTTTTCTTTTGATCATAAAATTTCTCTTTGTGATTCCTGATCAACGACACTACTCAAACCCCCCATCAGGTGTAGTAGTAATGGATGTCACCGCCTAACCAAAGACAACTGATGGAGTCGGCTTGAAATCCATCCCACATACATGTTTGAGATTCTCCTTCCCTAAAACTATTCCAATTGCATCATTCTTGTAAACTGATGATGATTATGAAGGGTTTACATCCCAGACATATTTAATTTTAACCTATTAATAAAAAAACATTTAAAAATATTTTTTAAAATATTTTAACTTTATATATTAACTAATTAAAAAAATTCATTATAATTTATTGTTATATAAAAACTATAAAAATATAATAATTAAAATTATATTATAATAACAATAAATCCATAAACCTAATTAATTGTGGCTAGATATATGTATCAAATGACACAAAATTGGAATCATTTGATCCATGTAGCTGGACCCATTTAATTGGGTTTAAGGCTTATTAGTTGTTATAATATATTTTTCATTATTTTTTTTTTATGGAAATGAAATAATATGAAATTAAAATGAAAATTAATTACCCCAAATTCTTTGGTAGGTTCATTTACAAATCTTCCATCGGGTTTCTTATTTACTTTAAACCAAGTCTCAGTACAACCAACAGAGTAACCTAAATCATTAGCCCTTACAAAAAAATGCAAACAAGTTATAAAAAAAACCTTGAGTTATAATAAAATGATATAAATAATAGTGAATAAAATAAAAACCATTATTTTTTTTCTCGAAAAGCTCTGAGACCCAGCAATGTGAGGAATGGATTGCTTCCCATGATTTATAGTATTTTTTAGATAATTCCTACAGTAAATAGAAACATTAATAAAAATTATAATTTTATTTTTTTTATGTTATTAAGATACTATAAAATATGAAATTACCTTATGAGATGCATCTCTGTTGATATCAACAAAGAGATTCCATTTCTCATGAGAAATTCCTTAAATCACTTTCTCATATATCTATCATGATCTTAGAGAAATGTCATTAAACTCATTCCATAATATCCCTTCAAAATCTCTCCATTTCTTGCCCAAATTGTTCAAAGTCCATGGGTTTGAAATGGAGTTAGAGACATCAAAATGAAAAAACATATATAAATAAAAAACATAACACTTTTTTAAGTATATTAAAAAAATTACTCATGTCATTTAAATTAGTGACCAAGGAATATTAAATTAATAGTACCTTAAATTGAGTATCAAAGACCTTATTTTTTCAATCTTTAGGAATATTCATCCAATCTTTATAATTAATGAGAAATTACATTGTCTCATAGGAAAGTGGCCCAATAATCTATGTATTGATTTTGGATGCGTTGCAAATAGGCACCCCAAACTCATCAAATGGAATGATAATCTTAAATTCCTTTAGGTACCATACATCTTTCATGTTCATATTTCTATCCCTTCTATGTTTGTCTTTATCTATTTTGAAAAATACACTAAACAATTGATAACTTATAATTTTTTTTTTTGAAAAATGACATACATACTAGTAATAGTAACTTGCCAATATCCCCTAGATGGAGGGGTGACCAACTGCTCCATCATTGGAGGTGAATCAGGGGGAGGGCTACCAATGAAATCTGGGTAAACTATTGGCTTTATAGTAGTCTCGGGTACAATGGAATCTCTAGGATCCATAGAATATGACAGTAGTGATGGAATGCTCTGAGATACTAATCGATTAGGATCCTAAAATTTCTTTTTCTTGGTTTTCCTGCATTTCAAATGGTTAAGTTATATTAAATGTCCAAAAAATTCAAAAAAAACTTTCCACAAAAAAATAAAAACTAGAACAATATATGTATATATATATATATGTAAAAAACACTTATCAATGAGAAATTGTATTATATTTTCATTACCAATTTATACATTAATTTATCTTCATCTTCATAAACTTCATTGTTATAAACCTATATTGCAATAATTCCTTCATTTTCATCATCTATTTCAAGTTCTACTATTTCAATATTGTTAGGAAAAAATGATTCAATGTTTTTTGGTTGATGAGGTTCACTATCGTAAACCACCAATTGATCTTCATCTCCCATATCATATAATACTTGCTGCTTTAAGTGTACAAAAACACTTGAACATTCATGTATTTAATCATCCACATAATAAACCTTCTTTTCTTATTAAGGCAAGATAAATGGATTATGTTATAGACGCTCACTAGTATTAATCAATAAATAGAAGTTGACAAAAGTAAAATGAAACAAATCTTTTATTATACCCCTATCAAAGTTGACCCACATTCATTTGAATAAGAAAACTAAAAACCAGCTATGATAGTTTAACTAAATTATATCATTCATTTTTTCATAGTATACCACCTTTGTAAATGTAAATACACAACTATTTAGTTTTATCAATTATTTTTCATGATAAATTGTATGAAACTTGAAGTAATGAATATTATAGGTATCGAATCTCCTAACTTTTCTTAGAGGACCTCAATTCAAAAACTTCAAATCATTCAATATTTGAGATCAATTTTCAACATTAATTATCTAGAAAAAAATAAATAAGTTGTTACTTTTAACATATAAAATATAACTACATGTCAATAATATGAATGATTATATACTTACATAATGGGAGAAACATTTTAAATGCTCTTTATTAATAAATTGCGTTAATTATAGTTCATTTTGAGATCAACCCCTTAGTCGCCTAATTTTTTTTAGTTGAAATTATTCAATAAATGCATTTGAAATAAATTTATTGAGTAGAACATATCTATGTTCTTATAGAAACTCCAATTCAGTCAGTGTAAAATTTGACCCCTTTCCAATTGGTCATCTAATATTTGGAAATATTGATGACTAATTTTCGAAATGAGAATTAGTGGAGATGTCATCATCACATCTATCATGATTTAATCTAGTATTAATCCCATCCAAATACCAAGAATAGAAGGTAAAACACTCTTCAGCTATGTGACCTTCAGCAATAGAGCCTTTTGGTTCTTCTTTATTCCTTACATATGAATTCAAATGACCAAAGTACCTGATGAAAAAAATAAGAAACATATTAAAATATTTCACACAATTATTTGAGAAAATTGATTTCACTGATGAAAATAGAAAAAAAAATATCAACGTACCTCTTAATTGGACACATCCATCGATAGTGTACCAGTCTGCCAAGTTTATATTCTTCAACCAAATGAAAAGAAAAAGGAATCATGAATGTAAATAATTAAGAGGAAATAATAGATCTAAATTAAAGTGTCAAAACAATTCTTTCTTGAAGTTTATAAAGCCTAGTTTTATTTATATTTTTTTTCACAAATCTCTATTAAAAAGGTACAAAACACAACTAGAAACATGGTTACTTTTTTAGGTTATATAATGTTCACAGCTAATGAAAACAACTACTCCATCAAAATAAGTGATTCATGAATTATCAATGAATGTAATTTTTTATTTTTTAAGTCAATTCACCTTGATATGTTACTTGAATATCTATTTGTCGCTTTTATATTCTTTAATGTTTTAAGGAATTCATCTTTCTCATGATTTTTCATTGTAAAAATAGTTTAAGTATACTTTCCATTCTCATTTTCCCACAAACGATGCTTTATATTCATTAACTCCAAATCCTTATGAGTATTAAGGCGATTCGTCGATTTACCCCACTCATTAAGCACTGTAAAAATTACATTATCATAGAAGTTATTCTCAATATGTATTACATCTAGATTATGACGCATCAAATCAAAATCCCAAAAAGGAAGTTCAAAAAATGTACTCTTTTTATTCCATTATTGCGTTCCAGCTAATTTGGATATTATACCTCATAATCTTTCCCACCTTCTTTAAATTGATGAAATTTTCTAAATTGTTTATAAAATTCATTTATTGTCCTAATATTTCTGAACCAAATAAAACCTTTAGTGAATTTCCATTTAAATATCTCCATTTAATTGTGTCTTTTTAAACTTTAATTTATAAGGAACATCATGAAATCAATTATGACACATAAAACACTATTTTCAGCTATGAGGAAATATTTGAGGTTCAAAATCAAAATTACATACTAGACAATAAAAAATTGTATGAGTGATCCAACTAAATAAATTTCCTAGTCCAAGAAAGTCACTAATTTTCCACATTAAAGTAGAATTCATTTTGAATAGTTGTCTTGTTGAAGCATCATATGTTTCCACACCAAGATCCCATAATTCTCACAATTCTTTGATTAGAGGTTGAAGGTATACATAAATATCATTTCCATGCATTTGATTTCCAGGAATAATCATTGAAATAATGAAATAATTCATCTCGATACACATCCATGTAGGTAGATTATAGGGTATCAAATCAAGTGGCCAAATGATATAATTAGTACCTAAAGAACCAAAAGGGTTAAAGCCATCAAAAATCAAATCCCAAACATACATTCCTAGGATTCGAAGAAAAATCTTGATATAGAGAATCAAACATATTCCATGATGTTGAATCTTTTGGATGTCTCATCAAGACATAATTATTATCCTAAGCATGCCACGTCATATCATATACTATCTTAGATGGCCTGAATAATCTTTCCAAGTGTGGTTGTAGAGGAAATTAATTATATACATTTACAAGAGTTTTCTTCTTTTATTTATTCCTAGGGTTGCATTGATTTATACTTTGATTTTTGTTCATTGACTTCCATCTTTTTATATGATATCTTGTGTATTATTCTTTTATCAGATTCTTCTCCCCAATAAGGTATACAATCATTAGGGAATGCATGTATCTTTTTATAATCAAGTCCAAGTTTATTGATGACTTTTATTTTTCTCATAGAATGATGTAGGGATGTTAGCTTCAGTAAATGCACCATGAAGTAACTATAAAATTACAGACATTTATTTTTTTATTAATTCCATAGAGACAATTGATATGACACAACATAAGTAGAAATGAAAACTTAGAATACTTGGCACACCCATCATACATTTCTTGATAGCCAACTTCAACTAATTCATAAAAAAATATTTTTTTAGTCACTGAAGTTCTGAGAAAGATTATCCTGATCAGGGATAACAGAAGGTTCTGTTGATCTATTAAAATCATGGAAATTTTATTTTGGAAAACCAAATGTGTCATTTAACAAATTTTGAACTAAATTATCCACTTTCGAGTCTCTTTTTATTTCATTAATAGTATTTTATTTCTTTTCAATTTATATAACATTTGATTCATCATGAAAAATCCAATATACATATCGAGAATGGAATTTTTTCAATATCACATGCTTATATACTTAATTTCCATCCAACCATCACTTGAATTTACAATCAGTACATGAAAATTTAATTATACTATCCACTGATCAATTTTCAATTACATATCCTAAAAAATCTTCCAAATCCTTAGAATTTCAAGATGTTTTTTTGAGGTAAATTAATACAGATTTTGTCCATAGGTATTAGATTATATTCTTCCTACACATTCAGATATGAAGATATAAATTTTAATCAAACAAGTACAATCAAAATTAAATATCATCCAACTTCTCCATTGACTCCTTCATAAAAACTATAAAGGAAAATGGGATGAATAAAATAATGAAATTTTAATTACAAAACTTATAATATAAAAACATGAATCAAATAAATTATTATTTCTTATAAACATAGATGAATAATCACATAAATTATATGACCACCACATTTTAGCACAATTTAAACCCATGAACATTCTAAAAGATATCAAATATTTCTTTATAAATTGATAGTTGTAAGATGAAGTGTCTTTCTCGATGAAGACAAAATTAATTTTTTAAGTTAAATAAGGATCTATACAGGTTCATATAAGACCTGATATCATGGTATTTCAAGTTAGATACATTCTTTAAATAATTAATATTAAATGATGGAAGTGTGGAAAACAACCTCTACATTAAAGACAATAAATATATATCAATTTTTGATATTTTATATGTAGATGATATTATTTTTATGGGATAAAAGGATAATGGTTTATTCTACCCTATCATTGTAACTAATGAGGGTTCCTTCCTTTAAAAAATTAGAAACATTGATCAATGTCCGAACCATTTCCCATGATTTAACTTAGACAAAGAGCACCCCTTTGAAAATATGAATGGAAAGTATAATTTATATTGATATCCCGATATGTCTTGCAAACCCAAAATATTAAACTCTATATGTCTAAATTATATTGAAATAGTTTAGTGTGACTTCATGTTGTTCCATGAATTATATAAATTAGCTCTATTCATATAACATTGAAGTGGATGTTCCTTAAATTTCTGATAAACATAAAAAATGTGATGTTAAAATAAATTTGAATAATTTTTATAGTGATTTTAAAATAAAATGATAATCATTTGAATCAATAAAAAACAAACTACACACTATAATTATTTCTCTTAAAATCATGTTAGTTAAAATAAATTCAATGAAACTATGTTAGTCCGTCCAGTTACCATAACCAATAATTGATTATCATGCATGTAAAAATTAACCTTAACTACTCTATCATTATTCAATAGATTTTATTAAAATAAATGATTCCTAGCATATTCATAAACCATGAATCATGCTGATAAATTTAAAAAGAGCCTAATATCTCATTTTCAAGGCCTTTATCCTTAGAGACCTTTCCAGGGTTAGTGGTGAAACTATGTGTGACCCCAAACCCTACCACTAATTGGTCATGGGTTGGAAAATAGTCTCAATTATGTATATGTTAGAAATTGGAGGCGTTAAAATATATATAACACATTTTAATTTATTAATATTGAATAAAAACTATTAAAACAATCTAGATTCCAAAACCAACTTATATCATAAACAAATTTATTTTTTAATTTAATACAAGATAACCAAAATTAATGATTATTATAACTCCAAAACAATAACTGAAAAATCCAAATAACACATTATAAACCAAAACTACATATATATATATACTAATATTAAATTAATAAAAAAATTCTATATTTTTTTTCACCCATGATTTTCCATCTAATGCTACTTAATAATATATTTAGGTTGAGGATGATGAAAATTCTAATGGGGGTTTTCATTGCTGTTAAAGAGGGGATATAAGCCAAGGGTGGGAGGTCGAAGGGAGGGTATGCATCGCCACCAAGGAGGGGAACTGAGCTGGAGAGAGGGGGGTCAGAGGTTGGGGATTGCGCTATCGACGAGGAGGGGAAACGAAAACCGGGAGGAGGGAGGGAGGAAAGAAGGTGGGGTTGCGGGGGTCGGGGTCAGAGGAGGGTTCGTAGGGGTCAGGGTCACCGTCGAGAAGGGAGGATGTAGGTCATAGGGGTGGGGAGAATGGGGTTTGTGGGATCAGGGTTATCGCCAGAGAGGGGCAGAGGAGGTCGAGGAAGGGGGGGAAGTAGTCGGGGTCATGTAAAGGGAGCGGGGAGGGGTGTGATTAGGGTTTTTTTTAATAATTAGTGGCGGTTTAATTAAAACTATCACTAATTTATAAAATAAAAAATATATAGTGGTGGTTTCAACAAACCACCACTATATTATATTTTTTTAAAGAGTATTTATTTCATGTTGGTTACTAGAACCACCACTAATAAACCGCTTCTAATAAGCACTTTTTTAATGGTTGTATTTGTGGGTTTAGGGATTCTCTGCACCAACTCCTGGGTTAGGATTACTCCCATGTAAAATTCTGAGTTTAGATTTATCCAATGTAAAATAATTTATCTCTTTCATAGTGGGTGTAATAATCCATTGGATGGGGTGTGTAGAGTATACATAGGATCATTTAGATCTGAACTACTATAAGAAATTGTGTTCATCTTTTTAATTTTATGCATGCACTCTTCACACATCCACTATAATTATTACATAAAGAAGGAATTTTTTATTTTTATAACCACTAAAATTAAAAAATTAATATTTTATAACTATAATAATTTTAATAAGACCTATTCACCCCCCCCCCCCCCATCTGATCCTTTTACTATCAACTTATCTGACCTAAAAATTTGCATTAGATTGTCATTATTTAAAGGATAGTTAGATTATATGATTTTTCTAATCTAATTCCTAAAAAATGGAATCAAAATTTGACCTTAAATAAAGACATATTGTATATGTTATTATTTTTTAGAAACTAGTAGTTGGTATCAAATGGATAACCTTTTAAGAATATTTTATTCTTTTCAGTTTCCCTTAAAAGTTATTTTTAACTATTTTTTATTTCTTAACCAAACTTGTATCCTAGTCCATAATAAGATTTTGGAAAGATCTTTCTTAGTTTCAAGGAAATTATAGAGATTTAATTCATGAGTCTATGTAGATAACCTCATTTCAAAGGAATTGATTAAGAATATTGGACAGACGGAATGGAGGTATTCTTATAAAATATTAGTAGTGAATATTGTACCATAATGGCTAGAAATTATAAAATACCTGAATGTGAACCTAAAACTATACCTAGAAATGATGTGGTAAAATATATTTTAAAATAAAAAGTGATTAATTATCTTTAGTTATCTCTTAATAGAAGTTTTTATTGTCATATATCATCTTGTAAAACTACTTATAACATTTGGAGGAATATAAAAGTCACTCATTTAGGAATTGAAAAATTATAGAGAACTAATATTGGAATTCACAAGGATAAATTTCAAGAATTTAGAATGTATGAACATAAAATTTTTAATGAGATGTTCAAAAAATTCACAAGAATCATTAAAAACATGGTCACACTTGGTGAAACCATGATGAATGAAAATTTTATTGAAAAAATAATTTGATCCTTACAAAAGAAGTGGTGTTCATAGAAATTATCCATTAAAGAAAGAAAATATTTTTAAGAATACACTCTATATTATTTTATTGGATCTATATTACAATACAACCTTGAATTTGAGAACAATGAGCTTTCTTTTTCTTAAAAAATAAATGGAGTTGATTTTAAATCGTAATTTTATTCTGCTAACTCTTACAGTGATTCCTCATATTCTTTAAGATTAAAGAAATAATATGATCTATGTCAAGATGATAAATTCATTCAAGGGCTCATAAAAAAGGCATACTTCCAAAAAGGATGACGTTAAAAGAAATATATATAATAATTTTTTTAGAAGAAAATTTAATAAAGGTAAAATAATAATTATTTTTTATGAATGTAGGAAACTTTTCCATAGAAAATATGAGTGTTAAAAGTTGAATTAAGAAGGGATAGAGGAGAATTTTAAAAGGGAAATGAAACCTGGTCATAATGATGGTTGGAGTCACACTAAAGAATCAGACTCCAATGAAGAATCTGGAAGTAAAAACAATATATGTAGCCTTACTCTGATAGTAAAATATCCTATGGTAATGGATCCTTTTAAAGTATATTAAATACTACTAATTTTTTTTAATGGAAATATCAAATAATTTTAATAATTATTTTAATTAAGATTTTGATTCTAAATACTATTTTAGTTCGGATCATGAAAATTCTAATGTTAAATATTTTAGTAATTTATGTAATTAATTTCAAGTATAAATTGAAAAGATTGCTAAAAATTAAGAAATTTGGACTAAGGATCATAAAAAGGTTTCTAAATAATAGAAAAATATATTTCTGAAAATAAAAAATTAAAAAATTCTATTTTTGAGTTTGATAAAGAAAAGGAGTAAATTAAGAAAAAGTAAAACAATCATTCCAAAGATAAAAATTAGAATCAAAATATAAGAAATAATGTTACATATATAAAAGATAAAGTTTTTGATGATCTTGAAATTCTTCAGAAAGATAATATTAATTTGAAAAGGGAAATTGTGATTTTAAAAGAAATGTTATCTACCTTTGTTCAAGGGATAAAGTTATGATAAGATGGTTGAAATGATGAAACTAAATAAAGATAAATATGGATTTGGTTATAATTATCAACTTTATAATATGTAAAAAAATACTTTTGTTAAATTTTTACTAGGAAGGTCTCTATAGTTACTTATTTTAAATGTTTATTCCAAGGATATTATGCTAATGAAATTTATCTAAGGTTTCCTCAATCACTCGGTATTACTATAATTTCTTTCTCTAAGAATTTTTCTTACCATGTAACATATTATAAATTATTTAATTTTAATTGGGTTCTAAAAAATTTTGTTACTACAACAATTAGATCCAAAATATGATGGGTATCAAAAAAAGGTTTATTTTATTTTTTACAGGAATCTGTCACATGTGATTCATAGTTAATAGAATGGTGTATACTCTCTAAATAATGTTTTGTTTTATTTATAAATAGGGATTTTTTAAAATTTTGTTTTATATGAACTAACATTTTTATTTTTGGGGGAGCTCTTCTATCTTATTTTCTATTTCTTTCATGGTTATCTTTTCACTTATTCATTTATAGAATGTGCTTCACAATTATTTATGCATGTTTTTAGGGGGGGTTTATGTTATTAAATCACTATATTCATAAAGTTAATATTTTAATATTCTTAAAGTGAAAAGGGGGATAATTTATTATTTTATAATAATATCTATTTAAAAACAATTAATATTTTTCTTTTTATTTATTTACAGAAACGGAGAGAATTTCTAGCTTAAAATGTTTAGTTTTTATATTTTTTAAAAAATGTGGAGATTTTTTGTACATGTGTTTGAAGGTATTTTATAATTTTTATTATAGATAAAGGTAATATTCAATGGTAGAAATAGTGGCTTTAATGTTGAAGTTATGGCACTAATGTTTTATAAACCGATTCAAAATGTATCTAGAGGAACTTTTTTGCATCAGTTTTAACATAAGATGACACAAAAAAATTATATTTACTTTTTAGAATCAGTTTTTAACATATTCAATTCCAAAAATTCCAATAATGGGATTTATGGTGATGGTTTTTGTAAAAAAATGATGCCATAAATTTAAAAGAAAATGGATTTTCGGCATCAGTTTTCACAAAAAAGGACACCAAAAAATTGATTTTTGGCGTCAGATTCTGTCAAAACTAATGCTGAAAACATTTTAAAAAATACAAGGGATCATGAAACCCTCATTTTTTGGATATGTTAAACTTTCTTCTCGACTCACAATGACCCTGAAGGAAACCTGTTATCTTCAATGACCATTATTGTTTATTCTCATCAATTTTTATCATCATTTCACAATCTGTGGTCTCGATTCTTCATCCTCTATCATTGTTTCATCATCTACGGAATTATTTATCTTTGTAAACCATTTTACGGCCGACCATCTATCGTGATTTGATTTTATTTCTTTGTTCTTGTTTATTGTTCATTTCTACAAACATTTTTGTTAGATCTTGATGTATTTATTATTCCAATGAATTCAAGGGAGCAATCTCAAATTAAGGATCCATTTTTCTTGTTGAACAATGAATTTTGTAAAAAAATTTAAAATTTTGAAGTTAAATTATTTATCATTTAGTTATATTGTTGAGTTATTATTTCAGTTATTTGTATGTAATTGATTTTTATATATAACTGTTATTGTAAATGTTTTTTTATTTTGATAAATTTTTTATTTGATGAAATTATCAAATGGTCTTGTTGATATTATGAAATGAATAATGATATATGGAATCATAGTCCATAAATATAATGTAAAACACATGTAATGACTCCATATTTTTTAACCATTAAATTAATAAAATCTTCAATATTTTTTGACACACGCGACACTAAACTAATGTAACAACTATGTAAAATGGACTAATACATGTTAGATGATTGAAAATAATTAAATTATAATATCAATAAACCACATGTATATAATATGAAAATAAAAAATTTATTACTTATAAATTCATAATATATATAATTTATATTAAAATGTGGTTTTTATTCAAAAAAATATGTTGATATTTTGTGTAATTGACCTTAATAAATTAAATTGATCACTTTTAAATGATTAAAACAATATATGATATTTTCATATATAGACTAATATATTAGCATTAATTAGTTTTAATATTCTTTTTAAATAATATTACAAAATAATAAATATTCAAATGGTCATATTTAAATAAAAATTATATTAAAAAATATTGATTTTCTACTGGGAATTTCTATTGGGTCCATTACATGTGATCTCCATTGGATCAGCATTACACACATCATTCAAAATAAATAACTTTATTAGATTAGTTTTTTTATTCCTAATAATCTTAAATGATTCCTATATGATTACCAATCTTTTTGTGAATGTGTTTATGTTTACAATTTATCTGTTCATATATATATTTTTAAATGTTTCTATTTTTTAATTATTTATTGATAATATTGAAATATCAGGTTTTGAATGTATCATAATTGGATAAATTTTTGAAAAACCACCAGTGAATATAAAAAATGAGTTGATAATTTCTTGGAATTTGTTAAATGAGATCTTCATAACATAGATTTGATTTTATGTCCCTGTGTGAATTGTTTGAATATAATAAATTTAAACTCTAGATAAATCAAGGATAATATAATTTTCTATGGTTTTAGACTTACTTATACATGTTGGATCTCTCATGGTGAAATAAATGAAAATTCAACATCTAATGTAGATGAAAATATTCATAATGAGGCAGTGGATAATATTGAATAATTAATTCATTATTTAGGTGTTGTAACCATCAAAAAACAATCACCTTTTAATGATTGTATGGAGATTATGAGAAAACATTATTCCAAGTTTTCAATAAATATACATTGTTATCATCATTTTTGAGATTAGTTAACTTGAAAGCAAAAAATTGGTGTACTGTTAAAAGTTTCTCTGGCTTACTTGAGTTTTTAAAAGAGCTACTTCTTTAAGGTAGTATGCTTCCATATTATAATTATGAGTTGAAGAAAATATTATTCATAATGGTATTGGGGTATAAAAAGATACATTATTTCCCTGATGATTGTGTGTTGTATAGGAAATAATATGAATATTTATCAAACTATCCTATATATGGGACATCACACTATAAGATGGATAAAAAGGTCAACTCAAATTCATTCTCAGGTATTGGAATCTAACATCATGAAAAATAAATTTTGTATAATTTCTAATAATTTCATCAAATAATTCCATCATATAATTCTAATAATTGAACTTTAATTCATTTTCAAGTACCAAAATCAAATCACTTTCTAAAGAAATTTGGTACCTTACAATAATTCCTCATTTGAAGCATTTATTTTTCAACTTCAATTGATACAAAAAGTATAAGATGAAATTTAGATGAGCACATATTTGATGGTGACTTACATCACCCTTCTGATTCACAAAAGTGAAAGAGACTTAATAAAAAAATCATAATTTTTGAAGTGAAGTTATAATTATCAGAATGGGATTTTGTACTGATGGAATTAATCCATATCAAAGCCTATGTAACCAACATAGTTCATGTTCTATTTTTATGGTAGTTTAAAACTTTTCCCCATATATAAATATGAAGAAAAAAATATTTTATGGTGATATTGATTATTTCTTCACCAAAACAATTAAGATATGATAGTGATGTGTATCTTTCACCATTGATTGATGATTTTAAACTACTATAGGAGACAAGTGTTAAAGTTTTCGATGCATACAATAAATAGTATTTTATTCTTCTTGTTATGATAATGTTCACTATAAATAACTTTTCTACACATGGAAACTTATCAAGATACAGTGTTAAGGGACATAAAGATTGTCCAATTTGTAAATAAAAGACTTCATAATATCAATTCCATAATGGATTAAAGGCAGTGTATATGATCCATCAAAGATTCTTTTTAATTGATCATCCTTATAATTGATTGAATAAATCATTTAACGGTTTATAGAAATACAATCTTCCCCCATGAACATTTTCTGTTGAAGAAAATTTTGATAGGGTGAAAAACATTGATTAAACATTTAAAAATAAAATAAGTTTTTGTCCTCAAAAAAATATCTGGTAGAAACAGTCTATCTTTTTCAAACTACCTTATTGGATATTTTTTGAGATAAAACATAACCTTGATGTTATTCATGTTGAGAAAAACATATGTGGCATTTTTATTGGATCTTTGTTAGAAATAAAAGGAAAGGAAAAATGATGGATTGCATACTAGATTAGACTTGATATCAATGGGAATATGCTTAGAGTTAGCTCCCACTATGAAAGGAAACATAACATATTTACATTAATCTTTTCACACATATAAAATTTTGAGAAGATGAATTTTTGTTAGTGTATTCATGGTATTAAACTACCCAGTGGTTATTCTTTAAATTTGAAGAATTTTATTTAATTTAAGGATTATAAATTAATAGGTATGTAATCTCGTGATTATAATGTATTGATGCAATAACTTCTACTGGTAACACTATGTGTTATATTGTTGATATATTTCAGAAATATTATCATCAGTTTATTTAATTTTTTCAAATCCATTTATAGAAAAGTCATCGATCCAATTTTGTTAAATGTGTTGAAGAATGAAGTTGTTCTTATTATTTTTCAATTAGAAATGTATTTCCCACCTATATTTTTTGATTTAATGGTTCATCTAGTGATTCATTTGGATTGTTAGATAAGAATATGTGGTCCTGTTCATTTATGATGGATGTATCCTTTTGAAAGATATGTAAAAAGTTTGTAGGGATATGTTAAAAATCCTTATTAATCATAAGCTTCTATTGTTTAAAAATATGTATCGGAAGAGGTGATTGAGTTCTATACTAATTATTTATATGAATTAGATCATATTGGTATCCCTATATCTCAACATATGATAGTTGATAGTGAAGGTAGAGGGATTCGAGTCTTAAAGTTAAAGTTCATTCCATGTGATGAAGTGATACCTGCACATTTATACATTTTGAAAAACACAAATGTGGTTCAATCATATATATCATCACATATTGTTAAATTAATGTTATGATATTCGAAAAGAAATGAAATATAGAGAATTATTGAGAATAAAAAGATATTTGTTTCATGGTTTAAAGATAAAGTCAGTATATATATATCTGTAGCAGAAACATTGAAATGGATGGTAGGGAGAATATCTTAATATGATCACATGGTCTGGTTTGGATATTAATGTTTATACATTTTACACAAAAAATATGGATGACAACAGTACTTTTCAGAATAGTGGTGTAATGGTCGTCGCTGAAGTACAGTATTTTTCGAGTTCAAAAGATAAAAACGAAATTTCTACATCAATGCCATATTTTGGAGTTCCTAAAGACATATGAGAAATTTATTATATGGAATTTTGAGTCACCATGTTTAAGTGTAATTAGGTTTCAAGTAACAGTGGTGTGAAACATGATGATGTGGGTTTAAATTGTTGATTTGAAAAGATTTAGTTGCAATGAGAAACCATTTTTCACAGCCACACATACAGAACACATATTTTATGGTATTGATCCATCGAATGATCAGTGGTCCGTTGTTTTTTAAGTGAAAATAATCCATTTGGGTTATGTGGATGATGAGGATGTTATTGATTTAGATGAGTCATCTTCATCTATTACATGATTTTTGGATAATAATTACTATAATGAAGACATGGTGTATGCAGTACAAAATGATCAGGTTGAAGGGATATGGGAAAACACTAAATTACTCTCCTAATTAATCTGTTAATTATTTGCATTATTTTTATTTTTTGAAATTAATATGTATAAAAACTATATTATTTAATAACTATTGGATATTTAATTATATATATTTTTTATATTTTTTATGATTTTTTATTTTAAATTTTGATATTCTAAGATTTTGGTTAGACATTTATTCATTGAAATACCTGACGTAAATTATTATATTTTGGTAATAGTAACACATATGAGAACACTTTTTCTAACTATGATATTTAAATTTATAAATGTTTCTATCATTTTAGAAGTAATGTTTATATTTAACAGTTCACCTTGTATAATTTTTTGGTAAAGAATCATAACATCATTATTTTTTAAAAACTTACACATGTGTGCCACTTTAAATACTTACATATTTATATTTTCTTGTTTTATAATTATTTAATTTTCTAATAATATAAAGCTACACAATAATTTCATTTCATTTTTTTGTTTCAATTGTGGATATAGTTATAGTGATATAGGAACATGTATTTATGTTTTTTTTTAATATTACTAAATATATAGTAATATAATTTTTTATTGAAAAAAACTTTTAATTTAAAAAATAATAATTTTAAGACTACTGATGATACTTTATCGGTGGAGTCATCTTGTTTTACTATTAAGAAATCAAGTTCTTGAGTTGGTAAATGTGGAATTACACATTTACCAAAACTATCATTTTTGTGTGGATATGAACCATTTTATATTAGTTTTGATGATGATAATAATGCAACTTTCCCAAATGAAATGTATTTTATCAGCTATATCTCTATGAAAATTCATTGTAGGAATACTATTTTATATTCTGATTGGATGTTTGTCGACAAGATAATCATAAATAAGCTTTGGAAGGCTGTAATGGTAAAATATTTAAATTGATTTATTTTATCTCATTTTAAGAATATGATATATTTTAAATGAATAATATTTATTTTATTCAATTATAGATGACATTTAATTTTTAAGAAACAAAAGCAATTAAGAAAAAATTTATTTTGTTAGTGCTGCTTCTATGGATAGATTTCAAAGACAAAGTTAAAAAAATATGTTTTTTGAAAGAGAAAAAATAAAAACTCATGCCTCAAGTATGAGTTTTTATATGCATGGACATGGAAGAAATTTCTTTCCAGCTAACATGATGAAGCCTTTTGGGTATAATAATTATATTATATTGTAAAATTTCATATATATGTACCTAATTACTTATTATTTTACTTTTTATATAATAGGACAATAGAAATTCCAATTCGTTCCTCAATCTCCCCCCACCCACCATTAAAAATAGAAAATATCAAGAATAAAAAAATGAAAAGTATCTTATAGATAAATCTATGGAAGTTGCAGAAAGAATTATAAGTACATAATTTTTTTCATAATTTTTTATATTTTATAAATTAAAAACACTAATATAAGATTTTCATTTTTCATTTTTCGGTGAACTTAAGGAGAAATAATCAAAGGTGTATTTTATCCCTAAGGGTGGGATGGACATCCTATACACTAATTTAGGAAATCCAGAACACCCTGGTCGGATAAGAGGATATAAGGTGGTTGTTAATATTAAAAATGATTTTGGTCATGGATGTAAGCAATTAAGAGATCCATAAATAAAATCCTTAAAAGATGAGATGAAAGATATGAAATAGTCCATGGGAGATTAAATTCAATCAATTATGCTGGTTATATTCAAATAATTGATGAGGCATTCTCAGTCTATGAAACCTATACAGCTGGCTACATATCCTATATATCCCTCTCATCCAGACCTTCCTGCCCAACCTACCAACTCAGATCCTCCATCTCCTCACTTAGACCCAACCTTATACTGTGATTTGTATGCTGTAGATCCGTATGTGAATATTGTAGTGTTTATAGTTGTTCATTTTTAGGGGGATTCTGTTCATCACTAGCCTATGAAGATGGTTATGGTTAGATTATCATTACATGATATTATTGATCCTACTGATCTGCTGTAATTTTCTACATAGAAGGTTACCAGATTTGGGGATTATATGGGTCATTTTTTACTTTGTCCATCTGGCCTTCTTCATTATATTTCATATAAGGTGTGTATTTTTTTAATATTAATTACATATTATTGAAAATTACTTATAATTTTTTCTAAAATTTAACTTATATAGGAGTATATAATAACAAAATAAATGGAACAAAGGAAACAAAGGTTTAAGAACAAACAACTATAGATACTTCTGATATTTCTGATGGGATACAAAGATTATCTCAGACATTATCTTCCTTGGATGATATCTATGAGTTTCATATGACATATGATATATGTGGAAGAGACTATACATTGTGAATATTCATAAAAGATATCATGAATCTAATTTATTTTAAAGATCTCAGCACGCTTGTGTTTTAGTTGTTTTCCATGTAAGTAAATTGACATGTCACATTTTATTTATTTAATTAAAGATGGTTTAAATTGAATAACTATATTGATTTTTTAATTAGGTATCCACACATTCTTATTATTCAAAATGAGGCCACAAACATTTATAGTTTTATATACTCAGAATTCATTTAAAAAATGTGCAATATGTGAATATTGTTGATAGAATTACATATATGTGTGAGATATTATCAAAGACGGAGATTGGGTGTTGGTTTTTACTATTTATTTATGGGTAAGAACATAAACATAATTATGAACCAGATTTCATTATAATTTATTAAATTGTGAAATTTTTGTATTATAGGGAGCATTGGATGTTGGTCATATTCTACCCAAGTGAATTCACATTATATATGTTTTTCTCTTTATTATGTGATGTTCATAAAAAATTTACCACCTTGTTAGAATGGTAAGTTTTCTTCTTTTTTATAATTTCATTATATTTAATTATTATTATAAAAACATGTATTATTAGATGATATATATGAAAATGAAGGTCATGGAGAACCCAAATGAAATCCAATATGTGAATGTAACGATCATTATTTTTTATTTTAGATATTATTCTATTTTTTGATATATATATATGTATATATATATATATATTAGTTTTTATTATCAACATAATGTTTTATAACTATAGTGTCATCGTCAATAAGGAAATTTTGAATGTGGTTATTATGTTCTATGATTCATTTATGTATTTTTTAATTCTTCTTTATAATAAAAATTTGTAGATAATTTTTTGATTAAATTTGTTAAAAGTATTTTTATTTTTACAGATTTTTAGTCAATGATACATGTTGTTTGATGAATGTATACTTTTTTCTATTACAAGGATTCTAATTTATTTAGTGTGTATTATTAAATGTTTTCTATTTTTTTAACTTTCGGTGTTGGTCTTCATCTAAACCATTGTCAAAACCTTAAAAATTGATGGTTTTTCAGTATCGGTTTTCATAAAAACTGCCATTGAAAACCCATTTTTGGTGTCATTTTTGGAAAACCAATGCCAAAAACCTTATTTTCCACATCACCTTTATATATTTCTATTAAAAACCTATGTTAAATCTTGTTTTTTCACTAATGATTGTATGTTTTTAAATATTTCAAAACTCTCATATCATTTTATGTGAAAAATCACTTTTTACTAGCTCAATGTGATTTCACTGTAACATGATATGTGGTGATCATAATTTTATAATTTATGCTTTATTTGATATATAAAAAGTTTTCATAACTTTTATTCAACTAGATCGATGTGTAAATCAATCTCTAGCATGTTCTCATTTTGATCCAAACATGATACATGATCTTGGTATGAATAATATTTTTCTACTAATTATGTTGTTATGTTTTATCTGGTTATTATTTTATAACATGGGTTATATAGATTAAGTTTTTTCATGATTTTTTTTTGGATAGATAAAACATTTCTCTAAATTTTATTATAGTAAATGGAACTCTTAATTTGTTTTTAAATTGGTGAAAAAAATGCTTGAATATCTTGAAATAGTTTAGGAATTCTAGAATTTCCAGAATTGAAAATATTTTTCATTTATTTGATATCTCTTTCAATTCACTTAGAAATCACTCAGAGTTGGTGGGTTAAAAATATAATAGTTTTTATATATTTTATTAAACTAAATTAAATTGTTAAAATTTTTATTACATACATAAAAAATTAAATGAATTAATGAAATTATATCTACAGTTTTCAAATCATGTTTTCACTATTTTTTAATCATATCACTTAATATAATAATAAAATTGAATCATATTTTTGATTTTTTTGAAATATCATAAAATTATATTCATTTCAGTCTTCTAGAACAATATCTAATTATTTATTTTGAATGGATTGATAATTAACCAAAATTATGTGTCATTCTTTACATGAAATGATGAATCAATATTCATCATCTTCTACCTACATCTTTCCTCTATGAAAGAACCTTCATATTCTCCACCTTACTTGTGCACATGGTCTCATTTTTCATAAAATGTTTCTCTATCAATAGTAGATAGTTCTTCCTTTGACCAATGTTTAAACGGTAGATCATTTTTCAACAATGGTAGTTTAAGTTTTCTACCAATGGTAGATCTTTCTACACTAATGGTAGATGACTTATTCTACATGAATGATAGATCTCAATCTTTCAGCCAACAGAATATCTATATATTTAAACGGTATATAATTTATGCTACAACAATGGTATATATCTATATTTTATTCATTAGTAGATCTGTCAATAGTAATAGAATATGATTTATGCAATAACAACAATATCAACGATAGATCTCCAGTTCACTAGTAGATGGTTTTTGTAAAGTGATAGTATATCATATACTTTTATCAATGGTAGATGTGTACCACTCTTCTAAATGGTACATGATCTACCTATGAAGTTAGATCATAAATAGTATATTTTCCTCACTACTAGTGGTAGCACTTTCCACCATGATGGTATCACTGTATAACTAGAAATATATCTTATGTTTTACCAATAGCACCACCTATGATATAGCAGGGAAACGATTGATATTCAATTGTAGCAATAGAAAATTATTATTGATGTCAGTTATAAAATTTATTCTATGACCAAGTTAAAAATTTGTACTACAGCCACCTAAAAATTTATTCTACATTCAGTTAATTTTATTGTCCTATAATGCTCTATTTTTTATTTATTTCACTTTTTCAAATACTGAACAATTATAATAATTGTTTTTATTATTTTTATTATTATATATTTATTTATTTATCATGTTTAGTCTATGACAATTATTTTAAAATATTTTTAACATCTTTTAATATTTTATTAAATAATTTTTTCACTATTCATAAAAACATGAAACACATATAAACTGCTTAATCTGAAATATTTTTTATTTATTAATTTTTTTATTTGTTACTAAATTCTTTATTAATATTTTTAAACATTTTAAATTTATTTTTAATTTATAAAATGTATGTTAATTTTTTTATGCATTTATATAGAATATATTCTGATATTTTTTACAAATAATTTAATTATATTTTTTTCTTAGAAATGATTGCCTGTGTTTTATAGAAGTAGTTTGAATGTTTTATTTAGTTTGTTTGACTTTCTTAAACTTATTCAAACATTGTTTTTAAATTAGTTTTAATTGATTGATAATTCTTGATTTTTTTTTCTATATGAGATTTATAATTGATTCTATCATTATTATTTTGAATTATTATTACGGTTTACTCGAGTATGTAACCTGAATATATTTCTATATAAATCACTCAAAAGGATTATTTGAACCGATGCACCATGAATATGAAGACAACATGCAATAATACTCAAATAAATACAAGTAATCTTATACACTTGGTTTACATCTTTTGTGATGAAATCTCAAGGAATGAAAAACTATTCTTAGACTTCATTATCCTTGAAGAGATGTACTATACCTTTGGAGAAACACTCGAAGTACATTTTCTTCATCCATTTGAAGAGCCTTCATCAATTGTTTCAACAACAAAAATTCTTTATTTTTATATCCAGTTGTATTATTTATTATATCTTTTATGTCTCGATAAATTTTTGCACATAATACTTTCTCACATAGGTTATACTACCTCTAAAAAGTGTTATTTTTTTATGAACACCTGAATAAAAAGAAGGGAACTTATGTTGGGAAGCTACTATAGAAATATTGGGTTTATTTATTCTCCCATAAGAGGTTGTGTGTGTATATTTTTAGCAAGTCCTTACAAAGTCCTGGGTTGGGATTTCTCCCATGTAAAATTCTAGGTTTATATTTCTCCAGTGTAAAATTCACTCACTCTTTTATAGTGGATTCCATACTCCATTGGTTGGGGTGTAAAGAGTAGATGTATGGTCATTTTGATCTAAACTACTATAAAATTATTTGTGTCCATATATTTAATTTTCTATATACACTCTTCACACTTACAATATAATTATTATTTAACTAAATAATTGTTTATTTTTTTACCCACCAAAATTCTTCAATTAATATTTAATAACTCTGATACTTTTAAGAAGACCAATTCACCTCCAACACCCCTATAGTCATTTTTCTATTTACATATCCAATATAAAATGTGGGGGATCATGGTGATGGATATCCTATATCTTTATAAAAATCCTTAATCATTTATAGGATCATATTATATGAATTTTAAGGAAGGTTTTTCCAGTGAAGAAGTGTTAATTATTCCAGTTTATTAACTGGACATAGAAAATATGATCATCTCCCTTTCCCAAATTCATGTAGTAGCTGAAGAGAGAATTGTGGTAGAAGAAATTAACCCTATTGATCTATCTTATAGGGCCATATTAGTGAGGTAAATCAGTATTCTTGGAGTGAAGGTAAAAACTAACATTGCATACCTTTGACTATTCTATTTTTTAATTGGTGTGTTTATTTTCTATGATAAGATACATTAATACATGATGTGGTAATAGAGTTTTGGATGGACCAAAAATCTACTCCAGTATCATCTTCATTAAAGGATTCAAATATCACTTAAAACACTATTCTATTGTTCATAATTAGTGGATTGATGTGAGTTTACATTCTAGTCTCCCTAGTGGGCACAAGTCAGAACCCAAGGTATCTTACGCTTCACTAGTCCATGAGATAACTATTATAGAAAAATGTATTCATTTTGATGCATGAGATTCCCATTGGATAAATATTCCATCAACAACCCAAGATTCAATATATTTTCATCACTTTGGAGTATGATAGATTTGATTATAGAAAAATTGAAGACACCATAAATAAAATTATTGATGAGTAAGAGTAGCTGAAGAAATCCCAATTAAAGATTGAAAGGGATAATGCTATTATTTTTTCTACAGATATTAGGTCCACAAAAAAACTAGGCGATACCTTGTTATGCTATTGTGGTAGATGAGAAGTGAAAAATTGTATACATAATGGATATCCTTAGTGAACCATATCTTATAGTAGCTAATTATAGTTGGGGATTATAAAAGGAGAATGATAGACTTATTTATGATTCCAAGAAAGAAAGTGAAGACACTTATACTAGGGAATGTGAGAAGTTTTCATAAGATTATGTATATTCCATGAAAAATTATAGACATAATTAGGATATTGATAAGTTAAATCGATCATTGATCCAACTCCAAAAGTCAATGGAATGATTACTGTAGTGACCTGTATATATCATCTCATCCTCTTGTTTTATTAATCCATCAATAAGATGTTATATATCTATGGATTTCCATCACTCTTTGATGGATTAATAGAAAAAATTCCATCTAAATTATTTTTCAATTTACAGATTCTATATTATCTAGACTATCAATTCATGTGAATCTACAAAACTTGCAAATAATAAAATCACAATAACTAATTCTTATTAAACATGGTATGGGAATGAAGTAGGTAAATAATAACCTCTAAATTCTTGAATATGTGATGATACATATGAATCAATCCTTTATCTTTTAAAAATGTACACTTGGATAGATATAGGAAGGACGTAGGTTGTAGGACATATACCATCACTATAAGTTGGTGAATTTTCCTGAGGAAATAGACTACATAATCTAATTACCTTTGAAACATGTTCTATTGGATGAATATTGGTAGGATGGTTATTGTGTTACATAAAGACTCACTCAAATAAAATTTTAGTCTATTCAGTTGACTTTTTCATGAACATGTTCTCTTAAACCAATATAGGTCAGCTAGATATAGAGGCACATACACCATCACTAAAAGATAATGTTGTTCTATTTAAATATAGGAAAGTTGAATGACTCGATATAATAAAAATCATGAAGGGTGTTTAATTAGTATTTTAGTGATCAAAATGTCTCAAGTGGCCAAAAATCACAACTTTGTGCATTTTTCATGAACCTTTTAAACAAATATAAGCGAGAAATAGAAGGGTGGTCTAACTTTTTCATAGGTCATTAAACCTAGAATGCATTGATTGAATTTTTTTCAGGGTCTAATGGTTATCCCCAAAATATTTATGCCATTTATTTTTCCCTAAATTATTAGTATTTTATTGATAAATATTCTTAATAATAAAAACATGAATTTTTATTAGTATTACCTTGTTTTTTATGTGTATTTGTGACAAAGGGTGAATTCGACAACGGTGATATTATGTTTCTAGTGATCATGTTCATGATTATAATATTCAAATAGGTTTCACCATTTTTTTATGTATTACATTATAGAGTTAATATGATGGTGGTTAGGTTATTTTGACATTGACCGCCTTTAGGATTATAAGATTCACATCGAGTTCAAAAATTTTGTTTCGATTTCATATTGCATTAAAGGGTGAAGCTAGTGGTGGTGATGTTATTTTGAAACTGACTATCTATCTTCATGGTTATAAGATTCATTTCTGGTTCACTATTTTTGTTTCAATCATGTATCACATTAAGGGGTGAATCCAATAGTTGTGATGTTATTTTGATACTAACCATCTTCATTTTTATAAGACTCATATTTGGTTCACCATTTTTTATCACATATTCACTAAATATGGTTTATTTCTTTTTTATGGTCCCTTTTTTTAAAGGAAAGTGTTCATTGAGACATACCAGTGAATCCATAAATTCACATTTAACCAGGAGGATGAGATATCTGGCTCATCCACACCATTAAGGGAGAAATATTTCTTAATATGGGGCTCTCTTAAAGATTTAAGACATGATTATCAATCTTAACCAGTAATATTAATATCAATACCGGTTACCCTCATGAAATATGGTAGATTGATTATGGGGGTGAATGAGTGAGAACACATTTGTATATATAAAAAGTTCTTTATATCCTCCCTTTTTAGGTGAAGGGATGTTATTTTAGTTTAAATCCTCATTATCAGGAACTCTGGAATTTAATTCTATCTAGAAAGATAGATAGTGTTTTGGTGTTCATATTGGGATTGTTAAATAGGATTCCTATGTATCCATATGAAGGGAATTATAAAACACATAGTTTGGTTCCACTTAATGGGATATGTTGTACCTATTAAGGTCATATGATAATGATTTATTCCAAGTAATTTAAAGTTGTTTGGAATAGACTTACTAGGAAAAGGTTCTTAGATATGGTTGGTGTGGGACTAATGATTTTACATCCCATTCTAACTAACCTCAAAGGGGATGTAGCCCAGTGAGAATTGGGTGGGGATACTAGTAGGAATATTTCATGCCAAGAAGAAAAGTGATTTCATTAAGGATATAGGTTAATGAAGAAGATATGATGATACCAGGAGGAAATATGACCCACCATTCATGGGCATGAAATAATCAGGTATATTTATTTATGAAGATATATGAATTTTTAAAAAATATATCTATATGGTGGAACACATAAAACAATGGATATATAAGAAAATTTTACTTTCACCTTAAGTAGGTATCATACATATCCTTTTTGAGATAGTAATCATATAACACTTAGTTCAAGTGGAATATTTTAAGGTCATATGATAAGACCCTACCATGTAGTTTAATTTCATGTTATAAGTACATTGTTGTATAGTTTTATGTCATGTGAATAAGATGTAGGTCATAAAATTCAACATCATGATATTGGGATATATGTGTTGTTTAAAGTGTGAGAATAATGAATTAAGAGAGGATTACACATATAGGACTTCCCTTATATTATTCATTAAGAATATATCCCTTTGAAGGAATGTCTCAGGGGGAAATTATTTCCTTTGAGTAGGAGAAGATATGGTTCGGTATTTCACCTAAAAAGAGGCCCGTGTTGAATATATTTCAGTATTAAATATAAGGAGTGGGCCCATATTGGAGGTATTTTTAATTGTGCTAATGGTATGATCAACTCGGATCTCTAAGCTTACATGATTCATTCTCATTGTGATAAATAATATATAGTGGAAGATAGATCAAATTATATGAGAGTATACAATTAGATTTGATAATAATTATGCATTTAGGTTGTCCTTATATGAATCATTAGGAAAATATACCTTTAAAGGAATTTTTTTTAGGGAAATATGGACCATTGATAAGGAGAATATATGTTTGGTGCTTATACTTAAAAATCGTCCCATGAAGAATGTATTTAAGGATTAAACATAAATAGGAGGCTCATATTGGACATTTTGGGTCTTACACCAAAGAAGGATGCCTATATTGGAAATGTTGGGTCTTACACCTAAGAATGAGGCCCATATTAGAGAGATTACTCACATCTCCCTAGTGGACAGGTGAGTGGATATGGATGACAAGAGGGGAATATGGAATCCTGCTCGAAAGTCTAGGGGATTACTCTATGAAGGATGTTGTACTCATCATGAATCGATGGGAAGAGAATAAATCCATCATCTATAAATGATTGACCACTCTATAATCCTCATCATAAGGAGACATGTTATCAATAGAATCAATTATCTTGATCCCCCTATAGTTATACTCATTTGGGTGATAATTCTAGATCCTCCATTTATCAAGGGAATATATGATTATAGGGGTGTGTGCTAGTGAAAATTCCTTGATTTTATGGGATTTTATCACATAGTTATCTCAAGTGGATAGTCATTATGTTTATGTCTCATATAGGAATTTTTATTCTTCAAAATTATTATTTTTGAGATCTAGTTTTACCTATGGAACTTATTAAATTTTATATAATTTTCAACGTTTTCATTTACCTTCATGATTTATTTTCTAAACTAAATTTCTTCTTATGAAGATTAATTAAAATAAGTAGTCTCAGTAAAAAGTAACAAGGTATATGGAAATAGTAAATAGTATAATTGATGTTTAACACCATCATTTTCATCTATTACACACTTTCATTTCCAACCATATGAGGATAGGTCTTTAGGCCTACCCATTGTTAGTTGTATCCCTTTATATGGGTTCATGATTCTAAACAACACCCCAATTATAGAACCTCAAAAACATAATTGGCCACCTCTTCAGATCATCATGTATTGGGAATTGATATGTTCATATATAATACAACTTAGTCATTTATTCATGTAAGATAATAACACATAAGGATTTTCCTTGGAGTATACTCTACTATATTTTGAAGAATAAATATAAGAACCAAAGCTTTATTCTCATGTTTATAGGTCCATTATAATGAAATCATCGACTATTCATTAATTTGGTTGGTCGAAAAAATGGTATTTTCAATCAAGAAGATATTATGGCATGGATTTGGGGTGACCTTTCTTAGAGAAACAAACCTATATAGAATTTGAGAAGGAGTTGAAGGTAGTATATTTAAATGATTATTCCTAGATCTCATAAACCCTTTCCCATCATAATAGGTTTATTTCCCCAATCATCATTAGAAGATAGAGTATATAGACTAACACCTTCCACCTTGTGCATGGAGAAGTTAGGGAGAGTATTTTGGATGTGTGAATGATCAGTAGAGAACTAATTTTAGAAGTTATGTATGATGAATTTTCCACTTTGGGTTTCGAATGAGGTAATGTTGAGAAGACTCATCCAATCATTAAGGAGATATTTCAGATTGTGGAATACATCCTAGGAATTGACTTCCATAAAATAGTTTATGTCTGGAGCTTGGGTAGACCAATTCATTAATAAAACTGAAGAAGAACCACATATAAATATATATAGAGTTTTTTTAACATACAAAACTTGTGGAAATATAGGTACCTATTACTTGACCATAAAATAAGGACAATTAAACTATTAGGGATAGAAAGTCTCTTTTGAAGTTGATAGCATGGTTTTCCTAGAATATATATTTGAAATGTTTGTAATCATATATTTACTCCCAGTTCAAGAGTCAAATATTGGGGTAAGAGTTAGTACCATTGTGAAGGTAGTTCCACTAACTAGTGGGAAGTATATTATCTTTATTTTCCTAATACTAGAAAAATTATACCACTAGAAAGTTCATATTTACTAGGTAAGAGCCTTTTTGGCTTATTGTACCCTTATAGGTTCTATAGGGGTGGATGGAAACTCATATGGGTGGATATGAATTTATAAATATGAAATGGATTCTTGATTATCGATTCAGATAGTATATCCAGAGCATTAGTGGAGTTCAACCATGTTCTTTAAGTGATTGGAAAAATAAGAACAGGTTATCATCATGATTCGTTTGAATTTTCACCTTATGGGTCCTGAGATTTTAATATCATAGATAATGATACTTTTAGTCTCAATGATGTGAATACCTAATATCCATTTCAGAGGTCATATTATCTTACATAATATGTGGGGAATTTATCTGTGAAGGTGATGTGCCTTAAAGATTTGTGATACATAATGAAATGGCTCAGAATGACCTGACTCTTCACCTGATCTAGTTCACAACAAGGACTCAAGAGTACCTCCCCATACGTCAGAGGCTACTGAATAGAGATGAGGGCCTAAAAGATATATTAGGGAGACTATTAAATCATATCATAGTTTAATAATGGTGGAAATAAACTAAATATATAAATATATATGATAACTGTAGTAAATATAAATAAATAACATAAATTGAGACAAGTTATAATAAAAGAAAATATGTATACAGACTCAAGGAAAATCATATTAAAACTGGTCTCCCACTGGACCAACCATAATCAAAATAAAATAAATACACAAGACTCCACTATTACCCCAATTAGAACGACATACCTGATCTCCACAACTACTGAATAGATCAAGCATAAACTAAGAATCCACACGAGCATCTCAACTTAATCATGAAACACTATGCCTCCACCCAATACATTTCATATCATGATTAACTTTAAATAATACATAAAGTTGTCACGTACACTGAGATGAATATATAGGGGTGAGAAACAAATCTTAGTAGGCCACCCCCAGAAGTGGTATTAACATTTTTTATCCTAACATGTGCATACAATATGCATCATGTGAAACCAATCTAAACATGACTACTGGCATAAAATAAATAAAATGAGAGGAAATTAAATAAAAATGGATAAACAAAAGAAAAAAACCGACCACGGGTTCTATCTTGATACTCGGGGTAAATCTACCCTTTCTCTAGCCCCGTGGACAGTAATTACGAAACATGGCTCACAAATCCACATACCAAGCATGTCATCCTTATTAAAGAGGGATCTCCAAAGTCCACCGTAAGAACATTAATGAATGTTAAACCCTATAATTTAATCCTAGGTGTCTAAAATAATTAATCATATCTATAGGGAACTAAGACTCAAATAGAATGATTTGAACTAGCGGTAGGTACTCCCTATCAACTTTTGGAGTATACTATCATATTCCAGAAGTCCTGCAGAACCAAATGGTAAATAAAAAACCTGTAATAGAATCTAATGGATTCCAAACCAGGTCACAAACTCATACAAATTGGTCCCATAAGAATAATATACTCATAATATCACTAACCTTAGCTAGGGTGAAAAGTTAAACTATAGAATCTTTACTCATCCATATTGTCCATTAGATCTTTGGTACCGCCTCACTTCAACTAGAAATTAGAGAGATATAAATTCAATATCAAGGGAAATTATTATCCCAGTAATATCCTAAAGGTATCCTATCACATTTAGTCTTAAATAAGAATAATCTAAAACCTCCAATCCCACAATCTGAATCACCTCAGTCAGCTACACCCAAAACCACCAAATGGAACTAATAAGACTAATAATGACCATATCACATGCCAAACAAGAATGGGGAACCCTCCATATGGTCCCCAAAACCTCATCTTAGTTATTAAAACATTTAAGGGGATCTTATAATAAAAGAAACCCTAAAGGTAATCCCTCCAAAAGAAAACTCATCCAATATCATATATCACAACCTAATGATCACTCTACTAGAAGAGAAACCTCATGAAATACCTCACCGAAATGGAAAACCTAAACCAGCACCATGCCTAGTAGGGAAACCTCAAGAAAAACCTCACCCAAAAGATCATTCCTTGAAATGGGTCCCTCATACCTATCTCAAACTCATCTTAAAAGTGACCATTAGCACCTGACATACCATGATGTTGATCCACCCCAAAGGATCCTACCAGTCCTAACCTCATGAAACTAGATCAAAACATTAGGAAACATTACTAATGATCTATTCTAGGAAGACACTCGATCCCACCTATGGATATATATATCTAATTAACCTAAAGAAACCTCACCTACCATCCTCAAGACAAGTTTATCAACAAGCATGAAACCTCACCCAAACCTCATACCACACAACCCAGTCCATGGAAGGATTCTAAAATAAAAACCTAAACAGAATCCTCTAGAAACACTATCTTAGTTCAAAACACCATCCAAGTATCCTATAAATGAGGAAAGGATTCCACTATCATGATTTATGTGGATATATGCTCATAATAAACTACTCACAAGCCCAATTCTGACTTTAGGTTATAAAGGCACCCAAAACACCCTTGCTGGAAAAAGTACATGGTGTGTAATTCAAAGTACATGACATGTACTCCCAAATGTGAACCTATCCATGTAATTTTTTCATTCCATAAAAAGACTTTGGGTCTACCAATGTACTTTTATGTGGATACATGTCACATTGGTTTTGTACGTGTATTGTTATATGACCCTGGCATACGTGGGTCCTGCCCATGTATATCTACATGGACATTTTCACCTCACATAAGGTATAAACCCAAGAACTCATCCACTTGGACATGTCTCACTATACGGTGTGTACCTAGGGTACACAACGTGTACTTCCCAAAATTATGGTTTTCCATGTACATGACAACTTGACTGGGTACATGGATAAGCATCGCTATATAGTGTGTACTTGAGGTACATGGAATGTACTTATAAATAGATCATCTTCCCAGAATAATAAGAAAACACGGTGTATTTTCATTAAATCACACATCATGTGAATATTATTTCTTAAAAAGAAATCTATCTCTTCCATTTAAACCCCCCCCCCCCCCGATTTTCTCAAAAAAACACCAGATCGACCCTCTAGGGGTCTCCAACAACTCAAAAACAAGGATAGAATTAAAAAAAAAACTAACCTATATGGATTTAAAGTGAAATTTTTAAAAATACCCTACCTATTAGAAGAAAATTCTAAATATTTGATCAGATTTGGAATCTGTAGCTACCACATGGTAATTCAATTTGGCATGAGCTCCATGACAGGAGCTCCTTATCTCTCACACACACACACTCTCTCTCTATCCTCTCTCTTTCCATGCCCTATCTCTCAAAAAAAACTCAATAGTGATGGTTTTATGAAACATGAAATTTAGAAAAGGTAAAAAATATAATAAAATGTAGAAAAGACAAATAAAAAGATGATAGAGAAGAAAAGAGGGCTAGACCAACCCTGATGCCCAACGTGAGTTTATGCCTTACCTAAGAAAAGCCTCTAATTCCAAACTCAACCATGAAGTTAGAATTTTGATATGGCACTCTGAATAGGATATATAATTGAATGAACCAGTGCTAATAAATAATATTTAATTAATTAAATATTAAATATTACACCAAAATTTGAGCAGTGTGGAATTCTACCAAACTTCTTCCATAGGGTAAACACCCTATTCCCATGCCAAAAGATTGGTCATAAAAATTATTTGAGATCTAATGATAGGATAAATTAAAATTTCCCATTAAAACCCACCTGAGATCAAAAATTAAAATTTCACCTATTTTTTAAACTGTCACGATGTGGTTTGTGATAAACTCCACACCATAAACACTTATCTCCCTCAAGAAGAAATGATAGTCAACCAACTACTAAACTTCACCTTAAAAAACAGTGATTTATACAAAACCATGACCATCCACTGACCAGTATAAAAACACCTAAGACACTCCTAACACAAGGTACATTCAACAGTTACCAATATGATTCCCCCACCATAAGAGTATCCTTATCATTTCCCCTTATCCAAACAAAAAACTCCATCGCCACACTCTATCTGTAACCAAAAACAATGGTTGGATGTGACCAAGATACTCACACTAGGTCACCAATATAGAAAAATAACCCCTTACCATTCCTAAATCACTATAAATTACATCCCAAACCCTCAAAGAAAATATTAAAATGAGAACAACAATCCATGATAGCTTTTGGTGTACTCCCCACTTTATGGATTCTCTTACACTTCTCCTACAGTGTCGGCCTAATTAACCAACTGGGATTATACCTAACCAATGCACACACACCTTAACTGAACAAGGATTTATAGCAGACAGTTACACTAACCACTACTCTCCTCTTCAAGGTAGAGTGATTCTATGAAGACCCCCTTAAAAAATATCACACTAAAATGAGCAATGACCCAACAAAACAAGTCTAATACACCTACACCATTGTATGTGCTCCTAGCACTAGTTAGTTCCAATGAACCAAATAACCCTCATCACTCCTCTTCAAAAAAAAGAAATCTCTCTCATTCCAAGGTCCCCCATCACAGAAACACCCTCCAAAAGTTCATCAAACCAAAACCGCAAGTGCCTAACCATGCTCCCACCATGCTACCTAAATCGCAACTAAAATAATAGGGCGAAGAATATAAAAATGGGCTCTCCCAGTGATCCACCTCACAAGCCCAAGGAATACTATACCTCACCACAAAACTTATCAAGGTTCTACAACATCAAGTGAACTCAATCCTAATCCAACCATTTGAAGTTCCCAATCAGGATCTAAGTATCACTAGGAGGGGGAGGGGTGAATTAGTGATATATTTTTCTTTTTATGTTTCCTTCTCTTTGAAACAACATTCGCCTCTTGTTAAAGAGTTTATTCTCTATTGAAAACACTCAACCATAAGAACACAAGATTTACAAGGTTCACTACTCAATAAGAGTAGCTACATCCTTGGTATGGTACAAAAATAATCTAGTACCACACAATCCACTAGAAAACAAACCTTTGATGTGAAATAAAATTATTAGGATATACCCTTACACTCATGTAACACTTGGAAAACAATCTTAGAGTGTGTGTTCACCCTCTTACCAAAAATAAGGAATTACAGTATTTCGGTGCTTCTTTACAATTGAACAGGTGTATTCTTTGATGTATAAATCATCACTTTCTTTCCCAGAAGCTAGTAAGAACTATCTTACGCACAACTGAATACTTGAAAAGACCCCAAATATTTAGAGAACCCTTTTAGGTGTCTTGTGTGCAACTTTTATTCCATGAGTGCAAGATTTAACTTTTGTCACGAAACACCTCTTGTGCATAACTTCAATCTTGTGTGAAACTCTCTTCTTGCGCGCAACTTCTCCTTCTTGCGCACAACTCCATTTCTTTAGCACACTCTCCTTTTTTTAATATTTGTTTTCACCTAAGAGCTTGGTATTTCTCTAAGTGTTGATCACACACAATGTGAGGGGGTCACCTCTTATATTCCTGCAGCATCAAAGGCCCCAAGTATTGAATCTTCCTTATATTCCTGCAGCATCATTCCTTCCAATCAAAACTGTATATGACTGGAATCATCATTTCTCCCCCTTTAATTCATAAGGCTTGCATCAAAAGTTCTACTAACTTATGATATTTGTGAAATACATATCATCAAATCATTGTGTTATTTTTAAGTCTTTAACAAAGTGAATTGATTAATCTTCTTTGAAAACAAAAGACAACACTCTGTAGCAAAAAACTCTTCTTAATTCCTTATCCATCCAACTTGGTCCCAACGCATATCTCAAGAATCATTTCCTTTATTAATCCAACCACCAGTTGTATCATAGAATCCCAAATCTTGTACGAACCAACAAGTGTTTCTACATATCCCTTAACGAAGGGGTTGTCTCTCTATAACTAGATATCACCTCTCCAAAGGATCAACATGACTTGTCATCAGAAGGAAAGCACTCATGGTTCAATTGAGTAGAATGACACTAAATACTTATATGAGGAAACATTTTATGGGTAGTTGTTGACACATTAAACAATTGAACCTCCATAATACTCAAAACACCAAAGAATAGAATATATATCATATGTTCCTAGAATGATTCATGAACACAAGGCTCTTTCCATCATTCCAAGGGACAAATTTTCATAAATCATAAAATCTACAAACACATGTTCATCACTCGAGGTAAGGATCGCACAACCACAAATATAAATTCCAAGAATACAAACCACATAACCCTAGATGCCTAGAATTACTATCAGAACAAGTGTCCATGATGCACCAGCCTGATATCCATCACAAGCTCTGACATATTCCTAGATATCCTATCTACCAACTCCCCCAAATAGTAAAACAAAAAAAAAGAATGATCTCATATGATTTTTTCATGAATCGGCCTGATTCAACCCATTCTGTGACATGTTCTATTCTACAGTAAGGCCTCAAGAACACCTCCTAATATACTAGAGGTTTCCAAATAGTGATGGGTGCCTAAAAGATAAAGTTGGGAGACTATTCCCCTAGATCAAAGTGCAATAATATTAAACATTAACTAAATACATAAAAATCAATGATCATTAGAGTGTGTATAAATAAATAAATGAAATAGAAACATGCTATAATGAAAGGAAATATACATACAGACTCAAGGACAAAGTACACAGACACATATCCCCCATTATACTAACCACATACAGAATAAAATAAAATAAAATAAATACACAATGTTCGCTACTACCCTGACCCAAACCATATACCCAGTCTCCATTAATACTAAGTAGCTCCATCCTAAAGTAATATCTCCATTAATACTAAGTAGCTCCATCGTAAAGCAAGACTCAACATGAGAATCACCACTCTATAATGAAATAGTGGTCCTCTTCCTGATCCACCTCATCTCATGCTCAACTCAAAATAAGACATATTTTATGCATGCACACTGAAGTGAAAATACCAGGGATGAAAAAAATCTCATTGGGCCACCCCCAATGGTGATCCTAATATTTTTGGTCATCACATGTGCATAAAATATGTGTCATATCCAACCTAGAAAATGTGACTATTAGAATAAAATAAAACTAAATATATGAAGTTAAATAAAAAGGGATAGAGGAAAAGGAAAATAGCCAATAATGGGTTTTAGCCTGACACATGGGGTAAATCTACCCTTACTATAGCCTCATCCATAGGAAGTGTGAAACATATCTTGAACAACCACACATAAAGCATGTCCTCCTGAACAAAGAGGGAGCTATAATGTCCACCACAAATAAATTCATAAATTTAAGACTCTAGGATCTTATTCTAGGTATCTAAAATAATGAAGTTCATGTATCGGGGACTAAGACTTAAATGGTATGATATGAACTAGGGGTAGGGACTCCCTAACAACCTAGGAAGTATACTACAATGTACGATAATTATTTTGGAATCAACTGAGAAATAAATTACCAGTTAATGCATCTACTAGGTTCTTTACTAGTCCCCAAAATCATATAATTCGGGCCCAGAAATGCAATAGCCCCTAGTACCAGTAACCCTCTCTAGGGTGAAAATCTAAACTAGGGTGGTTGCACTCATATAGATCTTTCATTATCTCCCTAGCCCCAGATCACAACAACCATCTAGCAGAGGAGAGTAACAGAGTCAATCTTAGGGCTGATGTCTAGACTTGTAATATCCCAAAGGTCTCCTTTCACATCTAGCCCTAAATAAGAACAACTTCAACCCTCCAATACCATAAGCTCAATCACCTAGGTCGGTTACCCCTAAACCCACCAACCAAAACTACTAAGACTCACATTGATAGGCCAAAAAAGCATGGGGAACCCTCCATGCATTCCCTAAAACCTCATCTTAGTTAGGAAACCCTATAATGGGATCCTATTGAAAAACCAAACCTCAAACCAAACTCACCAAAAGAAACCTCAGCTAATCTCATAGATCATACCCCAGAGACCACTCAAACAGAAATAAAACCTCGAGCAACACCTCATCTAAAATTAAAACCTCAACTTTAACCATTCTTGGAATGGAAACCTCAAGAAACACCTCACACATAAAAACAATCCTAAAAAATGGGTCCCTCAAGCCTATATCAGACTCTTCTCAATATAACCTTGTTGCACTCGATATATCACAATACATATCCACCTTAAAGACACCTACCATTCCTGACCTCAAGTGAATAGATCATAACCACAAGCATCTGAACTAACGATCCCCTCCAAGAAGACCCTCCATCCCACCTCTCAGAATCAGTCTAAAGAACATTAATAAACCTCACCTATAATCCTCATGATAAGGTGATCAATAAGCGCACAACCTCTCCTGGTCCTCACAACACATAGCCCAATCCTTGAAATGAATCTAGAACAAAAACCTCAAAGGAACCCTCTTGAAATACACTCATAGTCCAAATCATCATTAATAAGACCTTTAAATGTGGAAAGGATTATACCATCATGATCTATGTGGAAAATTCTCAAAATGGACAACACACAAGTCCAATTACGACTCCCGGTAATAATGACACCCAAAACACTCTTACTGTAAAAAGTACATGGTGTGTACTTTCGATTACATGGAATGTACTCCCAAATGTACACCTGGACATGTACTTATACATGGATAGATCACACCCAGGTTCTTCCCATGTACTATTAAATGGCCATGACTCAGATGGGGTATAACTGCAAACTATTACGCAACTAGGTCATACATGGGTTCTACCCATTTACTTATACATGGCCATGTACCCCTCACTTAGTGTGTATTCTCAATCAATTGGAAACTTTTCCATGTCCCTCTACATGGAATATACCCAGGGTATATGGTGAGTAATTCCCAAATTTATAACTACTCATGTATATGGCCACTCAGCAAGGATCCCAACCAAACACCACTACACGATGTGTACTTGGAGTACACAGAATATACTTATAAACATATCAAATTCCTCAAACAGGAAGAATACACATTGTATGTTCATAAAAACATGTTCCATGTGAACATGATTTCCAAAATATAAATCCCTTCTGACCTCTTAAAACTCCTCAATTCACCTGAAACCCCACCATATCAACCCTCTAGGGGTCCCCAACTACCCAAAACATGGTTACAAATTAAAAATAACTATCCTTTTAGGATTTATAGAGAAAAAATAAAAATTTCCTACCTAACCATCAAATATTTGATCTGATATGTCATTTGTGGCTACTGTACGATGGTCAGGTGTGACCTAAGCCTCACGGTGGCACCTTCTTCTCCCCCCCCCCTCTTCTCTCCCTCTCCCTCTCCTGTCTCTATCAGCCAAATACACACAAAGTGGAGGGTAATACACTACCAATAGGGGAGAAAATGGAAAAAAGAGAATTAAAAGGGTAAAATAAATAAAAAAGAAAAGAAAAATGAAAAAATGAGTGAAAACGGGAGAATGATCCAACCCTGGTTCCTGATGCAATGTTATTCCTTGATTAGGAAAAACACACCATTACAAAATCAAATGTAAAGTCAAAATTATTATCCAATGCTCCAAGAATGAAATATCATAGAACAAACCTACATGAATAAATAAAATTTAAATAATTAATTTTTAAATATTCCCTCCATCATTTGAAAGACTTTTAATTCCACCAACTCTTTTAATAAGGTAAATACCCTATTCTGAGACCAACTGATTGGTCAAAAAAATTATATTATATCTCCTGATAGGATAAATTACAATATTTATCTCAAAAAACAAACCAAGAGAAAAAAAATTTCCACTATTTTTCTTCAACTGTCAAGATGCGGTTTGTGACATGAGACTATTTAGATGTGTTCAAATAAAATTTCAGGTTCCTCTTATATGTTTATGGGTTAAGGGGAACCATATGATAGTTCATTGATTTTAGTTAATGTTTTCAAGAGAAGAGACATGTATCTGGGTGACCTTTTTTCAATCATATGCTACCAACAAAATAAAATTAGATTATATTGATACTTGGATATTTTTATACCCTAGTAAAAAGTTAGTATAAATGGTGTCAATGATTGAGGAATCCTCCTCAGATAGAGGTGAGGAATAATAAGGGCATAAAACCAGGTTTTTGAGACCCAAAAAATGACTTCTTCGGAGGGAAAAAAATAACCTTATAGATATTGAGAAAATAAATATATTGTTCATACCCATCTCCCTCGATAAATATGTCTCTTACATAACTTTATATTTCATATCCTAGTTCTCTCTAATGTGACCAAGATTGGTCTCTATAAGACCTCAAGCATGCCTCCTAATACACCAGAGGTTGTCAACTAGTAGCGAGGTTCAAAAAAATTATGGGGAGACTATAACCTATGGTAGTGAATAACAATCATAGAATAAACATGATAAATGAATCAATATAATTAACTCTAATATATAAACAATAAATTCCAAAAACAACCAAATATCCTCTAACCATGGAGTTTCATATTGAATGTCATATTAGAGTCTTATAAGAAACCAACTAAAAGAAAGAATCAAAATAAATACTCCTAAAACTGGTCATGAACCCCCTGATTGATCCCATATACTAGATCTTTTCCCGGCTATAAATTAAATTAATCAAGTATAGGGACCCTTTCTTTATTCCAGACCTATATCCATGAAGTCTTCTCAAGTAGCAAATGATGACCCAAAAAGGTTTTGAGTAAAACACAGTAGGATACCACTAATAGTTTTTAAAAAATTACAATATGATTAATAGAGATTAAAATAGTATGATAAATGAAGGAACTAATTATAAATTAAATGAAAAACATCTAAATAACCTTAGAGACCCTTGAACTCCCAGTTGACACCCAGGGTCTGCCATACCTTTTACATCACAATGTTGAATGTCTTTTTCCATATATATTGATGGGTTCAGTCTTAATGACCATACATAATATCCATATATTATTTTTTAATGAATAATAGACCCATCAAATATTTCCATGTGAGTATTTAATTATAAATTCAATACACAATTAACCAAATGAGAATTATCACGATATGAGTTAATTGCATATTAAGTTCATAATAGACCCAAGATGAATCTTAGGCTATGGTAAAATTATATATTTAGTCAAAAATATAATACTAGAGGCTGATACCAAATTGCAATACATTAAGTACAAAAACATATCCAAATAAATATCAATATTCGAAAACATTCCAAGTATGTTTCCTATATTCCCATTCAGTTAATCCATTCCAATAAAAATTTATTATCCAATTACTAATTAGTAATTCTAAATATTTAATAATAAGAAAATTTCAAATTTAAATGTGAATATTAAAATATACCAATTACCAATTAACAATCATATCCAATACATTCTAATGATTCAATTACTATACAAGTGTTCCATGTTAATTTACAATCCAAATGTTATTCCATTCCAATAAAAAATTACAATCTGTAGGATGAAAATCATTCACAAGGTTTTTTCTAGGGATTAATCAATGATTATAAAATTTATTTGTAGGGGAACTAGGATCATATATTTTTTATTCCAACCTAGAGTCAAAGTTTGTCACACCTCACAGTGGACGAAAGCCCAAGGTTTCAATTGCTAATAGACCCAATGGGATTCGTGGAAGGTATAATTAAGAGGATTCAAGAGTTATTCATGGATTCCAATTAGAATATGTTCCATGTAGAACGTGTTAGTGTGATCTCACATATTAAAAATACTAAAAACTAAAAGTAGGTTATAAATAGATTCTTAAGATCACCTGCCTCAAGATCAAAGAATTACACTTCTAAGGATCAAGAATCCAGAACAATGTGAAACACCATAATTCCCTAATGAAAATGATAGATCCGCCACTTCAATACTAGAATAATAATAATCGTGGATAAAATGGGAGGAATTCGTCAATCATGGGTAAGACATATAGAATATAGATGTCTGGATTGAACAATGGATCAAATTATTTAAGGAAGAAAATTGAGAAGTATAAGAATATATAGAGAACCTTTCAAGTTCATTAATCTTGAATTAGGGTTGAAAGTAAGGATTAGGTAACATAAAATAGGTTGTAGGAGGAAATGATATGGATTACCTAACTTAAATCCCCAAAGGGAACCACCAGTGATCTGTTGTGATCCCATAAGCTAGTAGGGGATCTCTTATATTATTATAGGGTTAGTTCCTAGTCCACCTACTTGCTTGTGGAACCATAGTTGCCTATATTTTACATGACACTACTATCTATTAATATTTTATCTCCACATAGAAACCAATTATCTTGGAAAAACACTTTTAATCAGGAATCATGCTATTTTATAGAAATTAGATGAATCAATAAAAAATAAATATAGGAAGTGCATGGATAAAATATGGGGTCTTACAGCCTCTCCACTATATTATATCCCTTCTCCAATCTATGATCATATAGATCACTGAGATCTATTAGTGAATATCCCAGTCCATTATACCCGCATATCTGACTCTCTCTCCTATATATACTCCTGGACATTCCCATGCTTCCACTATACTCATGCCAAAGGAACGGTATTACCATAGTGATTATTTTCATAATGTTATATGATATGAATCAGTTGATCCTTAAAGGAATAATAAAAATAAAGCTCAACATCATCAACAACAATCGCATGAGATGGATAAGTGTGATATCTCTAAAGCTACGACACATAAAACAAATCATTCATCTCACTTTACCATTGTGGAAGATATAATGGGTATTCACTAGACCAATCCTCACAACTATCTCAAAAAGACTGAAAAACATGGGTGCTAACTTCTCCTACTTATAAATACGGTGTTTCCCTATCCAAAGTGAAACCCAAAGAAATTCCTAATGACTATCCTCAAATACAAAATGTTATCTCTAATGGTTAGCCTCATCTTGATCTATGTGGATTCCAACTGCTTCTTGATCAACTGAACCTACTCAAATGCCTCCGTCCCAAGAAGAGGTCTAACAATTTATTACTCTATGACCTCTAACTAGATCAAAGGTGAATGGAATGACCTTCTATACAAATCCTCTAAATGATCCATTTAAATCAGTGCATGGAAACTATTATTATAAGATAACTCTGTGAGTTCTAGATACAACTTCCAGGAACTAAAAAAATATAGAAAATAGGATCACAACATTTCCTCCATAATTTGAATCATCTATTCATATTGGTCATTAGTCTAAGGATGATAGTCTGCGGTTAGAAGAACTTGATATCTCAGTAACTTCTAAAGAAACTATAAGAATCGTGATCTAAAATGAGGATCTCAGTTGGAAATTATGCTTCATGAAACACCATGAAACCAAAATATCTCTTACGCATAGAGGCTGCACATATCATCAATGGTGATGGTCCCATAATTGGAAATAAATGAGATACCTTCATCAATCAATCCATGATTATCCATATAACATCATTCTTATGAGATTTCATGTGTAAAACTATCACAAATTCCATGGTGAGGTCATCCATCCAACATTATCATTTTTATTCAAAAAAGGTGGGGGCCCAAAAGGGCCAAACAATGACGTGGCACCCCAATATTATGGGGGCCTGAAATAATGAAATCCAAGAGCATCTCCCAAAATAAGATTCACCCCCTCTGGCTTCAGCTGGGACACATTATTAAACCACACCATCTAAGAGCCTGGTACCGCAGTTGTGGCCATATAGTCCACCACTTTGTTCCCCTCACGCCACGTATGTGATATTATGACATTTTCCTTTATGAGAGCATTGCATTGTCTAATTATGTTGGTGATAGACCATGGGGTAATGCCTTTATCCTGGAGAGCGTCATGGATCGCCATTGAGTCTGTTTCAATGTGGTCAATAGAAATGCCCCTGCTATTGCTTAAGGATAGGACCGCCATAGCTTCCGCTCGTATCGAAGAACCGCTTCTATAATGCACCGCGAAGGCAAGTACCAAGTTTCCTTTGGAGTCCCGAATGACTCCTCCTCCACACATGTCACCCAACACACAGGATCCATCCGAGTTGATTTTAAGGCCACCTCGGGGGGGGGGGAAACCACTAAACCCACCTGCCCTTCACCTATTCACCGCACTGACTACCCCTCCTTTGTGTATTCTGCACCACCCCAAGAGAGAACGCACCCCTCCCAAATCTCGCAGTGCCAAGTAAGTCAACCAGCAAGCAGCGGATATTTTCCACCATGGAACGACCTGTGAAACTAATCCCCTCATACTTGGCCCAGTTCCTCGCTTGCCAAAGGCACCAGCAGGCCGCGTTGAAAATAACGGCTTGCACCTTCTTCTCCTCCTCTGTCCCACTATCCTCCTGAAACCAGTGTTCTATATCCATCCCCACTGTGCCCTCATGTGGAAGGAAGCCTGTAAGGGAGCCTAAGAAACTCCAAACGTGCCGATCCCATTCTCCCTCGAAAAATATATGGTTCATACTCTTCTCGCTTGTCTCCCCGCAGCACTGGCAACATGACTCTAGACTGATACCGATCCGTTTAATTTGATCATCGGAGGGAATTGATTTCTTCCAGATCTTCCAAGTAAGGAAGTTGAGTTTTGCAGGTATCTTATTACACCAAGACATGTTGTGCCCCATTCACGTTGACCATGCGGGGCACTCCTGCTGCAAAAATCCTTAGTGTTAAACCTCCCCGAGGAAGACGGAGTGTAGACGCATCTATCCTGCTCTGTATTAAGAACCACAGAGTCAAAAACTTCTTACTGTGGGCCGTTAAGAACCGAACTAAAAAATAGGGGGTACATCCGTGCCTCCTTAAATGAGATGGTCGGGGCCAGGCATCCCAGATAGCCCAGCACTTTGCCCACCCAGTTGTGGTGCCAAAAGGATATGCTGCCATCCCCGATAATCCATTGCGAGTGCGGTAAAAGAGTCGGAATGATATTAAACACTAAGGACCATAATGTTGATCCCCTTGCTGCGCCATGGGCTTTATCATCCTTATACTTCTGATACGTCTGTGTCCCCCACACGTTTCGATCCTCAATGGTCTCCCATGCAAGCCTCGCATGCATGCAGTGGATCGTGTCTACCATGCTCTTAACATTGATTCCCCCTTCACTCGTGGGTTAGGCCATTGTATCCCACGACACTAATTGTCTCTTACCCTCACCTGCATCATCCCAGATGAAGCGTGCAAGAATCCTATCAATACGCCTGATAACCCCCTTCGGCATGCACGAGGAGGCTAATGCATGCACCGAGATCGCAGATAGAACGCTATTCACCAGGGTGATCTGACCTCCGAAGGACAGAAAGTGGTTTTTCCAATTCAAAATACGATCTGAGATCCTATTCACCACCCTATAAAAGTCCCTGATCCTTGTTTGACCCACCGAGATAGGGTTACCGAGATACTCCATAGGAAAGGATCCTCTCCCCATTCCTAGCATGCTGCCCATCCTGGCCGCCCTGTTCGAGTTGCATGAAGATAGAATAAACAGGCTACTCTTCTCTCTGTTAATGATTTGTCCGCTCCAGAAGCAGTATTCCTTGAGGATTCTATTCAAATCTTGAATGGACTTCCACCCACCATTAATTAAGACAATCTTGTCATCAGCGAACATCAAATGTGAGATAGGGTCCAAGCGATGCTTTCTACGATAAGAAAAAATGGCCCCTTCGCAGACCCCCTTCTTAATCATCCGACTTAGTGTATCTTGCATTATGATAAATAAACTCAGGGAGAGAGGATCTCCCTGGAAAAGGCCATGAACAGTTTTGAAAAAACCATAGTATCTCCCCATAAACGACACAGACATCCACGGTGAACTCACGCACCTGAAGATGATGTCGCAGGCCCAACGAGAGACTCCCATCTTCGCAAGTACTCTATTCATGAATCCCCATTCCATCCGGTTTTAAGCTTTGTTCATGTCAAGATTTATTACCACTTTAGAACCACAAGCAGATGTGTTTAAGTCTCTCAGCATCTCCTATGACATAGCCATAGCACCCTGGATCGATCGGTTCTTGACAAAGCCATGCTGCTCCAGAGTAACCCACCAAGGAAGGAAACTGGACAACCTCCTGTTGATGATGCTTGCCATGACCTTGTAGGGGAAGCTGCACATACTCACGGGGCGGTAGTGGGAAAGGGAGTAAGGATCTCTTATCTTTGGCAGAAGGACCATAGTAGTCGCGGAAGCAATGCGAGGGAGGATACCCCTCGAAAGAAGTCCTGTATGGCAGCTACCAGATCACCTTTCACCACCTCCCAGGATCCCCTGTAGAAGGAGCCTGGAAAACCATCTGGCCCTGCCGTGCTATCTGGGTTCAGGTTCCACATCGCCGTATGCACATCCCATTAATCTGCAATTCTTTCCAAGAAGGCGTTATCCTTTGCAGAGACCATAATCAAGCTGTCCTCCCAAATTCCAGTCTTCCCCGATGGTTAACCTCCCTGCATGTTCGCACTAGAACCCACTAGGATATATTTAAATAACTCGCACGCCCTACCCCCAACCACCTCCACATCTTCTAAAAAGGATCCATCCCCCAACGCAAGATTGGGTTTCACAACTCGCTTCCTCTACCGTAAGCATGCATGAAAAAAAGCAGTGTTCTTATCCCCTTCCTTTAGCCATTTTACCCTGGACTGTTCCCTCTCCTGTCTCTCCTGGGCGAGCACCAACTCCTTCATGGATCCCTTTAACTCTACAAGTTCACCATACAGCCCTTCATCCCAACAAACCTCAAGTCTGCCCTCCAAGATTTGGATGGCCAGTTTGAAATCCACCAGCTCCTGGACTTGGGAAGGATGGGACCTTGCCCACATCAGAAGTTCCTACTTCAAACGCCTCAGCTTTGAGTGGATAACCACCCATGCATGGCCCCGAGGCGGCTAGTTCCAGACCCTCCCAACCACACGATGATATTCCGGATCCAAAGCCCACTGGATGGTGAACTTGAAACTCCCTGTCACTTCATTTGTCTTACATAGAGAAAGCAGGATGAGTTAGGTGACTTACCCTCGCGTTTGGATACTTGGAAATAGCGTGGACGTTGGCAAAGCAACGGTCCAGCCAACTCCAACTTCGGCTTCCGCCCCTTCTATTGTTGCACCAGGTGAATGGATCGCCTGAATACCCCAAATCGGATAAATCATTCTCTTCCATACACTGCACAAAGGATAAGCTAGCCCTCCTCGCAAAATCCCCCCGCCCCTTCCTCTCGTCCGGATGCATGATGATGTTGAATCACCTCCCACCACCCAGGGTTGATCCCCTGGGTTGAACCCATTCAGTTCCGCCCATAGTAGCTCCCTCCTTTGAGCATCACAACTACCATAGATAAAGGATAAATGCATCTCTTCTCCATCACCCTCCACCTTCGTCGTGATATGATGCTCCTCGTCCTGCATCATCTCCACTGAAACTTCCCTCTTCCAGAACAGCCATATGTGGTTGTTAACCGGGGTCTCATGCATAGACGCATGCATTCCTAATTTGCGTGTAAAATCTTGGATTTTGGGAACATTCTTCTTATGATCAATGATCACCACCACTTTGATTCTGTGGATCCTGACTTCCGAAGAGACAAAGTCGGTCTTCACCCTAGCCCCTAAACCACGGGAATTCCAGATCATAATGGTCACCATTATATCATTCCTTTCCTGGATTTGACCCCAGGTACATTGGTCAGTACAGATGGGAACAGGGGAACCTCCCTTCCCTATAGTTTCTTCAACATCTACTGGGTGCAGACTCCAGGGCTTAAGGCCGGACTAACAGGTGATGGAACAAGAGTAGAGGGATAGTCCACAGGAAGGGACTCACTCACCACCATACTATCCCCCTTGACCGGGGGTTCCTCCCCCTTAAGACCCTTCTTCTCAAAAGATTACCCGACCCTAAGACCTTTGATGCCAACTGACAGGCCTTCCCCCAGGTCGGGACATACACCGGAACAAAAAGCATGCATGCCTGGAGCATAAGGAGGATATTACCTTGGGTCTTCCTACCACTCCACCAAAATGGGGTGAACACCTCAAGCTCCGGCCTTTTGGTGTGCAGGACAGCACCCACCTTGGAGGCCAACGACAAGGTCAGCATCCGCCAATCAGTGATGATGCTCCTAGGTGCCCTCAGAAGGAAGTCAAAGAGGCCGCATGTCTTTTGCTTCCCCGGAAAGTGCATCCCAACATGGACCTCAAGAAGTTCCTGAGGTGATCTTGGTGGGGGGAAAGGGACAGCAGCCTGAAAAACAGGGCCTAAACTTCCCCCCTTAGAAGAACCTGGCATCGAGCAGGTCTAATCCACCAAAGAACCGCTAGACAGACCAGAGTGCATGACCGAGCTTAAAGGAGTGAGCGCACCGTGACGCGATGGAGAAGGACCAGTGCGCAACTTGGAACCAGCACGGAGGCGACCCCCGGGATATCCTATCCGGCACATCTGGAACGAGTGACCCTGCAACAGACACGACGAACAGTACCTGGGGAACACCGGGTACACTACCTCCTGGTCCCATACCACTAACTCTGGCACTTGAATAGAAATCTTCTCTGGAACCGACAAGGTGAGATCAAGTTCCACGCTGATCCGTGCCACTAGGGACTCTTGGCCGCGAAGTGTACGCTCGTCCGAGAAAAGAAAGCCACCCAAAGCTTCCCTTATAACCTTCAAAAAAGCACCATTCTAAAAAGGGAGAGGGAGGCCAGGTAGGCACACCCAAACCGCTTCACGGGATCTTTCCTTACCCTTATGAGCCTCCATCGACCACCTTGACAGACTGAACCGCCAACGACCCATGGACCTTGGATCATGGCACCAGGCCTGGATGAAATCTGCCTCCGAAGACAGCATTAAACAGAAGGAGCATCTGTGCAGCACTGAGACGCGAGCCTCCCCCTGCAACCCCCTGGAATCCACAAAGTTCTTAAAATCCATGATATCGGGTTCCTCAGCACCAAACCGATCTACAAGAGTCCATTTCAAGCACGCGGAAGCATCGACAAACACCAACTGAGGCACCACCAACGTCACCCACGACCCTTCCCTTGCCACCGAGTGCGAGAAAGAACCAATATCTGGTTTCCAAGGACGCGAAGAACCTATATCCTGCCCATAAAGAGCGTCCCTGAAGGAGCACACCGCATGACCCACCCAGGGGGATGCAGACTGGGGGTCCAGAACAGGGCCGGAACTTTAAGCCAAAGGAATACGAGCTGGAGCGGGCGCCAAAGGAGTAGACGGTGCTGATGGAGGGTGGAGATCAGAGGGAGCAACGGTCGGGAGAATTCGAAAAACACCAGGTGCGTGAGGCGCGTTCTCCGAAACACCCATCAATATTCAATTACCATATGTGAGGTCATCCCACTTCCATTATAGGATGGGTAAAGGATGAAATAACATATCATTCCACTGATGATCGACCTTCAAATTTTGACATGTGTTGTATCAAGCCATAAATCCTGCTATTTTTTATTCATTTGTGGCCACTAACAGTACAAATGGATGTTATGATACTTCTTTTTCAAACAATGATGTACCTCTCATTTTGAATCATGGGATTCCATCATCATCTCCTTACACATTATTATAGGAACCTAGATATGATTGTGGACATGAATAATCTCATCATATTCCATGACCCAGGTAATTGATGTCTCCCTGCTATATATGTCATCCCTCAGGGATAAACCCTCTTGATTAAATAACTTCCTCCTTTTGATCTGACTCGGAAGGAAACAACAAAGGATTTTGTAAAAGTTTCTCACCCATGAGACCCCCTAAACATCTAAATACATATCCATGAAAATCACTATTAGTTACCACTCATCCAAAGATTCCAAAAATACATGAATATACATCTTTTTTACTAAAGGGTTTAGCAATGAAACTTTCCTTTTTAGGAGTGTATTCCAACTTGATGTTGAAAGACTAAAAATACTCAAACCACCCCCATTGCTGAAGGTTCATGTCCCTCTATAAAAATATTTACTTTATACTCTTTTGTTCCATATATACCATTAATCCCTCATCTAATGTATATTTTCACCATAATACCATAGAATATACCACCATATCCAACTCCAAGTTGTGGGTATGATAATTCCTCGTGTGAGGTCTTAACTAATTAGAGAAATAAGTAACACCTCGATCCTCCTTCATTATAAATTCTTTGAGAAAAACTATTCATGAATTGAGAAAATGTTATACTCCTTACCTTGATGAAGTAAGTTTAAGAATGATACTAAGGTTAACCTACTGTTCAATTTCTATAAATCCTCCTCACAAGTATCTAAATAAACTAACCTCACCCATTTCTTGGTTAGACTAGACATCGCCACTGAAATATGTGATAAGTTATTGATGAATAATCGATAATAGCCTGTCAAACCTAGAAATACCTAAATCTCAAACACATTCTTGATTCAATCACAAGATACCAGAGTAACCACCTTCTTTGAGTCCACTAACACTCCAGCCTCTAAGATAACATGGTCCAAAAAGTAAATTTGATCAATCCAAAAATGAAATCTAGTAATATTGGTGTATATATGATTCTATATTAGAATAATGAGGATTATTTTAAGATGTTGAGAATTTTATTTTCTATAATAGGACTAAACTAAGATTTCATTGATTAAATCCACCAAAAACTGATCCAGATACGGATAGAAGATCTGATTCATCAAGGCCATGAATATCATCATGGTGGTCATCAAACGAAATAAAATTACCATGAACTCATAAATTCTATACCTACTTATAAAATATGTGTTGTGTATATCATATAGTCTCATCCATAATTGATGGTACCCTAACCAGAAGTCAATCTTAAAGAATATACAGGCTCTTTTAAACTGATCAAATGGATCATCGATGCATAGAAGGGGAAACCAGTTCTTGATTTTCATTTGGTCCAGCTTTTGGTAAACCACAGATAAAAGAAATATTTTATATTCCTTCTTGAAAAATATCATGATATATACCCATGGTGATGTACTAGTTCATATGAATTCCTTTTCTTTTAGATCCTCTAACTACACCTATAACTCTCAAAACTCATTTGGTGTCATCCTATAGGGTGGGATAAAAATTTTATTTAGTCATTGAACCAACTTGATAGTGAACTCAATCTCCAACACTGGTGGTAAGCTATATAAATATTAATTAATGAAATATTTAAAGTGGTCCACCACTAGAGAAAATACATTCTATAGTGACTCAACATAATCCAGAATAAAGCTTACTACCTGGGTCATGAGGCCATCAAATGTTCACTGAATCGGTCTTGTGTAACTAAACTAAATATTCCATTCACCATGATAGATAGGTTTTACACTTATAAAGATATATTAGTCTCTCTCCTCCAATAAAAATTAATATAATACTGGTATATAACTATACATGCCTAAAATTTAATCAAATTCATACATTTATAGCACAAATAAATCCCAAGGAAATTGATAGACACCAAATTAAAGATTACACTATTTATAATGTCAAATACCCTATGATCATACCCCTAATGGAATACCGATGGTCATAACCTCATCTATTATTTCCACAGTAAATCCAAATACATATATGAATTTAGAAGATATAAAGCAAGGTGATTCTCCTCTATCAAACAAAACACAAGAAAGGGTAGATACCACAATAATCTTACCTCTGAAAATGGAAATACTTGAATCCAGACTAGTAGGAGTATATTGCACTACATATAACTGACTCACCCATCTACCCTGGGATCTAGCCTAACTCCCATGTTATTCTCATTCCTATTAATAATTTCACCTTTGTTTTAGGGTATCATGCCCCCTACTATATCTCTATTGACTGGTGGAACTCTAGATTCCTGTCTGTTGAGTGGTAGCTGAGTGCCTCCCAAAATATGGTGTCTTCCATGATCCTCTACCACCACTATATTACTGAGTGTGCCTACAAAATTTCAATAAGTGGCCTATATTACCACAAGCTCTAAACTCCGCTATAGGGACAGGACACTACCAGTGATTGTGGAAATCCTTGACACGCTAACAGCATTGCACCTTGTTGTGATCAGGAGATTGTGGTCTACTCCACAAACTACTCATCCCACCACTAATTTGGTAAAAAAAATTACAAATTTTGATTTTTTTAAATTCCTGAATAGAAACACCCAAATCATCCCATTATAACTATATTCCCTCCACTTGGGGCCTCCATATGGTTCCCTTAGGGGATGAGATCCTGATTCACTATGACATAAGAAGTTTTTCAGGAGGAATAAATTCACTTATGACTTGATTTCATAACAAATCCCATCCTAGAATCACTTTTCCCTGGCTAAATCATCTCCTATCAATGATAGATGAAATCATTATTGGTTAATAAAACATCCAACATGGTCCATCATAGACACAATCATCTATATTAGATGCATGAACTCTCAGGCCCTATCATCCCCTACTATCTTTGAGTTGAAATGAATCAATAGCATCTTCTCGAAGCCTCTCCAGGTTGGTTTCTCATGTTGTACATGCTGCATTATGATGTGCCACTAGCGCCTAGATGGTCCTCATCACATATAGTCAACAAGATTCACCCTCCTCTCCATGGGTGTCTCAAGGTGTCCAAATATTGTTTAGATGGGCTCGATCCATAACTCCTCTAACTAAGGGAATCTCTACCCATTGAATGTGAGTGGGTGTTGTAGTTAGAACTACCTCATCATATCATACATAAAAGGTACATCATAATTAGTTTCCCTATCCATGGATTTATTGATCCCTAAGAAACTATTATGGAACTAACCATCCATTGGATTCCTAAGTGTTGTAAGAAGTTCTAATTCCATTGTATTAGGTGTGTGATCATTACCACTCTCCTTATATTCAATTGGAAGATTAAATAGGGACATATCTCTATAATGTTTAACACACTTATCAAATCACAAGGTTCATAACATAATCAAACTCATAAAGACAAATAGAAAAATATGACCATATTTACAAGGTAACTTCAAATCTTGTATTAATAAGTGAATTAACATGTTATAACAGATAAATTTTATTCATTTTATCATAGATTTTGTGATATTTAATAATTACTTAAATAGATAGAATCATATACAATACCTGAATCCCTAGAATAAGAAATTCATGATAACATACTTTCTTATATGCCTACCATTATTCTTGGATATAAAACTCATGCCATAGTGGACCATGAATAAAATATTATAAATCAATAACATCACAAAATAAGTGTATCACCCAAGGTGAAATAACATCACAATCATAATAAAAACCTCAATAACAGTAATCCCATCCATGGAAACTCGGTTCTTCCCCAAAACATAGGTTAGATACTCTCATGCACAATATTGTTAAGAATCCCTGACACATCCTATTAACCTATATACCTTACATTAATAGTAACTAAAAAGAATCTACATCCTTTTATTTCACTTGGTAATGTCCCCGTCTAATTCTCCCTCACATGACCAAGATGGGTCACCACGAGACTTCAAGTGCACCTCCACGTATTACAAATGATGTTGACTAGTAGCGATGGTATAATAAATATAGTGGGGAGACTATACCCTTTGGTACTAAATAACAATCACAATGGAAACATGATAAGAAAATCAATAAAATCACCTATAATAGATAAACATTATACCTCTAAAAATAACCAAATATCATAAATACATAAAATTTCATACTAAATTTCAAACTTTATCCATACAAGAAACTAGCTGAAAAAAAAACTAAAGATAAAGACTCCCAAAATCGACCCCAAACCCCATTTTAGCCCCATCTCCAAGATCCATTCCCTACTATAAAATTAATCAATAAATCCAAGGGCCCCTTTCCCTTGTCAAAACCTGCATCCATGAAGCCTTCCTTAGTACCAAATGGAAGCCAGGACATGGTGTGAGTAAAACCCATTAGGCCACCACCAATGGTGTTTATAAAAATCTTATATGAGTAATAGTTCATGCAATATTATGATAAAAAATGCATTGATTATAAATTAAATGTTAAACATATAAATATTATTGTAGACCCTCAAGCTCTAAGTTGACACCCAGGGTTAGCCATACCTATTATGACATGATGTCAGATGTCTCTTTACATACTCACAAATTCATCCAATCTTAGAAACCAACCACAATTTCCATATATGATAAAATAATGTACAACATACCCATGGTGAATTCTCATGTCTATGTTTAATTACAAATTCAATTCACAATGAACCCAAGGTGAATTCCCATTCTATGTGTTAATTACTTATTTAGTTCATAACAAGCCCAAGTGGAATTCCCATTACATGGTCCAATTACATATTCAATTACCAATTTAATGCCCAATACCAAATCTACATTCAAATACATCATGAATAAACAAAGAGCCAAATACTTATAAATATTTCAAAATGTTCCAAGTATCTTTCATATATTCCATATTGGTCAATTAATTCCAATAAAAATTTACATTCCAATTACTTATTAATCATTTCAAATATTAAAGAACATGCCAATTTCCAATTTACATGTCAATATACCAATATACCAATTGCTAATTAATAACCCTATTATTTAATGAATTATAATGATTCAATTATAATCCAAGTGTTCAATGTTAATTTATTATAAACAAGTTAATACATTCCCATAACCAATTTAACAATCACTAGCATAGAAATCATTCATAATAAAATGTAAAGTTATTAACCAATGATTCCAAAATTCAAATATAAGGTCATTAGGTTAATATATCTCATATTCTAACCTAGGTTCAAAGCTAGGAACACCTCACAGTGGCTGTAATTCCAAGGTTTCAATCACCAATGGACCCAATAAGAATAGTGGAAAGCCTGAGTAGGATGATTCAAGAGTTATTCATGGATTACAATTAGAATAGGTCACATTCATGGTGTTTTTTTGTGATCACACATGTTATATATAGTAGTAACCAAAAGCAGACCATAGATAAATGCTTAAGATGACCAACTTCAAGAGTATAGAAAAATAATTACAAGGATCAAGCATCTAGATCAACCCAAAAACCCATAATTCTATAATGAAAGTGATATACCCACCACATAAAGGCTGTAAAAAGAAGAATCATAGATAAATTGAGATGAACTCATAAATTCTGAGAAATAATTACGAGACTGACTTACTGGGTTTTGAGAATTTAATTTAATAAAAGTATATCACTTTTGAAAATATTCCTAACTATGTCAATATATATCTTGGAGATGCAGACGTCTCAATTCATTCCCTTAGGGGTAGGTTCTTATGCATGGATTAAGTGACATAAATGCTTAAGTCAAGAGTGTAAGTAATCGATTATAAGGAATAGGTTAAATTAACTTCTATTTTGATTCTCCACCATGTATAAATTTGATTTTAATCCATTAAAAATATTGCAGGAGGTTGGAGGTAAAAAATATCCTATTACTTCCCCACAATATAGTAAGGTGGAATGGTTCTTGGAATGGATTCTCCTTCATATGAAATGATCATGGAAGAAGTTTCCCCTAGAACTGTATAACACCTTCAGGAAGTAATGGTTGATTCTACAAGAGAATTATAACAACACAAACTTTTATCAATGGAATTTCTCTATTCTTATAGTAATATAATATAGAATAAATCAAAAAAATCACTTATATACCATAATAAAAACTTTATAAATAGAAAATTAATGAAATAATAAGTATTTTTTGATATTATGGAACAAATATCAAAGAGATAGTAACTTGACCTTAATAATAGTAATATGACTCTTATGATTAGTAAGCCAACAAAATAAATAGTAACCTCACCCATGATAGTATGAATAAAATGTAGTCATATTATAAATTAAATTATGGAATAATTATAAAATAGTCTAAGTAAATATTTTAAAAATTATTAATTAGTTGTTGGTATTTTTGTAAGTCCTAAATATTTAATTACAATTTTAGGATTAATTTAATAATTTAAAATAAAATTTATTTTCATAAAATGTATTAATAAATTAATATTTTTATGACTTATTATTTTAATATAATTTTATGAGACCTTAAGTAATTTTTCAAGGTGTTATAAAATGATTTATAATTATAAAATATGTATTTTTCAAGTTAATGGTGATTTTAATTAAAAATTAAATTAAACATATTTAGAAAATTATTTTTCTAAAATAGAGTTCAATTTTTAATTCTACACATCAAAAAAAATTTATGGTGAATTTTGGGTATTTTTCTAAAATACTTGAATTTTTAATGAATAGTAAAATGTGATATTTTTTTATAAAAGATCAATACAAGAATTATAGTCATAGATGATGTATGGATAATGTAGGCCCAAAATATCTCATTATAATTAATTATTTTAATATATTTGTTAATAATTCTCAAACTATTCATAGTCTTGAGGAAAAATAATTAACTAATGAATATAATAGTGAAAAAAACACCCCCTCTCCTCCACTATAAATACCACCCCTCACTGCCTGTTTTCCTCACACCTCTCGTGCTTTGATCCTTGTAAAAATTTTCCCCAATACTCTTACCAAGACCCTCCCCCAAGTCTAGGAGATCTTGTTATCATAAAAATACCAAATTCATTGCCTAAGAAGGTTCTCAAGAAGGATAAATCCAAGAGGTAAAATCATCTTCCTTTTTCTTTTAATTTTTTTCAATTTCATTTATTTTCTTCTCTTATCCTCAATTTATCTTATCCAAATGGTATGATAAATCCAATATGTCTGATATACTATAATACTATAATGTTAATATAATATCCATCCTGAAAATCATTTCTCACTCTCTCTTTTATTTTCATGAACCATCCCGGGTCGACCCTGAACTGGTCAACTGAGTCGGCCCGCAACATGGCCTGAGGGGCACTCCTGATCCCTATTGGATGGAAACTAGTGTTTATAATAATAAAAACAAGTAGGAATTATTTGTCTCATAAATGAAAGATAATAAAATAAATATAGACTGAAAATAAAAATCAAAACTAGCAACGAAAGGAAAAAATAAAGTTGTACATACCTCTATGTGACCCTACAGGTCACCACCGACCTCAAACCAATGTTGCACTATGGAAACAGAATACAAGAAAGGTGTAGTAACATATCCTAAAAAAAATATTAAACTATAGGCGTGAGTATTAATACTCAGTAGGCATTCCCAAAAAATCTTTCTCATATTCCTTTCCTTTAAATAAAAGATCCATCAATTTCAAGTTCGAAATACAATGTATAAAACTAGGTTTTTACACATTTTCTTGTTAAAACAAATCACGGTCCAATTACCTTTTTCAATTAGAAACTAGATTCCATTTTTAAGGAGCAAGAATTGGAATTTAAAAGGAGGTGATGTTTATATTAAAAAGGAAGGAAGGATTTTTAAAACCTTTTTGAAACCTTTTTCCATAAACACTTGAAACCATTTTATCACCTTTAGAAAGAAACTACACTATGAAAGGAAACTAGATTAAAAAGCTTATAACATAGGAAATAGAGAAACACTATACAAGAGAAACTAGTTGACATATGCATTTAAATCATCTATCACAGAATACTACTAATTACCAGACAACAAGGGAGAACCTAGGATCTTGTGAATAATCTAGAACGTACTATACATGTGACTCATCCCAAAGGCATGCCCTACCTGATGACATTAAAATTCCCAAATGCCTAATCATTTCCCTACCTGGATTGAATGAGGGGCCCAATCCCATATTAATAATAACAAAATTTCCCCCAATCATGGGTCACTATCTAGTGCGTAATCTAAACTGGTGCAGCAACCGTTCACCAAAAAATTGCTCGCTATGCTAGGTTCTCATGTTCAGACTAAAAAATGGGTGAGCCAACAATTTCAAACAATCAATCCATCACATATACATGCATCACACACAAAATTCATCCCTAAATAACTCAAAGGGAATTTCCCACTCTTTCCTTTAACCATCAACTCACGAATGAAGTCCCATCCGAGGACCACCCATTCCCACCAACACCTAACAAGGAGAGGGGTGCATCCCAAAGAGTTATTTCAAAGCAACTTATTTTATAAAAGAACTAAACAGTCCTCAACCAACCATTTAACACTAAATCATTTCAAAATAACCAATGCGCACCACTTTTAAAACCAAAAATCCACTTAGACACTCATTAAAGAAACCCAAGTCACCATTTTAAATCTAAAACACATTTATAAAGTCCAAATGATCATTTCATCAAGCACATGATTTGAAAAATGAAATAAAATCATTTATTGAAGTACATTAAAAGAAGTAAATCACTCCAATTCACAATGGTCAATTTTAATAACAATTATATATTGATAATTAATATAAAAAACTAGGTTCAAAATGAACGAAATAAAATATTCTTAAATTTAAAAGGTAAATACATCTAGATCCTACCTAATAGTGGAACCAAACCAAAAATTCATCCCTTGGTTCTTTCTAACTAAGAATCGTTGCTCCCCCATAGAGCATAGTCATCTTCGCATACATATAAGGACACATAGACCCTATGCACACACCTGCATGGCCATGAACGTGTGCAAGGGGATCCTTACATATATTCTTATATGGATAAACCCATCTCCACTCACTTATGCATGAATTTCCATATATATACATAGGCACACCTAGCCCCATACATGTATATTCACTACCATGGATGAATATACATATAACAGGGTAACCTACATATATATACTTACCTATTTATATGTAGGCGTGTCACCTTAGACCCGATAACTCCAAACCACCAAGTAGTGACAAATGCACCTTAATTAAAAAGAAACAGGAATATATAAACATCATAATACCTTAAAATAAAATTAAGTCAAACAAGGGAACCCATATACAATTAAAAAACCAATTAATCTTTTAAAAAAAGCATTGTTAAAGGAAAAAAATATTTTTAATGTAAGCAGTGCCAAATGGGCCTTTATGTTTTTTTCACCCCGAACGCGATTTACCAAAATAAATTAAAAAACCATTTTTCCAAACAATTTGGAATCTCATTTTCACTAAGAATTTCCAATAATCCCACACTTTCCCATAAACAAGTCACAATTCATTATACACACACCAAAACCATTCCAAAACACAATTCAACATGACTTTCACATTTCATAAAGAACCCTTTTAGTAATATCACAAGAAAAACACAATTAAATGCAATTTTTTTTCATAGTCCAATCAAATTTAAAATACACCCATAAGCCACATTCATTTCACAACATTTTTCCTATTATTTACTCAATTCTCAAATAAAATTAAAAATAGTGCACAAAAAGGCTAACATGCCCAATATAATTCATTTCATTTAAAAATCCCATTTTTGATACATTTTTCACCACAAGTGCCCTTGAGAACACACTTTACATTTCCCAAACAACTCATAAAATAATTTCAAAATGAACCATAATAAAACACATTCAAAACATATCCATATGCACTGTCAAAGTGAAAACCATATATAAAAATTTATTGATTCAAAATTGGGCATTAAACAGACAATTTAAAGATACTGACACATCCGAAAAATTGAATAATTACCCTAAAAACTAGTTTTGAAATTTTTTACCAACACTAAAACACTAAAAAGGGTTAAAAAAGGCCCCATGGGGGTGAAAAACATGTTCAAAAATTTACAAAAAATGTTCAATAACAATTGTTGTACAAACACATAGGTATAACTAGAAAACCACTTCAAATATTATTTTTAATAAATTCAACCAACAATAAAATACCACAACTAATTAAGTGTATTATGGATCTATGTATCATATTTAAAACTTTATCAAAGCACTCGTGCATCAAATATTTTCTTGGGAAGGAGAAAAAAAACATGGCATGCCTACCTCAACGACATGCAAACGCAATGAAACTTCGATGGAAGGAGGATTAAGGACCCATTGCGCCCCCTAAATCCAAAGGAAGGTTGACATACACATTAACCCTAACATATAGGTTTCTTCCAACAAGAAATCCCACTTGGAAACCCTATAAATCGAGAGATAAGGGAGATGTATCTTACCATAGGGGGAAGAGAAGAGGTTGTTTGTGCTGTGAGGGACGGCCGTAGGAGGTGTCGCACCCAGAGAGGAGGCTAGCTAGAGGATAATCATGTGAGTAGAGGGTCGCATGAGGGAGGGAGGCATGGGGAGGAGAGGTGGTGAAATGGGGTGGCACGAGGAGGAGATACCATCAGGGAGAAGGTCCGACCGGAAGGAAGGTCGCCAGCATGGGAGGTGGGTCGCGCAGGGAAGGGGGAAGTAGGGGGCGCGATGCGTAGGGTGTAATGGATAAGGGGGTTGCACCGTGAATGGGGCAGGGGAAAGGAAACATTAGGTTATAAAAATACATTAATAATAAAGTTTTAATAAAAAAAAACAACAACAACAACAACAACAATAATAATAATGTTATTATTAAAAATAACATAATAATAATAATAATAATAACAACAACAATAATAATAATAATCAAAATAATAATATGAATATTTTTATTATTAATAATATTAAACATTATTTTAACTTATTTTTTTCTCATTTTATATTATCTTTATTTTATTTTATTTTTCATTTTAATTTTTTTTAGATTCAGAGCAGGCCACATGGTTTGGTCGCACGATCTGTCAGGCTATGCGCCAACCGTGCGTAGGAAAAAAACTCACCCAAAAGGTGTGTCCAAGGTTGGGGTGTGACAATTATCCACACCACAAACAATTTTTCCCTCATAAAGTCACCAAGTCAAAAGATAACCAATGCTTGAGTCTGTGCCCATACCGAACCGAAAGAAAAATCAAGAACCTCAGGTGGACAATTCACTCCAAAAGTCTCACCTGACTAATCACGAAGAAACCAAGACATAAAATGATGATAGAACACGGGAGGGTTATCCCAACCACAATAACTCAACTAATATAGAAAATTTAAACCCCACACACACCACCCCAAGGAGGGGCTAATGCGAGAACTCTCATCCTGAACTTACTAACTTCTTCACATGAGTTGAACAGGACCACTAAGACTTAAATGGAAAACCACTACAAGGCTACCTGACATATCGAGGCACAAAAATAAGGAACTCTCTATAACAACAACAACAACAAAAATAATAATTTCCCGCACCAATATAAAACTCAAAACACATCCAACTCCCTTAGTACAAGCGAGACAACACCTCCCATGAAACCTGGAACTCTCAACCCAAGCCAAAAACCCCCAACACTCACATCTCCAAACAATCACTAATAAAACCAAAAAAAACCAAAACAAAACCACAAAAGGTCCAAATACACTTTTAATAAAAATAAACTATTCCAGATTCCACATTCAGAATAACTAAATGACTACAATCGCGAAAGAGTAAGTTAATCACACTATCACAAAAAAAGATGAACTTACAATAGAAAGAAAACAAGAACAAGGAAACCTTTAATGTCTCTATTCCAATACAAAATATAAACAACCAATAAAATGTCTCACATGACTCTGACACCCTGATTTTGTGTGAGCTTCACTCTGAGAGCTAAGGCTAGGGCTCTTATGGCTGAAGCATCTTATGCCTCACAATCAAACACTAGCATCCCCCGATCAGAACTCCTTCCTCAAATGTCACTTCTTACAGAACATTCCCTAATTACCCAAATGGAAACAAAGAAGGAAAGGCTTAGGAGGTATGAAAGAAGGCAACTTGGAATTCCTGAACTGGCCATACCGATGGCACATCAGAAAGTGGTCTGAAGAACTAGAAGCTAACACCAATGAATGTGATTCTTCAGAAATGGGTTCCTCTGGTATATACCACTCGCTTGATGGGGAACCCTCACAAATGACGAGAGGCATCGGATTTTCCAAGAACCTACACTTTGGATGCCAACTCCTTAAAGTGGCCGACATAGTCCTTCACCAACCACTAGACTTGTTAACTATGGATGGTCTCTTACCTCTTTCTGCCTTCACCTCCTCAGGTATGATCCTTTGGATAAATATGGACTTCAACACCTCCCACATCATCCCAAATCCAAATATGATGAGGAATCCACCTCCATCGGTCCAAGGTTGGTCCCTCTATGAACTATAACAAACTTGGGAGTCCCCAACTACCCTAAGATAAACTCTACTCCCCTCAAACCGCTTCACTGCCCCTAACAGACCTCGAATGCCACAAAGGACAAGAAACACTCAATAGAAACCAGAATTGGGTATGACTCATTAAAAACTTATGGAGACATTTATGGGTGTCATATTCAGAACAACATGAAAAACACAATCGAAACTGTCATCAAGCCAAAACTCAATAAAAAGAAACACCTTGAGGCAAGAAAACCGGCCTAGAATCCCAAACAAGATTAAACACAACCAAAAGCAACACCCCAATCCAGGGGTAATAGGCTCGTAAGTCAAACATATATAAACACAAGTAAAAATCAATTTTCAAAAAAACCGACGTTTTACAAATTTAAAACCATTTGAAGAAAAACACCTCCATTTTTAAATATAATTTTCCATTTCGAAATCCACATTCATTTTCAATATACTTACACCAATCAAAACCAAAATAAAACAAAATATACAGCAAACTAAACCAAAATGAGTAACTAGTTCTTATGCCTAACCTGGCGACATGGTAGTGGGTGACGTCCCAAGTAAGACATAAAACTATGAGAACCTTGAACTGGGAATCTGGGCTCCACATGATTCACTACTCCAAGTGGGGTCATAGCATGATACTAAATCACCTATATTGTCATACCTAAATACAAAACAAAGAGAAGACTCAAAACCCAAACTACCCTTGGTAACTCAGGTCTCGTCACGAGCAGTGGTGATCAGACACCAACTTGTAACCAAACTCTTAAGCCCCAAAAATCCTAATCTCCACTTACCGGACCCCCAAAATAACAAGTCCCTCCTCTGATACAATATTTTCATGAACCATCCTGGTTCGACCCTAAACCAATCACCCAAGCTGGCCTGCAACATGGTATGAGGGGCATTCCTGATCCCCATGGGCTAACAACTAGTGTCGGGCATAAAAACTAAACAATTGGGAACAATTTGGCCCATAAATAAAAGACAAGAAAATAAATAATGACTGAAAATAATTATAAAAACTAGCAATGAAAGGAAAAATAAAGGTGTAAATACCACCATGTGACCCTATGGGTCACCACCGACCTCAAACCAATGTCACACTATGGTGACTGAATCTAAAAAAGGTGCAACACCTGAAGATAAAAACAAAGATAAAACTATATTCATGAGTATTAAAACTCAGTAGGCATGCTCAAACAATCTATTCTCATATACCTTTAATTTAAATAAAAGATCCATAAACTTCAAGTCTGAAATATAATGTATAAAACTAGGCTTTAACACATTTTATTCTTAAAACAAATCATGATTCATTACCCTTTTTCAATTAGAAACTATATTACCTTTTTAAGAAGCAGGCATTGGAATTTTAGAGGAGGTCATGTTTACAATAAAAAAGTAGGAATGAGGTGTAAAGAAATTTCGAAACCTTTTTCCATAAACACTTGAAAGAATTTTATCACCTTTAGCAAGAAGCTACACTATGCAGGGAAAAAAGATCAACAAGCATAAAACACGGGAAATGGAGAAACACCACACAAGAGCAACTAGTCGATATATGCATCTCAATCATATGTCACAGAACACTAATAAGTACCAGAAAACATGGGAGAACCTAGGAACTCATGAATAATGTAGAACGTATTACACATGTGACTCATCCCAAAATCATGTCCTACCCGATGATTTCATAACTCCTAAACGCCCAATTTTCACCATACATGGCCTGACTGAGGGGCCCAATCCCATAGAAATAATAACAAAATATACCCTTGTTATGGGTCACTATCCAGTGTGTAATCTAAACTAGTGCAGTAATCATTCACCAAAAATTCGCTCACTATGCTAGGTTACCATGTTTGTACTAAAAATGGGGGTCAGCCAACAATGTCAAATAAGAAATCCATCATATATGCATGCATCACACAAAAACTTCACCTTGAATCACTCCAAGGGACTTTTCCCCTCATGCCTTCAACCATCAACACACAAAGGAAGTCTCTTCCGAGGACCACCCATTTACATAAACATCCAACAATGTTATGGGTTAATCCCAAAGAGTTTTTTCAAATAAACTTATATTATAAAAGTCCTAAATAGGCCTCAATCAAGCATTTAACCCTAAATCATTTCCAAATAACCAACACAAACCACTTTTAAAACCAAAAATATACTTAGACACTCATTTAAGAAACCTAAGTCACCATTATAAATATAAAACAAATTTATAAAGGCCAATGGGTCATTTAGTCAAGAACATGATGTGAAAAACACAATCAAACCATTTATTGTGATAAATTAAAATAAGTAAACAACTCCAATTCAAGATGATAAATCTTAATAAAAATTATATATAGATAATTAATATAAAAACTTGGTGTGAAATTCAAGAAATAAATGATTCTTAAATCTAAAGGTTAATGCATAGATATCCTACCTTATAGTGGAACCAAACAAAACATTCGAATCATGGCACTTTCTAACTAAGATTTGTTGCTCCCCCCAGATCATTTTTATCTTCACATACCTATAAGGACACCTAGCCCCTATGCACAAACTCGCATGGAATGAACATGTGCAAGGGGATCCTTACATATATGCTTATATGTATATACCCTTCTACATTCACATATGTATGAATTTTAATATATATACATAGGCACACCTAGCCCCAAACATGTATATTGACTACCATGGATTAATATACACATAACGGGGGAACCTACACACACACACACACACACAAACACACACACACAGATATATATATATATATATATATATATATATATATACTTACCTGTGCATGCACAGGCGAGTCACCTTAGACCTAGTGACTCAAAACCAACAAGCGGTGACCAACACACCTTAATTAAAAAGAAACAGTAATCCATAAACATCATAATTCCATAAAATAAAATTAAGTCAAACAAAGTAACCCAGATACGATTCAAAAACCAATGAAACTTTTAATAAATAAAATGTTAAAGGAAACAATATTTTTAAAGTAAGCAGTACCAAATGGTCATTTATGTTTTGTGCACCCTGAATTCATTTACCAAAATAAATTCAAAAACCATTATTCTAAAGAATTTGGAATCTCATTTTCACTCATCATTTCCAAGCATCCCAATATTTCCCATAAACAAGACACCTTGCATTATACACACACCAAAATCATTCTAAAACACACTTCAACATGAATTTTACATTTCATAAAGAACATGTTTAGTAATATCACAAGAAAAACACAATTAAGTCCAATTGTTTTTCATAGGCCAATCATGTTTCAAATCCACCCATAAGCCACATTAATTTCATAACATGTTTCTAATTATTTACTCAATTCTAAAATAATATTTCAAAGTGAAAAACAATGCTAACATTCCAAATATAATTCATTTCATTTGAAAACCCTATTTTTGATACATTTTCACCACAATTTCCCTTGAAAACACACTTCACATTTCCCAAAAAACTCATAAAATACTTTAAAAAGTAACCACAATAAAACCCAATAAAAACATATCCATATTCACTATCAAGGTGAAAACCATATATAAAAAATTATTGAGTCGAAATTGGGCATTAAACAAACACTTTAAAGATACCGACATATTGGATAAATTGAATAATTACCATAAAAACTAGTTTTTACATTTTTTATCAACACCAAAACACTAAAAATGGTTAAACAAAGGAACCATGGGGGTGCAAAACATGTTCAACAATTTTTTTAAAAAAATAAATGACAATTGATGTAAAAAAACATAGGTATAACTAGAAAACTACTTAAAAACTTGTTTTTAATAAATTCAACCACCAAGAAAATATCATAACTAATTAAGTGTATTATGGAGTTGGGTATCATGTTTAAAAATTTATCAAATCATTCAAGCATCAAGGATTTTAGTTGGAAGGAGAAAAAAACATGGCATCTCCAACCTCACCAACATGAGAATGCAATGAAACTTTGATGGAAGGAAGAGTAAGGCCCCATGGACCAACAGTGCCCCCTAAATCCAAGGGAAAACTGAGATACACATTAACTCTAACATCTAGGGTTTGGAAAACAAGAAAACCCATATGGAAACCCTATAAATAGAGAGATAAGTGAGATGAATCTTACCATAGGGGGAACAGGGGAGGTCGTTCGCACCATGATGGATGGCAGTCAAAGGTGTTGCGCCTGGATAGGAGGTCAGTCGGAGGAGCATCGTGCGAGTAGAGGGTCGTGCGAGGGAGGGTGGCATGAGGAGGAGGGGTGGTGCAGGGGGTGGTATGAGGAGGAGAGGTCCTCGAGGAGGAGGTCCAGCTCGAAGAAAGTACATCGGTGTGGGAGGCAGGTCGCGCAATGAAGGGGGGAAGTAGGGGGCACGATGCACAGGGTGCAAGGGAGAAGGGGGTCATGTCATGGATGGGGTAGGGGAAAGGAAACATTAGGGTAAAAAATTACATTAATAATAAAGTTTTAATAATAATAATAATTATTATTATTATTATATTAATATTAATAATAACATAATAATAATAATATTATTATTATTATTATTATTATTATTATTTTAAATAACAATATGAATATTATTATTATTAATATTAAACATTAATTTAAATTTATTTTGTTCTCATTTTATCTTATCTTCATTTTATTTTATTTTTCATTTAATTTTTTTTAGATGCGGAGCAGGCCCAATGGTTTGGCCTCATGGTCTTCCAAGATGTGCATGAACTGTGCACAGGCCAAAAACTCACCCAAAAGGTGTTTCCAAGGTTGGGGTCTGACATTTATTCTAAAAATTAAATCATCTCTTGTGATGTGTCAATTAACCGACATCATAGGTGATAAACTTTCATTTTCCATTAACTCCTTCGAGGATGTTAATAAAACCATTATAATGGTTCAATTTTATTTTAAAATTTATGATAAAGCCCAATTTATGTTTTGTAACTAACATGTATACATAATAATGAATGATAAAATAAAATGAGTTCATTGTGATCAAAAATCTGAAAAAATTAACCTCAAATGATCATCGTTAACTTTTATCTAATGATTCATCCTCATACCAAATAACCAAATTATCTATAAGATCATTTAAACATATGAAAGACAATTAATAACATATAATAATAATTTTGGATATTTATCCATATTTTACATGAACATCCATTCATGTATACCAGTGAACCGATCAGGGAAACTAAGAAAACAAACACTCCTGAACAATGAAATTAAACTCTATAATTCATCGAAAAGAACATAAATGAACTTAATAAAACCATAAAGGATTAAATTAATGTATAAAAGGTTATATATTTGTTAATTAATTAATCTAATGTAATTATACATGAAATTAAAGTGAATAAAGAATTCAAACATAAGGTAAGGGGGATTCTTGAAACCAACTCTCTTTTTTGGGTTTTCCCTCTTTCACCCCATTTTCAGTATGGATATTCTTTTAATGTTTCTTATATATAATTTCTTTATAATTATCTTATCTTTTCTAGGATATACATGTTACCAATCTTTTTTTATGAAAAAATCAAATATTTTTCCAAAATAACTCTTCCTTCAAAAAACACATATTTTACTTCTCTTGATTTTGTTTCTTATTCACTCACAATTTATGATTCTTATACCAAGTATGTTATTCCATATTTATTTTAGGAACCCAAAAGTTTATTAATTAATGTATTTTTTATAAAATGAAACTAGTTTCTTTACATGGGTTATTTTGTGTCCAATATTGATATACATTCAATGTGAAATGCATAATAATGTAAATGTTATGATGTGATGGGTGCACCTAGAATTATATAGAAAATGTGAATGATATGATGCGATAGGTGCTCCCAGAATTATACACCACTTCAATGAATTGGGTAATTTGATGTATCTCATGAGAAAAAGTGAAATATACATGAACATGATGTTATCTTTGTTCAAAACTATGTGTGGTAGTTAAACACTAATACATGATGTTTTATTTTTATACATTGCCACATTCTAAGAAATTTCATAATTATTCCTCTCATGATTATGATCCTATGACTCTTTTATGATGATAATGATTATTATCAACCCATGTTATATTGATTCATCCTCTTACTAGGATTTTAGCTCACCCCTTTCTTTTATGTATATCCTCATGTGATTACTTGTTCTAAGGAGAACATGAGGGCCTATAAGAAGTTATAGAAGAAGTAATTAAATAAACTTTTATGTTTAATTTTTTAAATGTTATATATAGTCCTATTTTTCCCAAGAAACTAAACCTTTGTATCTTGTTTGTGTAATGATTTTATGTTTTTTTCAATAAAATGATGTAATAAATTATGTAAGAAAAAACAAGGTCAATATAGTTGGTATCGTAGCACAGTTTAGTTAATTTTTAAATTAGGATTAGAGAACCTTAGTGAAAACCCTTAGTATGAGACCTTCTATAAGTAATCACCCAAGAAGCTTTGTTTTATAAAATTCTAAATAGATGGGTCCCACAATATATTCCTCTAAACTTAATTGCATAAAGGAATACATTATTTATTCATGAATTTTTCACTTATGTTTTTTTCTAACATTTTTTATTTTAGAAAATTGTGGTAACTTGTATAAACTAGGCCAACAACCCATGAGATGGACAATGTAGTGATTTCCCAAATGACATCCCTAATTCCTTTGGGGTGGAGTTCAAAATTTCATGGTGATTCGTGTAGCACCCCCAAACATTTTATGGTATATTTCTCTTAAATAAATTGTATTCATTAGGTAGCCTATATTTCATGAATCATTGAGCCCCTATGGAACAAAACATGGTTACATATAGGAGGTATCCATAACATAGCCACTAAACTTAAATTTACCAGCTCTGTGATTTTAATTTTAAAAATCTGATATATACGGTTGTGTTCAAGATGATATTTTGAGTCAGATAGAATTAACATAATTTTTGGTGAATAGTAACCTACCCTTATGAATAGTAACCTACCTTATTAATAGTAACTTACCCTTATAAATAGTAATATGACTCTCATGAATTGTATCCATACCCTTGAGTGTATAAAATAATTTAGACACCCTAAAGATAAAGATGAATATTCTAAGTGTTTAAATATTTCAATTAAATAATGATTTAATTAATATTTAATTAATAATATTTAGAAAATTATTTTTGGAAAATGAACTTAATTTTTGGATTCTACACATTGAAAAATGGTTATGGTGAATTTTTGGGATTTTTCTGAAATACTTGAATTTTTTATGAATAGTAAAATCCGATAATTCACAATAAATGATAAATAATGGATTAATTGAGTCATTGATGATGATATGCTGATGTAAGAACAATTTTTTCGAATTCAAATGCATATATTACTATTCTTGGTCATAGAATACTCACTATTGGTTGTCTTGAAAGGAAATATTAAATTAATGAGTTTTATATTAAGAAATCCCCTCTCTCCTCCACTATAAAAACCCCCTCTCACCCTCTTCCATTCACTCCTCTCAAGCCTTGTGAATTCTACAAATTATATCCAAATACCTTCCCAAACTCCTCCCCCACGTCTAGAAATCTTTGGTCTCATTAGAAGACCAAAACCTCTCCCTTTAAGAGGTTCTCAAAGGAGGAAGTCTCAAGAGGCAAATTCCTCTTTCAAAACCCTTCTTTTCTTTTAAGTTCTTTTATTTTTGTCTCTTTTCTCACCTCCCTTCACCAAAATAGTATGATAAATCCAATAAAATACATTTACTAGAATATTTTAATGATAATGGTATATATTCCATTATCTTATCCCCTTTCCCCACTTTTATTTGAAAGAAATGAAAGCATCGTTTGAGATGTGCTAATTTAGCACATTCAAGGAAAATGGTTTATCGATTTCTATTATAATATTTAATTCTAGTCAGGAAACCATTTGTCTTATAGTTGAACCAGATTATTATTTAATATATCCTATTTTTATTTCTTTAATACTTTTGTATAGATGATATTAAGTTATAAATAAAAACATGTTCATCGTAATCAAACCCGCTGATTAACCAAAAATGTTATCACTAAGGTTATATATATATAAAGATTCGACTTCAATCTAAGTAACCCGAATTAAATTTAAAACCATGTAATCTCCTGTATGTTCACTAATAGTGTATAACTTTGTTTCTGGACAACCACATCCATCTTATATATTTATCTGAACTTGAATATAAGTGAACAAATCATTTAAAACCAAGTAAACAAATGAGCCTGAACAACGAAATAGAACCTTATAACCAATAAAAAAGGAATATAATGAAATAAAGATAATTATAATAATTCATTTACATATATAAGAGTTTATTTAATTATGAATTAATAATCCTAATTTGTTTATTCAGGTCTTTAATAACAAGTCAAGAACACCTTCAAGCATAAGGTAAGGGATCATTTCTCTCACTTTTATTCAAGAATCCACCCTGTCTTATGTACTTTTGTTTTTCATTTTATAATGATGGGGTATGTTCTATCACCTCCCCCATACTTCCCTTTTGATATATAAATAATGATACCCCTTTACCTCTCATTAAGACCTTGTAATAACACTCTTTACCGTGCCAAAATGTTTGTAAGAGGTTTTCTCATCTCACCTTCAATTCTATGGGATTTTCATTGTTCGCCTCTTATTTCTTATATGTGGTATAGGTGTACTAACATTTTACATATTTTATCATGGTTCTAATTATATTAATTTTATTCTTTGACTCTTTTTTTGGTTATTAACTCTTTTTCATACGACTCAATTAAATACAACACGGTAACGAGCTTTGTCTCAATTTTCACTTCGTTGTGACTTGCTTAGTAATTGTGCACCTACTCTTTCTTATGTGGTGTACCTACTGCCCATTTGATATAACTTTTCAATTGAAATTATATTCCATTTAAATATTCATATTCTCATATCATGGATATTATTATTGTCTAAGTTGTATACCATTTTACATACAGTATTTATTTTGAATGTTGTTTTGACTGTGGAAATGTTGATGAATCTGTAACGTCTATTCTATACGGATAATGTAAATACATATTACTCTTGTATTGAATCTATTTATAAATAAATCTTGGATGTAGAGGTGGGTGGGACCCACTATAGCCCCTCAATGCATCGGTAGGTCTCATGAGACAAAACAGTTTGGCGGCAAACCCTTCAAGTTTGTTTCCAAAAATCAGACAGGTTTCTACCCATAGAACTAAACTATTTTTTATGGTATTATGGTTCATGTTCTAGATACATGACGTCCAATTAATAAGAATTATCTTTATTCATTATCAGTTATTATTACTATCCATGAGGTTTTCATTATGACAAAATCTATGGATGTAGTTTCATTCTCAGTTTATTAATGGCATTAGTTGTTCATTTATTCACTATGCCATTTTGATTATGTCAGATTGATTATGATTCAATTATTATTGTACTCATGATTCGACTATTTTTAACCCTTACTGAGCATTTGAGCTCACCCCTTTCATTTTTTACCTTCAATAGGTTATGAAGAGGAGGTAATTTATTGATTGCTTGTGGATGCAGTTTTTGTTTTTTTTTCATTATGTATTGTATCTTGTAACCTTATCCAATGTAATTTGTGTTAAATCTATGTATATAGTTTCTTAAAGACTACTAAACTGATCTTTCCTTCAGTATTTTAATTCCTTCTAACCATGCCAATATCACAAGTAATGCACCGGCTCCTGTCTACAGGGGTCAGGGTGTTACAATTCGTACCCAATTGTCTTAGGTTATGAACAATAACCTGAATAATGTGGAACATCTGCCTTCACTTAAGAGGGAGAAACCATATATCAATTAATTTATATTACAACGAACACCAACATTTAGTGGATCATTTGATCCACTAGTTTTGTAATTGTGGGTAAAATCAATGGATAAGATCTTTTATGTAATTCACTATTCTCAAATAGAGAATGTGACTCTTTCCATTTATCATCTAGATAGAGAGGTCAACCAATTGTGGCAGTTGATAAAGAACACCATGATGAAGGATGAAATTGAATAGATGGAGTGGCAAGAATTTAAGATAATATTTCATAACAAGTATTTCCCTGGAACTATTTGTATAAAAATGATGATATAATTCATAGAGGTGAAGCAAAAGGAAGGAGAGTTTTTCAGGCCTATGAAGAAACTTTCCCAAGGATTTCTAGGTACACTTTAGGTTTTGGTATCAACAACGATAGAAAAATTTATAGATTCTTTATTGGATTAAAACCACACATTCTAAAGGATCTATAAATTTGAGACCTTAGGAGTTATGAAGAAGTTTTTCGGTGTTCTCTCAAAGTGGAGATGGAGTTTGTAGAATGGTCCCATGGATATGGTGATAAGAAAGGAAAGATGGAGTTTCAAGAAGGATGATATATTGGGAAAAGTGGAAAGAAAATTCAACCACCCACATGTCAAAAATGTGGGAATAAGCATCATGGGAACTACCCCAAAGGGATGGGGAAATGATTCAAGTGTGGAAGAGAAGGCCACCAAGATCATGAATATCGAAAATACATGATGAAGTCGAACAATATGGTTGAAGAAAGTAGAGGAAAACCCATGTTCCAATGCTACAACTGTAGGGAGTAAGAACATTATGCAAGTTAGTGCACTAAACCTCAAGTCCTTGAGGGTAATCAACATCTTTAACCACTAAATCCAAAGGAGAAAGGAAATGATTATGCCATCACTACTGCTAAAGTGGAACAAGAAAATGAATTCGTACAAGGTATACATCCTATTCAATTAATAATGGAAAAATTATTATTTTATTCTAGTTATACACATTTTTTATAACATAAAATTTTTCTAGAACTATTGATAAAATCCCTGAAACCATGAAGTAGAGATATCTATAAAAACACCTAGTTGTGAAACATTGAAACCCAAGTATTGGACACTTCTCCTATTAGAATATATGAGAGGATTCTTCCATCAAATATCATGATACTTCTATTGGGTGTATTTGATGCTATAATGTGAATAGATTGGCTCTCATTATATAGAGAACATATAAACTGTCTGGAAAATTAAATATCGTTTTATATTCAAAACCATCCCATGCTCCTTTACAAATGCAAGGAATCTCATGAATCTCATTTGGAAAATCCTTCAATGGTGTAGGTGTTGATTCCCTATGGAGAAGCATACCTCACTCAAATGGTTGAGTCAAATGAAGTTATAAACCTAGGGGAAATGCCCATTGTGAGGGAATACAGTGATGTATTTTTTGAAGAGTTATCCAAACATCCCCCGAATCATGAGGTAGAGTTATCAATAGAACTCATACATGGGGATACTATTATCTCAATGTGTCCATATAGGATGGATCTTATCGAACTGGCAGAGTTAGAGAAGCAGCTACAAGAGCATTTGGGAAAAGGGTTCATATGACCTACTACATCACCTTGGGGTGCACCAGTGCTCTTTTTCAAGATGAAGGATGGATTAATGCAGCTGTGTATCGATTATTGAGAACTCAATAATATCAACATAAAGACAAGTATCCTTATCCATGTATTGATGACTTATTTGATTAGCTTTGAGGAGATCATTAATTCTCAAAGGTGGATCTTTGTTCTGGATATCATCAGCTAAAGGTGGAGAAGGAAGATATTTAGAAGAATGTCTTCCATACAAGGTATAGGAGATATGAGTTTCTGGTAATTCCCTTAAGACTTACTAATTCCCGTGAAATCTTCCTGGATTTAATGAATAGATTCTTTAGACATTACCTAGAAAAAAAATTAGTAGCCTTTATCGATGATATTCTAATTTACTTCAAAATCAAAGAGGAACATAATGAATATATAAGGCTTGTGTTGGAGACATTATGGAAGGAGAATTTATACACCAAGTTCACCAAGTGTGAATTTATGATGAATCAAGTCCCATTATTGAAACATGTGATCACAATTGAGGGACTTTCTATGGACCCTTAAAAAAAGGCAATTGAGGAATGGACCATACCCTCTAGTGTCGCAAAAATATAGAATTTTCTTGGATTAACTCAGTACTACTGACATTTTGTGAGAAATTTCTCATGATTTTCAATCCCATTAACATGTTTAATAGGAAAAGGGGTAAAGTATGTATGGACAAAATAATGTGATGAAAGATTCAAGGAGCTAAAGAGAAGCCTGATCACTGCACCTGTACTCACATTACCAAAAGGTGGAAAACGTTTTGTGATATATAGTGATGATTCTAAGAAAGGTTTGGGTTTTATACTCATGAAAAATGATAAAGTTATAGCCTACTCCTCACAACTGTAGATGGTCCTTGAGAAGAACTACCCGGTGCATGATCTAGAGATAACAGCTGATCTGGAAGCACTACCTCTATGGTGAGAAGTGTGACATATATACCAATCATAAGAGCCTAAAGTATATATTCACACAAAAGGATCTCAAAATGCATTAAATAATATGGTTAGATCTAATAAAAGACTATGATTGATCTATTCACTATCATCCTAGTAAAGCAAACAAGGTATTTGATGATATTATCATAAAAGAATATGATACTCTCTCCACGATGCGGATTGAGAAATACCATATCTTCTTGGACATGAAAAAGATAGATTTGTAAATCATAATAGTAGGGAATACGTCCTACCTTTTCCAAATGATTTCCCAACCATCTATCCAATAGATTATTAAGGAGGCACAAAGGGATGATCTAGAGTCAAAAAATAAGGTGAATTCCTTAAAGGAAGAGAAACTAACATAGTTCCATATCAATTATGATTGTGTGCTTTGGTTTGGAACAAGGCTTTGTGTGCCTTAATCACCTGGTATAAAGAAGGAGTTGTTGGATAATTCACATAGGTAAACTTTCTCTATCCATTCTAGGAGTACCAAGATGTATCTTGATCTTCGAGAACACTTATGGTGGGATAACTTGAAGAAGGACATTTATGAGTATATCTTAAGGTGCTTGATTTTTCATCAAGTTAAATCAGAGTGAAAAAAGTCCAAAGGGATGATACAACCATTTCTTATACCCATGTGTATGTGGGAGAATGTCACTATAGGCTTTTTAATGGGTCTCCTGAAGACATACAAATGAAATAATGTGATATGGGTTTTAGTAAACCGACTCACCAAGACTTACCACTTTATAAATATTTGGAAAGATATCTTTCTTGAACGACTTTCAAAGATATATGTGATAGAATTGGTGAGACTGCATGGGGTTCCACTCTCGATTTTCTCTGGTTGTGATCCCAGGTTCACATATAAATTCTAGGGGAGTCTTCAACATGCTTTGAGTACTGAATTAAATTTCAACATGACCAATCACCACCAAACTAATGACCAATCTAAAAGTGTTATTTAGATGCTCGAATATATGATAAGAGAATACTCATTAGAATTTAAAGTTGGATGGGATCATAATCTCTCATTGGTTGAGTTCTCATAAAAAAATATCTTCCACTCAAGTATTTAGATGGCCTCATATGAAGCTCTATATGTAAAGAGATGTACAAATCCAACCTATTAGGATGAATTTAGATAAATAAATCTACTTGGACTAGATCTTGTACAAGAGATGACAGAAAAGGTTCAATCCATCCAACAACATATCAATGTTTCTCAGAGTCGAAAAATGATCTATATTGACAACCATCGAAGGGACTTAGAGTTCGATGTTGGAGAAATTTTTTTCCTTTGAATATCACAATGGAATAGATTCATATGGTTTGGAAATAAAGGGAAGATAATCCCAAAGTACATTAGACCCTTTTAGATCCTTGATCACATAGGATTCATGGACTATCAGTTTTCACTTCCATTGAATATGGCTCAAGTTCAGGATGTGTTTGAAGTATCACTCCTAGGAAAGTACATACCAGATCCCTCACATGTACTGATCTTAGAGTTGGTACAACTAGAAGATGATCTCTCTTATGAGGAGCAGCCAGTAAAGATTCTAGATTGGAGAGATAAGGTTCTATGAAATAATACAACCCACCTTTTCAAAGTGTTGTGGAGGAACCATAAGTATAAAGAAGCAACTTGGGAACCAAAGGACGTGATGAAGGAGAATTACCCTCACCTGATTATGTAAAATGAAGTTTTGAGGGATAAATATCAAAAGGGGGAAGAATGTAACGACCAAAAATTTTATCAATGGAATTTCTACCTTATTATAGTAATTTCATAAAGTATAAATCAAATAAAATAACTTATAGACCATAATAAAAACTTTATAAATGAATAATTAATGAAATAAGAAGTATTTCTAGAAGTTAAGGAACCAATACTGATGAAATAGTAACTTAACCTTAGGAGTTGTAATTTGACCCTTATGAATAGTAAACCTGCCAAATGAATAGTAACCTTACCCATGAAAGTATAAATAAAATTTAGGAACCTTATAAATGAATGTATGGAATAATTATATCATAGCCTATGTAAATAAATGTTTTAGAAATATTATTAAGTTTTGGTATTTTTGTAAGTCATTAATATTTAATTACATTTTTAAGATTAATTTAATTATTTAAAAGAAAATTTATTTTCATAAAATTTATTCATAAATTATATTTTAATGTATTAATATTATATGTTAATTTTATGAGACCTTAAGTAAATTTTCAAAGTGTTATAAAATCAGTTATAATTTTAATATCTATATTTTCCAAGTAAAAGATTATTTTAATTAAAAATTAAATTACTCATATCTAGAAAAAAAATTATAAAATGGAGTCCATTTTTCAATTATACATGTCAAAAAGTTGTTAGGGTAAATTTTGGGTATTTTTCTAAAATACATGAATTTTTATGAATATTAAAATATGATAATTTATGATAAAAGATAAATATAATAATTATGGATTCATAGATGATGTATGGATGATGTAAGACCAAAATCTAGAACTCTCCTTCATTATGTTAAAATGTTTAGTGATAATTCTTGAATTATTCATAGTATTGAGCCAAAATAATAAACTAATGAATATAATAATGAGAAAACACCCCTCTCCTCCATTATAAATACCACCCCTCACCGTCTTGTTTCCTCACACCTCTCAAGCTTTGATCCTTGTCCAAATTCTGCCCAATAATATTCCCAATACCCTCCCCCATGTCTAGGAGCTCTTTGTCTCATAAAAATTCCAAACCTTTTCCCTAAGGAGGTTATCAAGGAGGATAAATCCAAGAGGTAAAATCCTCTTCCTTTTTCTTTTAATTTATTTTCAATTTCATTTGTTTTATTATGTTCTCCTCACATTACCTGATCCAAATGGAATTATAACTACAATATGATTTATATACAATAATTATATAATTTTTATGTAATATCCATAATCAAAATCATTTCTATCTCTCTTTTATTCTAAAAATGAAATCATCGCTCGTGATGTGCTAATTTACAGACATCATGGGAAATGAACTTTCATTTTCTATTAATGCCTTCACGGATGTTAATAAAACCATTATAATGGTTGGATCATATTTTAAAATTTATGTTAAAACCCTATTTATGTTCTGTAACTAACATGTATACATAATACTAAACGATAAAACAAAACGAGTTTGTTGTGATCGAAAAACTGCCAAAATTAACCAAAAATGGTCATCATTAACTTTTATCTAATGATTCATCCTCATAACATAAAACCAAATTCGTTATAAGATAATTTATACTTATATAAGATCATTAATAACATATAATAACAATTCTGGATATTTATCTTCATTTTACACATACATTCATTCATGTATACAAGTGAATCGATCATGAAAACTAAGAAAAAGAACACTCCGGAACGATTAAATTAAACTCCATAACTCATCAAAAATCCCATAAATTAACTTTATAAAACCATATTTAATCAAATTCATGTATAAAAGGTTATTTATGTGTTAATTAATGAATATAATGTGATTATACATGACATTAAATTGAATAAGTCATTCGGACATAAGGTAAGGGGAATTCTCGAACCCAACTCTCTTTCTTTGGGTTTTCCCTCTTTCACCCCATTTTCACAATGGATATTCCATTAATGTTACTTATATATCATTTATTCATAATTATCTTATATTTTCTAGGATATACATGTTACAAATATGTTTTTATGAAAAATGCAAATATTTTTCCAAAATAACCCTTCCTTCTAAAAACGTGTGTTTTACTTCTCTTGATTTTGTTTCTTATTCACTTAAAAATGATGATTTTTATACCAAGTAAGTTATTACCTATTTATTTTAAGAACCCAAAAATTTATTAATTAATGTATTATTTATGAAATTAAACCCATTTACTTCTATGGGTTATTTTATGTCCAAGATTGATATATGTTCTATGTGGAATGCATGATAATGTAAATGTTATGATATGACAGGTGCACCCAGAATTATATAGCACATGTAAATGATATGATGTGATGGGTGTTCCTAGAATTATATAGTTCTTCAATTAATTGGGTAATTTTATGTATCTTGTGATAAAAAGTAAAACATGGGTAAACATTTTTCTATCTTTGTTTACAACTATGTGTGGTAATTGACCACTAAGACATGATGTTTCATTTTTATGCTTTGCCACATTCCAAGAATTTTATTAATTATTCCACTCATGATTATGATCATATGCCTATGTTATGATGATAATGATTATTCTTACCCCATTTTATATTTATTAATCCTCTTACTAGGATTTTAGATCAGCCCTTTCTTTTATATATATCCTTATGTGATTACTTGTACTAAGGAGAACACAAGGGATAATAAGAAGATATAGAAGAAGTAATTAAATAAATGTTTATGTTTTATTTTGTAAATATTATTTATGGTTCAAGTTTTCCCAAGACACTAAACCTTTGAATCATATTTATGTAATTATTTTATTTTATTTTTCTATAAAATGATGTAATAAGTTATGTAATAAAAAGTAGGGTCGCTATAATAATTATAACCTCCACTATTGCTAACTACTCATTCCATGGAATTATATTCATGGGAAAGTACTAGGAGTAGGAAATATAAAAGGATGATGATATATATACATTCGTATATGGAAGGTGAATATTATAACCCCGTTTTTTTACACGCCTCTTGTTTGTTCCTATAGCTTCTCAAAAATGGATTAGTTTTTGTAGATGTTGATCTGAGTGCTACATATTTGAGGGTACTAACCACCCAAAATTGTGCAATTATTATATATCTATAAAGGATACCCATAGATGTATCATCCTATGAGACTCTGAGGGGGTTAATAATGAATGTGGACCCAGTTGTATCAGTCATTCCTCTTATAAATTTGAGCTCAGTGGGTGGTAAAATAGATGTAGTGGAGTCTTGTAAATTATCTTGTCAAGGAAATATTACATCAAGAATTCTAGAGGTGACTATCATGGGAGTAATCGATGTTTAAATATAGGGAGTATTAATGAAAAACTATCCCACATAATTCTTGGATATAGGGTTGATGTAGGGTAGAGTGGGCCCAAAAAATTTCACCATTTATAATGAGGTCTTATTTGGGTTAAGATTTAATAGATACCAGCCAAGGTTAGTAAGCCCATGTAGATATAGGCTTAACCATGGGCCTGATTTTGAAAAATGTATACAAGTCAGTGTGGAATTACCAACATGGAACTTCTTCTTATCTACCAAGTGCCACATCATTTCACTTCGCCATCCAACTACATGTATTTTACAATTCCATGCATGCAACACCTTTCCCAGGCACCCTTAATTCCCATACATTCTCATATCATATTTCCTTTCATACATCATATGAGTCCTAGACACTACTTTATTTTTTCATGAAGCACGTCAACTGTCTCGTAGAAATATCCAATAGTAATTTCTCCAAGTCTATACTTTTTTCATTTTCAAATTCAAAATAAATCCCAACCCCACCATCCTTCATTCATGTGATCCACCTGAAATATTGAATGATCTTGAGAGAGGGTTGTGATATAAATATGATGATTCCTCTACTATGGTCTCCTTGAAATCACTACCACGCTTCGTCATCTCTTACCTCCCACCATCCATAACATACATTCCATTCCCCTCACTGATGTCCTCAACCTCAATCCACCCACTAATCCCTCACCAACATCCTCTAACTTCCTCCCTCTCTGACATCAGCTGATGATTTCCACCATCCCATTGTCCCCTCCTACTTCATTCTCTATTCAAAATCTACCTACTATTTTACCCCCACCTACTCTGTCCCCCCTCCCCCCACCATCTGATGCTTGCCTTATCCATCACCCCAACTACTTTTCCACCACTTCCATGTGATGTTTCCCTTCTCAATTTCCATATTAGTTCAAAATATATCACCCTTACTTTCTCAACCCCCTATTTTCCCCCATCCCCCATGCTTTTTCCACCATCTGAAATTTTTCATCTTGTCTCCACCACCTTTTTTATCTATTATCCCATATCCCCCATGTCCTTTATCCCACTGCCCTTCATCCTTATAGTCCAACCCATATCCAATAATTTTTTATATTGTTTTCTTATATTCTTAAGATTACATAATCAATATTTCATAAATTGAAACCATAAATTATTTACGTAAGGGTTTTTTGTCTATCATAAGAAATATGGGTTTCCAATGAGCTTTCCCACACCATTATGGGGTGGAGTGGGATTTAAAAATCCACTCATTTTTAATGTGGAATTTTTAGATTTCAAGCTTGTATGGGATTAGGACCACCTCATCTTGGACAACCCACCCCAACCTACCCATTTCGTATTACTAGTAGGGAGGGCTTTTCATGGCTACACTAACCATTACCCAACATTATCCAATATTAGATAATGATTTCATGGGGTATATTGAGGTAATATTGTTTAAATCCTAAGATAAATGGGTCCATACACTTCCAAAATGGGAAACCATGTAAACGGTAGAGTCTAAAGAGGTATTCATGGAAGGAGAAGAGTTATCCATAGATCTAAATGCCTTTTCCATTACTTCAACCCACCAAGGGTTAGTATAACATCTTATGGGGAGTGAATAACCAATAAATTATTTTTCCATCAATCTTGATGTAGTTTAATCATACATACATGATGGTTAATAAAACTTGATATTTTTTGAATTTTCCCCAATCTCTTTTTAAATTGTGTTGATTCATTCCAAAATTCATGTGTATCACTCGATAGCGTTAGGTATGATATGCCTAAGTCATATGTACCTTTTTGGACTTCTTCTCTGAGATAGGATTTTATTCCTTTAATGAGGAAAGTTGATGAATCATCAGTGGATATTGAGAAAGAGTCTTCAAAAATAGTGTTAGAGCCACTACAAAGGTAATTTTTGGTTATTTCTATTATCGAGGATTAAAATCCATTGAAGTTAATACTTTTGTGGGTGGGGGTGAGAAATAACATCCCTAATTTCTTATTTAATCTAATTAATATTAACATTGTTTGGGTGCCTATTTCAATAATTCCGATTAAGATTTTTAAAGATTAAGAAGCTGTTTCCTTGATATCTCAATTAGAGAGGTCTACCTATAAATTAACAGGACTAGGGAATGTTTCATTAGGGGATACTAAGCGTTGACCCTCATTGAGAAATATAGGTATCAAAAAAATCCCCCCTCATGTGAGTAGCTATTAATTAGACCTAGATGGTCAAAGGGAATTGTGTGTATCCCATTGTTTTGTTTGGAAGGATATACGAACATTAGTCTCAGAGACTCCTCTAGAGAAATTTCCATTGGAAATCCACAAATTATGTTTCATGATAAGAATGATGATATATAATGGATTTTATTTCCATGATTTCTATTATATCATAAAGGAGATCATTTTATGGGAAAATTATGGTGGAGATGCTTCTCTAATCGATGGAACCTTAGTGGGTGTCCTTCGTACCAATGTTGGTGGTGGCAATAACTGCTCAGGATGTTCTCCCTTCTCCACGTAGTGGTAAGACTTCACCTTCCTTTTATCCCTTTACCATCCATGCCTTCCTCCTAGATTTTCTCCAAATTCACATTATCCAAAAAGTCCCCTCTATTCACCTCTAGGCCCCATCACATACCCTCTCCCTTTGTGAATTCTCTGAGGCTTTGTTCCTCTTCAGCCTCTCCTTGGTGGCTCGTTTAGGTCGAAGGTGTCCCCTAATCAACTACTTCAATAAATTCATCAATGATTCCTAGTCTCTATTCCTTATTCATTTATCTAATGAGGATAACCATGTTATGACTTGGTCTAAGGGTCAGTGGTCATGAGAGGACAAAATGGGGTAACAATGAGGAAATTTAATCCAAATCATACTCTTATTTTATAAAATTCTATATTCCTTCCCTAAGAATGAGTATAAAATATAATGGAGTAACGGTGATGAAATTTAATCCAATTGAATGGTTTAATTATGGGTTGTTTAAATCATATCATAAGGATTTTTAACAAAAGGTGATGATATTGGATAGGCACAAATGTATTTTTTTCAAACCATATTTTAATTATGGGTTTTACTAAGATGTTGTTAGGGAATAAAAAGATTATTGGAAACTCCCCTCAGGATGATATGCTTTTGGTTGATAAGGAAAAATGGGGGAATATATGTAGATCTATATTAGGTAATTCATGCATGATCAATAGAAGTTTCCCTTAGAGTCATGTATTTTTTTTGAGAAGTGCGGAGACATGAGTTTGTTGCCCAGTTCATGACTCCAAAGGAATTTATTAAAACAAACAAGAAAAATAGTACAATCAAGAGGTGTAAAGTGCTTACACCGATAGGGGATTTAAGGGGGTACAAATGACAAACCTAGAAGATGATTTTTAACTGAAAACACCAAAAAAGATCAAAACAAAAACAAGACAGAAGTGACATACACATAACCATCCTTCAAGTCAATGCATTGCCAGGTGAGAGTCCTGCACTGTCCAAGGAGTGTGAAATCAGGAAAGTCTAGAAAAATTAATCTTCACCAGGAAGTCTCCCCATATGGTCCCCCATTCCAGGCCTACATTTTTTGCAAAACAAAGAAAATATGAGCAGGATAAAAGAACCAAACTTCAGAGAAAACAACTTGAAAAAATCTACATATGCAAAAATCCCTATCCAAGCCAATGAAGACCCCCAAATCACCAAACCCAGCTTTCCAGGCATGCTTCCCAGGGGATCCGGAGATCAAAAACTGAGCTTTGTTCGATGCAGGTTGATCTTCAAAACCAAGCCAACAGAGAAACTCAAAACAGAGAAAAAGGAGCACTGACAACAGATCCGCAAAACACCAAAACCGAATAGGTAGAAAGATCACAGATCTCATAAAAAATAGCTTCGGTATCTCATAAAAAAGTCCAAAACTCCAAACAAAATCAGCAGAGTGGAAAAGTTCCAATCATACAATATGAAGAAGATGAAGAAAGCAGCAAATAGTCTGAAACAAACCACCAACATCAAACCGCAAAGGATCTCCCAAAATCCAACCTCTAAAGACATTCATACCAGTTCAACAAAGCTTGCAAAGCATGTAGAAGAAAGGTAGAAGAAACCAAAAAACCAGAAAAGAACCTTCCAAGGAGGAGCATCATCATTATACATATAGTCCTCAGATGAAAGAAATAGGAGAAAAGAGTAGTTATGCTATCAACCAATATTGAAACAGCTAGAAAAGGCTAACAAAGAAACATTAAGGAGTTTTTTGAAACTCTCTCTTCAATCTGTCATTGAAAATGTCTTGCTTAATAGCAAGGTAAGTGTCTTTAGAAATCTCTCCTTTTCTAAGGGAATTATATAGAATTTCATCTCTAAGTTTCACCGAAGATTCAAAATATTCACAATCGGGCACATTCTGCTTCTCAACCACTTCAACATTTTGCTTGTCTTCTACATGTTGAGTTGTGTTGGGGGGAGAGACTTCCCTTCTTGATATGTCCAAATATCTTGTGACTATATTTCTTTTGATTTGAGAGTAATCTCTACGTTTCCTCATTTTTTTGGGGTTGGGGGTGATAAACCCATATTCATCAACAATTGGCTTTTTTCCTTTCCTAGCCATGGCTCTCATATATGCTTCCTCAATATGAGTAGATTTATCTTCTTCCTTTGGTGAATCACTGCTTTCAGATGGATCACACCTCTCATTTTCAACATCCTGTTGAGTATCATCATGCAATTTCACTCTCGGTACCACCTCAGGAGGAGTGGGATGACTTTGATGGTTATTTTCAGCCACAAATAGAGGTGAAATCTACTTAGAAGGGATCTCACCCGTTTCCATAGTGGTATTTATTTGACTCTTCTATAGAGGCATATTGTCCCTAGGTGCCTATAGCTCATTAGTATGTCTGGGGATATCCATGCTGTTTGGGATCAAAGTTTTATCAATAGGTTTATCATCTAAGATCCTTTTTTATTCAGTTTTTTCCATCCAAATTGACTTGCAACGAGGTTGGGGGGGTTCAAATCTTTGGGTATCACACTCCTCTGTCGAATGGCCAATTTTGAAACAGCATTTACAGTAAGGAGGAACATTTTCAAAAACAACCTCTTGGATGAATCCTTTATCTCCATTTTCAATCTAGAAACGAGATGGAAAATCTGGTGAGATATCGACCTCAGTGCAAATCCTAGCTACTGAAGGTCTAGACAGATTCAAAGTAGTTGTGTCTAATCTAATCGGGATTCCAAAAAGACCAGTAATGGAAGAAAGAGCACTCTGTTTAAATAGATGTAAGGGTAAGCCTAGGAAACCTATCCAGATTGGTACAATGGTGGGCTCAGAACCAATGTCAAAGTCTGGAGACCACTTGAAGACCTTCATAGCAGACCCCCCAAAGGACCAGGATCCTCGAATCCAGAGTCTATAGTAATCATTGTTTGAAGAGAACCGAAATATGACATTCAAGGAATTCAGAAGCCCAATTTGAAAATTAGTGAAGCCAATGTTCTCAAGGGTTTTACGTAGAAAGAACAAGGAATGGAGATTCTTAATAAAGCGACCTACAAGTACGAATCTAAGATCTGAAGAAAGAGCTTGTACCTCATCATTTGAGAATGCAATTGCCGATAGACCTCTGTGTCTATAGGTTTTTGGAGAAAGACTGTTGGAGGTCTTCAATTCTGTGCATGGGATTCTACCCGCTACAACATCCGCGAACAATATCACATCCTGGATCCCTTGATCGGTGCTGTTAGGGTTCGCGTTTCGAGTGCCCGGGAGCGAAATCTCTCCAACTTTATCCAAATTACACCTTAGAGTCATGTATTCTTATTACCATTGTCCATGTAAGATTTTTAAAGACTAAAACACTTGGGATATGAAGTGGGTGATAGAAAAAAGGGTATTTAATGTTGGTTTTAGTACCCTACAAGTTGTTTCTTCATGTAATTAACACATTATCAAGGTGAAGTACATGATATATCATTACTCTAACTTTTTCTTAGACCAGTGGATCCATTGAAGATAACTCATCTTTTTTTGGGTCATATGGAAATCCCTACAATTGTTGTGAATTTTTTTATTTACACTCTAATTTTTTTCTAAGCCTTGAAATTGGAAAAATTAGTTAGTGGAGAATTGAATTTTTCTTACACCACCTTTATATGTTTTCATTTTGATAAGTTTTGTGTATATTTTTCTTAAAGTTTAAGGTCATATGATTTGTGCCAATAAGGGATTTTATTTAAGGAAGAACATCATTGAACAGTGTTTTTAATGTTAGGGTCATTCAAATTTGACATAGAATGTTTATTTTTTTGGTATTTCCACTTTGAAAAATGATTCAAGATTAATGAAGTAAGAGGAAGGTGAAACCAAATATAAATTAAGGGCTCATTGCCAATATGGATTACCTTAGGAGATATTTACACAACTAAGGGTCATAATTCATGTAAATTGATGTGTAGTGGATGAAAATAAGTAATATGGATGAGGATCAAGGTTTTATGACATCCTAAAACCTTTTGAATATGGAATTTTTAAGATGAATTAATTTAAAAATCATGGTTCTTCGATCAAGAGTAATGATATGGGACATGTACATAAGGTATGACTGATTTCCATGTTTGGATGAAGGGTTATACTATGATGTTTTCAAGGAATCTAGATATTGGATATCCCTCCCCTCATGATGATATGATTTTGGTTGATAGGCCAAAATGAGAGTTCATATACAGAGCCTTATTGGGGAATGTATACACAACCAAACTAATGTGTCCATTGGAGTGAAGTATTCTCATTATCGATAACCATGATATGTTTGTGGTAATATAAGGAACTCAAAAATAAAAAAAAATGGTTTGTGGAAAATGATATTCAAAATAGGTGATAAAAGTATTATGTACTTGATCTTACAATATATGGTTCATCACTGTGCTTTGGAAATGAGTGAAGATTAATGATGGCTTGTGGATGGGTCTAAAATGTATGGTTTAGAAATAACTACATATATTGAACCAATCAATAATAAATCCAAAAATAGTTATCATATGTCATGATATTTAATGCATATGGAAAGGAATAAAGCATTCTATAGTTTATGGATATATAATGAGGACGTGTACTGAGTAGTTTAAATTCATGTGGAATAGAATTATATGAATCCAATAGGATATCCCGATGTGAATGAGGAAATGACACATTGGAAGGGGAATTTTGGATTGATTTAAATTGTTATTGTAACTAGGATAAGAGATCCAATAGTTTTTATATATCCTAATATAAATAGAATCAATCCACAAGTAGTTCTTATAAATCAGTTTCCCAGATGTAGTTCATGTGTAATGGAAAAGGGGTCAAGTAAACTTACTCTAGCATAAAGTGTTTACAAGGGACCTAACATGAATGAAAAGTGATATACTCGCTAGAATTAAGGCTGATGAGTATTATGAATGGGTTCATAATAAAGATCAAAATTTCACTATGTATCATGTTAGGACAAGAATAAAGCCACACATAGTTCTTGAAAAGAACCCCTATATATATCAGGCTCATGTGTAGGGAAAGGGATATTTTCTTAGAAGAGGTTAAAATATGAGGAAACCCATGCTTTAGACTCTTGTGTAGATCTAGATTATACAATGGAGGGTACATTTTCATATTTATAGTTTTTCACATATCTGATTCACATGAAAAGTAAAGTGACCTCATCATAGGGTAAAAAAATGACACAACCTGATGTGAATGAAGAACAATATATTTAGGAACCAATAAAGGGGGTAATTTTTCATTGATGAGATTTTTAGTTGGGACTAGGATAAGGGATATAGGTGTCACTACACTTCCTATGAGGATAAGAATGAATACATGTGTAATTATTTGTGAGGATAACTCCCTACGTATATCAGGATATTACATAGGGGTGAGAGAATTCCCCATTGATGCAATTTGTGGATGGGCCTGAGATAATGGATCCCAACATCACTACATATCTAGTGATAATAGGAAAAAACTAAAAATTGTTAATGTGTAGAACCTCTATATAGATCAGGCTCATATTATAGGGGAAAGGGATATTTTATCAATACTGGTTGATAGATAAGGGTACCCAAGCTGAATACTCCTTTATAAATCAAGCTCATATGTAGGAGGGGAATTTTCAAATTTTAGCTTTTGTGTGGATCTGATTCACATGTGAAATAAAATAAACTTATCATAGGGATGAAAAGGAAAATACCAAATGTGAATTAGGAGTTATCTATTTAGACACCAAGATGAGGTGGGGAAACTTTATATTTTTATGAATAGTCATATTCTAGAAATTATTGTCATCACTACTTATCTTGACAGAATAGGAATTAAAAAACCCATAATTCTTCGATAGAAAGAACCATTGTGTAGATTTGATACATATTCAAGGAAAAAAACTCAAGTATTAATGTTCTAAGGCAGGGTAAGGTTTAGTTCCCAATACTTTAATATAGATCGAGATATTATATAGAGAAGAAATTGGTTGGGAGGAATAGGTTGCTCTTAGCATTTTGAAGTCATGCTAGATAGAATTCAACTACATAGTTTAATTCTATGCAGTGTGGATGATAGCTATATAGTATTATATCATACAGTAAGGATGATATTTTATGTAGTTTAAATCATACATTTAGTACCTTATCATGTATTTTTATGCCATGTGACCCTGATAACTATCATTGAAGTGAGAATATGTAAAAAATCTTGATCAATCTCACATTAGTGGGAGGAATGATGTGATTTATATCCAAAATAATCATGGAATATTAAAAATTGGGGTAAACCTCATGTATGACCTATGGTTCCTCCTAATTTGGCACTAATTTTGGAGTTTTATTCCCTAGTATCATTGTATTTATGAGATCTAGCATGATCACTCTCTGAAGAAATGAACATAGAAATAATTTCTTATTAAAGTATCACTAAACCCAACCTTGATAGATTTATAGTTTATATAGTGTGTGAAATATATTTTAATTTAAATTAACTAATTCATCCATCCATTTTAGGATAGTTTATCTTTATACTAGTGGTTATAGATAGAAATATAAAGTGTGGGAAATTTAATTTTTATTTGTAAAATTACCTATGTTATTTACAAAATTGAGTATGGGGTCACTTGCCTGGGAGTGTGTGTTATGGTGGGATATTCCAATAAGGAATTCCAAGAGCATTTCTGGATAATATTTCTTATTTCTATCCACCATCTTCTTAATGATATTATAAATATTATTATCAAAAGATTCTATCTTCCCATTGATAGTTGAATAGTAGCATGAGGAATGGTTGGACTGCATATTGTAATGTTGATATATCCCCTTCAAATAAAAATAATAGAAATTAATTCCATGGTCACTTAGTATCCTATAAGGGAAACCAAATATGTTAATGATATTTGAATTCAAAAATATGATAATATCATTTTCTTCAAATTCCTTTTGGGGTATAGGATTAGCACATTTACAGAAGAATTTAATAGTAGTGATGTTGTACTTGAAATATCTAGCTATATAAATAGTATATGTCCCCAAAAAATCCATTAGCTATATGTAAAATGGAAATGAATATCTAGAGGTATTAAATAAATCTATAGGTTCATAATTCAAATTGTTATGTATTTAACAATCATAAAATTCCCTATAAAATTTAACATAATCTTATGTCATTGTTGCCTAGAAATATCCAAACCTCTTGATTTAATGGGAGATATTGGTTCCTAACTTATGTGTATCACATGCTTTAGTGTAAACTTCTATCATGATGGAAAATATTTATTCTCCTTAAATTAATATAAGTTGGGCTCCATCAAAGCCTTATTTTTAGGGGAATTCTTGTATATTTGGACCATCATGAAGAATAAAATTTGTTTCCCAACACCGGATATGTTCTTTCTTAGTTCAATATAATGGAAATATTCCACATTGGATATGGTCTATTATCGGGTAAATCCATCAAGTAGTGGTATTTATTAGAGATGATATCATCTTATGATTATATAGTGCAATGTTAATTTAATTTATATCATCCCTATAATATCTGATGACTTGAGATATAACCCCAAAATGTGTGATGTGAATAATAATTTATTCCTAGTCTAGATCTACCATCACTACAACAGTCCATGCCAATGCATTGGTGTGATTATTTTATGATCCTGAGACATGGGTTAAAGTTGGAACCAAGGGTAATTCTACCATTAGTTCATAGACATGATCAAATAAAGGGATTAGTTCCAACATATTCATGGGATATACTCTAATGATTTTATTAATTACTATCTCTGAATCATATTCAATATATATATTTGCCACTAAAAATTGAAGAGATAACTCAAAACTAATAATGAGGTCTTAATAATCCACTTCATTATTAGTGAAACCCTCTGAAATAATAAAGTAATATGGTAGGAATCCCTTTACTAGGGAGGTAAAAAAATTATAGACTAACTCAGTTATCCTTTAGGTCATTAATTATTTTTTGAATGGGGATCCCAGAAGCTCTATCAGAGTATATATCCTATATTTGGGGATAATGTTAAATGGAAAAGTATTATTCATATAGGAGCTCTATATCTATTGGTGTGTTCTTTTAGAGAATATGTTATATAATAAAATCTTCCAATTCCTACCCCTTAACTGATTTTTGAGGCATGAAATGCATATCAAACTATTACAATATGACATATCATCATTCCAATCATCCTGATAATATTGGTTGGCTAAGTACATAGTTGATTGGGTCCATGTGAGACACTATATGGACTTTATGTTACTGAAAATAATGACTAAGATTATGTACTAAAAATACCAACCCAAGTATATTTTTCTTGAGGTTTAAATTTCTAGTTTTGACATTGAGAAATGTTCTATTAACATAGTACAAGATATTTCATTACCTTTTTTATTCTGCTGGGAAAGGAGTGCACTAGGTGATCTCTCTTGAGATGACATATAGAAAATGAGTTCTTTTACATCAATAGGTTCCATTAGGACTAGACTATGAAAGAGATTCTATTTAAATCTATCAATGGATTATCAAAAACTTTCATCCCACTTATAGGGTATTCACTTCTTGAATAATACTATGAAGGAAAAACATTTTCTATCCAAATTAGAGACAATTTACTTAAAATAATCAAGATATCCCTATAATCACCTTGAATATTTAAGGTTTCAAGATGTGGTAATATTTATGATTTTCTATATTTTCTCAGGGTTGACCTCAATGCCGTGATGTCGTACTATGAAATTGAGGAATTTTCCTAATGTTTCCCCAAAGGTGATATTTAAGAGGTTCATTTTCAAGTTGTGTTGTCAAAACCTATGATATACCATTTCAAAATCATTTATATGATCTAGTAACTAGTGTTATTTAACAACCATATTTTTAAAATATAATTCCATGCTCCTTCCCAAGAGGTTGTTGAATATATGATTCATGGCATGTTCGAATAAGGTGTTGGAATTATTCAAATCAAAGGGCATTACACAGTAGCAGTAAAACACTTGGGGAGATCTAAAAGTGGTAAAATATTCATTTTTATGGATATTATATATATAATTATAAATTAATTATCCATTAATTAAGGAAATTTCTTGGAAGCCAGTGCTCGCATTGATCAACAATTTTGTGATCGAGATAGTGAAATCATCTTTCAAGCAATGCCAGTTAAGATCTCTAAAATTAATATAGACCCAGATTTTGCCATTATTTTTCTTGATTAGTGAAACAATATCAATACATTTTAGATATTAGATTTCTAAAATAATATTGGCTTTATAATATTTTCAACCTTATCCTTTACTATGGTAATGAGGGTCAGATGCATTCTTCTCACCGCATTTTGGTAATAGTAGTGATATTCGAGAAGCCCTAGAAGATGGGTGACTACCTCAAGGTCTAAAATAGGAATCTCATAATAATTATAGGTGAAAAAATACTAATTATATTTCAAAAAGGTGACATATTTTCTCTATTCAATTGGATTCATGGTGGAAGGAACCAAAGTAGGTTTAAAATATTTATATGTCTTTAGGCTTACCTATTTGAGCATGTATACCATGGTTGATTCACCTTTCTCAAATGTTGGAGTGATGTGTGTGATATCCTCATATTATCCTCCTACCCATACCTTTTTATATTCTAAAGAATATGGAGTTTCCTGATTCACGCTCAAATTTACCCAAAAGAAGAAGGTAGGACGGTCCTTGTATTCTAGCTTGGGTTGTCGACTCCTTAGAGACCTAAGAAGTACCTACAGACACGTACATTATATGGATTGTTTTTGTCTATGAAGTGGAAAACCTGGGTTTATTTAATATGGTTTTAAAGTATCACTAACAGATTTAAGTTAATTTAAATTAAGGTAATGAGTTGATCCTAGGTTATCGTTCGCGGTGGATAGGATGAATTCCTTTTTTAATGATTTCAATTTCTTATATTTGGGATGGGTTCATTTAAGAAGATCAAAAAAAATCATCACGTACTGGTTCAATTCCTACACACCCTAATACGAATCACCTATACACTTGAAGGATCAAAGTTTTGAGCACTTTAAGGTAAAGGTTTGTATTAGTACTTTAAATGTGTGACCTTAAATTCAATAAGGATGAAGAGGTTTTAAAATCATTAAATAAAAATATCATTTAAAAGAAGTGATTAGCCATTAATGGAGTGAGAAATAACATCCAATCCATCCCCTTTCTACTCCCTTGGATCAACCCATAAAATATTTATCCCTCCATTGATGACTCTTCTTCAATGGAAGCGGGAAGTAGACTTACGAAGGTGAAATTGAAGAAGTAAAAACAACAACAAAAATCGATCACTCCACCGTTGTGTGATAAATATCACAAATTATTGTGTGAATAAATTCACACCTTGAACCAAAAATATAAATGTGATATGTATAAGAATAGAATAATAGTAAAGGAAGAACTTTTATTAAGAAACTAAGGTGAATTAAACAACTTACATGAGAAAGAAATGCGATTACAAACACAAAGTGGCAGCATAACACTACAATGAAACCAACCACCCAAGATAAACAACTACTCCATCAACACTACCTTAAATAGGAAATTTTTGGAGCCTTGGTTCGAGACTCCAACATTACAAAGCATCCCACTTGATTATGGTTGGCCTAGGGTGGTAGAAAGCTTGTGGAACTTGGACTTTTCTACTCTTGACCCGAGGTGGAAGCCAGCTTGCAACCACCGAACAGACGCACTTAGAAGACATTCTAGATGACAGAATTATAGTGGGACATAGAAGAAGAAAATGGATCCCCGAATGTCTTATAACTGTCTTTAAAATTTGGGACCATTTGGAGTTGTTGATTCCGAGATATGATTAGATTGGTAGGATGTTTTCTGGTCCACAGAATCTGGCCCAGAATTTCATCTCTAAATTGGGCCACCTTAATAACCACCATGAAGGACAAATTAGCACTGGATCCTGAAGAATGATTTGTTTCTCTGCATGTCTTCTAGAATCCCACGAAATTTTGGCATCATTTGGCCTGTATGTTCGGTCTCACATTCTCATCAGTGGGCTGGTGTCCAATCTGACTTCTCCAGAATTGTTTGCATGAAATCCCATTTTGGTGGTCTTCCAATATGGATCTTCCAACACTCCAAAAATATGAAATATTCCCAATATAATTAGAAACCTGAAGATTAAATATTAAAATAAAATCAAGATCATTGGGTACTTTAAATGATGTTAAAAAAATGTACCACATAATAGTGCATTTTAAGAAGGAATTACAATCATAATGTGAAATGATGTTCAAAGTGTAAAATGCACTAAAATGGTGTTTATGAATAATAAACCACATGAATATTATATAAATTAACAATGAATATTATCCTCATTTATTCTCTAAGAAAACCCCCCCAACTTGAGTTTTTCTAGTCTCAAGCAAAATATATCTCAACAATATGAAATTCGAATTCTCTTTTCCAAAAACATTTTAATACACAATGATCACCAAAAACCCTTATACCAAAAAATCTTGAAACCCATCAAAATATTTTAATACATGATATTTTTATAATCATATCCCAATCCCAAGACCATTCCTTTGTTCAAATTCATCGCAATATTTCATCCAATATCAATGAAGAGTGATGATGTGTTGTACATCACATTAAACATGGTTGTTCATCTTTATTCAAGAGGGAAATGATGGAAGTTCTAGGTGGAATAAAATTTCAATATTAAGATGAGTATTCAATTTTTTTTCTTATTGTATTTTTTTTCTTTTTTTTTGTTTTTGCAATTTTTCCATGGTAATTGAAATTGCACTCAAAAGAGTCAACCCCTGTAGTGAGACTTTGGCGATGACTCCCAGGCTCAAAGACCTTAGGGCACCAAGTGAAACCCACATACTCGGGCATCATATTGAGTTAAATCAGTCAAAACAAATTCAATTTACCAAAAATAGAGATAAAATTACTAACTCTGGGCCAGACAACTATGGAGTCACGATCCCCAAGTGTCGAAAGCCACACACTATGTCATTTCATTGCTCTACGCGCAAATTTATTTATTTTTAAATTTTTTTATTGAATAATCATATTAAAAATAAAATGATCACCAAACCTATGCTATTTATTTGGGGGACCCCATTAACTCAAAATAATACTCCACTATTCAAAGGACGTGCATTTTGATCTTTTTTTTATTTGGATGAAAATATAAACGATGAAATATCACATTGGACAACCACACTTTCCAAAATCTATGCTCATGAAATTATAAAAGGATTAAAATCAGAATCAGGACATGATAAATTATTTTATATTCAGTTTCAAGGTATTCAATGTGTATTACCATGTTCAAGGTTAAAGAAATTTTTCCTTCCATTAAGGCACACTTTATTTTCAAATCATTAATTTTTTACACTAGATCATTTTTTATTTTATCTCCCCCCCCCAACTTAAAATAACAATATCCCCAGTTTTTAAAGAAAATAAAATTTAAAAGGGGGTAGAGGTAGAGAATGAGAGTTCAAAAAGAAAATTAAAAATGAGTATCATGGAATAAAGTCACCTAGTGGTTGAAGATGAAATTCTTACTGCTCACTTTTAATCCCTTGATCTCGATGTCACTCTGAGAATTCCCTAGTGGAGAAAAAAAAATAAAAGAAAAAGAAACAAAGAAAAAAACTATATATATATATATAATAAAGAAAGTAAAATATAAGTATATATAATAAAATTATAGAATAAGGAAGCACAAAAAGCAGTAGTTCAGTGGTAAGTGTGTGCCCCTGTCTCCCTTCGGTCCCATGTTCAAGTCCTCACGGCTTCACCAGTTGTGACGTGATTTTCCCCACGACCTACGATGTGGCCTTTTTTATTATTATTATATATTTTTTATTTTTTTGTATTTTTATTTTAACCTAAAAATTCATAAAAATAAAATAAAATAAAATAATGATAAATTGTCTTATTTTTAAATTTATGGGTCAGGTATTACTCAAGGATCACACCACATGACACGGATGAATATGGTGTTCCCCTTTCATACAAATCCATACTCATAATAGAAGAACATGTCAACAATATTTTTTTTGTTATTTTTAAATATCAAAATGATTCATTAATCCTATTTAAAATATAAAGTTGATTAAAACAACAAAATGATTGGAAACTTGAAAACCATGGGTTGCCTCCCATGCAGCAATTTATTTAACGTCGTTATCCCGACATGGATCCATAATTGATTAATTATTTTCATCATCTAAGGTAGGTTCACACAATTCTTCATCAACTTCATGTTTTTTGAATGGTTCTATGAATAGTTTTACTCTATGACCATTAACTTTAAAGGTTTTACCATTGTTGGGATCTTGAATTTCTACAGCCCCATGGGGGTACACCTTATGCACTATGTATGGACCTGACCATCTATAACTCAACTTTCCCAGGTGTAAATAAAGTTTAGAACTATACAAAAGAATATTTTTACCTAGTACAGTGTTTTTGGTTTTATGATTTCGAGATTGTAAGGATTGTACTTTAACTTTATTGATCCTTGAATTTTCATAAGCCTCCATCCTAAGTTCCTCAAGTTCATTGAGATCTAATTTTCTTTTTGTTTCACCAATGAGAGGTCATAATTAATTTTCTTAATTGCCCAAAAGGCTACATGTTCAATCTCCACTGGAAAATGGCATGCTTTACCATAAACCAACCTATATGGGGACATTTCTAAAATGGTTTTATATGCGGTTCAATAGGCCCAAAGAGTATCCAAGAGTTTCTCGGACCAATCTTTCCTAAAAGGATTGACAGTTTTCTCAAGAATATTCTTAATCTCCCTTTTTTATAACTCATCTTGACCATTGGTTTTAGGATGGTACACAGTAGAAACTTTATGATAAATCACATACTTATACATGAGTAAAGAGAATGGACGGTTGCAGAAATGGGTTCCTTGATCACTAATTATAGCCCTAGGAATTCCAAAATGAGAAAATATGTTCTCTTTCATAAATAGTATCACAACATGATGGTCATTAGACTTGTTGGGGATGTATTCAACCCATTTTGAGACATAATCAATAGCTAAGAGGATGTAGAGGTATCCCCAAGAGTTTGGGAAGGTACCCATGAAATCGATTCCCCAACAGTCAAAGATTTCAATCACTAAGATGGTAGTGGGTGGCATTTGATTCATTTTTGTGATTGGACCTACTTGTTGACACTTAGGATAGCCTTGAAAAAATGTGTAGGAGTCCCTTGAGAGGGTGGGATAGAAGAGACCACACTGAATAATCTTAGCAGATGTTTTCTTAGAGGAAAAGTGACCTCCACATGCCTCACTATGACAGAATTTAAGGATGGACTCTTGTTCAGATTCTGGGACACACCTCCTAATGACTTGGTTAGGGCAGAACTTATAGTGGTATGGATCATCAAACACATAGTGTCTAACATAATAAATGAATTTCCTTCGAGCTTGAGTCCCTAATAATTTTGGAATTACTTCTATAACTAAGAAGTTGGTTATGTCAGCATACCAAGGGCAGTCACTCACAGAGTATAGGTGTTCATCAGGAAATGAATCAGACATAGAAAGGTGATTTGATTTGTCTTTGAATTCCATCCTAGATAGGTGATAAGATAAAACATTTTCAAAGACCTTTTTATCCTTGATTGTGAGGTCAAATTCTTGTAAGAGAAGGACCCACATAATCAATCTAGCCTTAGAATCTTATTTTTGGAAGAGGTATTTTAGTGCAGAATGGTCAGTGAACACAGTGATGGGGGTCCTAAGAGGTAGGACCTAAACTTCTCTAAGTCAAACACAATATCAAGTAACTTCTTTTCAGTAGTGGTGTAGTTGATTTGGGCATCATTTAAGGATTTTCTTGCATAAGCAATGACATAAGGATTTTTATCACAACTTTGTCCTAACACATCTCCTACAGCAAAGTCACTAGCATCACACATAATTTTGAAAGTAAGGTTCCAATTTGAATATTTCATAATGGGAGGAGAGGTGAGAGAGTATTTGAGGGTTGAGAATGAACCCTCACATCTTTCTTTCCAAACAAATGGAGTATCCTTTACTAGGAGAGCACAAAGGGGACGAGAGATTGAATAAAATTCCTTGATGAATCTTCTATAGAAACCAGCATATCCTAATAAAGACCTCACTTCCTTGAAAGTTTTGGGTGATGGAAGGTGACTAATGATGTAAACCTTGGCTTTATCAACTTCAATCCCCCTACCTAAGACTAGATGGCCTAGAACTAGTCCCTCTTTAACCATTAATGGCATTTTTTCCAGTTTAAGATCAGATTCTTTTCTTTACATATTGACAAGACTCTCTCCACATTCCTCAGACATCCCTAAAATGTATCCCCAAACACAGATAATTTTTCCAAGAAGACCTCAAGAAAATCCCCTAACATGTCTAAGAATATTCCCATCATGCACCGCTAGAAGGTTCCAGGGTCATTGCATAACCCAAAGGGCATGTGTTTGAAAGAAAAGGTGCTGAATGGACATGTAAATGTAGTCTTCCCTTGATCCTCTAGGGAGACCTCAATTTAATTATACCCCAAGTACCCATCTAAGAAATAGTATAAGGAATGACCTGAAACTATCTCAAGGACTTGGTCAATGAATGGTAAGGGGAAATGGTCCTTCTCGGTGAATGAGTTTAGCTTCCTATAGTCAATGTAGACCCTCCATCCACTACTCACCCTGGTTGGAAGAATCTCTCCATCCTTATTGGTTATCACTGTGATTCCTACCTTCTTGGGAACCACTGGTATTGGGCTGACCCACTCACTCTTAGCTATGGGATATATGATACTAGTTATTAATAGTTTCAGAAGTTCTTTTATCACTACTTCCATGATATTAGTATTGAGTCACTGTTGAGGTTGAATACATGGCTTTGAATCAGATTCTAGAACAATTCTATGAGTCCCGATAAGTGGGATAATCCTAAGAATATCAGAAAGGGTTCAACCAATGGCTTTCTTATGTTTCTTAAGGACATCTAGAAGAATCTTCTCATGATTGGATTAAAGATAAGAATAAATGACAATATGATGTGTTTGATTGTCCCCTAGGAAGGCATACTTGAGTGCAGTGGGAAGTTCCTTCAATTCAATATCAGGTTGGTTCAAAATTTCAATAGAGGATTGGGACATTGGATCAAGATCAATTTTATTTCCTAGAGTTTTATATAGGATTGATTCCCCACATGTAGAAGTTTCAGCTACTAAATTGTATTGATCAAATTTAAGGAAGGAAGTTGGAGTGGTCTCCATGAAAGTGGCTTCCTGAAAGTTTTCACTGATTGTTAGACCTAAGACTTCATCATAAGAGCAATTTGAAAATGATTCAAGCCAAAGAGATAAACTTCCTTCATGTGAATAAAGGAAATCAATCTCATCCTAACTTAAACATCCATCAAATATTACTTGATGTTCTATGGATTCATTATCAAATCTTCCTATCATGTTTAATTAATGAATTTCTTATTCATCCCCTATTTGTGAGCTTTCATTATAAATGTTCAAGTCTAGACTCATGTTCCCAAAGGTTATGGTCATGTTCCCATTTCAAACTCGAATAACAGAGTTTATTTTTGCAAGGAAGGGACGACCAAGGATAATTGGGGTTTGTTCTTTATTTCCTAAGTTTGGATGGTTTTCTAGGACAATGAATTCAGTAGGGTAGATGAAGTTTTCAACCTTTACCAGAACTTCCTTTAAAATCCCCTTTGGAACCCTAATTCTATAATCAGTAAGTTGAATTGTGACAGATGTGGGTTGGAGCTCTTCTAGGCCTAAATGTCAGTACACAGCATGGGGGATGAGATTGAAACTAGAACCTAGGTCACACAAGGCCTTAACAACTTTTCTCTCTCCTAGTTCAACATTGATGAAAGGGCAACCCAGGTCTTTCAACTTATGAGGAATGGTCCCTTGAATGGTGGTACTCACATTAGCATCCAAATGGACTTGTTTTTATGTGAAAATTTTCTTTTAAAAGTACACAAGTCCTTAAGGTACTTTGAGTAGGTAGGTATGGTTTGGATTGCATCGAGAAGGGGAATGTTCAACTTGACTTGTGATAATATTTCCCTCAATGTTTCACTCAATTTAGGATTGGTTTTCCCCCTCATGTGTTGAGGAAATGGTGTAGGTTGTGGGGTTGTTTTTTGGGGAGTTTTTTATTTCACATTGTTATCAGTTTCCTTAGTTTGATCTTGTGGTTCATTTGAATTTTCATTAGAGTTTGAAGCTTCACATGGTTTCTAACGTATTTGTTCAGGTTTCTTAATTGATTTCCCACTTTTTAAAACAGTCCCAGCCTTTAGTTGTTCATGATTTATTTGAGTAAAACTTGACTCTCCCCTTGAAGTCCCAGCCTCAATGTCTCAATGTCTCAATGTCCCAGCCTCAATGTCTCAATGTTTCTTAATTGATTTCCCTCACGTATTTGTTCACCTGAGTAGGCATGGGTGCCTTTCCAGTTTTGATGGTTTGAAGTTCTTGTTAAAGGGAAGAGACTTCTGAGTTCATCCTTTAATTTTTTTTCACAGTTTTTCTAGTAGAATTTGTGGAACAGTTTGGGTTGGTGCTTGAGAAGATTGGTTTATCCCAGGGGATATTTTGGGTGTGGGATGGTTTGTTGAAAATGTACTGGTGGCTGTTGGTATTGGATAGGTTGGTTTTGGAACTGGTTATGGGTTTGTGTAGAGACCCGAAGCTTGACGTACATGGACATTACATTACATTTGCGGAATACTTAGTACATAACAAAAACACACACTAAAGGATCGTAATAGTTTAGTGTCTTTGGAAACTCGGAACGTAATCTTCTAATCGTGGTGAAAGTTTTTCAATATCTCCCATAAAGGTCATCCCTTTTTTCTACCTAAAACCTTTCTTTATATCCTGGGGAAAAGAAAACATAAAAGGGTGAGCTCAAATGCTCAGTAAGGGTAAACAAAAGAAAAATCAATCACATCATATACATAGCTTTTGGAAATCTTAACCTGCAAAAGAGCTCATAATATCATAACATGGGATATATCATAGAAGTGAAATGTAATCCCAATAATCATAACATAACACATGAAACTTTGTGGCATACACACATAATCATAGAAAATCATTTCTTGTTAGTCAAGACTCATTGCCAAGACTATCTTAGTGGACAAAGTCCCTTTCTGAATCGAGTAACCCTCGTTTCAGTCCTGTTTCACTGAACCGGTATAACCTACCATTTCAGCCATGTCTATCTCATGAGATATAAAATCTTTACCCAATACATTGGAGGGAGATATAGTTCCCACCCATCTCATAATGATACCATTCTTATGTGTGCCACAAAATCATAAATCATACATCATTGCATAACCCATGAAATAAAATGGGATTCTTAAACAACATGACATCATAAAACAATTCATATAAGATAAAGGAATTCATAAAAAATATTTCCATCACAACATAATCAAACCAATGTAATAATATGGATAAAAACAGAACCCTTTTATTATCTTATATGGAAAATAATTTTGATAAAATACTTGAACTTCATTCTTGAGGAAAATATCCTTTCTTCTTCAAAAACATTTTTCCTTTCATAACATGTCATACAACTTTAAAATAAAACAAGTTGATTAAAAATAAACTTGAAAACTTGTAAAGTAAGCTTCTTTGAAGTAATGTTTTAAAAATCCATTCATGCCGTATATGTTAAAAAAACATTCTTCGTACTTTTGTCGGAAAAGTCAAAAAGTACCTCGTACGGAAAAACGACAAAAGATTCCTTTCATATTCTTTACTAAAAACTCACCTAAGGGTAAAATTGGATTTAAACTATTGCAAGTGGATGGAAACAATATTACATATTGAGGTAACATGGATGTGGATGATAAAATACACCCCAGTAAATACTTACGAATAAACAATCTCGAATAAAAATGAGATTGTGATATTTCCCTTACCTTAGGTCCAATTTGCTTCGTATGTGTCCAAACATCCTGTATAATGATTTAAATAATGTCATTGACTTATTACAGAATCATATTCATTGTTATGATATCATATATGGTTCACTTATGACATTATATTACCCGTTCTTTTGTAAATTCCATGTTAAAGAAGCGTTTTGGGTAAAATCGTTTCATTTATCGTAGGTGTTTTGACTTGTTGTTCTGACATCATTATTACTTATATCATGATTTACTTACTTCCAGAATATAAAATATGATTTATATATCATATATATTCAGTATATATATATATATAATAGATAGATAAATAAAATGAAAAACACCATTCATGGAGACGGTAGTCCGTACGTACGCATGAACGCTGTTTTTCTTTCCTTATTGTCTTGAAATGGAAGTAAGTATATGACATACATATGTATATATATACATAAATCCAGTAGCTTTATAATGTCATATATTTCATTATTATTTCTTATATATACATTATAATCATTCTTAAATGGTTAACATGGAGAATGAATCTCATCGCGTCGTGGAGACGGTAGTCCGTACGTACGCACGAGCGATGATATCATTTCTATAAATATTGAATTGAATTGGAGTGGATTATACAATATATCAGAATCAATATGATGTTGTAATAACTATGTATAGTTATTCTTTACACCATTATACCCATCCATGTAAGGTGGTGGTGGAAAATAGATTACACCACGGCGTGGAGACGGTATTCCGTACGTACGCACGCGCGGTGATTTCTTTTTCCGTAGGATGGATAGATGGTGAAATAGGGTTGTTTCATACTTATAATAACATATCAGTATATGAGTGATACTGATGTTATTACTTCATAATGAAACAACCTAAGAAGAAGAAGTGGAAGAAGAAATAAAGATGAAAGAATTGGTAACGGTAATTACCTCTTCTTTGAAGTGCCTCTTTGAGACCTCCTCTTAGGGCACTAGAATTGGTCTTTGAGGAAGACCAGAACCTCTAGGATGTTGCTATGGAAGTGGAGAAGGGATTTTGGCAGGGGTTGGCCGAGCTTGAGTGCTCAATTTGATGTGAGGAGGAGGGGGAGGAGGTGTCCTTTTATAAGGGAGGAGAGGGTCACCTTAGGAATATCTCAAAATATTATTTTATATTAAAGTCAAAATCGGTTTATAATGGTTCCAAAGGGTCTTATTTCAAATATAAGGTGAGGAGGGGTCGAAATCCTATCAACCAATAGAATTTAGACAAGTTTAGGATATTATTTTAACCTTATCAATTAAATTTAACTCTAAGTTAAATAATTTAACTTTTACCATGTCTTTTTGTTTTCTTTCACTATATGGTTAATAAACTTACTATAACATGCCAAACGAACCCCAAATTGTTTATTATTAATATATATATCCTTATCTAAGTCATTTTGCCGAACCTTATATTTTTAGGAATAAAATAACAATTAATAATATAATATTTGATTTTAAAACTATTTTGTGTCAATTTTGACACTATTTGATATATGATTTTTGTGAAAGTCATAACAGAATTATATGTTCGAACCAAGTTGATCAAATCAACATTAATATATCATAGTAACCTATAAAATTAGTGGAATTCATAAAAAGTCTCAAATTACATTCATTTGAGCATTTATAACATCAATTATGTTAATATTTCCTTAAAAGGGTAATTACTGCATCATCATTGTGTCATAAATAAATTAATTTATTTAAAGTCTAAAAAATATAAATAAAATATAATTATGTAGGAAATCTTTTTAGATTTCTAATGAATATTTATAGTCGAATTTATCTTATGTATAACCCCATATTAAAAATGATTTACTTATTAAACTTTGATTTTAACTATTTTAACCCTTCTTTAAATAAATTAATAATAAATGTCCTAATCTAATCCAAGTGGGCCTAAATGGTCATATTTTATTCCTAAGTTTGTTTTTGGTCGAATTACACTTGTCCAATAGAATTAGGACATGTGTTAGGGTAATATTAATATCATATTTACCCTTAGTTACCCTATTTACTATTAACCGCGGTAAAAAAGGTAAAAAGTTACTATTCACCAAAAAATTATTTTTATCTCATTGAACCACATTTTACTTACTGACATCAACCGTTTCTGTCGGATTTTTGAAATTACATTCACAGAAGCGGTAAAATTAAGTTTTATGCAAAATTCAGTTTTTAACCTACCACTAGTGGTTTTACTATTCATCAAAAATTGAAAGTTTTCAGAAAAATACCAAAATTTCACCCTAGGCTAATTTCGATATTCTGAGTCCAAAAATGAAGTCCATTTTGAAAAATAAAATTTATAAAATTTCAAAAAGTGGTTATTACTATTAATAACGGCTAGTTTTAATAATATTTTAATAGCATATCGTTGTTTAGTAAAACTCGGTATTGCGTATTACACACGCTATCGAGGAAGGTTGCGATTGCGTGTAATGCAAGGAAAGTCAAGGATGCGTATTGTGCAAGCTCCTTTTGGTGTAGCGTACAACACAAGACATTAATAAAATTAAAAAGAATATTTTTCATAAAATCTCGGGCTGTTACAGTTTGGTAGTTCTGATGGGGGTAAGGATTTTTTCCATGTGGTTGGCTAGGTTGTTGTATATCTTTCCAGTGGAAGCCTGGGTGGTCATTATACCTTGGGTTGAAGTTGTTTTGGTATTGAGGCTTTTGAAAGTTCAAAGCATTTACCTCCACTGGAGGTCCTCCTAAAATAAAATCCTTTATGGATGGAATGGTTGGGAAGTTTTTTATCTTATGGTCATGTTTGTCACAAATTGTGCAAACAGGGTCAACAGTTTGGATTTCATGGACTTTCCTAAGGTCTATATCTTCAACCTTCCTAGAGAGTGCTACGAGTTTAGCCCTAAGGATTTTATCTTCTCTAAGTGTATTAATTACCGTAGTTATTTGTGGCTTTTCAGAATAAGGTAAAGTTCCCCATGTTTGGTTTTGTTCAGCAAGGCTTTCCAGATACTCATAAGCATCATTTGGGGCTTTGTTTTTAAAGGTTCCATTACACATCATGTCAATGAATTTTTTGTTCCCTGGAACCAACCCTTCATAGAAAATTATCACTTGTTCAGGAATATAAAAACCATGGTGTAGAACCATGTTTATAGTGTCTTTTAACCTCTCCCATGTTTCATAGAATGACTCTTCCTCTTTTTCAAAAAAAATTTGGATACTCTTTTTAAGTGCTATTATTTTGTGGTGGGGAAAGTATTTTTTATAGAATTCTCTTTGTAGTTGTTACAAAGAGTTTATGGATGGTAGTCTCAAATTTTTTATCCAATTTTTAGCTCAATCCTTTAAAGAAGAAGGAAATATCCTACTCTTATCTAATTCTATTTGATGTGGGGGACACATGGTTTCTACAATGTCACTGAACTCCTTAATGTGAAGGTAGGGATTTTCGGACTCCATTCCATGGAATGTGGAAAGGTGGTTTAGGACATGTGGTTTAAATATTTAGTTGCAATCACCTATGTAATTGTGTCTAATGCATGAGGGTGCATTGGTCTAGGAATGTGTGAGGTAGTCATTCATGGTTTGATCGATTGCATTCCCCATGTTTGGGGCTGCCTCATTTGGATTCTCATTTTGGTTTCCACTCAGGTTTATGAGTTGGTTTTTTTGAAGACCTCTCATTGAAATGGGCTAAATTTTGGACTTTGGAATATCAATAGGATTAAGATATAATGGAAACAATCCACTAGTTTCACTTGACTCCCCAACCCTAGGACTTTCCACACTAACTAGACGGTTTGATTGATCGCGGGCATAGGCGGACAACTGCCAAAAAATGATAAAGGGACAAAATGAGAGATCTTGGGTGAGAATAGAAGAAATGGGGTATAATATAATGGTTGTGGAGATAAATTACTTGGGTCCCCGTCAACGGCACCAAAATTTCACTCACGCTCAAATTTACCAAAATGAAGAAGGTAGGACGGTTCTTGTAGTCTAGTTTGGGTTGTCCAAACCTCAGAAACCTAAAAATTACCTATGAACACGTAAATTATATGGATTTTTTTTGGCTATTAAGTTGAAAAATTGGGTTGATTTAATATGGTTTTAAAGTATCACTAACATATTTAAGTTAATTCAAATTAAGGTAATGAGTTGATCCTAGGTTATCGCTCGCGGTGGATAAGATGAATTCCTTTTTTAATGATTTCAATTTCTTATATTTGAGATGGGTTAATTTAACAAGATTAAACAAAATCATCACTGACTATTTTAGTGACTAAGAAACCTAATACTAATCACCTATACACTTTAAGGATCAAATTTTTTAGCACTCCATGGTAAAGGTTCGTTTTATCACTTGAAATGTGTGACCTTAAATTCAATAAAGATGAAGAGGTTTTAAAATCATCAAATAAAAATATCATTTAAAAGAAGTGATTATCCATTAATGGAGTGAGAAATAACATCCAATCCATCCTCTTTCTACTCCCTTGGATCAACCCATAAAAGAGTTAGACCTCCATTGATGACATGTATTCAATAGAAATGGGAAGTAGACTTATGAAGGTGGAATTGAAGAAGTAAAAACAACAACAAAAATCGATCACTCCGTCGTTGTGTGATAAATATCACAAAGTATGTTGTGAATAAATTCACACATTGAACCAAAGGTATCAATGTGATATGTATAATAACATAATAAGAGTAATGGAATGACTTTTATTAAGAAACTAAGGTGAATTAAACAACTTACATGAGAAAGAAATGTGATTACAAACACAAAGCGGCAGCATAACACTATAATGAAACCAAGCACCCAAGATCAAAAACTCCTCCATAACCACTACCTTAAATAGGTATTTTGGGAGCCTTGGTTCGAGACTCCAATAGTACAGTGCGTCCCACTTGATTATGGTAGGCCTAGGGTGGTGGAAAGATTGTGGAACTTGGACTTTTCCGCTCTTGACCCGAGGTGGAATCCAGCTTGCAACCACTGAACAGACATGCTTATAAGACCTTCTATATGGCCGACTTAGAGTGGTCCATAGAATAATAAAATGTATTTCCTGATGTCTCCTAACCTCTTGTAACATTTGGTCCCATTTGGAGTTGTGGATTCCGAGATATGATTAGATTAGTAGGATATTTTCTGGGCCGCAGAATCTGGCCCAGAATTTTATCTCCAAATTGGTCCACCTTAATAACCAAAATGAAGGACGAATTAGAACTGGATTCTAAATAATGATTTGTTACATTACATTTCTTATATAATTCTATGAATTTTGGGCTTCATTGGGCCTCTATGCTGGGCCCCTCATTCTCATCAGTGGGCTGGTGTCCAATCTGACTTCTCCATAATTGTTTGCATGAAATCCCATTTTGGTGGTCTTCCAATATGGATCTTCGAACACTCATCAAATATAAAATGTTCCCAATATAATTAGAAACCTTAAATATTAAAATAAAATCAAGATCATTGGGTACATTAAATGATGTTAAAAAATGTACCACATAATAGTGCATTTTAAGAAGGAATTATAATCATAATGTGAAATGATGTTCAAAGTGTAAAATGCACTAAAATAGTGTTTATGAATAATAAATCACATGAATATTATATAAATAAACAATTAATATTAGCTTCATTTATTTTCTAATCAGTTCCAAAGTATTAGGAACATTATCTTTTCCAAAAATGAATGATGAACTTGACACTAAGGGGAAATATGGGAATCTTTTTCAGAGGATTAGTGCAAGATTTCCTATTCTAATTATAAAAAGGGTGAAATTATAGATATATTAAGATCATTATAATTTAAAAATGGGTGAGCTCATATGATCATTAAGGGTAACAATATATCGGAAAATTTCATAAATAAACATAAACATTTAAGGCAATGTATAGAACTAAAACAAAATCCTTTTCAACATAAACTTCATCACAATATGGAAAATATAAATCGAAATAATGTCATTTACTTACTGAAATCAATATTATACTACTGAATAATCACATTCAATATCAATAGCCACTTTTATAATGATGGGATGCATAATTCCAAAATTTTATAACCACGTAGTCAAGGCCTTGTGACAAGAGTACAAATAAGATTTTTTCAAGGCCTTGTGCAAAGACACTAGTTTTTCTCATGAGAAATACCGATGCACCGAGGAGCTATATCAGGCTCCACCAGTCACTTACTAAGTCCAATCCATTCCTCATATGAAAAGGTTTGAATATAACATAAACATTCATATTAAAACTAGCATACGAAATGTCAATACTTTATCCATAAAACGTGAATGGTATAAAATTAACATATCCACACTCAAACATATCAGAAAACCTCCAATACAATATGGAATATTTGTATCATAATAAATCAACATCAAACAAGTTTAAAATCCATCAAAGGATGTTGACATTGATGAAAATGATTTGTAAAACTCTTTGAGAAAAATATCTTTTTCATGAAAACATTTAAAAGTCACACAATTTAAAATGGAAAACATTTAAATACATTTTTTAATCAAAGTTTATCATACCACTTTTAAACTTTTCAAATTAATTAACATTTTAAAAACATTCATTTCCATATAAATAAATCCTTAAAAACCTTTTTGAAAACATGGAAACTAATGAGAACGCTTTAGAAGAATAAATATTTAAAACATTTAAAATGATGTTTTATTAAAAATCCCCTTAAAAATAATCCCTTTTAAAACTCTTTTATGAAACACGGACATGGATAATAAATATGTCTCATTAGATACTTACGTAAAAACAACCTCGGATAATAAAGATATTATGAAATTAACCCTTACCTTGTACTTTTCCTTAGTCGAGGGTAGGTTAACCTCATGTATAATGGTGAAATAATTGTTATTAAATTATACAAGAATCATATACATTAATATTATATAATATATGATCTTTTAACATTGTTTTGTTAATAATATCTTAGTATTATCGTCGTTTCAGGTGTTAACTGATTTGTTTTCCTATATATGCTTTGTTACGTAAGTAATGTTTGTTATGGATAGGATGTATCTTATTCAAATTCATAATTATATTGAGTATTTAAACAATATTTCTAATCATACAATGAAAATTAGTCTTGAATGGATACGATGGGGAATGAATCTCATCGAGTTCGTGGAGACGGTAATCCGTACATACGCACGAGCGACAATATCATTCTTTTGATATTAAAATAATATATAATTGGATGGTATATCATATATAAAGAATCATTATCATGTTATATTTATTATTTTCATCAATTACACAACATTATTATACTCATCCAAATAATTATGTATTGAATAAAAATTACACCACAACGTGGAGATGGTAAGCCGTACGTATGCACGTATGGTGATATGTCATTGAAAGGATAGGAAGAATAATGAATATGGTTGTACCATATTTATAATAACATCATAATATATAGAATATACTGTATTTATCATTTTATAATAGAAATAACAAATAAAGAGTAAGTGGAAGAAGAAAGGAAATTGAAAGAGGTGATGAAATATTTACCTCTTCTTCAGGTTCTTCCTTTTGATTTGATCAAAAGGGCTCCTTAGGTTGGCTTTCTAACTAAAGTAAGGCCTCTATGATTAAGGGAGGATAGTTGAGAGGGTATTTGGGCAGGTTTTGGCCGATACAAAAGGCTTTGAAGGTGTGAATTAGAGAGAAGGGTGAGTGCCATTTTATAAGAGGAGTGACGGGCACCTTAAGAAAAGATAGAAATATTATTTTATAATTAAATACTTTTCAGTTTCTAATGGATAAAAGGTGGATTATTTAAAGTATAAGTTGGGTATGGGTCTAAAACCACTCAAAAAATAGGTTTTAGACAGATTTGGGTCACTATAGTAACCTTATTCTTTAGATTTAACTCTTAGTTAAATAGTTTGACATTTACCATGTCTCTTTGTATATTTATATTATATGGTTAATAAACTTAATATATATTTCCAAGAGAACCCCAAGTATTTCCTTAATGATACACCTACCATTATATAAGTCTTTTTTCTGAACCTTATATTTTTAAGAATATAATATCAATTAATAATATAATATTTTCTTTAACAACTCTTTTATGTCAATTTTCACACTATTTGGTATTTTGTTTTTTATAAATTCATAACAGCATTATTACTTCGAAAACAATTCATCTAAACAGCCATAATAAATCATATTAACCTATAAAATTAGTTAAATTCATAAAAAGTCTTAAATTAAATTTATTTGGATATTTATAATATCAATTATTTTAATATTTCATTAATTAGGTAATTAATGCATCATCATTGTGTCATAAATAAATTAAATTATTTAATATCTAAAAAATATAAATAAAATACCATTATGTATTAAATAGTTTTATATTTCTAATGAATATTTTTAGTCTAATTTAACTTATTTTTAACCCTACATTAAAAATGGTTTCGTTATTAAACATTGAATTTAACACTTTTAACTCTTCTTTGAATTAAATAATAATAAATATCCTAATCTAATCCAAGTGAACCAAATAGGTTCATATTTTATTCATAATGTTGTTTTTTTTTTCTAATTATTCTTATCCAATAGAATTAGTACATGTTTTAGGGTAATAATAATATCATTTTTACCCTTAATTACCCTATTTACTTTGAATCATGGTAAAGAAAAGTAAAAAGTTATTATTCACCAAAAATTATTTTTATCCTATTGAACCAAATTTTACTCCTTTATATTAACCGTGTCTCTCGGATTTTCAAAATTCAACTCACAGAAGTGGTAAAATTATGTTTTATCTAAATTTGCAAATACTTCTAGGAGGTAGGTAAAAGACGGTAAAAAGTTCAATAAAATTTTTATATATCTAAACTTATTATAAACTGAATCCAATTAATTACATTGAACTTATATTGGTATTATGTATCTATTTTTACCTAAAATAAATTTAAATAAAATAAATAATTATTTAAATAAAAAGTCGGTTTTAAAAAATAACTCAGTGTTTTTCACTATTCATCAAAAATTGAATGTTTTCAGAAAAAATACCAAAAATTTACCCTAAGATAATTTTGATATTACAAATCCAAAAATGAATTCTATTTTACCAATTTCAAATCATATAAGTTGCATTAATTAATTTAAAATTAATTCCAGTTTTCAAAACCAAAAATCATATTTTTAAGAAATAATAACTATCAAAATATTGACACTTGTTTATGTCCAATTTCAAAGTGAAATTACATAAAATGACCATCATTGGATTAAATGGTAAAATTATAATTCAATTATAATTCCAAACCATTAAAATTTATAATTCAACACTATAAATTTTTTTCTTTAAAAAAGTTTTTTTCAGTTAAAATATAGTATTTTTCACTATTCACCCAAATAAAGAAGTTATCAAAAAAACCCCAAAAATTTATTGAAACTAAATTCTTATGTCCCGATTCTAAATAAGAAGTTTATTTTTTCAAATTTAATATATAGAAGTTTCAAATATTGTATTTAAAAAGGGTTCTCCATTAAAAGGTGGTAAAATTGCATTTTTTGAATAATATTTCTTTTATCTGAAAAAAATGAATTTGTTCTTACATTATATCTAAGAAACTCATAATATGGATTCTAAAATTATAATTATTATATAAAGTTCAAAATTCAGTTAATACTATTCATAACCGCTTTTGAACAGCTATTTCGGTAAGTCGTGGCGCGCTTGAACTGAGTGTTGCATGTAGTGCAAGTTATTGAATTACTTTGAAAAAATAACGTAGTATGAAATCTTGGGGGGTTACATCCTTAAATGAACTCCAAAGGCCTACATAGTCTATTATCATAAGATTTTTGATGACTCTGTGCAGTCTTCATCCAATCTTTGATGATCTTCACCTTCTTGGTCGTATCTCACACCAACACTAGGCCTATGAGTGTCTACTCTCCTAGGTCAATCCAACAAATTGGTGACTTGCATGGTTGCTCATGAAAAGCCTCAATTGGTTCCATACCGATGGTTGAATTATAACTTTTATTGTACACAAACTCCATTAGTGATAGTTTATCCTCCCAACTATGGCCAAATTCCAACATGAAAGCTTGCAGCATATCCTCCAGAACATAAATGGTCCACTCAATTTGTATGTCAATTTCAGGATGAAATATTGTGCTCAAGTGAAACTAAGTACCAAACACCTCTTGAAATCCCTTCCATAATTGGGATGTGAAGTGAGAATCATGGTCAGAAATTATCATCAATGGAACTCCATGGAGTTGGACTATCTCTTGAACATAGAGCCATCCAAAACTCTCTATTGAACACTGCTCCTGAATTTTAAATAAATGGGCCAACTTGGTGACATGTTTTACAATCAATTAGATGGAATCATGTCCCCTAGATGTATATGGTAAGACTATCAAATATTACATGGATATCTCATCCCACTTCCATTATGGAACCTTAAGGGGTTAAGCTAAACCCACCAGAACTTGGTGCTCATCCTTCACTTACTGACAAGTAATTCATCGAGAGACAAACTCTGTTTCTCCATTTTTCATCCCTATCCACCAAAACTAACATTAGAGGGCCTGGTACATCTTTGAGACACTAGAATGTACCACCAAAGGAGTCATATGAAACTCTCTCTAAACCTTCTCCCACTATTTCATTAGTACCATCATGTATCCTCTAAGAATAACAACATGGTCCCCACCTTAAAAAATACATCATGAGCATGTATAGTGGATATTTAAGTATTTAGGGTATCATAATCGATATCCCCAAAATGTGAATCCATGACTCACTGCAAGATAAGAGGGGTGAAAATCATCGACTATAGTTAATCTTCCCTATGTCTATCCATATATAATATATGCAATGAGGTAAACAACTCTAATGCCTCATTCAAAAATTACAAAAAATATATCCTACTGATAGAATATTCTACCACATTACCCTTCCCATGAGTATAGAAAATTTCAAAGTCATAATCCTAGAGTAACTCTATCCATCACCTCTATCTCAAGCTAAGAACCTTCTGAGAGAAGATATACTTGAGACTCTTATGATAATAGTAGATGATAAACCACTTTCTCATCAGGTAGTGTCACAAAATATTTAGTGAAAATACTACTATTGATAACTCAAGATAATGGGTCACGCAGTTCTACACATGTGTTCTCAACTGATGTGAACCATAGGAAATCATTTCTTTCCTCTTCATTAGAACACAACCAAGCCCGGTTCTTGATGCATCATATAACACTATGTACTTGAAACCCTCCTCTGAAAATATGAAGATGGTAGTTCTTGTAAAAATCTATCTAAACTACTAAAAATATTACTAGAACCTATCCATCCTCATGAAATATTGTCCCTTTCAATTCAAAACTATCATGGCTGATGATATTCTAGAGAAACCAGATATGAATCTCTGATAATTTATTTCCAACCCAAGGAATCTATGCACCTTTTTCAGGCTCTTGGTTGGCTCCCAAGCTAACACTACCTCGACCTTGGCCATGTCCACTACCACCCCATCTATTAGATAACATGTCCTATAAAGTGGAACTCCTGAATCCAGAATTGGAACCTCGAGATATTTCCATAAAGATGTTTCTCTCAGAGTATGTCGAGAACTATCCTCAAGTGTCTCATGTTCTCCTTTTTGGATATTGAGTACACAAGGATATTGTCAATAGAGACTACCATGAACCATTCTACAAAAGGCTGAAAGATCTAGTTCATGAGTCTCATGAACACTATTAGGGAATTCATCATGCCAAAGGGAATCACTAAGTTCTCATAGGGACTGTAGCGGCATCAGAATTTCATCTTCATTATATCCTCATCATGTACTCACAGTTGGGGATTAACTTGCCTAAGGTTAACCTTCGAGAACTATCATACCCCTCTTGACTGATCAAAAAGTTCATTGATCCTTGGTAGTGGATACTTATTCTTCATGATCACCTAATTCAAGTGTTTTTAGTCTACACAAAACCTCAAGCTCCCATCCACGTTTTTGGTGGACAAAACTGGGGATACCTAGTGTGAAACACTGGTTCTAACAAATCACTTCCTCTACAAGTCCTCCAAATTGACCCTCATCTCGAAAAGCTATATGGGAGTCATCTAATATGATGGAGTAGATATAAGTGTTATTATGGTGTGTAGATCAATACATAATTCTATCGCTCGGTCGGGAGGTAAACCTGGAACATCTTCAGGGAATACATCCTCGTACTCCACCACTGCTATAGGAAACTGGGAACTCATAAAATCCACTACACAAAGGGTCAGGCTTTCCAATTTATGAGTAATCTATTGTACCCCCATATAAAACCATTCATTCTACACTGTATGGGTTTCCATTTCACTAACAAAGGAAAATCTAGTTCCATAAATGTAGAAACACCGCATCCTCCACCTGAAACAATCAATATGGGCATGAAACGTGGATAGATATTATGTACCTAATATGACATCATAAGGCCTTATTTTCTTTATAAATAGATACCAATAAATACTATCACCTCTAAGAGTCATGTCACACTATCGGTACAAGTGTTTGATTGTTGATACTTCTCTAGTAAGAGTCTCCAAGATCAAGGGTCAAGCTATGGGATCAACTAAAATTTGTAAGTACCATAAAAGGTATGTGGAAAGAAAGGAATGACTAGAACCTATTTCTATCAGTACTATAGATAAGTTATAAAAGACATAGATCATTCCATGAATCATTCCTAGAGCCATTGGGGTGTAATCTTCGACCGCCTGAAGCTATCACCACTTCTATCCTCTAGCTCCCTGATCCTGGCATGGACCAACTTGGGATGGTGGTGGTGACAATTCAAAGCATCGACCACCTCCTTCTGCTCTTCTATATCTTCTTCCATGTTCTTATTTTTTATAATCTACCTTCTCCTACCTCTACATCTTCCTCAGAGGACCATCAATAGTTTCTCTATCAGTTATATGATTGGTTGAACAATCTTAGGTGAGGTGTCCCCTACCATCACATGAGTAGTGATGCCTCTCTCTAGGATGAATGGACCCACCCTATAGGACCTGAATCATAGATCCTCTATCCTAGGACCACCTCCTAAAATTTATCACATGTCAAGGTCCCAAAGACTTTTGTTGGCTCCTATCTTCTGAGGTCTCTTCTCATGTATTCCTTCTACTAGAAACCACTAATTGTATCTACTCATCCAAGAAAATCTTAACCACTAAATATCTCCCTATAACCCCATAACATGTAGGAATTCATAGAGGGATAAAACTCGATCATATTTATCTACACAGGCCTCGGTCTAAGGTATGATCCCTAAAGAACTGGTCTTGAACCATATTTATAGAGTTCCTATAATGGTTTTTAAACCTTGATGAATACTCAGCTATTGTTGTGATACCTTGATGGAATTGTAGAATCTCTTGGATATGTTTATCTCTCATCATATCTAGTGGGATATACTCTATAAAAATGCACTTTAAATCTTACCATGGTAGATTCACCTCTTCATAAGACTGGTCCACTAACCCCCACCATCACCCTGCTAAGCCTTGGAGAAGGCTCATTATTAAGACTCTCATCTATTATGCCAGTGTTTTGAACAAATGGAAAACTTGGGTATCTACCTTAATATAGTCCTTATCCACCTATGGGTTAGGCTAGACTTGGAACCTAATGGGTATATGTCACTGAAACTCATGAAGTTCTCTCAGCCTACGCACCTCATCACCTGGTACTACAGGTACCATGCATTGCTCTGTAGGTGGTGGTATAGCTGGTGCACCACCTAGAGGTAACATCTCATGAAGTGGTCCCTATATTGACTTCTCATCACTAAGGGGATCATCCTCATGATCATGGTGCTGAATCCTAGCTGGCATACATCATGAAGGCATCATGAAATAAACAAGATTTACCACAAAAAATTAGAATATTATGAGATATGACTCAAGAAGGACATGGAAACCACAACCCATTCCTATATGATGCATGTACCACTATTTCCCTACAACCAATTTTCTCATTTACCAAGTTTAAAAGTAGGTGATTAGAGTCCTGGTGTATAGATATGTCATTTTTCATACTAACATTGGATACCCTATCCTGAAATCCAAACACAATGCACTTAACATTATTTCCCCAAACCAATATCATAGACTTTGGTCCTAAAATATAATTGAATTATCTGATATCACTCTATCTTGAAATTTCCCAAAGGTTCCTATGCCATGACTTCCCAAACCCACATCCAATAAGCCAAGGGCTGGAGACTAGTGATGAGTAGACATATCACTAACATGGGAGTATTTAGCTTAATTACTTGTACACACACACACATCTCCAAGCCTATACAATGATGAAATATAAATAAAATTAAACAAATATTCATGAATACATATAAATCCTATATTCAGAGTATTATTGGATTTAAAGGAAAGTACAAAAGTGAAAATACAATCCCACCACAATGATTCTAAAAACAAGTCCAACTTGAAAGTAAAACTAGTACTTCTGACAGAATACCACAGGAACACATATTGGTATGTCTGGTCTCACTAAGAACCACCTGGTCCTAGTCCATCTAGGACTCTGTTAAAGGGTTGATCATCATCAAAATAAATGACACATGCAAGAAAATCTTGTTCATGGGTGAGTATAACAATACTCAAGAGAACACCCTGAAACCACAAATCATATGACAAAGTAAATATAGTTATATTTACACAGGTATATTTCTATAATACATATAACAAGAATATATAAATATACTCAAAAAAGACACATATTCTAAAGTTAAGTCAAAAACATAGTATACTAACCTAGGATTCTAGGTCGAAGATTCTACAAATAACTTGTTTGGGATAACACACTCCTGAGTCTGATAACACTGATGACGTCCATCCGAGAGGTTGTTCTTGTTGGGTCTCTTTATTATAAATTACATTCTGATATTCTGAAGAGAATATGATACATGTATTAGGATAACTCCCAAGGCCATTGGGTATACCAAAAACTAATCTGGATTAACCTACTAAGTAGAGGATCAATTCCTGCATAGTGTTGGTCATGATGATACCAATAACTCCACCTATGGAACAGAGATTAATAGAGGATCTCACTCTAGGTCTCACGAAGGGATTCCAATGACTCTATCTAAGAAGTAACATTGAAGGGATCTCTATCCTATGTATATGATAAAATTTCATACCAACCTTCAGGGAAATGATATGGGGAACTCACTTTAATAAAAATTATCCAAGATATGGAGGAAAAAGGATCCAATACATGTTTTATAAAGTACACATCATGTATAAGGGGTTATATTTCATGTCCCTTAAACCTGGGTCCTACCCATGTAAATGGCCTATGTATCATGCTCGTGTCCATGTAGAAGTACATGTAATTTCATCTTCTTGTGTACTCTTCTCGTGTTCCAATACACGAATTATCCCATGTACTTGTGCCCATGTACCGATACACAACTTAGTCTATGTACTTTGGTCTAGGATATGTCTATGTATAGGAGTACATGGCATGCTCTAACCCATATACTCAAACCCATTTTTGTGTACCCTATGAGGTACATGCCAAGTCACTAGGTAGGGTTCACATGTCATGCGATAGGGTCACATGGAATGTTATACATAACTACCTCCCAAAACTCTATCCATAACTAGGAGGTTCCCACACACTGTGTAATACGAGATTACACATCATTTATATCAAAAAAAAATTATAAATATTATTCTTCCTTCCATACATGTGTGTGCCTCTGTCACCTCAGATATTGGATTCAATCAATTTAGAAATCAAGGATCTTCCACAATTGAACCTCACTATGGTCATTCATCATATTTCAACCCTTAAATCTATTCATAAATCAGACTAATTCTTCATTCTTAGTTTCATTACGAAGAACATAAAAATATGGTATCCAAAAACATCTTATATGTCACCTCTTCTATCAGCACACCACTATCATTTTCTGTTGATCCTGGATCTACATAATTGGATCATTGTGCTAAGAAATGGGTGTGCATGGATTGATTCATAGAGATGTTTCAAACCACAGGACAAATGAAGAACTTCTGTGGTGAATAAAGAATTAGGGGAGAAAATGCACGACCATATATGTGGAGAATGAACATCATCTAATGTTTGTGTTTTTATTTATCTATCACCATTAGAATAAAAATGAAGATTCCATAATCACAAAAAAAATATCCTAATAAAATCTCTATAATAAAACCCATCCTTCAATACACACGATTCATGAATCAATATATTAGTTGATTGATTCATGTTCATCATAAAAATTAAGAGTGGGGAAAGAATCCAATAAAATAAACATCCTACCTTTATTTAGATCAATCACTAATGAAGAACGAATAGTCATCATTGTTGTTGGTGAGATCCTTTGATTCCTTTGCATGTAGATCATCGATCTATGATATGATTGCCGTACGTATAAGGGGGATCCTATAATTATATCTCAAACATCACTCCAATGGTTCCAGGATTATGTGGATAAACCTATAATTACAACATAATATTCCATTTAAATACACATCATTTTCTATATCAAAAAAATAAATAATATAATTTATCTAATTATTTTCTTCATTTCTACGAACGTGATAACTTTTCCACAAATGACTTGTGTCGAATAATGTCATGTAATACCTAGGGTAAAACCCATGTTCTAAACTAAATGGTTCCCTTGGATTTATAATATGATCCCCAATTTATAATTTACCCAAATTTTTTAGGAAAACTGTGCATGGGTGATATTGAATATACTTCATATATTTTAAATATTTATTTCACGCACACCGGGCCTTAGAATCACACATCCTCTCGGTGATTGATATTGAAAATAATCTATACAATATAAAAAAACAATACATGGGAAATATTATTCATTACATAATACCTAAAGAGGAGGCCCATATTGGGGGAATTTTTAATTACGCTAATGGCATGGTCAACTCAGATCTCTATGACCACATGATTCATGCTCGATCTAAAAAATAAGAGATGAAAAAATATCAATCACATTAAATGAGAGAAAAAAATTATATTTTATGTGGATTATGCATTGAGGTTTCCATTATATGATTAATTAGAAATATATCCCTCTGAAGGAATGACTCATGGTGAAATATAGACCTTTGAGAAAGAGAAGATATGTTCAGGTATTACAACTAAAAATTGGCCCATGGAGAACGTATTTAGTTCTTAAACCTAAGGAGGATTCCCATATTAGACATATTGGAGCTTAAAAGAGACACTTATTAGACATATTGGGGCTTACACCATGAATAAGGCCCATATTGAACATGTTGGGGCATACACATAAGAAGGAGGCCCATATTGGATATCCCACTCCCAGTCTACTGGTGTATATGGGAGAGGATATAGAAAATTGTAGGGATGTATATTCTTGAAATAAATTTCAAAGGATTACTCTATGAGGTATACACTATTCTCCTCACATCAATAAACATAGAATAAATCCATCATCAATCTAGGAGAGACTTCTCAAGAATCCTCCTGATAGGGACATGCATTATCAAGGGAATCCAAGACTATTATCCCCCCTAGGAATCTAACTATCTAGGGGAATAATTATCAATCCTCCTTTTATCAAGGTAATACATGATTGAAGGTGTGTGCACTGGTTTGTGCACTATTTTGCATGCCTTGATTGTTCAAATATTTTGGCTTCAAAGGAGGTTTTGATTTTTCCTTTTCAAGTTTTTGACCTTTGGTGAAAGAAGTCCATATAGTTCGTTTGGGTTGAAATGTCCTGATTATATTTCTCAATTGAAAACCTAGAATCAAAATCTATAAATGATTCAAAATAAAATTTATAGAAGCATCATTATTTGAGGATACAACATATTTTTGGCAAACACTTTTTTTGGGTTGATGGATCATGCGGATGTACCTAACCATTTAAGGAAACCGTAGGAGGTAACCATATACTAATGGAATGTGTGATAAAGGTGGACCACATAAGGTGACCACAAAAGGTTATCTATGTGATACTATCTATATAAGACTCTGATCATTCAACTGTGTGATATTTCTATCCTCTAACTATATAAAATACTAATATCACGTGATTGCATTATGATCACATGAAGAGTCTCATGTGGAATGATTTTTTGGGCTCTGATCATATGGACATCTCAAGTGTATTGTTTTTATAAGGAAGCCTAATGTTGGAATTTTAATTATTTATTGTTATTATATTTAGGATTTGGTTTTACTTATATAACTTATAAATTTTCCAAATATAAAATCTAAGCCCCTAATTATCCCTTTTCATCTCCTCTTTATTAACTAGTTTTTTCCTTTTCTCTCCCCTTTCCCAAAATATAAAATGGGTCATTTATCATAAACCCTAGTGATGAGGCATGGGAAACCAATAAGTAACCATCGTTGGCTAGGTGTCCCACATGAGAGGATAATGTAATGTGTTCACAGGATGTGTCTATCACTGAGTCACAAAATATGGGGTTCTAATTCTATTAGGATCTCTGCACCTCTAAATCACATAAGAGGGTTATGTCACAAGATCATATAAGAGTCCATTTAATGATTCACATAAGAAGAGGGGGTTATGTGGTTATGTGATAGCTCTATCTATGATATTAATAATATGAAGGTTCTTATGTGCTCCAAGATATTCTTACATGAAACAAACTATTTTTTATGGATGATTTTTTCAGTTTGATCAATAACTTTAGGATTAATTAAAAGGTATATTATAAGAATACATTAATCCTATTTTGTTTTTTTATCTCCTACCACAAAGAGGGAATAAACATCCCTTTAAATGTTTTTAATATGATGTGTTTTATTCCTTTTACATTTTTAAATTAGCAATATTTTCTTATTCTGTATGAGGTTTTGGCCTAGAAACAAGAGACTACCTTCTACCCAAGATTCAAGTTCTAGGTTTTTAGCTTTGTGTGTAACATGTCTCTTTCTTTTAGTGTTTTAAGGTAATATAAGTTAGAACATTAAGGTTGGTGGTTATGGTTAAATTCATTTGGATAAAATGAGGCCAAAGATTAAGTTTATACCACTTTAAAAAAAGGTTAAGATAATATTTTTACTAAGGGAAAGGTAAATAGTGTGAATAGAGAGGCCAATTCTTGTAATAATAGCTTTAGGAGAGGTGCACATGGTTTAATGTCACAGTTCTCTAAACAATAAGGCTGATGTTTAAGGTCGTATAGATTTGACCAAAATGAAATTTTATGTGAGGCGGTAATGGTAGAATTAACCCCAAATGAATAGTGGTATCACCACCAATTTGGGCTACCCTAGCTAGAAAATGGTGTACACAATTTAAGGTCTTAGTGTTGGGACCACAAATATAGGGCGTGATATAAAAACCCAAATTGGTCTTAATAACTAGGAGTTATCTAAGCCCATTAAAGAATGGATGAAACAATGTAAATCTTAACATGATTTATATGAGTTAGGATGTGATTAAATGGAACAATCACGTTGTGGGTGACCTCTAACAAAAGTTAAAATAATGAGTTCCATGATAGTATTGTTAAGTGAACATGAGGTTAGAGGATCTTATCCTAAGGATAAAAATATTCCATTGGTTAGTTATTCATAAATGGCAGTATAGATATGATTAACAAGTATAGGTTTCCATTTGAAATTATATATTCTCATTACTAATAGACAATAATGTTTTATATTGATTCAAAAACTTAAGTTGTGAAGTGTGGTTTATGGGAATGGGGTATTCAAAAGATATTGGGACACTCCAATCCAAAACTAACCAAGGTTTGTCAATAATGGGATATTAAAGGAGAGTAGAAGTGTATAATGAACCATGAATGAGTCTGTAATACATGATTCAAATTTCACTACATATCTTAAAATGATAGGAAGCAGGCCACAAATTTTTATCATCAAAGATATGCCATCCTAGTATAGATACTAATATGGAAATACCCAACATTAATGAAGGTATCATACACTGGGATAGGGGTTTAAAATTAATAAAATCTACTATTGGGTCCAAGATAAGTATTCTGAATATCACTATATATCCTATAATAATAGGAATCACGTAACACATAGTTCTTATATGGTTTCTCTATATAGATTTGATTCATTTTTATGAGAAAATAAAATGGTTTCTTCCCATTGTAGGGATATTGTAGAATACCTGACATGAATTAGTAAAACCCGTACACTTCGATAAAGTGGGGGATAAATGGGTATGATATATTCTAGATGGATCCAAGATAATTGGTTTGGGTGTCACTATGTATCCTGTAATGACATAAATCAAACCACGTGTAATTTTGGAAAAGGATCTTCACACATATTTGGATCATGTACAAGAGAGGATGGAAATAATATGTGGGTTAACTAGTGAGTGAGAATATCTTAACACATGACATGAGTTAATAAATATCTCATCATTAGGGTAGAATAGATCTTGGAATCTATGGTTGGGCTAGTAATTATAGTTAAAAACATCACTATGTATCCCATGAAAATAAGAATTTATCCACATGTAGTTCATAATACGGTAATTTTTTAAAAAAAATTGTATTATTAGAACCATAAGATATCCATATGATGATACCTATATTGGAGATATGGTTCCCATTGTACGGTGTCTCTATGTATAGTTAATATAGATTACCCATCAAGAATGAGGAATTCCCATGCACTGAGAGAGCTTGGATGAAGGTGGATTTTTGTGGCTAGATAGAAGATAAGTGATCTGGATGTCACTATGTATTATGTGGAAATATGAATCAATATAAATGTAATTATAGTTATGGATTATCTACACAAATTTGACTTATATGTAGAGAAAATTTATAATGATATCATCCCAAGGCTACGTTTTGGGAGGGGAATTCCCAAGATTAATTGATGGAGTCTTTGACTTTAAGTAATAGTCTTGGAAAATAGGGGTATTTTATCTGATAATAGGTTCATAGACAAGGAAATATACATTGAATACTATTACATAAATCATACTTAGATGTAATGGAATTTAATTATCTAAAATTGGCCACTTCAATCAGTTTAAGGGTCATATGGGGTGGACCATATGTCATGCAGTTTAAGGTCATGTGGCCAGGACATAAATGTCATGTAGTTTAAGGTTTCATGATGACAACCATTATGTATAGGGTTTTACATAAATTAAACTCGTGCACAAAATGGTATGTAATTTTCTTAGTTTTAGTTCAGTAAATTATTGATGTCCTAGATATCCATATTATAGATGGGGTGTTTAATAATGGTGAAATTTAATTTTGAATCCCATATAAGAAATTTAAATTTCACTACATATCTAGTAATAATAGGAATCAATCCACACATGGTTCTATAAAAAAATATCTATGTATATAATTGTATTTTAGGGTTAATAGGGAATATTCATTCTAGTTTCAGGTTTTTATGGTATACCTAACATGGATAAGTAAAATATTAAGCACTAAAATTGAACATGATGAAATTTTTTAATAGAACTCAAGTAGGAAACCTAGTTTTCACTATATATCCAAAGATAATAGGGTTCAATATATATTTAGTTCTTGAGTATGATGTGGTTTCGTCCAAGTATAGGTGGAAATTAAAGGAAACTAAAAATTAATCAAGAGGAACTCATACACTAGGATTGAGTTAAATATTATATTAGAAAAGTATTTTTTATATAGACTCGGGATAATAGATTAATGCATCATTATATTTCTTGTTATAACAAAAATTAATCCATATATAGTTTTTGAGGGATTCCTTTTTAAATATATAGCTCATTTGTAGGGAAACTAAAATGTTTATGTCCTTTTATGGAGTCATTGGAGAAAACCCTACATGAACAAATAGAGTCATAAACTAAAAATTCTTACATAATCTAGCTCATACATAAGAGAAGTTAGTTCATATAGAACAACCCTCTCTAAATAGTTTAATCCCTCGAAGGATGGACAATATGTCATGAAATTTAATTTCATATTACAAGTACTATCATGTCTTGAAGTTTATGGTCGTATGACTAGGACCATAATGTCATGCAGTTTGAGGTCATGTGACTAGGAAAATTTCCACGTAATTCAATTTCATGTGGGTTGGACTTTATTATACACAGTTTAAGTTAATGAATCTAGGACTTATATGAACATAACATGAAACTATACAAATTATTTGTTGAAAAACTTTAATTTATAATAGTAGTGATGCACTCTCCATCCATTATAATCAAGAAGTAATCTATATTAGAGTATACCATATCTATAGAGTATAGTCATTCCCACTTCAACTCCTATTTTATGTATTTATTCCCTTATATAATGGGAATGATCAAATCCAACATTTTGTTTCTTATATGAATGAGTGAAGATGAACCATCTTATTTAATACTTGTGTGATTTGATTTTGAAGAATCTCAAGGTTGTGTAGTGTGTGTAACCTTTTCCCATCGATTTCCTATAATTCATCAAACGATATCTTAGGCTACCTATCTTAAGATATATGATTATAGATGGTGATGTAAAGTGAGGTAAATTAACCTTCATTGAGAAAAACTACCTTTGTACCATATATAATAGAATATGGGGTTTCCTTTGGGGAAGTATGGGTTGTGGTGTGTTAATTCCATAAATCACACAAGATTTTGTTTGGACAAAAATTATTCTCTTTGTCCACCATATTTTGAAGGATATTAGATAGATTTTTATTAAAGGCATATATATATATCCATTTTCTATTTCATTATAGTAAGATAAATGGTTATACTAGATACTGTACTCCTAATACAACATCTTAAATTCAAAATCACAAAAATTGGTTTCACTATCCATCAATATTGTGTAAGGGAAAAAATATTTTGATGATAATAGACTTCACAAAATTAATGAAAATTTTTGTTCCAACTTTATTGAGGGGAATTAATTATACCCATTTGGAGAAGAAATTAGTGTTAGTAAGAATAAACATAAACATACTAGTAATGGTTTGAGGGTAAATACCCATGAAAGTTATCCACTTTAAGTAAAATGTCCAAGAGTATTTAGAAATGTGTAATAATTATATTGGTTAATGGATGAAATTGGTATGTATCTAACAAGAATGAAACTTATTTTTAAATTTCATATAATTCTATATCATTTAAGGCTATAAGTGTCTAATTAACTTGATTTGGAGGAAGAGATCGATTCTTGGTTGGTGGTCACTATAAGAATCATCATATACATTCCACATAATAGCTAGGGTCTCTACTCCTTTGAAACACATAAGTAGAACTCCATAAAAACCTAATTTATATAGGACCTTTATGGAATTTAAATCATCATAAAGGATGAAATATTCTACCCATTGATATGTTTTTTCCATTCTTCTAGATCTAGAAAGAGGATCCCACTTTGGTGGTAATCAATTATGGGAGCCATTTAGTCATTTTTTGAATCATTTGTTGAGGTTAAACGCTCACCTTGATCATTTTTTGTGCCAATTTCATTGATTTATTCCATATAATTATTGATAAATGTATAAACCACCTCATGGTGTGCAATGTGAATGTATATCTTGTCTTTTCCTAGATCTGTTAGGCTTATAATTGTATTGTCTAGTGTATCTACTTGGTCCTTCTATGAACACAAAATGTGATAAAGTGTTGTCTCCGAGGGGAATTCAACCATAAAACCCACACATAATCAATAAATGTAATCTGATATTATTTATTTAAGACATAATTACCATTAATTTTCTTGATCAACAACTCATAATCGCCCTTAATATTTAATCAGTTCACTAAAATTTTCAATTCCAGTTCCCAACCTATAATTTTTTCCTATTGTTCTTCTTCATAAATGGTACATCCTTATAACTATGGGAAGGAATAAGGAATAATAAATTTTTTTTTATTTGTGAATATAATCCCTAAGCTGACTATATTTATATTTAGATTTTCCATTATTCTACTTGTTGGGATCCTAGATGGTCTATCTAAGTACATATCCCATCCTTCGTAGATTTCATTGATGGATGGAACCTCTTCCCTGGGTAGATCTATGTCTCATATAGACTTATCTATGATAATATTATGTATGAGGATATATTCTAACACTTTCCCTTTTATTTTCATATAATACAATAATTATATGTCAAAATAATATAGAATGACCACCCACTATGCTAGATTTCGAGTAAACATTAGTAGACTAAGATTATATTTGAGTGGATCAACATGAGAGATAAAGTGGACCTTTTGGTGCTAAAAATATTTTCTTAGCATTTTAACTAAGAAATTTAATTCAAAAAAGTTCTTATTTATATTTTAATATCAGGTCTCAACGTCAAAAATTGTCATGTTGAGATAATAGAGATTATTATCCTTGACTACATCTTCTAAGTAAGGAGTGAATGAATAGATTATTATAGTGTTTCCACATAGAGTATGATATATTTTCCTTCAATAAGAATAATCAACACTAGTGGATGTCACGGATACTACTTGAGATCATCAAATAATTTATGAAAATATTCATCCCATTAATATGTGACTCTTTTCTATATCAACTTTTTTAAGTGAAATTTTTTTTACAACAATATTGGCTATGAAGAATCATATTTAAGAAAGTTGTATATAGATTTTGATCAATTCCATGAGGTTTTGAGGGAAATACATATCAATGTTAAGTAATTTTTCTGATGTTACCGTAAAATTTCATTTTATAGGATTCATATTCAAGTTGTGTTGTCATAGTTTATTGAAAATTGCCTCAATATTTGAATGATGATCACAACATTGTTAATATTTGACCTCTAGGTAATCTATATAACACTCCGCTATTTTTTCAAAAAAAATCTTGAAAATATGGTTCATGGTATATTGTTATGTATTGTCAATATTCTTCAATCAAAAAGGTCGTCACTTAGTAATAGTATACCCCTTAGGGTGCCATATATATAGTGGCCTCTTCATCTCTGGGGGATATTTGGATCTAGTTATAACCTAAATACCCATCCATAATGGAGAGGGATTGGAAGTCAAACCTTACATTTATTAATAGTTCTATGATCAAGACTCGGAAATCATCCTTTAGGTAGTGATGATTGAGATACTTAAAATCAATACAGGCCATGATTTTCCTATTTCGTTTCTTAATGGGTATGATGTTCATGATACCCTTCAGATATTGAACTTCCTATATAAAGTTTGATTTTATCATCTTAACAACCTTGTATTATGCTTTGGGGTATGGATTGGATACATTCTCATTATTTCCTATTTATAGCCACGATGGTCATCTAATTGACCCAAATTATGGGTATCCACCTAGGGATATAAACTATGTATTTCTATATAATTACATGAAAATAAATCTCAGTGCTACTTTAAGAAATAGATGTATTTTTATTAATCTTCATGAGTCATCAAAACATTTTTCAATGTATTTCATGGATTCTTCTCCATAACTAGATTCACTTGTCTAAGTTTATCAATGATAGTCCATGTTCCTTCTTAGAATTTTAGAGGGGGATATTTTATCTATTTTTACTATTATTCCCCATATTCAAGGGAACAAGATACCCTGGATCTAGTATATTATGTGGGGAAATTTTTTCTTCGATCATAATCAAATCCTACTTTCAAATAGATGGGTTCATCAAGTGCAACCAACACCATGTGAACAAGAGTGAATTTCCCTAAGCCACATGCTCTTCTACTTGGATTCATGTTTAATTGAATGAAGATCCATGGTTGTTTCTTCAAAATATCATTTAGAAATATACTATATTAAAGATTATTTTGGAGAAAGATTGATCAGTAAGGAAAGTGGAGAGGTATTCTCCTCTATCAGTGGTAGATGCTTAATGGAAGCATATTCTTACACCTCTTATGAGAGTAAAGTGATTGGAAAATTTATTAAATTTACTAATGTGACCAACATGATCTAATTACTCCTTATATCTGGTCTTTATACTTTAATCTAATTGATGTTAAGAACAAAATATTCACCAAGTTCACTCTATACATTAAGAAGAGTGAATTCTAGGCCATTTAGTGAAGAAATCTATGTGTATTTATTTAAAATTAAATACTTCCCATCCCTTTTACAGTACCTTGTGTCTATGTATTAATATTAACAAGAAATAAAAGGATATCTATCACTATATAGTATCCTAACTTTCATATTAACAAATAATTTAAGGATTTATTGATATGAATGAGCGCACTACTTCATTCATAGTAATTCATAACCTTCCCAGTAATACATTGAAATTTGTGTCTTGATGGACAACCATGACTTCATATTTGAAAACAATCACAAAATTGGGTTCTGATCTTTATCCTACTAAGGGCCCTTTATTTTCTCTTTTCATACCCCAAAATTATCAATTTTACGGGATACAAATCATCCTCACTATGGCCTAGATATTGAAGTATTATGATTGATATTGATATCAGAACCATTAACTATTAGGGATCGATGTATGTCGATGTAATCGATATTTCCATATATATTTAGGGCCCTAATATTCCCATGTATATCAGCTTCTTGACCGAGTTATATGAATGAAATGACTATATGGAATTTAGAAGATTCATAATTTTTGTGATATTTCTTAGATTTAACAAGTATAGTATTGAACTCTGTAAGTCTATAAGGAGTCTCAATATGGGGTTTACTAAGTTTCATTGAAAGATGAAGGGAATCTAAGATCGATAGATTTACTGTGAAAACAATGAGGTACTTCAAGTATCATACATATGGACTAGTTTTCTATACTTACTTCTATAAGGTTTCACCTTCTTTAGTTGGTGATTGGATTGTGGATATAACCACACATTTACCTTTATCTTTAGATAAATCTCACCAAGTAGGTGGTAATTGGATGTTTAAAGGAGTTCCTATGTCATGATTATACCTCTGATGTTGGGTACATATTCCTTCTTCATGAATTTCTATGTGGACAACTTTCCAAATAGATTCCTCTTCAACATTTACTTCTGTATTGATGCCAAGTTTTATGTTATTTGTGGGAATGACATTGAAAACATTCACTAACATGAATCCTGTGGTGAGAAAAAAGTATTCAACCATATTAAAGTAGTAAGGGGAATTATCACGTTCTAAATATCCATTAAGGAAAATATTGTAATCCTATTTGATATATAGTTTCTTAAAAGACCACTTTGACTTGTGACCTTTGCGGGGTTTGGAGTTTTCTTATTGATTGTCCATTTAAATTGATCTTCATAATTTCATCATAATTGATTCCCAAGTAGATTTCACTAAAGATGCTCCTAATAAAGGAGATAGATCATGAATTAAAAGAAAGTATGGGGAACTTCCTATAAAATCACTCCCAGTATGGAAAAGACCAACTTCATTAGAAGTTGGGGAGATAATAATGCCCCCATCTCTATGGTCAGTGGTGAATTATTCATTTTCACCATCATTGCCTTACCACACTATGTATTTTATTATTTTAGGTGTGGTGGTAGTGGTAAAAACTTCATCCCTCCCAGTGTGTTATGGTTTCTCCCATACCTCTATTGAGGATGCTACTATGAACTTCTTGTCCATCCAGTCTCCTATCTCAGAATGATCTAGATGCATCACATTCTAGAGAAATAATTGTTCACTATCAAGGGTTGTTCTACTATTGTAGAGTTGGTTTTCCTCAAATGAGAGTCATGTTTGACTATATTGATAGCCTTCTAGAGGATCATTTTGATGTATTACTCCTAGTGAGTACATGGTGGGGTTTCATTTGACAAACCAACTAGAATGTATAGACCTAAGGCCTAATACATTGCCTAAAAGGATGACATTACAAAATCAGATCCAAAATGAATCTTTTTTGTTAAGTATTGTGATAAAATATAGAGCTTTGTATTTCCCCACACTTAAATATGCATGTCAGGTGGGGTGCTAGTGAATATCTAGTGGAGTTCTTTTATACTACTAATGTGGGAATGTTGGAGGCACTCATGTTGTTTCCCAAACTTAGAATTTTGAACCACTAAAAATAATTTCATGTAAACATTATGAAAAAGATCATTTATCATCTTGAGATGGTTACTATACTCCTAAAAAGGCATTTATCTAGTCTTTATATATTGGAGAGTCCCCCAAGAGTTTTGATAAGAGTAGGGTACGCATCCATTTTTAATTTCTTGGAAATATCATATTGATGAGTGGCCATAGACTAGAACATAAATAGTATTCCATCCTCATAAAATTTATTCTACATGAAAATAGAGTTCTCTTCCACTTTGGTTAGGGGTTATTCAACATTATCTAATTATAATGTTCATTTATATAGTGTGTTTTCAAGGGTATTAGGGTAATTTAGAATGTCCTCAATTTCATAAAAGGGTGTACAGTCTGGTGGAGACATGGATAATGATCATTTACTTTGATTTCCCCTTGGTGGGTATAAGATATCTAATATTAGTGATTAGGTTCTCGGTGTAGCTGGCCTCGGTTTCTGAAGTGACTCTCAATATTATGGAAACTTCATAGTAGTTTTTACATAAGTAAGGATATTGTGCTAAAAATTAAGTATTGTGAGGTGTGTATTCACAATGAGCTCCATGTGGAGGACCTCTATTGGTGATTATTCAATCACCATCATAGGGAGGACCTCCATTATAGCTAAATGTTCTATTATAGGGAGGAACTCTAAAAAATACTATATGGGAATGACATCTAGGGTTTTTTACTTATTTTCCATGGGGAGTAACTTCATGGATATTTCTTTGAAAATTAACTTCATGGGTAGGAACTTCATATCAGTTGTTTCCTTAATTATGGGAAGGGCCTCTACAACATATACCCTAGAGAGGACCTCCATTGTTCTCATCTTAGTTTCTAAAATAAGGACCTCATTAGTTATTGAATTTTGATGAGTTAAAAATGGTAGTACCTTCTTACCAGTCGATATTCATGTTTTGAGGAGGACCTCTATAATTTTAATCATTGGTAGGACTTTTTTGACTAATGATCTTCTATTTGTTACTATGATTAAGACCATCACGGTTGATATTTTTAGCATTATGGGGAGTACCATCATGATAGGAGCACTAGGGAGGACCTGAAAATTTGTTATATATGGAGTTTTGGAGAAGAACATCATAATTAATTCTCTAGGGAGGACCTATAGATCTATTATACATATCACTATAGGGGGGGAAATTATTGTAGATTCTATTAGGAGTCCCTATAGAGCTATTGGATATAGTTTTGGGGGAGTACCTTCACAACAGTAGTTTCCTATTCTCATGTATGAGGATATGTCAGATACTTAGGCCACTATTGGAGTATGTTGATGAGCCTCAAGGATATTAATATCCCTAAGAGTAGATTGAATCTCTTAGATTGTTGATTTCCCTTAGTGATCTATACTTCTGGACATTCTCAGTCGATAGACAGGGGTTGGAACCTAGATTATAATTGAGGTTACATGGTGTAAAAATAATCCTTCATAAGTATGATCCCACCTCAGTGGATCCTAGGTCATCATCAGAATATAACAAAAGGATTAATTTATTTTTATCAGAATATGTTGAGGGGATTCATCATTTTTCATTGGAATATGATAATGGGATTCATCATTTTTTATCATATTATGTCGATATGCTTCATGGGTTTTCATCATAATATACTAATGGGATTCATTAGTATTTTCTGGAATATTCTAATAAGCTTCATCAATTGTTGTTAGAATATACTGATGGATCTTTTTTTATTGTAAATATATTCCAACAAGCTTTATCAGTTTTCATCAGAATATCCCAACAAGTTTCTTAGGTTGAAATAAAGATATACCAACAGGATCAATTGGTTTGCATCAAGATATTTTGTTGAGATTTATCAATTTTTAATAGAATATACTTAATATATTCAAGATATTCCATTAGGATATATTTATAGGTTTCATTAGTTACTATTGGAATATTCTGATAGGATCTATGGTTATTATTGTAATATTTCATCAAGCTTCATCTATTTCCATCATCATATATTGATAGGCCTCATAAATTACCATTGGGATATTTCTTCAGGAATCATGGGTTTTCTTTGAAATATGTCATCGGGGTTCATGGGTTTCCTTTAAAATATATCATTAGGACTCATCATTTTTCATCAAGATATATATATGGGATTCATTGGTCACTATAAAAATATGTTGACGGGCTTTATTGGTCACCATCGGAGTATGTGAGCGGGCTTCATTAGTCATCATTAGAATATATCATTGTAATTTATTGGTTATCTTTAGGATATGTCAAAGGGATTCATCTATATCCATTGAAACATACCAAGAGGATTTATGGGTTTTTATAGGAATAAGTATATGTGCCTTTTCTTGAGCTTAATTAGTCATCTTCCCTTAGGGATACCTCCTTATGGGTATCCTCATTTGAAAACTGGGGTTGAGATATTTGGGGAGACCTCCTTAGTATATTTATGTGGGTTGGGGTTGTGTGTCCTTGTAAATGACAATGATTAGAGAGAGCCTTATTTCTCAGCTCTCGAGTGGCAATGGGGATGTGGTTGAAATGCACCTCCATCTCCATAAGATAGGGGAGGTAAGTGTTTCTATACTTCAGGGACAAGATCTTAAATCATTTTTATGTGACCATATGGGTCACTTGATTTTCCATATCATGTGTGGATTCGGCACCTATAGGATTTCATGAGTATACTCCATGTTTTGGATGGATCCATTGAGTTGTTACTCCCATACCAAAGCATTCAACAACTAGAGTTAGAGTAAATGGGTTAGTGAAAGTGTGCATCTAGGATCTAGGGCCACATATTTCATCATAGATAAGGTGTATGAACTGGGTATTTTATAGTGATGTATAGTAGCTTAAGGTGACTTGTGATTACTATTATCACATTCTAGGATATTGACAAGTGATAGTGAACATGATGATTCCATTTGAATGAATTTTGAAATTATAAAAGGGATAATAACCAAAAATAATAAACTTGTTAGTGAAATATCAAAGGAAAATGTTTATAGTCAATCTATCTCTTTCATGGGTAAATAATTTCACATAAAGTTCACTATTGTATTATGACCATTCCTATGAATTTTGAGTTACTTTGGACCTTCGTTCCAATGGAAGATGGTCACTGGGACATACCAGGATCACTTTGGAATGTTTTTTAGTCAATAGTAAGGGAGTTTGGTTCATTCCTTAAGGGTAATTATTTACTTTTCCAAGATTCTCTTATATATTTAATACATATTCATGAAATCCTTCCTTTTAAAAATAATTTTCACCTTAGTCCTGAAAGTGATTATTTATTACCATGAAACAATGTAAACATTTTTATGTATCAGAGGTTCTCCATATATCTAATGTGTGTTGGTTATACTATGGTTTAAAGATGCACTACCTAGAATTATATAATTTATTGACATCCCAGGAGGTGATATATGTTTTTGGGTTGAGATAATACCCATGAGATGGGATTCATATATATCCCTATGAAGGGAATTAGAAATCATATAGTTTGATCCCACTTAATGGGACACTTCATTCCCTTTAAGTTCATGTTATAAGGAACATGGTGGTTCCTTTTAATGTTGTATGACCATGACCAACTGAAATACCTTTTAAGTATATATGTCTGTAACCGATTAAAAGTAGTTTAAAATCATTTGGAATAGAATATATTCCATGCAGTTTGAAGTCATGCATCTAGAACTACTAGGTGAGGGGTATCTAGCAATGTTTTGTTCACATGATAATCTCTTTCTAGTTAATCATTTCTATTGGTAACTAAATAGGATAGGGTATGGTTAGGTCTTGCACTCAGAAGAAGGCCCGTGATATTTATGGCTCATTGATGGGGGTATAAGGATGAGATAATCAATGAATATATGCTTGGGAATTATACATGGTGGGAGAATCATATATACACATCCAACTCTTGTATATAAGTAAATAGATGGATCAATATGAGTAGACTCATGGGTGATTTGACTTAATAAATAAGGTTTGGTACTTACACCAGTTCGGAGGCCCATATACATCTTTGTCTCTCTATCGCATTGATTGGATGTTGGGATGCTGATATAAGTTGTCCAATATGAGAATATTGAGCTAGGGTAGGTTTCACTTTTATCCTAATGATTGGGGACCTCATTATCAAGGGAATATATATGACAACCCTGCTTTTACTACGAACTTAAACATGATTTATTACATAAACTATTAACTTGATACAGCATGGAAGATTGAGAGGTCTAGTGTATTCGGGGATTAGGATCATTAAATAACAACTTAAAACATGAAATAAAACATCTTTATTGAAAACTTCCTTTACATGACAACTACATTCCCTCGTACTTAGCATTGCATGGGATAACCTGAAGACATGCATAAGAAAAGGGTGAGCTATAAATCCCAGTAAGGGAATAAACATTGAATACATGAGGAGTAAAATACATGTTAGACAATAGGAATATCAATAGATCACAAGAGAAACGTGAACATAAAGGCATGATAAATCATGATAATCATAACATGAAAATGTGGCAACAACACTTAACATGGAATTAGCATGAGCCAAGGCTAATTGCACATGGAGCATGAGTAAATCCTCATTGCACATGAAGCACGAGTAAACCCTAGTTTCACTTGAATTAGAATGAGTCAACACTCATTTCACATGACATATCATGATACTATACTTTACCCAATGCATTAGAGTGCTATAAAGGCGCACCCTTCTTAAACATTTCATTTCATGTATAAGTGTGCCACATGGTTCATAAAACATGAATTTATAAAACATAATCATTTATTCCACGATAAATTAATGTGGAATTCATACATGAAACATTATAATCAATAATTAAATGTTCATAAACGTGAATTACCTTGATGGAGAAATGGGCATGGTATTCACTACACAATGACATTGGCTTAGAAAATTGGTGCGATTTCGGAAGCGTAACGACGTGACATAAGAATTCATAAAAGTGGTTGATGAGAGAGAAAGGGGTTCCTCATCATATTTAAATGTAATGTAAAGTAATTAGTTTATATAGATACATATCCCAAAAATTTTATTGTAATTTAGATTCACGATACCAAAGTATTGCTTGAATGTAAAAGAGGAGAGAGAAGTTCCTTTCAGAATTTCGGCATAGTAATGGGTGTACAAGGGAGGAATTTAATGAGAGAGAAAGGGGTATCCCATAATTCAAACATAAAGAGGGAAGTATGAGGGAGGTTCGAAACCATACCCCAACATTCATAATTGAAATTAAAAGGGCAAAACAACTTAATGAAAATTGGACAAAAATGAGAAAGGAAGAAAAAACCCTTACTTGGAAGTGTGCTTACAAAGGATAGAGAGAGACTTGAGAGAGGCTTCTTGGGAGCTTGGGGAACCTTGATAGGATTCTAGAGAGATTAGGGCAGAGGTTGGACGAACTCCAAAGCCTTTGAGTGAGGTGGAAGTGGGAGCTTGGGTGGGTTTATATAGGAAAGGTGAGGGAATTCTTTATTATTTAGGTTTGGGACCCCTTATATTAAATTAGTCCAAACCACAAACCATCACATGGTTTTTGCCCATGGTTTTTGGAAAAGGGAAGTGGAAAAAAATATTTTATAAGGAAAAATTCCTAACTTCTTAAAATAATGGGGTTGCTTATGTGGAGGTGAGTCACACTCCCATGGAAAATAATTTAAAAAGACATTATGTTTAATAAGTCTTGAGGGGTCCATTAATGCTTTGTAAAATAAATCAAACAAACCCAAAATCACATTATTTTAATGTTAAAACATATATTGGCCGAACTTAAAGCTTATAGTATTTTATTACATCATTATTGGGTAATTGTGATGTCATAAAACACATTATATATTTAAACGGTATTTAATTTTTACCCAAAAATTTGACTGTCTTAGAAAATTATGAAAAATTCACCATTGGATAATTTCGATGTCCTGATTCCATAAATAACATTTATTTTATCTAAATATTTTTATAAATATGTTAATTTTTTCTTTTAAAATAAAAACTAACATTTATCAAAAATTCACGGGTTTTGACAAAAATGGATTTCAAACCTTAATAAAAATTTCAATTGCATTCATAAAATTATATGATAATTTATATATAATAAAATTAATTTACTAATAATATTATTATTATTTTATTAAAATATTATTTAATTCAAAAATCCCTTAATTTAATAAAATACAATTCTTAATTAAATAATAACTAAAAAACACTATTTGTACTTTAAAAACTATTTACAATGTATCAATAATGACAAGAAAGTATATTCATTATTATATACAAAAATAATGTACATGAACATAGTACTAGCAATTTGATACATAATCCCTTAAAACAGCCGCATAAGACCTAAGGGTAAGGTGTGTGATGGTGACAAACTCTTGGGGTGGCTTGGATAACATCGCTCGAGTGGTAATCTCTATCAACTTCCACTTTTCCCATAGACGGTTCCGTTCGATCTTGACATGATGAAGCTCAGCTTGGTAATGGTCAAGAGCGAATCCCAAGGATGCCACCTCTTTTCCAAGATCCAACAAATGGGCTTCGTATGGAGCAATTCTACTGGATGAGGTCATCACTTCTTTTATCTGAGTAAATTGGATTTGTTAAAGCCCAATATTTATACTAATCATGTGATCACTGTTCAAAGGCTATAAAAGTAATGATCGCTATTCTTAAAACCAAAGAAGTTTACATTTTATATAAACTTTTTACATTAAGAGATATTTAACTAGATCAATATGGATTTCCATTAATAAAACTTTGGTTTATTACAATATTCCCCCCTTAATAAATTTCACCCTCAAAATTTCCTTTTCCCACAATAAAACAGATGTGGGTAACTCAGATTCATCATTTCCTCTGATTGCCAAGTTACTTCTTCAAACTTATGGTTTCTCCACAACACCTTGACGAGGGGCATTGTCTTATTTCGTAGAACATTTTCTCTACAATCTAAGATCTTCACTGGTTTCTCCTCATAAGAAAGATCATCCTCAAATTGTACCGCCTCAAAAGAGAGTACATGTGAAGGGTCCGGTATGTACTTCTTTAAGAGGGATACATGAAAGACATCATGTACTTTGGCCGTGGTAGGTATAAGTTCTAGTCGATAGGCCACAGCCCTAACACGATCAAGAATCTCTAAGGGGACAATCTACCTTGGACTTAACTTCCCTTTCTTTCCAAACCTCATGAACTTCTTCCATGGAGATATGTGTAGAAAAACCAAGTATCCAACTATAAACTCAAGGTCTCTTTGATGATTATCTGTATAACTCTTCTGTCGACTCTGGGCTTCCTTGATATGCTGCTGAATGGTTTTCACCTTATCCACCATTTCCTTGACCATTTCTATTCCAAGCAGCTTACGTTCACCGACCTCATCCCAACATGTCGGTGTTCTGCACCTTTTCCCATACAGGTCTTCATAAGGTTCCATTTGGATGCTTGAGTGGAAACTATTATTATAAGAGATCTCAACTAGAGGAAGATGTTGATCCCATCCTCCTTTAAAGTTCATTGAGCATGCTCTCAACATGTCCTCAAGTGTTTGGATAGTCTGCTCGGATTGGCCATCAGTTTGAGGATGATAGGCCATACTGAAATTCAGTTCAGTATTCAGATCATGTTGAAGACTCTTCCAAAACTTAGAGGTGAATCTTGGATCTCGGTCAGACACAATAGATAGTGGTACTCCATGCAACCTTACCACTTCCCTGATATATATTTGAGCCAGTTGATCCAATGAGGAATCCTCCCGAATAGCAATGAAGTGTGCAGTCTTTGTAAGATGATCCACAACAACCCAGATTGCATTGTTTCCTTTGGATTTCCTTGGATGTCTGGTGACAAAGTCCATGGTGATTTTCACCCATTTCCGTTCTGGTATGGTCAATGGTTGCATCATACCCTTAGACTTTTTCCTCTCTGCCTTCACTTGCTGACACACCAGGCACTTTGATGTATATTCAGCAATCTCCTTCTTCATATTATCCCACCAAAAGTTTTCTCGGAGATCTCAATACATCTTTGTGCTCCCTGGGTGAATAGAGAAATTTGAACTATGTGCATCATCCAAAAGTTCCTTCTTCATCTCCGAACTTTATAGAACACATAGTATTTTCCCAAACCTCACAATTCCTTCTTCATTAACATTAAACACTGAGGATTTCCCTTTTTTGATAGCTTCCACTTTTTCCTGAATTCCCACATCATCATTTTGAGCATCCTTTCACCTTTCCAAAAGAGATGGTTGAGCAATAATTTGTGAAAGGATTGATGGTGTTCCCTTATTTATGATTCCCATGTCCATCTTCATCAAGTCTAAGAAGATTGGATCCTTCTCAATTATCATCATTGATAGAATCACTAGGTCCTTTCTACTTAGGGCATCTTCCACCATGTTCGCTTTCCCAGGGTGGTAATGTATTGAACAGTCATAATCCTTGATGAGCTATATCCATCTTCTCAGGAACATATTAAGCTCTTTCTGTGTGAATATATATTTAAGACTCTTGTGGTCAGTATATATCTCACATTTCTCCCCATAGAGATAATGCCGCTAGATTTTCAAGGCAAAGATCACCGTCGTCAACTCCAGATCATGCGTTGGATAGTTTTTCTCATGGATTTTCAACTACCTTGAGGCATAGAATATCACTTTATCATTCTGCATCATCACACATCCTAATCCCTTCTTCAAAGCATCACTGAATACCTCAAAAATTTCCCCACTTGTGGGTAAAGTGAGCACAAGCGCAGTGATAAGCCTCCTTTTCAACTCTTTGAAGCTTTCTTTACATTCATCACTCCAAGAAAACTTTACTCCCTTTAGAGTTAGCTTGGTAAGAGGGTTTTAAAATTGTGAGAAATTTCTCACAAATCGTTGATAATATCCAGCTAACCCCAAGAATCTACGGATATCCGTTTCCGATTTTGGCCTCGGCCATCCCTCAATTGCATCTGTTTTGGAGGGATCCATAGATATCCCATTACTTGTGATGATATGGCCCAAGAATGATACCTCCTTCAACCAGAACTCACACTTGCTATACTTTTCATAGAGCTTCTCCTTCCGCAAAGTCTCTAATATAGTTCTTGAATGTTCCTCATGATCCTCCTTAGTTTTGGAGTATATTAGAATATAATCTATAAAGACTACCACAAATTTTTCAAGGTAATCTCTAAAGACTCTATTCATCAAGTCCATGAAGATTTTTGGAGCATTAGTGAGTCCAGAAGGCATTACTATGAATTCATAGAGCCTGTATCTTGTACGAAAAGCAGTCTTGGGGACATATTCCTTCTTCACCATTACTTGATAATATCCCGACCGCAAATCTACCTTGGAGAAGTATTGTGCTCCATGTAGCTGATCGAACAAGTCATCGATCCGTGGCAGAGGATACTTGTTCTTTATCGTGATTTTTTTAAGTTCATGATAATCGATGCAAAGCCGCATTGACTCATCCTTCTTCTTGACGAAGAGGACTGGTGCACCGCATGGTGAAGCACTTGGGCGTATAAACCCTTTATCCAGATTCTTCTGTAGTTGTTTCTTCAGCTCTTCAAGCTCCATGACATCCATTCCATATGGAGTCTTTTATATTGGTAGCACCCCTGGTATAAGTTCAATTGAGAATTCACATCTCTTCTAGGAGTAAGACAAAGCAGTTCCTCGGGAAACACTTCAGCGAATTCCCTCACAATAGGCATTTCCTCAAGGGTGGTTTATTCCTTCGACTCAATCATATGAGACAGATACGCGTGCTCATAGGGCAGTAATATCCATGCTTGAGATGATGGAGATAAAGGAGATTCATCTTCCTCCTTACACTTGTAAAGAATCGGGGGTCGATTCTCCATATGAAGTGTGCTTTCCCTCTCCCAACAATTTATGTTGGCTCTATATAAGGAAATCCAATCCATGCCAAGAATTGCATCAAATTCCACTAGAGGGAGTATGATGAGGTTCATCGGGAAATTCAATCCACATATTATAATAGGGTAGGACTTATATTCATGGGATGCAATGATTGCCCCATTTTCCGTACTCACCGATATCTTCACTTCCATGATTTGTGGTGGTGCTGGGATTGTTCTACTAAACTTTCTAGATATAAAAGAATGTGTAAAACCTGAATCAAAAAGTACATTTGCTATTCTTGAATGAATAACTAGCATACCTTTCTCCACTTCTTTTTCGGGGTTCACTTTGGCAGAAGTGATGGAAAAAACTCTTCCTTGCTGCCTTGGAGGTTGTCGGTTGCCTCCAAAAACCATTGGTTTTGGGCACTAATTTGAAAATTTCCCCGGTTATTTGCAGTTGTAGAAATGAACAATGCGTTGAGGTTTGAACAGAGCATTACTCTCCTCTGTCGTAGCCATAGGTCTTTCTTTCCGATAGTTAACAGCTAGGTGCCCTTCTCTTCCACACCTAAATCATTTCCTCGTCCCCTTGAGGCAATTTCCAGGGTGCTTCTTTCCGTACTTTTGGCAAGTTGGGTGATGGATCTTCTTAGCACCGTTGGATTTATCCATCGGACCACCCACATTTAATTCCACCTTATGCTTCTTGTCCCCATGATACCCCTATGATTCCCCGATCACTATTTCGACTTTGAGGGCACATCGGACAATTTCCTCATAGCTTTCAAAGTCACGGATCGCTAATTCTTTCCATAGGCTAGGCTTCAGCCCACCAAATAAGCAGTCAACCTTGCATTCGGGAGTAACAAAAAATCCAGAAGTTTATCATGCAAGACTTGTGAAGTTTTCCTCATACGCTCCAATAGATTCTTCATCTTTTTTCTTGAGGTAAAGGAAGTCCCTTTCTATCATAAGCCGAAGGGTGTGCGGAAAATATTTATCGAAAAACATCTTTTGGAAATCCTTCCATTCCAACGCCTTGATCTCCTCCTCAGGCTTCGTATTTTTGATCAACGTCCACTATTGATTATCTTCACCCTCCATACTATTAGCCGCCAGGAGAACCTTCTCTTGTTCAGAACATTGAAGGATGGATAAGATCTTTTCAATGGATTTGATCCATTGTTCAGCGATCGTGGGATCGGATGATCCACTAAAAGTAGGAGGCCTTTGTCTCATGAAGCTCTCGATAGCAACTTGTTCTTTCTTAGAGGTGGGGGGGGGGGGTTGAACATTCCTATTGACCCATGTTTCTATTCAAAGATTGATTTATCTGAGAGAGAAGCATGAAAAAGTTCATGATTCCTGCTCCCATTGGATTGGGCATCTCATTAGTACAGTCATCACACTGATCTTCACATCGGTTATTAGCCCGAGTCCTCCTATTACCGGCCATTGGATGGAATAAAAGTAAAGTTATGGGGTAACACATAAAGGGTAATCCAAAGAAAAAATTTGATGACTTATAAATAAACTTTTATTCCCTTAACTCATGAGTTTATAGGATTTAATCTAGGATTTTCATGATCTACTTTCTAACATATATTCTTAGGGGCATTTTTTTAATTCCCTTAATAAGGGTTCATACTAAGCTTTTGAATTTATCAAAACATGTCCCCTGGGAGTGTCGTAACCAAGAGTGTAGCAACACCCATTGTCGTGCACCAGTTCCCGTTCGAGTCTAGCTCAAAGCGGTGTTTTCAGGTTTTACCCCTAGGATACATCTGTTCCAGAGCCGCCTCTACCTGCTCGTATCCAGACAGGGATGTATTTGCTTGATAAACCACTTACTTAGTACTTACCAAAACTTATGGATGATTTTATTATACATAGTCTTATCTCTAAGGCTTTACTAGGGTTTTCTAATCATAATCCCAAAAATAAGTAAACCTATCCTCTGATACCAACTATGACAACCCTGCATTTACTATGAACTTAAACATGATTTATTACATAAACTATTCACTTGATACAATATGGAAGATCGAGAGGTCTAGTGTCTTTGGGACTTAGGATCATTACATAACAACTTAAAACATGAAATACAACATCTTTATTGAAAACTTCATTTACATTACCACTACATTCACTCATACTTAGCATTTCATGGGATAACCTGAGGACATGCATAAGAAAAGGGTGAGCTATAAAGCCCAGTAAGGGAATAAAAATTTAATACATGAGGAGTAAAATACATGTTAGACAATAGGCATATCAATATATCACAAGAGAAACATGAACATAAATACATGATAAATCATGATAATCATAACATGGAAATGTGGCAACAACACTTAACATGGAATTAGCATGATCCAAGGCTCATTGCACATGGAGAATGAGTAAATCCTTATTGCACATGAATCACGAGTAAACCCTAGTTTCACTTGAATTATCATGAGTCAGCACTCATTGCACATGACTTATCATGATACTATACTTTACCCAATACATTGGAGCGCTATAAGGGTGCACCCTTCTTAAACATTTCATTTCATGCATAACTGTGCCACATGGATCATAAAACATGGATTCATAAAACATAATAATTTATTCCACGATAAAGGAATGTGGAATTCATACATGAAAATTTATAATCAATAAGTAAATGTGTATAAATTTTAATACCCTTGATGGAGAAATGGTCATGGTTTCACTACACAATGACATTGGCTTAGAAAATTGGTGCGATTTCGGCAGTATAACGGCATGACATAAGAATTCATAAAAATGGTTGATGAGAGAGAAAGGGGTTACTCATCATATTTACATGTAATATACAGTAAGGAGGATATATGGATACATGTTCCAACAATTGTATTGGAATTTAGATTCATGATACAAAAGTATTTCTTGAATGTAAAAGAGGAGAGAGAAGTTCCTTTCGGAATTTCGGCATAGTAACGGGTGTACATGGGAGGCATTTAATGAGAGAGAAAGGGGTCTCCCATCATTAAAACATAAATAGGGAAGTATTAGGGAGGTTTGAAACCATACCCTAACATTCATAATTGAAATTAAAAGGGAAAAACAACTTAAAGAAAATTGGACAAAAATGAGAAAGGAAGAAAAAGCCCTTACTTGGAAGTGTGCTTCCAAAGGCTAGAGAGAGACTTGAGATAGGATTCATGGAAGCTTGGGGAACCTTTGTAGTTTTCTAGAGAGAGTAGGGAAGAGGTTTTACGAACTCCAAAGTCTTTTAGTGAAGAGGAAGTGGGAGCTTGGGTGGGTTTATATAGGAAAGGTGTGGGAATTCTTTATTATTTAGGTTTGGGACCCCTTATATTAAATTAGTCCAAACCACAAACCATCCCATAGTTTTTTATCATGGTTTTTGGAAAATGGAAGAGTAAAACAATATTTTATAAGTCCAAAGTCCGAAATTCTTAAAATAATTGGGTTGCTTATGTGGAGGTGAGTCACACTCCCATGGGAAATAATTTAAAAAGACAAGATGTTTAATAAGTCTTGAGGGGTGCATTAATACTTTGTAAAATAAGTCAAACAAACCAAAAATCACATTATTTTAATGGTAAAACATATATTGGCCGAACATAAAGCTTATAGTATTTTATTACACCACTATTGAGTCATTGTGATGTCATAAAACACATTATATATTTAAACGGTATTTAATTTTTTCCCAACAATTTAACTGTCTCAGAAAATTATGAAAAATTCACCATTGGATAATTTCGATGTCCTGGTTCCAGAAATAACATTTATTTTATCTAAATAATTTTATAAATATGTTAATTTTTACTTTTAAAATAAAAACCGACATTTATAGAAAATTCACGGGTTTTGACAAAAATGGCTTTCAAACCTTAATAAAAAATTCAATTGCATTCATAAAATTATATGACCATTTATATATAATAAAATTAATTTAATAATAATAATTATTATTATATTTTATTAAAATATTATTTAATTTAAAAATCCCTTAATTTAATAAAATAGAATTCTTAATTAAATAATAACTAAAAACCACTATTTGTACTTTAAAAAATATTTACAATGTATCAATAATGAAAAGAAAGTATATTAATTATTATATAAAAAAATAATGTACATGAACATAGTACTAGCGATTTTTTACATAACCCCTTAAAACAGCCGCATAAGACCTAAGGGTCAGGTGTGCGATGGTGACAGACTCTTGGGGTGGCTCGGATAACATCACTCGAGTGGTAATCTCTATCAACTTCCACTTTTCTCATATACAGTCCCATTCGAGCTTGACATGATGAAGCTCAGCTTGGGATTGGTCAAGAGAGAAGTCCAAGGACACCACCTCTTTTCCGAGATCCAACAAATGGGATTCATATGGATCAATTCTACTGGACGAGGCCATCGCTTCTTTTGTCTGAGTAAATTGGATTTGTTAAAGCCTTATATTTATACTAATCATGTGATGACTATTCAATGGTTATAAAAGTGATGGTCACAATTCTTAAAACCAAAGAAGTTGAAATTTTATATAAACATTTTACATAAAGATATATTTAACTAGATCAAGAGGGATTTCCATTAATGAAACTTTGGGTCGTTACAATATATGATTATAAACACCCTTAGGGTACTACCAATTAATGGGGGAAACCCATGGGTCTCTCTCATTGAATGATTGACCCCCCTTATCAAAGAAATACATGATCGAAGTGGGTCACTCTATAATGCATTAACCTATCATATATTTCAGAATTTAATGGAGGATTTATGGGTAGATGGAAACCCACTTAATTAATTTGGGTGAATATCTCACCTATGTAAGAAACCTGGTAAAATGAGCACCCAGGTAGGTGACTTGGGAGGAATAAGCACCCGGTTATGTCCTAGGTGAATAGGGCACCGAGTTGTTTGACATGATCATGGAACCTTTAGGTAGACCTAGGAATGAATCCACTTAGGGAGACCTGGGATCAATATAAATGAATTCTTAGAGGTAGATAACCATTTTTTCATAAATACCTAAGCGAATGGGTTCTTAATTTTGTATCCTTTGAGAGATGGTCATGGGATTATCTGGGCACACCCCCTTTGGGGTAGACATAGTACTTGAATAGTACAACCTAATTGCTTGGGTTTCCCTCTTGAGTAGAGTCCTTACACTGGTCTTTATGATGACCTGGGCATGAGATGGTCTATCACCCATCTATATTCTTCACCTTTAAATTTTTTTTGATCTTCATAAATAATATGTAGGATTCTTCCTTTGATAAAATTAGTCCACCAACAATTATAAAATGAACAGTATTGAGAAATCACTTCAATATCTTTTGTATAAAGTTCTCTAATATATAAATCATTATTTATTATGATAAAAATAATATATTAAAGTTTAAAGGCTAATGGAAAGTATAACACTAAAGGAACCTTCACAACATCATTTTAATAAACCAAAGATTGGGAGGGAGAGAATTTAATAAGAGGATATTTTCTTCACATATAGAAATAAAGTCCACTAGAAGATTAATTTCAATTAATTTAAGAATAATAAATATTTAAATAGTTGAATTAGATCATAAATTTGTTAACAGATCTTGAATATTATGTCTGCTTGAGAAGATCACATCCACGCATTATAAATGGAAAGGTTCGCTTATTTGAAAACTGTTATAATGTATTCTATACTACTAAAAACATTATCTTAGTATTGGGTTTAGATGCAATGGGATTTTATTTTACGTTTGGAAATAAAAAATTTATGGTATATCATACTCGAATAATAGTTTAATTATACCAAAACCAAAGATATCATATATCAGAAATCAATGATGAATATAAAACATATGACTCAAATTATACCCAGTTGTGAAGATATAATACTTGGATAATGAAAACTAGAGGTAAGTGTCAAACATATACCAAAAAGGTTATTCACACAATTTTAAGATAAAAATATTTGGTATTCAATATGTTTGTTTATTTGGTATAATGACCAAGACAAGATTTGTCATTACAGGTGATAGAGAAACAAAGCTTCTAGATTTAGTTCAAAGATATATGTGTGAACTATTTCAAGTATATTTTATTGGAAAATTTTAATAATTCATGGTTTTTATGATATAATTAAATTATATATACATATATAATTGATAAATCAAAAATGATATTACTTTAATATATTTAAGGAATATAAAAAGTGAAGTGGAGAATGAGCTTGGAAAAAAGAAAAAAGAAGCTTTGTTTGGGTTGAACTAGAGAATATATTAACCAAACATTCATTTATCATTAAATATAGAGTGAATATTATTAAAAAACTAAAATATTATTATAAAAATCATACTAATAGTATAAATAAAATAATTAATTACACTTTTCATTCTATGGTGAGATCAAACATGAGACTTATAAGTCTTAAACTATCCATTTTGAGGCATGATGAATTAATAGTTAATATTATTCTAACTAAAATGATATATGGAACCTCATATGAGTTATAATATTAAATAAATCCATTATTTTAAAAATAAAATGTTAATATGTGAAGTGTTTGTTTATTTTAATTTTAGTAGAAAACTTTCATTAAGAAACAAAACGTGAATCTATGTGAATTATTATAAAGATTAAAAAGGGTGTTATATATATTCTCTATAAGATAGAAATGTAATATTCAAGTGAAATAAAATATATCTACAAATAGGGAACACATCTCTATTTGATATAGTGGGACCAAGATAGACTTTGATAAATTCAAGTCTAAAGATACACCAGAATTTGGATTAGGAACATGTTTTAAAAAATCATGTAGATGAAATAGTTTTAAAGATGCATGATATATAGGAAAGATATAAAACCCAATATTGATGGTTTTATTATCACTATATTAGGTGATATATTATCCAATAATAATAATAAATCCTTATCCTACAAGGATATAGTAAATGAAAATTAAGATAAAATGGAAAGTTGATATGAATTTACTAGAATAAAGTTAATATTTTGGTAGAATTTCCAACCTATATAAAATCCATTGAGTCCAAATGGGTATTCAAGAAAAAATTGGATATTAAGGGTAAGTTAATACCTATAACTTAAAATTATTTATTAAAGGTTTTAAGATAATTCACGATATTGACTATGATTAACCCTTTTCACCAATTAAGGAACTGAAATAGTTTTGAATTCTAATTATCATAGTAACTTAACATTAAAAATATATAAAATATGAATGGATCCATTTATAGATCAAAGAGAGCTTCAAGTTCATAAATTATTATCATAATTAAAGAATGTCATGTGTCTAAAAGAGGTCGGTGGGAGTGTCATATTTTTTCAATTAATATATGTTTATAACATGTGAAAAATAGATATTATTCTTATAATTAGTTAAAGATTAGTTTAAAATATTTCTCCACATATAACATAATGAAACAACCCAATTTCTAGGAAACAAAATCTACTAATATTGATCTATGGGATTTATTTGACTAAAATTGGAATATATATATAGGTGGTACTCATAATTATCTTTTGTGGAATCTTATACTAGAGGTCCTAAATTTTAATTATGGGGGAGGTCGAATAAAACCCTGGATGGCAGGCGATAGTTCATACCATGTGGCTGTACATTGGAGATGCGTTTGGCCACCATGTGTAACCCTAATGGCATGGCCGATTAAGGTTGATAAAGTTTTCATAAATATAATTTGTACTAATTAAATATAAAAAAGTATTTATTTCCCACAGCATACTTCTCTCCAAGATGACATGTTTAAGATATGGTTAGAGAGTGGGAATATAAGAAAAAATTCATATGATCCAACAATGTTATAATTCAAATATTTCATTTTATTCATTATAATTGATATTTCTTATATATAAATAATGTTAGGAAATTATTAAAAAAAATTGGATAAATACATTCAGTATTAATTATAATGAGCTAAAAGTACTTGAGAATGTATAAGGGATATATTCCAAGTAATTTGGAAAATAATGAGGGATGTCTATCAAGGGAATAAAAAAACCTTATAAATAGATCAATATTATCTAATATCATAGTTAAGAAAAATATATGAGAAAAATAAACTCATTATAGAAATTGGTAGACCATTTTACAAAAAACAATGAGTATGTTATAACTTCTAATACAACTAAAGAAGTAGTATAAATTTGAAACAATTTCCAAGATATTGGAATTTTATAAATAAATTGAAAAATTATCATAATTTAAATTGTGATAATAACAAATATACTAGACAATAATTACATAATATGAATAAGGAAATAAGTTATATAATTTTTAAATATCATCTCTTGAGTGATTTTACTCAGAGGTGAAGTCATAGTTAGAAAAATAACTATAGAAAAAAATGTGATGAACCCGAAGGATAATTTTATAGTTAAAAAAATCATGATTTTTAATGTTATTGCTGGAAAATTATGAATATTTACAAAAAATATAGTGAAATTTAGAGTGTTATGAGAGTGGGTACCCTATACCCAGCTTAAAATTTTATTTTTCCATTAACATTTCAAGAATATAGTTTGAAATATGATTTATATATACTTACAATCATAGTAACACAACATATTCATGCACTATATAAGGTAGTGTATTTTGATTTCATGTTGTATCAAAAGGTTATCAAAGTTCATAGATATAATGAGAACCTGACAATATTATGAAAATAATCTTAAAAATATATCTCATAGCCTATAAAAATTAATATAATGAGGTATAAATGATGTTTTACTATCAATTTTTTGGTGTTCACAAGAATTAAGGATTTTTTCTTATATTGGTGACCTCAAGTTTAAAATATCCTAAGGAGAGACCCACTAATATGAACATTTCTAGCTTAGGGTGTCATTTAGTGTTCCTATCTATGAGAATGTGTATAGCTCATTTAACTTGAGATCATTATTAATGTATATCATATATCAAGTACTATTATGAATGATTATAATGTTTTATGTTTGTAGTGAGGTCACTTATGTCAAGTGAACCATTAATGGTATAGCATTAATTGTATGATCAAGATAATATTATTTTCTTCTGAGTATAAGAAAAAGATATCTTTGGAACTTTGAATGGGATGAGAGTGCCTTGAATAAATTAATATCCATTGTATATGAAGGTAAGTCTATCCAATATGGTTTAATAAAGATGAATAAAATATGTAACTATAGTGAAATAAAGTATGCATCCCCCTTTATATGATATCACAAAAATAAAGAGATCATATCACATAGTATTTATAGGTGGTTTACATAGTTATGTATTATCCCAATCTCTTTAGGGGCCATGATTTGTTACTAGATATATCTATTATTTTGTGAGTTAGAATCACTAATATCAAGAAATGGGCCTAAAGGTCCACAAAAAAATGTATCCATAAGTTCCATCAATTCTATTGAATTGGAGTTCATGATGAAGTGGGTACTAAGTTAGTGGGCTAGTGAACATCCAACTGTTAATGATCGCAGATAAATGAACAAACAAATTTAATTATAAGTTATTCAAGTTTTGAATAATGATAATTGAATTTATTTAATATGGTATTTAGAATTTATTTAATTATAAATAACTAATTATGAAAAGTTTGTTTTAAAATGATCATTATGTGATCAAGGTTCCTTAAATAAATATGGGATGAAACAAGGAGTTTAAATGGTTCTTATTTCATCATGTTGATTCTTCGTTATATCTTTAATTTTAACAAACCACAATCCATATTCATTGATTCTATTTCTATTAAATAGTGAGTGGATAAATGGGAGGGGGAGTGACCCTTGGACTTTTCACTTAGCTAACCCAAAATCTTGTAATCACAACATTATGTTACTGGTTTCTGAGTACATTTATGTATCACCAATATACATGCTTTGGATGTATAAATTATTCATGAACCAAGTAAACTCATTTTATCACTAAACATTACTTTTTTATATTTTTATGTTGTTTATGTTAGGTTTAAATTGACATATTCAAGTGTTATTACTAACACGAGAATAAGATATAATTTAAGAAGAAAGTAGAACTTCAGAATTCATCCCTCCTATTAAGAAAATTTTGGACCTTGTGGGTTGAAAAAAAATTATGAAAATTGAGGTGATAGGTAATAATTTTCAATCTTGATACATCAATATTGATCTAAACTATTTATCATAGAAATTGTGTATCAAGCTTGGCTGGAAAGGGTACCCCCAACCTATTATAATGAATATAGAATGAAATCATGGGAATGGTTTTAATAACATATTATCATATGAAAATTTAGATAGGTTATTAAACTTTATAAATCCTTATCTATATTTAATATACATAGATAAAACCATAAAATAAACATATACATTAAAATTTTGACAAATTTCATAAAACCAATGAGTGTTTTCAATAAATCCAGAAATCCAAATTTCCCTAGATTCAATAACCAATATTTTAATCTCATTCATTTCCAGTTGAAGGTTATTCATAGAAACCCCTTCATTTTTTATCAAAAGGTGTTAATGAACTTGTCCCCAATAAGCTCACCATAGAGCTTAAAATGTGAGATTTGTGGTCTGGTGTGCAATATGGGCCACTATCATTAATCCCATCATTATCCAAATGAATTAGGATACACCAATCCAACACCCTTATCTATCATTATAACTCTATATCCATTTAATTCAGATTTCTTTTCATACATTCTCTAGTTATTTCCATTTTTATATGATCATGAAAAAACACATTTTTACTTGCTCGTTATGGTTTCCTTATTGGTGTAGGGGTGTTTACCTATGAATCCAAACAAGATAAACCCGAGAAATAATTGTTCCTTCCATTAAACTATTTCTATAACAAAAAAGATGTATGTTTCAAATCACCAAAATCATTTAAAAAAATATATAAGTTCTCTAGCATATAATAGAAATGAAGGAAAAAACTCACATAGATAAATCTAAATTTGATTATGGGTTAATGAATATCCAAACATTTATAAATTTTCAGCATTTTCTCAGACATAAACATAAAATTTGTGTTCATATGGATTTTAAGGATATGATCCCAGAAGATATATATGTGTTGAAGGCACTAATTGGGTATGTTAATTGGGTATCAATCAATAATTTGGTTGTTGGATCACCCGTGAAAAATGGTTTCCTAAGGTACTTTGCTTGTATTTTAAATTTAATCATATCAAACATGTATGGTAAACTCATTCTAGATAGAATATAGAAATGAACTAATCTTAAAAGAAAAAAAACAGGGTTATTGGTTTATTTCTTTTCATAGGGATTATTGATATTAAGTATTTTTGGATCCAAGAGAATGTCTTGAAGGATAATTCTTGATGAAATTGATTGGTAATATTTCAAAAAACCATTAAAAAGGTTTAAGTGATTTTATTCATAAGGATTCCAAAAATTATACGGTATTAGAAACAATAAAATGTTTGGAATGTGAAAACCTGAAAAAAAATGGTTTTATTTCAAATAAGCTTAACTTGGCTGAGAAATAATTAGAGTTTCTAAAATTCTTCCATATAATATTAAAGATGATTGAAATCCCAGGCATTGAAAAAAAAGGTGCACCCGATTTTTATAATGTGTATGTAATCTTTAAATGTAAATTTTCATGCATGCACTCATCCTCCCATCATATTCCCATTGTCTTCCCGTTTCATCAACAAGTTAAAATTAAAACTATTAAACTACATATTCTTAATACCCTACAACACACTACTCCAATCATAAGAGAATAGTTCTTGAATTTAACAGTGCTTCCTTGATATTGTTTCGTTTTTTTTACTTTTACTTTAGGATTCATTTGATAGTACTTATCCATAACCACTTGTGGTTCTTACCACTTAATATACAAAATTTGAAAAAATCTATTATTTTTATTTCTAAAAAACGTACACTTATGTTTCAGAAGAAAAAATTATTTTTAAAAAATAACAAGGAATTATGTTATAAATAATCACTTCTGATATAAACAATTTTCAGTAACTGTAGTAAAAAAATCCTTAATTAGTTCATAATAGTGATAAATCTCAATCAATCCTATAGGAGTAGAATACACATTTATGGAACATCGTATAATGAATGGAGAAAAAAATTAGTCAAGTAAGTCATAACACATATCACCCCATATCAATTGATTCAATTCAAGAACAGGTTGGTATTGTAAGTGGGTAAAAATCCCTATTCACACGAGGAGAGGTAGAAAAATATAACTCATACAGGGAACTTTCATGGTCTGAGAATGACATATCCTTTTTTAGTTCTCAGAAGCTTAGCACCAACCACGCATTTAACTTCCACCATTACACTATTGACATGACCCAGACACCACCGAGGCTATCAAGTTCCTCGGATATAGAAAACTTGAGCTTATACAAACTATGGTTTGGTTGAAATTCATTAGGATATAACTCACCTTGAGAATTATCATCAATATTACATGACAGCAGAAATTATTCATGATCTTTACAGTCATTTGTAAGGATTTTTTTAATATCTTATAATTAATGGGAAAATTAAATATCTGGTTAAAATGTCATTTTCTAATCAGAAATCAGTTTCAAATATTATGAAATAAAGTCTTTTTTTGATTTCAAAATTTTAGGGGAAAGTAAATAATGATGGACCTCCATCCCTCCAATATATTTTCTTAAAAATTGAAGTTTCTATTATGAACCCAATATCATTATTTTATCTTTTCATTCCTTTACATTATTCTCATTTTTTTTCTCCTTCATTTTTCTTCAATTTTATTTCTATCAACCAAATGGGGACTTAGTGAAAACTAAGTTGGATTAATATGAGTAATTATATCTAGGGTAAATACTTAATTTCCATTTGATTGATGTTCTCAGTAACAAGGTATCTGAATATTTATGAGAAAAAAATTATTTCTTTTTTGACACCACTAATTTGGTATTTCATTACCAAAATTGAAGTAGGTATTCATGATTTAAGTGGTGAAATGAATGTTTAAAATAAGATATTTTTGTATTGATAACTACAGGAAGACGTGGAAGCTAAAATAAGAAGGCTAAAGCTAGAGCTAAAATGTATGATGGATATGCACGTCACTGCTTTCAAAGAAGCACTTATGTAAAAATATAAGGTACTAACAAAAAAATTAACAATTTGCTTATGGATTATGTTTTCAATTTTTTCGTTCCAATAAAAAGTATACATTTATATAATTTCATATAATTTCAAATGTATTTTTAGATGTTCTCATAGGAAATTTTTTCCAAAACCAAAAACTGCCAGAGGATCTGTGTTTTTTTCAACTTTGGATAAGGTTTTGATTCTCAACAAAATTACTCCTTTTATAGGAAATAGAAATAAAATTCTGGAAATTATAAGAGGGGAAATGGTTATATGAGTATTGAATGGTTGATAAATCTTCCCTTGAAATATAAGAGAAGAAGAAGTTCATGTATGAGCCAGCCTTGGAATTTTCCGAAGCAGCTAAGAGGATTACAGAACTCAAATTCCATAAGAGGTAAATTACGTAAATGAAATATTTTAGGGAGTTAGAGGAGAAAAAGAGGTCTCTAGATTCTTTATAATATTTTTATGTAAGATATAGAAAGTACCCCATCGAGGAGATTGAATCATCCATGGAATACTTCTTGTAAGATCACAAAATTAGGGAAGGTGGTTATGGACTGCTGTATAAATGTAGCTTGGAATGAACAAAGGCTTCAATCAAGTTTCTTTTCCCTAATGCTTCCCAAGTAAAATTCTAATTTCATAAATAGTTAAATTCAATAACTTTTCTACAGGTGTTAATTCAGGTTCACACATCAGGATTGTGTCAAGTCATTCATTATATAAACACATTTAATATCAACTCTAACATGACCCATTTAATTAAATTGATTGATATAACTTGTTAAGATATTTAATTTTAAATATATAATATATACTTGCATCATGAAATGTAAAAATATTTAATGTCATATAAACTGAATGACCTAACCAAATTGAATTTTCCCTTTGAGACTAAAAATAACCTATTTAATATGAAACATATGTTATCCGTGTTGCAACTTAGCCCTCTTAAATATTCTAAAATAGGTAATGTGTTATAAACATATTTAATTATTTCAAATTATTTTCATTATAAGAATAAAATGTATCATAGTTTTTTTATTATATATTTAATAATTTATATTATCATTATATTTTTAATTAGGTGATATGGATCATGAATAGTTAACTCAAACCTGATCCAAATATTATTCATGTTATATTACATAACCTAATTACAAGAAAACCCCATTTATTTCTAACTCGTACCCATTTTACTCTTTTTGTGTCATTCCCAATTCAAAATTTCAACCACTATTTTTGCGATTAATTTAAATTTTTTTTGTTGGATAAAGTTGCTAATGTTTTTCATGTTGAAATACTCGGGAACATTAGGCATCCTAACATGGTTCTCCTCCTATGAGTATTCCCAGAGTATGGTTTTTTGATCTATGAGTATATGGATAATGGGAGTTTAGAGGATTATCACTTCTGATGGGAGATCTTAAATTCTATCCCATGGAAGCTCAGGTATAATATTGTTATAAAAATCAGGGTGGGCCTCTAGTCCCTTCACTAGACCAAGCCAGAGCTATCAGTCCATTGTGACCTTAAACTCAACAACATCTTGATTGATTAATACTATGTAATTAAGATCAAAAATATTGGTTTTTCTAGGCTAGTTACCCCTTCTTTTATCTACATTGTGACACATTATCACATGATTTCCTCTGTTGGGACTTTCTAATACATATACCTAGAATACCATGAGGTGGGCATGTTGGGGATAAAATCTGATATATAATTGATAGAGAAAATATTTTCAATTAATTTATATTTAATATCATTGTTTTAAACCCACAAAAGTGTTCCTTTAATATGAATTGTTTCATTTTTATGATATTGCTGTTATTTTGAGCTGAATAGTAAAAATTGGCCATTTTGGTTCTTTAACAGTTTTAAATTATTTCTGTAGTTTGGCCATAACATTATATACACTGATTAAAATTGTAAAATTATTTCTTTTTCCATATTCTACACATCCAGGGATTCATTTACTATTTTTGGACTAAAAGATGAATCGTCCATATGGAAGCTCAAAAGAAGCTCAGAAGTTGGCTTAAGAAAACTGTTTGGAGTTTTGCCTAGTTTTGGTGTGGGCTCCATAACTCATACATGGTGGGCCCAAATGTTTTGATATTTGGTGGGTGGATGATAAAGGGGTTTTTGAGAATATTTTATGAAGGAAGGTCCACGTGAATTTTCCGTTTATGGGGTCATTAAATCACCTGAATCCTGAGGTTTTCGATTTGGCGAGTCTGACTGGATAGAATAAATTCTTAGAGTAAAACGGTCATAACTCTCGAAATACATGTCCAAATCCGTTGATATTTTTAGGGGACACATCCATGAAAATTATGAACAACATTAAATAATGTCTCAATGCGTGAAGATGTAATTTAATGGGGATAAAACACATCATCATCATGGGGACAAATTCTAGCTATAAAAGGAGGAGAGTTCCACCCTCTCAAAGCATCCCATTATCCATCCAATTCCTTCAGGGACACCAACAAGGAGAAATTTTTGGCTTTATTTTTATTTATTTTCTTTTTCATAGTTTTATAATTCCTTCTTCTTCCCCATTCATCTCAATTACCCTTACCATGGTGGGGAAAACATTTGGAGTGATTGGGGAAGGGTTGGTTTTCTACATTGTAATGCTTGAGTTCTTCGATGCAATTGAATAAATTTCTTTCTTCTTCAAAGTTGTTTTCAATTTCATATAGCGGATTTTATTATCAAGTGTGATCGTTCTTGAATATTAATTCATTTATTTATTTTTGCCTTGGTAAAATAATCATAATATCCCTCTATTGATTCCTGTTTTATATTCAATGGAATAGACCAGGGATTAGTGGTGAAGTACTCAACGATCGTTAGTACCTGTAAAAGGTGTAGTGAATGTTCTTGATTGTTTGGGATAAACAAAACCTGATCGGTTATTGGACATTTTAATTAAGTATATTCAATACAACTATTTTACACATAGAAGGAGAGTTGACCAAACCGAGATCTTCGTAAGGTTTTCTCTCACCATCATAATTTCACCAAGGAAGTGAGAGGAAATGATTGTGTAAACTCTCTTTAATCAACTAAGAAGAAGAGGTTTGAACTAAATTGAACAAGGATAGCATTAAAATTAGGAAAATAACCCTGAACTAATCACTCTTTTTAATATCATAGTTTTTCAATTATTTTAATTTCAAATTTCATTTCAAAGACACAACATTTTTACCCTCGTTTTAAAGTGACAACCCGTTTTGTGTGCACTCCTCTTCGGGATACATCCTAGGTCAACCAAATTACTACATTTTAACTTAGGAAATAATTGTTTTTCCACTCCCTAAGATAGGCGTGCGTCAAACTTGGCGCCGTTTCCGGGAAGGTAGTGCCACAAACTAATTGTAAATATTTGACTTTTTTAATTTTAAAAAAAATTAAAAAAAAATCTTTTGCCATGTTGTTTTCAAATGATTATTTCTTTAATTCATGGAAAAATTACCCACCAGTGCGAGAACCAATTATTGAATCACCTTGATCTATAGAGTATAAAGTTTCTTTCTTGGCTAAACAAATTCGGGGAGCTTGAATCCAAATCATAACAGAGGATGAATTCAAGGATCTCATTGAAAACCTTAAAGAGAACCTTGAATACCTAGTGTTGGAGGGTTTGTAAAAATGATTAATTGAACTTCAGGAGTATTTTCCAGAATTTTATCAAGAAATGATCAAAGTACAACACCAAGAAGAAGAAGTTCACAAGGATATTAAAGCCCAATTTGAAAGAATTATTCAAACAGTTCAAAACCTAGAGACCTCAATACAGTGGATTATGGAACAAGTACATGCATCCCAGGATCAAAAAATGGAGCCAGAATAAGAACCAGAACTCGAAAAATTGATGGAATAAGTAGCCCCACAAATCCTTTAAGTTGAAGAACCCATAGAGGCCTCAATGAAATTAAAATAATATCCATTGATCCCATCTCAATCAATGTTGGAGGAGATTGATGAAGAAGATTTAGCAATTGAAATACATATGGGAGATCAAAAAGATCTGGATAACTTCTAGAATGAGTGTGAGGAACTTCTTGAGCCAACTATTCCTCATAATGTAGATGATTCAACAACATTTAAAGAAGAAACCAACCAAGCAGTGGAATTTGAAGAGAAGATAAAGGAGTCTGAATACCTACCTCTATCTACAGAAATTCAACTCCAAGAGCCACCTCCCTTTGAAGAAGAAGTTGAATCCAAACAAGCTCAGGGAGTTAATCTTTTCATAAACTCATTATCTTTTGATTTTGTTGAAACTAAATTGAGTATTACCTCCCCTTGTTTTAAATTTTCAGAATCATCCAACACTTGTATTTCCTTGGAGGGAGAATATGCATCTGAAGAGGAACATCTAGAGCTCCCCAAAATTTTTGAACATTTAATGGACGGAGTACATGAGAAGATCAAAGTAGTTTTTCTAGAGGAAAATGAGACACTAGATACTTACATTGAAAGGGAAGAATTTGATATTGATTATTCATGCTTTAATTTTTTTCAAATTGAATTAAACTATGACATTGCCTTTGATTTTTCCACAGATGTATCATACCTTCAGCAACCACTGGAGAATAAAGAAAAAGTTGCTCATGAGGAACCCAAGAAATAGGAGGACTCATTCATTGTCTAAACCCCACCATGCATGTTGTATCTTATTATAATGGGGGTGGACTTGGTTCATTTTATCGATGGATCCCTCAATAAAAAGGAAGAAGTTCATCCTGGAAAGAAGAATTTTTGTTGGTTCAGGAGCAAGAAACCTCACTCACCATCAGATTGGGGATAAACAATTAGAACTGCCCCTCTGGAGGAAGTCAAAACCCAGGGCCCACTTGGGGGATTAAACCAAGTTTTATCATTATATTCTCATCCTATTTCTATTTTCATTTCTTTCAATAAATATCTTATTTTTTCTTTTGTTATTTTATTTGTAGGTTTTCAGAGTTCAACACTTGGAAGCTTAACTCAATGTTGCACTGCAAATAAATCAGGTTGTACCTCTCCTTCACACTTTCTTGATGTTGTGATTCATTTAAAAATTGGTTTACATGTTAAATACACTTGAATGTATTGAGGATACTACAACATTTAAGTGTGGGGGAGGGAACCTTTGTGGTATAGGATTTTCATTTGATGTTTGTTTTCACAAAAAAATTAAAAAATTGTGTGTTTTTAAATTTTTGTGTGTTTATTTTTTTTAGTTTTTGGTGTGTTTTTGAAACTTTTGAGCTGAAATGATTATCATTTCCATTTTTGAAACCCATGTTAATTAGTGAACCAATCTATTTCATGAAACTGAGCTTAAATGAATGTTGAAATAACTTTGTTTCAAGTTCAAATCTTTTGGAATTTTATGAAAATTACACTTATTTTTGAAACCCATGCCATATTTCACTGTCTATATATTTGAAATCACTTTCCTGTGAGGCTTCTGAACCATTTTTGTCATATTATTTTCATTCACCTCATTTCTTGAGAGAACCATACCATGCTTGCTTTAACTAGAATTTGATTTATTCATTTCAAAACTTGAGGGTTTGGGGTACGTGTGTTTTAAATTATTGAGGCATTTATTTGGTTTGAAGCCCTCTTTTCAAAATAATTCTTTTCATTATGGCCCACCTTTACATTTATCCTTCATTTTATCCCCTAGCAGCCATGAATTTCCTGTTAGGTTAGCCACATTACAAGCCAATTTTCCCTATCCTACCTTCTCTTGAAGTGAAATTGCATGATATAGTTTAAATTAAGTGTGGGGGAAGATGTCTTGTGGTGTAATACCTAATTTGGTGATACTTTTGGAGGAATATAAAATGTTGAAGAATTGATGTTCCTACTGAATATTTCATTTTGTTAAAAGTTGTGCCTTTCTGGAGCTTTCATGATAAGAGAAGTTGTGCCTTTCTGGAGCTTTTGATATAAAAAAAGTTGTGCCTATATGGAGCTTTCAAGAAAAATCATGTTTGAAAAGATTGAAATTTTTCTGCTGAAATCCTGAGCAGATTAAATGATGATGGAGCTGAGTTTCTACAAAGGGGAAGATAAGGAGACCATATTTGAGTGAAAATTAGAATCTTGCAGTTTTTCTTTAATAGGATCCAAACCCTCCTTTTTTCAACCTCAGAATTTTTAATATCTAAATCCTACAAACTGGAAGCCACAGAACAACCCTGAAAAGTCCTCATGAGAAACACATTTCCTTGACTCTCATCGGGTGTAGAATTAAGAATTTATCAATCCTATGGTGACTCTTGTGTGAGTTTGGATGAGAAAATCCTTGTTCAGCATTTACATTTGTGAGATGAGAGAAAATTCATGTGGGGTAGGTGTTTTGTGTGCATGGGATAAGAAATGAAGTGGAAATATATTAAAATCTAAAATGGAGAACTTGAAATAATTGATTTTGATGAGGCATTATATCTTTTTGTTTCTTGGAATTAATTTGGTAGATCACATTGATATGTGTTTTGGATTTGATTTGATTAGACTTTTACTTGTACAGGAGTCCAAGTTCTATGTGTGGGGGAACTGATAGAGAAAATATTTTCAATTAATTTATATTGAATATCATTGTTTTAAACCCACAAAATTGTTCATTTAATATGAATTTTTTCATTTTTATGATATTGGTGTTATTTTGAGTTGAATAGTAAAAATTGGCCATTTTGGATTTTTAACAGTTTTAAATTATTTCTGTAGTTTGGCCATAACATTATCTACACTTATTAAAATTGTAAAATTATTTCTTTTCCCGATTCTAAAAATCTAGGGCTTTATTTACTATTTTTGGACTAAAAGCTGAATCAGCCATATAGAATCTCAAAAGAAGCTCACAATTTTGCTCAAAAAAATTGTTTTCAGCTCTGCCTAGTTTTGGTGTGACCTCCATAACTCATACATGGGGGGTCCAAATGTTGTGATATTCTGTGGGTGGACGCGCAAGGAGTTTTGGAACATATTTTATGAAGTAAGGGCCACATTAATTGGACGTTTATGGGGTAATTAAATCAACCTAATCCTGAGGATTGCGATTTGATGAGTCTGACTAGACAGAATAATTTCTCAGAGTAAAATGACCATAACTCTTGGAATACATGTCCAAATCCGCTGAGATTTTTAGGGAACACAGACAAGACAATTATGAAAAATATTAAAGAAGATATTAACATGTGAAGATGTAATTTAATTGGGATACAACGCGTCAACATCAGGCGGACAAATTCTGGCTATAAAAGGATGAGAGCTCCACCTTCTCAAAGCATCCCATTCTCCATCCCATTCCTTCCGGGACACCAACAAGGAGAAATTTTTGGATTTATTTTTTATTTATTTTATTTTTCATAGTTTTATAATTCCTTCTTCTTCCCCATTCATCTGGATTACCCTTACCATGGTGGGGTAAACATTTCGAGTGATTGGGGAAGGGTTGGTTTTCTACATTGTAATGCCTGAGTTCTTCGACGCAATTGAATAAATTTATTTCTTCTTCAAAGTTGTTTTTAATTTCATATAGCAGATTTTATTATCAAGTGCCATCATTCTTGAATATTAATTCCTTTATTGATTTTTTCCTTGGTAAAATAATCATAATCTCCCTCCACTGATTTCTCATTTATATTCGATTGAATAAACCTGGGATTAGTAGTGAAGTACCCGACGATCGTCAGTACGTGTAAAAGGTGTAGTGAATGTTCTTGATTTTTTGGGATAAACAAAACCCGATCAGGTATTACCCATTTCAATTAAGTATATTCAATACAACTATTTTACACATGGAAGGAGAGTTGACCAAATCGAGATCTTGGTAAGGTTTTCTCTCACCATCATAATTTCACCAAGGAAGTGAGAGGAAACGATTGTGGAAACTCACTTTAATCAACTAAGAAGAAGTGGTTTGAATTAAATTGAACAAGGATAGAATTACAATTAGGAAACTAACCCTGACCTAATCACCCTTTTTAATATCATAGTTTTTCAATCATTTTAATTTCAAATTTCATTTCAAAAACACAACATTTTTACCCTCGTTTTAAAGTGACAACCCGTTTTGTGTGCACTCCTCTTCGGGATACATCCTAGGTCAACCACATTACTAAATTTTAACTTAGGAAATAATTGTTTTTCCACACCCTATGATAGGCGTGCATCAAACTTGGTGATGTTTCCAGGGAGGTTGTTCCACAAACTAATTGTAAATATTTGACTTTTTCAATTTTAAATAAAAATTAAAAAAAACTATTTTTCCATGTTGTTTTCAAATGATTATTTCTTTAATTCATGGAACAATTACCCACCAGTACGAGAACCAATTATTGAATCACCTTGGTCTATAAAGTATAAAGTTTTTTTCTTGGCTAAACAAATTCGGGGAGCTCGAATCCAAATCATAACAGAGGATGAATTCAAGGATCTCATTGAAAAAATTAAAGAGAACCTTGAATACCCAGTGTTGGAGGGTTTGGAAAGAGAATTAATTGAACTTCGGGAGTATTTTCCTGAATTTTATCAAGAAATGATCAAAGTACAACACCAAGAATAAGAAGTTCACAAGGATATTGAATCCCAATTTGAAAGAATTATTCAAACAGTTAAAAACCTAGAGACCTCAATAAAGTGGATTGTGGAACAAGTACATGCATCCCAGGATCAAAAAATGGAGCCAGAACAAGAACCAGAACTAGAAAATTTGATGGAAGAAATAGCCCCACAAATCCTTCAAGTTGAAGAACCCATGGAGGCCTTGATGAAATTAAAATAAGATCCATTGAGCCCATCTCAATCAATGTTGTAGGAGATTGATGAAGAAGATTTAGCAATTGAAATACATATGGGAGATCAAAAAGATCTGGATAACTTCTAGAATGAGTGTGAGGAACTTCTTGATCCGACTATTCCTCATAATGTAGATGATTCAACAACATTAAAAGAAGAAACCAACAAATCTGTGGAATTTGAAGAGAAGATAAAGGAGTCTGACTACCTACCTCTATCTACAGAAATTCAACTCCAAGAGACACCTCCCTTTGAAGAAGAAGTTGAATCCAAACAAGCTCAGGGAGTTAATCTTTTCATAAACTCATTATCTTTTGATTTTGTTGAAACTAAATTGAGTATTACCTCCCCTTGTTTTAAATTTTCAGAATCATTCAACACTTCTTTTTCTTTGGAGGGAGAATATGCATCTGAAGAGGAACATCTGGAGCTCCCCAAAATTTTTGAACATTTAATGGAGGGAGTACATAAGAAGATAAAAGTGGTTTTTCTAGAGGAAAATGAGACACAAGATACTTAATTTGAAAGGGAATAATTTGATATTGATTCTTCATGATTTAATTTTTTTCAAATTGAATTAAACTCTGACATTGCCTTTGATTTTTTCACAGATGTATCATACCTTCAGCAACCACTAGAGAATAAAGAAGAAGTTGTTCCTAAGGAACCCAAGAAAGAGGAGGAATCATTCATTGTCCAAACCCCACCATGAATGTTGTATATCATTATAATGGGGGCGGAATTGGTGCATTTTATCAATGGATACCTAAAGAAAAAGGAAGAAGTTCATCCTGGAAAGAATAGTTTTTGTTGGTTCATGAGTAAGAAACCTCACTCACCATCAGATTGGGGATAAACGATTAGAACTTCCCCTCTGGAGTTAGTCAAAACCCAGGTCCCACTTGGGGGATTAAACCAAGTTTTATCCTTCTATTATAATTGTATTTATATTTTAATTTCTTTTAATAAATATCTTATGTTTTCTTTTGTTCTTTTATTTGTAGGTTTTTAGAGTACAACACTTGGAAGCTTAACTCAATGTTGCACTGCAAATAAATCAGTTTGTACCTCTCCTTCACACTTTCTTGATGTTGTGATTCATTTGAAAATTTCCTTACATGTTAAATCCACTTGAATTCATTGAGGACACTACAACATTTAAGTGTGGGGGGAACCTTTGTATTATAGGATTTTCATTTGATGTTTCTTTTCACAAAAAAAATAAAAAATTGTGTGTTTTTATATTTTTTTGTGTTTATTTTTTTTAGTTTTTGGTGTGTTTTTGAAGCTTTTGAGCTGAAATGATTATCATTTCTATTTTTGAAACCTATTTCAATGAGTGAACCAATCTGTTTCATGAAACTGAGCTTAAATGAATGCTGAAATAACTTTGTTTCAAGTTCAAATATTTTGGAATTTCCTGAAAAGTACACTTATTTTTGAAACCCGTGCCATATTTCACTACCTATATCTTTGAAATCAATTTTCTATGAGGCTTTTGAACCATTTTTGTCATATTATTTTCATTCACCTCGTTTCTTGAGAGAACCATACCATGCTTGATTTAACCAGAATTTGATTTATTCTTTTCAAAACTTGAGGGTTAGGGGTACGTGTGTTTTAAATTATTGAGTCATTTATTTGGTTTGAAACCCTCTTTTAAAAATAATTCTTTTCATTATTGCCCACCTTTACATTTATCCTTCATTTTAGCCCCTAGTGTCCATGAATTTCCTGTTAGAATAGCCACATTACAAGCCAATTTTCCCTATCCTACCTTCTCTTGAAGTGAAATTGCATGATCTAGTTGAAATTAAGTGTGGGGGAAGATGTCTTGTGGTGTACTGCCTCATTTGGTGATACTTTTGGAGGAATATAAAATGTTGAAGAGCTGATGTTCCTGCTGAATATTTCATTTTGTTAAAAGTTATGACTTTCTGGATCTTTCATGATAAGAGAAGTGCATTTCTGGAGCTTCCGATGTAAAAAAAAGTTGTGCCTATCTGGAGCTTTCAAGAAAAATCATGTTTGAAAAGATTGAAATTTTTCTGCTGAAATCCTGAGCATATTAAATGATGATGGAGCTGAGTTTCTACAAAGGAGAAGATAAGGAGACCATATTTGAGTGAAAATTATAATCTTGCAATTTTTCTTCAATAAGATCCAAACCCTCCTTTTTTCGGCCTCAGAATTTTTAACATCTAAATCCTACCAACCGGAAGCCACAGAACAAACCTAAAAAGTCCTCATGAGAAACACATATCCTTGACTCACATCGGGTGGAGAAGTATAAATTTATCGAGCCAATGGTGACTCTTGTGTGAGTTTGGATGAGAAAATCCTTGTTCAGCATTTACATTTGTGAGATGAGAGAAAATTCATGCGAGGTGGGTGTTTTGTGTGCATGGGATAAGAAATGAAGTGGAAATATATTAAAATCTAAAATGGATAACTTGAAAGAATTGATTTTTATAAGGCATGATATCTTTTTGTTTCTTGGAATTAATTTGGTAGATCTCATTGATATGTGTTTTGGATTTGATTTGATTTGACTTTTACTTGTCCAGGATTCCAAGTGCTAAGTGTGGGGGAATTGATAGGGAAAATATTTTCAATTAATTTATATTGAATATCATTGTTTTAAACTGAAAAAAGTGTTCCTTTAAGATTAATTGTTTCATTTATATGATATTGGTGTTATTTTGAGCTGAATAGTAAAAATTGGCCATTTTGGATTTTTAACACTTTTAAATTATTTCTGTAGTTTGGCCATAACATTATATACACTGATTAAAATTGAAAAATTATTTCTTTTTACAGATTTTACACATCCAGGGATTTATTTACTATTTTTGGACTAAAAGCTGAATCGGCCATATGGAAGCTCAAAAGAAGCTCACAAGTTGGCTCAAGAAAACTATTTTCAATTCTGCCTAGTTTTGGTGTGGGCTCCATAACTCATACATGGTTAGCCCAAATGTTGTGATATTTGGTGGGTAGACGCACAAGGAGTTTCTAAGAATATTTTATTAAGGAAGGGCCGCGTGAATTGTCCTTTTATGGGATCATTAAATCACCCTATTCCTGAGGTTTTTGATTTGTCGAGTCTGACTAGACAGAATAATTTCTCAGAGTAAAACGATCATAACTCTCGGAATACATGTCCAAATCCACTAAAATTTTTAGGGGACACGTACAATACAATTATGAACAACATTAAAGAAGTGCTCAACACGTGAAGATGTAATTTAATGGGGCTACAATGCGTCAACATCATGGGGAAAATTATGGCTATAAAAGGAGGAGAGCTCCACCCTCTCAAAGCATCTCATTCTCCATCCCATTCCTTCCATGACACAAACAAGGAGAACTTTTCGGATTTATTTATTGTTTCTTTTCTTTTTAATAGTTTTATAATACCTTCTTATTCCCAATTAATCTTGATTATCCTTACCATGGTGGGGTAAAAATTTGGAGTGATTGGGGAATGGTTGGTTTTCTACATTCTAATGTTTGAGTTCTTCAACGCAATTGAATAAATTTCTTTCTTCTTCAAAGTTATTTTCAATTTCATATAGTGGATTTTATTATCAAGTGCGATCATTCTTGAATATTAATTCCATTATTGATTTTTTCCTTGGTAAAATAATCATAATCTCCCTCCACTGATTTCTGGTTTATATTCGATGGAATAGACCAGGGATTACTAGTGAAGTACTCGACGATCATCAGTACGTGTAAAATGTGTAGTGAATGTTCTTGATTGTTTGGGATAAACCAAACCCAATTGGGTATTGCCCATTTCAATTAAGTATATTCAATACAACTATTTTACACATGGAAGGAGAGTTGACCAAATCGAGATCTTGGTAAGGTTTTCTCTCACCATCATAATTTCACCAAGGAAGTGAGAGGAAACGATTGTGGAAACTCACTTTAATCAACTAAGAAGAAGAGGTTTGAATTAAATTGAACAAGGATAGCATTACAATTAGTAAACTAACCCTGACCTAATCACCCTTTTTAATATCATAGTTTTTCAATCATTTTAATTTCAAATTTCATTTCAAAAACACAACATGTTTACCCTCGTTTTAAAGTGACAACTCGTTTTGTGTGCACTCCTCTTCGGGAGACATCCTAGGTCAACAAAATTACTAAATTTTAATTTAGTAAATAATTTTTTTTCCATGTCCTATGACAGTCGTGCATCAAACTTCCTTGGTTATCGTACTCCTTCAACTGGTGACTGAAAATCCATTGATGGGTTTAACTCACCATGTTGAGTGGGATATTGAAAATAGTTATTTTGGTGATTTTCCAGAACCATCAGTGCCAGATTGTTCATCCATGGAGGCGTTGAGGTTTTCCAATATAACATTACAATGTGTGGATATTTTGTGTAAGGATACAAAAGATATTTGGAAATTTTTGTTTCCATATCTTAACATATTTATAGAAGTTGTAGAATATAACATGAACCTGTTAATGGTGAGATAGTAGGGAAGCCACTCAACCTCCACCATCCCAATATACTTTATTAAAGTGTTGTTACTTCTTCATTTTCATATTTTTCATCTTCTTCTAATTTTTGGTTATATAAATGAGTCTTAAACCTTAAAAAACACATCATGTTTTTTATATGATGTACTATGTGATTGGGGTCATGTGCCTTCTGATCTTGTGAACTCTAGGAACCATTAAACTATATAGTGGATACCAAGATTGAGAACCAGTGTACAATTACAAGAGAGTTTTATTTGGAACTACAACAATTGGCCTTTTTCAATGGATTTGACCTGAAACAATTCTATATAGAACCCATAAAATAAAATACCATTGGGATCCTTGAACTTAACTATGTTTTATTTTCATTTTTTTTAACAATGATGAAGAATCTCAAAGGGAATATCACAATTTTCATGTAATACATATTTTTTTAATTTTTGAATAGATTTTCAATAAGGTTGTTCTCACTGTGAAGTAGCACATATTTATTTACATCAAAAGGTTCTAGAAGAAGGTGTGTTTTGTTTTATCATTATTCTCTCTGGTTTGAAATTTCTTGTGTTTCAGTTGTTCCTTATGTGTTGAATCCTTTTTTATTGTGAGTAGACACATTCTATTTTTTATTTTTTCTATTAATATTTGGGATTCTCCTTATACATTATATGTATGTTTTCCCAATTCCTAAATTAAATTCATATTTATTTAGCTCTTTTATTTTGAACACAACCTTGCAACATATAGAAGTACATGGGGACTAGGAAAAGCTAGTGTTATGTCCTGGATCTGGATGCCACTGAATGGTGCCCCGAGCCCAATTGGACACATGGCCTCAAGAACATATCCCCAAATGCCAGAGGATACTAACTAGAATTGAGGGCCTAGGGTGTGTATGTGGGGAGACTATTCCCTCTTATCAGAGTGTAACACAATGGTAGAAAAATAAAATAAATAGAGGAAGCGGTAAATAAATCAGATGATAGATAACATCCCAAGATATATATATATATATAACAATTCTAGAAGGAATATATTATACAATGATGATCATGTCATGTGTCTACAAAGTAGAAAAAATAGGATTACATACAATAATGCAATACATGTAACAAAATACCAAAAATACCAAAAACTATCCCATCTAGAATCGCGAGCCTCATATCGACCATCTTCTCTCTTACATCTAAGTAGTAATCAAAACCCTATAGTAGGGTGCTTTCCCTTATCCATACCCACAGTCATGAAATCTTCTCAGGTACCAAAGGTAGCCTGAGTAGGGTGTGGGATAAAATCCCAGTAGGACACCACCAATAATGTCTAGTTCCATCCAATTAGTGAATATATAATAATAATAGTGTGTAGGCAGTGATAGAATATATAAGGTAAGTGATGAAAGTTAACAACCCAAAAAGGTTAGGGTTCTCATGGACACCCATCCTCTACTACCAACTTTGGCCTTAGCTATAAAGTCTCTATATAAATAGTCATTCTTTTTCTATTTAATTAACAATTTTCAAGGCCTAGTGAGTAGCCCAAAATATCCTATAAGGATGTGATCATGAGGTTCCTACCCAAGACATAAATATGGTATAATTCTCTGATCGAATCCAAGATTATTCATTTTCTTAGAAGACGTTTCATATAAATAATTTAATTAATTATACAATTAAGAACCTGATCCCATCCTTGGAATTCCTTATTTGAAATCTAAGTTTCACTCTATGTATATCATGAACCAAACACCTTATAAACCCATCCAAGGAGATCTTCATCAGAACCTAGGTATCACTCTAGATGTGGTATAACATCACCAGTCACTGAGTCCATCCTTACAAGTCCTCTAAGTGAGCCCAATTGTCACCCATGGCATATATAATCAACTTCCCTCTGAGTACTTCCTTGGTATTCCATATAAGGAGTCCAAGTATCACTCAGGTATATATAGAATCATCCCTCTGAGTTCATCCTTGGTAATCCTCTATAGATTCCAAGTGTCACTCAGGCATGTATAAGGTAGTATCTAAATGATTCTGTCCATGGCATTCATATATGAACTCATGTGTCACCCAAGGAATTAATTAAACATTAAAAAATATAATTTAATCATTTCAAATATCATCATTTTGATCATTTCATTTAAACATCACCTCAGATGGTGGCTCAAAGCAAGGGCTAAGCTTATAAGGTTAAGACTCTTAATTGTCTCATAATGGAATTTCATTATAAGAGGAAAATCAATCTTAAACAAGAGAATACATATCCATATCCTAGGGACATGGTCTTCCATTACCTTCTTTTAATCAATTCAAATTAAAATTTACAATTTATCATTTAACATCCCATGGAAAAGGGCAGATGAAACACTTAAATGTGATCAATTCATATACCAACCATGGTGGTCCTATTAATTAAACAATTAACCCAAAGGGGTAGCTTCAATTCAAGGTTTATAACCCTTAATCATTTATCAATGGGTCTCTTTAATCACATAGGTCATACCTATCCATTTAAATTGAGGAATAAATTCCATTTCAAGGGAGTAAATCAGAAAATTGGGTGTGTGACACAATGACATATATATAAACACTCCAACTTTAAAGGGAAAGCATGAGACCACATACCATAGATCCATAGTAGAGTTCTCATCTAGTATCAACTTTTGATTTGACTTAGATTGGGATAAAAATGAATAATGAGAAAAAAAACCTAAAAATAAGGCTTATTATATTGTACCTAACTAGTGCAACTGATACCAAGAAGAATGAAGAACAAAATAAAAGGAATTGATTACTTAACAACATGGATCCAACGAGACTGATGGTGCTTGATTTCGAGATTTTATGGAGAAATGATGTAAAAGCCTTGAATTTGGCTCAAAATGTGTTGTCTACTGTAAAAAAAAGGAAAATAAGGTTTTTAGGTAAAAATAGTAATTTCCCCAAAATTTTCTGGCCTTTATGGTTTAGCGATATAGTTTTCCAAACTATGCACCAATAGTGTGTCATCTATTGTTACTAAGGGGGAACCCACACAGTCACTGGACACGGTTTGACTAACCATGAACAAACCATTCAAAACACCTCTTTCAATAACTATAAGTTCTCCTATATGGGTGTGAGCCACTATCAATAGGGTTTCCTCAAACCATGTGACTTATAGCACCCCACTTTCTAGTCTTTCATGGTTAGTAGTAACCATGCGACCTACCCTGTATGGTTTTTACTAACCATTTAGCCTATCTTTTTTTTCAAAAATATGGGCTTCAGGCTCCAAAAAAACCCCCAAAACCCCTAATACCACCATGACCTCAAAGGGTATTAAAATTTTTACATAAATAAACATTCAAACTGAAAATTGATGTGAATTAAAAGATATCTATACCTTATAAAAAAACAAAGTTCTTACAAAATTCCCCCTTAAAAAAATCACCCATGAATTTCCCTTGCAAGGGTGGTGAAGCATAATCTGTGAAAAAATCTATCCATTGTGCTCATACATCAGACTCCCACTCCTAGGTCTCATCCTATACATGGTTGTACTTCCATAGTAACAATACTAAAGGAAATTAATGGCCTCATATAACTTTCATACTACAATCCAAAATACAAATAGGATGCTCTTCAAAGGATGCATATACTTGTAACTCAACCTCCTCAGGATGAAAAGAATGAGACATGTCTAAATGATAACAATACATTTGAGATACATGGAAGACGTCGTGCATGGATAAATAACTCTAAGGTATTTTCAACTGATAGGTTGATGGTCTGACTCTTTATAAATTCTCAAATGGCCCAACATATCATGGTGATAGCTTACCATGTCTCTTAATACTCTTGTGTCCCAATCTTAGTAAAACACATAAAAAGAGCTGATCCCAAACCTCAAAATCTAGAGGTCATTTATAGTGATCAGTTTAAGATTTATATTGAGACTTTTTAGTTTCCATTTTCTTCTAAATAAACAAAACCTTCTCCATAGTCTCCTATAAGAGATGAGGTCTAAGCATAACTACTTCTCAAGCCTTTAACCAAAACAGGGATGATCGGAATGACCTACCGTACAAATCCTCATAAGGTTCCATTTGTATAGTATCTTGAAATCTATTATTTTAGAAAAAATCAATAAGGGGTATATGTTTCTCCCAAGATCCCCCAAAATATAGGATGCATGCCTGAATAATGTCCTCAAGCACTTGTATCCTGCATTCTGGGCCATCGGTCTGTGGGTGGTATGTCGTGCTCAAAAGCACCTGTGTAACCAACACCCTCTAAAACCCTTTCTAGAATTGTGAAGTGAACTGAGCATCCATATTTGAAATTATATTATGGGGAACCCCATAAAGTCATATTATCTCACGGATATAAAACCTCCCATGATCATCTACTAAAAAGGTCTCCATAATAGGTAAGGAATGAGAAACCTTTATGAGCCTATCAAGAAAAAAAAAATAGAATCATTGCCTTGTGGTGACTTCGGTAACACCTTCATTAAATCCACCACATCATCACCCCATTTCTATTCAGGAATGGATAGCTTCTATAAAATTTTGGCTAGTCACTGGTGTTTCACCTTCACCAACTGATAGGTGGAACACCAAACGAAAAAATTATCTATATCTCTTTTCATACCTGACCACCAGTATTGGATATGTAAATCTAGATACATATAGGTGGCTCTTAGTTGAACTTACCAATATAAATCATTTCAGTCTCACATCATCTCCTCACACATGTCTACTGAAACCCATATGTAGCCATGTATATATAGAACTTCATCCTCTCCTATGGTTCAACCATGAAGAGGATCCTCACCTGCCACACTCTCTCGTAGGACTAGGTCCTTATAATCTGATAGTTTCCTTATCATCACTCTATCCAGAAGGGTAGAGGTCACAACTAAGAATAAAAGAAAAGTATGTCCCTGACTATCTTGCACCTCTAAGTCCATCTTAGAGAACAATTCTAGAAGCTACCACTTGCTACTGGCATCCTAAATTGCATTTATCTAAGTCCTCATTCTTAGTGCATTGGACACTGCATTACCTTTACTAGGAATATAGGTAAGCTCAAAGTCAAAATACTATAGGTACTCAACCATCATTTTCTTCCTCATATTTAGATCATGTTGTTTAAATATGTACTTGAGGGTTTTTTTTTGTGTACACCACAAAATGATCTCCCAATAAATAGTGTCTCTAAAACAACAAATCATGAACAACTAAAGCTAAATCGAGATCATGGATCAGTTAATTCCTCTCATGTGGCCTCAAATACTGATACCCATATGCTATGACTCTATCATCGTACATCAACACTACTCTAACCCAATACCAGATGTGTCACAATACATAATGTATATTCTTTATGGTTCTAGAAAAATTAGTATCGGTGCTGAATTCAATCTCACTTTGAACTCTTGAAAGGATGAATATCATGCATTTGACCACACAAACTTCACACCCTTCTTAGTCAAGTCCAAAATTGGTGATTCTAGGATTTATAATTCCTATATGAAATACCTGTAATATCCATTTATCCCCAAGAAACTTTGTATCTTAAATACATTCTTGGGATACTCCTAGGAAACTATAGCTATCACCTTCTTTGGGTCAATTTATACTCATTTTTATGAGATAATTTAACCCAGTAAGTGAATTTGATCCATCTAGAAGTGGAACTTTGTGAGATTATCATATAATTTTTAATATCTTAGTGTATCCAATATGATCTCAAGATATTTGGAATGATCATGTTGAGTGTGAGAGTATAAAAAGATATCATCCATGAATACCATGGAAAAAAATCCAAATAAGGATAGAAAACTTGGTTCATCAGTGCTATGAAACTGCTGGTGTGTTTGTGAGACTTAACAGCATAACCAAATATATATATAGACCATAATTTCAACAAAATTCTCTATGAGGTATGTCTGATAGTCTAACACACACCTAATGATAATCGGATCTCAAGTCAATCTTCAAGAACACCTAAGCTCCTTGGATCTGGTCGAAGAGTTCATCTATCCATAGAAAGGGATATAGATTCTTAATCATTATATAGGTCAATTTTTGGTAATCCACACATAGCCTAAGGGTATCATCTACCTTTTTCGCAAAATGGACTGGTGAACCCCATAGAGAAGTATTGGGTCAGATAAACCCATTTTCCTCTAAATCCTCAAGCTACCTCTTGAGATCCTGCATCTCAATAGTATCCATCCTTTAAGGAGAAATGGATACCACTACGGCTCCTTGAACTAACTCGATATAGAAATCTACCTATCACACTAGAGGTATTCCTAAATAGTCATCTAGGAAAACATCCCGAAATCGATCAACCACTGGAGGGTAATCTACCTGATGTGTTCTTTGAACATCTAGATATAAACTCACAATCTAGTCTATCATCCTACCTAGTCCACAATGCTTAGGTACAACTTGACTCTCCTGAACATCCCATTAATCCTTGAGAATAAAATCTCTACCCTCTAGTAATATTAAGGTCACCCTTCAACAATAAAAATAAAAAAAATCATGGTAGGGAACTAACCAGTCCATCCTGAAAATGATTTCAAAACCAATCATCTCGATGAAAAATAGGTATCATGTAAAGTGACACCTTCCAATCTCAAGGGGAAATCCCTAAACTAATGTGCATCCTCTGTTTGAATCTCCAAAAAAGTATTAAGCATCACAATTCAATTAGAACATTGAATGCTAATCCCAAGGCTCTCTACAATGGGAAAAATATGAATCTATGAGAAGCACCTATATTAAAAATATAATATCCTAAAGTAGAGGATACTACAATAGTACCTCTCATAGTAAAAGTTCTAGGACTATGCTTCTCAGGGGTCAATTTCATTGCGTATATCTAGCCTGATCCATATCCATGTGATGTAGCCCAGCTACTCTAATTAGATCTTATCTATTGTTTTCTATAAATCTAGGGTTTGACTACCTCATCCTAATAAGATAGATGTATTCCATATCCCTTCCTAAAGAGAAGTTGTTGACTTGACTCCTGCATGTGGAGTTGGTGTAGACTCTCTCTCATTGGATATTGGGGTAAATTTATACAAAATCATTATAGATAGCACATCTTACTGCAAGATCAGCACTCAATTAGGTCTCTCATGTACTGAGATCTTGTATGTTCCTATCTACTGAATCGGTGGAACCACACCTAGCTACCTGAGTATGTGATCTAGCTACTAATATCACCATGTGGAAGCTCCAGACAATGCTTCCTACTACGGGTCTATGCGGTACCATATCTAGGTGTTGAAACACCCTAGATCACACCCCAAACCTCTCTTAGGTTACTCTCTATGATAAAAATTTGATTCTCTATTCCAGAAAAGCTAGTTAGTCGAAAGACATTATCCTATTATTAGATGTCGTACATGATGTCATACTTGAATCACCTAGCTTTATATAGCTATTCACCCATCAAAATAGATGTAAAGTACTAGAGTTCTATAAAGAGGGGAAAATAATCCATAACTAATAACACAACATGATCAAAGTGCATGAAATCTCAGGCTCTATAAGCCCTCAACATCTCAAGATAGAAGTAATCATAGAAGACCATATGAAAATCCCTCTAATCCTTCTCCAAATGATAATCCATCTATGTAATGTCATCTCACCATCTCTTGGAAGAATCATACTGCATATAAGTAGTGAGCTTTACCCTCCTCTTGGTAGGTGTCTCGAGATTCTCAAATATAGATAGCATGGCCTCTATCCATGACTCCTTAGCCTATGGTCCATCATCCCCTAAAAACATGGGTGGGTGCTGCTGCTGGATCACACACGTCAACTCTTCCATAGATGAGGTAGGCAATAGTGATCCCTGATGCTGCAACTAAAACTGTAGGAGGATCCACTGGTAGCCCATGACCCACTACCTCCAAATTATGGTTGTCACCACCTTTCTAGTGTATGGATAGAGGTTGTCATGGTGGCATGTCTTTACAATTCCACAAACACACCTCAAAAAAGAACTTTATCAAAGTTTATAGCTAAAAGTGCAGATATGGAAATAGGGTAGGTACAAGACTCCCTACATAAGAATCACACCCCTCTATCTTCTCCTTAAGTCAGGTATGGGATACATACATATCATAATAAAGTAAGAGATATTGCCTACTTCCCACTACAAAGGTCGAGTCTGGGTTAAGTTCTCTTCCATAAGCAATTAAATTTTCATTTAATTCACATTTATTTACAATTTCATTTTCATTGTATCATAATTCATTTTAAATGGTTGAACCAAGTGGTTCACCAATTTATGATCCATAAGGGATCATACTCATCATGAACCAAAATATGGCACCCACCTAATCTATGCTATAACATGTTCTGATCCATGAAAATCTTGGTCCATGACTCAACGTGCTGAAATTGGCTACTTAGGGTGTCTATTGTAGCCTAATCATGAAAACACTACATAAGTTGTGGTAGGCACTATAAGTAGTAACCATGTTTCTAAATTCTCAAAATTGAATATATATCAAAACAGTAGGTATATCTACCTTGAAACCTATCACATTTTCATCCAAACAAGCAATGCATCCTATATGGAATGGCATAATGCATGGAATGTGATTCCTACAGGTTCCTAAAATGATTCATGAGATGGAATACCCTCATCTCATCAGGTTGAAAAAATTATAACCCATAATAATATCAATTATAACATTAAAATTCAAGTGCATCACCCAATGGCGGAATTAAATCAACTGTAATAGTCAAAATCTAGAAAACAACAATTTTCATTAAATTAAATTTGGTTTTTTCCTGTATGTGGGTTAGATACGCCCAGGCACAACTCATTACCAAATTCATATTCCTTATTATCCATTTTTATTGTCTCAAAATAGTAAATCAAACTATAAAATAATCCTTTGATACCACTTTGTAACATCCTGGACCCGAATGCCACTAAACAGTTCCCTGATCCTAGTTGGCCACATGGCATCAAGAACATCTCCTCAAATTCTAGAGGCTTATGATTAGCAGTAAGGGACTAGGGTGTGTCTGTGGGGAGACTATGTCCTATTGTTAGAGTATAACATAGTGGTAGCAACATACAATAAATAGAATAAGTAGTAAATCAAACATATAATAGATAATATCGAAAGAATGATATTTATCAAAATTCCAGAAGGTATATCATATACAATAATGATCATTTAATATGTATACAAATCATGAAAAATAGGTTTACATGCAACAATACAATACATGTGAAAAAAATACCAAAAATACCAAAAACTATCTCAACTAGAATCATGAGCCTTAGCTCGGTCCTAGTATCCCATACTCTAAAGCATTAATCAAAAACATGTATAAGGGAACTTTCCTTTATCCAAAAATACAGTCATTAAATATTCTCTCATACCAAAGGCATCCCAAATAGGGTGTGAGATAAGATCCTAATAAGACACCACCAATAGTGTATAATTTCATCCAGTCAGTGAATATAAAATAATAACATTGTACAAGTAGTAATAGAATATGTAAAGGGATTTACTAAAATTAAAAAAAACATAATGGTTTGGGTCCATAAGGACACCCGTCCTTTTCTACCTGCTTCAGACTTATCCAGAAAGTCTTTTAATAAACATTCAGTCATGTGAAATTTAATTAATAAGTCTTAGAACCTAGCGTGTATCCTAGGATCCTCTATAAGGATGTGATCAAGAGGTTCCTAACAAGGAAATCAATATTGTATAATTCTTTGACCAAATCCAATATTTTTTTTCATCTTAGCATATGCATCATATAAATCATTTAATTAATTATATAATTAATAATCTAAGATCTTCCTTGATATTTTTTATTTCGAATCCAAGTATCTCTCTAGGTATATCATGAAACAAACACCTTACAAGTCTATACATGGTGATCCTCATCAGAACCCAGGTATCATTCTAGGTTTTGTATAACATCACTGCTCACTAAGTCCATCCTTGGCAGTCTACTAAGGGAGACCAAGTTTCGCCCATGGAATATATAATCAACTTCCCTCTGATTTTGTCCTTGTACATATAAAGAGTCCAAGTATCACTCGATTGTACATAGAATCAGTCCTTTAAGTCTCTCCTTGGCAGTCAGCTAGGGATTCCAAGTGTCACTCGGTCATATATAAGGTAGTATCCAAATGACTCTATCCATGGTGTTCAGATATGAACCCATGTTTCACCCAATAAATTTATTAAACATTCAATGACATCATTTAATTTTTTAAAATATCATCACCATGATCATTTCATTTAAATCTCACCACATAAGGTGGATCAAAGAAAGGGATAAGCTTAGAAATATTATCCTCTTAATTGTCTCATGAGTCCATTTCATTATAAGAGGAAACTCATTCTTAAACAAGCGAATAAATGGCCATATCCTAGGGACATGGTCTTCTATTCCCTTCTTTTAATAAATTCAAATTATAATTTACCATTTATAATTTAACATCCCATGGTAAGGGGAAATGGTGCACTTAAAAGTAATCAATTCATATGACACCTATGGTGGTCTGATTAATTAAACAATGCACCCAATGGGGTGGTTCCCATTCAATGTTCATAACCCTTAATCATTTATCAATGGGTCTATTTAATCACATAGGTCATACCTATCCATTTAAATCATGGAATAAATTCCATTTCAATGGAGTTACTTAGAAAATTAGGTGTGTGGCATAACGACATATATATAAACACCCCAAATTTATGGTAAAATTATGATACCACCTACCGTAGGTCTATAGTAGAGTGATCATCTAGTATCAGCTCCTAATTCAACTTAGATTAGGAGAAAAACAAAGAACGAATGAAAAACCTAAAAATATGGAATATTAGATCTCACCTTAATAGAATAGATAATACAAAAAATAAAAAATAATGGAACAAAAGGAATTGAGTAACCATAGACATTGATACAATGAGACAGCTGGTTTTTTATTCTGATATTGGGCGGAGAAATGGTGGAAAATCCTAGAATTTGGCTCAAAATGGATCTCTCCCATAACTGTTGTCCATTGGAAACAAAAAGGAAAAGAAGGGTATAAAATTATAATATTTTAAAGGGAAAATAGTAATTTCCCCAACATTTCTTGGGCCACATGGTTTATCCTAAAAGTTGTCCAAACCACATGCAAACTGTGCGCCATCTGTTGTGCTAAGGGGGCAACCATACAGTCACTATGCATGGTTTGACTAACTGTGTGCAAACTATGAAAAACACCTCTATCAAAAAATGTAGGTTCTCCCTCAAAGGCGTGCACCTCTATCCGTATAGTTTCCTCAAACTATGAGGCTTGTAGTAACCCATTGTCCAACCTCTCATGGTTAGTAGTAACCATGTTACATACCCCACTTGGTTTCTACTAACAGTGAGACCTATCTAGTTTTTTCCAAAATTTGGGATCCTGGATCCGAACAAGCTCCATACACCCCCCAAAACCTCCATGAACTCAAATAGTATTCACATTAGGCCATAAAAAAACATTTAAACTGAAAATTAACATAAAGTAAAAGAGATATGTACCTCATAGTAAATATCAAGTTCTTATAGGTAAGTTAGGAAGAAAATGTGTGTAACTCCATGCCCCCCCACCCACCCACCCACCTACCCCCCCTATAAGTGAAATTTTTATTATGGATGGAGTCCTAAGTATTTAAGAATAAAAAATTGATTAAAACACATAGGTTCAAGAAAAATATTGTAAATTATGGATTTAACTTGATTTGAATCAAAGTGTGTTGCACATGGATCCCCACATTTTCAGGCTTCTCTAAATTATCCAATAGGGTTTTTTTAAACCCTTGTGAGGTTAACCAAACATTACATACATAAATATTACATTATTTTAGATGGATATTCAATACATCTCATACTATTTCATGAAACTTCATCAATATATTCTACAAATTTCTCCTCACATAATACACTTCTTAGACATAACTTAAATTGTTTCTTCATAACTTGGAGAAAGGAAAAATAGGAAAGGGTGAGATCAGATGCTCAATAAGAGTAAACATAGTTAATATTAATCAACAATCATAGGTGAATATAAGATAAACATAAGGGTATGATAATATGGTCATAACATATGAACATCATACTCATTCAGTTAAATACATTTAATCCTAAATCATGGCATAGGATTTTTCCATAATAAAAGACATATTTCATAAGAGTGTGGAATTATTAATAATCAATCATGCACCATGAGAACATTTCAAAAGAAAAAGACATAGGTTTTTTTAATACACATAAGAATAGATAACCATTTACTTAGTCAAGGATCACTTCCAAGCCTATAATAGTAGAAAAATTCCTATAGTGTATTTGGTTCACTCCTCATTCTATCATTTCCTTAGTCAAGGTTCACTCCCAATACTATCATAGTCGATGAAGTCTCTTAATAAACTGATTTCAATCACCTTTTTAGTATATATTATCTAATGAGATATAATTTTTTAACCAATAATTTATAGGAATATATTATTCCAATTCCACTCATCACATAATGAAAACCATACATAAGTTTTTCAAAATATCATAACAACATTCATCATTTCATTATATCATAACCCATGACACAAAAATGAGATTCATAAATATTTTACCACTATTTAATTAACCTATGGGAAATTAACATGTTTCATAGAATCATCTATAAAACATCATTATCATAATTTATCTTAAGAAATAAAGTGGATAATAGTATAAAATACTATCCTCAATGAAGAATAAAAATCCTTAAATGATGTTGACATAGATAAAAAATACCTTTAAAAGAGAATTTGAATATTTATTTGAAAATATAGAAAATATATTTTTATTTCAGTGTCTTTAAAAAAATCCCAAAATATTGAGAAAAATGATTTCATTGAAAATAACCATAGAAACTAGTAAAATAATATTTAAATAAAATAATGTTTATGATGGTAGGAATAGATATTTGTCCCATATACATTAAAAGTGAACATTCTTTTCACACTTTTGTAAGAAGTCAATAGTGACTCATATGTAATGCATTTTGAAATATTCCTTTTAATCATTTGTAGAGAAATTAAAATGTAGTGAAAATATTTTTTCTCAAATATTTAATTATAGATATAGACTTTTATAAAAAAAATTCAAGTACATGAACATTGAAGAAAATTTTCATCCACCAAAGGGGAAATAAGGTTGAATTTTTTTAAAAACATTTTATTGGTCGATTTAAGTTCCAAAGAGAGGAAAATGGTGCTATTACTTGAAAATTATAGTAATAACTAGAATAGAAAAAAATATATGAGGTTTAAAGGATAAGGACTATATAATTTCACTCAATAGAAATTTAGCATAAACAATCCAGAAAGAAATTAGATTGTAACATAAACTCTTACTTCAACTGTCTTCTTGCTTCATATGTGTTCAAACCTCCTATATAATAAATATATATTTATTATATATCTATTCTAAAACTATATTTATAAATAACATTCTATGTATAATTCCTTTAAAAAATATTATTCTTTTATTGCAGTTGGGGTGGAACCTAAGCGGTAAACCTCATAATACTACATCCTAAAGACCCAGGTTCAAAACTGGGTAGGGGGAAGTTAAAATTTTTTGTAGTATTCACTATAGAGGGTATTTTTGTAGTTAATATAGTTTCATAACTATTAACATGATTTGGGACTACGAGCCATAGATTTGGGCCTCTGTGCCACAAGGCCTTTGGGATGCAAGGTCTTTAGGCTGCTATGGGATTTCAGACCATATGTCCTCCAGGACACCTCAGGACATCAATACATGGGATTTTGGGCCACAATGTCTTTTATAAATGAAGCAGTCAGATCGTACCACACAAGATCAGACCCTAGAATAGGAATCGGAGCAAGTAGCAGCCACCATAGCATAGCTAACCATATTGGGAATGATGAGAGGGTATGACATCTGTCATTGGTACCATGCACTGGGCATATTTTTATAGGTAAATTATAGTTGATTATCCATGTGAGGAGGTGATATAGGCACTATCAATGGATAATATTTTTGGGAGGGATATTTCAAGTGTAGTATGGTCATTGGGCCTTCAGGTCATGTTCTAGGATTTGTGCCTTTAGTCCTACAGTTCATGTAAGGCTTCCCTCTTAACCCAATTGAAAAGAGTATTATCCAAAAATACATAAAAATATAATGACTTCAGTATGTTCTAATAAATAATTATTTTATTAACAATTCTTCATTAAAATAAATATTCGGGTGAAAATTGGTTCATTTTCCAGGCTTGTTTCTGTTCGATGGTTCCAGTATTCACACCTTTTTCATGGTTTAATAATCTCAAGAGTCTCAATAATATAATAAGTATCATATTTATTCATTATATCTACTTTTATAACTATTGATATAAATTGGTTATGAAAATTAATTACATTACTTCATGGAGATGGTATTCCTTTCGTACGAACAAGTGATGTTTTCACTTTTCAATAGATGGATCAAAAGATAAATAAATAATAATTACACTTTACAAAGTCATAATTATATGATAAATATTATAAGTATTTGTTAAATATATCATTATGGTCATCCATATAAATAGGAAATGAAAACAGAATCACACCACTTCATGGAGGTGGTAGTCCACACATACACATGAGCGACATTATCATTTTCCAAAGGATGAGAATGATATAGAAAATGTATATACCATTGACTTAAAAATATATCAGTATAGTAAAGGTATTTATATAATCATTTTTTGATAGTTATAGATCATTTTTAGGAGGTTTATGAAGAACGAAATATGAAAATGATCGATAAGAACATATACCTCTTATTTGGGTATCCTCCTTTGAAAACAAACTTAAGACTTCATGGATGATTATTTGTGAATAAATTAACCTCAAGGTCATGGTTAAAGATTTTGTGTGAGTATTTTAATATATTTTGGTCAAGATAAAGGGTTTAAGTAGTTTAGAGAAGAGAAGATATGATGTTTCATTTTATAAGTGAGGGGAGTTACACTCTTGTAAAGACTTAAAACATTAAAATATATTAAAGACATATTCAAGTGAAAGTGACAAAAAAGAAACCCAAATTCAAAAAAAAATATAATTGGTAGTCGAAATCCACTTAACTAAAAATATTTATACAAGTTTTTGGGTTATTTTAACTCTTATATCTTTAGTTTAACCCCTCGTTACCTTTTAAACCTTTACCACAGTAATCAATTTTTTCCTCGATTACTATTCATAATGACCCAAAATGAAGTTATCCTAATTAAAAAATTTGGACTTGATAATTTAAAATAGGGAATCCAATTTATCATGTTCAATTTCTATAAGTGGTATAAATTCATTTTAAAATAAGTGTGCAATACACAACGAAAATGGTTTTTAGATAAATGAATTTTGTAAGCATAAAACTAAATTTATTCTTATTTCTTGTCTAGTAAAACCCATTAGATGAATGTTAAAATATTTTATTTAATTTATTATATAAAAATTTAATTAAAATCATTCATAAATAGTGATCAATTTAATAAAAATACATTGCATGCATAAAAATATTTTTTTTGAAAAATAGTTCTGTTTTACTTCCAAATTATTTTATCTTCATTTATAACCAATTGATAACAGGTGAATTCATTTTCTATATATATAAACAATAGTTTTTTCATAATTTATATATAACTATTAATTCCCATAAATCAAAATACTATGTGATAACTATAATATTTAATAATAATATTTCAATAGCATATCTGCAGTTTGTTTAAACTTGTTGTTGTGTGTAAAGAAAACTATCAATGACATAAAACTTATATGAAGAGAAATATATCATAAAATCATAGGGTGCTACATTATACCCACTTATAGTAATTTTGAACTAAAAATTATATCACTTTGATACAAACAATTGAGGATACTTATGCCTCATCACATCCTCAAGTTCCCATATAGTTTCCTAAAATTTATGGTTTCACCGATAAACATTGACCAGATGAGTGGTCTTATTATGCATCACTTTCTCTCTTCAATCCAAAATCACCATAGGTTATTCCTCATAAGAGAGATAATGCTATAGTGGTATGACCTCTTAGTTAAGTACATGTGAAGGATCGGTTATGTACTTCTTTATGAGAGATACATCGAAGACATCATGTACTTGAGAGAGATTTAGTGGAGAAACCATGCAATTATCAACTATCCAGATACAATCAAGAATTTATAAGGGATCAATATATATAAGGATCATCTTGACCTTATTTTCATATGAAATAACATTCTTCCAAGGTGATATTTATAAGAATTACTTTCTACCAACTTTAAATTCTAGATCTCACCGACAATTATCAGTTTAACTTTTCTATCTACACCAAATTGCCTTGATGTGATGTCAAATTAAAATAACATTATATATCATTTCCTCAGCTAGATCAGGTCCCAATATCTTTCATTATCCAATTTTATCCCATCACATTTAATTTATGTACTCCATTTATCATATTTCTTTACAAGGATCCATCTAAAATCTTGAGTGAAAGCTATTGTTGTATGAAAACATGACCAAATAAAGGTGTTGATCCCAACCACATTTTAAATACATAGATCATGATATCAACATATCTTATAGAGTATTAATGGTCCTCTCATACTGACCATATTTCTAAGGATGATATTCAATGATAAAGCTTAACTTCATATTCAAATATTTTTGAATAATTCTCTAGAAATTTGAGATAAACCATGTATCATGATCAGATATAATAGAATGTGATACTATATATAATATTATAACTTCTTTAACTTATATCAGGAAAATATTATTAATATATAAATCTTCCCTGATTAAAATGAAATGTGTTGAGTTCATAAGTTGATCAACTGTAACCTAAATAACATTTTAGCCTTTAGATATTTTGGGAAGTCTGATGATATGCTATTTTCCCATCTCTATTTTGGTATGGGTAATGATTGTAACATACCCTTATAATTCTATCTATGAATATTAACTTTATGAAATACTCGGATTTAAGATATATATTCTATAATATCCCTTTTCATGTTGTCCAACTAGATTTACTCTCTCATATATCTATACATATTTGTACTTCCATAATGAATAGATAATGATTACTTATAAGCTTCATCCAATAGCTCCTTTAAATTTGGTATTTATGGTACATATACTTGGTTCCTAAATCTTATCATTCTATAACAATCATGGTTGAACTATGGAACATTTTTCATATTCTTATGTAGTTCCACATCTTCCTCTACACCTCTTTATTCCCCATATGGATATATGGTTGAACATTCATCTAAGAAATATAATATTTTTCCCATTTCCTTGTGGTTTCAAGATCTATATTCCAAAAAATAAATTTTTATTGGATCTCTTTCAATCCTCACCATGTAAAAACTAGCATGATCTTTCTAACTTAGGGCATCATCTACCCTGTTCACCTCCTTAAGTTGGTAATGTATTGATCATTCATAATATTTAATCAACTCCAACTGTCTCATTTGGAACATATTCAACTATTTTTTGGTGAATATATACCTAAATATTTTATGATCAGTATATATATATATATATATATATATTATTTTCTCTATAAAGATAATTCCTCTATATTTTCAATGAAAAAAATTATCACTACCAACTCCAAATCATTAGTTGGGTAAATTTTCTCATGAATTTTCAAATAGTATGAGACATAAGATATCAACCTATAATTCTGTATAAGGATTCATCCTAGTCCCTTCTTTGAGGCATCTCTATATATCACAAACCCTTCTCCATTATAGGGTGTTGTGGGAACAAGTTCACTGACTAACCTTCTTCTCAGCTCCTTGAAATTTTCCTCACATTCATCTATCCAAGTTAACTTAGATCCATTCCATGTCAGCATGGTTATGAGATTAGATAACCATGAGAAATGTCTATAAAATCATTAATAGTATCCATCCAAACTAAGAAAACTATTGATCCTGGTCATCATGGTTGGTTTGGGCCATTTCTCTATAACTCATATCTTTGAAGGATCCACTGATCTACCCTCACTAGAGATTATATGACCCAAGAATGTAACATTATAAAACCAAAAGTCACACTTTTATAAATTTTCCATGTAACTTCATCTTATTTAGGATCTTCAACATTGTACTCAAATGATCTTCATGTTATTTATTTCTCTTGGAACATATAAGAATATCAACTATAAATACTATCAAAAACTGATCAAGGAAATCTCTAAAGATTGTATTCATTAAATCCATAAATATAATAGGGACATTGGTAAGTCTAAATGAAACTATTATAAATTCATAAAGATCATACCTCATATAGAAGGAATCCTTGGGTATATCCTCCTTATTGACCCTCAATTGATGATATACAGAATGAAGGTGAATCTTTGAAAAGTATTGATCTCAGTTTAGTTTCTCAAAAAAGTCATCAATACAAGATAAATGACACTTTTTTACACTGATATTGTTATGGTATTGATAATCATTGAAAATATACATTGAACCATCTTTATTATTAACATAAAGAATTGATGTACCCCTTAGTGATACCCTAGGGAATATGAATCCCTTATCAAGATTCTCCTAGAGTTTCTTCTTAAATTCCTACAACTCAATTAGGGATATTCTATATGGAGTATTTGAAATAAGTGTATTACCAGGTATGAGTTCTATTTGAAAATAAACTTCATGATTTGGGGGAAGACTAGGAAAATATTTAGGAAATATATAGACATATTATCAAATAATATACATATGTTCAATGTTGAGTTTCTACCCAACCATTTGAGATAAATATCCTTCCTAAATAGATAGTAATACTAATTTAATGGAAATAAATTATATTAGAACTTCATATGCATCATCACACTGAAATACAATCATAGGTTGATTCATAATATTAAATGTGACATCCCTTCCTTTGATATTTATATGGAATCTATATAAATAGATCTAATCAATGCTCAAAATAAAATTAAATTCCACTAAAGGATATACAATAATATTTTAATATTGAACATTATTACAAAATTTATAATGAAATACCCAACTCTGGAGTGAATGATAATTTCACCATAACCATCATGATCCACATAAGTGATTGAAATGGAATACAACCTTCTTTGGTCTAGGCATTATCCCTTAGATTAGGACATTAAATTTATAATCCCTAAATTCCAAAAACATAAGTCATTAAATTATTAGTGGTTCCTTAGGATGAAATTTATTTATTTCTATTGAAATCTTTATTTTTCCTCAGTTATTAATTAATCTATTCCATTATTTCCCACACATAAAACATATTCTCATTCCTTTGATACACTTTCCTTAGTGCTTCTTCTCATATTATTAGCATGTAGTAAGTACAATATTCTTCCCTTCATGTTATTTTCACATGAACTTTATTGAAGTTCCATTTTTCTATTATTTGCTTCATTTGGATATTCACCTAGTTTTAGGTTGTAAATCATAATTCGAGATAGAAGATTAGTCATAATCACAAGGTTTAACATTCTAGATCCCATTTTATTTGGTTTCTCGTGAGGACAGTAATTGTATTGGAAATCACATTCATTGTCCATGTTATTTCTCTTGGTTCCATCCATTTACTAAAACCAAAAAACATAGTCTGATTATCAAACACCAATGATCATAGTAAGAAATTATATGATTATGAAAATTAATCTTATGATTCCTAACCCATGAAATTATAATTTTATATCATGTGACTATGGATTTTCATAATTTTTTATAGATTTTATCCTCTCATTCATCATAATGGTTCATAAAGAGAATGTGAATTAACCAAGTCATATCCTCTGAGAGTGTCTAACTAGATGTGCAGTCTTAGGGCCACTCATTATGCACCAAGTGAAGACTGAGTTGATACTCAACCAACCTTTTTTTGTGTTTACACCTTTGTACATCTATAACACAACTATATACACTTTCCAATATCTGTATAGGTATTTCATTGCTATGAAACAACAAAATCTCTACTTAACCAAAATTTAGGATATTATCCTATACTTAGACTTATCCATAGAGATTTCACCAAAAACAATTAACCCTAGTCTCTAAAAATAACTATTACTTGTTTTTATACCATCTAAAGCTATGAAAACATTACATACATAAATATTATAACATTTTAGATGGATATTTAATAAATATGATAATATTACATGCCCCAGAACCATAAAGGTTTAATGTTAATGAAGACTAGATACATAATCATATTATTTTATAAAATATCTTCAAAATATACCACAAATTTCTTCTTATATAGTACCCTTATTAGACATACCATGTATAAACCTTTTCTTCATAACCAATGGAAAGGAAACATAAGAAAGGGAAAGCTCAGATTCTTAGTAAGGTTAAATATAAGATATTTCAATCAATGATCATAAGTGTTCATAAGATAAGAATAAAGCTATGATAACATGATCATGACTTACAAAGGTCATATCCAATCAGTCAAAGATATTTAATCAAGAATCATAAATTATTTATTATGTCTTTTTCATAAAAAAAATAAGTCATAACAGTATAAAATCATTAAAAATTAATCATGACTCATGAGAACATATCATAAGAATTAAACGAAGGTTTTTGGAATACAAATAATTATATAAAAATATTCCTTAGTCAATGATCACTTATAATACTATCATAGTGGAAAAATTCCCATATAATATTAGGTTCATTCCCCATTCCATCATTTCCTTAGTCAATGTTCACTCCCAAGATTATTAGAGTGGAAAAATTACCTTAATGAACTGAGTTCACTCCACATTATAGTTCATATTATATCATGAGATATTATTCTCTATCCAATAAATTGAAGAGATATATAATTCAGGGCTCACCCATCACATAATGAAAATAATAAATAAAAATATTTCACCATCACTTAATTAAACAATGAAAAAGTAAAATGTTTCATAGAACCATACTTAAAGTATAATTATCATAATTTGTACCATGAATTAAAGTGGATGGTATCATAATATCATATCTTCATTAAATCATAAAAATCCTTAAAGGGTGTTGGTATAGATAAAAAATACCTTTAAAAGAGAATTTTAACATTTCTTTAAAAACAAAGAAAATATTATTTTATTTATATATAATTAAAAACAAAAAAATCATGAATATTGTGTAAAATATTTTCATTGAAAATAACTATAAAAAATTTTAAAGGTTCCAAAAAAGGAACTGTTATGATGGTGGGAAAATCCATTTGTATCAAACACTATAAAAGAGAACATTCTTTCCACTATTTTATAAAAATTTAAAAGTGATCTATACATAAAACATTTGGTAAGATTAATTTTAATAAATTTTAAATAAATTCAAAGTAATTAAAAATAATATTTATCAAACATTTATTTATATAAAAAACTTCCATAAAATTTTATGAAGAATGTGGATATGGAAGAAAATTTTCTTTGACCAAATATGAAATAACGCTGACTTTTCTTAAAAATAATTTCTTTATAATTTTAAGTACCAAAGAGGGGAAAATGGTACTATTATTTGAAACCTATAGGAATAAATATATGATAAGAAAATATATGGGGTTTAAAGGATAAGGTTTAGCCCCATAGGGAGCAGTTCAGTGGTTATGTACCTGTTGTGCCCGTGGTGGTGAGTTGAGGAGGTCCTGGTTTTGAACCTCTGCATCTGCTGATTTTTTTTCCTTTGTAGCCCCACCCTAACCTACCATTTTAATGTTTATAAAGGATAAGTACTATATAATCTCCCTCAATGGAAATCTATTATAGACAATCTTGAAAATAAATGAGATTGTAACATAAATTTTTACCTCAGGTTCTATTATGATTTGTATGCATTTAAACATTATGTATAATAAATATAGAATTATTATAAATATATTAAAGAATAATATTCATATATATCTTACTATTTATTATTCCTTTATAATTTCCAATTATCCTTTTATTAACATTTATTTATTAAAATGAACACTTAGGTGAAAATTAGTTTGTTTTTCATGCATGTTTTTGTTCGATGGTTCTGGTCCTTGCACATTTTTCATGATTTCATAATATATAGAATAAAAATAAAGTATTTTTTCCCTTTTTATTCATTATATATACTTTTATAACCATTCAGATAAAGGAGTGATGAAAAAATAATTACATCACTTCATGGAGATGGTAGTCTGTATGTACGCATGGGTGATGTTTTCACTTTTTGATAGATGGAACAAAAGAAATGAAAATAATAATTCCCCCTTATATAATAATAATTATAGCAAAAGTAACATATATATTAATTAAATATATCCTTATGACCATCTATTTAAAGAATAAATGAAAAACCAATCACATCGCTTTGTTGAGGTGGTAGTCCATATGTACACATGAGCGACGTTATCATTTTCAATTGATTAAAAGAAGATAGAAAATATATGTAAAATTAAGATAAAAACATCTCAGTGTAGTAAATATACTTATTAAATCATTTTAATATGGTTATATAATAATTATATGAGGGTTAATTAGCAATAATGCTGAAAAATATTGATAAGAACATATACTACTTCTTTGGGTATCCTCCATTGAAAAGAACCTTAAGTACTATTAAATGGCTAAATTGAGAATAATAGAACCTCAAGGTCATGGATAAGGATTTTGGTAGAGTATTTGGGTCGATATTGGTTGATCTAAAGGTATTAATTTGTGTAGAGAGTAGGGGATATGAGGTTTCTTTTTATAAGTTAGGGGAATGATGCCCTTTTAAATACTTAAACCATTAAAATGTTAATAGTCATATTCATGTGAAAGTGGCACTAACATAACCCAAATTTGAAGATAAGATAATTTCAGGTTTAAATACACTTAGAAAATAATATTTTGGCACATTTTTAGTTTATTTTAACCCTTATCACTTTACTTTAACCCCTCATTAACCCCTTTTAACCTTTACTATAGTAATGACTTTTTACCCCTCTTACTATTCATAATGAACAATAATGAAATAGAACCCATTAAAAAAATTTACATGATGATTCAAATAATAGAAACCATTTTAATAGATTCAATTTCTATAAGTGGAATAAATTCATTTTATAATAATGTGCAAAATGCACAAAAACAATTTTTAGAAAAATATATTTTTAAGCATTAAATTAAATTTATTCTTATTCCATGCATAGTAAAAACCATTGTATTAATGTTAAAATATTTGATTTAATATATAATATATACATTTTATTAAAATAATTCATTAATAGTTATTAATTTAATAAAAACACATTGCATGTATAGAAGCAGTTTTTTCAAAAAGAACATCTCTTTTTTACGTTCAAATTTTATCTTAATTTATAAAAAATTAATAACAAATGAATTAATTTTATACATGTGTTTCATAATTTATTTAGTTCTATTCATACCCACCAATCCAACATTTGGAAAATATCTACCAAATTTAATAATATTATTTAAATTGTATATTATGGTTTTTTTAAACTCAATGTTGCATGTAAAGAAAGTTATCAAAGAAATAAAATGTATTTAAAGTAAAATATATCATAAAATATTGGGGTGTTATGCCTTTTTAGGTGGAATTTATCCTATTCTATTACATTTTTATATCCTCCACCCATTATTTATCTTCCCCTCCCACATGCATTGGTTTTTGACAATGCTTCTTTTATTTGTTACTGATTTAGCCTAAGGATTTATTCCCCTTTTTAATTTTTAATATTTTGGAACTTGTTATATTTCTTATTTCAAAGTGTTTATTACCTTCATATATTTTTTTCTTTTCCATTAGTTTTAGTTTTTTTCCCATCTATGTGTGTTGGTGTATTTGGTTTGCTCTATCAGATATAGGGGTTTATGTTCATTGGTTTTACCCTTTCTGGGTCTCTCTTTTAATGATATTTTTTGTGGTGGATTATTTTCCTCATTAATATTATGATATTGTGTGAGAGTTTTACCTCTGGTAATTCCCTCCTATATTATCATTACTCTAGTTAAATTTTTCATCATTGTTATTGTTCGATGTTTTGATGTTGATGGCCTCTTCTATCACCTCTTTTCGTACTATCATGTCCTTTTTAGTTTCATCTAACTCTGGATTGTGTGTTCCTTGATTATGCCAGTCATATTAATCCTCTATTTGTGTTGGGATTGATAACCACACCACTAATACATCATACACATTTATTTAGAAGTTATAAATCATAGAAAAATAATATTTGGATGGTCCACTGATAGTATGTAACCCCACATACTTGATGTATAGGAAGTTTTCACACCCTACTCATCACACCAAGTTGCACACTACATACACAGACTCTACAAAACTCAACATGGGAACTGAATATTAGTGTATGTAAATAAATAAAGGATATATTTAGACAATTAAGTCCTAGGTCCATTTGAGAACACTACTTCCACATTTATAACTATCAAATGAAACAAAGGTTTACAATCTCAAATGATAATATTTTACAATAATATATTAATTTATTTTCATGTTACAATCACACAGATAAAAGTGGTCCCACCCAACTAATATATTGGGTCCATACCAGTCGTCTAGTTTCACCACCATTGGAGATTAACAAATGATCATCCAATTACACGTAATAACCTATGATCTCCTATAGACTTCATCACATGAACGTTAAATCTGATTAACTAAGGAAGTTACACCGATCTAGTAACTCCCACTCATCATTTTTTGGTACGATTATTGTAAAAATACCCATAAAACATAACCCATTTCTAACCAACCCTACCAAACATTCATGATTTCACTTTCTTATCTAAATATCAAGTTGAACTATCATGTATAGTTTCTCTTTTTGATTGACTGTGTCTGGTAGACTAAAATATAATTCACATTAAAAAAATCTCACACTTCTAGAATTATTTAGGGAAACTATTGGAGATTATATAGAACTTAATAAAAAATAAAAATTAATTTTTTAGCAGTGTCTCCTCCCCTGTCCATTAATTCAAGTCCCACTGAGACACAATGTTTTCATAGAATTTCTTGGACTAAAGCCTCAATGAAAATTTACACTAAATTTTACTTCCTATTAATATTTCATATCTATAGCTCCTTTTTCTCTTTCAAATTTTGAATGAAGTGATATTTTATATTGATTTGTTTCATCCATGCATGAAATACTATATTCTGATTCAAGTGTATTGCACTATGACTATCATATTAGATAAATTTACACTTATACTCCCTTCTGAGTTTCTTTAAAAGATTACAAAACCATATAATATCCTTCCCAGATTCTATTTATGACATATATTCTGATTCCATTGTGTAAAATTATACTATTGGTTTTAATATTTAAATTCATCACAATAATGTTCCTCTAAATGTGAACACAAAACTAGTTGTACTCTTTTTACTATTAAAATATCCCCCAAATTCAATATCAACAAACCCTAAAAAAGGATAATTCATTATAATGAATAATTATGTATCTTACAATTCTTTAAGATAACATGTGATCTATTTAATATCTTTATAGTGTTCTTTACCTAGATTAAACATGAAACAGATGACATCTCCCACTGCATATTCATTGTTCGGATGATTTCACACCATGGAATACATTAAACTTCTAACCATTGTGGCAAAAAAAATTCTCCATGTGCTTTTCCTCATCCTACACCTTTGACATTTTATATTTGAAAATATTGAAGTGTACAACAAGAAGGTTTGATACTAGAATGCATTTGGACATACTGAATCTCTTTATAATCTTCTAGAAGTAATCCATCTGATACAGCACTAAACTTATTGCTATCCTATATCATTCAATCCACATTCCTAATATTTTATTGGCTGCTTAGAGGTATTTCATATCAAATTTACCCAAAAAATATTTCTTCATATTATAAATCCATTGAATATTTGAACCTTCTAGAAGCATTTCCTCCACATAAAAAATCAATAACAAAAAAAATCATCTGAAAATTCCTTCTCATAGCAATAATAGTTTGCATTTCTCTGTATATAATGTTTTTCCTCTATTAAGGTGTCAAACCTTTGGTTCCATTTTTCTTTGTGTTTGTTTCAATCCATAGATACTTTTATTCAACTTCTACACTAATTTCTAATTATTCTATTCAATGAAACCAACTGGTTTCCACATGTAAATTTGTTCCTCCAAATCTCCATAGAGAAGTGACATTTTTTCTATAAATTTTTTATAAATGAAAATCATCGAACGTTACCAATATCAGCAATTTATTTATGGTAGTATGTTTTAATACTAATAAAAATATTTTAGATAATTCAATCTCATATTTCTACTAAAACCCCTTCACCATTATCCATGCCTTGTAGCGATTTATTTCATCTATTTCTTCCTTTAAATGTAAAACCCATTTGTTCTCAAGTGTTTTATTCACATTTGGTAATTTTTCTAGTTCCAATGTTTTATTCACATTTAGTGAATGAAAATCATCCTTTATAGATAACTCACACTTTTTTGAATCACTATTATCGGCTATTTTTTTGGTATCTCAGGTTCCCCTCCATCCATTAGAAGAAAATAGTGCATGGTGTGACCATACCTCTTAGTTGATCATCTAAAATTATAAGATCTCTAAAAAAATACCCTATGGTTCTACTCTATTTTCTACCAATTTTTGTGATTATATAACTTATTTAATATTAACTTGTAGTACTCTCAAATTATCCTCATAAATAGTAGAGATTTCTAGTACATCTTATGTTGACTTACTATCAAAACTTTTTGTACTTCCATCTAAACTCTCTAGAGATTGTGTTTGTTCATATTCCCCATTCAGATAAACTTGAACCTATTTAGATAAATTTTTTCATTTAAATTAATTATCCTTCAAGTTCTAGTATTTTTAAAAGACCCACTCATTGAAGATAATGTTCCAAATTTTGATGACTTAGTGTTTTCCGACATCCCATATTCAAACTCAAAAATTCCAATATCCATATTCAATAAAGAAACATTCATTGGTTCTTGCCTTGAGTTTATCTTGATATTTACCATCAACATGGATATATTAAAAACTCCAAAACATATTTATATTGTTAAGTTATGTTACTTTATTGGACCATAATGGTTCCATAATTTCTTGCCCCATCAGTGGTGATGGACTTTAATTAACTATGTATGTTGCACAATTGACCACATCCACCCAAATCTCCTTGGAGATTTTGGAATGAAAACTCATGATATAAACCTTTTAAATTAATGAATTTTCCATTTTTTTCATTCTATTCTATTTTGTAATTTTAGGTAAATTATTCTAATATATTATCCCTTTATTCTTATAGATGTTTTAAAATCTCCTTCTGTTATAATCACCGCCATTGTTGCACTTTAAGTAACTTAACATACTTCAAGGTATCATTATCTAACATTTCCTTGAACTATACAAAACAATCAATTAGAAAATATTTTTATTTCATGAATTAAACCCAAAAATTCCTCATGGAATTATCAATGGATGTCACTAAGTATTGTGACCTGCTGTGAGATCAGACAGGAAAAGGTACCCAAATGTCTATGTAAACTAGTTCTAACTTATATCTCTAGGGTGTCTGTTTACTCAGATTTAATGAACCCTTTCACTACTTCCCAATTATAAAATTCTCATAGATTTCAAATTTGGTAAGATATATATTTAAGATTAATTTATCTATGGTAACCTTCAAGTTTTTATCATTAAGATGCTCAAGTTAGAAATTTCATTTTATTAAACTATCAGAGGTTATAGGTCAAGCTATTTTTACTCCATCTGATCATCCAATCAGATACAGGGTTCCATCCTTTATCCCTATAGCTATAATTGTTGAACCATAATTTATTTTACACACTCTATTGGTGTATTTAATTTCAAACCTTTCTTCATCCAGTTTTCCCACAAAAATAAAATTATTTTAAAAACTCGGTATGTGCCAAACTACCTTGAGATCAAGTTGAATTTTTTTTCATATAAAGCTGCACATAACTATTCACTACAATTTCTAGATCATCATAAAATGCCCAGTGATCCATGCTAAACTTCTTGGACACAAAATTTTCCATGCATCCCTTCTTTATTGTGGAGTTAAATGATTCTCTGTTTTTAATGATCCATGAATGCACCTAAGAATGAATTATCGATAATAGACTACTACTACATTCATCCAAGGTATAATTCACATACCTTGTACTTAAAAATGACTCCCATCTAGAATTTCCTTTACTTTCCCAACAGTCTTTCTTAATATTTACTCTTTTACCACATTTCCAATAGGTTAGGAAAGGACTAACTAAATTTCCTAATCTTATTTTTCATAGATTTTATCCATATTTCCTATGGATTATCTTTCAATGAGGTTACTATGCCCTTCCGTTTATATTTAGAACATTACCAGATAGTTCTTGAACCCCCTACATATAATCTCTTTAATCAGGATTAGCCTCTAAACATCCTCAAACACTAAGTCATATTTCCTACAAGAATTTCTAATGATAGTTACCATTACTTCCCTACTTTTTAGAGGTGATGATAATAATTGAAATTCCCTAAAATATTCCATGAATTTCATATTAACATATTCAAGATGAATATGAATCATGTTAAAATAATTTATATGATCAGTCGCAAATCTATATTTTAGAAACCTCATGTCAAATAGTCTTGACATTATAAACAATTTATTCCATATTTATGGATTCTCATTCATTCATTCCATTGTTTTCATCAAATATACTAATGTATTAACCACCTAGATATTAAATGATAAATTAACAGATAATCACATATGAATGATTATGAGCACTTTTATATCTAGCCTCTACCATTATAACTTGTCTATCATATTTACAATTATTCTAGTCAATGGATGTTCTAGTACTTTTTGAATGAGATAATCCATTTTCTATGTTCTTTAAAATCCAATGTATTCCTCATTGAACTTATCAACTTGAACCTTGTCTCCTTATGAAATCCTTCCTTAAAATGGAAGTAAAACCCTTTTGAATTGAAGAAAGTATGATGAGAGAATTTAATACTACTCAATTATTCTATAGAGTGTACACTTCTGAGCTTTAAACCAACCTCTGATAGCAATTATTGAGGTTGTGAACCAAACTACCATTCCAACAAATACACTCCTGTTGGTCAGAGTGGACACTCAAGAGGGGGGTGAATTGAGTTCCAATTAAAATTTCTGTTAAAAACAATTTCTATTAAAATCCCCCAATTTCAAAAACAAATTAAACTGTAGTGAATTTATATAGATTATGAAGGTTCAATTAATTTCTCAAAGATTGATTAATTCTCAGTTAACTTAATCTTATGATTAAATTAACCTTTGAAACTAACTTACTGATTTATAACAAATATAAACACTTGCTAATTTAATTATCAAAGTAGCTTTGAAGATAGATTGTATTTCAAAGTAGTAGCAGCGGAATATGAAATTAAATATGTATAGTATGGATATAGAGTATAACTACAAACACAGTGAATTAACCAAGAGGTTCAGTCTCAAGCCGAGACTTAGTCCTCTTCCACTTGGTGATCACCTGCCACCAAGCAATTTTATAAAAAGGATTGATACACAGCCTGTATCGGGCTTTACAACAGTTTTCACAAACTGCCCAGGTTTGACAACCTCTGCCACAGTTATACGTGGGAAAACAGACAACAGCAGCAAGCTGTCCAGGTCACAAGACCTCTACCACTATCCACAGTGGGAAAAGGGGTGTAAAAGGGTTTGCTGAGGATTTACAGATCCTCCAGTGAAAGTACAGGAGTCAGTGTGTGTGTTTAATATAGAAGATAACACACACTGCTCAAAAGGTAGAATAAATCACAGAACAAGAGATGTAGAGTTTAGAAGTAGTTCTGGTGATCTCAGTGTAGCTCTTGACTCCTTTTTATTCGATCAGAAGTGAGTTTGAGTCCTCTTCTCGTTTCTGTTTTAGAAACAGAGTGTCGTATGCTCCAGGTTCACAGGTAGTGAGAATGTAGTCGATGATGTTCTTCAGGTTCTTCGTGTATGCACATAACACTTCTCTGTGTTCTTGATGGAGCTCGTTTTTGTTTTTCTGGTATATTTTGTCCACGACGCACTTCTCTGGTTTGCATGCTCTGTGTATTCGTTGTGTATTTGGGCAGCGTAGTCTTCTCGTATTTATCTCCCGACAGGGGACAGAAAAGATTTCTTTTCAGCAGGTACGAGGTACGGGTTCCTGACATCCGACAACCTTTATCAGATATTTGACAAATCATCAAAATGTATGATATGACCGTTAGATAAATTAAATAGATTAAATATAGGAAATAAAGAAGTTAAAACAGTGAGTTGAGAATGTATGTCACTGTTGACTTCAACTGTGGTCTTCCAACTGTGGACTTCCAACTGTGGACTTCCAACTGTGGACTTCCAACTGTGGACTTCCTTCTGACTGCTGACTTCAACAAAGGGGCTTGCTGTCTGTAGGCTTGCAATGGTAGCTTTTACTCCATGTAGCTGTAGCCTTTCTAACTGTAGACTTGTGACATCAAATTTGTAGAGCTGTAACCTTTGTCAACTGTAGACTTCGATCATCTGTAGACTTAGTAGACAGAAGCTGTCTAACAGTAACCTTGACTGTAGGCTTATGACTGTAGGCTTGTTCGACTGTGAACTTGTTCCAACTGTAGAGTAAACTTTGAGCAGAAGTCTTGTAACTGTGACCTTCGTCTGTGAGCTTCGACAATAGATAGCAGTAGACTTGTAACTGTAAGCTTGTATTAGTCTTCGACTGTAACCTTGTAACTGTGAGCTCCGACTGTAACCTTGTAACTGTGAGTCTTCGACTGTAACCTTGTGGTGACAGTTAACTGTATCTGTGACTTTGAAAATAAAACTCTGACTGGTAGCTAACAATACCAAACTTATGTAAATGCTAATGTAAGCTGTTACAGTAAAGTTATGAGAGTAAGAATATGAACTGTTTAGAATAAAATACGTTTAAGCATAGAATAATAAGATTAATGCAAAGGTTTAATACATCATAATTAATGTTTAAGCATGATTTGGGATTATCAAAACAGGTGATTCCAACAATCTCCCCCTTTTTGATAATCACAAATTATGTCAGTATGAAATATAGAAGTATCAGAGAGAAGTGTGCAAAACACAGTATTGGCAATATGAGCACAAAAATTAGGTATAATCCGCAAGGATTTCTCCTCTCTGTATAGTTTCATTTTTCCCTTGAGTTTCCCTATTTCTCCCCTTATCTATTTCTCTTTATTTCTCCCCCTTTTTGATTAACAAAAAGAAAGACAGAGAGAGAGAAGATAAACATTGTATTAATAAGGAGTACAATACATGACTCAAAATGTGAATACATGATCCCTATCAAAAAAAATAAACAGACTCAATCCTCTTCATCTGGAGGTAAGGGATCTTTTCCTTTGGAGGAAGAAGATGGAGCAGGAGGTGAAGGATCAACAGGCTGAGGAATGGCAGCAGGAATGTCTGGAGGGGCAGCAACAGAGGCTCCTGAAGGCCGGTAGTGAGTAGCTTGCCGAGGGATCAGTGGTCTAAGGCTTCTGAGGGCTTCAGCAGGAGACATTATGGAAGAACCACTGGGGTTGGAGACAGGTAGGGCAGGAGGAACTATAACAGGTGTGCAATCCACATGAAGAAAAGGTAGGAGCAGATTCCTGAAATCCATGATAATGTTTCCTCCTCTGTCCATGGCAGATAAGAAGTCATCTTTGTTTTCCAAGAATTTATCCAAAGCCGGGGTCAACTCTCGTAGCTTGCTAACTTGTTCTTTGAAGGCTTGAGTTACAGGAGGCAGCTTCATAGTTTCTAGCATGAGCTTGAAGTGGTTGGTCAACTGATGCTTGGTGAAAATCCGATCAAAGTAATAATCCACTTTATTTTTGATGGCCTCCTGAGAAGCAGTAGCAGCTTGCAGGTGCTCACGAACAAAGCCACTGACTTCTCTTGTAGTAGCAAGAATCTGTAGGTCTGATGTGTCATTTGCACGGGCCTGAGTAAGCTCTTCTCTAAGCAGGCTTCTAAACTGCTCAAGGTCCACAGGAGAGCTAGATGAAGGAAGGGACTTGACTGTGAAAGCCACTGTCTCCTTGAAAGACTGAGTCAGATTTCCAATCACTTTCTGAATGACAGCATCCTGATTGCTGAAGTGTTCTTTGACTGAATTCTTGAAACGCTCAAACACTTCCACAAATTGTTTGATCACCTCTTTGATGTACCGAATCTCAGCGGCCACTTGAGTTTGAGAACTGCTCATGGCAGTCAAAGAATCAACTGATTGTCTTAGGGCAACCACAGCTTCAGTCCAGCTTTCAATCTGAGTATGACATACTTTAACTTCATTCATCGTTTCTTTTACTGGGCTTGCCACAACACAGCCCAGGGATAATTCTAAAGATTGCTCCACATTTTTCAGCTCATCAAAAAGACTGGTTTTCAACTCTTCCATGGATTGTCTTATAGCCTCCTTCATTTCAACCTTTAAGGATTCAAGGTCCTCCTTGGTTGCCAATTTGTCAGTCTCAAGCATTGGAAGGTTGTTAGACAGGATAACTGGATCCCTTGGTGGCTTGTCTTCCTCATCCAAATCTTCATAGTTAAGTCCAAGGACCATATATCCTGGATCTGATGACCATCCTTCTATATCATAAAGTACAGAGACTGAACCAAAATGCTCCCCCTCACTTGGAGCTTTCTCTTGAGCATTTTCCTCTATCTGTTCGGCTTTGGGTAACTCTATATTTTCTTCTGCAGTCCCAGCAGGTTCGACTGTAGTTTCCTCTGTTGGTTCAGCAGTGAGGTTAGCCTCTTTCTCTGTTGAGTCAACAATGTCTTCCATATCAACAACAGTGGATGCCACTCCTGCTTCCTGGTCAGACACCGACTTAAATGTATAGCCTATTGGAGGGCTCAAACTGAGCTCTTTTTCTTTCTCTTCATCATTGTCCTCTTCTTCAGTTTCAGCAACATTTTCATTTTTCTCATTCTTAGCCCCAGCCTCTTCTGTCTCAACAGTTTCATCCTCTTCAGAGGTATCTCTGACAACGTATTGAGATTCATCTTCTTCTTCTTCAGTAGACTCGGTGTCACTGTCCCTTAGAACAGTCTCCCTACTTGGCAGTTCTTTTGGAGGGCTTGCTGCTCCAAACGTTATTGTCCTGACAGGACTGTGAGGTAGCTCAGGGTCACTCCCATCATCAATGGGGATGTTCTCTCTTGTAGGGTCACTAGCTTCTTCAGCCTCCTCTTCATCTGAATACACAGGTTCTGGCTCATCAGGTTTTAAGCCTGGATCTCTTTTGTTTCTTGGCCTAGATGGATGAGTAGAGGGATCAAAATTCTCATAAATTTTCTCTTCATCATTCACCCATGCTTTTTTCCAAGGATTCCAGCTGATCTTCATGAATTTGCAGATTACCTTTGAGATACAGACACTGTTTTTAGCCACAATTACTTCTTCTTGATTTCCAGCTACACCCTTTACTTTCAGCATCACCGAAATAAGCTTAGCATGAAACAAGGCATTGGATTTTGAGCTGGCCTTAATCATATCTTCCATTTGTGCCATCAGCAACCTACATAGGTTGATCTTCCTTCCATGCTTCAGTAAGTACATCAGGAATATGTCCTGGTACTTCAGTACTGCAAAGTCTCCTCTTCTGGGACTTAGTACATGCTGAACAAACTTAAACAGAAGTCTATCTTCTCCATTCATCTCGGCAGCAATAATCTTCCTTAACTTACCATCACCTGTCAGTTCTTCCAGAGCCTTCTTATACTCAAATATTCCACTATCCGGAGGAGCTACTCCAGAATAGTAGTCATATATTCCTTCATGAGGAACTCTTAAACAGGCAGCCCATTCGACAGAAGAGAAACTAACTTCATTGCCATTTACTCTGGATATAAGTCTATGCATATCATCCTCCTCTTCGAACTTTAGGAATTCATAGAATTCTTTCACAAGTTTTGGGTAGTACGGTCCATTGTTGTTGGTGAAGCATTCGGTCCATCCTTGCACATTTAGTGCTTCCAGTACTAACGATTTGCTCGACAACAACCATTCTTCACTTAGCTCCTTTTCCGCAAAGATTTCTCTCTTGTTCAGATGCGGGTTTGCAAGTCTTGTTAGGGTATTACTGGTGCCACTGGATTTGGCTCGAGTTCTCTTCGGCATTGGTGCATCTTCGTTGACAGTCGGGGGTCGCTTTGTTCTGGCCATTGGAACTGAATGAGGTTACGAGGTTCGGTTGAAGGTTTAGGGTTTAGGACTTGAGAGAGCAAGGGTCGAGATGAGTGGATTGAGATATGTTCGATGTTCTCAATTTTATCATTTAGGGATTTAGAAATAAAAGTATAAAGAAAATAAACGGTTCGAATTCCCGCAAAAATAAAATAAGATTAAACAGCGAAACAGCCTACAGAGAGATGTAACAGTGAGGTACACCGGTGAGGTCTAACTGTGAGGTTTCAACTGTGAGGTCTAACTGTGAGGTTTAACTGTGAGGTCTAACTGTGAGGTTTAACTGTGAGGTCTAACTGTGAGGTTTAACTGTGAGGTCTAACTGTGAGGTTTAACTGTGAGGTTTAAACTGTGCTATAATTAATCATACCTAACTCATGTTTGATGTAACTTAATCTCTCAGAATTCAAAGGCTTTGTAAAAATATCAGCTAACTGATGTTCAGTGCCAATGAACTCAAGAGTGATATCACCTTTTTGATAATGATCCCTTAGAAAGTGATGTCTCACATCAATATGTTTTGTCCTAGCATGAGATACTGGATTTTTAGAAATGTTAATAGCACTTGTATTGTCACACCTTATAGAGACATGTTTGAATTGATATCCATAGTCTAGTAAAGTGTGTTTCATCCACAAGATTTGTGCACAACAGCTACCAGCAGCTATATACTCAGCTTCGGCAGTAGACAGTGCAACAGAATTCTGCTTCTTACTACACCAAGATACTAGTGACTTGCCTAAAATGTGACATGTTTCAGAGGTGCTTTTTCTATCTAACTTGCAGCCAGCAAAATCAGCATCAGAATAACTTAATAAGTCAAATGATTGTCCTTTTGGATAAAATAATCCCAAATTGGGAGTATGTTTTAGATATTTGAAAATCCTTTTAACAGCAGTCAAATGAGACTCTTTTGGATTGGCTTGAAACCGAGCACACATGCATACACTGAACATGATGTCAGGTCTACTGGCAGTAAGGTACAGTAGACTACCTATCATACCTCTGTAATTGGTTTGATCCACTGGTTCACCAGTTTCATCAATGTCCAACTTGCAAGTGGTGCTCATAGGTGTGTCACTGCCTTTGGTGCCATCCAAAGAAAAACGTTTTAGAAGATCTTTAATATATTTACTTTGGTTCAAAATAATACCATTTTTATTTTGAAAGATCTGAAATCCAAGGAAAAATTTGAGTTCTCCCATTAAACTCATTTCAAACTCAGTTTGCATTATTTTTGAAAAATCAACACATAAAGAATTTTTTGAAGATCCAAAAATAATATCATCCACATAGATTTGTACTATTAAGACATCTTTAGAAATCCATTTAATAAAAAGAGTAGGATCAGCTATCCCTTTAGTAAATCCTTTTGAAATAAGAAAAGAGCTGAGCCTATCATACCAAGCTCTTGGAGCTTGCTTTAAACCATATAAAGCTTTAGATAGTTTAAAAACATGATTAGAAAAATGGGGATTTGTAAAACCAGGAGGTTGTTCCACAAATACATCCTCAATTATATATCCATTTAGAAAAGCACTTTTAACATCCATTTGATATAGTTTGAAATTCAGATGAGCAGCATAAGCAAGTAATATCCTAATGGCCTCTAGTCTAGCCACGGGTGCAAAGGTTTCCTCATAGTCTATTCCTTCTTCCTGACTATATCCTTGTGCAACTAGCCTAGCTTTGTTTCTGATTATGTTACCAAACTCATCAACTTTGTTTCTAAACACCCATTTAGTGCCTATGGTAAGAGTGTCTTTAGGTCTTTCCACTAATTCCCAAACTTTGTTTCTTTCAAACTGATTTAGTTCTTCTTGCATAGCCATTACCCAGAATTCATCACTGATAGCATCATTGACATTTTTGGGTTCAAGCTGTGAAAGAAAAGCTTGATGTTCAACCTGATTTCTTAGAGAAGCTCTAGTTTGTGTTCCTCTATCAAGATTACCAACAACAGCATCTAAAGGATGATTCTTTAGAATCCTAGTTGATTTGGTAAAGGTTGGACTAGTGATTTCAGGTTCATTTATAGGTTCGGGTTCCACAGAGGAAGATTCTGGAAAAAGTCCAGAACTGGATGTTTTTATTACAGGTTCTTTAGATTTGTCATTTAGGTCCAGAACAGATAAGTCTTCTTCAACATCTTCAAGAGAAGTTTTAGGCTCATGTGGATCAGTCTCATCAAACTTGATGTGAACAGATTCTTCCACGCATTTGGTTTTCTTATTGAACACTCTATAGGCTTTACTAGACATAGAGTAACCCAGGAAAATTCCTTCATTACTTTTTGGAGCAAATTTATCAAGGTTATCTTTAGTATTCAGAATAAAGACTTTGCAACCAAAAACTCTAAAGTAATTAACCTTAGGCTTCCTATTATTCCACAACTCATAAGGGGTTTTCTTAAGAACCGGTCTGATCAAGACTCTATTAATAACATAGCAGGCTGTATTTACAGCTTCAGCCCAAAAGTAAACAGGCAGGTCATATTCATTAAGCATAGTTCTAGCAATTTCTTGCAGGGTTCGGTTTCTTCTTTCCACTACACCATTCTGTTGGGGTGTCCTAGGGGCAGAAAAGTTATGAGAATAGCCATTGAGTGAGCAATAAGATTCAAATTCTTGATTCTCAAACTCACGGCCATGATCACTTCTTAGGGTCTTAATCTTGAGTCCACTAAGATTTTCTACAGACTTGGAGTATTTAACAAAGTAAGAACAAGCTTCACTTTTGTGAGCTAGAAAATATACCCAAGTATATCTAGAAAAGTCATCTACAAGAACATAGACATAGTGCTTCCCATTTAGACTTGAAATTCTTGATGGTCCAAACAAATCCATGTGAACCAGTTCAAGTGGTTGAGAAGTTGAAACTTCTTTCTTTGGTTTAAAAGAAACTTTGTGTTGTTTTCCCTTTTGACAGGGATTACACACTTTGTCATTTGGGAATTCAAGCTTAGGTAGGTCTCTAACTAGGTGTTTCTTAGAGAGTTTTCTAAGTGAGTGAATGTTGCAGTGTCCTAATCTCCTATGCCACATCCAAGACTCTTTATGAAAAGCATTTAAGCAAGTAACATCATGTTTAGCTAAAGTGTTTAAGTCAACAGCATAAACATTTTCATTTCTTAAGGCAGAAAATATTAAAGCATTTTTGGAATTATAAACATCACAAGAATTGTTTTCAAACTTGACATTAAAGCCATCATCACATAATTGAGAAATGCTAAGTAGGTTGTACTTAAGTCCATCAACAAATAAAACTTTGGAAATTAATACTGAGTCAGTGTTACCAATCTGGCCTAGGCCGATGATTTTTCCTTTTGAGTTATCACCAAAAGTGACATATCCTCCATCAACCTTTATTAAGCTTTTGAAGCAGGAATAGTCCCCAGACATGTGTCTTGAACATCCACTGTCTAAGTACCATACCTTCTTGTAATTGCTTTTCAAACAGATTTCCTACAAAACAGATTAGACAAGAAATGACTTTGGTACCCAGATTTTCTTGGGTCCAGATATGTTAGCAATCAAGGATTTAGGTACCCAGATTTGTTTTATGGGTCCCATACAATTAATAGATGCAACAGATTTAGAGAGATATACTTTATTTGATCTACAACTATTTAAGTAACCAGTTGAGGCATACGAATTTCCAAAACTAGAACTAGCAGGATTTTTTCCAGACTTAATAAATCGGGTTTTAGCAAACTGTCTTTGTCCAGGTTGGTATCCCAAGCCAGTAGCATACTTAGGTGCAACTTGCTTTCCTAGCAGTTGGGTTAGAGTATCTTTTCCATTTGTGAATGTTTCTAAGTCCTTTCTAAGTTGTTCATTAGATAGTTTCAGTTCTGTATTCTCCTTTAATAATTGAACATTTTTCTCTTTTTCTACATCAAGTGCAGACTTGACACTTGCAGTAAGAGCATGCTGTTTCTTTAAAGACTTATATTTATCCTTTAGTTCATTACACGTTTCTTCCAGCATATTACAGTATTCAGTCAATTCATCTTTAGACATATTTTCAGAATCAGAACCAGATTCTGCTTCACCTTCAGAATAATAAGAGTTTAGAGTGGGAGTGTCTAGGGTTACCTCAGATGTGTTTGTCATGAAACACATATTAGCACGATTTCTTTCAGAATCACTGGACTCTGATTCACTTGTGCTGTCTTCTGAAGCACTCCAGGTGGCCTTCATAGCTTTCTTATAATTCTTGTCCTTGTACTCATATTTCTTCTTGAATTTTAACTTAGGACAGTCAGCTTTGATGTGTCCTTTCCTTTTACATTCATAGCAAACTATGTCTTCTTCTTTATCAGTTTTCTTCCAATCTTTCTTCCACTTACCTTGTCTATCATACTTACCTTTGTAGTTTGGTTTTCTGAAGAACTTCTTCTTCCTATAGAACTTCTTGAATCTCCTTGCTATTTGTGCCATCTCGGCATCACTGTCAGAATCTAAGTCTTCATTAGATGAGCTTTCAGTTGGTATATGCACTTTCTCCTTGTCTTTGCTCTTTGATGCAGTAGACTTAAAAGCTACAGATTTTCGTTTTGGTTCCTCATCTTCCTCTTTATTCACCTTTAGCTCTTCTTCGTACATCATCAGCTTACCAATTAGCTCCTTGACAGGCAAAGTTCCAATATCACAGGATTCTCTAATTGAAACGGATGTGCCTCTCCATCTGTCAGGCAGACATCTCAACAGTCTCATGATTTGCTCCTTTGGTGGAACAATCTTTCCGAGTGAGCTCATTGTGTTGACTATCTCATTAAACCTGAGATACATATCAGAAATAGGTTCATCAGCTTTCATCTTAAAGTTATCATATTTGATAGTATAAGTGTTTAACCGCATTTCCTTGACATTAGTTGTTCCTTCATGAGAAACAGCTAAGGTGTCCCAGATTTCAAAAGCAGTTTTACATGCAGAAATTCTATTGAACTCCTCATCTCCTAGAGCACAGTAGAGAGCATTCACAGCCTTACAATTATTATTGTAAGCTACCTTAGTAGGTTCATCCCAAGTTATTCTTTCAGTTTCTGGAATCTTGTATTGAGACTCTATAGCAGTCCAAATATCAAAACCCATACTTTCCAAATGAATTTTCATTTTGAGCTTCCATTGGGCATAATTCACACCGTTAAAGAAGGGTGGCCTGTTAGTAGCAGCACCTTCTAGTCTATTATCCATAAGGAAATTCTAGAAAATATTTTAAAGAGATAAAATTTAGAACTAACAGAAATTTAAGATCTTTTAGATAAAACCACAATCACAGTGAAAAAAAGAGAGTTAAAATAAAACTTTGAGCAAGTATAACAGAGATAAAAACAACCTCTGATACCAAATGTTGGTCGGAGTGGACACTCAAGAGGGGGGTTAATTGAGTTCCAATTAAAATTTCTGTTAAAAACAATTTCTATTAAAATCCCCCAATTTCAAAAACAAATTAAACTGTAGTGAATTTATATAGATTATGAAGGTTCAATTAATTTCTCAAAGATTGATTAATTCTCAGTTAACTTAATCTTATGATTAAATTAACCTTTGAAACTAACTTACTGATTTATAACAAATATAAACACTTGCTAATTTAATTATCAAAGTAGCTTTGAAGATAGATTGTATTTCAAAGTAGTAGCAGCGGAATATGAAATTAAATATGTATAGTATGGATATAGAGTATAACTACAAACACAGTGAATTAACCAAGAGGTTCAGTCTCAAGCCGAGACTTAGTCCTCTTCCACTTGGTGATCACCTGCCACCAAGCAATTTTATAAAAAGGATTGATACACAGCCTGTATCGGGCTTTACAACAGTTTTCACAAACTGCCCAGGTTTGACAACCTCTGCCACAGTTATACGTGGGAAAACAGACAACAGCAGCAAGCTGTCCAGGTCACAAGACCTCTACCACTATCCACAGTGGGAAAAGGGGTGTAAAAGGGTTTGCTGAGGATTTACAGATCCTCCAGTGAAAGTACAGGAGTCAGTGTGTGTGTTTAATATAGCAGATAACACACACTGCTCAAAAGGTAGAATAAATCACAGAACAAGAGATGTAGAGTTTAGAAGTAGTTCTGGTGATCTCAGTGTAGCTCTTGACTCCTTTTTATTCGATCAGAAGTGAGTTTGAGTCCTCTTCTCGTTTCTGTTTTAGAAACAGAGTGTCGTATGCTCCAGGTTCACAGGTAGTGAGAATGTAGTCGATGATGTTCTTCAGGTTCTTCGTGTATGCACATAACACTTCTCTGTGTTCTTGATGGAGCTCGTTTTTGTTTTTCTGGTATATTTTGTCCACGACGCACTTCTCTGGTTTGCATGCTCTGTGTATTCGTTGTGTATTTGGGCAGCGTAGTCTTCTCGTATTTATCTCCCGACAGGGGACAGAAAAGATTTCTTTTCAGCGGGTACGAGGTACGGGTTCCTGACATCCGACAACCTTTATCAGATATTTGACAAATCATCAAAATGTATGATATGACCGTTAGATAAATTAAATAGATTAAATATAGGAAATAAAGAAGTTAAAACAGTGAGTCGAGAATGTATGTCACTGTTGACTTCAACTGTGGTCTTCCAACTGTGGACTTCCAACTGTGGACTTCCAACTGTGGACTTCCAACTGTGGACTTCCTTCTGACTGCTGACTTCAACAAAGGGGCTTGCTGTCTGTAGGCTTGCAATGGTAGCTTTTACTCCATGTAGCTGTAGCCTTTCTAACTGTAGACTTGTGACATCAAATTTGTAGAGCTGTAACCTTTGTCAACTGTAGACTTCGATCATCTGTAGACTTAGTAGACAGAAGCTGTCTAACAGTAACCTTGACTGTAGGCTTATGACTGTAGGCTTGTTCGACTGTGAACTTGTTCCAACTGTAGAGTAAACTTTGAGCAGAAGTCTTGTAACTGTGACCTTCGTCTGTGAGCTTCGACAATAGATAGCAGTAGACTTGTAACTGTAAGCTTGTATTAGTCTTCGACTGTAACCTTGTAACTGTGAGCTCCGACTGTAACCTTGTAACTGTGAGTCTTCGACTGTAACCTTGTGGTGACAGTTAACTGTATCTGTGACTTTGAAAATAAAACTCTGACTGGTAGCTAACAATACCAAACTTATGTAAATGCTAATGTAAGTTGTTACAGTAAAGTTATGAGAGTAATAATATGAACTGTTTAGAATAAAATACGTTTAAGCATAGAATAATAAGATTAATGCAAAGGTTTAATACATCATAATTAATGTTTAAGCATGATTTGGGATTATCAAAACAGGTGATTCCAACAACTCCTTTGGATGCTATGCATAGAAGGTATATATATTCTAATGATTATCAACCAATATAAAAAACCACAAAAACCTAATTTACCATAATATAGGAAGTTTTCATACCCTACTAATTGTACCAAGTCATATATAACAAATACACACACTATGAAACTCAACAAAAGCATTCAAGATTAGCAGAAATAAATAAAGAAATAAAAAACACTTTGGTTCTATGTTGTTTGGAAAATTAAATATTATATCCATGGTAGAACACTATTTACACATTTATAACTATTATACTAAACAAAGTTTTTCAATATTAATGGTAAATATTATCTAATAACATAATACATTGTTTTCACATTTCTATCACATAGGTATAAGTGGTACCACCACATTAATATAGCGGGTCCCTATTCCATCCATGAGATTATGTTGGATTTGTTGATAATATGTATTAATAAATAGATTTAAATGGGTTTCTTATAGAATTGAGGAATTATTATGTTGAGATTAGATATCATTCTTGATAAGGCAACTATTAAAGAAAATAGTGGATTATGGTGGAGGAATTTCTTGGGAAGTTCCGTAGATAAATTACATTCTTTATATGCGAGTTGATATATTGCATGGAGGTAGAGTTGATATGTTGCATTAAGTTTTATATGAGGTTATATAAAAGGTGTGGTCTAGTTTGGAAATATATATTGGTTTATTTAGAAAATTGTTAGAGAATCTTTAAAAGGATAAAAAAGGGGCCATCCCTCCAGGTAAGAACCCAATAATCCTTGCATTAATGATAGTGGATGAGATCAAAGGAACCAAATGATAGAATTAATAGATATTGGGAATCAATCCAATGTAGGTTAGTACTAGCAGGGAGACTACATAGAAACACATGGGAGAAAGTGGTGTCATATGGGTGACTTGGTGACCTGTCAGATAGGTCATCCCAAATGGGTTTGTTCAAAGGGTTTCTAACTCAATATGGGTAATAAACCACATGATAGTTCCAAATATATTTTGATGCAGGAAAATAAATACTATATACATTATTAATCTATTGAAAACATGTGTATAATGTCGCAACTCCACCTGAATAGTGATAATCATGATGATGGAATTTGGGAAAACCAAGTAAAATCCTAGTGTTCATTTCATGCATCATATTCTGGAATATTATATTATCATTGAGAGATATTTTGTGTAAGGTAATTCATGTGATATCTTGGACTGAGTTACTTATAACATGAGAAAAGTATCCTTAATAAGTACAAAGAAAAAATTAATTTTGGTTGACACCTTGATTCACCCCCCTCTCAAGGTCTCTTGAGTTCCAAAAAGTTGTATCATATCCAAATGGTTTTTATTCTTTATTCAACCTTGGTATTATTTTTTTTTTAGATTTTTCACAAATTAAATCTTTGGTGAAACATCCATTTTTTAGTGGAACTAATTTTTATTGATGGGAAAGTAAATATTCATATTCCTATAGTCATATGTCCTGGAGTTTGTTAAGTCCATTCAATAAGATTTTGATATAACTAATCTTAATGAAAGAATTGGTAATTTATAGATAGAGAATTTCTTGATGAAATATCTATATAATGAAGTTTATAAAAACATCATTAATTATGATAATTATTTGAAGATTTAGAATTATTAGGATGTTTTGTATATAAATATTTTTAATGATAAGAAGATTAGTATAATAGCCACAAGATATGTTTGTATAAATTTTTCTAATAAGAAACTAGTGAACAATATGGATGAAAGTTTCATTATGGAAAAATAAAATAAGAAAAAAGAGAGGTAGAAGTCTTATCAAAATAAATACTCTCCATATGAGGTGATTCTCTATAATTTAGTTTTTATATCTAATTCTAACAATTTTTTTGAATATTTTAGTAAATTTGAAATTATAAAAGTCCTCTTAGAGATTTATAAAAAAAGTGATTCCAATTATTATATGTCAATCACATCAAGGAGTCAATCTAGAAAAAAATTTTGTAACTAATAAGATGAGATCCAAGCCTTGAATAATGAAGTGTAGTTATTAAAAGTTGAAAGGGAAAAAACTATGCTCACATTACATATCTAGAGAAAATAAATTGGAAGCTGATAAATGAAGTAATTTCTTATAAAGAGAACATGATAAGAATGATAAATAAGATCAAGAAACAGTGTGATATAATTGAAACACTTATTCAAGAAATAAATGTTTTGTTAGAAAAAATCACATATTAGGCTTTTTGTGTTGTGTTTGTTAACAAATACGATGGAGGATGATTTCCCAGAAGATAAAGTTGTTTGAATAAAGGATAATTTGAGAGTTTTGTTCAAATTGGTGAAGAAGGTATTCACCATGGATTATTCCATGTTGTGGTGAATTCATCCAATCCCTGTTAAATATGGTTACATCTTAAGTTGATGACCATACCCACAGTTGTGGGTGTTTTGATATGGGAAGTCACCTGTGAAAAAAGTCCATGTTCTATATGGGTGTGTTGATGGTTATGGTGAGTGAAAAATGGATAACTGAAATGTACCATGATTTTGCATTGGTAATAGTGGATTGGGTTTCATCCTGTGAAACATAGGGATTCACACTATGATCGTGAAGTAGGGTGTGGTTGTTTGGATGTTCACTTATGCAGCATGAGGTAGATCACCATGGGTGTGGAAGAGATTGTGGTGGAACTCAAATAGAGTAAGTATGCATGTGAAACATAACATACATAATAAAACTAAAAGCATGATTCTTATAATTTTATGTTAAAAACAGTCTAGGTTTTTTCACCACACCATATTAAAATATGTTTTGGTTCTCCAATCAACAAATCTAGAAAATATGCATTGTGATATTCATGAGTATTATAAAAGTTATAACCATAAATTGATGGGTATTTTTTGGTAATTTCTGAAGTCATTAAACTTTATACATTCAATTTCATATAAGGGATTCATATTGAAGATTGGATTTAAATGGGGATATAATTCAGGGTTGAAGACTATTCAAAGAACACGGAGGTAGTGCAAAGAGAAATTCCAAATCTCTCTATAAAGTAAGAGGGTAATTACATATCTCTTATAGAAATAAAAAATCAAATATTGAGGTGTTCTAGGAGTTTTATTTCACTCTTAAAGTTCAACAGAACTATGGTGAAGAGAAACATAACATATAGTGTATATTTACATCACTGTTATTTGAAGAAGAGATGACTACACAGAGAGGAGTAGAGAGTTTCCTAATATAGGGGAGCAGTGCGTTACTTGGTATAGTAGAGAAATGTGATTTCCAAATGTTTATGGTATTTAACTAGGAGGGTTAGTTAGACCGAGCCAAACTTGAATCACTGAAGCAGTGATCTTTTATTGTGTCTGGTACAAAATCGCATTGTCATTCATGTTCCTTGGAGTATCCTAAGGAGGTTGAATCAAAAAAATAATCTTTTTAATTTAATTTTTTATTCAATATAGAGAGAAATAAAGAGATGTATTGATGTGTTAACCAAGTTAAGATAACAAGATAAAAATCTTGGTTCATACTACAATACCATGATTCACCCCCCCCCCCCCCATAAGGGTATATTTCTTAATAAATTTCGAACGATTTGTATCAAAGGGTTGGTTTTTAGGGTTACTATCTATCTCTCTATCTCTCAAAATCATGGTGAAAATTTTCAAAAAAAAAATTAAAACATATCTTTGAAGGTAATAATGTTCAGTTATGGAAGAGTTGTATAATACACTATTTTTTATCTTTGGGCATAAAAATGTATGTGGATTCCATGTATGGTATTTCTATAAGTATGGAAAATGAATCTCTATAAGATAATGATCATAGATAATTGGAAGTATATGAAAAGTTATTTAATGTATTAGGAAGTATACTAGCCAATCCCATTTATATAAAGTTAATGTCTTGTAAAACCTCTCCTGTTATGGGGGAAAAACTTCTGAATGTCTACAAAGTAGATTCAAAGGTTCATGAGGCCAACTTAAAGGTTTTATGGAATAAATATGAGGACTTGATAATGAGTCCAAATGATATGGTCGATGCCTTTTTCAATAGACTAAATTCTCGTGTTGAAGTCATGCATGGTCTTGTTGAGGATCTCAATGTTGAGAATATTGTGAATATAATCATGAGAAGACTTCCTCCTCAGTTCAATGCAATGGTGTCAGTTCTAAAAGACAAAGATTCAAAGTAAATATATCTATAATGATTTTATAACAGTCTCATTTCATATGAAATTGGGTATGAATACAATGACTCTAAGGTGAAGGAAAATTATCATGAAGTAGCTTTTAAATCTATAAATAAACTCGCAGGGATAAAAGTTTTATAAGAAGAAGAAACTGGTGAAATGATTTAACTTATTTACTATAACCATATAAGGGGAAAATTAAAGTTTAAAAATTAAGATTTCACTTTCTTGTTTCAAATGTGGAAAAGTGGTACATCTTGCAGCTAAATTTCCTATGAAATTTTAAAATAATGATGAGGAAGATGTTAAGGGGAAAAAATTACAAAGAAAAAATTTTCTTACACAGGAAGATTCAAACTTGGATTAAAGTAAAGTTGAAGAAATTAAAGATTGCATGGATCTCAATGAAGATGAACTAGTATCCATTACACAAGATAATGATAGTGATTTATAAAATGGTTTCAATGGTAGAGTTGATCTTCAGGCATAAATAGAGGAATCTCTTGAAGAAATTGATGTTTAGAGGGACAATACAAATAAGGATAGTGTAATTTTTCATGACTTTAAACTCTATATACAACAAAAAGAGGAAGGGGTGTCATAATTTAAATCTAAAATTGAAAATCTCAAATCTAGAAATTCAGTAACTTCAAAGAAATAAGTAGAGTTAAAACTCAGAGCTGAGGAGAAATCCTGAATCATTGATATATCTAAATAAATGAAATATAAATACAAGATAATTTAAGAGATAGAATAATAATTCTTTAAATCCAATTGAAAGTGTGAGTATCAAGAGAAGATTCTCACACCCAGTACGGCTCAAATTGTCTCAAGGAATGCTTGGTCTGTCACATCTAGAAATTTTTCTGAGGAATTTACCAAGGAATGTATTCTCATTCCACAAGTATAGATATTTAAAGACAAAGATAAATATATCATGGAACATGTTGGAATGAAAAAGATATCCATGATCGGTGTTAAACTGTAAGCATCAACACCACGAAGGAAATTGGATCTTCACATTACCAAACAAGGTGATTTTGGAGTAATAAATTTTGAGAAGAAGATTCAAAGAATCTAATGTTTTTATAGTGGAAAGATGAAACACTTCCAATATGTGTGTTCTATTTCCAAGAGATACCTCTAAGAAAAAGATTCAAAAAAATAGGCTTTCACGAGTTCCACATTTTCCTATGATTTTAAAGGTTATAGTTTCAGTTGTGAGTGTTGTGGGTGAAAATATATATATTGTGTATCAAGGGTAAAGAATATGATTTTAATATAATCTTATAAGGTTGGAAAACAATAGTTGGATTCTTTATATAACAAAATAAAATCTCAAAACATATTATTATTTTTGGAAGATAAATAATTCTCATTAGAGGTTAAATAAAAGAATGTTTATTCGTCATCAATAGAGGTGGAAAAAAAATCTTTGGTGAAGAAAAGAATGTCTGAGAAGGATAATATAGTTGAGATTTATTTGAGAGAAATGGGAAATTCGGGATTGTGGATTTTAGAAATTGGATTCACATCTCACATGATAGAAAATAAAGGCCATATCATGGGGATCAAATATAATAAATATTGTGTTGTTTATTTTGGAAATGATGAGGGTATATTGTTCAATGGATCTGAGAAATATAAATTTGGTGGTAAATATCTCAAGAGAACAAATGTGATCTTGGTTGAAGGCCTCGATTATAATATTATTAGCATTAGTCAACTATGTGACTCTAGGAATGTTTGGAATTCAAAATAAAGGTATGCATAGTTAGATAAAGAGATTTTTCATTCATTCTACAAGTAAGATGAACAAATGGGAATATTTACCTTTTGGTGAAGAAAATTAGTGTATTATGTCCAAGTAATATAGTAATAGACTATGGAAAAAATGACTTAGAAATTTGATATGGCATCCCTCCTTTTTATTACATAACTTTTCATTACATTTTACATACAGAGGATTTTTAAAGTCTATTGTCTTGGGAATCAGGAACATAATACATGAAAAAAACATAAAAAATCATTTTAATCCACATGTAAGGCTTTATAATAGGTTTATACTAAGTATAATTACTAAATCTCATAACCTGGACACATACATCAAAGGAAAGGGTGAGTAAAAGGCCCAGTAAGGAAAATAAGGGAATCGGTTTGCTTGTGAAATCAATAAGAACTTGATAAAAACATAAAGACATGAGCAATAGAATTAGAGGAATTTCATAATGAAAATAACTTGAATAATAAATTGAATATTTGGCTACAAGATTTTATTTATAAATTCAAGAACATATCACCAAGGTTCAACCCCTAGGTGTCATAAAAAAATACTAAGGTTATTCACCAAGGTATCAAGAAACTTGTCATCTCTAGAGATTAATTCTTTACCCAATGCATTGGAGCACTATCAGGGTGCACCCTTAATATGTCTTTATTTTCATGCGATCCACATAGATAACAATAAAATATTTCATAAATAACCCAAAAATAATAAAATAATTGGGTTTCATTCAAAATTGTGACGTTTTAAAAGTTCTTTAAAAACTCGATCGTTATGTCATTTATAACCCATAGAAAGGGAGTGAGGGTTATATGTATGTCAATTCCAGAATAAAATAGATAAATTTTTTGTATTTATGAATACTCCTATAAATGAAAATATATATGGGTATTCTCATAAATAATACAAGAGAATTTCTTGAGAAAAAGAGAGAGATTTTGAGACGAAAATTCTGCAGCATAACGGCTATATAACATTATTTTAGAAAACATTAAAAATAGAGGGTGCAAGGTTAACCCACTCATAAATAAATTATAATAAATTATAAATAAATAATAACATAGAGATAAGAACATGGTATAGAAAATTTAATGACATACCACATTAAAAGGAAACTTGAGAGGAAAGAGAAGATGTGATTTCTTTTACAAAAATTTCAGCAGCCTAACGGCATCACTTAAAAATTCAGAAAATAAATTTATGAGAGTGAAAGGGGTATCCCTTAATTTAGAAATAAACTTTATAGTATTTGGGATATAAAAGAACAAACTCCCACATAATAAAATGGAATTTGGAAGATATAACATAAAGGAAGTCATGACATAAAAGAGAAGGGTGAAAGGTTCCCTTACCTTGAAGAGTAACTTAGAAAGCTTGAAGGTAGGGACCTTAGGAGGCTTGAGGGAACCTTGGTAGGAATCCTTGGGAGTTAAAGAGACCATAACTTCGTTTAGGAGGATTTAGGAATGAAATGAATGAGGGAATGGCTTGGTATTTATAGGAAAAGTGAGGGAATAAATTATTAATTTCCAAGGGACACCTCATCGGTGGTATTTGAAAAACCATGGGCTTGACCATGGTATTTTTCACATGGTATTGGCCACATGGGAAACCTCATAGCATATATCACTATTCATAAGTCGACCAGAAATATTACATCATTATTACATCATTAATGATGTCATTAAACTCCCGAAACTCAAAACTGTATTTTTACTATTCACCGAAAAATCAACTATATCTGAAAAATCCCAAAAAATCACCCTAACCTAAAATAGATGATCTGAATTCAAAAATTAACTCCATTTTTTGAAAATAATTTTCTAAATATTTTTAATTTAATTTTTAAATAAAATCATTATTTATTCCAAAAATATGACTTTAAAACAATAACTCATTTTGTAACACCTTAAGAAAGTAATCAAGGTCCCATAAAATTATCGTATAACCATAATAAAATAAAGTAACAATTTATAATTAAATTTTATAAAAATACATTTCCATTTTAAATTATGAGATTAATTATAAAATTTTAAATAAAATATTTATGACATACAAAAATATTAAAATGTATACTATGATTATTTTTTTCACTTTTAAGATGTCTAAATCATATTTATACATTCATGGGTGGAGGTTTTATTTTTTGGATGATTTACTATTTATTACAATTCATTACTATTCATATGGGTATGTTACTATTCATGATTTACTATTCACTAAAAATTAAGTTGATCTTATTAGTATCTAAATTTCATACCGAACACAACTGTAGAAGGCCATTTTTTGAAAATCAATTCACATTATTAATTATTTAAAGTATACAAAAAAAATTTAAAATACCCCTTTTTTCCTAAATTCATCAATAATATACATCCTATATTTTTCTAGATATTTGAAATTCAAAAACTTTTCCATAATAAGAAATAAAAATTTTGTTTATATAAAAGGATTACACAAAGTAAAAAAGGTCTCATTACATATCACCTTATAAAACCAGCATAGGACCTAAGTGTAAGGTGTGTTATGGTGATAGAATCTTGGGGTGGCTCAGACAACATTGCCTGAGTGGTGATTTCTATCAGCTTGAACTTCTCCTGTAGGTGATTCTGTTCAAGATTCACATGTTGAAGTTCGACTTGGGCTTGATCCAGAGCAAAGCCCAGTGATACTACCTCATTCCCAAGCTCTGACAGATGGGCTTCATATGGCCCGAGTCTACTGGATGAGATCATCCAATATTATTTCTGTATTAATTAACCAAGATTACTGTATTTATAAACAATAATTGTAATTTTAAGAGTTTAGTTTCCAATGGCCATATTGACCAATGGTCCTATAACAGTCGAAACCCAACAGTATCATTTTAATTATACCCACTTCATTAATTAAAGGATATGGTTTTGTTGAGTATAAAATAAAATAACACACAAATTTAGGAAACAAATATAATTAAAAAGTTTGGGTCGTTACATTCTTCCCCCCTTAAGAAATTTTTTTCCCAAAATTTTATCTTGTGTTCTCTGATGAGAAAAGTTTTGGGTACTTCTGTCTCATAGACTCCTCCGGTTCCCACATGGCTTCTTCACATTTGTGGTTCCTCCACAACACCTTAAAAATGTGGTTAGTATTGTCGCGTAGAACATTGTCTCTATAATCCAAGATCTCCACCAGCTACTCCTCCTAAGAGAGGTCATGTTTCAGTTGTACCACCTCTGAATTTTGTACATGTGAAGGTTCAGGTAGGTACTTCTTAAAGAGGGATACGTGGAAGACATCATGAACTTATGCTATATTTGGAGGAAGTGCAAGCTGATAGTCCACTGCTCCCACACGATCAATTATTTCATAAGGGCCAATGTACCTTGGTCTGATCTTCCCTTTCTTCCCAAACCTCATGACTCTCTTTCAAGGTGAAATCTGAAGAAATACTTTGTCACTGACATCAAACTCCAATTCCCTTCTATGGTTGTCGGCATAGCCCTTTTGTCGACTTTGAGCAGCCTTAATGTGTTGCTGGATGGCATGGAATTTTTCAGTCATCTCTTGGACAAGATTAGGCCCAAGAAGCTTTCCCTCACCAGCTTCATCCCAACAAGTAGGAGTTCTACATCGCTTCCCATATATAGATTCATAGGGTGTCATTTGAATGCTCAAGCAGAAGCTATTGTGGTAAGAGAACTCGACTAAAGGGAGATGTTGATCCCATCCTCCTTTAAACTCCATTGATCATGTTCTCAACATGTACTTGAGTGTTTTAATAGTCCGTTTAGATTGGCCATTAGTTTGGGGGTGATAGGCTGTACTGAAATTCAATTCAATGCTCAGAGAATGTTGAATACTTCTCCAAAATTTTTATGTGAACCTTGGATCATGATCATATATGATAGAAAGTTGAACTCCATGCAGCCTTACCAATTCCTTCATGTAAATTATAGTAAGTTTATCAAGAGAGAAATCTTATCAAAAGGAGATAAAATGGGAAATATTGGTGAAACGGTCCATAATAACCCATATCACATTATTTCTTTTAGAAGTTATCAGGAGACCAGTGAAGAATTCCATAGTGATATTGTCCCACTTCCATGCTGGTATGGGTTGTGGTTGCAATACCCCTTTATGAAGTTTTTACTCCACCTTCACTTGCTGACATACCAAGCACCTTGAAGTGTAGTCAGTAATCTCCCTTTTCATATTATCCCACCAATAATGATCACGAAGGTCCCTATACATTTTTTTACTTCCAGGATGTATAGAGAAAGTAGAGCTATGAGATTCATCCATCAGCTCATTCTTTATTTCTAGAATAGATGGAATGCATAGTCTTGTATGAAATTTCAGTACACCTTCTTGATTAGTATTGAACTCAAGAAACTTCTCTTCCTTCACATCCTCAAATTTCTTATGTAACAAAGGATCTTCTTTCTAATCTTTCTTGATATTCTCTAGTAATGACGGTTGAGAAATCATTTAGTTTAGGGTTGATGATGTCCCTTCCTTTATAATTCCCATGTCTAGCTTTACTAGGTAATTGATCAATGGATCTCTTTGAATCCTCATAATGGACAAAACAACTGGGTCTTTCTGGCTTAATGCATCAACAAATTTGTTTTCTCTTCCGGGATGATAATGAATTGAACAATCATAGGCAAATGAGCCTTATACTAGTTGGTGAGGACTCCTTAAGTGAATCCAGAAGACCCGGGATCAAATCCAGGTGAAGGCTAATTTTCGGTACTGTAACAAGTACTGTAGTAGGTACTGTAGCAGGAACTATGCATAACTGTAGTAGGTACTATATTAGATACTATTTGGCACTGTGGTATCTAGGAATATTCCCCCTATTGGGATTTCAGGCCACTAATTTGGTACTCGAGTCCTTTAAGGCCTTCAGGCCACCCATGCCTTTGGGTCAGTAAGGCCTTTGGGCCACCTCAAGGCCTTCGGGCCACCTTAAGTGTAGATGAAAACCAGACAACCTACAAGGAACAAGCTTCAGAAAGAGGAGGATCAAGGAGCTTTCACCATAGCAGAAGCTAAATGGATTGCAATAATGAGAGGGTATGGAACTTTCCATTGGGAAAATCCTGTGCATGCATGGAAAATCCTAGCTGAATAGCCATGAAAAGGTGGAGATCTGATTTCACGATGAAGATGTTGAGGAGGAGCAGTTCCAAGTAGTTAGTTTGGGTTGTATGTAATGTTTCAAGCCTACAGGCAATGAATTCTTCTAAGGCCTACAGGCCAAGTAATTCTTATTCCTATGGGCCTTGTAAGGGTTCCACCTCACCCCTTGAAAGGTGGATTATCAAAATCAATAAAAAAAATGAAGGCATTCGGGCCATTAGAGGAATTGAATAATCATAGTCTTTAAGAAGTTCCAACCATCTCCTTTGTCTCATGTTTAATTCCTTTTGTGTAAAAATATACTTTAAACTTTGATGGTATGTGTATATATCACATTTCTCTCCATAAAGATAGTTCCTCCATATCTTCAGAGGAAAAATGACCGCAGACAGCCCCAGATCATGCGTAGGATGGTTCTTCTCATGAGTCTTCAACTATTGAGATGCATAGGAAATGACCTTGTAATTTTTCATAAGGACTCACCCAATCCCTTTTAGAGATTCATCGCTAAAAATAACAAATCCTTCTCCACTTGAGGGAAGAGTTAACACGGGTGCAGTAACCAATCTCTTCTTCAGCTCTTGGAAAACTTTCCTCACACTCCTTTGTCCAGATAAACTTGAACCCTTTTCAAGTTAGCTTGGTTGATGGATTAGAAAGTCATGAAAATTTTTTCACAAACCTCCTATAATATCCTACTAATCCAAGGAAACTACGAATCTCAGTTATTTTTGTATGTTGAGTCCAATCCTCTACAACTTTTGTCTTTGCAGGGTCAACTGTGATTCCTTCATTGGTTACAATGTGCCCCAAGAAATAAACTTATTGAAACCATAATTCACATTTACTGAACTTTCCAAAAATCCTCTACTTCCGTAGAGTTTACAAAATAACTCTAAGATGATCCTCATGCTCCTAACGACTTTTGGAATATATCAGAATATCATCAATAAAAACTACCACAAAGTTATCAAGGTAGTCCTTAAAGACTCTATTCATCATATCCATAAAAATAGCAGGTGCATTATTCAGTCCGAAGGTCATAACAACAAACTCATAATTCTCATATCTTGATCAGAAGGCAGTTTTTGGGATATCTTCTTTCTTCACGCTCAATTGATGATAACCAGATCGAAGATCAATCTTAGAGAAGAATTGATCCCCACAAAGTTGGTCAAATAAGTCATCAATTCTTGGAAGAAGTTATTTTTTCTTCACTGTGATCTCATTCAGTTCTCTATAATCAATGCATAAATGCATCGATCCATCTTTCTTTTTCACAAAGAGAACTGGTGCTCCCCAAGAAGACACACTCGGTCGAATAAACCCCTTATCCAAAAGAACTTGGATTTGTTTCTTTAAATAATCTAGCTCTACATTTTCCATCCTATATGGGGTCTTTGATATCGGATGGGATCCAGGTACGAGTTCAATGGAGAACTCTACCTCTCTTTCTGGGAGAGGTCCGGGTAACTCCTCAATAAATACATCAATGTATTCCTAGACGATGGGGACATTTTCTATCCTCAAACTCTCATTTCCTTATTCTTGTTCACTGAACAACTCCATAAAGAATAATATAGGAGGTTCTTCAAGACAAAGATCATGTTGATATATCTCTCCCTAGAAGATAACTATAGGTTTTCTATTCAATAATGTTGAGATTTCCTTGCTCCTGCATTTGATCTTAGCACTATACTTTGAGAGTCAGTCCATCCCTAGTATAATGTTGAATTCCATCATGGAAATGACTACTAGATTTGCGATAATATTGTGCTCACTAATGTAAATACTAGAGTTTCTAAACACTAATTATGCTTGGATAATCCCACCAGGAGTCTTGACCGATAACTCTACTTTTAGAAAATCGTAGGATGATTCTAAATTCTTTGCAAACTTAGAGGAAATAAAGGAATGCATAGAACTAGAATCAAACAAAGTAATTTCTAGATTTGAGATAACAACAAGAGTACATTCCACCACATCATTTGGCACTTCAACTTCATTTGTAGTGACTACAAAGGTATGACCATGATCCCTTGGCCGTTGTTGAGGCTGATGGTGATTCCCCTCCAGTGCCCTCGAATTTGGACAGTGATTGGAAAATTTCCCAAGTTGTCCACACTTAAAGCACTGGACATCAGGTAGGTCCTTCACCATATTTCCCTTATCATTAGTATTTGTAAGTTTAGGTTTCACCTCGCTACGAAAATTCCTCGCAATATGGCAATCTCTTCCACACTTGTAGCATTTCCAGCTCCCGAGTAGGCAGTTCCCTGAATTCTTCTTCCCAAATATATTACAGGTGGGATGTTTCACTTTCTTGCCTCTTATTCCCTAATCAAAGGTCCTCACTAATCTGGGCTCCATCGATCTCTTTTTTTCATTTTATTTATGAGACCACTACGTCTCACTAAACTCCAATTCGACTTTCATTACACTCCGTACGATCTCTTCATAGCTATCATAGTCTTGGTTGAAAGGATTCTTCCATAGATGAGGTCTCAGTCCACTGAATAATCTATCAACCTTACCATTAGAATCCATGACAAATCTTGAGGTATAATGGGAAAGTCTTGTAAAGTTCATCTCATAGATTCCCAAAGATTAATTTTCCTCCTACTTCAGCTCGAGAAACTCCTTATCCACTCTTGTTCTCATGGAACGAGGGAAATACTTACTGAAGAAGATCCCCGGGGAGTGTCGTAACCAAGAGTGCAGCAAGGCCCATTGTCATGTACCAGGATACCCCAGGTCAAGCCCAAAACTCCTTGTCGGAGTTTTCACTCCTAAGTACCTATGTGCCAGAGCCACCTCTACCTACTCATATCCATACAGGGATGTATTTGCTTAATAAACCACTTACTCAATACTCACCAAAATACCAGGAAGTTTTCCTATATTTAAACTTTTCTATAAGATTATTTATAAAGTTTTCATAACCTAATTTTAAAAAATAACTAAACTATCCTTTGATACCAACTATGGAATCTCACCTTTTTATTACATAACTTTTCATTACATTTTACATACAGAGGATCTTTAAAGTCTAGTGTCTTGGAAATCGAGAACATAATACATAAAAACAACATAAAACATCCTTCTAATACACTTTTAAGGCTTAATCAAAGGTTCATCCTAAATAAAATTACTGCATCTCATAACTTGGAGACATACATCAAAGGAAAGGGTGAGCAGAAGGCCCAGTAAAGAAAAACAAGGGAATTAGTTTACTTGTGAAATCAATAAGAACTTGATAAAAACATAAAGACATGAGCAATGGAATTATAGGAATTTAATAATGAAAAGAACTTGAATCATAACATGAATATGTGGCTAAAACATTTCATTTAGACATTCATGAACATATCACCAAGTTTCAACCCCGAGGTGTTATAAACAATTTACCAAGGTTATTCACCAAGGTATCGTTAAACTTGTCATCTCTAGAGATTAATTCTTTACCCAATGCATTGGAGAGATATCATGGTGAATCCTTAATATTTCATTATTATCATGTGATCCACATATATCATAATCAAAAATTTCATAAATAACCCAAAAAGAATAAAATAATTGGGTTTCATTTAAAATTACGACGTTTTAAAAGTGCTTTAAAAACTTGATCGTTATGTCATTTATAACACATGGAAATGGAGTGAGGGTTATATGTATGTAAATTCCAGAATAAAATAGATAAATTTTTTGTATTGATGAATACCCCTGGAAATGAAAATATATTTGGGTATTGTCATAAACAATACAAGATAATTTCTTGAGAAAAAGAGAGATTTTGAGATGAAAATTATGCAGTATAACGGCTATATAACATGGTTTTAGAAAACATTAAAAAGAGAGGGTACAAGTGTAAACCACTCATAAATAACTTATAATATAGTATAAATACATAATAACAAGGAGATAAGAACATGGTATAGAAATTTTAATGACATACCACAAGAAAAGGAAACTAGGGAGGAAATAGAAGATGCGATTTCTTTTACAAAAATTTCAGCAGCCTAACGACGTCACTTAAAAATTCAGAAAATAAATTGATGAGAGTGAAAAGGGTCTCCCTTAATTTGGACATAAAATTTAAAGTAGTAGGGATATATAAGAACAAACCCCCACGTAATAAAATGGAAACTGGAATACATAACATAAAGGAAGTCATGACTTAAAAGAGGAGGGTGAAATGTTCCATTACCTTGAAGAGTAACTTCGAAAGCTTTAAGGTCAGAACCTTGGGAGGAATGAGGGAACATTGGGAGGACTCCTTGGGAGGTAAAGAGACCAGAACTTCATTTAGGAGTATTTTTGAATGAAACGAATGAGGGAATGGCTTGGTATTTAGAGGAAAAGTGAGGGAATAAATTATTAATTTCCAAGGGACACCTCATCGGTGGTATTTGAAAAACCATGGGCTTGCCCATGGTATTTTCCCATGGTATTGGCCACTTGGGACACCTCATATAATATATCACCATTCATAAGTCTACCAAAAATTTTACATCATTAATGATGTCATTAAACACCCAAAACTCAAAACTGTAGTTTTACTATTCACTGAAAAATCAACTATATCTGAATAATCCCAAAAATTCACCCTAACCTAAAATAGATGCTCTGAATTCAAAAATGAACTCCATTTTTTGAAAATATTTTTATAAATATTTTTAATTTAATTTTTAAATAAAATCATTATTTATTCCAAAAATATGACTTTAAAACAATAACTCATTTTGCAACACCTTAAGAAATTGAACAAGGTCCCATAAAATTATCGTATAACCATAATACAATAAATTAACAATTTATGATTAAATTTTATGAAAATAATTTTAAATTTAAAATTAATAAATTAATTATAAAATTGTATATAAAATATTTATGACATACAAAAATACCAAAACATATACTATGATTGATTTTTTCACTTTTAAGATGTCTAAATCATATTTATACATTCATGGGTGGAGTTTCTTTTTTTTTTGCCCAATTTACTATTTATTACTATTCATTACTATTCATACAAGTATGTTACAATTCATACTTTACTATTCACTAAAAATTAATTTGATCTTATTAGGCACTAAATTTATTTCTGAACATAACTGTAGAAGACCATTTTTTGAAAATCAATTCACATTATTAATTATTTAAAGAATACAAAAAAATTAAAATGCCCCTTTTTCCTAAATTCATCTATAATATACATCCTATATTTATCCATATATTTGAAATTCATAAACTTTTCCATAATAAGAAATAAAAAATTTATTTATATAAAAGGATTACACAAAGTACCTAAGGTCTCATTACATAGCCCCTTATAACACCAAAATAGGACCTAAGTGGAAGGTGTGTTATGGTGATAGAATCTTGGGGCGGCTCAGACAACATTGCTCGAGTGGTGATTTCTATCAGCTTGAACTTCTCCTATAGGTGATTCCATTCAAGCTTCAGATGTTGAAGTTCGGCTTGGGCGTGGTCCAGAGCAAAGCCCAGTGATGCTACCTCCTTTCCAAGCTCCAACAGATGAGCTTCATATGGCCTGAGTCTACTGGATGAGGCCATCCAATCTTCTTTCTGTATTAATTAACCAAGATAACTGTATTTATAAACAATAATTGTAATGTTAAGAGTTTATTTTTCAATGGTCATATTGACCAACGGTCATATAACAGTCAAAACCCAACAGCCTCATTTTAATTATACCCACTTCATTAATTAAATTATATAGTTTTGTTGAGTATAAAATAAAATAACACACAAATTTAGGAAAAAAATATAATTAAAAATTTCAGGTCGTTACACTTGAACCAAAAATCCTTGGAAATTTTGGTGAAGTCTAATATATCTTGAGATATCCCAAATCTTACATATGATCACACTCACACATGTGAAACATTTCAAAAGCAGAAGAATATTTAAAATACTTACAAGATAATGAAGTGGAAGCCATCAAGACTTCCTGATCTCATGTATGCATGTGTATATGGGCCAATTAAAACAAATTACATAGACAAAAAAATTAATACGTCTTGTTTGTTTTTTATTTCAAAATAATATCATGAATTGTGGTAATATATCACAAACCTGTAGTGTTTTAGTGTATCACATGATATCAAAGTTTTTATAAAAATATGATTGGTGGAAAAATTCAAAAGTTTCACACCAAAAATGGTATGAAATATATAAATATCAAAGTGTAATAATATCTAGAAAATAATGGTATTTAAATCCAAATTTTAGTAGTTAGAACCCCTCGATGTAATTGAGTTATTGAAAGAAATAATCGCATTATCAACAATATGGTTGAAATTGTGCTTATTGAAAAAGGATTATTGGATAAATATTGTAATGAGGCAGTGAAAGAAATGGTATATATATCCAATAGAGCCTTATTATGTCCAAATTAATGAAAAAATCTATATGAAATCTGGTATGGGAATAATCCTACACTTAAGTACTTATGGGTGTTTGGAAGTGAGTGTTTTATTATAAAAAAAGAATAAAAAACTTGAATCTAATGGTGATAAAATAATATTTCATGGGTATTATTCAAATATTAAATCATACTAGTGATTCAATAAAATTCTGGGAAATTTTTTTGAATGTAATTATGTTGTTATAGTTGAAAATTTAGATGATGATAATGACACTTGAACATAATTTGGATTATGATGAGAAGGTTACACGTGAAAATTATCCAATTTTGTAAGATGAAAGTGGAAAAGAATAATATTGACAAGGGTAGTTATGAGGACAATAGATAAATCTTATAACTACTTTAATGATGAAGGAAACATAGAAGGAATAGTAAGTTCAATAAGATGACTATTCATAGATGAAATCACTGAAAACAAAATTGTTAGAGATTGATTGTCCCCTATAAAAACAACAAGGATGAAGGATTAGCAGTATGTATCTCTCATAACTATGGTGGAACTAAAATATTTTAAATAAGAATCTAAGGATGAAAATTGGGTCAAATACATTCATGAGGATCTTGACCAAATAGAAAATAATAAGACATGGGGATATTTTATGAGGTTGTATAAAAAACAAATACCATTGAGACCAAATGGGTGTTCCAAAATAAATTGAATTAAGATATAAAAGTTACAAGGAATAATGCATGACTTGTCTGAAAACAGTATTCCCAAATTAAAGGGATCTATGTGGATGAATCATTTATACCAGTGGCATGAATTGAAAAAATAATATTATTCTTCACCATAGTGGAGAAGGAAGGATTCAAGGTGTACTAAATAGATTTAAAATCATCCTTTCTTAATGAGTTACATGAATAGTAGGTTTACATTGAGAAACTGGATGGATTTCTTATTGATAATGACTAAAATACAGTATGTTGGTGGAATAGTACCTTGTATTGGCTTAATCAAGAATTGAGTGCATAGAAATTAAGGCTGGACCAATATTTGAATAGCTTGGATTTGAAAGGGGATAGGTAGACCACAACCCCTATATCAATAATTAAAATAAATAGTAGATGATGGTGATTATATATGATAATGATATGATCTTTCAAGGCTTGGATAGAATCTTTTGCAATAAAGTTTCAGATCTTATGAGGTGTGAATTTGAGATGTCTCTTATTGGGGAAATATCATTTTCCTTAGGATAGAGTTGATTAAAATAAAGGATGGGATATTTATTTCTCAAAATAAATGTGACAAGGAGGAGTGAAAAACATTTAGATGGATAATTCAATACTAATTTCATCTCAAGTTTCAACTCAAACAAAATTATCAAAATATGAAGAAGGAAAATAGGTCGATGGGACACTTTATTTAGTCTATTAACTGTCAATCGATTGGATATTATGTTTTCTATATGTAAATCCATAAGATATAAAAGTTTTCCGAAAAAAGTCACATGAAAACTATGAAAAGGAAAATTCTATATATTAATCATACAATGGAATATGGATTGTTTTACTAGAGTAATTCACAATAGTAGTTGTTGGGATATTCTGATGCGTGTTGGGAAGGTTCAATTGATGACAAAAAATCAACCTCTAGTGGTGTGTCTTATCTTGGTAATTATTTTATTTCATGGATTGGTAATAATTATGACTTTATCTATTTAAGTAACACAAATTCTAAGTATATTGTAACGACTCAAGCTTACACACAATTTCTCTGGATGAAAAAAAATCCTTGAGATGTTGGAATTGAAGTCAGTTCTTCTATTCTAATTATGTGTGATAGATCTAATGATATAAACTTTATCAAAAATTCCATACATTATTCAAGTAAAAAATAAAATTTACATTAAGTATCATTTCATGAAGGTGAAAGTTGAGAAATGTTTGGTGTAATTTGAGTATGTGTTAACTCAAGATAAAATTATAGATATAATGATAAAGGCACTAAACAAGGTGGAATTTTAGATTATTTGGCTCTTGGAGTCCAACTGGATCTGTATACCATGACAGATCATGTAGAAACCCCCAATCCTCCTAGGTAATTTCTTTTAAGAGAAAGGTATGTAACTCTATCACTTTTCATTATTTTGTTTCCAACCCTTTTGTGTAACCTTTCAGAGAAGTGATCTCTTTGGGTTTGTTGACAAAGGGGGATAAATCATAAAGAGTTTTAAGTGTATTTGAAAGTGGAATTTCATAAATCATATTGAATCTAGGGGAGAAACAGAAGGTGTTGTTTGAATCTTGGAATAAAAGAATTTTTTCATGAGGATATTTTCATTAAAATTTTGTTTCTCAAACCAAAAATGGCTCACATGGGCTTATATTTGGTGATTAATGAATCATTAATGCATGGATATAAAAGTTTAAAATTGTATATGTTTTTCTTCCTTGGACTATTTGAGAGTTTTTTTGTTTGGAAGTTGTCAAAAAATCCAAAGGTGTCTATTGATATATAAAATCCCTTCTTAGGGATTTTTGGGTTTTTTTGATGAAAATTTATATGAAGGATGTTTTTCCAGAAGATGAAGTTGTTTGAACATAGGATCATTTCAGAGTTTTAATTTAATTAGTGAAGAATGTATTCACCATGGTTTAGACCACACCGTGGTGAATTCGTGTAGGTCATGTTGAATATTTTTATGGCTGGATTTAGTGACCATACCTACATTTCTATTAATTTTGATCTCATATGTCACCTTTTCAAAACTGCTAAGTTATCTGTAGGCATTTTTATTTTCACAGTGAGTGAAAAAAGACCAACAAAAAATGCACCACATCATTGCATTGAGTGTTGTGTATTGGTTATCCACCTAGGTAACATGTGGAGTCATGATAAAATCATAAATTAGTGCATTTTTTATTGCGAATCTACCTATAAAACATGAGGTAACTCACCACATGCATGGAAGAGACCATGGTGGAACTTAAATGGAGGAAGTATTCCTATGAAACATGACCTATAGAAGAATACTATGGTTGTGGTTCTCATCATGTTAATGTTAAAATAAGAAATAAATTTCATTGTTTCATATTATTATTCATTTTGAAACTTGAGTTAACAAATCTAGAAAATAAACATTGTGACATTCATGGAATTTATGGAAGTTATAAGTTTCAATTGATGAGTGTTTTTTGTTCATTATCGAATGACTTAAACTTTATTAATTCAAAATAAAGGGTGGTATGCACATTGAAGAGTGGATTTAAAAGGGGATTTGATTTAGGGATGAATACTATACACATAACACAATGGTATAGTGAAGTGAAATTTCATCTCTCTGGAAAATAAGCAGGTAATTATTGATCTCTTCTTAAAAGACTAAGTCAATGTTATTGTTTTTCTAGGAGTTCTATTTCTCTCTAGAAGTTTGATACTTCGGTGATAAATAGAAACATCATATATTGTGCATATTTCTATCATCATTATTAAAAGAATAATAATACAACATCATGTGGATCAGTGAGTTTCCTAGTGTAGGAGATCAGTGAACTTTACAAACATTCTTAGTAGTGAACCAAGAGGGTTAGTGAGACCACTTCAAATTTGTAAATGTAGATGCATTGAGATTTTATTGCGCTTTAAGCATGGAAACATTTAAATACACTCTCCTTGGATTATACCAGTGAGGGTGAACCAAGTAAAATCATGTGATTCATTTATTTCATTATTCTATCTAGAGAGAATAAAATGAAGAAATTGAGGTGTTCCTCAAGTTTAGAGAACATGATAAAAAATCAAAGTTCATAATATAATACCATAATTCACCCCACCCCTTTTAGGGTATATTCCTTAATAAAGGATTCAAATTTTGGCATGGAAAGGGAAAAACATCATGAATCATCTATAACTATCCTTAAAGAATAGTATGAAGATAAGGTGAAAACTATTCTTGCTAAAAATAATTCATAGATTAATAATTTAGAAGGTAAATTGAAGGAGATGGAATTATGGATTAAGTAACTTTAGTGGAAGATTTATTATTTTAGTAAGTTAAAATTTATAAATTATCTCATTTGGGAACTTTATCAAGTTTCTAGAAGAAAATTAATCATATTTTAAGAAAAAATTTGTGTATATCTGTGATAACTTATGTAAAAAAGATCTTAAGGAAATATCGAGTGGAAATACTACTTTTTTGGACTAGATAGACTATGAGTGTGATTATAAAGTCTATAAGGTTCAATAATAAATAAATACCTACTGAAACCAGATAAAAATTGATACAACACTTTAATGGGATGAATTTGTTAGAAGATGTTATAGTTGTACTAAGCCCAACCATTTGGAATGGCACTACAGCAAAGAAATAAATATGGATACCAATATGAGATCATCCACTTCGATAACTAGAAGGACACTAAAATTTTATAAAAAAGATTCTATTTTACCCTAAAATAGTTTCATGGTGATGTGGAATGGTTTATAAAGTAGAAAAATGTTTTTGGAGTATCTATAATGGATTGTTCACAGTAGCCATTATGGAAAAAATAAAAAGGTTGTGTCTAAGGAAATATGAACAAAAAATTATAAATTAATCTATTCTATTGGGGAACAAGTTCAATTTATTGTGAGGTGATACTAAAGAAATAAAAAAAAGGATGTTTCAAGAATCGAGGACTGCTTATATCCAATAGCCTCATTGGAAATAGAAGAATTGGGCATGGATAGAAAATAAGAATAAATATATTTCTCTCATGGAAATTATGGAGGATAAGAAAGTGAAATTTTTTATTGATTTCAATCATACTATGAAAAAACATGAATATTGGACTGGTGGAGCAGTCATGGAATAGAGAAATAGGCATGGAAAATACTACTCAAAGGGGGGACATTATACTAGTGGGTTAACTCTCACTAAAGGGAATAATTATAAAGTATAAAAAAATGAGGGTTCATATTCATACATTAAAAATGAGGACTTTTAAAATGTTTTTGTTCAAAGAGTGACATGGAGTCATATTGGAAGAAATGGGTTGGTCCATAAAGACCAACAATAATCCTCACCATCAAGATGCTAGTGGTACCCCTCTCCCCATGTGCTTTAATAATTCTATCTATTGTTGAATTAGTAATGTATTAAGTGGAAGAAAAATACATGAGTTCATTGTTCTAAAATAGGAATAGATAATTATGTTAAAAGAAAATTAATTTAAACAGGATAAATAAATATACTGAAATGGACTCTAAAGATAAATCAGATATTTTACAAAGCTATTTTTGATAGATAATCTTTATGAATATGTATTTACATGTTGAAAGAAAGACATGAAAGAGGTGTAAAAATAAAACCTATCTATTAATTGATATTAATTTATCACCTTGAAGTATTCTCAATAATATCTATGTGAGCAAGCTGGAATGGTGAATAACTGTGGGTTTCTAACCAAATATGGAAGGTAATATGTGTCATAGTTAGATTTAATTTTCCCCATGGTTTTTAAAAACTATTGGATTCCGGACAAGTAATTTCAATATTTTTTTAAAAAATTCTTATCATTAGATATTGTGATAAGTGTAATTCATGTATAAATTTTAGAATGTCTTAGTATATTAATTTGTGGATTTAAATGAATAATCCTACCAATTTTGGAATTAATTGAGTTGCTTTATGTTTTATGGAAGGAAATGATGAATATATGGAAAAGGAATGAGAAGGGGTTATATATGATTAAAAGGACCCCACGGCATGACACTAGATTTTAGAGGAAGAACCAAGATGGAAAAATGGAAAAAAAAATTGTTACATGTCGTGTACCACAAGTACATGTTGTGACTTCATCGAGGAAGTAGTCCACTACCAGAACAATCCTTGATGAGAAAACACATTGTGAACTACAAGTACATGTCATGTACCTTTAGTACATGACGTGAAAGTGGTCAAACTTCAATATTTATGCAAGATTCTTGTGAACATGGAGGCAATGTAGACAAGGTGTACACAATGTGTAGGCCAAGTACACGTCATGTAGGTGGTCAAATTTCCAAAATCTCATCCAAGATCCATGCATGCATCACACGGATTCACAAAAATCAGATCACCATTACATGTTGGGTACCACAAGTACATGTCATGACAGAGGTAGGTAAGAACCTAATTCAAGCCTATAAATAGAGGCGTTGGATGGTGCTCTTGAGCATTCTAAAATTGGCTGGAGACACAAGCTTGCAACAAAGTTGTTGTACCCTATCTAAGTTCTTTTATTTTTTTATGTTTTATTTTCTCCCTCCCTCTTATTCTCTTATAATTTGGATAAGGGGGTAAACCCTCCAGTTCTAGGGTGATGTAATCAAAGGGGGAAATGTGTGTTGGATTTAATTCTATTTATTATTCATGCAGTTGGTTTTTATAATTTCATTCTTCAACTTCCAATCCCTTTATTTTTATTTTATCTTGACCATCGATAAATTAATAAAAAAGAAACATTTAAATTGCGCAACTAACCACCCTAAGATAGCATGACCATTGTCAACTTTAAAGAAAATCAGGTTTAAAAATTGGTATCAGGACAAACTTGATTCAACAACAACCAAAACTACTAGACCAAGGTAAATAGGGGTTTCCTATGTTGAAGAGAAGATACCATGACCAATGAATCTCCCTCATCCCAACTCTGACACCAATATTAAATTAATCAACCTATTAAATCCAATTTCACCTGAACCTAGAAATTAAAAAACCCTAGAACGCTTTCCAAATCTTTTTTCAAACCAATATATCAATCTATTTTGTTTTAATTTTTCTTTATTCAAATAAATTAAACAATTATTTTCTCGCCACCTTCTCTAAATTAATAAAATTAAATAATTTTAAATTCTAATCAAACTAATTTCACTATATCTATGGGTTCGAATCTGAACTTTACTAATACTACATTTTAATTAATTGAGTAAGCATAGTTTGGGTTTTATATATTTGTTTTTGTATAGTACCATAGGGAACTAACAACGCCCTATGGGGCTATCAAATTGGTGCCATTTCTAGCCCCACAGGGTGTCATTATTTCCCTACTGTCCTATGCAAAAACAAAATTTATAAAACCCAAACTATGATACTCAATTAATTAAAAGTTAGTATAAGTAATGTTTGGGTGTTAAACCCATAGAGACAGAGTGTATGTTATAAATTAATTAAGAAAAATATAATTTAAATTGTTTGGTTCATTAGAGAATGATAAATAATGCAGCAAGGATTGGGGTTGAAATTAATATGGGGGAAATGCTAGGTTCTGTGATTTCAAGTTTTTGTGGTAGGAATTTGATGATAATTGATTAAATAATTTTTGGTGTGGGAGTTGGGTCAGCAGGGATCCATGGTCTTGGTATCCTGCCCTAATCCTATGATTGCAGCTTTGGAATGGTCATATAATTGGTGAAATGACAAAAATAGGTGACCTAAAACCATATTTAAACATAAAAAATCCATATTTTATAATGTTCATAGAAAAACTAATTCGATTAATTGATGAAATAATAATAAAAAGCCTCAAATCACAATCAATGTTCGTGCAGTTTCAAAAAGAATGAGATTGGAATTGATAAATGGTGTTTGCATAAATGCAAAACATGAATAATGAAAAGAAATAATCCCTAAACACACATCCCCCTAGAATCACGTCCCCAAGCACTAATAGACTACTCGCTCGGGGATCTGGATCATCACTCATTTGTCTATTTGTGTTACCCTTGAGTATTCTAGTCCTAGAGTGCTTTGGAATGGAGGTTGGGGGGTCTTATTTATAAGTGAATCTCATCCAAACTCACAGCCTACAATTTCTTATTTTTCTCTGCACGTCGGCGTGGTCAAGACATGTACTTGTGGTACACGTCATGTACCTTATATATGATTTTTATTCTGCTGCATTGAGTCTGCATAAGCTTCATATACTGGTTTGATTGTCATCATGTCATGTACCTATGGTACATGGTGTGTACTTGAAGTTCACAGTGTGTATGAATGTCACAACTTGTTCAGTGTAGATCTGGTTCACTTGAAATGGTCATGATGTGTACTTGTGGTACCTGACTTGTAGTTAATTTCTCTTCAGTTTTCTAGCTCCTCTTAATCTCCAAAGTCCAATGTTGTGCTGCTTCACTTCGCTCATGACACAAAGGGTCATTCAGCTCATATTTTCTCTCCTTTTTTTCCTTTTTCAAAAATTCATTATTTCCTGATAGAAAACATAAAACAAGTAAATTCATTCCAAAATTGGAAAGATTTATCATTGAAATACAAAAAATGTCACATTAAAATACCGTAAAATATATAGATGAAAAAGACGTATCAAATCCCCCCTGCACTTGAATTCAGCCTTGTCCTCAAGGATGGAATCTCAACATACTACAAAGGATCTTTATCTTCCCATTCTTTAAATTCAATTTCAATAAAAATAATTGATCAAATGGAAATCAAAATTTTTATGTATCACATAGAAAAATTCATCAACGCCTCGTTTTTCAAAGAATGAAAATCAATCATGTATTTTACTTTTTCTCTTTTGAAATAGCCAATCCTTTACATTCATCCATCTTAATTTTTCAATTCATTATCAATATGCATGCCATTTCCAATCTACCTCACAAGATTTTTTTTATTCTCATTATTAGGTTACAAATGTAAATATAATTATGCATATATCTAAAAAACATGTAACTTACCATAAGATATCAAGGCATCTAACATATCCACCGTTTAAATATAGAGATCAAAATTAATCCTAAGGGATTCACCATTTAGGATCAAATGAATCTGAGCCTTCAGGGTATATAGGTAAATGATATAAAAAGATAATCTCAAAAAGGATGTTTAACTCTAAAGTAATTTGCATGATAACAAAAGATAAGATCAATAAATTTCTCCCTTTATAATTTTTATCTCTCTCTTCCCCCCATAAATCTCAAAGTGGGCCCATGATACATTTAAATAAAATGAATGAATCAACCTCTATTTATTTTTATTTTTGTATATATATAGTTTTTTCTCTTTTTTTTGAAATCTATGCTCGGGAAAAATATCACAACCATCACCTAACCACTTATGATTAAAAATATTCAGTCTAGAAAATGGTGATTTTTTATCATCCTAAGACTCAATCCAATTTTTTCATTTTTTTCTTTTTTTTCCGCAAGAGAGGTGAATAGTATAATATAATGAAATATTTCATGGCCTTCCCTACATCGCAATCAAGAATCCCCCATCAAAATATCTACAATAATGTTTATCCTGGTACACCCAATATGTTCCTCCCCCACACTTATTCTTTTCAATATCATGAAAAACATTTAGAGGAATGTACAAATGGATGAAATAGGCTTATAACATGGCATATTTCCTAAAAAGGACATTCATGGATTTTAAAAGATTAAAAGGGATTAATTCATGGTGGGTATCAGGATAAGGTCTAACAAAAAGAATGCCTCAATCATATTAAAAGTGATTTTTTTAGAAAAATTGAGCACGAGCTGGTAACCCAACCCATACCCCGAAAAAATCATTAAAAAAAGGAAAGATAAAAAGTGTATGCATGAGGTGAAAAGTGATTTCACCAACAAGGAACTTAATGATGACACGTGAAAAAGAAAAAAATTAAGAACAAAAAAATAATAAAAATTAAGCAATAAGAGAAATTATCATGCCTTCATGTTGGAACCAGTAAAATCCCCCCAAACTTCATTGATGAAATGTCAAGATCTAGTAACACTAGTAGTAGCTTTTCTCCAAGGGAATTTCATTCAGGAGAAAACTAGTGGGTTCCTTCAAAAGTCAAAAATCCTTGGATCCCTCTCAAACAGGAAGAATATGTTAACTCCATCATGTGATACAAATTGAGGAAGAATCAAGACATTGATCTGTGAAGGAAAACACAGCAGGTAAAAAAACTTTTAGGACCAATCCAAGTTCATGAAAGTAGTAGATCTTGTAAAAAAGACCACCAAAAAACCTCCCAATTCAAGTGTTCAGCAGTACAATATATAAACAAAAGAAAATCCTTCTAGTATCTCTTAATCCAACATGACAGTCAAAAAATAGCATATTAGCATTCAAAAACCAGCCACCACCTGCATGTAATGAGGTGTTTTAAAAAGGAATTCACTTGTAGAAAACAAAGAAAGATCATGAGATAAGGTAAACAAGATGTGGATGTATCCCATCGAATCACCAAAACTAAAAAGTTGCAACCAACTTGGGTGATACCACTCAAGAAGCCCCACATCTCTTTCATAAAAAGGGTCAAAAAGGGTATGAAAGTAAACAGACAAAAAAACAATGAACCCAACACACCATCAGGGGAAACTCAAAGAAAATCGAGGTCAAGAAGCAAGATTAAAAGCAAACATAGATTGAATTTTAATAATAGCTTCAACATGGGATAAAATAATGAGTCATTTCTATAGGATTTCCTTGAAATTAAATTGTATATTTTGTTTGGATTCCTCAACCAATTGGAGAAACATTTTTTCTGATTTGAAGGTAGCTCTTTGAAGTTAATTCACCATTCCTAAATCATTGGAATACAATTGTATCTTTCTCATATAACTAAGCCTCCAGTTCCTCTGACACCTCAGTATCATATTGGTAAGCATCCCTCACTGTCAGGTCAGAATCTTCATTAGAACTACTATAACCAGAGTTATCTTCACTAGAGGATGTATTAGATTTTTCAGTAGTCTCAACCTATGGGGGGATATCTGGAATCATATTCCTAGATGCATCTAAAGCTCTAGTAACAATTTTTCTCTCAAGTTTAGAGTAATCTCTGCATTTTCGAGTCTTCTTTGGATTTGGAGTGATGTATCCATCTGAGTCAATAATCAGTTTTTTACCTTTCTTGGAGCTTGATTTCAAGTAAGCATCCTCTATTAGGTAAGCTTGATCACTAACATCATGTAAAGGCTCACAAGTATCAGAGTGATCACTATGATCCTTCTCTTAGGAGGAATTATGCGGTTCATTAGTGTCTTTTTGACCTCTCACTAGGGTGGGGAAAACAATAACAGAGTCCAAAGTAGTGTTAACAACATTAAAAAAACTTGAAAGGTTATTATACCCAAAATAAAGTCTCACCAATTGTCTAGATTGGTAAAATCCCCCATCTTGAGAGTTAGCCTCATTAGGTTTCTTATTGACATCAATTTGATCTCCAAGGGGGTCCTGAACCCCAGAAGGTCCAGTAGAAAATGGATGACATTCATTACCTTCTTCTGGGTCCAACTTTCACTTACCCTTTTCAATCCAATATAGTTTACATGCTGGAGGACGTGATAAACTAAAATCATAATGGTTCATGGAATGACCAAGCTTATGGGAGGAACTGCAAAATTCAGGCAGATTCTCATAAACCACTTCCTGAAAGAAACCATAATTTCCATTTTGAATCCATATTTGGGATAGAATAAATTGGGATACATAAATCTCAGCAAAAATACTAGCGCCAAAGGGTTTGGTGAGATTCTTCGTGGAAAAGTCTAATTTGAGTAGAGTTCCTATAAGACTGGAGATTGGAATCAAGGTAGCTTTCTTAAATAGAAGAAGTGGTAAACCAGGAAAGTCAAGCCAGACTGAAGCTATTGGGGATTCATAAATAGGATTAAAATTTGGAGTCCACTTGAGAACTTTCATATAGGAACCACTAAAATCCCATTATATTCTTTCCCAAAGTCTATAGTAATCATTATCAGAAGATAGTCAAAAAAGAACAAAAATGAATTTACTAAGCCTATGTGAAAAGCCGTAAAACCTATAACATTAAGGTATTTTCTTAAATATTCCAGTTATGGTCAATGTTTTCTAAATTTCCCAACAAGTTTGAAGCAAATGCCCTAGGAGAGGAGGTCTACCTCATTTTCCAAAAAAGGAGATCAATGGCTGACCTCTGTGACAAAAACGCTTTGGTTTGATGGGTGAAGACACTGTGGATGCATTCACAATAGGATCATTGGAGGATTTTCCAGTGACAACATCAGATAATTTTCTGATTAACATGCTCTTCTAAATAATTATTTGTTATATCCTTATCCACATGCTTATCTCTACTAATTTTTTCCCCATTTTTATCATTCAAATTTATTGACAAGGAAATCTAAATACATGGCATGGTAAATTTCCTAGGTAGTTTATGTATCCTATATCATTTAATTAAAGAATTAATCTAATTTGGGGCATGAAATTTTCAATTATATCTCTTAAACACTAAAATTTTGGGAATAAAAAATAAAATTACTGAATTGAAACTCTTACTCCCCTTGCATTTGACGCTTCGAAATTGGGTTGTACAGGTTCTAGTTGAAACCTTTCACAACATGTAAGTTCCCTTCATGACGTGTAAATCCTATATAGTTTCATATGATTTTGGTTTTTTCCTACCTTAATGGTCCTATAAAAACAAAAAAACACAAGTGAAAGAATAGGCCATAACAATGAAATTTGAAAAGATTTGGGGAGGAGTGCTTTTTCCGAAAAACAGAAAATAAATAAAAAGAAATACTAAAAATTCAGGTTTCCTTCTGGAAGTGCTTTTGTTTACCATCATTGGCTTGAAATTACCTCGTCATCTTGGATGATCGATGGTAGGAATGATTTTACCTAATCTGGATCTACAAAATGTCAAAGCCTTGATTCCTCAGTGTAGATTGGTCCTCTCCCTTTTTCTGAAACTAAATTTACTCTCTCATTATGGAATACCTTCTCAATTTCCATAAGCCCAATCTAGTGGTTCTTGGCCCTTATTTTAAAATCAAATGGTAGTTCACTGATATTCTGAACTTTATCTTCTTATTTTAATTCCTCTTAGATAAATGTTACACTACTATATTTATCTTTTTCTAGCACATTATTATGCTTCTTAGGCTTGTTCTTACTTTCTTCTTTACTTTCTACAGGAGCTAATTTAGCTCTTTTTCCTTGTAAAATATTGTCCTCTTCTTTCATCATCTCATCTCTTGAGAATTCATCAACTTATTTGTTTGGATTTTGTATCATTCATTGAAAAATGAACTTTACCTTTGATCCTCCAACTCTTAAATTCAGATCTCTATTTTGAACATCAATTAGTGCCCTTCCTGTAGCTAGGAACAGTCTTCCCAAATCGATTTTTTCCTAATACCAATTTTTAAACCTGATTTTCCCTAAAGTTTACAATGGTCATGATGTCTTTAGGGTATTGAGTTGCACAATTTAAATGTTCATTTTTTATTAATTTATCGATGTTCATGATAAAAGAAAAAGAAAGGGATTGGAAGTTGAAGAAAGAAATTACGCAAACCAACTACATGAATAATATGTAGAATTAAATCCAATGTACCTTTCCCCCTTTGATTACATCACCCTATCACTGGCGGGTTTACCCCCTCATCCTAATGATGATAGAATAAGAGGGAGAGAGAAAATAAAACATAAAGAAAGGAAAGAAATCAGATAGGGTGCAGCATCTTCGCTCCAATCATGTGTCTCCAGCCAATTTTCAAATTCCCCAGAGCACCAGCCAATGCCTCTATTTATAGGATTGAATTGGGTTCTACCTGACCTTTGTTATGAAATTTACTTTTGGTACATGATGTTTAATGTCGATCAACTTTTTGTGAATCCATGTGATGTGTGTGCGGATATCAGATGAGATTTTGGAAATTTTACCACCTATACGACATGTACTTGTCCTACACATCGTGTACACCTTATCTGAATCACCTCCATGTCCGCAAGAATCTTGCACAAATCTCATTCATAAATTTGTAGTTTTACTGTTGTCACATCATGTACTAAAGGTACATGACATGTACTTGCAGTTCACAGTGTGTTTTCTCATCACATCTTATTCTGGAGGTGGCCTACTTCTCTGATGAATTCATGATGTGTACTTGTGGTACACGACGTGTAATAGTGTTTTTTTTTTCAGTTTTCCAGCTTGGTTCTTCCTCTAAAATATGGTATCACTCCATGGGGTCCTTATAATCATATTTACACCCCTTATCATTCCTTTTCCATAGACTCATCATTTCATGCCATAAAACATAAAGCAACTCAATTCATTCCAAAATTGGCTAGATTGTTCATTTAAATCCAAAAATCAATATACTAAGAAATTATAAAATGTATGAATGAATCACACTTATCAGATGGATATGAATATCTTGGTGGTGTTACAATTGTTTTTATGAAGGAATTACTATTTTATCCATTTTCAAAATAATATGATGGTATTATATGAGTTCCTTTCCAGATACCAAGAAGATACTTGATGGGAGATAATTATATCAACAAGATGTGTTTACTAATCTTCTCCTATTTTTAGGATCATCATAAAATATTCTTTTTATAGGTTGAAATAGTAATGGGGAGTTAAATATTAGCACACAATGGTTTCTTAGTCTCATTTTAAAAAAGTAAAATTCCTTAAAAATAATTGTAGGATATGTGATTCAAGTGGTATCACTTGTTCAATATTAATAAGTAGTGTCAATTTGTTTTTTAAGTGGTATATTCCTCACCAATGTGCTTTAATGTTTATGTTCTAACATTTTTGTGAACTTTTTATTGATTTATCATGAGTTTTGTTTTCTCATGTTTCAAGTATGTTATGTATATATAGTGATTGATATGAATTACATTGGTATTGTTAAAAAAACTCTCGTTTCCTACATCAAGTTACAACTCGGTAGGCTTATAAGATTTATTGACAAATTCACTCATTGTAATTTGAAAATAAGAATAAAGATTTCATATAGAAGTGATAAATAATTTTTAAGTGTTAATATAGTTAGAAGAGATAAGTCTAAATGTTCTAATGGTATTCATATAAGGGGTTTGGGGTAATAATTAAGAGGGGAATAGTATCTATAAATATATATTTCTTAAATATGTTATAAGAAAGTGTTTCATATTAAAAAATTTAGGGCAAGAAGTATATTGAAAAAAGGGGTGTGAATATGGTGTTTATACCCTCCAAAAGAGGAGAAAAGAGCCCTTTGCATTTTATTGAAAAGGGGGGAGGAAGAGGATACTATAAAATCTGTGCATCATAATGAGAATGGTTTAATGGGATATTTACAAAAGAATACAAAGGGGTGGAGTATTGAAACCATTAGATTATGTTGGATTTGTTAACAATATATAGTATGGAATGGATTTAATGGATTATTTCATAGAATTGGTGAATTTTTTAGGTGGAATTGGATGTCATACTTGATAATGAAGATATTAAAGAAATTGGTGGATTATGGTGAAGTAATTGATGAATTTGGTTTGATCATCATATGATCATTAGTAGTGGAAGTGATCTTAAACATTGAAGAATGTATCTATAAGAATGAAATATGAAAATGTATTCAAAAAATAGACTTTAAAACTGAAGACCTTAAATTATCAAACATCATCATCTTCCATATTCTTCTTCAATAAAGTACACTTGATAATCATCATGAGGGGAAGAATATTAATTTCTCCTACCTATAAGGGGGAAACATCAAACAATGGATCTTTATTTGTAAAAAAGGACTCCCATACTCCCTAAGGGGTGCTAGCACCTCCCCTATAGATGATAAATAAGCTACAGATAGAAATATAGTTTTTTCTATGGTTTTAAGTATTATATGCACTACTAACAGAAGAGGATCACATTGACCATAAGAAAAAAACAAAGTTTCATCACATAGAACTTGATCGTCACACCAATTGGAGTGTTTATTAATTAAACAATTAAATTAATAATGTTGACCCAACTCAACCCAATGGTTCTATCATGGCCGACATTAATCTGAGAGTTCAAGCACAAACTCACTACTAATAGGCCAAGGGCTGGTGACTTGCACTAAGTAGGCATATCACACATATGAGAGGGCTTATCCTAATGTACTTTCACACACACATACACACACACATATATATATATATCCATACACACCATAGTAATGTATAATAAAAAATTATTAATAAATAAATAAAAAACCTCTATTATACCACAACAGAGTACTACAATAAATCCAAATTAAGCCAGGAAAAATATAGGCTTAACAACCTGAAGTAGGTCCACCCTGATAACTAGAGATAATATTTTCCCACTACATAATCCCAAGTCCCTCCACATTCTTGGCACCATAGTCTCTAAAAACCACTATGAACCACTCTCACAAGGTCAACCTAGATTTCTGTTGAGTGGTATTTCATCTGCATAAGACACGACATGTGTGGGAAGACCCATGGTGAGGTGAGTATCTATATACCTATTAGGATTCCCCAAAATCACCAAGAAGTAAGACATCAAATTATAATTATATATAATATCAAACTATAGGTAAATGAAGGGAAAACCTAGATATACACATAAAAGGATACAAGAGAAACAATTAATGTGTCAAACCTAATAATCGGTTGAATGATTAGAATTCTCCAAAATAGATTCACAAAGATATAATATCCAAAAGATATCCATGATACCTTTTAGGAAATTATATAAGAATATAAACATATCATTTTAAGACACCTTAGACAATGGAATTCAACTTGCAGATAGAGGACCACTCCCTAGGCCATAAGGGGATACCTGACACAAACTAACATATCCTATAAAGGGGGATCACACACCCCAGATGTAGATGAGGGGATACCTGGACCTATTTATGAAAAAGGAATGGAGGATTGAAACCCTAGGCCCACATGGGGGGATACATGAATCTATCCATAGTTGACCCATAGATAAATTATTACACAACTTGGGTAGCATGGTAAGATACATAACATTATCTAGGGGGTCTTAGAATATACCATCGCATCCCATTCCAAACCCTACTTATAAATGATCTCTAGAGAATATTAATCTAAGTGAAAGTAAAGTACATGAAATGTCCAAGGGGGTACGTAGGATTTCACCCAATTCCAAAAACATAACTCTTTTCTTCTAGTTAACATGGAATGCAAAGGACTAACAGCAAGGCATGTGAGTCCAGTCACATTGTGTGTGGGTCTGGTTTTAGTGCTCGACATATTTCTAATTTTCTAATAAATTTTATACCAAGGGGTACATGGGGTATATCCTAGTCATACACAACATGTTATCCAATCGGGAACCCTAGTCATATACCACATGTAAATATAGAGCTACCCTATAGGGTCACATAGTGTGTGGGCCCAGCCACATGACCATGTGATATTTAACTTGGTTGGAAACCCTAGCATCACACCTCTCATGGAACATTATGTGTGTTATTCCATACTATAAATTGTGTAGTAGAGAATTCTTTAGATTCCCAACTTCTCCTGTAAGCTTAAACTGATTTAAAATTAACCTTTTTATTATAAAAACACTTTTAAGGAAAAAGTGAGAAACCAATGGTCATGCTCATGGAAATGAAAAGCCATGGGATAGAAGTTAAACCCAAAAATAATCCCCAAACATACCTTCAGAAACATATTGTTCCCTCTCAGAATCAAGAAATGAATCCTCAGATATGATACTAGATTGGCAGCTGATGGAGCAAGTACGCATCCTACCCATCCTTCCTACCACCTCCTATCTACTAATGACCATCAAGGAAACACATATACTGGATAGATCTCTTGCCTTCCCTTTCATTTTTTGATTTATTTTTTGATGAATGTCACCTCCAAGGATATCAAAATAATTGTGGGTAACCATATAGGGCATCCAATTCATCCTGAACCCCCATGGCACTGATCATCCCCACCTCATATGTAGAGTGAGTCATATTAATGGATGCCACATGTTCCCTAGACAAACCAACAACAGCAGTGATGCTCCCTTTTTCTCCATTAATTGTGGGTGTACTCTGTAGTATTGGGTTATCCCTTCACCCAGTAAGGTTAACCACCCCACCATGAACAACATTGTCATGGGAAGGAATGTTACCCCCTAAAACCATAGTATTGATTCCATTACCCTTCCTGTCACCCCTGGCTCAAGCACCTTCAGTACAAAGGGAGGTGCATGAGCAGTAGAACCTAGTAGACCAGATGGTGAGGAGGGTTTTCTAGGTCTCAAAGTGGTTGGACCCCATTGTATGCCTGAAGGATAGTGATGACCACCCGGAAAAGATCTTAGACTCATCCGAATATCAGAGTAAGGCATTCTACTAGAAACCATAGGGACTATGGGAGCATGGGTGTTAGGCTGAGTTGTCGCTCCCTTGCGACCACTCCTCCCACATCAAGAGAAGAAGAAGTATAGTGGACTTGTTGATAGAAAATGAACAAAAACCAAAGATTTCCTCATAATGAATGTGTTTCCAAAAACCAAACTCACCTTCACCTTGGAGATGAAGATGATTTGGGAGAGGCACCGAGAGGTCCATTTCAATGCAGAGGCGAGTAAAGCCAAGATGATTCAAGCAATTTTTTTAAAAAAAATTATAATATATATTAGGTAATTAGGGGTAAAATTACATTAAACACACACACCACACACACACAGGCCTAAAAGGTAGGTTATAGCCCCCACCCAAGGGATAACCCACCCAACAAGCTACTTTTATTACATAATATTTTTTTTCCAAAAGCCCAGTGGTCATGAGCCCATTAAATTTTTGGTATATGGACCATTATATGAATATTAATCCTACTTCTACAGTACCCACTACAGTACCTCCACCTCTATAGTTCTTCTTATAGTACCTGCCACTACTACAGTGTCACCCATCACTGCTACAGTACCCACCGTCGCTGCAATGTTGCTGGTGAACAGTTTTGTCATTGCTTCTAGTGTAACCATATTCTCTATGATTCTCAATGTTGTACCTACAAATCATGTTGAACAATATCAATTCCATAAAATAAAATGGATTCGGGTCACCCCTTATTAGAAAAATGGATTAATTCCTCTCTTCTATGCTTCTCACATGTCCAAAATTGTGAAAATTGTCACCCTTGTTCCTTATTTGTATTCTTGTCACTGTATACGATCCTCCGCCGTGTCGCAATCCCTAAAAATAATCTTAGAAAAATGATCCATGGAATTAATAACAAAACATGCAATGAATTGGTTTATGAGAATAGTTTGAGTCATTTACCAAACTAAATACTGATGATGAATGCATAAAGAATGTAGGGGAAAATATATGAACCAAAAAAGGTGAGTATTCAATGATAGTCGTGCATTGTTAGGCCATCGTTAATAGGGGAAATTTAAGATTCAAGGAATCAATAAAAATTATAAATCTAAATAAATTCAAAATTAAAAAATCCAAAAAAAATAAATCTATAAGGGGATGAAAGGTACAAACTTGAATTAAATTTAGGAAGTATTGATCTATGTTCACAATAACATAATAAATGGGGTAAATCCGACAAAACAAAGCACTACCTCAATATTGGATCTATAAAAACTTGTACCTTAACCTACCCATAATTACATGATTTATAGAAAGGGTTTCACTTTATTATATTTTCAATATCTTTTCAATTTATTGTTTTATATTATTAGGTAAAACATTACATAAAAAAGTGTTCACTTTCATATAGTGTATAAATTTCCTAAAAAAGTTCTTTATAAATAAAAACATACTTCATTCAAGGTAACTCCCATAATTTGAACTCTAACTTTATTAACATTTTTAATCATCCTTAACCCTTGTGAAATTATTTTTGAAAACATATGATGAGATAAATAAAGTTCAATAAGGGACATAAATAAAAATAAACTCATTATTCTAATTGTAAACATAAAAATCCATAAGAAATTTTTTTATTTTTCATAAAAATGTTTATTCTCAAAAACCTATTTAATTTTCCATGAAAAAAACTTAACTGATTAATATATATCATAAAAAATTAATATGAAATAATAAATCCAAAATAATATAGATAAGGGTTTATTGGGAATCCATAAAACTCATGAATACCTTTCCTTAAAAAATAGTAATTTTACCTTTTTTAAAAGGTGATAAACTTTCCTTAAGAACATAAGTTCATTTTATTGACTTTTGAAATTAAAATATTTATTTTAAAAACCATTTCAATCATAAAAATTGGTAACATGAGACATTATCTTTACATTTACCCTTACAAAAGCCCTTACAATGAAATCACCAAACCGGATAATTCTTATATCTCTTAGAAGAAAAATATCACCAGTAAACTCTGTAACATTATCTAATACATTGGAGAGATAAATTGGGCTCACATGTCATTAAAGATATATCAGACTCACCCTTCATTCATATAAAATTTCTAAGAACAATATCATAAAAAACATATATATTTCACTTTAACCATAAAAACCATTTTAATTGGAATTTAAGACCATAAGAAATATCATGTTCAATTATATCATAAAAATAAGAATAAATGTTCATTACTTTATAAAAAAATATAAAAAAATATAGAATATTATGAAAAAAATAATTGAAAAAAAAATGTTAAATTATTAAGGATGTATCATAATGAATAATGGCCATGATGGTGTGTGACTTCCAGAACCAGGATGCCACTTAATAGGTGCCCCTAGCCCAGTGGGACACATGGCCTCAAGCACATCTCCCCAAATGCCAAAGGATATCTACTATCAATGAAGTCCTAGGGTGTTCCCATGGGGATACTATGCCCTTATTACTGTAGTGTATCATAGTGGATAAATATAAACATAGGTAAATAGAATAGGAAATATAAGTAAAAAAGAAGAAGCAGAAAAAAGTAATAGATAGACAAGGATAATAATAACTATATCAACTATAATAACTGATGATGATATGTCATGTCACTAGAAAATTGGAAAACATGGGTACAAGACAACAGGCATAACATGTTATACAAAAGTAAAAAAGAAAACAAAATACTATAGCTAGCATCTCGAGCTCTAGCTCAGTCATCAGCTATCAATCTCCATCTTAAATAGTAATAAATCAAGTGTTCAAAGTTTTATACTTCCCTTTATCAACACTTTCAATCATGTAGTCATCCCTAGGTACCAAGTGATGCTCGAAGAGGGTGTGAGATAAATCTCAGTGGTCCACCACTAACGGTGTCTAAAACATTAGGCCCATGTAATGGAATGTAACAGTATGAAAGAATTCATATATAAAGTAAATCATTACAATGTAACTAAATACCAAGGTACCTACTTTATCCCTCAGATAGTGTCTGAACATGTAATAAATACTTTATTTGATCATTACCAGTTTATAATTAATTAACATGTTAACAATGGTAAAGGTTCCAAGATGTAACAAGGCAACCTATAATGATATTTAATAATGAAGTTACAAGGTAATAACCAATGAAATTTAGACCTCAAGGGTCCCCAATTAACTAATAACTGTAGCCTGACTAAGGGTAAGAGTGTAATCCAAGGATCATAGTCTAAGGAATTCCACAATAAGATACTTACTGAGTCCATGGAGTTTATCCAAGGTAAAATGGGGATAAGGAATGATTGGTACTAATGGGTTTTAACCATGGAACCTACTTATCAATGTTGGATCCAAGGAGTGTATCCAAGGAATCCTATAGTACTACATGAGGGATCCTATAGTTTCATACCATGCATCTAAAGTTATACAAGGATCGGGTTCTAGGTGGGTCTCAACCTAAGAAAGTTATATCCTTGAATTAGAAATGGGTTACTTGAGAGCTCAAGGAATTCTCTTAGGAATCCAAGGTGAGATCGAGTCAGGCCTCTCCTATTTTTATTAATAAGACATATATAATTCATAGGGTTCAATCCATTACCTTTATTAGTGTGACAAGTATAATTGAGCATGAAACCATTTATTCAAGTCATAATTAATCAATAAGTCCATTTGGTCCAAGCCTTGCCTTTCATTAGTGTGGTAAGTCCAAGTAGCTTGCAACCATTAATTTAATCCATTTAAGTAATTTTAATAAGCATGGTTCACTCATCTACCTTCCATCAAGGTACTACGGGTGTGTAACCTATTATTCAATTACATTTAAAAGGGATAGTATATACTTAGTATACTTTCCAATTTCCATTTCACATAAGTTTATTAATTGAATCACTTACCTTAGGTGGGTCAAGTGGTGAGAATACATGGTACTTGATATTATGTAATTCAAATATAAATAAATCCATTTAATATAGAAAAGCTTAGCCTTAGGAAGGTCAATCCAAGGAACACACAAACGGTGGCTCAAACGTGTCAAAACAAGTAAAATGAAGATTATGGAATAACATCCTACATGGGATGGATGGAGTTTTTTCTGTAACCACTAACAACTAATCACATATTTGGAAAGATCATAACCATACGGTTCTAATGATTATAATCATGGAATATAAATTCAATTAACAGCACCTGATGAAATTTGTGGGCCCCACACAATAATTTCTAAATCATAGAACTTGATGGATGAGTTATATACCACCTTCCTTAGGACCGTACAACTCTCCTCCTCCAGTATTGGCCTTTGATTTGTCTTGGATTGGAATATATTAGAGAAAAATGTAAAAATACTCACACTTCGATTACTAGGTCAAGACAAATAGAGAAAAAGAACATCTCAAACAAACTTGATTACTTATCGTTTCACATAAAATGTGACAAATGGAATCTTGAATGGATCTAGATGAAAGAGATATCTTGATCCCTAGCTTAGGCCTTCAAAAAGATTCAAATAGGAGAAAATGGAGGTTATGTCTTCTGGAACTCAGATTAGGGAAGAAGGGTGGGTTAATTAGATCATTAAGGGTAAAAACGTAAAATTACCCAAAATTTATCATGTGCATGGTTTTTCTTCATGGTTTTATAAACTATGTGCAAACCATGCATGGGTACCTAGAGAAAAAGAGTATACCGCACGATTAGGGAAAATGTGCACCAACCATGCAGAATGGCTCTGCCCGAAACTGTAGACCATCCACACAGTTAGATATAACCATGTTCCCTACCTACATGGTTTAATATAACCATGTGACAAGACAATTGTTTCCAAAAATTTGGGTTTTGGGCCTCGAATGAGCCCCAGACACCCCCCGAGACCTTCGTTAACTAATTAGGTATCCACATCAAGTCCAAAATAAATAATTATACCGAAATTTAAATGATCCATACTAGATTGAAAAACTGAGTTCTTATAGTTTTCCCCATTAAAATAAGTCATCCCCAGGTTCACCTTCCAAGGGTGTTAAAATACTGTCTGAGAATAACTCTAGTCACTGAGAATGTATGTTGGCCCCCCACTCTCAAGTCTCATCTTGTACACGGTCATGCTTCCATAGAACCCGTATTAGAGAGACAGACCGGCCTTGGATATTTTTCATGATTCTATCAATGATGCGTACTAGATACACCTTAAAGGTATCACTGACATCTAACTCAACTTCCTTGGGATAAAAAGTACAAGATGGGTCAACATGATATTGGTGAAGTTGTGAAACGTGGAAGACGTCATGCATGGAATGGTACCTCTGTGGTAATAACAACTAATAGGCTACCATCCCGACTCTCTACAGAATCTCAAATGGCCATACATAACAAGACAATAACTTCCCTTTATTTTATAACCATCTATGATCTATCCTAGGTGATACTCAAAGGAAAATATAATCCCCGACCTCAAACTCTAGAGGTCATCGATGGAGATCATCATAATCATTCTGTCTATACTAAGTAGTAGTCATACACTCTATGATCATTTGAACCTACTCTGAAGTATCTTGAATAAGATGAGGACCTGGTAGGGCTACCTCACCAACCTCTAACCAGTATAGGGTTTAATGGCTTGTCATGCCATATAAGGCCTCAAAAGGAGCCATCTGAATTTTCACCTATAATTTGTTATTATAGGAGAACTCTATGAGAGGGATATTCTTCTCCCAAGAACCATTGAAATCAAGGACTCATGATCAGAGAATATCCTCTAGAACCTATACCGTTTGTTCTGATTGACCATTAGTATAAGGTTGAAAAGTTGTTCTTAGAAGCACTTGTGTTCCCATAGATTTCTGGAATCCATTCTAGAACCATGACTTGAGATGAGTGTCCCTATATAAAACGATAGTGTGAGGGACCTCATGTAATCATATGATCTCACAAACATACATTCTTCCCAAATATTAAACTAAGAAAGTCTCTCAAATAGAAATGAAAAGGGCTAATTTCATTAGTCGGTCAATAACTACCCATACAACATCACTGTCTATCGTCGACCTAGGTAAGATGACTATGAAATCTATAGAAATATCTTCCCATTTCCATTCTAGGAATGGAATCAGCTATAAAAAACCAATAGGTCTCTGGTGCTCTACCTTCACCTACTGACAGGTGGAACACCTATTGAAAAATCCCACAATCTGACATTTCATCCTTGGAACCAATATTGGCGTAGCATATCTCAATACATATTAGAGATGCTTGGATGAACTTCCCACTAAGAAGTGTGGGACTCATACATCAACTCCTCTCTCATATATGTAGGAACCCAGAAATGTCCATGAATATGCAGGATGTAATCTTTGTCCACAAACCGATCCTGAGGTGGGTTATATCCTGATATACACTCTTGGAGAACCAATCCATTAGGATCCAAGAATTGCCTAACCTTCACTTTTTCAATGAGTGAAGAGGTAAATATAAAATATGAGATGTAATATTACTCATGACTATCATAAAATTATAGTTGTATCTCATAGAAGAGGAAAATTAACTTCCATTCATAATTGGCTTCTCGTACGGCCTATGTTTGAGTTTTCCAACTCAGTACATCTGCAACCACATTTCCCTTACTGGGAATATAAGTAAGATAAAAATAAAAGGATTGTAGATACTCAACCCATATTCACTCTCTAAGGTTCGATTCACACTGTTAAAAGATATATTTTATTCTCTTGTGGTCTGTGTACACCACAAAGCACTCAGCTAACAAATAATGTCTCCAGAAATGTAAGGCATGAAAAAAATGCTAATAGCTTAAGGTCGTGTGTCGGGTAGTTTCTCTCATGAGGCCTCATCTGCCAAGATCCATATGTAATAACTTTTTCCTCCTGTATAATCACTTATCCTAGGCCAATGATTGACGTATCATAGAAGATGGTATAACCTATTCCTGGCTCTGGTAGAGTTAGAATAGGTGCTGAAACAAGCCTCTCTTTCAACTCCTATAAGGATTTCTCACACTCTTCTGACCATAGGAACTTGACACCCTTATTTTTAAGACCAGTAAGAGGTGAAGAAAGTTTTAATAATGACTATATGAAATGCCTATAATATCCATCCATCCCTAATAAAATCCTTATATTAAAAACATTCTTGGGCTTCTCCCAGGAAACTACAGCACTAACCTTTTCAGGTTTAATAGATACACCAGATTCTGAGATAATATGACCCAAGAAGTGAACATTTTTTATCTATAATTGGAACTTAGAAAGCTTGGAATAATGATTAGTCTCTCTCAGTGTACTCATAATGAACTCAAGGGGTTTGGCATGGTCATTACGAGTATGAGAATACACCAAGATGTCTTCCATAAAGACTATAAAAAAAATCAAGATAGGGATGGAAAACCCTGTTCATTATAGCCATGAAAATGATAGGAACATTTGTTAGACCAAATGAAATAACTAGGTACTCATACAGACCGTACCTACTATAGAAAGCTTTATGTGGTATTTCTAATGGCCAAACTCTCACCTGATGATAACCCGATTTCAATTCGATATCAGAAAAGACCCTAGATCCTCAGAGTTGGTTAAATAGATCATCTATTAAAGGTAGTGGATGTTGGTTCTTGATTGTAATCTAGTTCAACTTTCTATAATTCATGCATAAACATAAGGTTCTATCCACCTTCTTGGTGAAAAGAATGGGCAAACTCCAAGAGGATGTATTAGGCCATATAAATCATTTGGCCTCTAAATCCTCTAACTATCACTTGAGATTCTATAGCTCTGTAGGTTCCATCATATATGGAGGAATGGACACTAGAACAGATCCTAGAATAAGATCAATTATAAACTCTACCTATCTCTAAGGAGGTAATATAGAAAAATCATTAGGAAAGACATCTCTGAAATGATCCACTATAGGAGGGAAATCATCTTGACATAATCTCTGATCCTCTATGAAGATATTTTAGATTTGGCTGGTCACTCCACTTAGCCCAAGATGTTTTGTTCTAGATCTACCAGCTTAGACACCCCACTCACACTTATGTAGATAACTGCTACACTCTAGTGATGTAAATGATACCCTCTGGTGATAGCAGTCTACAAAAGTGTGATATCGAACTAACAAATCCATACCAATAATGAAATCTAATCCCTTCATTTCAAGAATAAATAGGTTCCATAGGAAATGGTAAATGCCTATCTCAAGGGTAAAGTCCCTACACTGGAGTATTCCCTCTGACTATATCCTTAATGATGTATCTAGGATCATTACACCATAGTAATATTGTATCTCTAGTCTAAGAATTTCCACGATAGATATAGAGATAAAAGAGTTTGAAGCACCTATATCAAATAAAGCAGATACTATAGTTTATTACACAATAATAGTACCTCATACTATAGATGATCCCATAGCCTAATCCTTAGGTATCCGTTGTAGTGCATGCAACCGACCTGATCCACGGCCTTGTGAAATAGTTGGACTACCACGATCAACACTACTCTATTGGAGCTTCTAGTGATCTGGAGTCTAACTACTACGGCCACGCCTTCCTCTTTGTCCATTCATACTGATGCTATTCTAAATCCCCACTTGAAATAATGTAAAAGAACCCACTCCTGAAGGTGGAGCTAGCACATATCTTTTTCCACTCGAAGCTGGTGGAAAGGTCCTGCAGAAATGCTAAAGATTCCCCATACAGCTGCAATCACATCACTCCATTGGGTCACTATCATAATGGGGCTTTCGATTCCCCGGTCATCCACACTGATGCCACACCATGTATCTATCAAAATGGGTACTCTAGTTGTCATTTCCCTAATGAGAAACCTCAAGGGAACATTTCCTACCAATGAGATAACTACTAGCATACCACGACACTGATCATCTATGCTCAATGCTATTGTCATCCCTTAGGTTGTTCTCAATGATAAGAGCATGATTGACTATTTATGAAAGGGTAGGTAGGTGAAAGACATTCACCTATATATGGATGTCATACTGAATCCCATCCTCGAAGCACCTATCACATGAAATATCATCACCATCTAGAAGTGGCACAAAGCACTACAACTCCATGAAACATGATGAATATTCCATAACTAACATAGATCCCTACTCAAGATCCATGAACTCTCTGACTCTGTTAACTCTCAACTTTTGAGGAAATAACTAATCATATAAAATAGTCTTCATGCCATCCCATATCATTCCTTGATATTGATTATCCTGGGTAACCACATCCCACCAATTCTTGGCCAAATCTCAAAGCATGTATATAGCAACCTTGACCCTCCACTCTAGATTCATTTCCAGATGTTCAAAGATAGAAAGGATGGACACTATCCAAGAATTAGTAGCCCATGGACTGTCATCCCCTAAGAAAGTAGAAGGTTGTTGCTACTGGAACTCACAGGTCAGATCATCGATTGTATGTGCAAGCCATGGAGAACCATGCATAGACTGCATCAGATGTAATAAACTATCACAAACTTGGGAGGAAGTGCCCAAATTAGGTATAAAATGTGGTTCCTCAAGTGGTACTCCTAGAGGTAATACTGGTGAATCAGGGCCCACCATGTCTAAAACATGATCGTTTCCACCTTCTTAGCATACGATACGAGGACATCATGATGGTATTGGTCTAAAAATGTCAAGTACATGCCTCAAAACAAGATTTAAGAAGATAGATAGAAACACTTACGGAATCTAAAAAATGAAAGTATCACTACCCAAGTTATACAAACTTAACAACCCACTTAGATGGCTATGTACTGGTAATTTCTCAAGTAAAAGTTTCATTTCATTTTACATTTAATTATCAGGTTCACTCCTTTGGATTTTATAAACATGAAAAGGTGGTATAATAATGTACTAACATTTTATTTTATATTTCATGTTTCACCTTATAATGGATAACCATTCCCATTGAATCAATTCCCATATACCTTATCAATGAAAATGACATCCATTTAATTATAGCATAATGGTTTGACTTGGTAAACTACTCATCCTAACTCATGAGGGCCCATACACCTCAGGAATTGAGACATGCAATCACTTAATCGCAACCAAGAGTAATACAAACATAATCTAACTATCATGGAATCACTCAACGATCACACACATATCAAGCAATTAAAAGTAGTGAAATGAACCTATATATCATGGTAATATTCATGACATGTGAATTATAGCTGCCTAATATAATGCATGTAAAAATGATACTTTCTCTCATATCATCAGACCAAGGATGAAAGAAATCCTCAATCAAAGTAATAATCAACAAATCCACACAGCATGTGCATTACCCAATGGTGAAATGATATCAATTGTAATAGGAAAAAATAGAACAATAATTGTATTTTAGGAAACTAAAATTTTACCTCGAACATGGGTTCACGACACCCAAGCACAGCTTATGAGCAAGTCCCAAGCATTCCTAAACTATAATATATTATCTCCAAATAGTAAAGCAAGAAAATAACTGCCTATAATACCACTTTGTGACATCCCCAAACTCGAATACCACTTAATAGGTGCCTCGATCCAGGTGGTCCGCATGGCCACAAGTGCATCTCTGAAAATTCCAAAGGCTAATGACTAGTATTGAGGTCATTGGGTGTGTCCATGGGGAGACTCTTCCCTCATTACCTGAGTGTAGCATAATAGATAAATATAAACAGAGGTAAATAGTGGAAGCAATATAAGTAAATAGCAGAAGCAGACAAAATTAATAGATAGACAAGGATAATAATAATTGTATCAACTGGAATAAATAATGATGATATGTCATGTCACTAGAAAGCTAGAAAATTTAGGTATAAGATAGAAGGTATAACATGTTCCACAAAATTATAAAGGAAAAAAATACCATCCCAAGCATCCAAAGCTCCGGCTTAATCATCTGCTATAAAGCGCCATCCTAAACAGTAAGAAATCAAGTGTTAGAATCTATATGCTTCTCTTTATCAACACCTACAATCATGTAGTCTACCCTGGGTACCAAATGATGCTCATAGAGGGTGTGAGATAAATCTTAGTGGGCCACCACCAATGGTATCTATAACATCTGGCCCGTGTAATGGAATATAATAGTGTGAAATCATGCATATATAAAGTAAAGAAGTACAATTTAACTAAATACCTAGGTACCTACTTCATCCCTTGGTTGGTTTCTAAAAATCTAACCAATCCTTTATTTGATAATTACTAGTTTATAATTAAGTCGCATGTTAACAACAGTAAAGGTCCCAAGATGTTACAAGGAAACCTATAATGATATTTAATAATGAAGTTCCAAGGTAATAACCAAGGCAACGTAGACCTCAAGGGTCACCAACTCAGTAATAATTGTAGCCTAGATGAGGGTAATAGTGTAATCCAAGGATCGTAGTCTAAGGCATTCCAAAATAAGATGCATAATGATTCCATGGATTTCATCCAAGGTAAGACATGGCTAAGAAATGATTGGGCTCAATGGGCTTTAACCATGGAACCTATTTTTCAATGTTGGATCCAAGGAGTGTATCCAAGGCATCATGTAATACTACATGAGGGATCCTATGGTGTCATACTAGGCATCCAAAGTTGAGGATCAAATTCTAGGTGGGTCTCAACCTAAACTTGAATTATCCTTGAATTTGGAATGGGGTCCTTGAGAGATCAAGGAATTCACTCTGGAATCCAAGGTGAGATCTAGTTAGTCCACTCCTATTTTGATTAAAAATTCATATATAATTCATAAGGTTTGATCCATTACCTTTCATTAGTGTTACAAGGATAATTGAGCATGAAACCATTTATTCAAGTCATAATTAACCAATAAGTCCATTTGGTTCAAGCCTTTCCTTTCATTAGTGCGGCAAGGCCAAGTAGCTTACAACCATTCATTTAATCTATTTATGGAATTTTAATAATCAAGGTTCACTCCTATACCTTCCATCAACATGGTAATGGGTGCTACTAGCGTACAACTTATTATTAAATTAAATTTAAACAGGGAAAGTTATATACTTAATATACCTTTAAATTTTTATTTCACATAAAATTATTAATTGAAGCACTTACCATAGGCAGGTCAAGTGGTGATAATACATAGTACTTTCCATTATGATATTCACAATATAAATTAATCCATTTAATATAGAAAATATTACCCTTAGGAAGGTCAAGACAAGGCACACCCGAACGGTGGATCAAACGTGTCAAAACAACTAAAACGACAATTATGGCATAACATCCTACATGGGGTCGATGGAGTTGTGGGTGTAAACACTAAAAACTAATCAAATATTTGTAAAGAGAATAACCATATGGTTATAATTACTATAATCCTGAAATATAAATTCAATAAATAGCACCCTATGAAATCGGAGAGCCCTACAGGACAATTATAAAATCAATGAACTTGAGGGATGAGTTATAGACCACCCACCTTAGGCCCGTACGACTCTCATCCTCTAGTATCAGCCTCTGATTTTTTATGGATCAGATTATATCTGATAGAAAGGTAAAAACACTCACACCTCGGTAACTAGGTCAAGAGAAAGAGAGAATAAGAATGGATCAATCGGACTTGAGTACTTATCATTGTTCATCCAATGTGACATATAGAATCTTGAATGGATACCGAATGAAGGATATCTCTTTATCCCGATCTTAGGCCTTAAAAAATATCCAAATGGGAGAAAATGGATGTTTTGTCTTCTAGAACTCAGATTGGGGAAGAAGGGTGGGTTAATTAGATCATTAAAGGTAAAATTTTAAAATTACCCAATATTTAGCTTGTACATGGTTTTTCAACATGGTTTTCCAACCCATATGCAAACCATGTATGAGTACCTGGAGAAAAGGGGTGTACTGTATTGTTAGGTCATGCAGTTAGGGAAACCGTGCTCCAACCATGCGGAATGTTCCTACCCAAAACTGAAGACCATCCATATGGTTAGATCTGACAGTGTTCTCTACCTGAATGGTTTAATTTAACCATGTGACATGACCATTTTTTCCAAAAATTTGGGTTTTAAGCCTTGAATGATCCCCAAACACTCCTAAGACCTTTTATAACTCATTAGGTATCCACATCAGGTCCAAAATTAGACCGAAATTTAATTGATCCATACCTAATTTAAAAATTAGGTTTTTACATGGTGGTAAAGTTCATTCAATTAATATATGTTAAAAACATTATTTTTTTACTTTTTTAAAAATTTGCAAATAACCCATATAGAAAATATTGAAAAGATTACATTTTAATAATTTGTCGAGAAATTAAAGAATAATTGAAGATGAACTTTATCAATATTTTAATACTAATTAAGAATATCCATGATACATTTAAAAGAACCCCAACATAGAACAAAAAGAGTTAGAAGGAAAACTTTAAAATAAGATTTTTAAACGAAAGTCTCTTACCTTGAGTCCCAAATTGTATCATCTGTATGTATACCCTCCTAAGTAGTAAAATTATATTATTTTTATGATTATTTAAGAACATTTTTCATGTTAATTACATTATCATTATTCCCTTTATTTAATTTTTTACCATGTTTTATTTAGTTACTAAAATGGTTAAGTTCATGTTGTATGTTTTGAGTATATTTGGTTTATAAGTGAAAAATGACATCAATATGTTGAATAAGGTAAAATATATCATGGTTACATAATATCTAGAATATTTATCATGAAAAATTTATATTTTTAATACATTGAAATATTTTTTATAACCCACAATCTAAGGTGGATGCGAGGAATTAAATTCATTGTATCATGGAGGTGATATTTCACACATACACATGAGTGACGTTATCAATTTCCAATGGGGAAAAGGGTAACAAAGTAAGTAATATATTATTTTTATATAATCATACTAATTTTATAAACATATTATATATTCTTTAATTTCATCTTTATAACCAACCGTGTAAGGAGGTGATGGAAAATGAAACACATCGCTTCATGGAGGTGGTAATCTACTTGTACACACAAACGATGTTTTCATTTACCATAAGATGGAAAATAGGTATAAAAGAGATATTAAATCAAAAAAATAACATTTAACTATATATAATATAATTATTTCGTCATTTTATAGTGGTTATAATATATTTAAAGGAGTTATAAGAGGAAATAAACATTAAATAGATCGGTTAGGACTTATGACTCCTCCTCAGATATCTCCCTTTAGATTATAACTTAATATTTTTAGGATTGGTATTTTGAGAATAAATAGACATAAAATACATGGGGATAATATTTTGTAATGATTTTTTATAGGTATTTTCTGAGATAATTGGCTCAAAATGTGTGAATAAGTAAGGATATGTTGTTCCCTTTTATAAGTGAGGGGACAATCACTCATGTAAATACTTAAAATTTTAATAAATATAAATATATTCATCAAGTTAAGTGTCTCAATTTTAGTTAAATTTTCAATAAAATAATGGTTAAGGTATAAATACACTCAAAAAATCACATTTATCCAAGTTTTAGTGATATTTTATGTCTTACATTTTTTCTTAACCAACATTAACCTTTTTAACCTTTATAGGGGTGAAAGGGTTTTACCATGGTATCTATTAATTATGAAAAAAAATGAAATTGAACATCATAAAGAAAATTGGAACTCTTGTTTTAAAAATATTAAATCCATTTTTTTATTATTAAATTTGTATAATTGGCATAAATGAATTTCAATATATATGTGTGAAATGCAATGAAAATCGGTTTTTAGGAAAAACTTAATTTTAAGCATAAAATGATTTTATACAAAAATAATATAATACTGATTACTATGGAATTATTTGGATTATTTTTAATAAAATTAAAAATATTTCACTTCAAAACCAAACCAAAAACAAATAAAACTTTTTAATTACTTTAAAAGAAATTATAGTTTTTATAAAAATCCATATTTTCCACTATTTACTCAAAAATCAATATTTTAAGAAAAATCCCAAATATTCACCCTATGATAATTTAGATATTATGAATTATTAATTGTTTCATTTTATCAATTTAAAACTAGAAAATTTAAATTTTTAATTTCTAAATAAAAAAAATTATTTCAGGGAAAACATTTCATCTTGAATAAAACCATTTCTTTTCCAGTTGAAAAATCATATAAAATTATCATATTATATATGAAACCATAAAATATATTTATGAAAATTAGTAAGGAATAAAATTGATTTATTATTAACATTTCATGGGTTTTCATGTTCTTCCCCCTTTTAGAAATTTCAGCCTAACAATTTTATTCAATACTTAGATAAGTGAAGGTGTTTTCCCTCATAGTCTTTTCTGATTCCCATGTTTTGTCCTCAATCATGTGATTATTACATAAAACTTTAATATGATGAAGTACCTACTCATTATTATTCAAAATATAAATATTATTTTATTCATAATATATGTTCTCTTCTAACTATACCACTTTTGGGGTCAAAATAAGAGATGTATCAGATACAAACTTAGAAAAGAAACATGAAATGCATCATGTACTTGAGATAAAATTAGAGTAAGTATACTTGATAAGAAATTTATAAAACTTTATACAAAATTTAATAAGGTTCAATGAACCATGATATCAACTTCAAATTTTTACCAAATCACGCTAAACCTTTCTAAGGAGATATTTTGTAATATCCTATATTTGGAAAAGTTGAAAATTACAAGGGAAATTGAAATTTTCATATGGTTGATGAGCCAAATTGTAAACTGAGTTTTATAATGAAATTATGTGATTTTTAACACTTGAAATTATTATTTTTGGGTGGGTTTTAATGATCTATAATTTCCTTAGAATATCAAATGAGTTTCATGAGCTTTGGACTTCAAAATCTTAGTTTTGGGAGAGACAACCCTAGGCACACGGTTGGTGCATGGTTAATACTAACCATGGTTCCAAACTGTGTGGTCTATTTTGTATAGGGTCATGATTAGTTTAAACTATGTAATTTATCCTATATAACCATGTGTTTTGTGAATATGTGTAGAGGAATTTGCACGGCTAGCGTACAGTTTTTCTAACCGTGTGCTACAACTGTATAGGATGGGTATGTTTAGGATAGTAGCACTGCACTGTTGGTGCACAATTTTGTAAATTGGGAGATGAATATGTGAAATATAGAGTTTATTAGGGTAGTTATCCCACATGGTTAGTGTATAGTTTGACTAACTATGTGGACTAACCGTTCACCTCATTAAAAATGGTAAAATTGCCATTTTTCTCTCTGAACTTGAATGGGTTTCACCCCATTTTATTCCCCCATTCTTCTAGTATCCTATATGCATGCACCCTCCACCCTTATCCTGTTCCTTGGGTGGATATCCTTCATTCCTTCTATTAATAAAATTCTTACATATTCATGGTAATCCTAGAGGTGAATCTACAACTCCTTTTTCTTTCTTTCTCTACATTATTTTTTCTTATAAGTTCTATCATTATGTGATCTAATATGACCTATTTTTAGGATGTTTGTTTGGTTCTTCATTTTATCTTATTTTAGATTTAATAAAAGGAAAATATTATATTAGTTAATATTCCTAAGAATTAGTTATGTGGTCTTGTATAATTTCCCATAATGTTTCATCATTTATAAATTATTCCTTTATTTCTCATGTCAGACTTTCCATGCATTGCTCCCAAAATCTAAAATTCCTTAAATTAAATTACTAGACCATAACCTTGATGATTTTTAGACCCCTTAACATGGTTATAGGTTTGAAACCTCATATTAGATCACCCATTCAGGTGTTTCCTATTATTTTCCATCGTTTTACATTGCATGTATTTAACCAAAACTCCATTTAGGTGTGTTTGGCTTGACTCTAATAAAGGGAAATAATCAATTTTGACTAGATGGATTACTAAATAATGTGGACCCTTTCCCCCTTATTTACATTAATAAAAATAATTTTTAATGGAGTATAATTAATTTAATGTAATTAATTAATGAATTTTTATATGATATGGATACTCACTTACCGTATGTTATATCATAGTATTATTCCTTATTGTGTAATAAACCACCCTTGGGTGTGAATGGATTTCTCCTTATTAGTTGTAGTGGTTTTAGAACTAAATTAAATTTTAAATGGTTAAATAACATCCCTTTATTATCTTCTCATTATAATGAGATGTTAAATTAACTAATCAAATTGAACACCCCCTTTAGGTGGGTTGGCTTGTATCATGGTTGGAATGGTTAAAATGAATTAAATGTAATGTGAATGGTAAGATAATACCACTTAGATTCCTTCGTATTCTTCATCATCTCTTGAATGGTAAGGTTATATGTTTGATCACTGAGATAGGATGTACATATAAACCCACTAACCTATCTATTTAGGGATTTACCTTGGTGATTATACTCTTTATTTTCCAATTTTTAGTTTTTATATAATTATTACTTTCATTTCAAAGAAAATAATGTGTTCAAACTAAAATGGTATACTTATTTTCTATAACTATCATTTTTATTTATCTTATAATGGCTATGCATGGAACACTTGGTGGGATCCTACTAGGAAGGTAACATCACACCCTACATATACCCAATGGGTATATGTAGACCTTTTTTGTCTAATTCAGGTAAAGTTAAGGTCTTCCATGGAGGTGGAATTGGGAATTATTCTTAGTGCCTTTTCTTTTGGAAGGTGTTGGTGGTGATGAAATGGTGGGTGTTGACTCTCATTACACATAGAGGATTTTCTTCTATTGTTTATTACCTTTGCTTTTTTTGTTCAATTTGGTTTTTGATTATAAATGTAAATTTAACGTGAACTTGTACATGACTCTTTTGTATAGATTTGATATGGATATTAGTTATGATTTTTATGTACATGTTGTATTGATTCTTGTTGTGCATGTTGATTAATATTCATATGAGAAATTTTTTCCCAAAGTAGTTCTTTAATTCCCATGAATTAGTTATCATCTTATGGGGATCAGGAACACCTTTAAAACCATGTTAAGGGTCGGGTCGGGTGTCTGGTGAGATGGAATCCTAGACTAGTTCATGAAAAAGTGGCATTAGAGTAGGTTTTCCCTTCTATTTGGGTATTTATATTTGGGAAAGTCATGATAAATAGAAGTTAAGAATGTTGGGGATTGAGGTTCTTGTTATGAATAGGTTGTTGGACAACACATCTCATGACAGGCCTTGGGTCACCATGATATGTTGGTGAGTTGGTTGGCTCCTCCTATAGGTGTAATGTACAATTTACTGATTAGGCATGGGTGCCAAGGTAGGGTGGAGTATTTTAAATTGTTGATTGAACCATGATGATTTTCTTGTGATTTATGTGGGTTCTTTAATGTGTTTATTTGATTCTATGTGGTTTGATGTATTAATGGTTTTTATCTTTTTTTTATTCATGTAGCATCATTCCTCCTCAGAGACCTCTTGTACATCCATGGGGGGAGGCCAAAGAGAGTTCTCCCTAACCAGTTAATTAGAGATTAGTAGAGGTAGTGGTTCAGGATGTCCAAGATCTAGATCAGGGAGTGAACTATGGTCCTAGTCAAGCTAATAAAGATAAATCATGTCTGGAAAATGTTCTGGCTTAGGATTTCCTTAAGAATAAGTCCCCTTCCTTCTAGGTAATCATGGATCCCCAGTAATTAGAAGACTACATAGAGAATATTGAGAGGATATTTGGGTTCCCTAGGACTCCTTATACCCTCAAGGTTAAGTGTGCAGTATTTATACTAGAAGACCCCAGTCATAGATGGTGGGATTCAGAGTTCTGAGCTAGGCAGTTTGAGTAGATGGGCGGGAAGGACTTAAAGGTCATATTAAATGAGCAGTTTTTCCCTGAAAATTTGGCCCTCTCCAAGTCTTGAGGTTTTTTGGACCTCCATTAGGGAGAGTGTTCAATGTTATATTATGATAACTATTTCATGGATCTAGTACGATTTTCTCTTGAGTTATTTTCTAAAAAAATAATAAAATCTCAATATTTTTAATTGGGTTTCTAGCCAAACATGCGATCTCAATTCTTCTTGTTCGAGATGAAAACCTATACTGAAGTGGTTGACCAATATTTGATGGTGAAGATTGATATAGTTAGTTTTTAAGGCTTATCAAGGATGCATCAAGTGTCATTCTAGAATGGGGTTGGATCATTTAAATAAGAAAAAAATAAATTTTAGAAGCATGGGAAGAAGGTTGGTTATAGCGTTGGATATCCACATTAACCTCCTTCTTAATCAGATTAAAGTGGTGGATCAGTTATGTTTCATCATTTTGGGAAATATGGACATGTGCAGCTTTCTTGTCTGGCCTCACACAATTCATGTTATTTCTATGGAAGCATGGGCCATTTGTAAAGTTTTTCTATAGTTTCTCATCCTTCTTAGAGTAGTGTAGGATCCAAAAAAACCTAGGGGATTAGTAGTCCATTTTGATGAATCCATGGTCATGGGGTCTTGTTCAGGTGGACTTGATGGAAAGGATAGATCTTCTTATGGGAAGATCTGGTTTAAGGAATATTCAAATTTAAGTTGTCAACCACAATCAAAAAAAGTTAAATAACCTTCATGTTATTGATCAAGAATCGGTGGAATAATATGTAGGTCTTTTGATAGTTTGAGGTACCATTATTATTTCATAGTTCATGGTAGTTTTGTTGTTTAATATAGGTTATTCTAAATCATTTATTTCTAATAATCTTGTTGATCTATTAAAACTCCCAACATAGATTATATTGTATGTCGTGGAATTGGTTACACCAATTAGTATAAGGATGGTGTTGGGTTTTCATTGTTTGTATAGTGTTGTCTCCTTGTCATCGGTTGAGCTATGGTGGGATTTCCTTGTCCTGAAAATGGACCTCTTTGACATGATCCTAGGGATGGATTGGATGACATTATTCAAGACCCATATTGATTTCTATCACTGAAGGGTAAATTTCACAGCCCCCTATGGAAGCAATTGATTTTTCAAGGAGAAGGGATCCACAGTCATGATGAGTTAGACCTACTCTTTCAAATTTAGGTAGGTTTTCTTGTCATATGTCATGCCTTTTTCTAGGGGTGATGGAACAAGATCAGAGATCATGTTACCTCCTATGGTAAGTGAGTTCCCTAATGTGTTTCTATAGGATTTTTTTGGCCTATCTCTTGAATAGGATGTGAATTTTAAGATTGATTTAGAATCAAGGACATAGTTGATATATCTTCCATTATATCATATGTCCCCTACCAAGTTGAGGTAATTAATGATATAGCTTGATTATTTGGAATCTAAAGGGTTCATTCATCCAAGAATATCTACATGGCCACTCCAATGATTTTTTCCAAAAAGGATAACGGATCCCTCTAGTTGTGCATTGATTACTAAAAAATTAATCATGTAACCATCAATAATAAATACACCTTGACTCATATTGAAGATTTATTTGACCATCTCAATGGAACAAGGTGGTTTTCTAAGATTGGCCTCCATTCCAGGTATGACCAGGCTAATGTAAGAGAAGAATAAGTTCCAAAGGCTGATTTTCAAAGCAGGTATGGACATTTTGAGTATTTTTTAATGATGTTCGGATTAAAAAAAAATTTATGATTTTCATGGCTTTGAGGAACTGGGTGTTCCATAGATAACTTGAATCTTTTTTCATGGTGATTGTAAATGAAATTCAGGTTTATTCAAGATCAGAAGATAAGGATGAAAAACACTTGATAATTGTTTTGGGAATGTTGTGAGATCAACATATTTATGTTAAACTCTCAAAGTATAGTTTCAGGATCTGGGAAGTCATCTTTATAGGATATGTGATCTCAGAACATAGGTTTTTAGTTGAAATAAATAATATAAAGATAGTTATTTCATGGGAGGATCTGATAAATTTCTTTGAGATCAAAATTTTTCTAGTCATGGTAGTTATTACAAGCGTTTTGTTAGATATTTCTCCTAGATTGCCTCACAAATGATAGCCCTCACCCAGAAATGGATGAAGTTTTTTTGGATCCATGAGTGTCAAGAATCTTTTGAGGATCTTAAGCAGTATTTGACTACCACCCCTATCTTGATTTTTCCTAGGTTTATACAGGGTTATGTGGTTTACTATAATGATTCGGTTATTAGTTTGGGTTTCATGATTATTCAAGGTGACCATGTGGTGTTGTATTTGTCTCGCCAACTCTAAACACATGAAAGGAATTACCCAACCCATGACTTTGATCTTGTGGTGGTGATGAATGACCTTATATCAGGATCATTAACTCTTTAGGGATGAGTTCATGGTCTACTCGGACCAAAAAATCCAAAGCTATAATTTATCCCAAAAATATTTTAACCTGATGTAGCAATGATGGATTGAGTACCTTTATGGATTCTACATTAACATCATCTACGCCTCAAGGGAACTGTAGTTACCGATAACTTCAGTTTGAAGATTCCTACCCAATATCTAAAGGATTTTAGTGATGAGTGGTTTTTAATGTGTATTTTTACTCAAATTTACTTGGAGCCAATGAATATTGTGGTGGCATGTTCTTATATAGTGTACAATTTACTCTTTATCTTTTAGAGTTGATTCGAGATGAGAATCTAAGATATGAGTTGTGATATCTATCTACCCAGTTTCTAAATGGTTTTGAGGTTCTTAGAGAATGGTCTTCATCTCTTGGGGGGGTTATTTACTTCAAGGGCAGTGTGGTTGTGTCATTGTTTCTATGAAAGTTTTTAATGTCAGACTATATTCAGTCTTAGTGGTTTGTCCATCTAAGAGATGCCAAGATGTTTATGATTCATGATTCCAGTTTTGGTGGCTAGGTAGGTGATGTGATATATCTAAATTTTTATCTTGATGTTATAATTTTCATCAGTTTAAAGTTGAGCACCCAAATCCCTTAGCTTGCTACTACCTCTTACTATTCCTACCTGGAAATGGTATAAGGTAGCCATGGATTTCATTATCGGGTTACCCCATACACTCCAATGAAGGAATGTGATTTTGGTAGTTATTGATCATATAAACAAGTCTAACCACTTCATTCTAATAAAGTATTCGACTAAAGTGAAAGAATTGGGAAAGTTTTGTATTCAAGAGATTGTGAGGTAGCATGATGCACCATCTGTTATTGTCTCTAATAGGGATACCTATTTTACCTTAAATTTTAGGAAGGTCTTAAAAAATAAATGGGGTCACATGTCATGATTATCATGGTATACCATCCTGAAACTGATAGTCAGAAAAAGTAGACTAACCATATTCTGGAATATATGCTCTATTCTTGTATACTAAACTTAAAAGGCTCATGAGATGGTAATCTTGGACTAATGTATTTAAATTATAATAATAATTATCAATACTCAATCATGATGGATCTCTTTGAAGAACTGTATGGTTAACTATGTTGATCTCCTCTATACTGGATAAAAGTAGGTGAGACTACCTTTCTAGGACTGAGCATCATGCAAGAGACAACCAATAAGGTTCAGATGATTAGGCAGTGGTTTTTTATATCTCAAATTCATTATAATTATTATTTTAATCATCGATGTAAATCTCTATAATTATTAGTAGGTGACCTTGTGTTTCTGAAGGTGACACACCACTTGGATCATCGATGTAATGGTACGTAGTTGATATAGATGTTGAGGTATGTCAAACCTTTTTAGACCATTGAGAGGATCGATAAGGTGTCATGACATCTAGATTTACCTTCTCAATTAATGTTGATTCACAATGTTTTCCATGTATTATAGTTGAAGAATTATAATTTGGATCCTTCTCATGTGTTGATCTGGGAAGAACTCAAGTTGGAACTTGATCTGTTAGTGATCGATCATCTAGTTCAGATTGTGGATTCCCAAGTGAGAGTGCTTCAGGGGAAATTTATTCTATTAGTTTGGTTCCTATTACAACATGGGAACGATGAGTGTGATATATGGTAATGAAATTATTTGGTAGGGGAGTAGTACCCTAACTTGTTATCTGATCAAAATATGGGTCAACTTTTTTGGGGATGGGAACTGTTATGATGGGGAGAATTATGAAAAACACTACATGATTTTTAGGTATTTTTCATTTTTTTGTATTGATTTTTTTCTATAGATTTTTTGGGTATTTTTCAATAAAAATAGAGGTTTTTAGAGGGAAATAGGGTGGCACATATTTGGAACATAGTTAATAGAAATGGTGCGCCATCCCCTTGAAAAAAGTGTGGCTCATACATAATTACTGGAGAGCCTTTAAAGTTAGATGAACATCAATGAAAAATGACCTAGAAATCCATGAAACCTCAAACCCTTGGGACAGTGGCTCCTGCAAGGTTGGTGCATGGTCTAGCTAACCATGAAACCAAACCATATGGTCTGTACAGGCTTTAAAAAAATTCAATTTCCAATTTTTCCCTTTTTGATTTTTAATTCCCTTTACCCACACTTCTCCCCATTCACGATCCTCCACCCTAGGAAAGACACTCCCCTTCTCTAAACTCCTCTTGGATTCAAATATTGGGATATTTTGTATTGTTTATTCATGAAATCTCTAAGAAAGTGCCTCCTATTCTATTCTAAAGGTGTCTTCTTCCTTATTTCTCAATTTATTCTCTCTATAGTGGTTGTGGTGACCTAGAATGTCTTAGATCTAAATTTTTTTCTTAAATATTGATGTTGGTGGTGTGTTATTTATTTCTTAAGATCTCATACTATCTTAAGTTTTGGATTTCAATTAGATTTTGTGGATTTCAAATGTAAAGGTAGGTGGTTCCTTATTATGTTATTATTTGATATTTTAAATATGATTTCCCTTATTTCTAAATGTGTCCAAAATATTTTTTGTGTGAAAATTGTTTTTCAAGGGTATTAGTGTGTGTGGAGTTTTGTAAAAGATTTACCCCTTTCTTATTAAATTATTGTGGATGGTATTATTGGAATGTAGCAATTTGACTAATAACAAAAGGGGCTTGGCATGGTTTTTGAAATAGAACAAAGAACTTGGTAACCTTGGATACCTTGGAGATAAACAAAAGACTAGTATCTAGGAGAACTATCAAGACATTTTCCATGGTATCTCTAGAAAGATCATGATGAAACACTAACTAAACGATGTGTCATGGCTATTACCATTGGAATTTTGGTTTATCCTCTCCATCAACTTTTTCATGGGAAGGTTATATTTTTGAAAACCAAGATACAATGTACCTAGAACCCTATTAACCTAGATACTTAGGGATTTCACATGGTTATTATACTCTATATTTACCTATTTTCAGTTTAATAAAACACTTGTCTTCCTTTCAAATCAAATCATGTGTTCAAACTAAAATGGTATAATTCATTTTTAAAATTGGATTTTATATTTATCTTATAATGGATATGCATGTAACACTTGGTGGGATCCTACTAGGTAAGTGAGGTCACACCCTACATATACCCAATGGGTATATGTGGACCTTTTTTTGTCTAATTCAAGTAAATTCAAGGCCTTATATGGAGGTGGTTGCATGAATTCTTGTTTGTGAATTATCTTATGGAATGTGTTGGTGGTTGTGACATGGTGATTGTTGAACCTCATTCCACATAGAGGATTTTTTTATTTTGTATCTTCCCTTTCCTTTTTGATAAATTTGGTTTTTGATTTTAAATTTACATGTAAATTTAACTTATACATAACTCTTTTTTATAGCTTTTATATGGTTGTTGGTTATGATGTTTATGTACATGTTTTATTGATTCTCATTATGGATGTTGATTAATATTCATATGGTAAATTTATTCTCAAATTAGTTCTTCAATGATCAGGCACTAGTTGTCATCCCATGAGGATCAGGAATGCCCTTTGGGCCATTTGATGGGTCGGGTCAGGTGTCGTGTAGGATGGAAGCCTAAAATGGTTCAAGAAAAAAAAGGTTCCTAACAATGGTTGGTGGGGGACTTACACATGATCACCCCATTCTGACTGACCTCAGAGGATATATTTCCTAATCAGGATTGGGTGGGGTCAGCTAGTAGCAATATAGATTATCAAGAAAAAATATGGGTTCATTAGGGATATATCTTAATTAAGAATATATGATGATACTAGGAGGGAATATGACCCTCCGGGTAGAGGAATTATATCATTGAGAATATATCCTAATTAAGAGATATGGTTATGCTTGGAATATATCCTAGTATAGGAACTCATAAAACAAAAACTATATGAGAAAATTTGGTTTGATCCTTGAAGAGGAATCTAATATATCGTGTTGGAGACAAAAATTAGAGACCATGTAGTTTGAGTGGAGTTTTTTAAAGTCATGTTATGGCACTCTACCATGAAATTTGACATCATGCGGCAAGGATGTTTTCATAAAGTTTAACATCACATGACTAGGATGTAATACACATAGTTTAACATCGTATTATAAAGATGTATATTCCATAAAAATTTTGATAATAGAGAATTGATCAGGGGTTACACATATGGGAATCACCTTATATGATTCATTCAGAATATATCACTTTGATGGAATGTCTCATAGGTGAAATATGTCCCTTTGATAATGATAATATATGGTTGTGGATTACACCTAAAAGGAGGTTCATATTGAATGTATTTTTGGATTACACCTAAGGAGGAGGCCCATATTGGAGGAATTTTTAATTATGATAATGGGATGATCAATTGAAATCTATAAGACCACATGATTCATTATTTGTGTGTGAAGTAAAATATTAAAAAATATCAATCACATTATATGGGAGAACACAATTATATTTTATAGGGCTTACACATTGAGGATTCCCTTAGATTATTTAGGAATATATCCCTTTTAAGGAATGTCTTGTAGGTAAATATGGACCTTTGAGAAAGAGATGATATGGTTAGGGATTACACCTAAAAGGTATACCATTGAGAATTTATTTGGGGATTACACCTCAGGAGGATTCCCATATTATACATGTTGGGACTTATAGGATGAAATTATTGGACATGTGGGGTCTTACACTAAGAAGGAGTCCCATATTGGACATGTTAGGGATTACACTTAAGAAGGAGAGCCATATTAGTGATCCCACTCCCGTAACACTGGGGGATAGGGGAGAGGATATGGAAAATGAGAGGGATATATAATCCTATAATAAGTGGCAAAGGATTTATCCAAGAGGTATGCCCTTTTTGACCTAGCTCAATTAGAATATAATAAATCCATCATCAAGCTAGGAGAGAACACTCCAGAATCCTCCTAATAGGGACCTGTGTTATCATGGGAATCCATAACTGTGATTCCCCCTTGGGTTCTACTAATCCATGGGAATAATTATCTATCCTCCTTTTATCAAGGTAATACATGATCGAAGGGGTGTTCACTAGCGTTTGTGCCTTGATTATGCTAATATAGTGGCTTTATAGGAGCTTTTGAGTTGTCCTATTTGAGGTTTTAACCTTGGATAAAGGATTCCATATAGATATTATGGGTTGAAATGGCCTGATTATATTTATCATGTGACAACATAGCATCAACATTTTTAAATGATTCAAAATTAAATATATAAAATCATCATAGTGGTATGATAAAATACATTTTGGGGAAATAATGGTTTTGGGTGTATAGATCATGTGGATGTCCCTGACTATGTATGGAAACCACAGGAGGTAACCACATACTACTGGAATACGTGATAAAGGCAGTACACATAAGGTGACCACATAATGCAATCTATGTGAGACTATATATGTGATATTAAGATTGCACGACCATGTGAGATATATTTCTTATGACTACAAACAATGATAATATCATGAAACTATGTTATGATAACAAGAAGAGACTCACATAGAATGATTTTGTGGGCTCTGGTCATATGGAAATCTTAAGTGGATTGTTTTCATGCGGAAGTGTCATGTGGTAATTTTCATTATTCAGAGTTATTATTTTTTGGATTCGGTTTTACCTATAGAACGTATTAAAGTTTTCACATATAAAAGCTAAGACACCAATTCTCCCTTTTTATATCTTCTATATCACTAGGTATCTTTCTATTTTGTCCCCTTTCCCAAAATGAAAAAAGGGGTATTTATCAGAAACCCTAGTAATTAGGTAAGGTAAACTGATTAGTAACCATCATAGGCCACATTTCCCACATGAGAGGATAATGTCATGTGGTCATGTGATGTGTTTATCGCTGATTCATGAATGATGGGGTCCTCATGTGGTTAGGATCTATTCACCTATAAATCACATAAGAGGGTTGTGTACCACGATCACATAAGGGTTCCTCTTATGAGTCATGTAGATAGATGGGGTTATGTGGTTGCATGATAGCTCTTTCTATGAGATGCATAAGATGAAGGGTCTTATGTGGTTCGTGTGATTACTCTAGGAACCAAAGCCTTTTTGTGGATGATTTTTTCGGGTTTATCAATAAATTCATAAAAAATTAAAGGGTATATTATAAGCTACCATTAATTTGATTTTGTGTTTTTTATAGATCTCTCACCACAAATAGGGTGTCAATAACCCTTTAAATTCTTTGAAACTAATGAGTTTCTTTCCTTTTAAATTTTTAAATGATCAATATTTTCTTAGGATATATAAGGTGTTGGAGTAGAAAACAAACACTCACATTTTAACCAATATTCCCTTTGTAGGTTGTTATCTTGGTGAGTACCATGTATCTTTCCTTTGGTATTTTAAGGTCATGTAAGTTAGAACATTAAGTTTGGTTTTTAAGGATAAATGGCTTCATCCAAAATGAGGTCAATTCTTAAGGTGATATAACTTTTTCCAAAGGGTAAGATAATATTTTTTTAGTATAGATAAGGTAAAGACAACATGAATAGAGAGACCAATTCTTTTATATATAGCCTCATTAGGGTTCATGTAGTTTAATTTTCTAGTTATTTGACCAATAAGTCTAATGTTTAAGGTCATATATCTTTGACCAAAATGATGCTTCATTTGAGGTGGTAAGGAAAGAGTTTACCCAATATGAATATAGGTCTCTCCACCAATGTGGGATGCCCTATTAGAAAATTATGCACACAATTTAAGGTCTTAGTGTTGGGACCATAGATGTAGGGTGTGATATAACAACCCAAATTGGGCTCAAAAGTTAGGAGTGATTTCATGCATTTTAAGAAAGAGTGAAATAATTTAAATATTAGCTTGAGTTATTTGATTTAGGATGTGATGAAATGGAACAAGAATGTTAAGGATGACCAGTAACAAAATTTAAATAATGGGTTCCATGATAGTATAGTTATGGAAACAAGGGGTTAGATGATCATCTACTAAGGATGAAAACATTACTTCAATTATTAGGTCATATATGGTGCCATATATATAATTACAAAGAATAATTTTCCTTATGAAATTATATTCCCTAAAAGGTTTATGGTAATTCAAACACTTAATGTATGAAGTTTGGTACATGGGATGAGGGTATTCAAAAGTTATTGGGACCCTCCAGTCCAAAACTAACCAAGGTTGATTTATTATAGGATGTTAAAGGAGAGTATAAGAGTATAATTACCCATGAATGAGTCTAAAATATATGATTTAAATTTCACTACATATCCTAAAATTAAAGGAATCATGATACGTACTTTTCTTATCAAAGATATTTCATCTTGACATATAGACTAATATGGAAAGAACCAACATGAATAAAGGGATCATACACTGGGAGAGGGGTTTAAAATTAATAAAATATACTACTGGGTCCAAGATGGGTAATATGGATGTCACTACATATCTTGTAATAATAGTAATCATTCCTCAAATAGTTCTTATATGGTTTCCCTATATAGATTTGATTCATGTGCATGAGAAAATAAACTGGTTTTGTCCTACTGTAGGGCCGTTGGAGAATACCTAACATGAATTAGGAAAACCCATACACAGGGATAAAGTGGAGGATAAATGGTGATGATATGTTCTAGATAGACCCAATATATAAGGTTTAGGTGTCACTATATATCGCGTAATGATAGAAATCAAACCACATGTAATGTTGGAAAAGGATATTCACATGTATTTGGATCATTTACATTATAAGAGAGGATGGAATAAATATATGGGTTACCTAGTGAGTGGTAATAGCATGAAACATGAAATGAGTTAGTAAAGGTCTTAGCACTAGAGTAGAATAGGACTAGGAATATTTTGTTGATCCAAGAATGATAGATCCATACATCACTATGTATCCCATGAAAATAATAATCAAGTTACACATAGTTCTTAATATGGGAAATTTAAAAAAATTATTGTGAAAGAATAAAACTAGAATTGATCCCTATGATGATACCTATATAGGATATCTAGGTCTCATTGTCTAGTGTCTCTATGTATGGTGTATATAGATTACTCTTCATTATTGAGTAATTACCACACACTGAAAGATCTTGGATAAAGGTGTATTTTTGTGGATATATATGAGATAAGTGATATAGATGTCACTATGAATCCTATGGAAATATGAATCAAAATAGATTTATTTATTGGTAGGCAGTCTCTGCACAAATTCGACTCATGTGCAGAGAAAATTCATAATGATATCATCCCAAGGATAAGATGTGGAGGGGGAAGGCACAACATGAATTTATGGAGTCTTTGACTTTAGGAAATAGTCTTTGAGAATTGGGGTATTTTATCTAAGAATTTATTTATAGATAAGAAACCATACACTGAGTACTGTTACCTAAATATGGATCTCATGTAAGGGAATTTCATCATCTAAAATTGGTATCTTCAAATAGTTTTAAGGTTTGTATGGGGTGGACCATATGGTATGTAGTTTAAAATCATCTGACCATGATATAAATGTCATTTAGTTTATGTTTTCATTATGAAAAATTTATGTAGAGGGTTTTACACAGATCTGACTCATGCACAAAATAGAATGGATTTATCTTAGGTTTAGGTTAGTAAACTAATGAAGTCCCAGATACCCATATAAAGTGGGTGTTTGATATTGGTGAAACTAACTTATAAGTTTTATATAAGATATTTAAATTCCACTATGTATCATGTGATAATAGGAATAAATCCACACATGGTTCTATAAATAAAATATATGTGCAGATATAGCTTGTATGTTGGGGGTAATAGGGAAGCTTTGTTCTAGTGCAAGTTGTTATGGTAGACCTGACATGGATAAGTAAAATCTTAAGCATTAAAATTGAATATGATGAGATTTTTTTTGACCTAAATTAGGAAACCTGGGTTTCATTATGTATCTTGATATAACAGGGTTCAATCTATACGTAGTTCTTGAGTATGATATTTTTTGTCTAATTATAGTAGTACATTGAAGGAAACTCGACATGAATGAAGAAGAACTCATACACCAGGATTTATTTAAGGATTAGATTAGAAAAGTATTTTCTATCTAGGCCCCTCATAAGAGATATTATCATCATTGTGCTTCTTTTGATGATAGGAATTAATCCATATATAGTTTTGGAGGGATTCATTTTTAAATATCTATCTCATGTGTAGGGAAAATAAAATGTTTATATCCTAGTGAAAGGTCATTAGAGAACACCCAATGTGAAATAGTATAATCATAAACTAGTAATTCTTATATAGACCTGGATCATGCATAAGAGAAGTTAGGTTATAGATAACATCCCTCTCTAATAATTTTAAGGTCTTTAATGATAGACAATATGTCATGAAAATTTATGTCATGCAACAAGATCTATCATGTATTACAGTTTAAGATCATATGATTAGGGTTATCATGTCATGTAGTTTAAGGTTACATAAATAGTAAAATTTACAAGTATTCCAATTTATTATGGATTGTACTTTATTCTACACAGTTTAAGTTCGTGCAGGTAGGATTTATATGAAGCTAACATGAAACTATACAAAATATTTCATGAGAAACCTTACATTAGTAGAAGTAGTGTTACACTCTCTGTACATTATAATCAAGGAGTAAGATTTTTTGGATTAGAACTTATCTATAGAGTAATGTCATTCCCACTTCAAATCCAGTTTTAGGGGTTTATTACCTTATATCATGGTAATTCTCAAATCCAACACTAATTCTCTTTATATGGATGACTGGAGATAAACCTTATTATTGGATGCTTGTGTGACTTTATTTTTATGAATCTCAAGGTTGTGTAGTATGTGTAACATTTTCCTATAGAGTTTCTCTAATTCATCAAATTATATCCTAGACTATTTATCTTAAGATATTTGATCATATATGGTTATGTGAAATTAGGTAAATTAATCTTAAATGGGAAAAACTATCTTTGTAACATACATAAGAGAATATGGGGTTGCCTTTGTGGCAGTACAGGTTGTGGTGTGGTAGTCTCATAAAGTATGAAAGAGTTTTTTTGGATATGAATTATTCTCTTTTTCAACCACATTTTGAAGGATATTAGATAAAGTTTTGTTAAAGGCATCTATCTATCTGTATTATATTTCATGATAGTGGGATAAATGGTTAGTTTGGATATTTTACTCAAGATATAGCATATTCAATTCAGAGGAAAAAATTGTTGTTGTTGTCCATAAATATTTTGTAAAGGAAAAAAATATAGTTATGATATTATACATTACATAATTGATAAAAAAATCATTCCAACTTCTTTTAGGGGCATTAATTCAACCCATTTAGAGAAGAAATCAGTGGAAGTATGAATAAACTTAAACAACCTAGTAGTGGCCAGAGGGTATAGACCCACGACATATATCCACCATATGGAAAATGAACAACTGTATTTGGAAATGTGTAAAAATTATAGGGGTTAATGGATAAAATTGGTATGTATCTTAAAATCATGAAACTTCTTTGTGAATTTCATTTAATCTCGCATAATTTAAGGCCATAAGTATCCAATTCTCTTGATTTTGTGGAAGAGATCGATTCATGACTAGTGGGAACAATAAGAGTCATCATAGACTTTATGCATAATAACTAGGGTCTCTACTCATTTGATACACCTAAGGATAACTCTAACAAAGCATCATTTATAGAGGGACTTTTGGTAATTTAGGTCATCATAAAAGAGGAACTATTATACTTGATAATAAATTTTTTCTATTCTAAATTATCTAGAAAAATTATCCCACTTTGGAGGTAATATATTTTGGGATCCATCCATCCAATTTTGGAATCGTTTATTTAGGTTAAAGTATCACCTTGATCAATTTTGGTTTCAATTTCATTAATTTCTTCTATATGATTATTGATAAATGGATAAACCACCTTACGGTGTGTAATGAGAATTTCTATCTTGTCTTGGTATCAATATGTTAAGAATGTAGCTATGTTATATTGTGTATTTACTTGGGAATTCTATGAATGCATGATATGAGAAAGTGTTGGATCCAAGGGTAATTCATCCATCAACCCCACACATAATCAATAAATGGAATAAATTCTTCCTTCTTGATGACATAATAACCATTGATTTACTTGATCATCAACTCAGAATAACCATAAATATTTAATCAATTCACTGATATTCATATTTATAGTTCCCATCCTAAAATGTGTTTTTGCTATTCTTCTTTATTATTAGCACATCCTTCTGACTACTAGAATGATTAAGGTGGAATTTCTTTTATTGGATAGATGAAAAAAATCCCAAATCTGATCCTATTGAGATTTATATTTTCCAATTGTATACTTATTGGGGTTCTAGAGATCCCATCTAAGTACATCTTCCATTATTTGAAGATTTCATTCATGGATAAAACCTCTTCATGAGGGAGATCTATATCCAATATCGACTTCTTTAGGATAAAATTTTGTGTGAGGAAATATGATAACACTTTCTATTTAATTTCATTCTAATACATGAATTGGATTTCAAAATATTATAGAATGTCCACCCACCATGCTAGATTCCAAGTAAACATTATGAGACTAAGAGTATATTTCAGTGGATCAACACAAGAGGAGAGGTGGACCTTTTTCTGCTATAAATAGTGTCTCAACATTTTCACTATGAAAATTAATGAAAGGAATTTCTTATTGATATCATAATATTGGGTCTCAACATCCAAAATTATTATGTTGAGATAATATATATTAGTCTTCTTGACCACGACATTATTCTAAGTAATGAGGGAACTAAGTGATTATTTTGGGGTTTCCATGTGGAGGATTAGAGGCTTCTCTTATATAATCAGCATCAACACCAATGGGTTCCAGAGATACTACTTGAGATCATCAAAGGATTTATGAAAATATTAATTCCATTAATAAGTGACCCCTTTCTTTATCAGATTTTTGTAAGGGAAAACAATTTCCAACATTATTTTCTATGAAGCATCAGATATAAAAAATATTCCTATAGAGTCCTCTCAATTCCTTCAGCTTTCAAGGATAGGGAATATCAAGTATCACTGTGGTATTCTTAGGGTATTCTTTGATGTCTTAATGATATACCATAAAACTAAGGAATTTTCCTGATGTTACCCAGAAATTTCATTTTAGGGGATTCATATTCAAGATGTTTTCTCATAGTTTATTAAAAACTAGCTCAATATTGGAAATATTATCCCAACATTGTTAATATTTGACCTAAATGTCATTTATATAGAACCCTATTATTCTACCCCAAAATTTCATGAAAATATGGTGAATGGTACATTGTTATGTATTTCCAATGTTCTTAAATCCAAAGGGAATCACTTAGTAATAGTATAAACCTTGGGGTTCCATAAATATAATGGCCTTCTCATCTTTAGGGGCCATTCGGATCTAGTTATAACCTAAATATCCATCCATAACGAAGAGGTATTGTAATTCATTCATCACATAAATTAATAGTTATATGATCAAGACTATGAAATCATCCTTTAGGTAGTGAAGTTTGAGATACTTGAAATTGATATAGACCATGATTTTCTTATTATTTTTTCTTAATGGGGATGATTTTAGCAAGACCCTTCAGGTATTTAAATTCTTGAATATTTTTGGATTTTATTTTCTTATCAATATTTGCTTCTACTTTGGTGGAATGGGTTGGATACATTCTCTTTATTGACTATCTATAGGCATGATGGTCGTTTGATAAGCACAAATGATTAGTAGTCACCTAGGGATCTAAACTAGGAATTTCTATATAATTCCATGAAAATAAATCTCAGTACTACTTTACAAAATAAATTTATTTCTATTATTATTTAGGATTCATGGTAGAACTGATCATTATATTCCATTTATCCTTCCCCATATTGAGATTCACTTGTCTGAGTTCTTCAACGGTAGTCTAGGGGAATTATTTGAATGTTAGAGTAGAATATTTATCTCTTTTTACTATTTTTTATCTTATTAAAGGGAAAATATACCTTATATCTAGGATATTATGTGGGAAATTTTTTTTACTTTGATCAGAAACACATCCTTCTTTCAAATGGATAGGTTCATCAATTGCAAACAACACCATGTGAATGAAAGTGAATTTACTTAATACACATGCTCTTCTTTTAGGATTAATGTTTAATTGAATGAATTTACATGGTTTTGTCTTCCAAATATCATTTATACATGTTCTAGATTAAATATTCTGGGGGGAAATATTGATCTGTATGGACTGTATAAAGGTATTTTCTTCTATCAGTGGAATAAGCTTAATGAAATCATCTTTTTGCACCTCAAATAAGTGTAAAATGATTGAAAATTTTATTAAATTGACTAATGTGTCCACATGATCTAATGAATTCCTAGATATGGAGGTCTCTCTTCAATCTAGTTGATGGGAAACACAAAATATTCACCAAGTTTACTCTATCCATTAATAAGAGTAATTTCTAGTCATTTGGGTGGAGAAATCTATGTGGGTTTATTTAAAACTAAATGTTTCCCTTATATTTTATAGTACCTTGTGACTATTTTTTGAGATTCATAAGACTTTTAAGGAGATATATCACCATATGGTATGTTTCCTTTCTTATTAACATAGTATTTTAGGCATTAATTATATGAATTAGGGCAGTGCTTCTTGTATATGAAGCCATTTCCTTCCAAGTAAGACATTGAAAGTTTTTCCTGGACGTAAAACCATGACTTTAAATTTTAAAACAATCACTAAATTGGTTTTCGAGCTTGATTCTTCTGAGGTCCCTTCATTATCTATTTTCATACCACTGAATTGTCGAGTTTGAGGGAGACAAATCATTCTCACTATAGCCAAGATATCGAAGCATTAGGATTGGTATGGGGTTGATCCCAGAACCATTAACTATTAGGTATTGACGAATGTCTAAATCATCAAGATTTCCATATATATGTAAGGGAATAATACGCCCATGTATAGAAGCTTCCCAGTTGTGTTCTATGAAAGAAATGACCATGTGGAATTTAGAAGAGTTGGTATCTTTATGATATGTCTTGGTTGTAGAAAATTTAGTATTAAACTCTTAAGGACTATAAATATTCTCAATAAGGGGTTTAATAAGATTTTTTGAATGATGGAGGTAATCCAAGATTGGTAGATTGACTAGGAAGATAGTGAGGCACTTCAAATATCATACTTATGGAATAGATTTCTATGATTATTGTCATAAGGTTGCAGTTTCTTTGGGTGGTGAGTGAATTGTGGATATTACCACACCTCAACCTCAATTTTTTTTTTTATTTTCAAATAAAACACTTTATAGATGAGTGAGAACCTAACAAAAATCACTTTTAGGATAAGTGAGAACCAATAACCAAAACAAGAAGAACCACAAGAAAAACACACCACCATGCCAAAAGAGCACCACAACATATCCGACTTCACTGAAGCCACCAACAAAATCCAAAACATCATGTAATCCATTGAATCCAACCAATATGGGGCCATTCATGAAGGAGCAAAATGAAATTCTAGAGGAAACAAAGAGAAGCAGAGCCTAGGCACAAAGAAACAACAAAATCACTAAAGAACAACACCGCAGGGAATTGTGAATCGATTTGACAAGGATAAGAACACCACCAGCATCGAGTGTTCTTGTGATGACCATCAGTGTCCATGTACAGGCCTAGGTTGTCGATGATGACCCTGAAATAATATGAATCCAACAAAACCAAACCAGTCTGCAACAAGCTCACAACACAAAAGACACTATGAACATTGAGACACCTAAAGAAGTCATTCCAAGCCAATGTGAGGAGCATCAGATGACACATCAGACATCTGAGGTTGCTTGAGGATAGGGGACATCATTCAGGGTAGGGGATGAGCCAGCGGGAACAAGATCTGAAACCACCACCTGGATCTGGATGTCGAGTCCACACGAGGCTGGATCTGAACTGCTGGCAAGTTGAGCTGTCAGTTGGAGTGTGGCATAGAGAACCGTGAGTGTGGCTCGGGATTCCTATGTCTCCAATGAAAGAGAATATAAAACCACCAGCGGGGGAGCAGAAGGTCGAGTCATCGATTCTGGCGACCTCGTGGCGATGGAAAAAGGAGAGGTGTCTTCTCCGTCGTGAACAGTGGCTCGGGGAGTCGCAAGGGTGGAAAGTGGATATTATCACACATTTTCCTTTATATTTAGCTTAATATCTCTGAGTAGGTGGTAATTGGATGCTTGAAGGAGTTCCTAAGTCATGAGTCTACCTATGATGTTGGGTACATGTTCCTTCTTCATGAATTTTGGTGTGGACTACATTTCAAATAGATTCCTCTTTGTCATTCACTTATATGTCGATGTCATGTTCCATGTTATATGTGGGGATGACATTGGAAACTTTCACTTACATGAATCGTGTAGTGAGAATAAATTCTTCATGCACATAAAACTAGTAAGGGGAATTATCTTGTTCTAAATATCCATTGAAGAAAATACTGTCACCCTCCTTGATATCTAGTTTCTTAAAAGATATATTTAACTTGTGACCTTTTGGGGGTTTGGATTTTTCTCATTGATTCTCCCTCAAAATTTATTTATATAATTTAATCCTGAGAGAGTCTCTAGTAGCTTTCACTAAACATGCTCCTAATAAAGGAGATGAATCATGAAGTAAAGGAAATTGTGGGGGAACTTCCTATGAATCCAATACCAATATGGAAAAGAACAACTTCATTAGAGGAGGGGAAGACAATAATTTATCCACCCCTATGGGTTGGGGTAAATTATTCTTTTCCACTATCACTGCCTTACCCCACCATGGATTTGATGATTTTAGTGGTGGTGGTAGTGGTAAAAATTTTCTCAGGCCCTATGGGCTATGGTTTATCCCATACCTCTACTGAGGATGCTACTGCGACCTTCTTGGACTTTTAGGCTTCTATCCTATAATGAGATAGATGAAACACCTTTCTAGGGAAATTACTGCTCACCATCACAGGTTGTTCTATGATTTTAGGGTTTGTTTTCCTCAAATAAGAGGCATGATTTACCATCTTGGTAGACTACTGTAGGAGACTTTTGGTGAATTTCTCCCATTAAGTATACTTATTCTTGGATTTAGAGATGGTAGGTATTTATTTGAAAAACCAACTTTCATGTGTATACCCAATGCATGAGACATGACCTAAAATAATGACATTACAAGATTCTTTCCCCAATGAACCTTTTTGTCTAGGGATCAGGGTAAAATACATAGATTCATATTTTTTCCACCCTCTAATATGCATGTCAGGTGGGGTACTAGTGAATATCTATTGGAGCACATCTATACTAATAATGTGGGAATGTTGAAGGAACTCATATTGTTACCCTAACTTAGAATTTTGGACCACTAAAAAGAAGTTCATGTCAACATTGCATAAAATCTCATATATCATATTTATATGGTTAGTGTACTCCTCATAAGGCATATATCTGTTCTCGAGATAATGGAGATTCCCCCAAGAGTTTTGAAAAAATTAGGGTATGCATTCTTCTTTTAATGCCTCGGTAATATCATACTAATTAGTGTCCATGGACCAGAACATGACTAGTATCCCATACTCATCTAATTCTTTCCATGTGTATATAGAGTTCTCTTCCTCTTAAATGTGGGGTTCTTCAACCATATCTAACCATAATGAATTTATCTATCATGTTTTCAAGGGGATTATACTAATTTATAATGACCTCAATTGTATAAAAGGGTTCATGGTCTGGGGGAGACATGGATAATGATCATTTCCTTAAATTCCCCCTTAGTGTGGATGAGATATCTTTGATCGATGATGAGGTTCCTCGTGTAACTAACCATTGTTTCTAAAGTGCCTCTTGGTATGAGTTTAAATTCATGGTAGTTTCCATATAGGGAGGGATTTAATCCAAAAAATATAAGTATTGTGAGGAGGGGCTTCACAATGAGCTCCATACGAAGGACCTCTATGGTTAATTATTTAATCACCATTATAGGTATGAACTCCATTATAGCTCAAAGTTCTATCATAGGGAGGAACTCTATAACATACTATATGGGGAGGACCTCTAGGGTTTCTGACTTGGTTTCCATGGGGAGGAACTTTGGGGTTATTGGTTTGAAAATTACCTTCATGGGGAGGACCTCCATCTCGGTTGTTTCCTTCATTGTGGGAAGGACCTCTAAAACATATACCCTAGGGAGGACCTCTATTGTTCTCATCTTATTTTCTAAAGGTAGGACCTCATTAGTTACCAATTTTTGATGATTTAGTAAGTGTAGTACCTTTTTATAGGTCGATCTTCATGTTTTTAGGAGGACCTCCATAATTGTAATCATTGGTAGGACCATTTTGACTGATGATATTCTATTTGTTACTATGATTAGGACCATCATAGATGATATTTTTGGCATCATGGGGAGGACCTTCATAATTGGAGCTCTGGAGAGGACTTACAAAGTTATTATATATGGAGTTTTGGGGAGGACATTCATAATGAATTCTCTGGGGAGGACCTCTAGAGCTATTAGATATAGCACTATTAGGGTAACCATTATAGTGGATGCTCTAAGGAGGTCCTCTAGAGATATTGGATATAGTGTTGGGAGAGGACCTTCACATTAGTATTTTCCTTTTCTCATTAATGATGAGCTGGAAGATCCTTGGGCCACTATTGGAGTATGTTGATGAGACCCAATGATATTAATATCCCCAGGGGTAGAATGAATCTCCTAGATAATATATTTCCCTTGGTGATCCCTACTTCTGGACATTCTCAGTCGGGTGACCATGGTAGGAACCTCGATTATAATTGGGGTTAAATTGTGTGGGAATAAACCTTCATGAGTACGAGCCATCCTCAGTGGATCTAGGGTCATTATTAGAATATACCGAATGGATTCATTAATTTCAATCAAAATATGAAGATAAGATTCATCAAATTTCATTGGAATATTCTAATAGGTTTCATCAGTTGGCATCATAATATATCGATATATTTAATGGGTTTCTATTAGAATAATCTGATGGGATTCATCGGTTTTTGTTAGCATATGCTATCGAGATTCAACAATTATTTTCAGAATATACTGATGAAATTTTTTGTTTATTTTAATGATATCCCAATGGACTTCATCATTTTTCATTGGAATATTCCAACAAGATTATTGGGTTGCAATCAAGATATATTGAAATGATTCATCAGTTTCTCTCAAGATATGTCATCGAGCTTCATCGGTTGTCAATAGAGTATACTAAAGATATTCACAAAATTCCATCAGGATATATTGATAGGATTAAATATTTAATATTGGAATATGTTTATGGTATCTATGGGTTATCATTGGAATATTTCATTGGACTTCACCTATTTCCATCAGCATATATCAATAGGTTTCATCAGTTACCATTGGGATATGTCTTCAAGAATCATGGGTTTTTATTGAAATATACCACTGGGCTTCATGGGTTTGCATAAAAATATATCATTAGGATTCATCATCTTACATCAAAATATATTGATGGGATTCATTGGTCACCATCAAAATATTTCAACAGACTTTATTGGTCACCATTAGAATATGTCAACAAGCTTCATTGGTCATCATCAAAATATAACATTGGAATTAATTATTTATCATTGTTATATGTAGATGGGATTCATTTGTATCCATTAAAATATACTAAAACTATTTATGGGTGTTGATAGAAACAATTATATGTGACTTATCTTAATCTTAAGTAGTTATATTCCCTTGTTGATCCCTCTATATAGGTTTCCTTGTTTGAACAACTTAGTATGGGATATTTGGGGAGACCTCCTCAGAAAATTCCTATTAGGATAGGGTTGTGCAGCACTAGAGACGATGGAAACTAGAAAGAACCCTATTATGAAGGTCTAAAGAAATAATGGGGATGTGGTTGAATTCCACCTCAATATCCCTAATATAGGGGAGGTAAGTGTTGTTACACTCTAGGGATAGGATCTCAAAGTGGTTTGATGTGACCATATAGGTCACTTGGTTTTTCAAAACATATGGTTAATAAGATAGAATGTGGGGATTCATCCCCTAGAAGAATTCATGAGTCTCCTCCATGTTTGGGGTGGAGTTGTTGATTTGGTACTCCCATACAAAGGTATTTAACAACTGGAGTTGGTGGCTCTAAGTTAGTGATAGTATGCATCTAGGATACAGGTCCATAGATTTCATTATAGCTTATGTGTATGTCTGAGGTATCTTCCAGTGATGTATAGTAGCCAGAGGTGACTTTTGGGTACCACTAGCCCATCTAGGGATCATGACCTGTGATAGTGCACATGACTCTACCATTTGAATGAGTTGGGAAATTATAAAAGGTATAATAACCACAAATAATAAATCTTATAGTGAAATAACATAAGAAAATGTTCATAGTTAATCGATCTCTTTCATGGGTAAATAATTTCACATCAAGATCACTATTTTATTTTTGACCACAACTATTAATTTTGAGTTTATGTGGACCTACTTTCTATAGGTAGATGGTCACTGGGACATACTGGGGACACTTTAGATTGTTTTTTAGTCAATAGTTTGGGAGTTTTTATCATTTCTTAAGGGGAATTATTTCCTAGTCCAAGACTCTCTTATAGATTTATTATATATTCATGAAATACTTACTTGTAACAATACTAGTTACATTAGTCCTGAGAGTGATTATTTTTATCATGAAACAATGTAAACATTTTTATGTATCATAGTTTCTCTATCTATCTAATATATGTTGGTTATACAATGGTTTAGAGCTATACTACTAGGAACTCTAGAATTTATTGACACCCAGGGAGGCTCTAGATGTTTTGGAGTTAGGATTTGGACCATGAGAGGGGCTTCCTATATATTTATATGAAGGGAATTAGAATTCATGTAGTTCAGTTCCTATTAATGGGACACTTTATATCTTTTAAGGTCATGTAATAAGGGCCATGTTGGTGCCTTTTAAGGTTGTAAAACAATGCCCAATTGAAATACATTCTAAGGTCATGGGTCCAGGACCGATTTAAAGTAGTTTAACATAGTTTTTCATGGACTATATTCCATTAATTTTAAATTCATGATGGTAGAAATTTTAGGTGAGTGGTACCTAGAAATGGTTTCTGTGGTACTTACACATGAGCAACCCTTTCTGGTTCATCTTATCTATTGGTAACTAAATAGGAGAGGGTATAGTTGGGGCTTACACTCAGTAGAAGACCCATGTTAATTATGGATTATTGATGGTTTTATAAGGATGATATCATCAATTAATATATGGTTGGAGCTTACACCTGGTATAAGACTTGTATATGAACATCCACCTCTCATATGTTAGTAAATAGATAGAGTAGGATGACTAGACTCATGTGTGATTTGATCTAATAAATAAGGATTGGGAACTACACCTGTTTGGAGGCCCATATACATCCTTGGATCTCTGGATCGTTGATTGGATGTTGGGATGCTGATATTGGGTGTCAAAGATGAGAATCCTAAGACATGGGAGGTTTAACTAGTTGCCTAATGGTAGGGGTCCTCATTATCAATGGAATAAATGATTTTAAACACTCTAAGAGTCTTACTAATTAAGGAGAAAACCCCGGGGGTGGGGTATCTCATTGAATGATCGAACCTCCTTATCAAAGAAATACATGATTAAAGGGGGTAAATCTAACATGCATCACTAAGTTATGTATTTCAAGCATCCCTGGAGGAGTTATGGATAGATGGGCACCCAGGTTGGCGACCTAGGTGAACAAGAACCCAATTAATCTATTTGGGTGAATAAGTAACCTAGGTAAGAAACCTAGGTGAATGAGCACCAATATTGGTGACCTAGGTTAAATAGGCACCCGGTTATGTCCTAGGTGAATGGGGAACCTGGTTATTTAACCTAGTCTTGGACCCTTTATAGAGACCTAGGAATGACTCCACTTAGGGAGACCCGGGATCAATATAAAGGAACTATTGGAGGTCAAGATCCATTTTTTCATAAATACCTGAGTCAATGGGTTCTCAATTAGGTATCCTCGGAGATTTAGTCATGAAATGAGTTAGACACACCCCCTTTGGGGTAAACAGGGTGCCTAGATGGTGCACCCCATTCGTTTGGGTGTCCCTCTTGAGGAGGTTCCTTCACACTAGTCTTTTTGATGACCTAGAATAATTTTTATTTGAATGGTTATATCTATGAAAATATAAAAATACCCCTTCCTTCCTCTTTTACTTTAGTTTGGAGTCAAAATTGACCTAAAGGGGAGATTTGAGGAGTTGGATAGAGACTTATTATGCTCATGTGCTACTAGGGTTTCTCCTTCAAGCACAGTTTGTACTCCTTCACACTTGAGGTTCAAATTGAGGGAATGGGGGTCCTTGTATATGAAATGGGATTTGGGTGCCCAAGTAAATAGTAGTAATCTCTTGGGTACCCAACTATTTTGAGTATAGTGTGCAATGCGAGTGTGAGAAGGGAAAGCCATGAATTTATAAGGAAGTTTGGGTGTGTGGGTTTCATGAGTATAAGGTGCATGGGGACCTTATAAAATTGGGAATAAGATAGTAGATCACCTAGATATCTTTTCCCACTTTGATTTTTTATCTTTGCAAAGAATAGGTTGGATTATTCCTTTTCTAAAATTAGAGTTTCAATAATTATAAAATTAAAAGTATTGAGAAATTACATTAATATATTATGGATAAATTTTTACAAGAGATAAATCTTCATTTATTATGATAAACAAGAAGAGAGTAAAGTTGAAAAGGATAATGTAAAGTTAACACTAAATTAACCTTCATGACATCCTTTTATGAAAACAAATACTAATAGGGAACACATTTAACAGGAGGCTATTTTCTTCAAATAAGGAAAGGAAGACAACTAGAAGAGGAATTTCAATTAATTGAAGAATAAGAAATATTTAAAGAGTTGAATTTGATCATAAAGTTTCTAATGGATATTTAATCCTGTGTTTGATAGAGAAGATCACGTCCACACATTTCTTAAAGGAAATTTTGTCTTATTTGAAAACTATTATAATGTATTCTATACTACCCAAAACATTATCACAGTGTTGAGTTTAGATGTAATGGGATTTTATTTTAAGTTTGGGAATAAAATTTATTATGGTATACCATAATTGAATAATATTTTAATTACATCCAAACCAAAGATATCCTATATATGAAATCAATGATGAATATAAAACATAAGACTCAAAGTATACCCAGTTATGGTGATATAATACTTGAATAATGAAAACTAGTATTAAATATCAAAGATATACCAAAAAGGGTATTTAGAAACTTTTAATAAAAAAATATTAGGTATTAAATATGTTTTCTTATTTGTTATATTTACCAAGATATGTTTGGTTATTAAAGGTGATAGAGCCACAATGCTTCTAGAATTAATTTAGAGCTATGTATGTGAACTATTTCAAGTTGATGTTAGTGGAAGATTAGTATACTTCATGATTTTTTATGATATCATTAAATGATATATACATATATAATTGATAAATCAAAAATGATATTCCTTTAATATATTTATGTAATATTGATGTAAAGTGGATAATGAGCTTGGAAAAAAGATAAAAGATGCTTTGGTTGCGTTGAACTAGAGAATATATTTACCAAGAATTCACTGATCATTAAATATAGAGTGAAGATTATTCCAAAACTCACATATTATTATTCACATCATAGTAACAGTATAAATAAAAGGTGGAATTACACATTTCATGTCATGGTGAGATCAAAGATGAGTCTTATAAGTATTCCATTATATATTTTGGGATATTCTTCACAAATGGATGCATTAACAGTTAACTGAATTCTAACTAAAATGACATATAGAACCTCATATGAGTATAATATGAAATAAATCCATTATGATAAAAAATAAAATGTTAATATGTGAAGTGTTTCTTAAGAATAATTTTAATGTAAAACTTACATTATGAAATAAAAAGTGCATCTATGTGAATTATCCTAAAGTTGTAAAAGGATATTATATATATTCTCTATAAGATAGAAAAGTAATTTTTAAGTGAAATAAAATATATCTATAAAGAGGTACCACATATCTATTTGATATAGTGGTAGAAAGATATACTATGATAAATTCAAATAAGAAGATATAGAAGAAGTTGGCATAAGATCATGTTTTAAAAGATCGTGTGGAAAAGATAGTTATAGAGATACATGTTATATAGGAAAGATATAATACGCAAGAGGGGTGGTTTTATTATCACTGAGTTGTGTGATATATTATTAATTAATAATAATAAATCCTTTTACTACAAGGAAGTGTTAAATGAAAAATAAGATAAAATGGAAAGTTTGTATGAATTTACCAAAATAATGTTTATATTTTGGTAGAATTTCCAGCCAATGTAAAACCAATTAAGTCCAAATGGGTATTCAAGAAAGATTTAGAAATTCACGGTATATTAATACCTATAAATAAAAATTAATGGTTAAAGGTTTTAAGATAAGTAAAGATATTGAATGTGATTAACCCTTTTCACCAATTGAGGAACTAAAATTGATTTGAATTCAAATTATCCTAGTAACATACTGTGAAAACTATATGAAATATGAATAAATCTATTTATAGATCAAATCAGGCTTCAAGATCATAGATTACCATTACAATGAAATCACATCATGTGTCTAGAAGAGGTTAATGGGAGTTTCATATTTTTCCAAGTAATATATGTTTATAACGTGTGAAAATTAGATAATAGTCTTATAATTAGCTAAATATTAGTTGAAAATATTTATATATGCATAACATAAAGAAATAACCCATGTTTTAGGGAACAATATCTACTAATATTGATCTATGGGGTTTATTGGACTAAAATTGGAATATATAAATTGATAAAGTGTTGATAAATTTAAGTTTTTCCAATTTAAGAAAAAAATGTTAATTATTCCCTATGGAATATATCTATCCAAGATGACAGGATTAAGACTTGAGAGGGAATTGGGAAGATAATATAAAATTCATATGATTCAACAATGGGATCTTTAAAATATTTTATGTTATGTATTATAATTGATATTTCCTATATATAAATCATGGTAAATAATTATTAAATAGATTCAGGATAACTACATTGAGCAGTAATTATAATTATTTAAAAGTACTTGAGAATATAAAAGGGATATATTCTTCGTAATTAGGAAAATAAGGAGGGATAGTTATCAAGGGAATACAAAACTGTCCTTTAAATAGATCAATATGATCTAGTATCATTTTTAGGCTAAATGTATGATAAAAAATAAACTCACTATAGAAATCAGTAGACCATTATACAAAAACCGAGTATGTTACAACTTCTGACATAACCAAAGAAGTAGTATAAATGTGTAACATTTTCCAAGATCTTGGAATTGTACAAAGAAAGTGGAATATTGTTACGATTTAAATTTTGATAATAACAATGGTACTAGACAATAATTCCATGATATTACTGAGGAAATAAGTTATATACTTTATAAATATTATCTCTTGATTGATTTTACTCAAAGGTGAAGTCATAGTTAGAAAAATAACTATAGAAAAGAATGTGGTTAACTCAAAGAATAATTTTATATCTCAAAAAAAATCTTGATTTCTAATGTGAGATCTGAAAATGTATGAGTAGTTAACAATTTTTTCTTATGAAAGTGGGAGTGTTATGAGACCAGGTACCATATACTCAGCTTAAACTTGTATTTTTTTATTATCGTTTCATGCATATAGTTTTGATATATACTTTTTATATACTTACAATGGCAGCAACACAACATATTCATGCACTATATATGGTAGTGTCCTTTTATTTCATGTCATGTCAAAATTTTATGACAATTCATAGCTATAATGAGAACCTCACAATATTATGACAATAATCTTAAACATATGTCTCATCACCTATAAACATCAATATGATGGGATATAGGTGATTTTTTACTTTCGGTTGTTGGGGGATCATAAGCATTGATACTTTTTTATCATTAAGTTTTCACTTGGTGACATAAATTATAAATGATCATGAGGAGTGACCCACTATTAATAACACTACATGATTAGGGTTTCATTGAATGTTCCTATCAATGAGAATGTGTATTGGTCAATTAAATTTAGATCATTGTTAATGTATATCACTTATCATGTACTTTTATGAATGATAAAAACTATGATGGTTTATGTTTGTGGTGAGGTCTCTTACATCAAGTGCACCATTAATGGTATGACATTGATTGGATGATCAAGAAAATATTTTTCACTTCCGAGTATAGGAAAAAAGATATCTCTTGCACTTCGACTAGGATGATACTGCCTTGAATAAATCCATGGAAATGGTATATAAAGGTAATTTTGTCCAATATAGTTTAATAAATATGAATAAAACATGGAAGGATGGTTATATAAAGTATACATCCTGATTTATATGATATCTCAAAAATAAAGAGATCATATCACATAGTTAGTGTTTGTATGAGGTTTTCATAGTTATGAATTATCCTAATAACTTTAGGGGTCATGATGTATTACTAGATATAGATCTTGTTTTATGATTTAGACTCACTCGAGATATGGGCCTAAAGGTCCACACATAAAATGTATCCATAAGTTCCATAAATTATGAAGAAGTTGAGTTCATGATGAAGTGGGCCCTATGTTAGTGAGCTATTGAATGTATAAGTGTTAATGATTGAAAATAAATAAACAAAAAAAATTAATTATAAGTTATTAAAATTTGGAATAATGCGAATTGAATTTATTTCATATGGTATTTATAAGTTATTTAATATTAAATAACTAAATATGAGAAGTTGGTTTTCAACTGAACATTATGTTATCAAGGTTTTTTAAATAAATATGGGAGGTGATGAGGAGATTTAATGGTTCTTATTTAATCATGTTGATTCTTCATTAGATCTTTAATTGTAACCACACACAATCCATATTCATTACTTACGTTTTTTAAAATATCAAGTGGAGAAATGGGTGGGGGAGTGACCCTTGGACTCTGCACTAAGATAACCCAAAATTTTTTAATTATAACATTATGTTAGTGGTTTTTTATTACATCGATATATCATCAATATATTCTCATTGTATGTAGTAAATACACATGAACCAGGTAAAATCCTTGTATCATAGCACTTTACTTTTCATATTTAGATATTGTGTATGTTTGGTTTAAATTTTCATGTTCAAGTGTTATTATTGACATGTGAATAAGAACTAATTTATGAAGAAAGTTGAACTTCATAATCCATCCCTCCTACTAGGATAATTTTGGACCCTGTTGGTTCAAAAAAAAAATTAAAGGTCATGTGAAAGTTAATAATATTGATTATTGATAATTTTTATTTTTAATACTATATAAAAGGAGTATGTTTATAAAAAAAGAATAAGTCATACCCTCTTCATCAATCTGACTTCTGTTTTCTGTAGAACTGATGTCATGTACTCACAGAACCACTTCACCATTGCACATCCACGCTGCTTACTACCCCTCATATCTTTCCAACAATACACCTAATATATCTTTCTAATATTAGAATAAGAAGTCTTACCCTACCCGTCTTGTTTGGATTCTTAATTTTAAATTTGAATATTTAGGAGAGAGAAAATTATTAATGGAGATATTTATCTCAACATAAATAGAGGATTTTCTTCTAACATTAATGGAGATTTAATTCTCAATATTAATGTATGGAAAATTTAATGTTTACTACATTAATTGGAGATATGGACTTGGGGTATATATAAGAGGATGTGGTAGCATTTTTTAGAAGGTGTGCCAACATAATGTAGCCAAAGAGAGAGAACTGATAAGGGTTTGTCGCATTTTTAGAAACTGGTGTGAAGTGATAATGATGATAATGAAGCAAAGATGGTGATTATGTCACATCCCATCTGAGAGGGGCTCATGTCGTGACTACCCTAGGACCACCTTCGATAGGATAGGGGCTGATGACTAGCACTAGGTATTCATATCCCATAAATGGGATTCATTTTCCTAAGTACCTGTACACACGCACACATCTCCAAGCCCAAAAATTCTAAAAAGTAAAAAGGGCCATAATACAAGCCCACCAAAAGAAAGAGTATGTCAAGTGAATACACAAGTTCCTGAAACTCATCCACAGAAAACCATACCTAAAGGGTAGGTATAAGACAACTTTCTGAAGCCATAGGAGAACCACACATTCATCTAATCACTCTAAGCACCACCTAGTCCTGGTCCACCTAGGACTCCATCAAAGCATCGATTGTCTGCACAAGACACGACATGTGCAGGAAAATCCCATGCATGGGTGAGTAAAACAATACTCAGTAGGACACCCTGAAACCATAAAGTAAATACTGCTAACAAATACACAAAGTATACTATAAAGTAAACACACAAAGTACACTATAAAGGAAACACATTAATTACACCACAAAGAAAACACACGAAGTACAGTCAATACGGTCAACTCACACAAGTATAAGTCTAAATAATGAAGAGAAGTATTTTTAGTTGTAATCCAAAGATCTCTTAATCTCTATGACACTAGAAGTGTCAACAACACACAGATCATTGATGGTGCACCGAGCGTAGATGGCACACGGAGCGTCAATGGAACACAGAGCATCGATGGTGCATGGAACATCAATGGCGCACGGAGCATCGATGGCGCACGGAGCATCGATGGCGCACAGAGCATCGATGGTGCACGAAGCGTCGATGGCGCATGAAGAAATGATGGAGAACGGAGTATCCATGGCACACGGAACGTCCATGGTGCACGGAGCATCGATGGTGCATGGATCGTCGATGGTGCACAGAGCATCGATGGTTCCCCGAGCGGCGATGGTGCCCGAGACGTCGATGGCGCACGAAGTATCGATAGTGCACAGATCGTTGATGGAGCATGGAGTGTCGATGGTGCATGGAGCATCCAAGGTGCATAGATATTCAATGGGTCATGCAACCCCCAAGTCATGTTATCACCAAGATCACTTAGTCACATCCAGATGTAGGATTCTGCTCGTAGCGCAATTGTTCCAGGAAAACCTACTCCTCAAGCCATTATGTAGTAAACCAACTTCCTAAAAAACTCACTTATAGTATCTCAAAAGGACCATTTCATCACAAGGGTTCCAATTCCACAAATGGCTCATCAAATGGACACATGGTTTGAAATATACGACTATTTTTCTAAAAAGGTCCAACTTGGGTTTTTTCTGGGTCCGATCTGACTCACCGAACCCAACTTGACCTGTTGTCTGACCCAACCTGGTCCAGCCAACCTGACCCAACCCGGTCTGACCGACCCGACCCAGCCTGACCCAAGTCAGCCCGGTCTGAACTGAATTGTCCCACTGGGCTCATCCTGTTGGGTCAGTTCAATGGGCTGCTGGAGTGTCTTGGCTTATCCGGTTCGTCCCACATGCGTGCGGACTGGCCTCTTTTCCACACACGTCCTGCCCCGACCACGTTTCCTGTTGGTCATTGTAAGGCCCCTCGCTGCATTTTCTGGTCAGTGCCACAACTTCCTACCATAGATTGTTTCAGGCGTTGTGACCTCCTGTCGCAGCCCCTGGTTGTTGCCCGCGACCTCTATTATCACAGGCTCCCACGCGGTCCCCATCGGACCGCGATCTGCCACCACCAACAGCTGCCCAACCGACGGTCCTATCCAGATGTGCTCTGCCTAGCCCAGCCCCCACTGGGCCACTGCTACCTCCACCATTGGACTCCCTACCAGTGGTATGTTGTTTTCTGTTCCCTCCGCCCAAATCTGGTTGGAGCCGCTGCTCTGGCCACCGTCCTATGTCACCGCCTCACACCACCATAACTCGCTGCCTCGGGTGATTTGCATCGCACCTTCATCATCTCATCTCTACAATGTCATTGCGGTGTTGGATCCCTAATCTTGGATCATTGCGCCACATATTGAAGGCGCATCAATCCTCATATTGTATTTTGTGAAGAATGAGGAATGCAGAGAGATTTGGGCAAAATAGATAAAGCACATAAACCCCCAAAGAATGGATTTTGGCCTTTTTCTTATCGGCCTTGATCCATTCATGTTATAAGAATTATGAAGAACCATCAAACACACAGATCTAATCCTCATTCAAAACTCCACAAGCAATTATCCATCCCACAAGAACAAACAAACCATGGATCAACCTATTCATGGTTTGGTCTGTGTTTTTTTTTTTTGAAATCTAAAAGGGGAAAGGAAAATTGTGAAGAGATTAACATCCTACCTCATGGATGGATCAGTCATTGATGAAGAATGAAGGTTTGTGTCATCTTCGATCCTTGATCCACCGGCGTTCGTTATCATTCATCAAAGAGGTTTCCATCTCGTTGGCTCAAAGGAATTTCCAGGGTTAGGGAAATAACCCTAGATTCCTGAAAATATGACTTAATTAAAAGAAACCAATGAAGTGTCAAATAAAATATTTTTATTAAAATATTTTAATAATGGTTACGTCTAATTTCCAATATTCATAGTCGACCCACGCCGGTCAATGTTAGGCCCCACCTAAGGTAAATTCACTTCTCTGAATGTAATGGTGACCTTAGATTTCTGATTCAGACACCCGTTTAGAAGTTATTCCCAGTTTAAAGAAAAACCACCCATTTGATTTATTAAAAACATAACATTTTTCATCATATCGTTCTGAGCACACCGGACCTCGGAATCTCACACCATCTTTGCAGTTGGTCTCGGAATTTTCTTAATTAATTTATAAAATAAAACCAGAGAAAATATGATTCATTACATTCTCCCCACCTTAGGGATTTACATCCTATAAAGCTAAAATAAGGGCTACTCAACAAAAATATGAGGGTACTGAGCACAAATCTAAACCTCCTGATCCCAAGTTCTCTCTTAGAGATTCTCGTGATACCATCGAACATACACCAGAGGAATCGACCGCCCACGAAGGATCCTCTCCTATTGATCCTCAATCTCCATCGGGTACTCTGCAAAAGTTTTTCCATCGTCAATTTCTAGCTCCCTCTAGTCGATGAAGTGTGATGGATCATGTATGTACCTCCTTAGTTGCAATACGTGGAAGACATCATGTACCCAGTGCAACTACAGGGGTAACGCTAGGTGGTAAGCCACCTCTCTAACTCTACTCAGAATCTAAAATGGGTTGATGTATCTCAGATATAATTTTATGCCCCGGCCAAACCTCTAAAATCCCCATCGAGGTGATACCCGAAGGAACACATGGTCTCCCTCCTCGAACTTTATAGGCCTCTATCTCCTATCAGCATATGAATTCTTCTGACTATGTGCAGTCTTCATCGACTCCTGGATGATCTGTAACTTCTCATTGGTATCTCACACCAACTCTTCACCCATGATTGCTGACTCCCTTAGGTCTGTCCAGCATAGTGGTAACCTGTATGGTCACTTGTAAAAGGCCTTGAATACTGTCATTCCAATGGTGGAGTGATATATGTTTTTGTATGAAAACTCCACCAATGGTAGGTGATCCACCCAACCGTGGCCAAAGTCTAGTATTCAAGCACGTAGTGTGTCTTAAAGAACTTGGATGGTCCTCTTCATCTGGCCATCCATCTAGGGATGAAATGTTGTGCTCAAGTGTAACTGATTCCCAAATGCCTCCTGCAATCCCTTCCATAACTGTGATGTGAAATGAGAATCACGGTCTGAAACGATCATCAATGGAACTCCATGAATCTAAACTATCTCCTACATGTAGAGGCATCTCAAGCTCTCTAATGAACTCTGGTCATGGATCGATAGGAAGTGGGCCAACTTGGTGAGTCGTTCAATGATCACCCAGATGGTACTGTGTCCCCTGGACGTGCATGGTAAACCCATCACAAATTCCATCGATATCCCATCCCACTTCCACTCTGGTACTTCAAGTGTTTAGGTCAAGCCTGCTGGAACCTGGTGCTCAGCCTTCACTTGCTGATAAGTGAGGCATCAAGAAAAAAACTATGCTACTGCCTTCTTCATCCCCAGCCATCAGAACTGATGTCGGAGGTCCTGGTACATCTTCGCCACACCTAGATGTACCACCAAAGGGGATGTGTGGAACTCCCCCATGATCTCCTCCTATAATGTCACTGATACTATTGTGTATACTTTAAATAGAATGATGTTCTCCCTACCTTTTGAATATCAATTAGGGGAATGCCCTGTAGACATTTGAGCACATAAAGTATCACAGTCGGTGTCTCCAAGCTATGCCTCCTTGAATCGCTGTAAGAGTGGAGGGGTGACAACCATTGAATGGAGGTAAGATGCTCCATATCCATCAATAAAGGATATATGTAATGTGGAAAAGTACTATAATGCCTCACTTAGAAACTACAAGCTGGATCTCCTGGTGAGAGAATCTACCATTACGTTCCCCTTCCCAAGAGTATAGACAATCTCAAAGTCACAGTCTTGTAGGAAATATAGACATCATCTCTATCTCAAGCTCATATCCTTCTGAGAGAATATATAATTGAGACTATTGTGGTCAGAGTAGACATTAAATTGCTCACCCATCAGGTAGTGTTGCCACATCTTCAATGCGAAGACTACTGCTAAAAGTTCAAGATCATGGGTTGTGTAGTTATTCTCATGCTGCCTCAATTGGTTAGAACCATAGGCAATCACCACTTACCCCTACATTAGAACAAAACCAATCACGGTCCCTAATACATCATAGAATACCATGTACTCAACACCCTCCTCTGGTAATCTCAAGATATGAGCACTCTTTAACCTCTACCTCAGCTCTTGAAAGAACTATTGGCACTTCTCTGTCCACACAAAAGGCTACCCCTTTTGTGTTAAGGCCATCAAGGGTGATGCTACTATAGAAAAGTTGGGTACAAACCTCCGATAGTACCCATCCAAACCTAGGAATATCCACACCTGAGTAACATTCTTGGTTGGCTCCCAAGAAAGCACCGCTTCAATCTTCGTCAGATCCACTACTACTCCAGCCTCTGAAATGACGTGTCCTTGAAAGTGAACATCCCAAATCTAGAACTGAAAATTAGATAGCTTTCTATAAACTTGGTTCTCTCTTAATGTGTCTAGGACTATCCTCAAGTGTATCGCATGCTCCTCCTCAGACACTAAGTACACTAGGATATTGTCAATGAAGATCACGACAAACCCGTCTAACTAAGGATGGAAGATCTAGTTCATGGGTCCCATGAACACTGTTAGGTAATTAGTCATGCCAAATAGCATCACTAAGTACTCGTAGTGGACATACTGACATCTGAAGGTTGTATTCAGTACATCCTCATCCTGTACACGAAGCTGGTGATAGCCAGATCTGAGGTCTATCTTTGAGAACCACCTCGCTCCCTTTAATTGTTCGAAGAGGTCATCAATCCTCGATAGTGGATACTTATTCTTCACAATCACCTGGTTCAAGCAATGAAATTCCACACATAATCTGAATCTCCTGTCTACCTTCTTGGAAAACAAAACTAGGGCCGCCCAAGGTGAAACACTAGGTCTCACGAAGCTCTTCCTCTACAAGTCCTCTATTTGTACCCTCAACTCATGAAACTCTGCAGGATCCATCCAATATGCAGGTGTAGATATAAGTTCCATGTAGGGGTACATATCAATGTATAAGTATACCTCCCTATGGGGAGGTAATTTAGGTACATCCTTAGGAAATACATCTTCATATTCCTCCACCACTGCAGGAAACCGCTGACTCTTATCATCCATCGTACTAAGGGTGAGGCTATCCAACTGGTGATTAATCATCTGCACCCTCCTATGAGTAAGTCCAACCTACACTGCATGTGTTTCCTTTTCACTAATAAAGGAAAGTAGGATCCCATCTTCATGGATACACCACACTCTATTCCTAAAACAATCAATCTAGGCATGAACTGTGGATAACCAGTCCATACTAAGAATGACATCGTAAGGCCTTGACATTGCCACCAAGAGATCCCAACCAAAACTCCCACACCCTATAGTAATAGAACACTATCAACACCAGTGTGTGATCATCGAATATCCTCCTGTAGGAGTCTCTAAGTGTAGGTATTGAGTAAACATTTCCATTAGAATCTTTGAGAGTCTCAAACAAGATTCGTGGTGAAAAAGAGTGACCGGAACCTGTATCTATAAAAACTAAATATAGGAAGGAAAAATAATAGATTGTACCTCTAATAATATCTAGAGAACCAAGGTCATAAGCCTCCATCACCTGAAGTTGTACTTTCCCATTTCCACCAGCACCCTGAGCCCATAGTGGACCACCTAGGGGGGTGGTGGTGGTATGTCGAACCTCTGCCCACCGCCTACTACTCTACCTGATCTTTTTACACTCCCACTTCCTTACGGACCACTCTTATACTACCTCCTCCTCTTCCTCGGTGGTCCATAGACCATCTAATAATTTTCCACATGGTGATTCGGGCAATCTTGGACCAGATGTCTCTGACTGCCACATGAGTAACACAGTCTGTCCTTTAGTTGACTCACTCTACCCTAGGATCCCTGCACCGCTGAACCCATATCCTAGGGTTTTCCCCTATATTTCTTGACTCTCTTGGTTCCCTGCATCTTTTTTCGACTACCTACCACTGAAGACTCATCTATCTGGTGCCTTCTAGTAGCTCTTACTGCTAGAGTCTGTTCTGCTAGAAATCTCTCCATGAGCAGAGCTCTCTCCAGTACCCCAACATATGTAGGGATGCTAAGGGATATCATGGATGCCCTGATCTCTTGGCGTAACCCCTAATTGAAGGTCTAGGCCCTGAATAAAGGGTCTCACACTATATCTATGGAGTAATGAGAAATATCCATAAATCTCACCGAGCACTCCACTACTATCTGACTGCCCTGCTGCAGATGCAGGAGATCCTATATGCACATTGAGTGTAACATTGTCGGAAAGAACTCCTCCTTGAAGTGGCGCTCAAAGTCTTCCCAAGAGAGAGTCATCTTGTCATGTGTCTGGATCACTAAGCTCCACCATCGCCCCACTAATCCCTAAAGAAGGATCATGTCTAGAACTGTTATATAGTCGGAAGGCGTCCTCATAAGGTAGAAGACATGTGTAACCACCTACATCCAATCCTCAACTACTTGTGGGTATGGCTCAACCCTAAACATGAAAGGTTGTTTCCTATGGAACTCATACAATGCACATATCCTGCATGCATCCTCTACTGATAGAGCTGGTAGTAACTGCTACTTTATGGGTGGTGGTATCACTAGTACACCACCCAGGGGTTCTATCTTCGGTACTTGTCCATATAACAACATCTCATCATTAGGTGGATCATTCTCATGATCACGCATCGAAATCTTGGATGGATGTCTACATGGAGGCATCCTAAAATAGATCAATATGTACCACATTCAATAGAGTACACCTAGTGAGCTGACTCAAGAAGGACATTAGAACACACTCAAAATCCTATATGATGCATGTACCATTTATTTTCCTTGTAACTAGTGTATTCATGTATTGAGTTTAAAAGCATAATTCAGAGTTGTGGTGTATGGATATGTCGATCTTCATACCAACACTGGAGTCCTTGGTCTGAAATTCAAACTCAAAACACTTAACACCATTTTCCCAAACCAATCTCATAGACTCTTGGTTCTTTAGGTAGAACCGACCATGTTTGATACCACTCTATCATGACTCGTCCTAGAGGGGCTCGTGATGTGACTACCCCAAGACCACCTTTGATAGGCCAGGGGATAGAGACTAGAACCGATTAGGCATATCCCACAAATGGGAGGCATTTTCCTAAGTACTTTTACACACATACACATCTGTAATCCCAAAAATGCTGAAGTAAAAAGGTCCAAAATACAAGCCCACCAAAAGAAAGATTTTGTCAAGTGAATACACAAGTTCCTGAAACACTTCTATAGAAAACCCTACCTAAAGGGGAGGTTTAAGAGAGTTGTTTGAATCCATAGGAGCACCACACATCCTTCTAATCACTCTAAGAACCACCTAGTCCTAGTCCACCTAGGACTCTATCAAAGCATCGATCATCTGCACAAGACACGACACGTGCGGACAAAGCCCATGCAGGGGGGAGTAAAAAAATACTCAGTAGAACACCCTAAAACCAAAAAGTAAATACCAATAATAAATACATGAAGTATACCACAAAGGAAACACACTAATTACACCACAAAGGAAATACACGAAGTACACCACAAAGGAAACACATGAAGTATAGTCAATACAGTCACCTCACACAAGTATAAGTCTAAAGGATGAAGAAAAGGATTTTCAGTTGTAGTATATAGATCTATCAATATATATGACACTATAAGTGTTGATGGCGCATGGATCATAAATGGAACATGTAACGTCGATGACACACGGAGTGTCGATAGCGCACAGAGCGTCGATGATACCCGGAGCGGTGATGGTTACCAGGGCATCAATGGCGCATGAAGCGTCGATGGTGCATGGAGTGTCAATGACACACAAATAATTGATGGTTCATAGAGAATTGATGGCTCACAGAGCATCAATAGTTCATGCATCCCCCAAGTCACTTAGTCACCATAATCACTTAGTCACAGTCAGCCACAGGATTCCGCTCATAGCATGCTTGTTCTGGGAGAACCTACTCCTTAATCCATTATGTCATAAAGTAACTTAAAAATAACTTAGAGTATCTCAAAAGGAACATATCATCATAAGGTTACTAACTCCACAAACGGATTGTCAAATGGACACATGGTTTGAAAGATACGACTATTTTTCTGAAAAGGTCCGACCCGGGTCCGGTCCATGTCCGATCCAACCTGGTTCGGCTGACCGACCCGACCAGTTTGACCGACCCAACCTAACTCGTATCTCTCTACCTCAGGTGATTCATGTCACGCCTTCCCTGTCGCATCTTTGTGACATCGTTATAGTGTTGGATCCTCAGTCTTGGATCGTTGTGCCATGAATTGAAGGCGCAACAATCCTATGATCATATTTCACAAAGAATGAGGAATGTAGAGAGATTTAGGGAAAAGAGATAAAGAAAATAAATTCCCAAAGAAAGGATCTTGTCCTTGTTCATGTCAACCTTGATACATTCATGTTAAAAGGATTATGAAGAACCATCCAACACACAGATCTAATACCCATTCAAAACCCTGTTAGTAGTTATCAATCCTACAAGAACGAACAAATCATGGATGAACTTGTTCATGGGTTGGTCCATGTTCTTCATTTTAAATCTAATAGGGGAAATGAAAAATAGTGAAGATATTAACATCCTAAATTATGGTTGGATCAGTCGTTGATGAAGAACGAAGGTCCGTGTCATCATTGATCCTCGATCTGCCGGTGTTCGTCATCATTCGTCGGAGAGGTTTTCGTCTCCTTGCCTTAGAATAATTTTCAGGGTTATGGAGATAACCCTAGATTATTTAAAATAGTCCTTAATTAAAATAAATCAATGAAGCGTCAAATAAAATATTTTTATTAAAATGCTTTAATGATGGTTACGTCCAATTTCTTACTTTCACAATCGACCTGCACTGGTTGATGTTAGGCCCCGCCTAAGGTAAATTCACTGCTCTGAACACAACGGTGACCTCATTTTTCTGATCTTGAATACATTTGGAAGTTATTCCTAGTTTAAAGAAAACTTGTCTTCACTCTTTATTAAAAACATAACATTTTTCATCATATCATTCCGGGAACACCGGACATCAGAATCTCATGCCATCTCAGCGCCTGGTCTCAGAATTTTCCTAATTAATTTATAAAAATAAAACCAGAGAAAATATGAGTCATTATAGATTACGTCAATGATGGAATGTCAATGGTGGTGATTGAAAGCGTCGAAGATGTCATGCTATGAGAGATGATGACGGTGCTATGTATCAAAAGTCCTCTTGGTTGTGGAGATCGAGTGGTGTGTCACGTTTGTTATGAGTGGTGGTAGATCAAAATGGTACATTCATGAGTGTGATAAAAATGTCTTTGGGTTTTTTGTGAAAAATCCTCTGGGTGCATTGTAAAAAACCCTCGGGTGATGTGTAAAATTATTTTGGGTGATAAAAGGCATTTAGGTGAATCTTTTGGTGTGTTGTGCAACTACTTTCACTACGATGTTGGGCTCCACCCCAACAGTGGTATCAGATAGATTGGTTGAAGTGTTTTTTTATAGAACACGGTGGTAGATATCTGGTGGAGCAGTTTATCAAGGAATCAAAGGATGTTACCAGAAGACAACGGTAGTACCATATGTGTTTATGGGATATTGAATATCTGATTGACCAGCTGGATTCATGAGGCGTGTTACATTGTTGATGAAAATTAGAGCTTGGTGGAAGATGTTTGAGATTCCTCGGGTTAAGTGGTATATCAAGCGTCTGGAAGAATGTCATTAGAAGATGGTGGCAGTATTAGCGGTGTTTCTGGAATATCGAAAGTCTTCTTGGTTACAGGTGTCATATGGTTTGTTCCTTTCACTGGGTGACATTTGGATCTTGGTGGAAGGATACTGAAATTTTGTAAGGCAAGAGAACATGAAGACCATGACAGCAAACACTCAAGGATTATTTCGAAAACTGAAGTTAGGTGACATTTGACTATGAAGTATTTAAATTTTAAATCAGTGTGGAGATTGTTGGGATTCTTGATTTAAAATTTGAATATTGAGTGAGAAAATTATTAATGAAGAGATTTATCTCAACATTAATAGCGTATATTCTCCTAATATTAATGGAGATTTAATTCTCAATATTAATTGATGTAGAATTTAATTTTGATTTCATTAATTGGAGATATGGACTTGAGGTTTATATAAGAGAATGTGGTATCATTTTTTGGAAGGCATGCCAGCACGATGTAGCCGGCAAGAGAGAACCAGGAACGGGTTTCCACATTTTTGGTAATTGTTGTGAAGCGATGATGATGAGAATGAAGTGAAAATTGTGATTAGGTAAATGATAACATGTCAATAATGATGATTGAAAACATTGAAGATGAAATGTGATGAGAGATGGTGATGGTGCCATGTATTTAAAGTCCTCTTAGTTTCAGAGATCAAGCAGTGCGTCCTGATTGTGATGATTGGTGGTACATCAAAATGGTACGTTCAATAGGTGTGATAGAAATGTACTCGTGTGTGTTGAGAGAAAAATCCTTCGGGTGCATTGTAAAAATCCTTCAAGTGATGTGTAAATGTTGATAGCATTATATATGCAGGACAGTTCCACCCCTTATTTTGTCAAAGGGGGTTGGTGATGGTAGGTGGTGGTTGGTCGAACCCCACCAAACCCACTAGCGGGAGAGGAGAAGAAAAGGGGAGGCTTTCCTATAAAAAGTAGTGGGATCCCTTGGTTTGGCCATCTCATCATCTCCAACAATCAGCTTCAGTAGTTTCCTTTTATGTGCGGTATTTTGTGAGGCGTTTTCCCCCATTATTCAAGAGATATTTTACAAAGGTTTTATCCTTGTAATAGTGAGGGAGTGTGTACCTACTTTTACTCATAGTGATCCTTCTATTTGTCTGTGGTTTTTTACCCCTTTAATTTTAGGGGGGTTTCCACATTACATATGGTGTCCATTTTACTTCTGCATTTTTTCACTTCATTTTATCTCATGATTATTTCTACACCACGGGCCAGTCATTTTTCTGGTCCCAACAAGTGCTATAAAATGGAAGGTTTTGGCTCGGTACTGTTCACATTTTCAGATATTAATAATTCTCATAATTTTGAGTATGCTCTATGATTGAGACTTTAGTTGATCTTTTACATCATAAAAAATTTTACTGTGATTATTAAATACACTATTGTGAAACAAAGGAGGTTCTAGACTTACAGTGTGTCTAGATGGCAGAAAAATTCGAGATCGAAAAATTCAACGTGAATAATTTTTTGTTGTGGAAAATAAAGATGCATGCAGTGCTGTAAAAGGATTATTTCCTACTGGAAATTGGAGAAAAGCCTATAGATGTGATGATAGAGCGTGGTTCCAGTGAGATCCAGAATCGTGACATGGACAGAAATGTGACGAGTACTTTTGGAAGTGGAGATATACTAGTTATTGAAGCGGCGAGGACTTCTGGAAGTAGGCAGCATCTCAACGATGCATGGGTAATTGACTCAGGAGAAACATGACACATGACATCTCAACGAGAATGGTTTGATCAGTATGAAACCATTCTGAAAGGGCTTGTGTACATGGGGAACGATCACACCTTGAAAATCGTTGGAGTTAGTACCATCAAACTGAAGATGAATGATGGCATAGTATGGACCATCTAAGGAGTATGCCATGTGAAGGGCCTGAATAAGAACATATTGTCTTTGGGACAATTTGATGATATTAGATGCAAGACTCACACTGAGAATGGGGTGATGAGAATTGTGAAGGGTGTGCTTATGGTGATGAAGGCAGAGAAGATCTCGAAGAACCTGTATGTGCTTATGGGTGAAACATACAAGGAGTCAAAGATAGTTGTCACATCAACTACCTCAATGAAAGCATTGACGAAATTATGGCATTAGAATCTTAGCCATATGTCAGAACGAGGCTTGAAGATTCTTTTGAATCAGAAGTTGTTGTCTGGTCTTACAAAGGTATCCTTACCATTTTTTGAGCATTGTGTTTTGAGCAAACAACACAGGTTAAGTTTGGAACATCAACAACAAGAAGTAAAGAGATCTTAGAGTTGATCCATTCTGACGTTTGGTAAGCACCGGTTATATCCCTGGGAGGAGCATGGTACTTTGTATCCTTCATTGATGATTTTTCCAGGAGATGTTGGGTGTACCCAATCAGGAAGAAGAAAAATGTTTTTGAAGTCTTCAAAACATTCAAAGCGTGAAAGGAACTTGAATATGGAAAGAAGATCAAGTGTATGAGGAATGACAATTGTAGAGAATATAAAAGCGAGGAGTTTGATACTTTTTGTCAACAAGAAAGAATCAAAAGATAGTTCACGGTGGCATACACTCCTTAATAGAATGGAGTGGCAGAGCAGATGAATAGAACCCTATTAGATAAAACAATGGTGATGTTGAAGACTATAGGAATTTCCAAAACATTTTGGGTAGAAGCATTGAATACCGCATGTTATGTGATCAATATATCTCCTTCAATGGCGATTGATTAAAGACACCGATGAAAATGTGGACTGGTAAACCCACTGACTATTCTTGGTTACATACTTTTGGAAGTCTTATATATGCAATGTTTAATGACCAGGAAAGATCAAATTTGGACTCAAGATCTATAAAATGTATCTTCTTGGGGTATGCGGATGGTGTGAAGGGGTATCGTTTGTGGGACCCCACTGCCCGCAAACTTATCATCAGTAGAGATGTCATTTTTGTATAAAATAAGGTGCAAATGAAAAATGATCGAGATATGGAGAAGGAGAATATAGAAACTACAACAGTCGAAGTAAAGGACAAATCTAAGGAAGAACTGGTTTCCTATAAGGCATTACCAGAGCATGAAGATCAAGTGTCAGTTGAGTCTGGACCATGACAGTCAACTCAGGAGAAAAGATCACTAATGTGGCACTTGGACTATGTGACTGAGTGCAATATTGTGTACTGCTTATTGATAGAGGATGGAGAGTCATCTTCTTTTGTGGAGGCGACCCAGAGTCTAGATGTATCCTCATAAATGGCGGCGATGTAGGAGGAACTTGAAGCCTTGCACAGGAATAAGACTTGGGATCTTGTTCCATTACCTCATGGAAGGAATGCTATCAGAAAAAATGGGTCTTTAAGATCAAGAGAGATAGAAAGGACCGGGTGGAAAGATATCGTGCAAGACTGGTGGTCAAAAGATATGCTCAGAAGGAAGGTATTGATTTCAATGAAATATTTTCTCCTGTTGTTAGACTGACAACTGTTCGGATAGTTCTGGCGATGTGTGCTACATACAGCTTACATCTAGAGCAGCTGGATATGAAGATTGTTTTTCTCCATGGTGATCTTGATGAAGAGAACTATATGCTCCAACCGAAAGGCTTTACAAAAGAAGGAAAAGAGAACTTGGATTGCAGGTTGAACAAATCTATGTATGGTCTCAAGCAAACGTCGAGGTGTTGGTACAAGAGATTTGATTTCTATATCATGATTTTTGGATACAACAAACTTTATTAATATCATTGTGCATATTTTCAGGGGTTTGGATGGTAATGATTTCATCATTCTTCTGTTGTATGTGGATGACATGTTGGTTGTAGGCCCCAACAATGATCAGATCCAAGAGATGAAGACACAGTTGGCTATGGAGTTTGATATGAAGGATTTTGGATCAACAAGATTCTTTAGATGCAGATTTACTAAAACAGAAATAATGGGAAGATTTGGCTATCATAGAAGAATTACTTATAGAGAGTCTTGAAACGCTTTAACATGCAAGACTGTAAGTCAATATCTACTTCTCTTCCCGTTAATTTCAAGCTATCCTCAATGATAAGTCCTAGTAGTGAAGCAGAGAGGATAGAGATGTTTCGAGTATTGTATGCATCAATAGTGGGTAATCAGATGTTCGCTATAGTTTGTACTAGACTGGACATTGCACATGTAGTGGGAGCAGTTAGTCAGTACATAGCGAATCCAGGATGGGAGCATTGAAGCACAGTTTAGAGGATCCCGATATACATCAAGGAGACCTCAAATGCTGCATTATGTTACAGAGGATCATATTTCACTATCAGAGGCTATGTTGATTCAAATTTTGCAGAAGATTCTGACGGGAGGAAATCCACTACATGTTATGTGTTTACTCTTGCAAGAAGAGCTGTGAGCCGGATTTCAAAGTTACAGTCAGTTGTGGCTTTATCCACAACAGAGACAGAGTACATGACAGCTACACAGGCTTGCAAAGATGCGATTTGGATGAGAAGGTTGTTGGAGGAGCTCAGACACAAACAAGAGCAGATTCCATTGTTTTGTGACAGTCAGAGCGCCTTACACATTGCAAGGAATCCATATTTTTCATTACAGGATGAAGCACATTGAGGTACAATATCACTTTATCTAAAATGTGGCGGAGAAAGAAAGTGTGGACATGTAAAAAATACACACTAAAGAAAATCATACAGATTTCTTGACGAAAGTAGTTGACTCTGATAAGTTCAGATGATGCAGATCCTCGAGCGGTCTTGCAGAGATGTGAACAACATGTTTTGACAGATAGAAAGGATATGTGGAGATATAATTGATTCTCAATCAAATCTCCAAGTGTGAGATGTGACGGCCGAATTCTATATGCAGGACGGTGCCACATCTAATTTTGTCAAAGGGGGCTGGTGATGGTAGGTGGTGGGTGGCCAAACCCCACCAAACCCACCCGTGGGAGAGGAGCATCAATGGAGAGGCTTGCATATAAAAGGCAGTGGGATCTCTTGGTTTGGTTATCTCATCATCTCCAGCAATCAACTTCAGCAGTTTCCTTTTATGTGCGGTATTTTGTGAAGCGGTTTTCCCGATTATTTAAGAGAGATTTTACAAAGGTTTTCTCTTAGTAATAGTGAGGGAGTGTGTACCTATTTTTTCTTATAGTGAACTTTCTATTTATCCGTGGTTTTTTTGAGAGTTTTGCCAACATAATATTATTTCGGATGATAAAAGAACTTTGGTGATGAAAATCAGATGAATCTTATTTTGTGTTGTGCAAATGCTTTCGTTGCCACGACAGGCTCCGGCCAGACACATCTGCACTTCGTGCTCCTCATCAATCGCCCTTCTGTTTTTTATGGAACTGATGTCACGTACCCGCAGAACCACTTCACCATTGCACGTCCATGCTGCTCACTTTCTCTCATATCTTGCGGATGATGCACCCGTTCTGTCTTTCCTATATCGCCATTGGTGCATCCCCTCTTCTGTTCAATGATCATGGGGAGGAGAAAGTCGCCTGGTACGCGAGGAAAGGTGCAGTGAAGTTGAAGTCATTTTTCAATATTAAAACAGTATAAATTTGATATTAAAATATCACCCGGAGGTGGGGGAGGGGGAGGGGGAGGGGGAGGGGGAGGGTATGGGAGAGAATCCATATCAACGTTGAAGTATTCAAAATAGCTAATTTAAGGATGCGAGGGAGCGAGGGAACTGATGGAGTTTCGTTTAACGGCCGCCGCAGCCTTCCATTTACCCGTGTGATGATGACAAGGATTGAAGGGGAATAACAACAAGAATAGAAAGAGAATGATGTAAGAAGAGAAGGGATCGTCGTACCGACCGACTCCCGAGAGGCAATTCACAGCAGATCTTTGTTTCGGTGAAAGGGAAGGGATCGTCGTCTATCAAGACACAATCCTCCCTTCCCTCTCCGCATCCATTAACACATAAAAACCCCAGGTTCTCCTGCTCCATTCTTTGTGGGTTTTCTTCTTCTTTTCTTAATCTCCCACCACAATTGCGCCCTCGGGTATTGAGCAATACAGGGGGAGGAGAGGATTTGGTGGGTGTGGAGGGATGTGGTTCCCGAAGGGCTATAATCAAGTGGAGAGGAAGGTCGGCAAGACAGGGTCGGTGGCGGTGGCCATAGACAAGGACCGGGGCAGCCAGCAGGCTCTCAAATGGGCGACGGACAATTTGATGTCCAGGGGCCAGACGGTGATGCTCATCCATGTCAGGCTCAAAGGCTCTATCTATTCATCCCAGCCTCACCCCCCCAACAGTAGTTCTCTCCCTCTCCCAATCCCGTTGTTGTCACTGCTTTTGATTCTTATTTTAATCGTTATTTGGCTATTCAATTCCATGCATACTTATTAGGGTGAAGCACCAAACCCCTTTCCTGCCTTTTGTTCTTTCGCCTTTTTCATTCTTCATGCATATCATGCCCTGAAAAGATGCAAACCAGAGCTATGAATTGTAGGATTAAAAACAATATTGATCTAAACTATTTATCATAGAAATGGTGTATCAAGCATGGCTGGAAAGGGTACCCCCAACCTATTATGATGCCCATAGAATGAAATCATGGGAATGGTTTTAATAACAAACTTTCATCCACCGATTCAGACAGGTTATTAAACTTTCTATATCCTTCTCTATATTCAATATACATAGATCAAACCTGAAAAGAAACATATACTTCGGAATTTTGACAGCTTTCATAAAACCAATGAGTGCTGTCAACAAGTCCAGAAACCCTAAGCCCCCCCTAGTGTCAATCACCAATATTTGAATCCTATCCATTTCCAGTTGAAGGTTCTTCACAGAAACCCATTCAATTTTTTTGAACCAGGGGTGTTAATGAACTTGGCGCCTAGTTAGTTTGGGTCCTGGTGAAGTTTCCCTTGGCTCTCCCCACAACTCCAGCTCCATTTAGTTCAGTTTTTCTTGCTTACATTCCCTTGTTCTTTCCATTTTTCTGTGAACATGAAAGAAACACATTTGTACTTGCTTACTATGGTTGCCTTGTTGGTGCAGGGGTGCTGCCCTATGACTCCGAACAAGATCAACCCATGAGGGAATTGTTCCTTCCCTTCCGCTGTTTCTGTACCCGAAAAGACGTATGTTTTAAATCTCCAAAATCCTCTTAACACAATCTAAAAGGTTGCTAGCATAGCATAGAAATGAAGGAAGCAACTCACAGAGAGAAATCTAAATTTGATTATGGGTTAATGGATTTCCAAACATTTATAATGTTTCTGCCTTTTTTGCAGCCACTGACATGAAATTTGTGTTCAGATGGATTGCAAGGATGTGATCCTGGAAGATACAGACGTGGTGAAGGCACTGATTGAGTATGTTACTCAGGCAGCAATTGAGAATTTGGTTGTTGGCTCTCCCTCGAAAAATGGTTTCCTCAGGTACTTGGCTTGTATTTTCAAGTTCATCATATCAAACATGTATGATCATTGATCAACACATGCTAGCTAGAACATAGAAATGAACTCATTTTAAAAGAAAAAAAACAGGGTTACTGGTTTATTTATTTCGATAGGGATTCCTAATATTAAGTAGTATTGGCTCCAAGAAAATGTCTGGAAGGAGAATGCCTGATGAAATTGAATGGTAATATTTCAAACAAGCATGAAAAAAAGTTCAAGGGATTCAATTTATAAGGATTCTGAACATTATGTGGTATTGACACCAAGCAAATGTTTGGAATGTGAACACCTGACTAAAATGGTTGTATTTCGAAGAAGATTAACTTGGCTGAGAAAGCTTCAGAGTTTCTAAAATTCTTCCACAGAAGATTCAAGATGATTGACATTCCAGGCAGTATAACGAAAGGCGCGCCAGATTTCTGTAATGTGTATGTAATCTCCAAAGCAAAAGTGTCATACATGCGCTCGGCCTCCCGTCCTGCGCCCGCTGTCTCCCCATTGCATCAACAAATTCAAAGTCACACTGTTAAACCAGATCCGCTTAATACCCAACAACACACTGCCCCAATCACAAGAGGTTAGTTCTTGAATTTAACCGTGCTGCCTTGATATTGTTTTGTACTCCACCTTCAGGCTTCATTTGATAGTACTTATCAGTAACCACTTGTAGCACTCACAACTGAAGATAAACAATTTGAAAAAAGCTGTTTTTGTTTTGCTTCTGAAAAAACACTTACACTTAAGTTTCAGAAAAAAAAAAACATTCTTTTTAACAAATAATATCGAAAACAGATTATACAGAAACACTTGTGCTATAAACAATTTTCAGCAAGTGCTGTCAGACAGAGCCTTAATTAGTTCATAATAGTGATAACTCTCAGGCAATCATTCAGGACTACAATACACATTGATGGAACCTCGTAACATGAATGGCGACAGCAATTCAATCAAGTAAGTCATGACACATCTCACCCCATCTCAATTGATTCAATTCAAGAACAAGTTGGCGTTGGAAGTGGATGCAGATCCCCCTTCACACGAGGAAAAGCGGCAAACGGCAAGTCATACGGGGAACTGTCAATGCCCGAGAATGACATATCCTTTGTTAGTTCTGGGAGACCCAGCACCGACCACGCATTTCCCTTGCACCATGACACCATAGACATGACCCGGACGCCACCGAGGCTGTCAAGTTCCTCGGATATAGAAAACTCAAGCTTTGAAGGACTGCAGTTCGGGCGCAAGTCATTGGAATATAACTCGCCACGGGAACTGTCATCGACATCACATGACAGCGAAAATTATTCGTGGTCTTCCCAAGCATTTGTAAGGCTTTTTTTGATATCTTCTAATTAATGGGAAAATTAAAAAGCTGGTTGATATATCAGTCTAATCAGAATTCAGATGCAAATATAATGACATAAAGGTTTGTTTGATTGCCACAATTTTGGGGGGAAGGAAAGGTGGATAGACCTCCCTCCCTCCGAGCTGTTTGGCTAAAAATTGAAGTTTCCATTGTGAACCCAACATCATTATTTTATCTTTTCTTTCCTTTCCATTCTTCTCATTTGTTCTCCTTCATTTTTCTTGAATTTTCTTTCTATCAACCAAATGGGGCCTTGGTGACAACTAAGTGGGATTAACAGGAGACATTCTATCTAGGGTAACTGCTTAATTCCCATTCGATTAATTTGCTGAGTAACAAAATCTCTGAATATTTTAGTAACAATTTCTTTCTTTTTTTACACCACTAATTTGGTATTTCATTACCAAAATTGAAGTAGGCCTTCATGTTTTAAGCTGTGAAATGGTTGTTTAAAATAAGATATTTTTGTATTGAGAACCGCAGGATGACGTGGAAGCTGAAATGAGAAGGCTAAAGCTGGAGCTAAAACAGACGATGGATATGTACAGCACTGCTTGCAAAGAAGCACTCGTGGCAAAACAGAAGGTACTGACAAAACGATGCTCCGTTTGGTTACGGAATATGTTTTCTGTTTTCATTTTCCAAAAATAATATTTTACATGTATATAATTTCATACAATTTCCAATATATTTTTAGAAGTGGACATAGGAAATGTTTTCCAAAACCAAACACCGCCTGAGGTTCTGTGGTTTTTTTAAACTTCGGACAAGGTTTTGATTCCGAGCTGAATTGCTCCTTTCACAGGCAACGGAACTACAACGCTGGAAATTAGAAGAAGAGCAACGGTTAGAAGAGGCACGAGTGGCTGAGGAAGCTGCCCTGGCAATTGCAGAGAAGGAGAAGGCCAAGTCCAGGGCAGCCTTGGAACATGCCGAAGCAGCTAAGAGGATTGCAGAACTCGAATCCCAGAAGAGGGTGAATGCAGAAATGAAAGCTGTGAGGGAGGCAGAGGAGAAAAATAGGGCTCTGGATGCTTTAGCACATTCTGATGTAAGATACAGAAAGTACCCCATCGAGGAGATTGAAGCAGCCACGGAATACTTCTCAGAAGCTCACAAAATTGGGGAAGGTGGCTATGGACCGGTTTATAAATGCTGCTTGGATCACACGCAGGTTGCAATCAAGGTTCTTCGCCCGGACGCTGCCCAAGGAAGATCCCAGTTTCAGCAAGAGGTAAAGTCAACAGCTTTGCTAGAGGTGGTACTTCAGGTTCATGGGTCGGGTTCGTGTCGAGTCAGCCGTTCTGTGAACTCATTTAAGCTCAACTCTAACTTGACTCATTTAATCAAACGGGTTGATCTGATCTGTCAAGCCGTTTAATTTTAAATATATAATATAGACTTGCATCATGAAATGTCTAATTAGTTAATTTCATATAAACTGAATGACAATTATCCCATTGAGACTAAAAATAACCTATTTAATATGAAACATATGTTATCGGTGTCACAACTTGACCCTCTTAAACCTTTTAAAATAAATAACGTGTCATAAAGATGTTGAATTATTTCAAATTATGTTGATTATAAGAATAAAACATATTATAATTTTTTTATTATATATTTAATATTTTATATTATCATTATATTTTTAATTTGGTCATATGGGTCATGAATGGTCAACTCGAACCCGATCCGAATATTATTCATGTCAGATTACTCAATCTGATTACAAGCCAAATCCATTTATGCCTAACCCAAACCCGTTTTACTCTTTGTGTCATGCCAGGTTCAAAATTGCCACCACTAGTTTTGTGCTTAATTTTTTTTCGGTGGCTAAAGTTGCCAATGTTTTGCAGGTTGAAATACTCAGCTGCATTAGGCACCCTAACATGGTGCTCCTCCTAGGTGCATGCCCCGATTATGGCTGCTTGGTCTACGAGTACATGGCTAATGGTAGTTTAGAGGACTGTCTCTTCCGACGAGGGAGCTCACCTTCTCTCCCATGGCAGCTCAGGTTTAAGATTGCTGCAGAAATCGGAACTGGCCTCTTGTTCCTTCACCAGACCAAGCCGGAGCCGTTAGTCCACCGTGACCTTAAACCCGGCAACATCTTGCTTGATCGCAACTATGTAAGTAAGATCAGCGATGTTGGGTTGGCTAGGCTAGTGCCCCCTTCTGTTGCAGACACTGTGACACAGTATCGCATGACGTCCACTGCTGGGACTTTCTGCTACATTGACCCGGAATACCAACAGACGGGCATGCTGGGGATAAAATCTGATATATACTCCCTGGGGATCATGCTCCTTCAACTAGTGACTGCCAAGCCACCGATGGGTTTGACTCACCATGTCGAGCGGGCTATTGAGAATAGTACTTTTGGTGAGTTTCTGGACCCGTCAGTGCCCGACTGGCCAGCCGAGGAGGCGTTGAGCTTTGCCAAGATTGCATTGCAGTGTGCGGAGCTGCGGCGCAAGGACAGACCGGATCTTGGGAAAGTTGTGTTGCCCCAGCTCAACAGATTTAGAGAAGTTGCAGAACAGAACATGCACCCGTCGATGGTGGGATGGGAGGGAAGCCACTCGGCCTCCACCAGCCCAATCTACTCTATTCAAGTGTGTTGTTTCTTCATCCTCTTCATCTTTTTCATCTTATTGTTGATGTTGGTTCCATCAATGTGTCTTAAACCTCCCAAAACCCCCATACTGTTTTTTGCAGGATGTGCTAAGTGATGGGGGTCATGTGCCTTCTGATCTTGTGAACTCCAGGAGCCGTTCAAGTACACAGTGAAGACCTGGCTTGAGAACCAGTGTACCATTAGAAGAGAGCTGTGTTTGGAACCGCAACGATTGGCATCTGTCAATGGGTGTGACCTGAAACAATCCCTTCTGGAACCCATAAAAGAAAAGCCATAGGTTTATTGGCCTCCTTGAAATTTTCTATGTTTTCTTGTCATTGTTTTTGAACAATGATGAAGAATCACAAAGGGAAGATCACATTTTGTATGTAATACAGATTTTTTTACTTTTTGAACAGAGCTGCAGTAAGGCTGCTCTCACTGTGAAGTAGCACAGATTTATGTACCTCTAAAGGTGCTGGAAGGTGTGCTATGTTTTATCGTTCTTTGCTTTGGTTTGTAGTTTTTTCCTGTTGCATACGTTCCTTATGTGTGGTAGGAGTGTCCATGGGTCGGGTCGGGGGGTGTATGGGCCTGACCCAATCAAAAAAGATTGGGTCGGGTCGGGTCACATGTTTCATGAGCACCTGCCCCGACCCGACCCGTAGGGGTCGGGTTAAGTGATGTATGGCCAAAGGACCGGACCCAACCCGACTTGTCGTGGGTTGGGTTAGTTCGGGTCGGGGTTAAGCGGGTTATATGTATCATACCCGACCTAACCCGATGGATTCAGACCCAGACCCGTCCCAACCCAATGTAGTAACAGGGGCATCCAAAAATGCAGCAACAATGGCATCCAAAATGCAACACTAAAATGTAGTGGCATCCAATTCCAAAATGCAACTGCAGTGAGTTCCAAAATGTAGTGACCTCCAATTCCAAAATGCAAAAGCAGTGGGTTCCAAAATGCAGCAAAATGTAGCAATGCGACAAAATCAAAAAAGGTAACAGCAACACAACAACAATGGCCACAAGTCCATAAATCTGAGCATAATAAGCAGCACATCACCAATGTAAATCTGAGCATAAAATAAAATGCAGCAAAATAAAAAAATGCAGGGTAAGAAAGGGAGCAAAATAAAAGAATGCAGGGGAAGCAATTCCAGGTTCCCTACTTGCAAGGGGTCCATGTGATCCCAACAGCTTTGTATTAACACCATTAGGAACAATCCTGTTTTTTCCCTTCCACTTCAAGTAGTTGGTGCGGTTAAATTTGGTAAACGCTCACTTCCTGTTGACAATTGGAAATGAGTCAGAAGTAAACAATGAAACCTTATGAGTGGTATAAAATTCATGAACTCGTACCGAATTACCAGAACGCACCCACCCATCTTATTCTGATTGAATAAAAAATTCTAACTCAGAGAAGTTTTTAAGTTGAGAATTAATGCACAAGAAATCCATATTCAATTTAAAAGTTTAAAATGAAATCCAGATTCAATTTAAAATAGCATGAAACAGCTGGCATGATCTCAATTCTTTAAAAGAAATCCAGATTCTATTTAGAATAGCATGATCTCAATTCTTTAAAAGAAATCCAGATTCAAGGAGGAGAATGCATTTTAACAAGAAATGTTCAAAATGTTTTTCAATTTTAGCATTAACAGGTGCATGCAACAGGGTCATAATCAGCTTAAAATATCATGAAATTTCCTATCAAACATCTTAGAATAAAAACTCAGAATGCACATGCAAGACTTTGAATTAAAGTTCAAATCAATATTCAATGATTGACTGAATTCAGCATGTAAATCACCCAATTAAGTACACGACTCACAAGCATCAATGAGCAAAAATAACATAAACCAGTTGGCAGAATAACAAGTTCATCAGGCATAACATGAAGCATAAAATGTTTTAATCTAATTCAGAATCAAAAGTCCCTTGCAGAAAAAACAAATGGATTTAGCCAAATATCTTGAGAGGAGGAGCATCACAACTCAATCAGATCTGTTGCATGCTGGAAATGATTTTGTGATTTCCAGAAGTAGTATAGATTGAACCTGAGATTGGTTGAGGTAAATATGATGGTGATCTATTGTGACCCATTAAAAAGCTACCAAAAGAAATGTATGCTCTATTTAACTGCTAAAATTATCCATACAAATATTTAAACATCATGTTGTATAACCTATAGAAGTTGGCATGGTGTCCTACTTTTCTAAAAACACTCTCAACCTATATTATACCATGTAGTATCAAGGTTTTGAAGTGGAAAATCGTATGTGTGTGCATCATGTCCATGTGCTCTTCCCCTAGCATTATCATCAATCTAAAACCATGGACTAAAAAATATAACATAGTCTGCAAACTCAAAAAAAGTCTAGGTGAAGTATAATTTGGCAGCGGGTGGCCTGGGGGTAGATCACCATCATATTTACCTCAACCAATCTCATGAATGTGATGCGGCCCAATTTATGACTTTACTAGCATTCTATTAAATCATTTAGGCAACTCTAATATTGATTTCACTTCATATCAAGATAGTGTTTATAGAGTTGGGAACAAAATTGGATGAAATACATCAACTTATTGTGTATATAGACCAACAAATGAGCAGTTATGTATCAAATATATGTGATAAATCAAATAATCATGGAGATTAATCGACACCATATGTGGTTGATTTTTCCTTCCTCGCACTACAAGAAATTATAAAAAAGTAACTGTGATACACTTCATTTAAGGATAGTTTCCATTTAGATATCATGTAACACACATAAGTGTGAAACCAGTGGGGTGTCAAGTGTTTGAATGTTCAGTTTGAATCTAATGACACGCGTTGGATCAAATCATGATGAATAAGGATGTCAAGCACTTTAATTTTCACTCACCACTTAGAAGCGGAAACCGTGTGGGTATAAAATAGAAGAGAGGAGTGGTGTTAAACTTCTAAAGTAAAATCATGCATGTAGGTTCATAGGTTGCATGAGAAAACCAAACAAGTATCCCTTTAATGTAGAAAAGTTTCAGTTGATCCAATTTCTCAAATGGTCATCCATAAAATATATACAAAGAGTAAAATAAAAGAGATTTTTTTCATGGATACATTAACATTAGCACTATATTATTTGACAAAGTGGCCGTCATACTTTAAAAATCCAAGGTGAGTAGATATTATGGAAGATGGTCACTAAATGAGTTATGTTAATGGGACAGTGAAGGTGCATCAGACTAGAATCTTTTACTATATTTTAAGAAATATTAGAGAAATTTTTATAGAGAGAGAATTTATATTTTGGGTTTAGCTATAATCAAGTCATGTGTGCTCAAGAATACCATCAATTATGGTATTATGAAATAGTGTATAGGAAAAATGTTTTACATGATTGATTCAACACATTGAGTACATTGAAAGATATTATTTCATTTTAAGTACAAATATGACCTTGGGACACATGGAAAATATCATAAAAAATATGGTAACATACTGGGAAAAGAGAAGAGTGTTGAACTACTCAAGTGACATGCTCTGTGATCTCCATATGCGGAATAGAAAAAAACTCGATGTAAAGAATTTGTAAAACAATCCGAAATTTATACCTTAATGAAGAGTGCTCCATCATCCTTGCTTCTTCTACTTAGACAGTGAAACTTTGATCATGAATCGTGGATGATGACATATCTTAAAAACACAACAGAAGAAAGAACAAGTCAATATTTTTCTTTTTCAAACAGAGGTTTATAATTGATAAATATCAAATGATAAAAAATCATAATATTTTTAATTGTACATAATTCAACCAATTCAACTTCTTTTAGTTTCTTTCGAATATCAATTGGTTTATACTTTCTAAACCGATTTCGGGAGAAAATGTAATGAACTAGACTCTTTGAACGATAATTGGTTCCTGAAAATGTGTGTTATATTATATTATACACAACAAAACCATATCTCTTTAATAATGGAGTGTGTATAAAGGGGAATGTGACCATCAGGATTCGACCGTTATATGACTGTTGGTTAACATGACCATTGGTTAACATCACAGTTGGAAACTATACTCTTGGAAATAATTTTAACATTATGATAAGTGTTTATAAGTAGAAATGAAAAAGGATAATTAATGCAGAAAAGAGAAGTGATGACCTCAACCAGTAGAGTCATACCGTATGAATCCCATTTTTTAGAACTTGGGAGAGAGGTAGCGTCACTGAGGTTCAATCTTGACCAATCCCAAGCCGAGCTTCAACAAGTGAAGCTTGAACGAAATCACCTATGAGAGAAGTTCAAGTTAGTGGAAATTACCACTCGGACGATGTTAGTCGAGCCATCCCATGAATCTATCACTATCACACACCTTACCCTTAGATTATAAGCGGGTGTTATAAGGGGTTACATGTCCCGAACTTAATTACTTAAAGTGTAATTCCTTTTTACAATAAAATTGTTATTCCATCAATTTTGTTTTAAGAATTGTTTTGCTTCATAAAATATTTGTTTAATTGAGATGGAATTTGATAAATTAACTTTTCGGACCCAAATTGTACTTTTAAGAAAAGATATAATTTTTATAATAAAGTATGGTATTATGAATAATACTTATTTTAATGAAATATTATGACAAAAACACTTTTATTTAAATATAAATGATAAAATAATTTTTAAATGTTTAAGTGTCAGAAATTTTACTATGCATTTTCCGCCCACTATTATTTTTAATAAATAAGGATTTTTATATTTAAAAGTTAATATTCTCATATTTAGTGAATTATTATGATAAAATAAACATAATTTTAGAAATCAACACATTGAAATTTGGTTAGGGTGAATTTATGAGAATTTTCTAAAATATTTTGTTTTTCTGAAAATAGTGAAAATACAGTTTTGGGTTTTCAGTATGTTTAATGACTTTATAATTATGTAATAATGATATAATAATTAATTAAAAAAATCCACGGCCTAAAATATGCTATTTTATTAATATTAACTATTTTAATATATTTTAATCAATTTCCAAACCTATAAGTTACTTTCCAATGTCTAAAATGGAAGCTTTAACATTACAAACATTATTTTTGTGGAAACGTTACTTTTCCATTGAAAAAGAAGTAATATAAAATGATGATCAACTCTTGTGGATTAAAATAACATAAAATATGTCCCAAATTTCAAAAACCATGGGCAAAAACCATGGGAAATCTCATGCTTTTTCATTTTCTACAACTTAGATTTCCAAGACCTATATTTGGAAATTATTAAACAAATCTTCTAATTTTGCAATAAATAACCACCAATTTATCCATTTACTTTCATTAAAAATCCATGCACCATGAATTTATGGTAGTTTTACCTCCCAAGGAGTCCCCCCAAGGTGTCCTCAAGACCACAAGGTTCCATTCCTTAAGATCCAGGAGTAACTCTTCAAGGTAAGGGAATTATCCTTCTTTTCTCTTCGATTCAATAACCAATTTTCATATATGTATTCTAAATGTTATGGTTACTCTATTTTATTACCATTATGATCATACAATTACTACCAAATTATGTTTTATCAATGGGAGACCATTTTTCCCACTCATTTTACCCTTTTCTAAAACCATGTTTTATACCTGTTATTCTACCGAATTTACTTCTCAAAATTTCTCTCTTATCCTTTTATTTTCTTTTTGTGAATACCCAAGCCTCTTTATTTTCTAAGAGAATTCAAATATATGTAAAAATTATTTATTTTATTCTGGGATTAACATACATGAAACCCAGATTACCTTTCTATGGGCTGAAAATGACATAATGATCATATTTTTAAGCACTTTTGAAATGTCATGATTTTGATATGAAACAAGTTTTTTATTCCCCATGGGTTATTTATGAAATATTTGATTATGATATATGTTTATCACATTAAATAATACATATGAAGGGTACAACCTAATAGAGTTTCAATTCATCGGGTAAAGAATTTAATCTCTAGTGATGACATGTTTTACGATACCTTGGTGAATAACCTTGGTAATTTTCATTTATGACACCTTGGTGATTAACCTTAGTGATATGATTATGAATGTATAAATTAAATGTTATAGCCACATTTCCATGTTATGATTCATATTCTTTTATTTATGATATTTTTATTTTTTCATTGCTCATGTCACAATGATATTCCTCATGTTCTTATTGATATTCTTCATGAATATATGTAAATTGTTTCCCTTACTGGGCCTTATGCTCACCCCTTTCATTTGATGTATGTCCCCATGATATGACATGTTGTAAATGTACTTAGGATGAACCCATGAATAATCCTTTGAAGTGGATCAAAATAATGTTTTATATCTTCATGCATTATGTTTCTGATTTCTAAGAAACTAAACTTTAAAAGATCATCTGTTTTGTACCATGTAATGAAAAGTTTATGTAATAAAAAGGTAGGATGCCATAGTTGGTATCAAAGGAAATTCTAGTTATTTGTGAAAATTAGGATTTGAAAACATTAGGAATAACTCTAGGTTCATGTTAAAATATATGAAAACATCATGGTATTTTGGTGAAGTGTTAAGTATGTGGTTTCTAAGAAAAGAAATCCCTGTCTAGATATAGAAAAGTGGATGTGGCTCTACCATAGATTTATCTAGGGGTAAAACCCAAAAATACTGCTTTGAGCTAGACCCGAATGAGAACTGGTGCATGGCAACTGACCTTGCTATACTCTTGGTTTGACACTCCCAGGAGATATGTTTGGTTAATCATAAGCTTTTTATGACCCATTATAAAGGATTTATAGAAAATGTAATTGTTGTTAACATAATTAAGAATGGTGTTTTAAGACATAAAATTTATTTAGAATTACAAGACTCTTAAAAGAAACACGTTTCTCACTAAAGTTTTATTCTTTTATAAAATGAAAGAAAATAGGAGGAACCATGTAAACAATGAGCGCAACAAACCATGCACCGATGGCCCTCCGATAGAGGAAAGAATAGAAAACTTCATGAGAATGATGAATCAACTAATTCGAGTCATGAATAATAATTTGAATCAAGTTGAGAGATTAAATTCACATCGAAGGGAACAACTTTCCATCCAATACTTCATGCATCAATGACCATCTTCTTTCAGTGGATCTACTAACCCATTGATTTTTAAATAATGGATAATCTCTATAGAAAATATATTTTCTATAATCTACTATTCAGAGTAAGATAAAGTCACCCTAGATGTTTACCACTTAGAGGGAGAAGTTGATCAGTGGTGGACACTGATTAAAAACATGAATCTAAGAAGGGAGATTGATGTTATGGAGTGGGAAGAGTTTAGGGGATCCTTTTTCAATAAATATTTCCCCTATTTGATGCAAATGATAATGGAGAAGTAATTCCTAGAGCTCATAAAAAATGAAAATGAATATGTGGGAAGCTATGAGATGAACTTTACAAGACTTTCTCGTTACACCTTTAGCTTTGTTATGGATCATAATGGAAAGGTTTATAGATTCTTTGATGGAATAAGGCCTAATATATGGAGTAATATAGCTAATCGAGACTATGAAAACAATGAGAAGATATTGTAGAGTGATATAAAGGTTGAACTGGAGTTCGTAGAGACACAATAGTCACATAAATTGAATGAAAAGAAGAGATATTTAGAGTCAAACTTAGGGAGGAACTTTGATCATAGATGAGGAGGAAAAAAAGTGAAACTTTTGACATGAAATAAATGTGGGAAGAAGCATTCAAGGAACTGTTTTCTTGGAAGTGAAAAATGTTACAAGTGTGGAATAGATGGATATTTTAAGAACCCGGATCTTAGTTTCAGGTGTGTCATTCTTTTTTCTGGAGTTTTTGAGAAAAATGAAGTTTCTGGAAATTTTTGAAGTACACGTCGTGTACTCTTTTCCCGCTCGAAGCCGTGTTCTGGCCGTGTCTGGGCCACACACACGGTGTGTAAGGGTGACGTGGAGGCCGATTTTGGCGGAGTACGGAAAGACCTAGTACATGACATGTACTCTAAAAGTACACACCGTGTACTTTTTTTTTTCATTAAATGGACCGGGGTCGCGCTTGATGCACAGAAAGGTCTTCTTCTAGGTTCCATTTGTCCGAGAGCAACCTGTACGACTGCAGATCTTCTCCAAGCCACTGTTCCTCCATCCGTTCTCCGTTTCGATCGCCGTCGATTCCGTTGGAACTGCAGCGGTGAGTCCTCCCTTCTCCCAGAGCCTTGTTTAGCAATTTCTATTCTTTCTCAAGTTATCATCAGTTGAAATTTTTGTGCGTTTTCGTAGATCTTCGCCGTTCTAACGAGAATCAATCTGCGTGGCTCAAGTATTTTGATCTCCTAGCATTCAGGTAGGTGGTTTGTGCCTTTCCGTAGGAAGTCTATGAATATTTTGTGCAAATTCCACCAATTCCCTTGAACGAGGAATTGTGGGTTTCCTATTTTTTCCCTGTTGTTTGTTTGCTTTTCTTGATTGCTTGAGTAGAGATCATTGTTTGTAAATTTGGATTTTATACTGTGTTCTTGTGCTTCGCCTTGCATGTTTTGCTTATTAGGCATTTTTCTAGTTGTCATGCCTAGTTGTAGGATAGTGGGGCTGTGGTACTGTTATGCTGTTGTGCCTTAGAATGATATCCAAGTAGTTCTTGAGGTTTACTTGGGATGATACGCGCGCACTGAGCATGTTTATTTCACACAGGACTGTGAGAACCTAGTGTAGTAGACCATAGAGAGAATGGACGTAAGGGCTTCTCCAGAGTGTCTTTTAATACGATGTGAGACCACAGGGGGAATTGATGATGAGTGTTTCCTCAGAGAGTCTGTAGTTCCTCGACGCGGACCACAGGGGGGATGAGATGTTGAGTACTTCCCCAGAGAGCCTTTAGTACGATACGATACTATAGAGGGAATTGATGGTGAGTGCTTCCTCAGAAAGTCTAATCTTAGCTGAACCAGAGGGGTGAGACTGAGTGTGCCTCCTAGAGGGTTGCTAGTACTGGTAGGTTAAACCATAGGGGTTAGGCTGTGAGAGCTACCCAGAGGGTTACATGTTTTCTACTTGTTTTTGGTTGTTCACTTGTGTACTTTATATGCTAGAACTGTGGATTGTATCTGCTGTGTGCTTTTCTGTTTACTGCTTCCTACACTTTTACTTGCCTTGTATTCATTGACTGTTAGGCACAGATTGACGCACACCTATCGTGGGGCGTGGAAAAAAAATATTTTATTTACCTAAGTATAGTAAAGCAGTTGATCCTAGGTAGTCTCCCGAAGAGGAGTGCACACAAAACAAGGTTGTCACTTTTTGTTGGTTTGCATAAAAAGGTTGATTTTAATTAATTTGAATGACTATGAGAGAAAAAAACAACAGAAATTGATTGATTTTAACAAATTATAAAGACGGTGATCGGATTGGGTTTGGCTAGACTTAGTGTTGTGCCACCATGGTTTCCAAATTTTATCTCTTCTTCTTCCTTAAACTGGTAAAAGAGATGTGATGAGAATTTTCCTTTCTAAAACCTTAGATTGGTCTATTCTCCTTCCAATGTGTTTAGGGTTATAAAAGGTCTCTTGATTAATTAGAGAAATCCTAGACCTAGAATTGTTGTTCCCTAATAAACCAAGATTTCGACATACAATCCTACACACGTGCTTGACAACCGTCGAGCAATCACCACCCAACCCTAATCATGTTCCACCGTATACAAATTAGAATTGGGTGGAGGGAGATGTGATCATCGACCAAAGCAATTTATAATTTCAGAATCAAAACCTTAACACAACCGCATTCGGAGTTTAATACTGAATTAATAATTGGAACCAAAAGAAGAAAGAAGAACAAATTTTATTCATTTCAAGAACAAAAACTCAAACACAACACATAGGTCTAGCCTCCCCTCTTTCCGATCACTCAAATGAAACTACCCCTCCATGGATGGGGTAAAAGAGATAATGTGGGAGATGAGATAAATTTTAAAATAAAATAAATAAAAGAAAAAGATGAGAAGTTCTTCTCCTTGGTGTCCCAGAAGGAATGGGATGGAGAGTCAGATGTTTTTTGAGGAGGAGGAGCTCTCCTCCTTTTATAGACAGATTTCTGTCCTCAGAATGTTGTCGCGTTTTGGACCCAATAAATGACCTCTTAATGCTTTTATCCCTTCTTCAATGTTGTTCATAATTGTCTTTTCCGTGTCTCCTCAAAATATCATCGGATTTGGACAAGTATTCCGAGAGTTATGGTCATTTTACTCTGATCATTTATTCTGTCCAGTCAGAATCTCCAAAACGTCAAACCCCTGATTAGGAAGATTTAATGGACCCTCAAACGGCCAAATCTCGCGGTGCTTCCTTAATAAAAGATTCTCCAAAACTCCTTTCTCGTCCACTCACCTAATTTTACAAGAGTTGGGCCCACAATGGATGAGTTATGGATCCCACACCAAAACTAGGCAGAACTGGAAACAGTTTTCTTGAGCCAACTTGTGAGATTCTTTTGAGCTTCCATATGGCCGATTCATCTTTTAGTCCAAAAATAGTAAATGAAGAACTTAATGTGTAAAATCTGGAAAAGAAAGAATTTTTCAATTTGGATCAATGTAGATAATGTTATGGCCAAACTACAGAAATAAGTTAAAACTGTTAAAAATCCAAAATGGCCAATTTTTACTATTCAGCTCAAAATAACACCAAAATCATAAAAATGAAATAATTCATCTTAGAGGAACGATTTTTTGAGTTTAAAACAGTGATATTAAATATAAATTAATTGAAAATATTTGCTCTATCAATTCCCCCACACTTAAACTATGCTTGTCCTCAAGCATAAAATCTCAACATGGAATTCAAAGGGCACCAATGTCACCAATATTTAAATTTCAAATGGAATAAAATAAAATGATTATCAATGTCCAATAAAATTTTCCAGTTCCACAAAAAATAACAATTTAATTTCCCATTTTTCAAATAAACAATCAATTCATTTATTTTACTTTTCCCCTTTGAAAAATAATGAAGCTTCTCCTTTCATTCATTCAAGCTTCTCAATTTATTATTATTAAACATGCAAAATCATGACCTAACTCACTTTTGAATCTTTTATCTCATCACTCATGATACAATTAATAGTGGAGTTATGCTCATATCATGAGAACATGCTCCTTACCCATAGGCTTGTAAAGTAACTACTTTCTCCACTTTGTAAAGACAAAACACACATAAAATCATGAGGACTTGCAATAAAGGTTCAAATGACTCTATGTCTTAAGGTTGGTGGGTAAATGATTGAAATAATTTAAGGCCAGAAGTAGGAGGTTTGACACTTATGTAAAATGCATGATTAATCAAGTGAAAACACAAGATGAACCTCACTCAAATCCCCTTGAAATGTGAATCACAACACCACTCCCCTTTCAATGACATGGGTCATGAGTCAATAAATGATTACAAAGAATGATATCATCCAAGTTCTCCCTATATTTTTGTAAAGCTCCAGAAAGGCACAACTTTATTTTCCTTTTTTTGTAAATCTCCAGAAAGGCACAGCTTTATTTTGAATTTTTTTTCTTTTTTTATGGAGAACCGAATGAAATGAAAGAAGCATAATAAAATGATGACTCATGCCCAATTTTCTAATAATACATTGCCCAAAATGACGACACACACATTACACCACCCAAAAATGATACATATCCCAAGGAACGCACACGAAAGGCCCTTCCCCCACACTCAAACTTGAAATAACCATGCAAAAATACTAAAAGTGCGGGTAGGTAAGGAAAAATTGGATTGTAATGTGGCTTAAACCTATAAGGAAATTCATGGAATCTAAGGGCTTACGAAGGATAAATGTAAAGGTGGGTCTTAAGATAAAATGTGGCTAGCCAAAGAGATGCCTCAATCATTTTAAATGTGGTTTTGTACAGTCATAGCTTTGACAAGTTTCAATACAAGTTCTAGCAGGTGGCATGTCCCAAGATCACTCAAGAAATATGTTCAAGATAAAATAGGAAATATTTGGTCTAGAAATCCTCTCAGGAATGAGAATATGATATTGGAAAATCACTTATGGCATGATTAATAATAACAAATTAATTCACATGAATTTCAGAAATTCAAAGAATGAAAAATGGAAGGGAAATTTCATTTACATGAATCAATTAATTCCCTTAAATCATGAGTCCTTATTTCAATATCCTTGATTCACTTTAATCATCCAATTATCCATTTTAATCATTAAATCTCATTAACATTGAAATCTAAAACATAGAATCACTGGATTTCTATGAAACTCATGTCTCCTAGAGAAGTCAAGTAAAACACGAATTCAAGCATGGGCATGCATTTTTTTATTAATTCTTTAAAAGACTAAAAATGTAGGGAATAAAGTTGGATAATATAGAATTGAAACTCATACTCCCCTGTCAAATGGATCCTTTTCTTCATGACTTATAATCCCACTACAACCTCTTCATTAATGGACCTGAAAAAAAATGAAAACAATTGATAGTGCAGGCCTCTTCAATCATGCTGGTAAATGACTAAGAAGACAAGTGGAAAATGGGGGAAAATGCTGGTTGCCTCCTGGTAGCGCCTTTGTTTAATTTCGTTGGCTCGACAAAAAAAAAACAAAACAAAAATTAAATTTTTTGAAAAATCTCCTGGACTACAAGATTCCCTCCCCCACACTTAATTGATGCAGTGTCCTCAATGCATGTAAATGGAATTTTTTATGTATGTTTCAAAAAGATGGAGTTACTGCATTTAATTAAGTGTAAAGGAATGATACAACCTGGTAGGTGTTCATTTGTATTCAGGGTGAAGGATTGTGATCTCCACCACTGGTTCTTGAGGTACGGTCCCATGGAACTTCTTTAGCCTCTGCCCATTTATAGTGAATGGGTTTCCTCCTCCTTCCTTTTGAATCTGCACAGCACCAAAGGGATATACATGAATAACAGTAAAGGGGCCTTCCCATCTGGAACGAAGTTTACCTGGCATAAGCTTAAGTTTGGATTTGAAGAGTAACACGTGATCTCCAGGGTTGAAGGTTCTTGATTGAATTATCTTGTCATGGGCCATCCTTGTTCTCTCTTTATAGATCATTGAGTTTTCAAAAGATTCCCTTCTAATTTCCTCTAACTCCTACAACTGAAATCTTATTTCTTTCCTAGCTTTCTCAAGGTCCAGATTCATCTCTCTGACCGCCCAGTAGGCTCTATGCTCCAACTCCACAGGAAGGTGGCAACTCTTTCCATAGATCAATCTATAGGGACTCATCCTTATCGGTGTTTTGTAGGCCGTTCTGTATGCCCATAATGTATCATCTAACTTTTGGCTCCAGTCCTTCCAGTTGGGTTTAACAGTCTTCTCCAGAATGGCCTTGATTTCTCTATTAGAGACTTCTGCTTGGACATTTGTTTGGGGATGGTATGGGGTAGATGTTCTATGATGCACCCCATAATTCTTCAGCAATGCATCCATTTTCCTATTGCAGAAATGAGTTCCCTGATCATTGATGATTGCTCGTGGCACACCAAACCTATAGAAAATGTTAGCCCTAACAAAATCACAAACAACTTTTGCATCATCAGTTCTGTTTGCTTTTGCTTCCACCCATTTTGAAACATAGTATACAACCAAAAGAATATATGAATTTCCAAATGACATTGGGAATGGTCCCATGAAATCTATGCCCCAAAATTCAAAAATTTCACAAAAGGTTATTGGTTTTTGTGGCATTTCATGTCGTTTGGATATGTTACCCAAAAATTGGCATTTTTAACATCTTTTACAAAATTCATATGCATCATTGAATAAGGTGGGCCAGTAGAGTCCAGATTCTAAAACTTTTCAGGTAGTCCTCTGAGGTCCAAAGTGGCCTCCACAAGATAATTTATGAAAAAATTCAAACACTGATTCAATTTCACTTCTTGTCAAGAATCTTCTTATGATTTGATCATTACAAATTTTCCACAGAAACAGATCTTCCCAAATGTAAAATCTTGATTCAGATTTAAGATTATGTTGTTGATGAGAGCTTAGATGAGAGGGTACCTGAGATGTTACCAAATAGTTGACAATGTTGGCATACCATGGTACTTCACTGTTGATGATGTAGAGTTTTTCTCCAGGAAGCTCATCATTAAGTGGGTTCTGCTTTGGTATTTCTGTTTTAGCGGTGTGGGGTAGTCGACTCAGATGATCAGCCACTTGATTTTCAGTCCCCTTCTTATCTTTGATTTCCAAATTGAACTCTTGTAAGAGTAGCATCCATCTCACCAACCATGGTTTAGCATCCGCCTTTTTCATTAAGTACCTAAGAGCTGCATGATCAGAAAAAACAACAACTTTAGTACCCAGAAGATATGATCAGAATTTATCTAGTGCAAAAACGACTGCAAGGAACTCCTTCTCTGTGGTTGTGTAATTTATTTGTGTTTATTCTAAGGTCCTTGATGCGTAGGAGATGACTTGAGGCTTGCTGTCAATTCTCTGTGATAGAGTGGCTCCCACTACTTGGTTGGATGCATCACAAAGTATCTCGAAAGGGTAATCCCAATTGGGTGGCTGCATTATTGGTGGTGTTATCAGCCTTTCCTTTAATTCATCAAATGATTCCCTACATGCACAATCAAAATTAATGTTAGCATCCTTTAAAATTAATCTTGAGAGAGGGAGAGGAATCTTACTGAAATCCTTGATGAGTCATCTATAAAATCCTGCATGCCCTAAAAAGGATCTAACATGTTTGAAACAAGTTGGATATGGCAAGGAATTTATTACATAAAATTTTGATTTATCAACCTCAATCCCATTTTTTGAAATTATGTGCCCCAACACTATCCCTTTTTCAACCATGAAATGACCTTTTTTGAAATTTAAGACAAGGTTCTTTTCAATGCATGTTTTCAAAACTTTTTCCAAATTTCCCAAGCAATGATCAAATGAATTTCCAAAAATTGTGAAATCATCAAGAAACACCTCCAAGCAATCCTCAATGTGGTCCGAGAAAATACTCACCATACACCGTTGAAATGTACCTGGGGCATTGCATAACCCGAAAGACATCCTTTTGTAGGCGAATGTTCCAAAAGGGAAGGTGAAGGTTGTCTTCTCCTGGTCTTCTGGTACAATTGGTACCTGAAAATATCTAGAGAATCCATCTAAAAAACAGTAATGAGTATTTCCAGCTAACCTTTCAAGCATCTGATCAATGAATGGAATAGGAAAGTGATCTTTTCTGGTAACTTGATTTAGCTTCCTATAATCTATACACACTCTCCAGCTGTTTTGTATTCTCATGGGGATCAGTTCATTTCTTTCATTTGTAACAGTGGTCAGGCCAGTTTTCTTGGGGACTACATGAATTGGGATGACCCATTGAGAATCAGAGATTGGGTAAATGATATCAGCTGCTAATAATTTCTCAATCTCTTTCTTAACGACCTCCATGATTGTGGGATTGAGTCTTCTTTGAGGTTGTCTAACTGGCCGAGATTCACTTTCTAAAAATATCCTGTGAGAGCATACCTTAGGGTTGATTCCAGGAATATCACCTAAACTCCATCCTACAGCTTTTACATTCCTTATGAGAAGGTCAATCAATGTTTGTTCTTGTGAATGGGATAGGTTATTGGCAATGATTACTGGAAATTTCTCTCCTTCCATTAGGTAAGCATACTTCAAGTCACATGTCAAAGGCTTCATCTCTAAACATGGGGGTTGTTCAAGGGATGATATTGCATTTAGGTTTCCTACTTCTAATGTTGAATTCTCGGGAATAATCTCACTTCCTTTTAACAAATCATCGAAAAAATCAGATTTTACCTCATCCTCCAACATGATATCAGAATTTTCAGGTTCATGGGAGTTATAAAATTCAAATGAAGAGTGTTATCCCACAGATAAAAAGTCATGAAGCATACCTGAGTCTTCAATTGGTTCTATACCTTCATCATGGGAGATTGCATAAAGTGAGTGATTGCTGGATGGGTGTTTCATCGTATCAAGAATATTGAAGTGTACCGTACTATCTCCGAGCTCCATGGTGAGTGTTCCTTTATGCACGTTGATGATTGTCCTTGCTGTTTTCAGGAATGGTCTCCCTAGGATGATGGGAGATTGAGATGGTACTCGGTCTTCCTCCATGGTAAGGACATAAAAGTCTGTTGGAAAGATTAATCCTCTCACTCCTACAAGTACATCTTCAACGACTCCAGATGAGAAAATGGTGGATCTATTTGCTAATTGTACCACCACCCGAGTTGATTTTAGTTCTCTGATCTGCAAAGATGAAAACACAGAGTGAGGCATCACATTTATCGAAGCTCCAAGATCACATAGTGCATCAGTAAAATTTAATGAACCGATAGTGCAGGGAATAGAGAAAGTCCCTGGATCTTGACATTTTTGCGGTATCGGTGGTGTGATCAATGCTGAGACACTTCTTCCTAAGTTGATTCTTTCATTTCCATCAAACCTCTTTCTTTTAGTACATAGCTCCTTCAGAAATTTTGCATATTTAGGGATTTGCCTGATTGCATCTAGTAGTGGAATGTTAATCTCAATTTTTTGAAATGTTTCCTGAATTTCCCGTTGAAGTCGTTCTTCTTCTCCCTTATTTGACTCAACCAATGTTGATGGGAATGGTGCTGGAATATCCTTTTTCTCCCTTTGTTGTTTCTGCAATGGTGTTTCTAGTCTTTCTTTCTTGAACCTTGTTCTTTCTACTTTGTTGTTGACTCCATCTTTTGGTTGGACAGGATGAGCTTCAGCAGGTTCCCTAGATTCATCCTCCTCATATTGTTCTGGTGGTTTGAGCTCCTTCCCGCTTCGGGTTGTTATTGCACTAACATTCTCCTTTGGATTGGGAATTTTTTGTGCAGGAAGCTTTCCTTGGTTCTTGGTGAGAGCATCCATAATGCTTGAAAATTGATCAGCTAGCTTGTCCATCTTATCTTCTATTCCCTCAACTCCTGTCTTCAGTTGTTGGTCTTTATTTGTCGGTGCACTTGTCGATGGTTGCTCATAATTCTTCCGCTGCAAAGGTGGTGGTTGAAAAGTTTGTTGTTGTTGGAAGGGCTTCTGATAAGGTTGTTGGAATGTTATCGGGTTCTGATATTGCTACTGAAAAGGTGCTCTGGCTTGGTTCTATTGAAACCCATACCCTGGTTGGGTTTGCAGTTGGTATTGCCTTTGTTGATAGGCTGCAGCACAACTTTCTGTCCCCTTCACTTCTGGACATTGATCAGTGTAATGAGAATTAGAAGAGCATAAACCACATACCTGATTTGGTCCTTGTTGTTCCTTCACATGGTTCACAGCTATTTGTCACACCAACCTGGCGAGTTCACCCATTTCATTCCTAATTAAATCTACAGAATCATGTGTTCTTACCTCATGGATTCCTCTGGTGATCGTACCTCGAGTGCCAAACTGCTGTGAATTTTGTGCAATCTTTTCAATCAGAATTCGTATATCTGCAGGTGATTTATCAATGAGGGATCCTCCTGACGAGGCATCTAGTAGATTCCTATCATTGTCAAGCAATCCTTGGTAGAAGAAAACAAGGAATTGGTCCTCTTCTATTTCTTGGTGTGGACAACTTGCACAAAGCTTCTTAAAACGATCCCAGTATTCGTAGAGTGTTTCTCCAGTTGATTGATGGATGACATAAATCTCTTTATTTATTGCAGTGCTCCTAGATGTTGGGAAGAATATTTGTAGAAATCATTTTTTTAGATCTTCCCAGTCACTGATCTCCCTCGGTTGTAGATTGTACAACCATTCCTTTACTGCTCCCTCTAGTGAGAAGGGGAAAGCCCTCCACTTCACATGCTCTTCCGCGACTGCTCGAGGTTTGAAGCTGGAGAAGACATAGGTAAATTCTTGAATATGTCGATTCAGGTCTTCACCTGCAAGACCATGAAATTTAGGAAGCACTTGGATCATGTTAATTCGCAATTCAAAATCATTTTCTAAGGCAGGAATTGCAAGTTGATAATTTTGATTGACAAATTGAGGTGCACAGATGTCACGTAGGGTTCGATTGGTATTTACAGCCATTATTAAAGGTTCAAAGTCTTCACTCAAGGTATCACTTGAATTGGTGAGATTGATTTATTCAAAATCTTTGGGAAGATTTTGATTTTTAAATTTGGTCATTGTGCGCTCAATTTCTGGATCGAATTCTAATAAATTGCTATTTGAACTACGGGTCATTCAAAAGAGATTTTTTTTAAAAAAAAAAGCTTTGAGGCACTGCCTCCCCGGCAACGGCGCCAAGTTTGATGCACGCCTGTCGTGGGGCGTGGAAAAACAATATTTTATTTACCTAAGTATAGTAAACCAGTTGATCCTAGGTAGTCTCCCGAAGAGGAGTGCACACAAAACAAGGTTGTCACTTTTTGTTGGTTTTCGTAAAGAGGTTGGTTTTAATTAATTTGAATGAATATGAGAGAAAAAAACAACAGAAATTGATTGATTTTAACAAATTATAAACATGGTGATCGGATTGGGTTTGGCTAGACTTAGTGTTGTGCCATCATGGTTTCCAAATTTTATCTCTTCTTCTTCCTTAAACTGGTAAAAGAGATGTGATGAGAATTTTCCTTTCTAAAACCTTAGATTGTTCTATCCTCCTTCCAATGTGTTTAGGGTTGTAGAAGGTCTCTTGATTAATTAGAGCAATCCAAGACCTGGAATTGTTGTTCCCTAATAAACCAAGATTTCGACATACAATCCTACACACGTGCTTGACAACCGTCGAGCAATCACCACCCAACCCTAATCATGTTCCACCGTATACAGATTAGAATTGGGTGGAGGGAGATGTGATCATCGACCAAAGAAATTTATAATTTCAGAATCAAAACCTTAACACAACCGCATTAGGAATTTAATACTGAATTAAGAATTGGAACCAGAATAAGAAAGAAGAACAAATTTTATTCATTTCAAGCACAAAAACTCAAACACAACACATAGGTCCAGCCTCCGCTCTTTCCGATCACTCAAATGAAACTAACCCTCCATGGATGGGGTAAGAGAGATAATGCGGGAGAGGAGATAAATTTTAAAATAAAATAAATAGAAGAAAAATCTGATAAGTTCTTCTCCTTGGTGTCCTAGAAGGAATGGGATGGAGAGTCAGATGTTTTTTGAGGAGGAGGAGCTCTCCTCCTTTTATAGCCAGATTTCTGTCCTCCAAATGTTGTCGCGTTTTGGACCCAATAAATGACCTCTTCACGCGTTTATCCCTTATTAAATGTTATTCATAATTGTCTTGTACGTGTTCCCTCAAAATATCATCGGATTTGGACAGGTATTCCGAGAGTTATGGCCATTTTACTCTGATCATTTATTATGTCCATTCAGAATATCCAAAACGCCAAACCCCGGATTAGGAAGCTTTAATGGACCATCAAACGACCGAATCCCGTAGTGATTCCTTAATAAAAGATGCTCCAAAACTCCTTTCTTGTCCACCCACATAATTTTATAAGAGTTGGTCCCACAATGGATGAGTTATGGATCCCACACCAAAACTAGGCAGAAATGGAAACAGTTTTCTTGAGCCAACTTGTGAGCTTCTTTTGAGCTTCCATATGGCCGATTCAGCTTTTAGTCCAAAAATAGTAAATGAATACCTGGATGTTTAGAATCTGGAAAAGAAATAATTTTTCAATTTGGATCAATTTAGATAATGTTATGGCCAAACTAACGAAATAAGTTAAAACTGTTAAAAATCCAAAATGGCCAATTTTTACTATTCAGCTCAAAATAACACCAAAATCATAAAAATGAAACAATTAATCTTAGAGGAAAGCTTTTGTGAGTTTAAAAAAGTGATATTAAATATAAATTAATTGAAAATATTTGCTCTATCATAGATCTTTGGGTGATTTCCTACTGGGATTGTATCACACACCCTATTTGGGCCATGCTTTTGGGCTCAAGCAGATTATATTGTTGCAGGTATAGATAAGGGAAAGTGCCATTATACTTCAGGTTCTTGATTACTGTGGAGCTGGAGAGCATGGGACCAAGCTGAGGCCTGCGATGCTGAGGAGTCGCTCATCTGTTTTTCTTTTGTACTTTGGCTTAGTACTGTATTCAACATTGTGACTTGTTTGGCTGTTTTCCTAGACATATATGTATCATGCATCATTACATATATTCCTGCTCCAGTTTTTTATTTGTCAGTCTTTCGCTGTTCATTGTTTACTCATGTATGTATGTCTACTGATTCTACTATTGTTGTTATTTTTTTTTCTTTTCCACTGTGTACTCTTCCAATGAGGGCATAGTTTCCCCACTATCACACCCAAGACCCTCGCTGCTAGTCGAAAACCTCTGGAATTTGGAGAAATGCACTTGAGGCCATGTAACCAACCGGGTATGGGGTGCCTCTGGGTGGATTCCGGAACCGGGACGTTACAAAGTGGTATCAGAGGGTGTTCTTTTCTCTTGACTTGCTGTTTGGAGCCTTTATCCAGGGATAAGATGGATTCATTACTTGGTGTTAAGCTATGCCCGGGAGTAGCTAACCCGTGTACAGGTAAAATCCATACTACCTCGTTTATTGCAGTTTTCTGGTTTTGAGATTTACAGTTGATATGATTTTACCTAGAGTGATTCTGATGTCCTGTGTTGTTGTTGTTTTGCTATTGCAATTCTATTTCTGTCGCAACCCGATGAGATGAGGGTATGCCATCTCATGCATCATATAGACACTTGTTAGAAATAAAATTCCATGCATTCTTTCCATGCCATCTAGGGTGCATTAGAGATTTCATGTTGTTGTGATAGACTTGTGTAGATTTTGCATGCTATTGTGATAGATGCTTTGATAGAATCTCTGCTGCTTGATAGAGGACTGTTTGTATTGTACTTTGCTTGAATGAATTCCAAATTTTGGTTCTTGAGGTGTTATGGGACCTCTTGAATTGGAAATTGGTGGATCATTGACCTGTTTTTCTTTGTATATGACTGTATTGGATGCCGAACTTTGATTCGCGGGGAGTATGGGCCCTCACAGATCAGAATTTGGCACCATCATGCGTTATTTTCACTATTTTATGGGCTTCAGTGTAGTTTCAGAGCTACTGCCCAGAAAAACCCAGAATACACGGCGTGTACTTTATATATACACGCTGTGTAGTTTTAAACTATGTTCTTGACTGTGTGAGAAGAAACACAGGTTGTGAAAATCGCCTGGAACACGACGTGTATGGTAGGTACACGCCGTGTAGTAGTGAGTGTGTACCTGGCCGTGTAACTAACAACACGGGCCGAGGAAGCTCAAGTAGAACATGCCGTGTTGGATAGCAACACTCTGTGTAGTCTTGTTCTAGGTACCCAGCCGTGTCACGGGCAACACAGGTCGGTGTTATCTTCTTCTATACACGTCGTGTTTGTTCGGAACACGCTGTGTAAGGGTCAGCTGTGTACTTGGTCGTGTCGCCAACAACACGGGTCAGTGTTATCTTCTTCCATACATGCCGTGTTTATTCAGAACATGCCGTGTAAGGTTCAACCATGTACTTGGACGTGTCTCCAACAACACAGGTTGGGAAAAATATTCAAGTACACGCCGTGTATATTCGGAACACGCCGTGTAGTCTCAGCCGTGTAGCCGGCTGTGTAGCTAGCAACACGGGTTATTGAAACTGTGTCTACTACACGCCGTTTCCACCAGGCACACGCCATGTAGTCTCAGTTTAAGAAGACCATGTGGGTTATCCATGCAAGGAGACACGAGTAGGGAAACAGAGTTAAGTACACACCGTGTAGATTTTATACACACTATGTAGTCTTGTTTTGTAAATCTTGTGTGTTTCCTTCTCCTGTTTTCATTTTTTACTCCTTTTTTCTCTGTACTTGTTTTTCTAATCTAAGGTATGCTTTTTACCTTTCAGATCTATGCCTCCGAGACATCCTCTGGTTGTACGTCAGTTGTCAGGCAGTGATCAGACGCCATATATGGCTGATCAGGGACTTCCTGCCGATCCTCCGGTCAGGCCAGCCTTGACACCGGCTGTCATACCAGTTGTAGACACTGATGCGCAGTTCAGGGAAGGTTTTAGGAGGATGATGTAGACCTTTCAGGGAGCACCACCTCCTGCCATGTCTATGGCAGACTTGACGCGGGTTTTCCAGCAGCAGCATCCTCCTACTTTCTCGAGGGAAGGAGGACCACAAGCTGCAGATTCATGGCTGGAAGCCATGCTGACTATCTTTGAGCATCTGGAAACACCTCCAGAGAGGCGGGTCAATATCTCTACCTACATTCTAAGAGACTCCGCCAATAGGCGGTGGGATACGATCTCACAGGTGGGTCATCAGCAGGTTATGGCTTGGGAGGAGTTCTAGCGCGTGTTTTACGACTACTTCTACCCGAAGACCCTGAGGGCCGACTGATCCTGAGAGTTCATGAGCTTAGAGTAGGGTACTCATTCTGTTATGGAGTACTCCTCTCATTTCACCGAGCTGCATCATTTCACACCCCTCCGGGGTGGGGACAGGATGTTCTTAGCGAGGAAGTTTGAGGATGGTCTCAGGTAGTAGATCTGCTCGCAGGTGAATCTCTTCCAGTTGACTTCCATCACTTCCATCGTCAATCAGGAACTGATTGTGGAGCGCAATCTGAGAGACTCTGGAGCTGCAAGCTAGGGCGGTTCTGCTTCCAGAGATAGTATTCCTCTAGATGACAACAATAAGCGATGTAGGGAGTCTACGCGTGGTGATCCGAGGAAGCGAGATGCATCATCAGGCAGCCAAGTGATATGATACCAGTGTGGATGATCAAGGCACACGAGGCCACAGTGCTAGAGAGACCCAGTGGAGTGCCGATCTTGTGGCAAGATGGGTCACCTTCAGCATTTCTACTAGGTTTTATCACCAGTTTCTAGTGATGGGGGGTTCTTCCATTACTCCTCATTCAAGAGCAGCACCACCAGTTTCACACCAGTCGGGGAACTAGAGTTCTTCCGGCCGTTCGGGCTGAGGTGGAGGTCGAGGCCGTGACAGTCGGTCACCGGTCCTTTAGAACCAACAGGGAGGTTCAGCTCAGAGTGGTCACGCAGGGTCACAGGGCCATGGGTCAGGACATACCGTTGTGGTGGAGCATACCTACCAGGAGAAGGATCCCAGACCTTCTACTGTTCGAGGTACGATTTTAGTAGCCTCAGTTTTATCTTCAGCTCTTTTCGATACTGGTGCTACACATAGCTTTATCTCTGTTGCTATCATAGAGAGCCTTGGGCTCTGTATCTTTTCTTCTGCTGACTCGTTCACACTAGACACACCTTTGGGAATAAGGAAATCTAGTGTACGTCAGTGTAGAGAGTGCCCTCTCGAGGTTGCAGGGTATCATTTCTTATGGGATATCTACGTCCTAGAGATGACAGGCTATGATGTCATTCTCGGGATGGATTGGTTGGTTCCCTTCTAGGAAGTCATCGACTGTTATTGCCGTAGGGTGAGTTTCATCTCACCAGAGGGTGAATCTTTTCTTCATAGAGGTGAATGGGATGTCCGGGAGAGTCGGGCAGGACTCGAGCATCATGGGCTAGGAAGGGTGACAGACCAGATTTCTAGTCTTTATCTGGATGACCAGGGGACTTCACAGTTGGACTTTCCTCCAGTGGTGGATCATTTTAGGGATGTCTTTCTAGAGGACTTTTCAGGTTTGCCTCCGGAGCGTGAGGTAGACTTCTCGATTGAGCTCGTCCCAGGAGCGACACCAGTGTCCATTCCTCCTTATAGGATGGATACACCTGAGTTATAGGATATCAATAAGTAGTTGGAGGAGTTGCAGGAAAAGGGTTTCATCCAACCCCGTACTTCTCCTTGGGGTTCGCCTACCCTGTTTTCAAATAAGGCAGATGGTACCCTTCGACTTTTTGTGGATTATTGGAAGCTGAACCAGTTGACGGTCAAGAACCAATATCCCTTGCCAAGGATCGATGACCTCTTTGATCAGATTCGAGGAGCTCGAGTGTTCTCGAAGATTGAATTGAGGTCCCTTTATCATCAGTTGTATGTTATACCATCAGATATACCTCTGACAGCCTTCAGGAGAAGGTATGGTCTATATGAGTATACAATCATTCCTTTCGGTCTCACGAACACGCCTGTAGTTTTCATGGAACTGATGAACTGAGTGTTCAATCCTTACTTGGACTCCTTCTTCATGGTCTTCGTGGATGATATCTTAGTGTACTCTCACACTCGACACGACCATGCCACACATCTCAAGATCATTCTGAGTACACTGAGAGAGCATCAGATTTACGCTAAACTCTCAAAGTGACACTTTTGGATGGATCAGATTCACTTCTTGGGTCATGTCATCTCAGAGGCAGGAGTATCCGTGGACCTAGAGAAAGTGAGAGCTATAGTTTCCTGGGAGCATCTGAAGAACGTTTTTGAGGTACAGAGTTTCCTAGGGCTGGCTGGATACTACATACACTTCATTCGGGACTTCTCATGCCTAGTATCACCATTGACAGGTCTGACCAAGAATGGGGTGAAGTTCTTATGGTTAGATTCTTGTGAGTCAGCCTTTCAAGAGCTGAAGGGAAGATTGACGTCGACACCGATACTAGTCTTGCCAGAGCCAGGAAAGATCTACACTGTTTATTGCGATGCTTCAAGTATCGGGCTGGGTGCTGTGCTTATGCAGGGAGATGGAGTCGTTGCGTACGGGTCTCAGCAGTTGAGGCCACATGAGAGGAACTACCCAACGCACGATTTGGAGTTGGTAGCCGTTGTTCATGCCTTACTCTGTTGGAGACATTACCTTATGGGAGAGCACTTTGTGGTTTTCACTGACCACAAGAGTCTCAAGTACATCTTCAATCAGCATAATCTGAATCTGAGACAACACAGGTGGGTCGAGTATCTTCAGTATTTTGATTTCAAGCTTGCCTATATGCTGGGAAAGGGCAACATAGTGGCAGATGCGTTGAGTAGGAGAACTCAGTTTTAGGTAGTTCAGGAGGCCAGCAGCGAGTGGCAGCTTATGGATTTGTTCTCTGAGATGCATCTGGAGGTGCACAACAGACAGGGACAAAATTTTCTATCTTCTGTAGCTGTTACCTCTACATTACTTGATCGGGTACGGATGAGGCAACTATCAGAATCAGAAGGCTTAGTCCTGTGGGAGAGTGTGTCAGGAGAGGACCCTCTTCCTGGATGGACAGTGGACGAGGATGAGATCTTGCATTTCTAGGGACGCGTATGGGTGCCAGCAGACATACGCGAGGAGCTGATGCAGGATTTTCATTCCTCAGTTTGGACAGTTCATCCTGGTGTCACCAAGATGTATCAGGATCTACACTACCAGTACTGGTGGCCAGGTATGAAGAAAGATGTTGCTGGTTTTGTCATGAGATGTTCTACTTGTTAGCAGGTGAAGGCAGAGCATCAGCGACCAACAGAGCTTTTACAGGAGTTACCCATTCCAAAGTGGAAGTGGAACGATGTCACGATGGACTTTGTGACTGGGTTTCCGAGGTCACCTCGGGGGAACGATTCTGTTTGGGTTGTCGTCGACAGACTCATGAATGTCACACACTTCTTGCTGATCAAGGAGACCTTCAGTGTTGATGATCTGGGATGGTTGTACATCCGAGAGATTGTATTTTTGCATGGAGTTCCACACTCCATTGTTTCAGATAGGTATGTGCGATTTACTTCTCGGTTCTGGCAGGGACTTCATAAGTCTTTGGGTACACAAGTACTTTTGAGTACAACATACCATCCCCAGACTGATGTCCAGTCCGAGCGCACGATCCAGGTGCTTGAGGATATGCTCCAAGATTTCATTCTAGACTTCGGCGGTTCCTAGAAGAAGCATATACCTCTTGTGAAGTTTGCCTACAAGAACAGCTTTTTGGCGACCATTCAGATGACACCATATGAGGCTCTGTACGGTAGGTCGTGTCGATCACCCTTATGCTAGCTGGAGGCAGGAGAGGCAGCTTTGTGGGGACCTCATCTTGTTCAGGAGACCTCTGAGCAGATAGAGTTGATTCAGAAGAGGATGACTACAACACAGTCTTGGAAGAAGTCTTATACTGATCAGTGGAGATGACCTCTGGAGTTTGAGGTCGGGGATCAGGTTTTCCTACGTGTCGCACCGAGGTTGGGACACAAGAGGATTCAGAGACAGGGTAAGCTTTCACCGCGGTACGTCAGGCCGTTTGAGGTTTTGGAGAGAGTTGGGCCGGTCGCCTATCGGTTTCAGCTACCCCAAAGGTATTGGGCCATGCATGAAATCATCTACGTCTCTCATCTCCGACGTTACTTTTTAGACCCGTCTCATGTATTTCAGCCCGAGGAGGTTGATCTCGAAACAGATGCATCGTTTGAGGAGCATCCCATCCAGATTGTCGATCGCAGTACGAAGGTTCTCCATGGGCGATCTTTCCCTCTTGTATGGGTGCTATGGCAGCATGGGTGAGTACAGGACGAGACCTAGGAGAGGGAGGCCGATGTACGATCGCAGTGGCCAGAGCTGTTCATGGGTTCTTCTTCTATGCCTCGCTAGGGAAATTAGGAGATGAATTTCTTTAAGGGGGGAAGTTTGTAAGAACTCGGATCTTCGTTTCAGGTATGTCCTTATTTTTTCTGGAGTTTTTGAGAAAAATGGAGTTTCTAGAAATTTTTGAAGTACATGCCATGTAATTTTTGAGTACACACCGTGTACTCTTTTCCCGCTCAAAGCCGTGTTCTGGCCATGTCCGGGCCACACACACAGTGTGTAAGGGTGACGTGGAGGCCGATTTTGGCAGAGTATGGAAAGACCTAGTACACGCCATGTACTCTAAAAGTACATGCCATGTACTTTCTTTATTTTCATTAAACGGACCAGGGTCTCGCCTGACACACAGAAAGGTCTTCTTCTAGGTTCCGTTCGTCTGAGAGCGACCCGTACGACCGCAGATCTTCTCTGAGCCACCGTTCCTCCGTCCGTTCTCCATTTAGATCTCCATCAATTGCGTTGGAACCATAGCGGTGAGTCCTCCCTTATCATAGAGCCTTGTTTACCAATTTATCTTATTTCTCAATTTATCGTCGGTTGAACTTTTTGTGCGTTTTAGTTTATCTTCACCGTTCTAAGGAGAATCAATCTGCGTGGCTCAAGTATTTTGATCTCCTAGAATCCAGGTAGGTGGTTTTTTCCTTTACGTAGGAAGTCTATGAATATTTTGTGCAAATTCCACCAATTCCCTTGAACAGGGAATTGTGGGTTTCTTGTTTTGTCCCTGTTGTTTGTCTGCTTTGCTTGATTGCCATTGTTTGTAAATTTGGATTTTATACTGTGTTCTTGTGATTCGCCTTGCATGTTTTTCTTATTAGGCATTTTTCTAGTTGCCATGCCTAGTTATAGGATAGTGGGGTTGTGGTACTGTTATGCTGTTGTTCCTTATAATGATATCCAAGTAGTTCTTGAGGTTTACTTGGGATGATACGCGCGTGCTAAGCATGTTTATTTTACACAGGACTGTGAGAACCTAGTGTAGTAGACCATAGGGAGAATAGACGTAAGGGCTTCTCCAGAGTGTCTTTTAATATGATGCGAGACCATATGGGGAATTTACGATGAGTGATTCCTTAGAGAGTCTGTAGTTCCGACGCGGGCCACAAGGGGGATGAGACATTGAGTGATTCCCCAGAGAGCCTTTAGTACAATACGAGACTATAGGGGGAATTGACGGTGAGTGCTTCCTCATAAATTCTAATATTAGCTGAACCAGAGGGGTGGGACTGAGTGTGCCTCCTAGAGGGTTGCTAGTACTGGTAGGTTCAACCATAAGGGTTAGGCTGTGAGAGCTACCCCGGGGGTTACCTGTTTTCTACTTGTTGTTGGTTGTTCACTTGTGTACTTTATATGCTAGAACTATGGATTATAGGTGCTGTGTGATTTTCTATTTACTGCATCCTGCACTTTTACTTGCCTTGTATTAATTGACTGTTAGACACAAATCTTTGGGTGATTGCCTACTGGGATTGTATCTCACACCCTATTTGGGCCATGATTTTGGGCCCAAGCAGATTATATTGTTGCAGGTATAGATAAGGGAAACCGCCCTTCTACTTTAGGTTCTTGATTACTATGGAGCTAGAGAGCATGGGACCAAGCCGAGGCTTGCGATGCTGAGGAGTCGCTCATCTGTTTTTCTTTTGTACTTTGGCTTAGTACTGTATTCATCATTGTGACTTGTTTGGATGTTTTCCTAGACATATATGTATCATGCATCATTACATATATTCATGCTATAGTTGTTTATTTGTCAGTTGTAGAGGCCGAAAAAGTCCGTAACTCCCGAAGGAAGTTTCGAAGCGACGAAGCGAAGTCATATTCAGAGTGAGAGGCCTGATCCGGAGGCCCGGGAAGCAGTGCTCGAAATAAAGGAGGATTTGCGCGAAATAATGTTGTGCGCGTGAAGTATCCCCGAGATTCACGTAATCGAGCCGATGAGGCGCGCAATATTTGCGCGCCCCGGTTCTGTGATTCGAGATTTTGCGCGCCGACTGCTCCCGACGCGGAAGATTGTGCGCGCCTCCTGGATTCCGTGCCGGCTGGGGCCTATAAATAGAAGGAGACCCCCGACGGTTTGGGGGTTGAGGAATTCGAATCTGCTCTCGGGTGCGCAATTCGACTCCCCCCGCGCGCAATATGACTTCTAGATAATCTCTTTTTTCGCGCAACTTTGCCCCGGGGTTCACCTTTGCGCGCAACGCCACCGACTTAAGTGAATTTTCCCCCTCCTATGGGTTCCTTCCTTGTGTGCAATCCATGTCCAGTGCACGCAATTCCCTTCCATGCGCGCAATACCCTGTGCGCCATTCCCTCTCCGCGCGCAATTTCCTGGCTCCAATTGCGGGCCATCCCGGTGTTTTGCACGCAAACCTTCTCTTTGCGCGCGCAAAACCCAGGACCCTTCACCTTGATTCCCCTTGGATGCCTTTCCGCGCCGGCACCTGATGTCTCCCCTGCCGGGCATGCGCGCCATGCGTTGTTTTCCTGCATGCCCTTCCAGGCTCATGCGGAGTAACCTCAAGGTCCCTTGGGCGGTGTTTCCCGTTGCGTTGCTTTGCCTTATGCTTCTCCGCATAGGCACGCTAACGGCTATTTCTTCTTCACATAGCCACGCTAACGTGGACCCCCCAGTGGTTCGCCCTGCGACCCCCCTTCACCACGGCCTTGCCGATGCCTTCCCTCCCACAAGGGGTAGAGGGCGTTGGCCATGTAAACCCTAGGGGTGTGGAGCGAACCCACCTCGTCCAAGCTGCAGGATGTTAAACTGCTAAGCACCTCGTCCTTAACACATGACGTTAAACTGTGGTCTGACCTCGTGCTTCGCACGTAGGGTCCCCCCATCTTGGACATTTTTTACGCCTCTCGTCTCCACAGGAATGGACTCTTCCTCGCAAAGAATGAGATCCTCCTTTTCAGAGTGGCGTTTGTCTATAGGGGAAGGGCTTCCTCAGAGCGTAAGCCCCTAACCTCTCTTACGGAAGGTTGCACCTGTGCATCTCCGTACTTCCCCCCTGCCAAGGCCAGTGGAGTCCCTTTCCCACTGTGCTTTGTCGCACCGCAGGCCTCCACCCTAGAGTAAGCCCCGGCACCCAGGGCCGCTAACCACGCGTAAGCCCCTGTTTCCTCTTTAGGCTGCTCAACGCGTAAGCCCCATTTTGCTTCTCACGGACGCACCCTTCGCGACGTGATCGTCTGGTCCCTGCTGCCTCTTGTTTCCCACACCGAGCATGACTCACGTGGGCTTAGAGCGCGCATCGACCATGACATCCTCCTATGGGCCGCCTCAGAGCGTAATCCCCATGCCAGCGAACTACGTGGACTTTGATCCGTGCTAATGCATGGTATGTAAGAAGCCTCCACGAGGTTCAAGCCCACCACCCGGTTGTTCCGACCTCTCCACGTCAGTTCCATACCCACCATGGGCCACCTCAAAGTGTAAGCCCCATACCCACCATGGGCTGCCTCAGAGCGTAAGCCCCATACCCACCATGGGCCACCTCAGAGCTTAAGCCCCATACCCACCATGGGCTGCCTCAGAGCGTAAGCCCCAAATTCCTCGTCCTGCATGACGTTAAACTGTATGCCCTCGTCCCGCATGACGTTAAACTGTATCTCGTCCCACATGACGTTAAACTGTATCCCCCCTCTTGGGTCGTCTCAGGGCATAAGCCCCATGCCTCACTCCATCATCCATCCGAATCCTTACCGGGCCGCCACATCCCGGTGAGATCATGCCACTCCACCCCACTTCATAGTATCCAGGAAGCCACCCACGTGCTGGCCCCAACATCGGTGTTCCCCCTAGGGGGTCCTTCAATCTGATCCACTCTCAGTGTTTCGATCAGTCCGATCCATCTCCTCAAGATGTTTAACTCGCGACATACCCTGGGTTAAACATGGGAAGCTGAGGAAAACCTCAGACGGTACATATTCCCCGCATTTGATGTGGGATGCCTCGAGCTTCCGCGCCCTCGAGAAGCCCTGTGATAAGGGTCAGAAGATAGACATGCTGATCCCCAGCATCAAGACATGCCAACGACATCCCAACGTGACCTTTCTCCTCACTGAAGGTTGCTGACCCGACAAGACCCTTTGGAGCGTCTTGACGGAAGCAATGTAATTAACTGGCGTCCATGCAGATATGGAACCGGGAATGAGCTTCATGAACCCATCTTAAATCTATGAGGGAGACCCGAATTAGGTGATGAGCTCCGAGGAGGAATCCACGGAAGGAAGAACCAACATCCCATCATCCCGGTTTCGATCAAGGAGTAGACATCCCTGAATAAGGAACGGATGCCGCCTGCCTTTGGAAAGCGGGAATGCGGGGCTGCGAGCCACACGTCCTCCCATGCGTGACGGACACGCGCGCGCGCCCCAACGTAAAAGCGTCGAAAACAGAAAATGGTTAACCCAACGTGAAACTCTTCTCCTCAATATGGGGACAGGTAGCGTTCGGGATGTTGGAAGATCAAAATGTCACCAGGTCCGGGTACCTATCACCGGGACGTGAAACCCACTAGGGGTCGAGGCAGTCCGGATGTTGTGCACTCCGTTCCGCGAAGACAGAACGACGCTGGGCTATTGGTTGTCAATTTCTTTTCCTGTTAGAACTGATGGGTTCATCTCCCTGCTTCCAGGAATCAGATCACTGCATCTGGAGCTTGATCGCCACCTGCCCACCGGCGTAGGGGCAGGGGCAGTACCGACGTGACTACCCCGCGCGGTCCCGTTTCTTCCACAGTCGCTCCGGCTCCAATTTCCGCAACTGTCGGGCGCTCACGCCCCCTATCCCCATCAGAAATCATCCAATGAAGGGTGATCCACGACTTGGTTTGTAGGTACGATGAGGAAGGGATCATCCCCACTAGGGGCCTGGCCCGTTTGGATCTAGAGGCGGTTGTGCCCCACTATCATCACCGCCCCTGAGGGCCGTGCAGGGAGCCGCCGCTCCCCACTCCGACGTTCAACCATTTCGGGAGCCTATCCCCAGAGTGCCTTGACACATCCCTCCCCTATGCCAATCAGGTGGGGAATGTTCGGGTCTGCCCGATCGGAGACCCGTCCCAGGGGTTAACGGCAATAACCCCCGCCAGGCTGCGTCGATGTCATCACCCGGCTTCCCGGGCCGAGGACCAGGCAATCTCTATGCCCACACCACCGGCTCCAGCCCATCCGACCCGATGCCAGCGTCGGGCGCGAGCGGAAGAGAATGCCCATCCTGGGGCACCAATCTCAGCAGCCACTGTGGCCCGAGCCACTGCTGACGCCTCCTACCAGATCCCCGCACGCGTTGAGCAGGGGAAGCCACATGCCCGGCTGGGATCGAAACCCCAACCACCCTGCAGGCAAGTTGGGTCGAATATCCCAATTGCGGGCACTAGCGATGGCCACCGCAGACTAATCCACGGTAGTGCCACCCATCATGAAGGCTCATTCCGTGCCACTGACCTGGAAAGCCGAAGACTTCTTCGTGACAGCTATGCTCTGGGTATGACTCTTTCCAGCACCCACTTCATTGGGTATGAGGTCACTCCCCCTACTGCTGGCCGTGAGTATGGAGCCGTTGTGTATCTAGTCGCTCACTCACATGGAGGTCCTCCCCATATCCCTTTCGACATCTGTCCCGGTGCTTCTCGCACCCCAGCCTTCAGTCCCCTCTGCCCCAATTCTGTTGCAACCAGGGGACTCCTTGACGGAAATAATCCTTACCATGAGGATCCACCCAGGGGTAGGAAGGTCGGGCGTTGTCGCCGTAAGAGGAATGTCAGGGGAGTCCGGACGGAAATTAGACCAGTCCGTTTCTTGGATTCTGAGGCGGAGTACGACTCAACGATGGAACCTCCCCCTCAACCCTTCAAGTTGAGGGCAGGGATGGGGATGCGGTGCGTCAGTCTCGTACTCCCCGAATGAGAGATCCGTATGATTCCCTCCTCCCTCCGAAGGTATATCCAGGAGGACGAGGACTTGGCGTACCCCCAGGGGTCAAACCCGCAGTTGCCACTGGCCTCCCCGGAAGCACCTTACGCCCTTGTCAGAAAGGGTGGGGAAATTTTCTGGGGACCGACGAAAGAGTCGCAAGATGACACACCGTCGGCGAGCACCGATGCTGTGACAGGAGGCCCATTCGCTGGCCCATCCTATCGTGACGTGGCAGCCAGGGCACTGCAACCCCCGGAGGATGACTCAGGGATCGACGACCAATCAGCATGTTCACCGTATTCCCCGCCGGCCAGCCCACCAGCCCGGCGGCCTGCCTCAGCACCATTGCCAGTTCCCCGACCATCCTCGGTGAATGAGTAGAGGCAGCAAAGTCTGGACCCCGAACCGGAGTCATGGATCTTCTGGACCGTTCTTGCAGCAGGCCACTTCCCCGAGAAGTTTTGGCCGGTCGCAGAACCAGATTTTGATGTGCCAGAGGCGCTCACCCCGGGAGAGTTTGAATGTTTCTGCCAGAATCTTCGAGTGACTCACTCCCGCCTTCGCCATCAGCTATCACCTTATCCCAGGAGCCAAGTGCATCTTGAGGATATCAGTGAGCAGTGCTGTCGGGTCGACTTGGAAGCGCTCCCTGCGGTTCGGCACCCCGAGTCACCGGGCCACCGCAGGGCCCTCTAGCAACAATGCGTCCAGAGTTTTCAAGTACTCCACAAAGTTATTGAGGAAGCCACCCCCCCATGCGCATGTCTGCAGATGGGGGCAGTACGCTACTCTTCTTTTCTGTGCGATCCACCGACAGCCCGACTCACTGGGCGGTCCTGAGGGAATGTCGCCAAAGGCAGTGACGATCAACATGGCTGACCTTTTAGATGAGGGAAACGGTGTGGAGCTCCTCGATGGGGAATCAACCCCTAGGGAAAAGCCACCACTGGACCCGTCTGGGAGGATCACTCGCCACTAGAGGAGCCTCCTAGGTCTCCCCACACCCACTGAGGCACTGACACTGAGCTGAAACATCGGCAAGGGTAAAGAGCTCGTCGGGTCTGTCAAGCCCGCCGAACCATCTGCCTCGGTGCAGAAGGTAGAGGAAGATCCCGAGAAGGCCACGCTACGCCAACAGATTGCTGAGAAAAAGAGGCTGGTTGATGAGCTCTTGGCCGAACGAATTGCGGAGCGGCGGCCTGACTATGGTAATCCTAGGTCAGGAAAACAGGGGCAGGAGCACCTACCCCTTGTCGAGATTCCCCCGGGAAACCGAAACCATGTTGTGTTCACCGACAAGGGAGAGGCTGGCTCCCATGGAAAGAGGGTGTGATACGTCTTGCCGAACCCTCCCGAGCGGCGGAATCACCTGGGGGTCCATGCTCGGTTACCTCCCGCTGCCCCGAGAGTTGCTCCGCCAGCCACCCCGCGAGTTGCTGAGATTGACTATTAGATTGGAGAGCCCGAAAATGTGCTTGTGGTTAGAGATCCACGTCATGACAGGAATCCGCATCCGGATGATCTGATGGAAGTACTCATCGCCCGCTTGGAGGCCCTGGAAACTCGGCAGGTGGCAATCCCACCGGACGACAAGCCTTACCCAGCATGGGTGGATGATATGCCAGCCCCGCCGGGATTTGGGAACCCCACTTTCTCCCCCTTTAACGGGACCGGAGACCCGCCACAACACTTGGCCCACTTCAACTCGAGGTGCGGGCCTATGTTAGGGACTCTGGCGCAGCAGGAGGCTGCCAAGCTCCGTTGATTCGTTCAGACACCGGAAGGACCAGTATTCATCTGGTACAACCAGCTCCCTGTTGGATCCGTGACTATATGGGAGGACCTTCGCCGATAATTCCTCTACCAGTTCAGTTCCACAACCCGGAAGACGAACATTGCAAACCTCTTCAGGTGCAAACAAAGGCCCGACGAGCGAGTCGCGGACTTCGTCGCCTGGTGGAAGGGGCTCACGTACTCCCTTGACATGCCGCTGACTCAGGAGAAATTACTGACGATGTGTGTAGGGAACGTCAAGGCAGAGCTGGTTCCTTCTATGATCACTCAGAATTACCCTGGGGGGGTCTGGGATTTCTCGGACAAGGCTTAATTCCTCGAAGAAGCCCTGTAACAGGCCAATCAGGCACGCCCGCAGCCTCATGTAATCCCTACAAGGAGAGCCACCAGGGCCGAGCCCGCTGCTGTAGCCCAGATAGAGGCCCCCAGACAGCTGGAGCTGCTTCCAGTAAGGCTAGATCAGCAGGCTCATAGGGGTCCACCCCCACGGGCACAACCTCCGGCCCAGCAGCGACCGCCTCAAAATCGGCAGGCGCCTCCGTGTAACGCGTCACCGCCACCCAGGAGAGATAATCCAGCTCCACCTCCTCAGCCTGCTCCTCCGTCCCCTGGTCATGGTCAGCCCCCAAGATCCCCCTTTCCAGACAGAAGGAATCAGACTTACTCATTTGGTGAGGCCCAGGTCCCCGGTTATTTCCGTAGCACCTTGGAGCAGAGGATCGTGGGGCTGCTTGAGTGTTGGAAGCCAGAAGAGGCATGTCTCACTGATCACCCTAACTACTTCCCTTATCACCGGATCCTGGGACACACCATCCAGCGATGCTATGTGTTCAAGGACTGGCTCCAAGACCAGATTGAAAACAACATAGTCAGGTTGGGCCCAACCCCGGCACAGGTGGCAGGTGTCTTCGTGAGATTAGATGACAACAGTGACGACGGGGATGAGTGGGAACAGGTTTCCGACCATGGGTCCCGGAAGTATAACGACTGGATGGCCCGCAAGATGGTCGCCCGTGCCCATGGCATCATCAGTGCCCGCCTGAGTCATCCAGAGCCCTCGGAGTCTGCAAGTGCTGCTTTGGCATCGTCGTCCCAGCCTACCTCTGCCCAGAAGAGTAGGCGGCGGCGCAAGAAGAAAGAACGCGCCCTGCCATTGCCGTCATCTTCCCGCACGCTTGGCGATTTCATGCCCCCAGAAATGGGGATCCCTCAGAGACCCCATCCGGTAGTGGATGGCTCCTCGAGTGAAAGCCTGGGGTACGCTTCAGTTAACACCGTAGAGTTGGTAAATCCCTTTTTGACTCCCGACAATGAGGAACGCCAGGTGGACTTCCCCAATGTCCCCAGCCGTTGCCAACGGCGGCGGAGCCGTGGCTATGTGAATCGCTGGGGCACGGTAGTCGTCACCTCCAGTCAAGCCGTGCACGCTACCGAGACCAGGCAGCAGGCCCGGTACAGAGAGCAACACACGCGGCTCCCTCCCCCGGTGTCAATAGGTTCGCCTCCACCACCGTTTGTGTTGCTGGATCAGGTGGGACCACCTCATCCGTGTCGCAGCTAGCCCTGCCCTGCCGCTGGCCGAATACAGCCTTCCGGTCCTAACGTGGAACCCACCTCCCGGGCTTCGACTAGTGAACGGAGAGACGTGCCAAGTACTAGTCAGTCACCGGTCCCGCCGGCGGGACCTGTCATGCCTCCGATCGCAGAGCGACTTCCTGTAAGCAGAAGCTCGCGTTTGGCTCGAATGTATAATGTTCTGAAGCACCTGGCCGACATTCCAGCAAGTCATTCTATCCTTGAGGCCCTTCGCCTGTCGTCTGAAATGCGTGAGGCGCTCGTCGAGGCTCTAAGGAGCCCCCTCCAGTTTGAAACGGAGGTAGCGGCCGCAGAATCCTTCCACACCGAGGTGATTGAGGACGCCGAATTTTAGGCATTTATCTCGTTTTTATGTGAAGATGAAGACCTTCCCATATAGAGGCACATACACCCACTATACATCACCGACCAGCTCAACGGCGTGGAAGTCCGTCACTGTCTTGTCGACACGGGTTCTAGGATTAACTTGATCCCAACTTGGACACTGCAGAAACTAGGGTTGTCTGAGGATGATTTAACTCCCTCTGACCTCAGGATCTAGGGGTATGACAGGACCGAGAAAACCCCACTCGGCAAGATTCGTCTAAAGACCCAGTTCGGCGGCCTAATTGCCAATATCGAATTCATGGTTGTCTCTCAGGACACCGCCTACAACACGTTGATGGGCAGGCTGTGGCTCCACCTTCACGCAGCGGTTCCCTCCTCATATCATCAGTGCCTCAAATACTCCCTTAAGGGTCGAGTGGGCATGCTCCAAGGAGATGCGTCTCCGTTTGCCTCTTGTGAAGCCCGTTACCTGGATGTTGACTATTACAAGAGCAAGGACAAGCAGATCCTGGCAGGTGAGGTAGAGCCCGCCGCTGTCACGAGTGATCCCTGGGAAGGTTTGGATGACGCATATGTCTTCCCAATCCATCGGTTGGAGGCCACGACCCCCGATATGGGAGAGTGCTTTGTTGTCTTGGGTACCGGAGGAAGGCATATTTTTGGGTCTAAGCGACGGCGAGAAATCGACTCATACTCTTACACCAACCAGGCTCAGGTGATCCCCGAGCCTCGTACCCATGTATGATATCAGGACGTTGGGCTCATGGCAACGAAAGTACGTCATACGCGTCTATTTCACCGGGCCGGAATTGACCAGCTCAAGACAACGCGTCACTACTGCTTTGATGTCGTAAAGCGTAGCCCCTTGGGCCGAAGGAAAGATGGGATTGGATCAACCGTCTTTGTCGCCATGGTCTCCGCGGTGTATGGGTCTCCCGTCATGATGACCTCCGCCGCCCAAGCCAGCGCCAGCTCCCCATCAGGGTCTGGCAGCCCTGAAACAGCTCCCCCCATGGATGAACCTTCCACAAGCGGAGATGAGGACATGGAAGATGCTCCTCCTACCTTTGAGGAGGGCATCTCCACCACGGTCGATGAGTTAGTGCAGGGGAACCTCGGTAGCGAGGCGGACCTGAGACCCACATTGTTCAGCGCTACTATGCCCCCCGAGGAATGGAAACAGTACATAAAATTCCTTAGACAACACCGTGATGTGTTTACCTGGAGTTATGACGAGATGTCGGGACTAGATCCCCAGGTAGCCATCTACCGCCTTGGCCTCCCAACAAACCATCACGGGTTCAAGCAGCCTCCCAGAAAGATGCACCCCTCTCACGGTGCCATGGTTAAGGCCGAAGTTGATAAGCTCATCAAGGACAACTTCATCAAGGAAGTCCAGTACCCCAGGTGGCTAGCCAACATTGTGCCAGTCAGGAAAAAGAACAGGTAGATCAGGGTCTACATCGACTTCCGTGATCTCAATCGCCACTGTCCGAAGGATGAATTTCCCCTTCCCGTGACAGAGATGTTGATCGATGAAACGACCGGGTTCCAAGCCCTCTCCTTCATGGATGGGTACTCCGGGTACAACCAGATCCGGATGGCCCCCAAGGATGAAGAGTTCACTGCCTTCAGGGCCCCCCAGGGTACTTTCTGCTACCGGGTTATGCCCTTTGGCCTGAAGAATGTAGGTGCCACCTATCAACGGGCCATGCACCACATATTCAAGATGATTCTCAGGATGTTTGTGGAGTGTTACGTGGATGATCTGGTGGTTAAATATTTTCAGCGCCAGGACCATCTCAAAGACCTTGAGAAAGTGTTCGTCTTTCTCCGTTATCGCCACCTGAAGATGAACCCGTTGAAGTGTGCCTTCGGGGTCACCTCTGAAAAGTTTCTTGGATTCGTTGTTAGGTATCGAGGCATCGAGATCGACCTAGAGAAGATCAAGGCCATCAGTCAGATGCCTCCCCCGAGTAATATTCGGGAGCTTTGAGGCCTCCAAGGCCACTTAGCCTATATACGCCGATTCATTGCGAATCTAGCCGGAAAGTGTAAGCCCTTTTCCCGGCTCATGAAGAAGGGTGCCGCCTACAAATGGGACGAAGGGTGTCAGATTGCTTTTGAGGAAATCAAGCAGTATCTGCTTCAACCTCTGGTCTTGATGCCACCCATTTTCGGAAAGCCGCTGGTCCTTTATGTGACCGCCCTAGAGCGATCCCTCGGCGCACTTCTCGCCCAAAAGAACAACGAGGGAATAGAGAATAGCCTCTACTACCTCAGCCGAATGCTCCTTGATGCAGAAATTAAATATTCCCCCATCGAGAAGAGCTGCCTGACGCTCATATTTTCCATGCAGAAATTGCGGAACTACTTGCAGCACCACGAGGTACAGCTGGTCTCTCGGGTAGACCCGTTGAAATACATCCTGAACCGACCTATGTTGACCGGCCGATTGGCACGATGGGCGGTGATCCTCCAGCAGTTCGACATTAGGTTCGTACCTCAGAAGGCCGTCAAAGGACAAGCGTTGGCAGACTTCTTAGCTGCCCACCCAACCTCTGCAGACCAGCCACTGGATCTAGGCTTTCCTGATGAGGAAATCCTCTCAGTCGATCACGCCATCCCATGCTAGCAGATGCACTTTGACGACGCCTCCTGAAGCCCTACCGGTAGAAGGCTCAACGATCCTAGGCTTAACAGAGTGGGCCTGGGTATCGTCTTCATCACCCCAGAGCAAGCCGTTCTGCCATATTCATTCCTGTTATCAGAAGGCTGCACCAACAATGAGGCAGAGTATCATGCCCTCATCACTGGCCTTGAGTTGGCTCTGGAGGTTAACGTACCCCATCTCTATGTAAAAGGGGACTCTAAGATAGTCATCAAGCAGGTCAATGGTGACTACACTGTCAGGAAGCCAGAGCTCGTGCCATTGCTGGAGTGCACCCTCCATCTAATGGATAAGTTCCCCTCCCGGACAGAGGTTGTTCACATTCCCCGGTCGCAGAATGGTCGAGCAGATGCTTTGGCCAGCCTGGCCGCATCACTCGCGGAGCCCGAACAGGATGACCTAATCATCCACGTGGCGCACTGGAGAGTCATTGCTCCTATTATTCCAGAGGGAGATCATGGACCGCGAGTGAAGCATATCACCGTTGGCGCCCCTACATCAGGACCCTCAGGGGCTTCAGGCATGGTGATCGAGAAAGTTCCTGACTGAAGGAATCCCTTGGTTGAATATCTCCGGCATGACAATCTTCCGCTGGACCGAGCAGAGCGAGAACTAATCTGACGCCGCACACCATAGTTCACCCTTCAAATCGGTCCCAGCCGTGAGCATCTTCTTTACAGGCGTGGATTTGATGGTGGTCTCCTCCGTTGTCTACAAGGAGTCGAGATCCCACAGGTCATGCAAGAAGTGCACGCTGGTTCCTGTGGCGCCCACCAGGCCGGGTCGAAGTTGTCCCACCAGATTCGGAGGCTGGGATACTTCTGGCCCTCCATGATCCACGACTGCATCGAGTATGCCAAGAGGTGTCATGTGTTCCAAGTTCATGCTAACTTTGTGCATTGGCCACCAGAGCCTCTCCATACTACCAAGTATTCTTGGCCCTTTGTAGTCTGGGGGTTGGATGTCGTAGGGCCTTACCTGCTGGCGATGGCCCGCCAGTGCCGATTCATCTTGACCGCTACAGATTTCTTCTCAAAGTGGGAAGAGGAAATCCCGCTCAGGGAAGTCAAGGCTAGTTCTATCGCTGACTTCATGAGCTCCAATATCATCTATCGGTTTGGAGTACCTCACGCTATCCTCACGGATAACGGAACCAACTTCCGAGCAGCCGAGCTGAAGAAATTGTACGCCAAGTACAACATTCACTCTAACCACACCTCCCTCTATCATGTGCAGGCGAATGGACAGATCGAGATGTTTAAAAAAACCCTCTCTAACATTAAGCAAAAGATGGTTGGTCAGAACAATAAAAGTTGGCCGGAAAAGCTGCCCAACGCCCTCTGAGCCTATAAGACAACGACTCGTAACTCCACCCAGGTGACTCCATATTCCCTGGTGTACGGAGCTAAGGCCATCCTACCCATCGAGATCCAGTTTCCCTCATTACGCACGGCGGTCTACGACCAGCAAGCATCAGATAGAGTTGCCGAAATCTGTTTAGCTGAATTGGAAGCGCTGGATGAAAGTAGGCTTCGTGCTTTACATAACTTGGAAAGGAATCAGAGCAGGATAGCTCGAGCTTTCAATAAGAAGGTTCACCTCCTCTCCTTCCTACAAGGTGATCTGGTGCTGGCTCTCAGAGCGCCAATGATTCCCGGCTTGAAACCACCCAAGTTGGAGCCCAAGTGGGAGGGGCCTTTTATTGTCCATAAGGTCTATCCCAATGGAGCGTATTCCCTGGTGACTATGGATGGTGAGCGTGTAACTGCTCCCACCCACACCAGGTTCCTCAAGCAGTACTTTGCCTAAGCCTTTTCTAGGTCCAACATGACCTTAAACTATTGGTCCAGCATGACCTTAAACTGTATGGTCCTGCATGACCTTAAACTACACCGGGTCCAGCATGAACTTAAACTGTATGGTCCTGCATGACCTTAAACTGCACCCGGTCCAACATGACCTTAAACTGCATTTTCCCTACATCTGGGCTCCTGTGTCCGAGTTCTAAGACCTAAAACTAAGATCCGTATTTCGTCCAGCATGACGTTAAACTGACTTTTCAGAACTACATGTGGATTTATTCTCATCCTAATGAGATATGTAGGAATGCCTGGACATTTCATCTTGGGTCCAGCCCCAGGTTTTTCAGGGTCCGAGTTCTAAGACCTAAAACTAAGATCCGTATTTCGTCCTACATGACGTTAAACCGTGTTTCTAAGAACTACATATAGCTTGATTCCCATCCTTATAGGATACGTAGGAGCGCCCATACCTTTCATCTTTGGGTCCAGCTTGAGGTTCGCTATCGTGTCTGTCTTGCCTTTGGGACCTTGACCACAGGATCGCATGGCATGGTATGGGATTATATCCTCATTCATGTCGGGTTTGCAATAGCTGCACCACGCGCACCCTGTCCTCAGGATTAGCCCTCCTATGTCATGTTCCCCATGACATTAAAAGGCGCCGTCTAGAACTACGTATGGCTTGATTCCCATCCTTATGGGATATGTAGGACCGCCTGAACACATAGATGTCAGGTCTAGCCCCACCTCTTAAGAGATCCTGCGATCTCCCGGTTGCCAGGGTGTTTGGCATTAAGCCCCCCTCTTTTTCCCAGGGACCCGCCATCTTTTGGCCGCTCTCAGACTGAGCCCTTTGACCCTTTACGGTGGTCTTCTAATGTGTTCAGAGTACTCTGGTCTAGGACCGAGAGTGTCAGATTCGACTTAGATAAGTTTTTGTCCACTTTTCAAGCTTCGTGTTCCCCTTCATTCAGGCCCCACCATCCTTCACACCCAGAGGGACCCCCAAGAACGGCCTGGATACAACGCCTAAGGGATCTCCTACTATCACGGGCCAACGCCCCTGAGGGTTTTGGGCGACAAATTGAAACAAATCCCATGTTGCGAATCTGGTCAGCGGTTGATTCTCATTTGTTTGCCCCTGCTTCTAGGCTAACGCGACAGGATGCTGTGTTGAGAACATGGTCAGCAGTAATCCTCAGTCGTCACGCCGGTTTCCTTGGGCCTTGAATGTTGGTGTCATGGTTCACACTGTGTTCCACCCCCACCGTATCGAGGTGGGATCCCGACACTCCTTGTACTAACCCTCAGTACACCCCCGCACATCAGACAGACCGAGCTGCGTAACAGTGTCTCTCGGGGCTCCTGCGATCTGAGCCCTAGAGTATGTGCTTAGGCCCCTTGGCCCATGGCTCCTCTCTCGGAATCACGCGCGGTGATAGTATGGGATTACGTCCTCACCCATATCAGGTATGCTGTATCACATCGCACGTGTTCCTGGCGGTCCAAACCTTACGACCCTAAACTGTGTTGCTGGTCCAAACCTTAAGACCTTAAACTGTGCTGTCGGTCCAAACCATACGACCTTAAACTGTGTTGTCGGTCCAAACCATAGGACCTTAAACTGTGTTGCTGGTCTAAACCATACGACCTTAAACTATGTTTCTGGTCCAAACCATACGACCTTAAACTGTTCTGTCGGTCCAAACCATATGACATTAAACTGTGTTGCCGGTCCAAACCATACGGCCTTAAACTATGCTGTCGGTCCAAACCATACGACCTTAAACTGTGTTGTTGGTCCAAACCTTAAGACCTTAAACTGTGCTGTCGGTCCAAACCATATGACCTTAAACTGTGTTGCTGGTCCAAACCATATGACCTTAAACTATGTTGCTGGTCCAAACCATACGACCTTAAACTGTGCTGTTGGTCCAAACCATACGACCTTAAACTGTGTTGTCGGTCTAAACCAAATGACCTTAAACTGTGTTGCTAGTCCAAACCATATGACCTTAAACTGTACTGTTGGTCCAAAACATAAGACCTTAAACTGTGCTGTTGGTCCAAACCATACGACCATAAACTGTGATGATATCGTCCTGTCTGCACAACGAAAAATGGCACTGCATTGTGATGACATCCCCATGGGGGACATCACACCAAGTATTGGTCGATTACCATGCCGCTTGTCAATGACCACTATGGCTTTATTATTGTGGAGATGCCAGGAACTTCTACCCTAGGCCAGTCGCCCCACAAAAGAAAAACCATTTACCTTCAAGAACAAACAAGATATATCAAATGCCGCTTCTTTTGGTGTGAGGGCTAGACTCGCATGACTCCTTTGCGCATGCACCCCATCGCGCCGTGCTGCCTTTTCAGAACTACGTATGGCTTGATTCTCATCCTTATGAGATATGTAGGAGCGCCTGGGAACTTCCCCACAGGCCCAACCTAACCTTTTCTGGTCTGAATTATAAGACTTAAAACTAAGATCCTTTGCTTGGATTTACACGACTCGGTCTCTCTTGTGGGATCACGTGGCGTAGTGTGGGATTATGTCCTCATTCACGTCGGGTTACTCGCCGTGCCGTGCCTGTCCCCAGATGAGGTGTTTCCCCCGTCCCACATGACGTTAAAATGTATTTCGTCCAGCATGACGTTAAAATGCCTTTTCAGAACTACGTGTGGCTTGATTCTCATCCTAATGAGATACGTAGGAACGCCCGTACATTTCGTCTTGGGTCCAGCCCTAGGGATTATCAAACCCCATCCCTCCTTATTGTCGGCCCCTCGGCCTGACTTTGTGGGAAGTGGTGTAATCGTAACATCCACCCTGAAAAAGTTCGGGATTCCCCATGGTAGTAATGGGAAGCGGTAGTTCTCTCGCCAGAGAGGTCCTGCCTAAAAATTGGGATGACCCATGACCAGGTTGGTACGTCCGCCTGATGCACCTATGTCACGATGGAGAAATTTTGGGAGTGTTGGACTCTATTCGAACAAACCACCACTCTACCTTCCACGCTTTGCGTGCCCCTTTATTCGGATCCTCATTCTCTTTCAAGTCTGACGGGACCCCCTAACAGTATAGATGACAGACCTACGATCCGCCTACTGTCCTGGGCCAACGTTCCGGAGGGCTGATCATGTTTGACGGGACCCCCTAACAGTATGGGTGACAGACTTTGGTCCACCTGCTGCTACAATATGGATGACAGACCTTTGGTCCGCCTATTGTAGCAACATGGATGATAGACCTATAGTCCGCCTGCTGTCCTGGGCCAACGTTCTGGGAAACTGACCGGCGATATTTGAGTTAGGCCCCATGTTGCGAACATGGTTAGCAGTCAGCCCTCATTTATTTTCCCCACTCCAGGCCAACATGATATGGATGCTATGTTTCCATCACAGTTAACAGTTATCCTCCATCATCACGCCCCACAGTGTTCCGAATTCAGGTGGCGTGATTCACCTTTTCTTTCCATCTCCCTATGTTCGGATGGATTTCAATGCCCCGACATTGCCCAGATCGTGTGTCAGAGCACATTGGGAAGGTGATATATCAATCAGTCTGAGGTCTTCTTCTCAGAAATCCAGGCCCAATTTCGGATGCCTGAGGCTTGGTTAATGCCCCGTAGTTGGACGAGATGATGACCCGAGTATCCTTTCCTTCTAGCGTTGGGTGTAACCCACAAGAGATTAGTGATGGGTTGTTGGTCATTTCTGAATTATGGTTGAGCATATTAAACCAAGATAAATGGATTTGGCCCTGTATTGGATTGAGATGGTGAGCGGTACAAGCAAGAGGTTCATGAGATGGCCAAAACAAAGCCCTTAAGGATCAGCGCGCTGAATCGACCTTTCCAGCGCTGCTACCCTTTGGCTGGTGGCCTCTAGGACCGCTTCCATATCCTTGAAGATGACCTCCTCGTTCTCCGCCATTTCTTTCCTACGAGCAGCGGATTCACCTTCATCAACTCGGTTTGCGGCCATCGCGAATTTTTCGGGAGTTGCGCGAAATCAGGATGCAGTGCACGGAATCAGAGAGTGATGCGCGAAATCTGTAGGAGTTGCGCGAAATCCTAGAGATGGGTGCACAATCGGCACCCTAAGCGCGGAGTACCCCGAGCAGGCACAAAAATATGGCCAAAATTCAGAAGGGATTCCGCGCTGCCAGAGCGTTTTTTACACGCAGCCGTGGGAACAATTTCGCGCACGAGAGCGATGAGCCTGTCGAGCGGAAAATCTTTGGTATGGATTCGTGAAACCACGCCCCTTTTTATAGGTGAGGCTTGGATTCTGCACCACGCGAAAGAGAAAATTCTGTGCGGATCCGTCCTTTTGCGCGCCGAGTCGGTTGTTTACACGATACGCACCCGGGAGGGGCCCTGCTTCGGCGTTTCGGTGTTTCCCTTGGAATCCGATCATTGCGACCTCTCGCCGATCCAATTCCAAGGGGGGGGGGGGGCATTTATAGACGCCGAAAAAGTCCGTAACTCCCGGAGGAAGTTTCAAAGCGACGAAGCGAAGTCATATTCGGAGTCAGAGGCCCGATCTGGAGGCCCGGGAAGCGGTGTGCGAAATAAAGGAGGATCCGCGCGAAATAATGTTGTGCGTGCGAAGTATCCCCAAGATTCGCTTAATCGAGACGATGAGGCGTGCAATATTTGCGCGCCCCGGTTCCGCGATTTGAGATTTTGCACGCCGACTGCTCCCGACGCAAAAGATTGCGCATACCGCCTGGATTCCACACCGGCTGGGGCATATAATTATAAGGCGACCCTCAACGGTTTGGGGGTTGAGGAATTCAGATCTGCTCTCGGGTGGGCAATTTGACTCCCCCTATGCGCAATATGACTTCCAGGTAATCTCTTTTTTCGTGCAACTTTGCCCCGGGGTTCGCATTTGTGCGCAATGCCACCGGCTTAAGTGAATTTTCCCCCTCCTCCGGGTTCCTTCCTTGCGCGCAATCCGTGTCCAGTGCGCACAATTCCCTTTCGTGCGCGCAATACCCTGAGCGCCATTCCCTCGCTGCGCGCAATTCCATGGCTCCAATTGCACGCCATCCCGGTGTTTTGCGCGCAAACCTTCTCTTTGCGCACGCAAAACCCAGGACCCTTCACCTTGACGCCCCTTGGATGCCTTTCCGCGCCGACACCTGATGTCTCCCCTGCTCAGCATGCGCGCCATGCGTTGTTTTCCCGCATGCCCTTCCAGGCTCGTGTGAAGTAACCTCAAGGTCCCTTGGGCGGTGTTTTCCATTGCGTTGCTTTGCCTTATGCTTCTCCGCATAGGCACGCTAACGGCTATTGCTTCTTCGCATAGCCACACTAATGTGGACCCCCAGTGGTTCACCCTGCGGCCCCCCTTCACCACGGCCTTGCCAATGCCTTCCCTCCCACAAGGGGTAGAGGGCGTTGGGCATGTAAGCCCTAGGGGTGTGGAGCGAACCCACCTCGTCCAAGCTGCAGGACGTTAAACTGCCAAGCACCTCATCCTTAACACATGACGTTAAACTGTGGTCTGACCCCGTGCTTTGCACGTAGGGTCCCCCCATCTTGGACATTTTTTACGCCTCTCGTCTCCACGGGAATGGACTCTTCCTCACATGGAATGAGATCCTCCTTGTCGGAGTAGCGTTTGTCCACGGGGGAAGGGCTTCCTCATAGCGTAAGCCCATAGCCTCTCTTATGAAAGGTTGCACCCGTGCATCTCCATACTTCCCCCCTGCCAAGGCCAGTGGAGTACCTTTCCCACTGTGCTTTGTCACACCGCGAGCCTCCACCCTGGAGTAAGCCCCGGAACCCAGGGCCGCTAACTACGCGTAAGCCCCTGTTTCCTCTTTGGGCCACTCAACGCGTAAGCCCCATTCCGCTTCTCACGGAGGCACCCTTCACAACGTGATCGTCTGGTCCCTGCTACCTCTTGTTTCCCACACCGAGCATGACTCACGTGGGCTTAGATCGCGCATCGACCATGAAATACTCCTATGGGCCGCCTCAGAGCGTAAGCCCCATGCCAGCGAACTACGTGGACTTTGATCCGTGCTAACGCATGGTACGTAGGAAGCCTCCACGAGGTTCAAGCCCACCACCTAGTTGTTCTGACCTCTCCACGTCGGTTTCATACCCACTATGGGCCGCCTCAGAGCGTAAGCCCCATACCCACCATGGGCCGCCTCAGAGCGTAAGCCCCATACCCACCATGGGCCCCCTCAGAGCGTAGGCCCCAAATTCCTCATCCCGCATGACGTTTAACTGTATTCCCTCATCCCACATGATGTTAAACTATATCTCGTCCCACACGACGTTAAACTATATCCCCCCTATTGGGCCGTCTCAGGTCATAAGACCCATGCCTCACTCCATCATCCATCCTGATCTTTACCCGGGTCGCCACATCCTGGTGAGATCATGCCACTCCACCCCACTCCATAGTATCCGGGAAGCTGCCCACATGCTGGCCCCAACATCGGTGTTCCCCTAGGGGGTCCTTCAATCTGATCCACTCTCAGTGTTTCGATCAGTCCGATCCGTCTCCGCAAGATGTTAAACTCGCGACATACCCCGTGTTAAACATGGGAAGCTAAGGAAAACCTTAGACGGTACACATTCCCCGCGTTTTATGTGGGATGCCTCGGGCTTCCGTGCCCTCGAGAAGCCCCGTGATAAGGGTTAGAAGACAGACATGTTGATCCCCAACATCAAGACATGCCAACGAAATCCCAACGTGACCTTTCTCCTCACCGATGGTTGCTGCCCTGACAAGACCCCTTGGAGTGTCTTGACGGAAGCAGCGTAATTAACTGGCGTCCATGCAGATATGGCACCGGGAATGAGTTTCACGAACCCGTCTTAAATCTATGAGGGAGACCCAGATTAGGTGACGAGCTCTGAGGAGGAATCCATGGAAGGAAGAACCAACATCCCATCATCCCGGTTTCGATCAAGGAGCAGACGTCCCTGAATAAGGAACGAATGATGCCCGCCTTTGGAAAGTAGGAAAGCGGGGCTGCGAGCCATGCATCCTCCCATGCGTGACGGACACGCGCGCGCGCCCCGGCATAAAAGCGTCGGAAAAATCAGTATTCCGCTGTTCATCGTTTACTCGTGTCTATATGACTACTACTTATGATATTGTTGTTATTTGTTTTTCTTTTTCGCTATGTACTCTGTCAATGAGGGAATGGTTTCCCCACTATCACACCCAAGGCCCTCGCTACTAGTCGTCAGCCTCTGGCATTTGGGGAAACGCGCTTGAGGCCATGTAACCAATCGGGTACGGGGTGCCTCTGTGTGGATTCCGGAACCGGGACGTTACAGATATATAGCTCGAAACTGTCGTAGCGAGGTGGAGCCTCAACTTCTCAACACTAACGACAAAGGGAAGCTGGTGCATACCTAGCCTGAAGTTTAATGCTAAGAGTGTGGATAACTTGGGCACTTTTGCAATCACTGTTCAAACCATAAGGTAATGGAGGGGAATTTTCATCAACCTCAATATAGGACAAGGGAGTAAGGTCGGACATTTTATATCACAATGGCTGAATTAGATGCTGCAAATTATATGGTGAAAAGTACTCTCATTATTCCCTCAAAGCTAGAAAGTACTTTGTTTGATTCTAGTTCTACACATTCCTTTATTTCTTTCAAGTTTTCAAAGAATATAGAATCGGTCCCTAAACTGCTAGAAGTAGATTTATCAATCAAGACTATTAGAGGGACTATCTAAGCATCAACAGTGTATAGAAACTCTAGTATTGACTTTGGAGATCACAATCTCATCACAAATCTAATAGTAATTCCCATGATTGAATTCGATATTATACTAGGGATAGACTGGATATCAAAGTATAATTCTTAGATAAACTATAGAAGTAAGGAAATATCAATAGTCTTGAATTGAAAACCTACATTTATTTTCAAAGGAGAGATATTGAGACCTAATATTTGTCAAGAAGCACCTATTGTAGCCTTCTTTATGGAGATGATCGACGAGGAGGAAGAAGGAAATGAAAGTATAAGAATAGAAAATGTTCCCATCATTCAGAAATACATTGACGTATTTCATGAATAGTTACTTGGAACTCCCCTAGAAAGAGAGGTAGATTTCTCCATTTAACTCATACCTATATCCAAGCCGATATAAAAGACCCCATATAGAATGGAAAATGTAGAGTTAGAGGAATTAAAGAAACAACTTCTGGATCTTTTGGAGAAGGGGTTTATTCGAAAAAGTGTGTCTCCTTGGGAAGCACATGTTCTCTTTGTCAAGAAGAAGGATGAATCAATGTGGATATGCATTCATTATAGATAACTTAATGGTATCACAATGAAGAAAAAGTATCCTCTCACAAGGATTGATTATTTATTTGACCAGCTTTGTGGGGATCAATTATTCTCCAAGATTGATCTTTGATCTGGTTATTATCAATTGAGGGTAAAAAAAAGAAGATATTTAAAATACCACCTTCTGATCAATATATGGGCATTATGAGTTCATTATTATTCCCTTTGGCTTGACTAATGATCCTTCTATATTTATGGATTTTTTGAATAGAGTTTTTAATGACTACCTTGATAAATTTGTGGTAGTTTTTATTGATGATATTCTGATATATTTCAAAAGTCGCAAGCAACATGAGGATCATTTAAGCATTATATAAAAAACTATGAGTAAGGAGATGATTTTTGTAAAATTCAGAAAATGTGAATTTTGGTTACAATAAGTTTATTTCTTGGGGAACATTGTAACCAATGAAAGACTCTTAGTTGACCCTTCCAAGATAGAGGTTGTGGAGGAGTGGCCTCATCCTACAATAGTAACTGGGATTCATAGTTTCCTTGGTTTATTAGGAAATTATAGGAGGCTTGTGAAAAAAAATTCATGAATTTATAATCCACTAACCATGTTAACTCGAAAGGGGGATAGTTTAATCTAGACAAAGGAGTGTGAAGAAAGTTTATAAGAGTTGAAGAACATATTTGTTACTGCACCCATGTTAAATCTACCCTCTATAAAAAAAGGATCCATTATTTTTAGTGGCACATCTATGAAAGGGATTGGGTGCATCCTCATGAAAAATGAAAAGGTGATTGATTATGCATCTCAAAGTTAAATCATCATGAGCATAATTATCCTACGCATGACCCGGAGACAGCTACTGTTTTTTTTCTAAAGATATGGAGACACTATCTTTATGGGGGGAAATGTGATATATACACAGACCATGAAAGTTTGAATTATATTTTCATGCAAAATGAATTGAAAATAATATAGAGGAGATGGTTAGAACTTCTTAAAGACTACGATTGATCAATTCATTATCACCCTAAAAGTGAAAACAAAGTCACTAATGCATTAAGTAGGAAAGAGCATGTTGTTATGGAAATGATGAAGATTCAAGGAGATCCATTGGTCAAGGACCAAGTAAGGTTGAACATGTGAATCATGAGGGTAGGGAAATCATCAATCATATCCCAAATTATTTCCCAACCATCATTACAAGAGACGATCAAGAAATATCAAAGAGAATATTTTTTATTAAAAAACAAGGTAGAGGCTATGAAGTATGTAAATTTTCCTGAGTTCAATATTGATCAAGAAGATGTACTAAAATTTTATACAAGGCTATGTGTTCTATCTATTCCTGAGATAAAGAAATAACTGATGGATAAAGCTCATAGATCTATATTATCTATACATCCTGAAAGTACTAAAACATATAGGGACCTTTGTGATCATTATTGGTGGGATAACACAAAAATGGAGATTGCCGACTATACTACAAGGTTCTTAGTGTGTCAACAAGTGAAGGCAGAGCAAAAAATTCCTAAAGGGGTATTTCAAACATTACCCATACCAATATAAAAGTGGGACAATATCACTATAGACTTTGTCACTAGTCTCCTAAGAATATCCAAAGGAAACAATGCGATATGGTTTATAGTGGATCGAATCACCCAGACTTCCCATTTCATCGCTATTCGAGAAGATTTCTCTCTCGAACAACTTTCCAAGATTTATATAAAGGAAGTGATGAGGTTGCATGGAGCAACACTTTCTATCATTTCTGATCATGATACAAGGTTCAAATCAAAATTATGGAGAAGTATTAAACATACTCTGAATACTAAATTTAATTTCAGTATGGTCTATCACCCCCAAAATGATGTCCAATCTTAAAGGATTATTTAGACACTCAAAGAGATACTGAGAACATGATCAATGTAATTTAAAGGTGGATGAGATAAAAATCTCTCATTAGTTGAGGTCTCATACAACAATAGTTTCCATTCGAGTATTCAAATGGAACCCTATGAATCTCTATATGGGAAACGATGTATAAATCCTACTTGTTGGGATGATATTGGTGAGAGAAAGCTGCTTGGTCCTGATCTTTTATAAGAGATGACATAAAATGTTCATGCTATCTAATAACACATAAAGGCTACTCAGATTCGGTAGAAGATATATGTTTAAAACCATCGAAGGAACTTTTAGTTTGATGTTGGAAACAACTTTTTACTTTGAATATCACCATGGTAGTTTTACTTCTGAAGTAGTCCCCTAAGGTTTCATAAATCCCCCAAGGTTCCATTCATCATGATCCAGGAGTAACTCTTCATGGTAAGGGAATTATCCTTCTTTTCTCTTTGATTCAAGAACCACTTTTCATATATATATTCAAAATGTTACGGTTACTCTTTTAAATTACCATTATGATCATACCCTTACTTCCAAATTATATTTTATCAACGGAAGACCCTTATCCTATCTCATTTTACCACTTCTAAAACCACATTTTATATCCATTATGCTACCAAATTTACTTCTCAAAATTTCTCTCTTCTCCTCAAGAAATTATATTTTTTTTGTGAATACACAAGCCTATTTATTTTCCAATAATATTCTAATAGATTTAAAAATTATTTATTTTATTATGGTATTAACATACATTAAACCCTCATTCCCTTTCCGTGGGATGAAAATGACTTAATGATCATGTTTTTAAGCACTTTTTAAAAATCTATGATTTTGATATGAGACCCATTTTTTATTCTCCAAGAGTTATTTATGAAATGTTTGATTATGATCTATATGGTTAAAATTAAATAATACATATGAATGGTGTGCCCTAATAACTCTCCAATGCATTGTGTAAAGAATTTAATTTCGAGATACAACATTTTTTATGATACCTTGGTGAATAACCTTGGTAATTTTCATTTACGACACCTTGTTGATTAAAATTGGTGATATGATTATGAATGTATAAATTAAATGTTGTATCCATTTTTCCATGTTATCAATAAATTTATTTTATTTATGATATGCCTGTTTTTCCATTTCTCATACCCCAATTATATTTATCATGTTCTTATTGATATTTCTCATGAATATATGTAAATTTTTTCCTTTACTGGGCCTTATGCTCACCCCTTTCTTTTGATGCATGTCCCCAGGATATTATATGAAGTAAATGTACTTAGGATGAACCCATAAATAATAATTTCAAGTGTATTAGAATAATGTTTTATATTTTCATGTATTATGTTCCTAATTTCCAAGAAACTAAACTTTAAAAGATCCTCTATTTTATACCATGCAATGAAAATTTTATGTAATAAAAAGGCGGATTCCATAGAAAATTAACACCTAAATGTTATTAGGATTAAAAAAACTATGAAATGGATCAATGAATCATCCTACTATACTAAATGTGGACTCCAAAGATACTATAGTTAATGGATTTTCTAGAATATCTCTAGTAATTCATAAGAGAACATGATACTTTCTTTCATTTCCTTTCCACCATCTTAAAATATCAAATCCATCAAAATCATCCTCAAAATCATAAATATATAGATATCTTTATAATTAATTCCTTTTTTGTGTCAATTATCTTATCCTTTTCTTTGATCTATATCCATATTTATATTTCTCATTATCCTCAATACCACTACTAGCATTATGAATATGTTAATATTGATGTGAACTTGACTCATATTGATCAAAAGGTATGGGATATTTGCATTTTCAAAACTCAAAGAGATTATTCAAAACCTCTATCAATTTACTGATCAACTCATTCTCATCTTCATCATAAAACATCATTTCAAAACTATACCGAACATATTCTAATTTATATCAGGGATCAAGAATGACTTCCACAAGTAAGAGAGAATAAAAATTGGAACCATTTCCCTAATACTTTTCCAACTCCACCTTAATTTCAATATCCATTGATCTCACAATAATATCATTGCTCTTAATCTATTCTTGATTTTTCTATATATTTCACAAAGACTATGAAAGAAAGTTTGACATGTCACATGCATAGAACTAGAAAATTAAACAATGCTATCATATTTTTTTTTAAAACTTGACAAACACACGAGCACACTCACAATCATATGTTGTAAGATCGCCAACTTCATAGATAATATCATTCCTAAAACTTGAATCCTTCTCAAGGTGAATAAATACTTTCTCATACTTCTATGCAATATCCAACATAAAGTAACAAAAATTCAACCTAGTAGGAACATTAAGAATTATGGCCTGTTTGTTAGGATTTTTTAACTCCTTAGCAATGCTCTTGAATTAAGCCAATCTTGAAGATGAACTTCTCACAAACTTGTAGAAAACTATGATTCTTGAAATTGATGTTAATATTTCCTTTATCCCATGGCTAGAAATAAGGTTTAAAATATGTTCACAACATCTCATATGCATACAATCTCCTTTAATAATAGACCCATTCCAATCATTAACACTCCCCACGAAATAATTAATTACTATATTATTAAAACTAGCATTGTTCATGGTAACAATATTAATCATTTAAACCCCCTATTGTTTCACTACGTGTTCTAATACTCAACCAATTATTTCCCCTTTATTATCCAAAATAAGAAAAAACCTGATTTTTTTATTTAATATCTAATTATCATCAATAAAATGTGCAGTCACACACATATAATTCAAATTCTGAATTGAAGTCCATGTGTCAGTGGTAAGACATACCATATGAGATAAAATATCAAAAATAGACTTTAATTTTTATTTCTCAGTCAAATATAACTGTAAAAAAATTCTATAAGCTATTTTCTATATAGAACTTGAAATTGAAGTTGAATAACTTCAATAAATTCTCTAAAGCCTTGATTTTCAGCATATTTAAATGATAAATTGTCAATGATTATCATTTTAGCAAGAGATATTCATTTATCTTCTTTGTTAAAATGATCTAATAAAATTTTAACCATACCATCATCCTCATATTCACACTTCTTTCTAATACCAATAGTGGTTTTACTTTTCTCAATATTTTTGTGAAGATTTTTGTTGCACCTTGTCAAATGCCTATTCAAATTCTAGTTCCATGCTATCCAGATACATAGGAATAATATTTAACATAATAATTACAAAAAACCTTCCATTTTTCTTATGAAAATTATCCTAATCTTGAGAAACTCTAGAACCAGTAGGAGCTTTAGGAATTGTTACCTTTTTAGGAGACTGCTTATCCTCAGTTTCTTCAACTAGTTTTTTACTACTCCCCCTCATATTTATATAATTGAATGTGTATTTTGAGTATAAAATATATTAATTTGAGTTACTTTAGAAACTTGAGGATTATGACCACTTGTTGTACCACCTTCTATGAATAGATAACTAGCTAGGTTGGCTGTTTGTTTGCAAAATACTCCCACCCGTAACCCACTGCACTAGAAAGTCTTTGGATGTGGAAAAACCCTATAAGAATAAGAATACGTTGGTTTTGAGTGATAGTAGGGGTTATCAAAACCACAAAAAAATTAAGGGGGGGGGGAATAAGAAGAAATAACATGATAAAAAAGAGCTATGTACCAGAGAAGATGCATGACACCAGGAGGAGGTGAATCAAGCAATTAGGGTTTCTCCCGCTCGCTCATGAGGGAAGGTTGGGGGAGGAGGAGAGAAAAAAGAGATCAATGGGTTGATGAATTAACCATGGTTCAAAAAGATCTGAGAGATGATGAGGGAGTAGGGTTTTCTCTTGAGGTAAGGATAAGAGAGAAAGGGAGCCAGGGTTTTCTCACAAGGGAATGTTAGGGAAGGAGGAGGAGGAAAGTGGATAAGATAAATCGAGTGAGAGATGAGGCGAATCAGGGAGGGAGGGAGTAGGGTTTTGTTTTCGTGACTTGCAAGGGAAGTTTGGGGTGGGGAGGAGGCGAGTGTTAGGGAATGTATATTATAGGTTGGTTGGGGGTGGCTATGGTGACCAAGGTATTTTTTTCAGACACCCATTGGGTCATCAGGTCGGGTTGGGTCTATATTTGGACAAACAAAGACCCGACCCGACCAATGCATGAGCCAACCCATCATAACCCAACCTAAGTATTGTTTTCATGTAACCTGACCCAAACCAACCTAACTTGGTCTGTTCGGGTCGAACCCATCGGGTTGGGTCTGGTCTAAACACCCCTAATGTGTGGAGGTATTTTTCTTGTGAGTAGATACATTATGTTTTTTCTTTTTTTTCTCTTTGCATTTGGGAAGCTCCTTGTAGATTATTTATATGTTTCCAAAATTCTTAACTTAAATTCCTATTTGTTGAGTTTTTTTATTTAGAACCCCAACATTGTAACAACTATTAGAACATGGGGACTAGTAAAAGGTAGGTAATCTTGGAAGCTATTTTTTGGTGCTCAAGCCCCTCGATAGGTGAAATTTTTATTATGGATGGATCCAAAAATAATGATTAAGACAAAAAATAGATTAAACCTTTTTGGTTAAAGAAAAAAAGATTATAAACAATGGATTTAAATTGATTTTAATTAGAGTGTGTTAATCGTCCAATAAGGGTTTTCTAAACCTATTGTGAGACAAACCAAAAATTACATACATAAAAATTACATCATTTTAGATGATTATTCAAAACACCTCATAATATTTCATGAAATATTTTCAACATCTCCAATAAAGTTATCCTCACATAGTATAATTATTAGAAATACTCTACTTAAAAAATTTCTTTATTACCAAAGGTAAGGAAACATAGGAATGAGTAAGCCCAGATGCTTAGTAAAGGTAAACATTGTAGATATCGATCAATGATCATAAGTGAACATATGATAAGAATAAGGGTATAATAACATTATTATAACTTACAAAATTCATACTCATTTAGTTAAAGATATTTAATCATGAATCATGGCATAAAACTTTGTCATAATAAAATAAATAAGTCATAAGTGTGTGTAATCATTAATAATCAATCATGATCCATGAGAAAATTTCATAAGCATAAGACATAGGTTTTTGGAATACACATAAGCATAGAAAACCATTTCTTTAGTCAAGTATTACTTCTAAGACTATAATAGTGGAAAATTATTATAGTGGATTTTTTTCACCCCTAATTCCATCATTTCCTTAGTCATGGTTCACTCCCAAGACTATTATAGTGAAAAAAATTCCTTACTGAATTGAGTTTACTCCCCATTATAGCCTATATCATTTCATGAGATATTATTCTTTATCCAAAGAATTTGAGGAATATATTATTTTTGTTCCACTCATCACATAATTAAAACCATACATAAGTGTTTCAGAAGATCATAACAACATTCATCATTTCATTATAGCATAATCCATGAAAAAGAAACAAGTTTCATAAATATTTTACCACCACTTAATTAACCTATGGGAAAGTAACATTTTTCATAGAATCATCCTTAAAACATCATTATCATGAGTCATCCCAAGAAATAAAGTGGATGATATTAAAAAATCATATCCCCAGTGAAGCATAACAATCCTAAAAGGATGTTGACATGAAGGGAAAACACCTTTAAAAGATAATTTGAATATTTTTCTAAAAATAGAGAAAATGTCTTTTTCTTTCGGTATATTTTAAAAAAAATCCAAAATATTGAGAATAATAATTTCTTTGAAGATAATAATAGAAACTAATAAAATAATCTTAAAAAAAAGAATCATTATTATGGTAGGAAAAGTTGATCATGTCATATACATTAAAAGAGAACATTCTTTTCACACTTGTATAAAAAGTCAATAGTGACTCATACGTTGTAAGGATTCTTTTAAATAATTTGTAAATAAATTCAAATGTAGTAAAAATAATATTTCTCAAAAATTTATATATATATAAAAACTTTCATAAATCATTTGGAAGAATATTGGCATTGAAGAAAAAGTTCATCGATCATAGGGGAAATAAGGTCGAATTTTCTTAAAAATATTTTCTTAGTCATTTTAAGTACTAAATAGTGGAAAGTGTTACTATTACATGAAAATTATCAGAATAAACCCTTAAATCAATTATCATATTGCTTCATATACATTCTAACCTCCTATATAATAAATATAGATTTATTATACATCTATTCTAGAACTATATTTATACATAACTTACTATGTATCATTACTTTATATTTTCCAATTATACTTTTATTGTAGTTGGTGTGGAGCCTCAATGGTAAACCCCGTAATCTTATATCCAAAAGACCCAGGTTCAAAACTAGGTAAGGGAAAAGTTTTGAGTCACTTAGTGGGTACTGTTATAGTAACTATAATTTTAGAACTATTCATCTGATTTGGGTCTACGGGCCACAAATTTGGGAATTTGGGCCATAAGGCCTTCTTTCCACCATAGGATTTTGGGCCAAAAGGTCTCATGACCACCTTATTCCATTAGAACATGAAATTTCAAGGCATATTACCTTTGGGACACAAAGCAATCAGATCAGACCACACAAGAGCATAGCCAAGAAGAGGAATTATAGCAAGTAGAATCCTCCATAGCCGAGCTAAATAGATTGAGAATGAAGAGAGGATATAAATACATTATTGATACTAGGAATCATAAAGCTTTTAACATGGAAATTCTATCCAACCAGCCATGTGAGTAGGGGAGCTAGGCACCATCAATAAAGAAGATGCTGGGGAGGGGTAGTTCTACTGTATTATGGTCTTTGGGATTTCAAGTCATGTTCTAGGATTTTTACTTTAGGCCTACATGAAAGGAAAGGGTTCCCTATTAACCCAATTAAAAAGGGTATTATCCAAAAATAAATAAAAATATAAGGCCTTTGGTCCATTCCATAAAATAATCATTTTATTAATAATTATTCATTAAAATAAACATTCAGGTGAAAATTAGTTCGTTTTCCATACAAGTTTCGGTCCATTATTCACACATTTGTCATAGTTTAATCATATCCAAAGTACCAATCATGTAACAAGTATCATATTTATTCATTATATATACTTTTATAACCATTCAAATAAAACAATGATGAAAAAAAAAATTACATTACTTCACGGAGACGACAGTCCGTCTGTACGCACTAGTGATGTTTTCACTCTTTGATGGATTGAATGAAAGAAAAATAAATAATAATTACACTTTCCATATTCATAATTATATCATAAATATTATATATATTCATTAAAAATATCACTATGAACATCCATATAAAGAGGAAATAAAAAACAAATCACATCGCTTCATGGAGGATAGTCATGTACACATGAGCGACATTATCATTTTCCAATGGATGAAAATGAGATAGAAAATGACTATAAAATTAACATAAAAACATATAAATATAGTAATGATACTGATAATTTCATGTTAATATGGTCATAGAACATTTATAGGAGGTTAAATAAGAAAGAAACAAAAAAATGACCGGTAAGAATATATACCTCTTCTTCGGGTATCTTCCTTTGAAAAGCACCTTAAGATTTCATGGATGAGTCTTCTGGAAATAATAGAACCTCAAGGTCATGGATAATGATGTTGGATAAGTATTTTGATATATCTTGATCAATTTAAAGGGTTCAGGTAGTATACAAAATATAGAAGATGATGTGTCCATTTATAAGTGAGGGGAGCAACACTCTTGTAAAAACTTAAAACATTAAAATATAATAAATATACATTCAAGTGAAAGTGACAGAAAAGTAACCTAAATTAGAAAAAATATAAGGGTGATAATAAATACACTTAACCAATAATATTTATACAAGTTTTTAGGTTATTTTAACCCTTATCTCTTTAGTTTAATCCCTCATTAACCTTTTTAACCTTTACCACAACAATGAATTTTTTCCTCGGTTACTATTAATAATAACAAAAAATGAAATTATACTCATTAAATAATTATAACCAATGATTCAAAATATTTAGACCATTTTATTATATTTAATTTATATAAGTGGTATAAATTTATTTTAAAATAAGTTTGCAAAACGCAACGGAAAGCTTTTTTAGAAAAATGCATTTTTAAGCATAAAACTAAATTTATTCTTATTCCTTATCTATTAAAACCCATTAGATGAATGTTAAAATATTTTATTTAATATATTATATAAAAATTTCATTTAAATAATTCATCAATAGTGATTAATTTAATAAAAACATATTGCGCACATAAAAATAGTTATTTTTTTTTCAGAAAAAACATCTATTTTTTACTTTCAAATGCTTTTATCTTCACTTCTAACCAATTAATAATTGATGAATTAATTTTCAACATTTGTAAACAATAATTTTTTCATAATTTAGTTGAAATTATTAATTACCACCAATATAATGACTAGGCGATAACTATCATATTTAATAATAATATTTCAATAGCATATCACAGTTTGTTTAAACTCAATGTTGTGTGTAAAGAGATATATCAATGAAATAAAACTTATATAAAGAGAAATTTATCATTAAATATCATGGTGCTACATTATAATTCATAAAATAATTTTAACCTAAAAATTTTATCACTTTTATACAAACAAATGAGGATACTTATGCCTCATCACATCCTTAATTTTCTATATAACTTCCTCAAATTTATTGTTTCACTACTAAAATTTGACTAGGTGAGTGGTCTTATTCCACATGACTTTATCTATTTTATATAGAATCACCATAAGTTGTTACTTATAATAGAGATCATTATACATTTTTATGACCTTTGATTTAAGTACATGTGAAAGATCCTGTATGTACTTTCTCAAGAGAGATACATGGAAGACATCATGTACTTGAGAGAGATTTGGTGGAAGCGCCAACCAATAAACAAATTTCTCGATATGATCAAGAATTTCAAAGGGATATATATATCTAGGGATAAAATTTCCATTATTTTCATATCACATAACATTATTCCAAGGAGATATTCATAGGAATACCTTGTCACTAAATTTAAATTCTAGATCTCGTCAACAATTTTCAGCATAACTTTTCTATCCACTCCAAACTTTTTTGATGTGATACTTAATGAATCTAAAATTATATTCCATTTCCTCATTTAGATAATGTCCCAATAGATTTAATTCTACAATTTAATCCCAACACATTGAATTTATGTACTTCTTTCCATAGAGGTATTTATAAGGATCCATCTTAATGCTTGAGTGAAAGCTATTATTGTAAGAAAACTTGACCAGAGAAAGGTGTTGATCCCAACCACATTTAAAATAAATATAACATGATCTAAACATATCTTATAGATTTTTAACGGTCATACCATAATAATCATATTTCTTAGGATGATATTCAATGCTAAAGTTTAACTTTATATTCAAATCTTGTTGAATACTTCTCTAGAACTTCAAGGTAAACCTTGTATACAAATCAGATATAATAGAATGTGTTACTCTATGTAATTTTATAACTTTATTAATTTATATCATGAGATAAAAATTAATATAGAAATATTACTTGATTTCAATGAAATGTTCTGACTTCATAAGGCAATTAATTACAACCTAAATAATATTATATCCTTTAGATGTTTTGGGGAGTCCAACGATAAAATCCATGGTGATGTTTTTACATTTCCATTATAGCATGGGTAATGATTGTAATATACCATTATACTTATATATATTAATCTTAACTTGTTTAAATACCATACATTGAGATACATACTCTAAAATATATTTTTTCATGTTTTCTAACTAGAAATAATCTCTCAGATCTCTATACATCATTATACTTCAATGATAAGCAAAGAATGATAAATTAGAAGCTTCATCCAAAAACTCCTTTAGATATGGAATTGATGGGACATATAATCAGTTCTTAATCCTTATCATTCCATAATAATTATGGTTTAACTCTAGAACATTCCTCACCTTCTGTTGTAGTTTTATATCTTCTTTCTACACCTCTTTATTGGCCATATGGATATATGGTTTAACATTCATTTGAGAATGATATGATTTTACCCCTTTACACATGGTTTTAAGATAAATATTCTAAAAATCCATTAGTATTGGATATCTTTCAATCCTAATCATGGATAAACTAACATGTTCCTTCTGACTTAGGGCATCAACCACCTGGTTCGCCTTCCCAGGCGGGTAATGTATTGAGTAGTCACAATCTTTAATCAACTCCAACAGTCTTATTTGTTATATATTTAACTCATTCTTTGTGAATATACACTGTAATATTTTATTATCAATATATATATACATATATATATATATATATATATCACATTTTCAACATAAATATAATTCCTCTATATTTTCATGTAAAAATTACCGCTACTAACTCCAAATCATGAGTTGGTAACTCTGCTCATGAATTTTCAATTGGTGTGAGGAATAATCTATCACCATATAATTATGTATGAGGATTCATACCATTCCTTTTTTATGAATTTCTATATATTACAAACCCTTCTCTACTGTAGGGTAGTGTGGGAATATGTGCACTAACCAAACCTTCTTTTGATCTCCTTGAAATTTTCATCATATTCATCTATCCAAATAAACTTAGATGCATTCCATGTCAACTTGGTTATGAGATTATATAACCATGAAAAATCTCTCAAAAAGCATAAATAGTGTCAATCCAACCCAACACAACTATGGATCTTGGTTATCATGGTTGGTCTAGCCCATTTCTCTATAAATCCCGTCTTTGAAGGATCCTCCGATATAACATCGCTTGAGATTATATAAACCAAGAATGAAACATTATAAAAAAAAATTCACACTTAATAAATTTCCATAAAAATTATCCTTCCTTAGGGTCTTCAACATAGTCCCCAAATGATCTTCATGCCCTTTCTTTCTCTTGGAACATATAATAATATCATATATAAAGACTACCAAAAACTGATTAAGGAAATCTATAAATAATCTATTAATTAAATTCATTAATATTATAGGGGAATTAGAAAGTCCAAGTGACATCACTATAAATTCATAAAGACCATACCTCATACATAAGGCTGTCATTAGTATATCCTCCTTCTTGACCCTCAATTGATGATATATAGAATGAAGTTGAATCTTGGAAAAGTATTGAGCTCTGTGTAGTTTATAAAATAAGTAATCAATATGAGATAAATGATACTTGTTACTGATCTTGTTAAGTTCTTGATAATCAATACAAAGATGAATTTAACCATCTTTTTTTTAATAAAAAGAATATACACACCCCTTGGTGATACACTAGGTCATATGAATCCCTTATTAAGATTCTCCTAGAGTTTCTTCTTCAATTCATGCAACTCAATCAAGGATATTTTATATGTAGTCTTTGAAGTAGGTGTATCCCCAAGTATGAGTTCTATTGAAAACCCAAATTCATTACTTCGGGGAATACTAGGCAATTATTTAATAAATACATCATAATATTCCCAAATAATAGGCATATATTCAATTTTGAGTTTCTCCCAAACCATTTGTGATAAATATCCATAATGATCAGGTAGTAAGCCCAATACAATGGAGGTAATTTATATTATAATTTCATATGCATCCTCGCACTGTAATACAATCATAGGTTGATTTAGAATATCAAATGTGACTTCCCTTCCTTAGAAATTTATATTGAATCTATATAAAGAGAGCCAATCAATGATAAAAATCACATTATATTATACTAAAGGAAGAATAATAATATTTTCATAGGAAAAATTATTACAAACTTTAACATGACATACCAAAATTTGGAGTAGAGGATAAGTGTGCCTTAACCATCATGATCCACTTTAGAAATTTACATAAGGCAAGTTCTTCCTTGGTTGAGGAAATAACCCTTAGATCAGAGCATTAACTCAGACAGTTCCCAAATTTACCATTTATAAGACATTGAATTAATAGTGGTACCTCAGTATGAAATTTATTTACTTACATTGAAATATTTGTTTTTTCCTTGGTGATTAATTAATTTATGATATTATTTTACACACATAAAACATCATTCCATTACTTTGAGACATTTACCTTGACACTTCTTCCCATAGTATTAAAATTTAAGAAGTTTAATATTCTTCCCTCCATGTTCTTTATCACCTTTAATTTCTTGAAATTCCATTTTTCTCTTATTTTGTGCATTTGTAAATTCACCTAGGTTTTGGTTGTTAATAATAATTTGAGATATCTGATTATTCATAATCACATGGTTTCACATTCTAGATTCTACTTCATTTGGTTTCTCATGAGTATGGTCATTGTATTGGACATCACATTCATTTTTAACATGATTCTTCCTGGTTCCAGCCATTGACTAAAACCAGAAAACTTAGTGTTAGTATCAAAAATCAGTAATCAGTGTAAATAATCATATGATTATGAAAATAATTCTTATGATGTACAACCCATAAAAATTTAAATTTATCTCATGTCACTATAGATTATCATAATTCTTCATAGATTCTATCCTCTCATCCATCATAATGGTTCATAAAGAGAATGTGAATTAACCAAGACATATCCTCTAGGAGTGTCTAACCATATGTGCAGTCTTAGGTCTATTCATCATGCACCTAGTGAAGATCAAGTTGATAATCAACTATCTTTTTAGGGTGTTTACCCCTTAGTGAATTTGTAACACAAATACATTCACTTTCTAGTATCCATATAGTGATGTAATTTCTAAGAAACAACACAATATCTACTTTACCAAAAACTTTAGGATGTTATCATGTACTTAAACTTATCCCTAGGGTTTTCACCAAAGTTTTTTAATCATAATCTACAAAAATGACTAAACCCTATTATGATACCAACTAAGGCTACCAAAACATTACATACATTAATATTACATCATTTAGATGGATATTCATTACATCTCATAACATTACACACTATATAACCATACAGGTTTAGTATCAATGGAGACTATATACATAATCATCTCATTTCATAAAATTTCTTCAATATATCCAAAAAATTTCTTTGTATATAGTACACTTATTAGACATACCATACTTAAAAACTTTCTTTATAACCAATGGAAAGGAAACATAAGAAAGGGTGAGCTCAGATTCTTTGTAAGGGTAAACATAATAGATATAAATCAATGATCACAAGTGATCTTAGGATAAGTATAATGTTTTTATAACATGATCATAAATTATGAAAGTCATACCCAATCAATTAAATATATTTAATAATGAATCATGAATCATGGATTAAGGTTTTTTCATAATAAAAATAATCCATAAGAGTACAAAATCATCAAAAATTAGTCATGACCCGTGAGAACATATCATAATCATAAGACATAGGTTTTTGGAATACACATAAGTATAGAAAAATATTCCTTAGTCAAGGATCTCTTATAATACTATCATAGTGGAAAAATTCCCATAGTATATTGGGTTCAATCCGCATTCCATTATTCCCTTAGTCAATGTTCACTCCCAAGACTATCATAGTGGAAAAAGAAAAAGTCCCTTACTGAATTAAGTTCACTCCCCATTCAAGTCCATATTATCTTATGAGACATAATTATTTACCCAATCTATTGGATATATATAATTTTGGGCCCACCCATTACATAATGAAAACCATACATAAGTGTTCCATAAGATCATAAAAATATTCATCATTTCATCATAGCATAAACCATGAAAAAGAAATGGGTTTCATAAAGATTTCCCTATCACTTAATTAACTCATGGGAAATTAAAAGGTTTTATAGAATAATACTTAAAATATCATTATCATATACCATAACAAGAACAAAAGTGGATGGTATCATAAGATCATATCCCTAGTGAATCATAACTATCCTTAAAGGATGTCGACACAAATTAAAAATACCTTTAAAAAAGAATTTGAACATTTCTTAAAAAAATAGAGAAAATTTCCTTTTCTTTCAATATCATTAAAAATAGAAAAAAAATCTTGGAATATTGAATAAAATATTTTCTTTGAAAATAACCATGAAAACTTTTAAAGGAATCTTCCAAAAAATAAATTGTTATGATGATGGGAAAATCTGTTTGTGTCACATAAATTAAAAAGAACATTCTTTTCGCACTTTTGTAAAAAGTAAAAAGTGATCCATACATAAAAAATTTGGAAAGATTAATTTTAATCATTTTTAATGAAATTTAAAGGTATTAAAAATAATATTTCTCAAACATTTATTTATAGATAAAATCTTCTATAATGTTTTTGAAGAACATGAATATGGATGGAAAAGTTCATCGACCAAAGATGAAATAAGGATGAATTTTATTAAAAACATTTTCTTGATCATTTTATGTATCAAAGAGATTAAAATGTTACTATTAATTGAAAATTATAGGAATAATTAGAGGACCCTCAATGGAAATTTAGTATAGACAATCCTGAAAAGAAATGATATTATAACATAAACCCTTACCTCAAGTCCCTTCTTTCTTCGTATGCATTAAAAAATCCTGTATAATAAATATAGATTTATTATAAATCTATTATATAACCATATTCATACATAAAATACTATGTATCATTAATTTACAATTTACAATTATCCTTATATTAAGAATGAACATTTGGGTGAAAATTGGTTTTTTTCCATGCATGTTATGGTTTGATGGTTCTGGTCCTTGCACATTTTTCATGGATTCATCATCTATAGAATATAAATAATGTAATATTTATTATATTTATTCATTATATATAATTTTATAACCATTCATATAAAAGGGTGATGAAAAATGAATTATATCACTTCATGGAGATGATAGTCCATATGTATGCACATGTGATGTTTTCACTTTTTGATGGATGAAACAAAATAAAGGTAAATAAAAATTACACTTTTAAGAATTATAATTATATCATAAATATCATATGTATTAATTAAATCTATCCTTATGACCATTCATTTAAAGAGGAAATGAAAAACCAATCACATCGCATTGTGGAGGTGGTAGTCCACACGTACGCACAAACGACGTTATCATTTTTAAAAGACTGGAAGAAGATAGAAAATGGATATAAAATTAACATAAAAAATAATAGTATAGTAAATATACTTATTACATAATTTTAATATGGTTATAGAACATTTATATGAGGTTTAATAAGAAATAAACCTAAAAAATATAGATAAGAACATATACCACTTCTTCGGGTATCCTCCTTTGAAAAGAATCTTAAGGATTATTGGATGATTATTTTGGGGGGAGTGTTTTTTGGTATATATTGGTTGATATAAAGGGATTAAGTGGTGTATAAAAGAGAGGATAGGAGGTTCACTTTTATAAGTGAGGGGAACAACACTCTTGTAAATACTTAAAATATTTAAATATTAATAGTCATATTGATGTGAAAGTGGAACTAACACAACCCAAATTTAAATATAAGATAAGGGTAGATTGAAATACACTTAACCAATAAAATTTTGACACATTATTAGTTTATTTTAAACCTTATCTCTTTAGTTTAACTCCTCTTTAACCCCTTTTAACCTTTACTGTAGTAATGATTTTTTACCCCATTTACTATTCATAATGACCAACAATGAAATAGAAAACACTACCAAATTTGGAAATGATGATTAAAAATATGGAAACCATTTTATTATATTAAATTTATATAAGTGTAAAAAATTAATTTTATAATAAGTGTGAAAAATGCAATAATTTTTTTTAGAAAAATACTTTTTAAGCATAAAATTAAATTTACTCTTTTTCCTTTCTTAGTAAAAAAATTAGATGATTGTTAAAATATTTGATTGAATATATTATCTAAATTTTTTATTAAAATCACTCATAAATAGTGATTAATTTAATAAAAACACATTTCATGCATAAAAACAATTTTTATTCCATAAAAACATCTCTTTGTTTACTTTCAAATGATATTTTTTTCATTTATAACCAATTGATAACCAATGAATTCATTTTATACATGTGTAAAAAATAATTTTTCATAATTTATTTAGTTATACTTATAACTCCCAATCCAATATCTAGGATATATCTTTCATATTTAATAATAATATTTCAATTATATATTATGGTTCGTTTAAACTCAGTGTTTCATGTAAAGAAATCTATCAAAGAAATAAAACTTATTTAATGATAAATATATCATAAAATATTGGGGTTTTATTTCTTTTTATGTGGTAGTTATACTATTATATTACCCTATGATATCCACCCCCTGTTTTCCATCTTCCCCTACCACTTGCGTTAGTTTTCACTAATGCTTCTTTTATTTGGTGCTGATTTAGCCTAAGGATTTATTCCCCTTTTAAGTTTTTAGGATTTGGCACTTATTGTTCTCTTTAATATTTCACAGTAGTTATTAAATATGTATAGTTTTTTTGTTTCTTTACCCCCCAGTTTTGGTTCTGGTCCCAACTATGTGTGTTAGCGTATGCAGTTCTCTCAGTCGAAGATAAGGGTTCTTGTTCATTGGTTTCACCCTTTTTGGGGCTATCTTTTAATGATCTTATTGTCATGGATTTTTTTTCTCATTATTATTGTTCTATTATTATAGTGTTTTTACTAATGTTTTTTCCTGCCTCTATTATCATTACTCTAATTTAATATTTCATTGTTTTTTTGGTCACTGGTTTGATGTTGAGGTCCTCGTATTTCTGACCCTTCCTTATCATCATGTCCTTTTCAGTTTCATATAGCTCTGGATTTCTTGTGCCTTAATTGTTCTTATCAATTTCATCCCCTATTTGTGTTGGGGATGATAACCACACTACTTATCTATAAAACATATTGATCTAGATGATATATGTTGTAGAAAAATAATCTTTAGATTATACACCTATAGGATATAACCCCAAAAACTTGATGTATAGGAAGATAAGAAGTTATCACACCCTACTCACCACACCAGGTTGCACAGTGCATATACAAACTCCATGAAACTCAACATAACCATTGAATATTATTGAAAATAAATAAATAAAGGAATAATTTAGACAATTAAGACCTACATCCATGATATAACACTACTGCCATATTTAAAACTATCAGATGAAACAAAGGTTTACAATATCAAATGATAATATTGTCTAATAACATACTACATTTTTCTCATGTTAAAATCAAACATATACAAGGGTTCCCAACCCACTAATATATTGGTCCCCTACCATTCATCTAGTTTCACCGCCATTAAATATTGAAAAATGATCATCCAATTACACTTAATGACCTATGATCTCCATTAGACTCTAACACATGATCGTTAAAGAATATGAACTAAGAAAGTTACACCGATGAAAGTAAATTCTAGTCATCATTTTACAGTCCACTTTTTGTACATAGACCCATTAGACCCAAGACCTGTCAAAAAAACCCTACCAACCATTGATGATTTCATTGCCACTATCTGAATATCAAGATAAGCTATCATTAGTAGTTTCTCTTTCTGGTAGATCATGTCTAGTATACTAAAATTTACTTTACATCCCAACTATCTCCCACTTAAATACTACTTTAGGGAAACTCTTTGAGATTATACAACACTTAAAAAAACTAAACATCCGTTTTTAGTAGTGTCTCCACCTCTGTACCTTTATTCGAGTCCCACTAAGTCATAATGTTTCCTTATACTTTCTTAGGATAACGAATTAGTGAAAATATCCACTGGATTTTACTTCCTAGAAATATTCCATAGCTCTATATCCTTTTCCTCTTTCAATTTTTAATGAATTGATATTTTAGGTTGAAATGTTTTATCCATGCATGAAATAATGGATTCTGAGTCAAGTGTATTTCACTCTGACTATCATAGTAAAGAAATCCACCCTTATTCTCTATTATAAGTTCATCTAAAATATTCCACAACCATATCATATCTTTCATTGATTTCATTGTTTCCATATATTCTGACTCCATTGTGAAAACACTACTATCAGTTGTAATATTGACATCCGTCCCACTGATGTTTCTCTAAATGTGAACACAAAACCATTTGTACTCTTTTGAGTGTTTAAATCTCCCCCAAATTCCACTTCAACATTCCCTTGAAATGGATCATTCATTCTAAATCATAAGGGTATATCTTCCATTGCTTTGAGATACCAAATGATCTATTTCATGGCTTCCCAATGTTCTTTCCCTTGACTGGACATGAAATGGTAGAAAACTTCCACTGCATATGCATCGTTCGAATGAGTTAACATAATGACATACATAAAAATTACAACAACATTTGAAAACAAAACCATATCTGTGAGATTTTCCTGATCCTAAAACTTCAACACTTCTTATTTGAAAATATTGAAGTTTCCAAAAAGCAGGGGTGAGACTAGATTGCTTTTGGATATAATGAATCTCTTGATAATATTCTAGAAGTAATCCATCTGATACAAAACTAAACATCAAGCTCTCCTATCTAATTAAATTCACATACCTATTATTTTATTATCCACTCTGATGTAGTTTATCTCAAATTTAACTAAAAAATATTTATTCATCTTCTAAATCTGTTGAATATCTAAACCTTTTAGAAGCATGCCATCTAAATAAAAAATAAATAAGATAAAACTCTTATCCTCAAATTCCTTATGGTATAAATAATGTTCTGAATTGATCTGTATGAAACCTTTTTCCTCCATGAATGTATCAATTTTTTTTCCATTTCCTTGGTGTTTATTTCAAACCATAGAGACTTTTATTCAAATTTCACACAAAGTTTTTGTTTTGTAGCTCTACGAAATTGGCTGGTTTCCACATGTAAATTTATTCCACCAAATTTAAATGGAGAAGTGATATTTTTTACAACCATTTTAACTAAATGAAAATAATAAGATTCAACCAATCTTATCACTTTCTAGATTGTATTATGTTTTATTACTTGTGAAAATATTTTAGAGAACTCAATTCCTTATTTCTACTAAAACTCCTTCACCACCATCTATGCCTTGAACTTATTTCTTTTATCTAATTATTACTTTAAATGTAAAAACCATTTATTATCAAGTGTTTTATTCCATTTTGGTAAGTCCTATATCTTCAAAGTTTTATTCACATTTAGTGAATGCAACTCATCCTCCATAGATAACTCCCACTATTTGAAATCACTGAGATTGGCTATTTCTTTTGGGATCATAGGTTCCCCTCTATCCATTAGAAGCAGATAGTGCATGTCATGACCATACCTATTATTTGTTTTTATAAAATTTTAAGATATCCATAAAACACCCTATGGTTCTTCTCTATCTGATACTACTTCTTTTGATGCTCTAACTTCTAGAATATTAACTTTCAATACTCCCACTTGAGCCTCAACAACCACAGAGATCTCTAGTACATATTATGCTATCCTACTATCTATTTTTTTTGTAATACCATCTAAACTCTTTGGATATTGTGTTTGTACATATTCCCCATTCAGATCAACTTGAACTAGTTTAGTTAAATTTTTTCCTTTAAATTATTTCTTCTTCAAGTTTTAATCTTTTTACAAGACCCACTCGTTGAAGAGCATGTTCTGAATTTTGTTGAATTAGTGTTTTTTGAAATCCCATATTCAGAATCCAAAATTATCACATTAACATTCAAAAAAGAAAAATTCCTTAGTTTTTTCCTTGAGTTTATCTTGATCTTTACCATCTATATGGATATAGGAAAGACTCCAAAAAACTTTGAGGTAGTTAAGTCATGTTTCTTTACCGAACCATAGTGGTTCCATAATTTCCTTCCCAATCAGTGATATTGGACTTTGATTAACTATGTATGATGTAAAGTTGACCCCATCCACCCAAATATCCTTAGAGATTTTGGAATGAAACTATGAAATCCCACCTTTATATTACATAACTTTTTATTACATTTTACAAACAGAGGATCTTTAAAGTCTAGTGTCTTGGAAATCAGGAACATAAAACATAAAAAAAACATAAAAAATTATTCTAATCCACTTTTAAGGATTCATCATAAGTTCATCCTAAGTAAAATTTCTTCATCTCATAACCTTGAGACATACATCAAAGGAAAGGGTGAGGAGAAGGCCCAGTAAGGAAATCAAGGGAATCAATTTACTTGTGATATCAATAAGAACTTGATGAAAACCACAAGACATGAGAAACAAAAAAGAGGCATATCATAATAAAAAGAACATGAATCACAAATTGAATATGTGGCTATAACATTTAATTTAGACATTCATGAACATATCACCAAGGTTCATTCCTAAGGTGTCATAAAAACATTACCAAGGTTATTCACCAAGGTATCGTGAAACTTGTCATCTCTAGAGATTAATTATTTACCCAATGCATTGGAACGCTATCAAGGCGCACCCTTAATATGTATTTATTTTCATGTGAGACACATAGATCATAATCAAACATTTCATAAATAACCCAAATAGAATCAAAGAAATGGGTTTCATGTCAAAATCGCGACGTTTAAAAAGTACTTAAAAATAAGATCATTATGTCATTTATAACCCATGGAAAGGGAGTGAGAGTTATATGTATGTCAATTATAGAATAAAATAGATTAATTTAATTTATTTATGAATATATCTGGAAATGAAAATATATTTGGGTATCCACATAAATAATATAAGAGAATTTCTTGAGAAAAAGAGAGAGATTTTGAGACGAAAATTCTGCAGCATAACGCCTACATAACATCATTTTAGAAAAAATTAAAAAGAGAGGGGACAAGGGTCAACCAATCATAAAGAATTAATAATACAGTATTGGTATATAATAAGATCATGTTATGAATATTTTAATGACATACCACATGAAAATAAAACATGAAAGAAAAGAGAAGATACTATTTCTTTTATGAAAAATTCGACAACCTAACGACGTCGCTTAAAAATTCAGAAAATAAATTGATGAGAGTGGAAAGGGTCTCTCATAAATTGAACATGAAATGTATAGTGGTTGGTATATATAAGAAAAAACCCCCAAATAATAAAAATTAAACTACAAGACATAACATAAATGAAGCCATGACTTAAAAGAGGAGGGTGAAAGGTTTCCTTACCTTGAAGAGTAACTTCGAAAGCTTGAAGGTTGAGACCTTGGGGGACTTGAGGGCACATTGGGAGGACTACTTGGAAGGTAGAAAGACCATAGCTTTGTTGATGAGGATTTTGGAATGAAATGAATGAGGGAATGGATTGATATTTACAGGGAAAGAGAAGGAATATTTAATTAATTTCCAAGGGACACCTCATCAGTGGTATTTGCAAAACCATGGGCTTGACCATGGTATTTTCCCATGGTAATGTCCACTTGGGACACATCATAACATATATTACTGTTCAAAAGTTGACCAGATTTATTACATCATGATTATATCATCAATGATGTCATTAAACACCAAAACCCAAAACTGTATTTTTACTATTCCTTGAAAATTCAACTGTTTCAGAAAAATCCCTAAAATTTACCCTAACCTAATATAGATGCTATGAATTATAAAATGAACTAAATTTTATGAAAATAATTTTCTAAATATTTTTAATTTAATTTTTAAATAAAATCATTATTTATAAAAAAACAACTCTAAAACTATAACTTATTTTGTAACACCTTGAAAAAGTAATCATGGCCCATTAAAATTATCATATAAACATAAGACAATAAATTGAAAATTTATGATTAAATTTTATGAAAATAAATTTTCATTCTAAATTATTAAATTAATTATAAAATTGTAAACAAAATATTTCTGACATACAAAAATATAAAAACTTATACTATGATCGTTTTTTTTACTTTAAACATGTCTAAATTATATTTATACATCAATGGGTGAAGTTTCTATTTTTTCGGCTGATTTACTATTCATTACTATTCATAAGGGTATATTACTATTCATACTTTACTATTCACCCAAACTTAAGTTGATATTATTAGACTCTAAATTTCTTACTGGTCACAATTGTAGCAGACCATTTTTTGAAAATCATTTCACATTATTAATTATTTAAATTTTACAAAAATATTTTAAAATACCCCTTTTTCCAAAATTCATCAATAATATGGAACTTCATGCTACATTTATCCAGACATTTGAAATTCACAAATTTAACATAATAAATAATAACAATTTTATTTATACCAAGGGATTACAAAAAGTTTATAAGGCCTCATTACATAGCCCCTTATAACACCTGCATAAGACCTAAGTGTAAGGTGTGCTATGGTAATAAAATCTTGGGTTAGCTCGGACAACATTTCCTGAGTGGTGATTTCTATCAGCTCTAACTTCTCCCTTAGGAAATTTCGTTCAAGATTCAAATGTTGAAGCTCATCTTGAGTTTGGTCTAGAGCAAAGCCCAGAGATGCTACCTCATTCCCAAGCTCTGATAGATGAGCTTCGTACGACCCAAGTCTACTAGATGAGGATATCTACTCTTCTTTATGTATTAACCAAGATCACTTATATTTATAAATAATAATTTTAATGTAATGAGTTTAGTTTCCAATGGTCATATAACATTCGAACAGTTCAGGTTGTTACATTCTTCCCCCCTTAAGAAATTTCATCCCCGAAATTTTAACTCGTACCCTCAGAAGAGAAAAGGTGTGGGTACTTCTGCCTCATAGACTCCTCTAGTTCCCACGTGGATTCTTCACATTTGTGGTTCCTTCACAACACCTTAACAAGGTGGAAAGTCTTGTTGCATAGAACCTTGTCTCTATGATCCAAGATCTCCACCAGATATTCCTCATAAGAGAATTCATGTTCCAGTTATACCACCTCTGGATTTAGTACACGTGAAGGGTCAGGTATGTACTTCCTCAAGAGGGATACGTGGAAGAAATCATGAACTTGTGCTAGATTTGAAGGAAGTGAAAGATGATAGGCCACTGTTCCTACACGATCAAGGATTTCATAGGGGACAATATACCTAGGGATGAGCTTCCCTTTTTTCACAAAACTCATGACTCTCTTCCAAGGTAAAATTTGAAGAAAGAATTTATCACCAACGTCAAACTCCAAGTCCCTTCGACGGTTGTCGACATAGCTCTTTTTCCAACTCTAATCAGCCTTAATGTGTTGTTGGATAGAATGAACTTTTTCTGTTATCACTTGCACAAGATCGAGCCCAAGAAGCTTTCTGTCACCAGCTTCATGCCAACAAGTAGGAGTTCTACACCGCTTACCATATAGATCTCCATAGGGTGCCATTTGAATGTTCTAGTGGAAGCTATTGTTGTAAGAGAACTCAAATAAAGGGATATGTTGATACCATCCACCTTTAAATTCCATTGAGCATGTTCTCAGCATATCCTCAAGTGTTTAAATAGTATTTTCAGATTAGCCATCAGTTTGGGGGTGATAGGCCGTACTAAAATTCAATTCAGTGCTTAGAGCATATTGAAGACTTCTCCAAAATTTTGATGTGAACCTTGGATCATGATCAGATACGATAGAAAGTGGAACTCCATGTAGCCTTACCACTTCCTTCATGTAAATCCTAGAAAGTTGATCAAGAGAGAAATATTCCCGAATGGAGATAAAATGGGAAGTCTTGGTGAGACGGTCCACAATAACCCATATCGCATTTTTTCCTTTGGAAGTTCTTGGGAGACCAGTGATGAAGTCCATAGTGATATTGTCCCACTTCCATGCTGGTATGGGTAGTGGTTGCAATACCTCTTTAGGAAGTTGTCGCTCTGCCTTTACTTGTTGACATACCAGGCACCTTGAAGTATAGTCAGCAATCTCCCTTTTCATATTATCCCACCAATAAAGGTCACAAAGGTCCCTATACATTTTTGTGCTTCTAGGATGTATAGAGAAAGTAGAGCTATGAGCTTCATCCATTATCTCCTTCTTTATTTCTAGAATAGATGGAACACATAGTCTTGTATGAAATTTTAGTACTCCTTCTTGATCAATATTGAACTCAGGAAACTTCCCATCCTTCACATCCTCAAACTTCTTATGTAACAAAGGATCTTATTTTTGAGCTTTCTTGATCTTCTCTAGTAATGACGATTGAGAAATAATTTGGGTTAGGGTTGATGATGTCCCTTCCCTTATAATTACCATGTCTAGTTTTACTAGTTCATTGATAAAAGGATCTCTTTGAATCCTCATCATGGAAAGAACAACTAGGTATTTCTTGCTTAATGCATCAGTGAATTTGTTTACTCTTTCGAGATGATAATGAATTGAACAGTCATAGTCTTTGAGAATTTCCCACCATCTCCTCTATCTCATGTTTAATTCCTTTTGTCTGAAAATATACTTCAAATTTTAATAGCCTGTATATATATCACATTTCTCCCTACAATGATAATGTCTATATATCTTCAAAGAAAAAACAACTGCAACTAGCTCCATATCACGAGTAGGATAGTTTTGCTCATGAGTCTTTAACTGTCGAGATGCATAAGCAATGGCAATAATTTTTCATGAGGATTCACCCAATCCCTTTCATAGATTCATCGCTAAAAATAACTAATCCTTCTCCACTTGAGGGAAGAGTTAACATGGGTGCAGTAACCAATCTCTTCTTCAGCTCTTGGAAACTTTCCTCACACTCCTTTATCCAGATGAACTTGACCCCTTTTCAAGTTAACATGGTTAATGGGTTAGAAAGTGATGAAAAGTTTTTCACAAACCTCCTATAATATCCCGCTAAACCAAGGAAACTATGAATCTTAGTTATTGTTGTAGGTTGAGGCCACTCCTCTACAACTTTTGTCTTTGCAGGGTCAACTGAGATTACTTCATTGATAACAATGTGCACCAAGAAAGAAACTTGTTATAACCAGAATTCACATTTTCTAAACTTTCCAAAAAGCCTTTCCTTCTGTAGAGTTTTCAAAATACCCCTTAAATGATCCTCATGATTCCCAAAAATTTTGGAATATATTAGAATATCATCAATAAAAACTACCACAAAGTTATCAATATAGTCCTTAAAGACTCTATTCATCAAATCCATAAAAATAGTAGGTGCATTAGTTAGTCCAAAGGGCATAACAACAAACTCATAATGCCCATATCTTAATCGGAAGATAGTTTTTGGAATATCTTCTTTCTTTACCCTCAATTGATGATAACTAGATCGAAGATCAATATTAGAGAAGAATTGAGCCCCATGAATTTGGTCAAATAAGTCATCAATTCTTGGAAGAGGGTATTTGATCTTCACTGTGATCTCGTTCTGTTCTCTATAATCAATGCATAGCAGCATCGATCCATACTTCTTATTCACAAAGAGAATAGGTGCTCGCCAAGGAGACACACTCGGTCGGATAAACCCCTTCTCCAAAAGATCTTGGAGTTGTTTCTTTAATTCTTATAACTCCACATTTTATATCCTATAGGGGGTCTTAGATATCGGATGAGACCCAGGTACGAGTTCAATAGAGAAATCTACCTCTCTTTCCAGGGGAGGTCTAGGTAACTCCTCAGGAAATACGTTAATGTATTCCTAGACGATTGGGACATTTTTTATCCTCAAACTCTCATTTCCTTCTTCTTCTTCACTGATCAACTCCATAAAGAAGGATATAGGAGGTTATTATAGACAAAGATCAGGTTGAGATATCTCTTCTTGGAAGATAACTGTAGGTTTTCCATTCAAGACTTCCTATATTTCCTTGCTTCTGCATTTGATCTTAGCATTATACTTTGAGATCCAGTCCATCCTGAGTATAATGTCGAAATATAGCATGTGAATGAATACTGGATTTTCAATAAGATTGTGCTCACTAAAGTAAATACTAGAGTTTCTAAACACTGACGATGCTTGTATAATCCCACCAAGATTCTTGAATGATAATTCTACTTTTAGAAAATCGGGGATTGATTCTAAATTCTTTGCAAACTTGGAGGAAATAAATGAATGCGTAGAACCGGAATCAAAAAAAGCACTTGATAGATTTTAGAGAACAACAAGAGTACCTACCACCACATCATTTGGCGCTTCAACTTCAGCCATAGTGATTGCAAAATAATGACCTTTCTCCCTTGGCCTATGCTTAGGATGATGGTGATTACCCTCCACTTCCCTCAGATTTGGACAGTGATTGGAAAAGTGCCCAAGTTGTCCAAACTTATATCATTGGACATAAGGTAGGTCTTTCACCATCTTCCCTTTGTCTTTAGTGTTGGGAAGTTGTGGCCTCACCTCACTAAAAAAATTCCGTGCGATATGGACATCTCTTCCACACTTGTAGCATTTCCCGCTCCCAAGAAGGCAGTTCCCCGAATGATTCTTCCCACATTTATTACACATGGTACGTTGCACTTGCTTGCCTTCTCTTCCCTGATCGAAGCTCCTACCTAAGCTTTGCTTCATCAATATTTTATTGTCATTTAATTTATGAGACCATTGCATCTCACCAAACTCCAATTCGACTTTCATCGCACTTCGCACGATCTTCTCATAGCTATCATAATCTCAATTGGATAGATTCTTCAACAGATGAGGTCTCAGTCCACCGAAGAATCTATCAACCTTACAATTGGGATCTATGACAAAATCTAGAGTTGTAACATGAAAGCCTTGTGAAGTTCATATCGTAGATTCCCACAGATTCATTCTCCTTCTGCTTCACCTCGAGAAACTCCTTCTCCATTCTTGTTCTCATCGATCGAGGGAAATACTTGCTGAATAAGATCCCTCTAAACTCTTCCCACTCCCTATATTCAACCTCCACTATTGACCTCGTGTTTTTAATCAGTTCCCACCACTGATCAAATTCTACCTCTAAGCGATAGACATCCAGTGTGACATTCTCTTACTCTGAACAGCGGAGCAGAGAAAAGATCTTCTCGATAGAGCTGATCCACTGTTCAGCAATCAATGGGTTGGTAGATCCACTGAAGGTTGGTGGTCATTGACACATAAAAGATTCAATAGAAAGTTGTTCCCTTCACGGTGATATTGGTCTCTCATCTTGATTCATGTCATTTCCCATAACTTGTGTCTGTTGGTTCATCATTCGCATGAAAGTTTCCATTCCATCTTCCATCAGAGGTCCGTCAGTGCATGGTCCATTGTGGTCACCATTTGCACAGTTCCTCCTATTTACCACTATTTTCTAAAAGAATAAAACCTTAGTGATAAACTTATTTGATTTATGAATCTTTTAACCATAAGGGATTTTATGTCTTAAAACTTCACGTTTTAAACAATTACATTTCTCTCTAAATCCTTCATAATGATTCATAAAAAGCTTATGATTAACCAAACATATCCCCTAGGAGTGTTATAACCAAGAGTGAAGAAAGACCTTCTGTTGTGTACTAGGATACCCTGGGTCAAGCCTGAAACTCCTTTTTAGAGTTTTCACTCCTAGGTATATCATTTCCCGAGCTACCTCTACATGCTCGTATCCAAATAGGGATGTATTTTTTTGATAAACCATTTACTCAATACTCACCAAATTACCAGGAAGTTTTCCTATATTTAAACTTTTATATAGGATTCTTTATAAAGTTTTTATATCCTAATTTACATAAATAACAAAACTTTCCTTTGATACCAACTATGGAATCCCACCTTTATATTACATAACTTTTCATTACATTTTACAAACATAGGATCTTTAAAGTCTAGTGTCTTGGAAATCAGGAACATAAAACATGAAAACAACATAAAAAATTATTCTAATACACTTTTAAGGATTCATAATAAGTTCATCCTAAGTAAAATTGCTTCATCTCATAACCTAGAGACATACATCAAAGGAAAAGGTGATTAGAAGGCCCAGTAAGGAAATTAAAGGAATCAATTTACTTGTGATATCAATATGAACTTGATGAAAATCACATGACATGAGAAATGAGAAAAGATAAATATCATAATAAAAAGAAAATTAATCACAACTTGAATATGTGGATACAATATTTCATTTATAAATTCATGAACATATCAACAAGGTTTATTCAAAAGGTGTCATAAAAACATTACCAAGGTTATTCACCAAGGTATCGTGAAACTTGTCATCTCTAGAGATTAATTCTTTACCCAATGCATGAGAGAGATATAAAGGTCCACCATTAATATGTATTTATTTTCATGTGATCCACATAGATCATAATCAAAAATTTCATAAATAACCCAAATATAATCAAAGAAATGGGTTCCATGTCAAAATCACGACGTTTAAAAAGTACTTAAAAATAAGATCATTATGTCATTTATAGCCCATGGAAAGGGAGTGAGGGTTATATGTATGTAAATTCCAAAATAAAATAGATCAATTTTATGCATTTATTATTACCCCTATAAATGAAAATATATTTGGGTATCCACATAAATAATACAAGAGAATTTCTTGAGAAAAAGAGAGAGATTTTGAGATGAAAATTATGCAGCATAACGACTACATAACATCATTTTAGAAAACATTAAAAAGAGAAGGGACAAGGGTCAAACACTCATAAATAATTCATAATACAGTATGGGTACATAATAATATCACGGTATGGATATTTTAATGACATACCACATGAAAATTAAACTTGAAAGAAAAGAGAAGATACTATTTCTTTTACGAAAATTTCAGCAGCCTAACAACATCGCTTAAAAATTCAGAAAATAAATTAATGAGAGCAGAAAGGGTCTCTCATAAATTGAACATGAAATGGAAATTGATAGGTATATAGAAGAACAAACCTACACATAATAAAAATGAAACTAGAAGACATAACATAAATGAAGTCATGACTTAAAAGAGGAGGGTGAAAGGTTCCCTTACCTTGAAGAGTAACTTTGAAAGCTTGAAGGTTGGGAACTTGGGAGGTTTGAGGGAACCTTGGGAGGACTACTTGGGAGGAATAAAGACTAGTGATTCATTGAGAAGGATTTTGGCATGAAATTAATGAGATAATGGCTTGGTATTTATAAGGAAAGAGAGAGAATATTTAATTAATTTCCAAGGGACACCTTATTAGTGGTATTTGAAAAACCATGGGCTTGCCCATGGTATTTTCCCATAGTAATGTACACTTAGGACATATCATAACATATATTACTATTTAAAAGTCTAACAGATTTATTACACCATGATTACATCATCAATGATGTCATTAAACACCCGAAACTCAAAACTGTATTTTTACTATTCACCGAAAATTCAACTGTTTCAGAAAAATCTCAAAAATTTACCCTAACCTAATATCGATGCTTTGAATTCAAAAATGAAATCCATTTTATAAAAAAAATTTTCTAAATATTTTTAATTTAATTTTTCAAAAAAAAATCATTATCTATAAAAAAACAACTCTAAAACTATACCTTATTTTGTAACACCTTGAAAAAGTAACGAAGGTCCCATAAAATTATCATATAACCAAAATAAAATAAATTAACAATTTATGATTAAATTTTATGAAAATAAATTTTCATTTTAAATTATTAAATTAATTATAAAAATTTAAATAAAATATTTAGGACATACAAAAATTTCAAAGCTTATACTATGATCATTTTTTCACTTTAAATATGTCTAAATTATATTTATACATTCATGGGTGAAGTTTTTATTTTTTTGGCTGATTTACTATTCATTACTATTCATAAGGGTATATTACTATTCATAATTTACTATTCATAAAAAATTAATTTGATCTCATTAGACTTTAAATTTCTTATTGGTCACAATTGTAGAAGACCATTTTCTGAAAATCATTTCACATTATTAATTATTTAATGTTTACAAAAATATATTAAAATACTCCTTTTTCCAAAATTCATCAATAATATAAAACTTCATCCTACATTTATCTGGACATTTGAAATTCACAAATTTAACATAATAAGAAATAAAAATTTTATTTATACCAAGGGATTACAAAAATTTTCTAAGGCCTCGTTACATAGCCCCTTATAACACCTGTATAGGACCTAAGTGTAAGGCGAGCTATGGTGATAGAATCTTGGGGTGGCTCAGAAAAAATTGCTCAAGTGGTGATTTATATCTTCTTGAACTTCTCCCTTAGGTGATTCTATTCAAGCTTCACATGTTTAAGCTCAACTTTGGCTTGGTCCAGAGCAAACCCAGAGATACTACCTCCTTCCCAAGCTCTGACAGATGGGATTCATACGACCCGAGTCTACTAGATGAGGCCTTCTACTCTTCTTTCTCTATTAACCAAGATAACTTATATTTATAAACAATAATTTTAATGTAATGAGTTTAGTTTCCAATGTCAATATAATTGTCAAAACCCAAAGGTATCACTTCATTAATTAAAGAATATAGTTTTGTGGAGTATAAAATGAAATCACAAAAATTTAGGAAACAAATATTATTAAAAATTTCTAACCATTACAAAAACCACATGCTTGAAACCTTTTAAATTAATTCCTTTTCTATTATTTCATCTATACTATTTATTTCTAGAATTCTAGGGAAATTATTCTAATGTCTTATCTCTTTGTTCCTATAGAAGTTTCAGAATCTTTTTCTTCTATACTCACCACTATTATTGTACTTTGAGTACTTTAACTTACTTACAAGTACCATTATTTACCATTTACTTCCACTTTACTAACTCTTAAAATTAATTAGATTTTTATTTTGATAAGTAAAACAAAAACTTGGTCATGGAATTATCAATGAATGTAACTAAGTATTGTGACCCTCCATGAGATCAAACAAGGAAAAGTCCTAAAATGTCTATGTAAACTAGTTCCAACTTCTATCTCTTGGGTGTCCATCTACTCAAATTGAATAACCCCTTTTACTACTTCCCAAGTATATAATTCTCATATACTTCAAATCTAGTATGATCTAGTTTTAGAATGAATTTATCTACTAGAACCTTCAAGTTATTATCCCTGAGATGATTCAGTTAAAAATGACATAGATTTTAACTATCAAACGTTATAATTATGGTTGTTTTCACTCCATCTGATTGTCTTGTCAGATATAAGGTTCCATCATTTATCCCTCTTTCTATAACCATTTAACCACACTTTATTTTAAAAACTCTATTGGTAAATTTAATTCCAAACTCTACTTCATCCAGCTATCCCACAAAAATAAAATTCTTATGAAAACTCGCTATGTGATGAATTTCCTTGAGATCAAGGTGTCTTCTATTTTTCATATAAAACTTCACATCACCATTCACCTCGATTTTCAGATCATCATCATCTTCCAAGTGAGACTTGATGAACTTATTAGACACTTAATTTTACATGCATCCCTTCTGTACCATGGAGTTAAATGATACTCTAGATTTAATGATCCTTGAATGCACCTAAACATGTACACCCAATAGTAGACTACTTCTACCTTCATCCATGGTATAATCAATAAAAATTTTACTCTCAAATTCCACCCATCTAGAATTTTATTTCATTTCCCTGCATTATTTCTTGAAGTTTCTTCTCTTACCACATTGTAAATAGGTTTGTCTAAAACTATCTGATTTTACTCAAATTCTTCCATGAGACTTTTCCCTTGATTTCCACTAAATTATCTTCCGATGAGGTGAACATGCTATTCCATATTTATTGGGAACACTTACAGATAGTTCTTAAACCTCCATCCATCTAAGCTCTTAATTCATAATGAGACTTTGAACATCCTCAAACACTAACTTAGATTTCCCACATAAATTTATAATGATAGTTACCATTTCTTCCCAAATTTTTTGAAGTGATGATAATAATAAAAATGCCTCAAAATCTTCCTTGAATTTAACATTAATAGAGTGAAGATGAATTTTAATCATGTTAAAATCATTTATATGGTTAGTTACATATCTATATTTCAGAAAGCTTATGCCAAATAGTCTCGACATCATAAAAACCATGTTCTTTATTGAGGGATTCTCATACATTTCTTCTAGAGTTTTCATCAAATATATTGATGTATTCACATCTTATATGTTAAATGCTACATTACAAGATAATTACATCTGAATGAGTCCAAGGACCTTTATATCTAGCATCTCCCATTTTCCCTTATCTATCTTCATTGGAATTATTCTAGTAAAGGGAATTTATTGGTATTTTTGAATGAGATAATCTATTTTATGAGTTCTTCAAAAGATGATGTCTTACCCATTGAAATTATGAACTTGAACCTTGTACACTTCTGAAACCCTTCCATATGATGCAAGAAAAACCCTTTGGAATTGAAAAAAGTATAAGGTAATAACTAAATACTACCCATGTCTTCTGTCGAGTGTGCACTACTGAGCCTTGAACCAACCACCAATACCACTTATTGAGGATGAGAAACACACTAATAATCTAAAAGATGCACTCCTTTGGATGATATGAAGAGAAGGTATATATTCTACTGATGCTCAATAGATTTGAAAAAACCACAAAAACCAAAAATATTAGAAGATAGGAAATTTTCACACTCCACTCACAACACCAGGTCATATAAAATATATAAACACTCTATGAAAATAAACACAAGCATCCAAGATTAGTGGAAATAAAGAAAGAAATAAGTAAAACTTTGGTTTTCTGTTGTTTAGAAAATTAAGTCCTACATACATGGGAGAACACTGTTTCCACCTTTGTAACTATCTGAAAAAAAGGTTTACAATCTCAATTAGTAATATTATCCAATAGCGTAATACTTTGTTTTTACTTTTCAATAACACATGTATAAGTGGTCCCACCATATTAATATAGTGGGTCTCTATTGAAACCATGATATTATTTTGGATTTGTTGAAAATATGTATTAAGGAATATATTTAAAGGAGTATTGCATAGAATTGAGGTATTATTGAGTTAACATTAGATATCATGCTTGATAATGCTTCTATTAAAGAAAGTGGTAGATTATGGTGATGGAATTTCATGGGGAGTTTCATATAGAAATTATATTCTTTATATGGGAGTTGATATATTGCATGGAGGTATAGTTGATATGTTGCATGAATGTTTATACAAGGTTATAGAAAAGGTGTGTTCTAGTTTGGAATAAAATAAATATATATACACATATATATAAATATATAATATGGTTTATTTAGAAAAGTGTTGGAGAAGATTTTAAAAGATAAAAAGGGCTAGGACTTAAGTTAAGAACCCAAGAATATTTCCATAAATGAGAGTAGTCAAGATAAAAGGTACCAAATGAGATTAATAGTGGAGATTGGGAAAAACGATAGTGCGGGTTGGTACTAGTAAGGATAGTACATGTTAACACATAGGAGAAAGAGGCACCATGTGGGGTGTCTTGGTGGCCTACCAAGTAGGTCAACCCTAATGGGGTTTTTATAGGGTTTATATATCAAAATGGATAATAAACCACATGATAGTACCCAATATTTTCTGATATGGGACAAAAAATAACACATTCACTATTATTTTATTTAAAATGTGTGCAAAATTTCATAACTCCAACCAACTGGAGATAATCATGACGATGGAATTTGGGAGAACCAAGTAAAATTCTAGTGTTAATTGATTGCATCACATTCTTACATATTATCTTATCATTGAGAGATATTGTGTGTAATATAAATCATGTGATATATTAAACTAAGTTCCTTATAACATGATAACAATATCCTGAATAAGAAGAAAGAAAAATTTAAATTTGGTTGACACCTTGAGTCACCCCCCTCGTAGGGTGTATTGAGTTCCAACAAGTGGTATCAGATCCAAAAGGTTTTGGATTTTTGATTCAACCTTAGTATTTGTGTTTTGGTATTTTTTTCACATATGGGATCTATGGCGAAACCTCCATTTTTTAGTAGAACTAATTTTTATGGCTGAAAAAAAGGAAATGTTCATGTTTCTATAGACCTATGGAAAGGATTTTGTGAAGTCTATTCAATAATATGATGATATGACTAATCCCAGTGAAATAATTACTAATTCAAGGATAGAGAAGATCTTTATGGAATCTCTATGTAATGAAGTTTATAAAAACATCTTTCATTGTTCTACTGATTTTAATATTTGGAATGATTTGGATGTTTTGCATGGAAAGTTTGTTAATGATAAGAATAATGGGATAACAACCACAAGATATGTTTGTATAACTTTTTATAATAATAAAATAGTGAACAATGCTAACAAAGGCTTCCTTATGGAAAAATAAAATAATAAAAAAGATAAATAGAAGTATCATCAAAATAAAGACTCTTCATATGAGGTGATAAACTCTAATTTAGTTTTCATATATGATTATAACATTTTTTTGAATATATTAGTAAACCTGAAACTATAAAAGTCCTCTTGAAGATTGATAATAATGGTGATTCCAATTATGAGATGTCAATCACATCAAGGATTCAATATGGAATGTGTTGTTGAAACTAAAAAGAGGATATCCAAGAGTGTAGTGCTTAAAAGAAAAGAAAAAAAACTATGCTCAGATTATAGATATAGAGGAAATAAATCAGAAGTAGATAAAGTAATTTATTATGAGGACACCATGATAATAATGAGAGATATGATCAATAAAATATGTTATATAATTGAAACAATTGTTCAAGAAATAAATTTTGTGTTATAAAAAATCCCATATTAGGCATTTTTGGGTTGTTTTTGTTGAAAGATTTTATGGAGGATGTTTTCCCAAAATATGGGGTTGTTTGAATAAAGGAGCATTTGAATGTTTTATTCATATTGGTGAAGAATATCTTCACCATGGATTAGACCACACCATGATGAATTTATCCAAACCCTATTAAAGATGTTTATAGATGAATTTGGTGACGAAACCCACACTAGTGGGTGTTTTGATATGAGAAGTCACTTGTGAAAAATGGAAAAGTCCTATACGAGTGTGTTGATGGTCATGGTGAGTGAAAAACATCCAACTGAAATTTACCATGCTATTTCATTGGGAATAGTGGATTGGGTGTCTGATTATAAAACACAGGGAGTAAAACTACAACTGTGAAGTAGGGTGTGGTTTTTTAGACATTCACCTATTCAGTATGAGGTAGATCACCATGGGCATGGAATATATCATGGTAGAAATCAAATAGATGAAGTCTACTTGTGAAACATGAACTACATAAGAATGTAATGAGCATGGTGCTCAACATGTTAAGGTCAAAACGAGAATGGTTTTCTCACCACATTGTATTGAAAGATGTTTTGATTCTTGAGTAATAAAATCTAGAAAATAAAAATTATGACAATCGTGGATTTTATGGTAGTTGTAACCATCGATTGATTGGTAGTTTTTGGTAATTTTTGAATTCTGTAAACTTTATGCATTCAATTTCATAGATGGGATTAACTTTGAATAATGGATTTAAATGGGGATATAATTTAGGGATGATGAATATAAAAAGAATATAGAGTTAGAGCAAAGAGAAATTCCAGATATCTTTATAATGTAAGCGGGAAATTCCAAATATCCTCTAGAAAGAAAAATTCAAATATTGAGGTGTTCTAGGAGTTCCATTTCACTCTGTAAGTTCGAAACAACTGTGACAAAGAGAGAAATCACATACAATGCATATTTCCATCACTATTATTTAAAGAAGGAGAAGGAAAAATCAATGAGTAGTGAGTTCCCTGGTATAAGAGAGCAGTGAGCTTTCCAGATGTTTAGGGTATTGAACCAAGAGGGTTAGTGTGACTACTAAAAACTTGTGAATTTTGAAGAAGTGAAATTTTATTATTTTTGGTACAAAATCACATTGTTGTGAATGTTCCTTGGAGTAGTTTGATCATATAACATAATCTATTTCATTTACATCTTTATTCAATCTAGATATAAATAAAGGGATAGATTGATGTGTTAATCAAGTTAAGAGAAAAAGATCAAAAATCTCGATTCATACTACAATACCCTAATTTACCCCTATCAATGTATATTTCTTAATAAAGGACCAACAAGTGATATAAGAGGGTTTGTTTTTGGGGTTAATCTCTCTCTCTCTCTCAAAATCATGGTGAAAATTTTCAGCCACAGATGCATTACTATATTTGACGGAAATAATTTTCAGTTACAGAAGATCTTTATGCAACACTATTTCTACTCTTTAGGCATAGAAATTTATGATGATTCCACATATGGTATTTCTATGAGAATGAAAAATGGATCTCTATCAGAGAATTATCATAGATAATTGGATGAGGATGAAAAGTAAATTAATATATTAGGAAGTGTACTATAAAATCCCATTTACACAAAGTTAATTTCTTATAAAACCTCCCATGTTATGGGGGAAAAATTCTGAATATCTATGAAATAGACTCAAAGGTTCCGGAGGAGAATTTACAGATTTTGTGGAATAAACATGAGGACTTGAGAATGAGTCCAAATGAGAAGGTCGATACCTTTTTTGATTGACTAAATGTTATTGTTGAAGACATGTATAGTCTTGTGAGTATCTCAAAGATGATAAGATTGTAAAGTGAATCATGAGAAGAATTCCTCCTTAGTTCAATGAAAAGGTGTTAGTTTTAAAAGAAAAATATTCAAATTAAATCTCTCTTGAAAGATTTCATAATACTCTCATTTCATATGAAATTAGGTATAAAGACAATGAGTCCAGGGTGGAGGAAAATTCTAATGAATAAGATTTTAAATCTATGAAGAAACTGATGATGAAGGAAGTTTCAGAAGAAGAATAAATTGATGAAATGATTTCATTTATTTCCTTAAGCCTTAAAATGTGAAAATGAAAGTTTAAAATTAATATTTCACTTGATTGTTTCAAATGTGGAAAAGTGGGACATCTTTCTACAAAATGTTCTATGAAATCTTAAAAGGATGATTAGGAAGATGTGAAGGGAAGGAAAATTTTTTCCCAAAGATTTTTTCTCTTTCACAGGAAGATTTAAACTTCGATGAAATTAAATTTTAAGTGGTTTATGATTTCATGGATCTTTATGAATATGTAATAGTATCCATTACACAAGACAATGATAGTAATTTAGAAAACTATTTCAATGGTAGAGTTGATCTTCAAGTAGAAATTGAGGAATACCTTGAACGAATTGATGTTTGGAGGGATAAAACAAAGAAGTCTAGTGTATTTTTTCATGAATCTAAACTCTATATACCACAAAATAGGAATATATGTTATAATTATAATCTTAAATTGAAAATATCAAATCTAGAAATTTAGGAAGTTTAAGGAAAGAAGTAGAGTTGAAACTAAAATATGAAGAGAAAGACCAAATCATTGATAGGATATCTAAATCAGTGAAAGATAAAGCTAATATAATTGAATATCTTAAAGAATAATTCATGAAATGGAATTGTAAGTGTGTGGATAAAGGAAGATTCTAACACCTGGTATGGCACAAATTTTTCTCAAATAATTTTTATTCTATCACAACTAGAAAGTTGTCTGAGAAATTCACTGAGGAATGTATTCTTATTTGACAAGTATAGATCTTGAAAGAAAAAATAAAATATATTGTGGAACATGATGAAATGAAAAAGAAAAACATGGTTAGTGCTAAACCCAAATAATCAACACAACAAAGAAAAGTGTATCTTCACAGTACTTAATAAGGTAATTTTGGAGCATTAAATATTGAGAAGAAGATTCCAAGAATATGATGTTTTTATTGTGGAAAGATATAACACCACCAATATGTGAATTTTATTTCCAAGAGATACCTCTGAGAATAAGATTCAAAAAAATAGGAAATCATGATTTCCACTTTTTTCTATGCTTTTAAAGTCCATAGTTTCTGTTGTGAATGTTTTGGACACAACGCTATCTATTGCATTTCAAGAGTAAAACAATTATTCAAAGATAATCTTAGATGGTTGGAAAAAATAGTTGGATTCTTTATATAATAAAATAAAAGATCAAAAAATATTTTTTTTTCATGATAAAGAATACTCATTAGAGGTTAAAGAAAAGAATGTTCATTCATCATCAATATAGGTGGAACAAAAATATTCGGTGAATAAAATAAAGTTTGAGAAGGCTAATATAGTTGAGGTTTCTTTGAGACAAATGGAGAAGTTAGGATTTGGGATTTTAGATTGTGGATGCACATCTCACATGGATAGAAATAAAGACCATATAATGGGAATAAAATATAATAATGATGGTGTTGTTATTTTTGGAAATGATAGGGGTATCAAGTTTATTGGATCTGAGAAAGCTAAATTTGGTGGTAAAGATATCAGGTGAAAAATGTGCTCTTTGTTGAAGGCCTCAGTTATAATATTCTTAGTTTTAATCAACTATGTGACTCTAGGCATGTTTTTGAATTAAAAAACAAGGTATCCATAGTTATATAAGGAGATGTTTCATTCATTCTGCAAGTAATATGAAAAAAGGGAATATTAACCTTATTGGTGAATAGAATTAGTGTATGATATCCTAGTAATATGGGAATAGAATATGGCATAAACAACATGGACATTTGAGAAAAAAATTATTGTAAAATACGATGAAGTATAATAGATATTGAGATATCTCAAATCTTACATATGATCACACTCACACATGTTAGTCTTTTCAAAATAAAAAGAATATTCAAAATACTTAAAATACAAAGAAGTATAAGTCATCAGGAATTATTGAACTTTTTTATGTAGATATATGTGGGCTAATTACACCCAACACCATGGATATAAAATGTTTCTGAATATTTTTTGTTTTTTATTTCAGAATAATAGCTTGGATTATAGTAATATCTCATAAAACTGAAGTGTTTAAGTGAATCACTTGATATTGGATTTTGGCTAAAAATATGTTTGGTGTAAAAATTAAAAAGTTTTACACTAATAATAGTATTTAATTTAAAAATATCCAAGTGGAAGAATATCTAGAAAATAATGAAATTCAACACTAGTTTCAGTGGTTATAACTACTCAATAGAATTGATTTATTGAAAGAAGGAATCATATTATCAACAACATATATCAGACTATAGTTATTGAAAAAATATTACTAGAGAAATATTAGAAAGTGGAAGTGTAAGTATTGGTATAAATATCTAATATAGCTTTATTATGTCCAAATAAAGACAAAAATATATATGAAATATGGCCTGGAAATAATCCTACACTTAAATACTTATGGGTGTTTGAGAGTAAGTGTTTCATTGTCAACAAAGAAATGAATAAAAAATTTAATTATCATGGTGAAGAAATAATATTTATTGTGTATTCATCAAATATTATAGCATACTAGTGATTCAATAAAATTCTAGTAAAAGTGATTGAAAGAAATAATGTTTTTGTAGTTAAAAATGAGATGATAATAATAACACATAAACTAAATTCAAATTCTGATGAGTAGGTTTCACATGAAAATTATCTAGTTTTTTAAAATAAAATTGATGAATAAGTGTATGAATTAGGGGAAGAGACAATGACTATAGATGAATCTTATAAAAACTCTACTAATAAATAAGTCATAGATGGAATAGAATGTTCAAGTAGACGATTGGGTAGGGATAAAATCATTCAAAACAACATTGTGGGAGATTGATCAGACCCAATGTAAACAAGAAGTATGAAGGCTCAACCAAAGGTGTCTCTATTAACTATAGTGGAACTAAAATATTTTAAAAAAGTTTCTAAGGATCAAAATTGGGTCAAATCTTTGCATGAGGAGCTTTACCAAATAGAAAAGAACAAGACATGTGAAGTTTTTCTGAGGCTAAATGACAAAAACATTATCAAGACCTAATGAGTGTTCCAAAATAAATTTAATAAAGATTGAAAAGTTACAAGGAACAAAGCATGACTTGTGTGAAAAGGGGTTTCCCAAATTAAATGGATTTATGTGGATGAAACATTCACACCAGTTTCATAAATAAAAAAACAATATTATTCATATCCATGACAGAGAATAAAGGATTAAAGGTGTAATAAATAGATATAAAATCATCATTTATTAATGAGTTCCTTGAATAGGGGGTTTACATAGAGAATACAGATGGATTTCTCATTAATAATGATGAAAATATAATCTGATGGTTGAATAAGACCTTGTATTAGATAAAGCAAGCACTGAGAACATGGAACTCAAGGATGGACCAATATTTGAATAATCTTGGATTTCAAAGGGGATAAATTGACAAAAAAATCTATATAAATAATGAAAAAGAGTACCAGATGATGGAAATTGTATATGGGGATGATATTATCTTTTAATGCTTGGATGAAATACCATGCAAGAAATTTTTATATCTTATGAGGTGTGAATTTGAGATGTCTTTTATTGGTGAAATATAATTTTCCTTATCCTACATGTGATTCAAATAAAGTATGTGATATTTATTTCTCAAATGAAATATTCCAAGGAGGGGGTGAAAAAATTCTCGATGGATAATCAAGACTGATGAAAAATCTAGTTGCGGCCTGGAAAAAATTATCAAAAGATGAAGAAGGTAAAAGGGTCTATGCGACACATTATGGAAAAATGATCAGTAGTTTACTCTAATTGACATCCAATCAATTGGATATTGTGTTTTCTATATGTCAATCCACATGATATCAAAGTTTTACCAAATAAATTCACACAAAAAATATGAAAAGGAAAATTCTGTATATTAATCATACAATGGAATATGTATTATTTTAAAAAATTAATTCACAATAGCGGTTGTTGGTATATTATGATGTGTGTTGGGAAGGTTTAGTTGATAACCAAAAATCAACCTCTAGTGGTGTGTTTTATCTAGGGAATTATTGCATTTCACATCTTAGTATGAATAATTACAACATCTCTTTAAGTACCACATAGTCTGAGTATACTATGGTGAATCAAGATTTCACTCAATTGTTTTGGATAAAACAAAAGATTGGAGATGTTGGAATTGATGTCGGTTATCATATTCTAATTACGTGTGATAGATCGAGTGATATAAAACTTATCAAAAATCCCATACATAATTTGTTGAAAAATAAAATTGATATTAAGTATCATTTCATAAAGGAGAAGGATGAGAAACATTTGGTGTAATTAGAGTATGTGTCAACTAGATAGAAAATTATGGATTTAATGACAATGGAACTACCCAAGTTTTCATTTGAGATGCATTATTTGGTTATTTGAGTCCAAACGAATCCATATACCTTGATAGATCATACAGTAATCCCCAATCCTCACTGGGAATTGCTTTCAAGTGAAAGGTATGTAACTCTATCACTTTTTATTATTTTATTTCCAACCCTTTTGTGTAACCTTTCAGAGAAGTGATCTCTTTGGGTCCACTTACAAATGAGGAGAAACCATAAGGAGTTTTAAGTGTTTTTTAAAGTAGAATATCTTGAATCATGTTGAATTTGGGGGAGAAAAAGAAGAAGGTATTTGAATATTGGAATCAAATAATGTGTTTATGAGGATATTTTCATTCAAATTTTGTTTCTCACTCCAGGAGCGGCTCACATGGGCTTAGATTTAGTAATTAATGGATCATTAATTCAAAATTAAAAATGTTTTACTTTATTTGATTGTTTAAGAGTTTTTTGTGTTTGGGATTTGTCAATAAACCCAAAGGAAAATATTGTTATAAAAAATCCCCTCTTAGGATTTTTTGGGTTTTGCTTATTGACAATTTGGATGAAGGATGATTTCCTAGATCAAAAAGTTGTTAGAACAAATAATTATTTGTGTGTTTTATTAAAATAAGTGATGTAGGTATTTAACATGGCTTAGACCAAACCACGTTGAATTCATCTAGGTCATGTTTAATATGTTTATAGCTAGAGTTAGTGACCATGTCTATAGTAGTGGATGTTTTGATATTGAAACTCACCTTTGAAAAACAGCCAAGTTCTCTACAGACATGTTTTTGGTTGTGTTGAGTGAAAAAAACAAATGAAAATGTACCAAACCATTGCATTGGGTGTGGTGGATTGGGAATACACCAGTTAAACACATGGATTTATGCTATAATCATAAAGCAATGCATGGTTCATTGGGCATCCACCTATGGAATATGAGGTAACTCACCATAGGCATGGAAGAGACCATAGTGGAACTCGAATGGTGGAAGTCTGAAAATGAAACATGACATATAGAATAAGTCTAAAAGTGCAGTTATCAGAATTCTAATATTAAAATTGAAAAGTTTTTATCACCACATGATATTACAATCCATTTTGGTGCTCGAGTTATCAAATTTGAAAAATACACATTATGGCATTCATGAATTTTATGGAAGTCATAAATGTCAATTGATGAGTGATTTTTGGTCATTTTTGAATGAATTAAACTTCATGAATTCAATGTAATAGAGGGGATACAAATTTAAGAGTGTATTTAAAAGGGGATCTGATTTAGGAATGAAGACTGCATGCAGAATAGAGAGGTAAAGTGAAGTTGTAAAATCACATTACCACTTTTAGGTATTTATCATCTATATTTTCATTTCCCTATTTTTTTGGGTGAATTTTGGGGATTTAATGGATGTAGTTCCTTTGTTAGTGGAAAATGGAGTAAGGTTTGGGGATGCATATTTTTTATAATTAATGGAGTCTGAGTATGAATGTGTAAATTTTCTTCAGAGACTGGACTGTTTGCTTTCTATTGGACATTTTCATGTCATGAAATTTTTACACCACATGAAATTTTTTTTAGCCATATGTCATGAATTGGGTTCATGGAATGAAATTATTACATTAAATGAATAGGTTTCACATCATGAAATTGTAAAAATTGGTATTTTTAATTCGAAGTGGTGAGTTTTTCAGTAGCTTTTTTTAATTGAGAAATTCAAACCGTGAAATGTTTTCACATCATTAATGTTTCATGTTTAGTGTTTTTAGGGAACTATGAGGGTTTTTAATATTTCATTAAACTGTAGGTTTTTCCCTTGATACATAAGAGATATCCAAAGAAATTTTTAGGGATCTCTACTCCTTCCAGATCATTTAGTTCAGTGATTGATCTTTGTTGCGTTTGAGATGTATCTCTCCAGGTAAGAGATCATTCTTCTTCTTCATTGAATTTGATCATAGTAACACCATTGCACTAAATTTATATATCCTTTGATATGTTATAGTAATATTCTTGATCCTTTATAGATCTGTTTCATGATATTTCTTCATAGGATTACCCTTTTGTTGGTTGTGGTGCGACATGAATGTTGTTTGTGGTATGTTGTGATCCTTGGTGTGATGTTACCCTTGATTTTGGTTTGTATTTGATTTTATATGATATGAAATACATTATTTGATTTGATTGTTTTTATGTATATTAAATTCATTGAAACTTTTTTACCTGGGTTATTTATAACTGTGGAAAAAGGGGGATTTTTTTTGATTCTTTTGATATAAAAACTGTTTAACAATTTATCATGCCATGTTTTTTTAAAGTTGAACATATTTGGATTGTTGTATAGAGATTTGATATGGAACACCTAGGTGGGATTATACTAATCTTTTTTAGCTCACACCCTATGCACCCCTTCAATGATCCATAGTTCTTATTATGTATTTTTATGCAGGGAAAGGCAAGGTGTAATAGTGAGGCAATGAGGTTTCTGTGAGCTATGTCTGGGTGGCATGTAATGAGATGGTGGGAGTTTTCCCATGCTATCACATAGAGTAGCTATTTTGGTTTTTTTATTTTTCTATTGGATGTGTATCTTGGATAATGTTTAGCTGCTATTGAGTTTTATTGCTTTTTCTATTCCCTTTTGACATGACATATATATTTCTTGTTTACTATCTGCCACTTCTCCCCATCATATATATATATATATATATATCATTTGGTCTACCATAGGTTGGGAGAAATCATTCCCTATGGTTATTATTGATTCTCAGGTGTTAGTCACAAACCCATGGAGATCAGGAATGCCCTTTTGGGTATGTGATGGTTTGGGTCGGTTACCAATTTTAGAGGGTATCCAGGTTGGGTTCATCACAGTTTGGTATTAGAGGTAGGTTGTGCACAGTTTTGGGAAGTTGGTAGACTGAAGATAGGATTGTCAACACTTGAGAGGTAGGTTGTAGTGAGTGTATGGATAGTTTCTCGTCATGAAGATACTCAAGTTACAATGGGATATTGGGACATGTGTCTCATGTTTTGAGTTCTTGATCTTAATATTAGTTTTTTCTTATGGTTCTCTGGTTTGAAATGAGATTATATTTTTGTATGATCATTTATTTTTATTTTAGTGTGCAATATTATGCCTCTAAGATGTCTTCCATGGGTTCCTTAAGAGGGTACAATGGATATTCCTTGATATGGCCTTATTTTTACATAATTTTCAACATCTTTTTAATTAATTTATTGTAATTTTATTTATTATTTTAGCACTATTTGTTAAATATTTACACTTTTGTATTTTTATAATTAATTTTTTTAATTAATTAATTTTTATAATTAATTATGTATTTTTAACCTTTAAAATAATTAATTTATATCTTACTTTAATTTTATAGTTTTATAAATTACTAAATATTTTAGATGGTTTAATCTACTTTACTTTTTAATATTTTTTACATTTTTATTATTTAATCAATTAATAAAAGTATTTACATTTATTTAAATAATTCTTTAACCCAACTTTTAATCATTCAATTATGTTTTATTTAAAATAAATAAACTTTAATAATTTATTTACATTAATTAATTAATTTATTTTTATCCTTATAAAGTTCAATGCTTTGAATTATAATTTATTTATTTATTTTGTTCAATTATTTTAATTAGTCTTTAATTAAGATTTTGTTTTAAATTTTAGTTTCTTGATTTGAGTTTATTAATTTGATTATTTTCATTATTTTAGTTAAAGTTTATTTTATGTTTTTAATCTATATTTTATATTTTAATAAATTATTTTAAATTTTATTTGAGTTAAGTGTATATTTATTTTTTTCATTTTTTTAATTATATTTTTTGTTTTTTAGTTAATTATTTAGTTTGGTTTTTTATTTAAGTTTTTAATTCCTTTAAATTTGTTACAGATTAATGGTGACACTGTTTTAATCTTTAACTACTCCACTGTTTTCCCTGCGAAATAGTGGCACTATTTCCACCTCTTTACTATGCCACCGTAACTCCCTATTTCCAGTCTCACTACTTGCTGTGAGACCATTTCCTTGTGGAACCATATCATCCACCGCTGTTGTACATGGTGGAATTGTTTCCTCACTTGTCATCGTTTCCTTTGCTTCTTCATGTCAAACTAGTGCAACAACAACCTACTTCCACCAAGCACCGCCTATGGCACCGTTTCTCTCTTCTTCCTTCACGGTCTCACCGTTTACCCTTCCAGTAGTTCTACCATCAACCTCAAAACCACAAATCAAAAAAATCAAACCAGATTTGAAACCTCCATTGGACCTCGAATCTTTACCCTCATACGCCGATCTCACTGAATCCAGGCCGATACCAGCTGATCTGATGAGGAAGAGGATGTTGTGCCACTGAGGAGGGTTTGTAGTCGACCCAATGTTGACCCTATCCCTGGATCTAGAAAGCACGCCACCTGCGATCATTCAGAGATGAGCATTGGAGAGGTCGGCCACCATTGTTGATGATACCCTTACTTGAATGCTATCGCGATGAAATCTTGCTGCGTCGCTGTGAAGAAAGGAAGCCACATGAAGATCCATCCACCACCTTAGCATTGAGTCGTCGCTGCCTGGAAGAAGTGGGCCGAACCGATGCAACTCCTCTATACGCCACCTAAAATGAATACTCCCTTAAGTTAGCCCATAGAAGATGATGGGGGGGGGAGTTAATAATAATAATAACAATAATAATAATAATAATAATATAAAACTTAAACTAAATAAAATATAAATAATTAATAATAACCTATAAATTAAACTAAAATAAATTAATCTTAATAAAATCTTTAGCTATTATTTAACCTTGTAAATTAAAATTAATGTATAAAAATAAAATAATTAATTTAATTAAATATAATAAAGATTTAATTACTAATAATTTTAATTTAATAAAATAATTGAATAAATAAATAGTAAATTATAATTATAATAATTTAATAAATTAAAAACTTAATAAATTAATTAATTAAAATTAATAATATTATTAAATTAAAATAAATATTATTAACTTAATAAAATAATAAACTTTTATTCTTAAAATAATAATATTAATTATAATCTTTTAATTATACAAACTTTAATAATATCTAAAGTAAGAATAAATAACTTATAATAATTTAATGATTTATCTAACTCATTAATTAAGTATATTTTCATTTTTATTAATTACGTTTTAACTATTATTTTTACTCTATTTTTTCGCGAAGGTTCAAAGAAGATATGAAATTCCGACTACGTTCACCTCAATGAACTGGTCGAGAGTTAGTTACAAAGGATAAACTAAAATGATGTGTGTTTCAGTAAAAAATACACATGTGCGATGGTTTTGTGAGAGATAAGAATTTATTCGGTGGAAGATAGTCGGTGACATGCATCAGATGACAGTTTGATTAAAAAACAGAGCAGCAAAGGAGGATCATACACACAACTCGTGATTCATCCCTCAGAGCAAGAATGGAACAGATCCTGGAGACTTCCTTGAGTACCTTTTCATAAAGCAGTGCAACACCATAGTCTGTAGGGGAGTTCCCTCTCTCCCATGTTTCTTCTCAATTTCATAAATTGCAATAAAATGTTTTCAATTTCATAATTGAATATGATAGTTAGATGAATCTTCTAGTTCGAGGGGAAATTCTTTTTTTATGGTTATCTTTTATTTGCCTTTTTATTTTATCATTTTAACGTATTCATAATTGATCAGTGAGATCAATTCTGAATTCATTCAACTACATCATGCCACTAGAATTCAATTTTTAATTCCAAAATCATTCGGTGAGAATGACTATGGATACATTTTCTAAAACTTTTAATTCAAAATTAAAACTTTAGTACTAACAGTGAGTTTGTTCTGTTGTACTTTTCAAGGAAATATTCTGCAGTAGAACCTTTCTTGGAGTGGCAAACTTCAAGATTGTTCAACCTGAGTGACTTATCTCATGGTGAGGGAAATAAGTCAGTCTTTTTAGTTGTAATGTTTGCAATAATACTTGTGAGAAATAAATATTTTAAACCATTAGAATATAGTTTTTCCCCGGGAATTTAAATCTGATTGTTCATCTATCAACATTCTATCTTTCTGTTGCTTATTTCTTGCAAACTAATATATGTTTCATCAAAGTTTACAACAAAAATACAAAAAATGTGATGTTACTTTACTTCTACATAAAAACATAAAAAGAAATAAAAGGTAAAAAAGTTAAAAAAATATAAAACCACTCCCACTACTGACAACAATGGGATTCTTAGAAAAGAAATTTGGCCATCATCCTTCCCTGCGGTTTCGACCCAGCTTACCACATATACAGTAGTAGTAGGAAATAATAAATTTTAAACTTTTACCCAATTTTAATGATTTTTGGGCATCAAAATTTGGTTGCATTTTCAAGTAAGGCACGTGTTGAGTGATCTAACAATTTTATAAAATCAAAAAAAAAAAAAAACATAAAAAAAACCATATAAAAAAATTATTCTAAAAAAATATGTAAAGATTTGCTGCTTGGGCTGCTTGTGTAAGTTCTGTTTGAAATTTTGTGTGTGTTTAATCTAGTTATTGAAAACTGATGAATTAACTAGGGGAATTGAATCATCATAGTGGACTTTATTGTGTATGTTGTGGATGTTATGGGCACAATTCCTAGCAGTGTGTCGATAACTAGCCACAACAGTTTAACCACTTTGAAGAAAATGAAAAAAAATTTGAGTTCAGTCCTGACATCCTAGAAAAATGTGACCAAATTTTATCAAAACTATATGTTAGGGAGGATGTTTAGAATACTCAATTAAATAAAACCCATGAATTAAAATTATATATTCTTAAGAGCAAGACAAATGAATGAAAAGATTAGAAAACATGTTCTTAGAATTACAGATTAAGTTTAAGGAATAAGAATAATCTGAAATGAGTGAAAAGGAAAATGTTTATAAAATATTTGAAAATCAAGTTGAAGAGGATAGTGATTTTAAAATTGGGATTTTTTTTTTATCCTGAATAATCTGAATCTGATGAACCAAATGTGGAAATAACCAACTCACTAGATCAAGAAAACAACATTAAAGATCCAAAAAAGAACTTAAATGAAGATGATTTGAAATTTTTTGAAAATGAACTAAAATATATTGAAAAAGAATGCCCAGTTCTCTTAAAAGTTCCTACATTAGAGAAAAATTATTATTTTAGATGATTTTAAAATGAAATCACTCAGTTTAAATTCAAAATGAAAATAAAAACTTGAATGTTAAAACCCCTTCACTCAAATTTTCTGACATTTTAAAGAATAAACATAAACTAGAAATGGGAATTAATCTGGAAGAGAGCAGTAAAATGGAAAAAATGAAAATTGAAATTTTTTAACTTGAACTGAACACTTCTCTTCCATGTTTTGAAATTATAAACCCAAATATTTCTAAAATGATGTTGGAGGATAACAATGAGGGTATGATATTTTAAGAATGGATAAATGATGAGATTTCAGTGCCTTTTTCTGGGATTCATCACTTTTCTGAATTATGTGATGAAATGGAAAGTAGTGTTGTCATACTTGGGGATAAATGTTTAAATTTTAACAATATGGAATCTTAATTTATTGATGCTAAGTTGAAAATTATTTCCCCTGACTTGAAAATTTTATAACACACTAAAAACTTTATTTTGGAAAGTAAACCTTTTGATAATAAACTTGAAAAAGGGATTGAACACACATTTGATATAGGTAGAATTTATTTTTCAAAATAGTAGATGTTGAGTGTAAGTTAACTGATGAGGAACTTTTGGAAGAGATTTAAAATATTTTCAAACCTAAATCTTTGAATGATCAAATAAACTCTCTTCCCTATTATCCACTTCTATCCTCAACTGAGTTGGGTGTTGAATATCTTCTTGATACTGAGATTAGTTTATAAGGGGAGTTACACTTGAGTTACAATGATTCTAAAACTATTCAACACACCATTGATCCCCATCTTGAACCTACTATTCATAACCCACCAACAAGAACCCTTGTTTTTTATTTTGAGTGTGTTAAAGTTGAGAGATAAAGTTGTGAGGACAATTCCACACCCTTAGTATCACCCAACTCAATACTTCCCTTTTCTAAAAATGTTATTTTTTTCAAATCTGAAACAATTAAAGAGGTGGAAAACATTATACACACAATTGTAAAAGGGTATTTATTTGGGGTCTTTACAGATTTTGAGAGTTTTATTTTTGTTTTCTTAAGTCTTGGTGCCCAAAAATTTCATTTTTCCATTAAAAACATTTGTTCCAAACACATTTGGTGGTTCCTACTAAAAAAACCACATCTACCTAGTGACTACGGTTAGTTCTAGGTGAGCCTAGATGCGGACTATAAAACTAGCACTTTATGGGAGGAAACCCATGATTTTTTTTCTTGATTTCGATAAAAAAATTGTATTTAAATAAATTATAACTAAAGAATTTAAATTCAGTGCTTCATGGGAGTCAATACATGGTTTTTATTATTTTTAATTTTGTTCTGGTTTTTCTTTGAATAAAGTGATTCTATGCTGTATTTACTCTGACTTTACTGGAGATTAATGTCTTGGTCTGCCTACTCTGTGATTTTTAGGTTGTTGTTGATTGGTTTCATTGAGGAGTGTAATTCCTATAATGGATCATTTTTGGATGAGATCTAAAGTTAGGGAAGTGCCTTATTGTTAATTTATATTTCATTTTTCTGCTCCTTACTACTTTAAAAATTCTACTGCATGTCTTGATTGCTTGAAATTTTTTTGCATGTGCCTCTTGCTAAAAATTGAAATTCATTGATATATTAAAACCACTCACTACTTGAACTTAAGTGTCTATGTGTGTGTGGGGGGGGGGGAGGGGGGGTACATGAAGACTAGTTATTATCTTTTTGAATCTACTTTATGTTGAGGTGTTTGGCATGCTTGTTTTATGCTTTATTGAATATCTTATTGAACCCAATCAGCTGAACTTACTTTCACCCAATACACTTTATACTTTCATGTTTTACATGATATTGTTTGAACTGTATTGAAAATCATTACAACTTACTTTAATGATAATTCATGTAATATTATTGTAATAAAATTATTGTGGAAATCACATTCTTTGAATTTCACCGAGACTCTTTACACATGTCATTAATCTACCAAATTGTAAATCTGTTTTGAACTATAGTTTTCAAATTGTTCTTATCTACAATTGTAATTCGACTTTGGGGAAAAAGTTGAGTTTTAAGTGTGGGGTAGGGGGTCAACCTTCATTTACTTAACTGTGCTTAATTGAAATCCCTTCAATTCCCAATATCACTTCAAACTTTTTGTAAAAAATGGTGATATTTTTTCAATTTTTCTTACATAATGTTACGATTTACATTGTACTAAAATGGGTCTTGCCTAAGGAAAGTGCCTTGAATGGTAGTTAAGATGTTATTTGAATCTAATATTGATAAGGTTGAATGATTGATGAGGGAATCTGTTTAGTGATTTTATGGATATTTTATTTAGGAACTACTTTTGAGAGTGATATAGGATATTTGTTGATGGAACTGAGATCATAACCCATGTAATTGGAAGTTTGTACTTGATTATAGGGGACTCACCTTTCATTAAATTATTCAAAGTAATCACCTTAGTGAGAAAATTTAAATGGGTTTTATATAGAAATTTTGAAACGTGAGTAGTTTGGGCATTTGAGATCCCATAGTGAATATCTGAGACCCTAGGGACTGGGTGCGTTTCTGTTAAATAAAATCCCTCTATACACTTTTAATAAGTGCTTATGCACAGTGCTTATCACATGTTACATAGCTTGGAAAAAATAAAATAAAGTGTCTAGGGTAAAAATGAGTTCATTAAGGTGAGGGGAATGATGAATTCCAGATGAAGAAGGGGACAACTAGTTTATATGGGAATCATTTAGGTTGTGTCAATAAGGTGATTCAAAAAAAATATTTATTTTTTGAAACTAAGGAAAAGTCTAAGTGCAATGTTGCTCTGTTTGAGTTTTTTAATCCATTATCTATTTGGCCTATTATCACTCTTGAATTTAGATCTTAGATTTGAATGGAGTAAGTCATTAGGAAGATTTATATATGAGGTAGGACATCTTCACTGGTAGAAGATTCATTTCTCTTTTGATTACCATTAAGAGTTTGAAATTAGGCAAGACTTGACTTGAAGTTGTCTTTTCAAAAGCATATTGACAGTTCAATCCTCTCTTTTCAAAGTGCTGGACATGTTAATTTTTGAGTTGATTAATAAATATAGTACTCTTTTTCAAAGATAATAAAACATGGGATTGTTTGAGGACAAAAAATGTTTAAGTGTGGGGGAATTTGATGTGGCCTTATTTTTACATAGTTTTCCACATATTTTTAATTAATTTATAATAATTTTATTAATTATTTGAGAACTTTTTGTTAAATATTTACACTTTTTCATTTTTATAATTAAATTTATTAATTAATACGGTTTTATAATTAATTATGTATTTTTAACCTTTAAAATAACTAATTTATGTCTTACTTTAATTTTATAGTTTTATAAATTACTAAATATTTTATAAGTTTTAATCTTATTTACTTTTTAATATTTTTTACATTTTTATTATTTAATCAATTAATAAAAGTATTTACATTTATTTAAATAATTTTTTAACCTGACTTTTAATCATTCAAGTATGTTTTCTTTAAAATAAATTAACTTTAATAATCTATTTGAATTAATTAAATAATTAATTTTTATCCTTCTAAAGTTTAATTCTTTGAATTATAATTTATTCATTTATTTTGTTCAATTATTTTAATTAGTCTTTAATTCAATTTTTGTTTTAAATTTTAGTTTCTTTCTTTGATTTTATTAATTAGATTATTTTCACTGTTTTAGTAAAATTTTATTTTAAGTTTTTAATTTATGTTTTATATTTTAATAAATTAATTTAAATTTTATTTGAGTTTAGTTTATTTCTATTTTTTTTAAATTTTTAATTAATTTTTTTCATTTTTAATTAAATATTTAGTTTGTTTTTTATTTAATTTTTTAATTCCTATAACTTTGTTTCATATTAATGGCAACATAATTTTAATCTTTAACTGCTCCACCATTTTCTCTGTGAAATAGTGGCAGCGTTTCCACCTCTTTACTGTGCCACCGTAACTCCCTATTTCCTGTCTCACTGCTCGCTGTGATACCCTTTCCTCGTGGCACTGTATCATCCACCACTGTTGTAAACGGTTGCACCGTTTCCTCACTTTTCACTGTTTCCTTTACTGCTTCATGTCAAACCGTTACCAGAATAACCTACTTCCACCAAGCACCACCTATGGCACTATTTCCCTCTTCTTCTTTCACGGTCTCACCGTTTACCCTTCCATCAGTTCTACCATCAACCTCAAAACTACAAATCAGCAAAATCAAACCAAATTTGAAACCTCTATTAGACCCCAAATCTTTACCCTCATGCGTCGATATCGCTGAATCCAGGCCGATCCTAACCGATCTGATGCAGAGGAGGATGTTGTGCCACCGAGGAGGGTTTGTAGTCGACCCAATGTTGACCCTGTCATCGGATTTAGATAGCACACTGTCTGCGATCCTTTAGAGTTGAGAAGAGGATAGGCCGACCTCTGTTGTTGATGGTACCCTTACCCGAGCGCCGCCGTGATGAAAGCTTGCTATGTCGCAGTAAAGTAAGGAAGCCACATGAGGATCTATCTACCGCCTCAGTGCTGGGCCACCGCTGCTTGTAAGAAGAGGGATGAACCGATGAAGCTCTTCTATATGTTGCCTAAAACGACCCCCCCCCATTAGGGAAGCCCATAGAAGATGATGGGGGGAAGTCAAAGAAATAAATAATAATAATAATAATATAAAACTTAAAATAAATTAAATATAAATAATTAATAATAATTTATAAATTAAACTAAAATAAAGAAATTTTAATAAAATATTTAGCTATTATTTAACCTTTAAAATTAAAATTAATGGATAAAAATAAAATAATTAATTTAATTATATATAATAAATATTTAATTACTAATAATTTAATTTAATAAAATAATTGAATAAATAAAGACTGGTTATTATGTTTTTGAATCTACTTTAGGTTGAGGTGTTTGGAATGCTTGTTTTATGCTTTATTTAATATCTTATTGAACCTAATATGCTGAACTTACTTTCACCCAATACACTTTATACATTCTTGTTTTACATGCTATTGTTTGAACTGTATTGAAAATCTTTTCCACTTAATTTAATGATAATGCATGTAATCTTATTGTAAAATAATTATTGTGGAAAACACATTCTTTGAATTTCACCGAGAGTCTTTACACATGTCATTAATCTACCAAATTGTAAATCTATTTTGAAATATAGTTTTCAAATTGTTCTTCTCCACAATTGGAATTCAACTTTGGGGAAAAATTTTAGTTTTAAGTGTGGGGGATGGGGTTAACCTTCTTGTGTTAAACTACGATTAATTGAAATCCCTTAAATTCCCACTATCACTTCAAATTTTTTGTAAAAAATGGTGAGATTTTTTCAATTTTTCTTAAATAATGTTAGGATTTACATTGTAATCAATTGGGTCTTGCCTAAGTAAAGTGCCTTGATAGGTAGTCATGACTTTCTTTGAATCTAAAATTGATAAGTTTTAATGATTGATGAGCGAATCTGTTTAGTTATTTTATGGATATTTGATTTAGGAACTACTTTTGAGAGTGATATAGGATACTTGTTGATGGAACTGAGATCATAACCCATAGAACTGGATGTTTGTACTTGATTCTAGGGGACTCACCTTTCTTTAAATTATTCAAAGTAATCACCTTAGTGAGACAATGTAAATGGTTTTTATATAGAACTTTTGAAACTTGAGTAGTTTGGGAATTTGGGATCCCATAGTGAATCTATGAGACCCTAGGGACTAGGTGCATTTCTATTAAATAAAATCCCTCTGTACACTTCGAATAAGTGCTTATGCACAGTGCTTAGAACATGTTACATGGCTTGGAAAAAATAAAATAAAATGTCTAGGGTAAAAACGAGTTCATTAAGGTGAGTGGAATAATGAATTCCAGATGAAGAAGGGGACAGCTGGTTTGTATGGGAATCATTTAGGTTGTGTTAATAAGGTGACTCAAAAAAATATTTATTTTTTGAACCTAAGGAAAATTATAAGTAAAAAGTTTCTTTGTTTAAGTTTTTAATTCCATTATCTATTTAGTCTGTTATCACTCTTGACTTTAGATATTATATTTGAATGGAGTAAGTCATTAGGAAGATTCATATATGAGGTAGGACATCTTCATTGGTAGAAGATTCATTGCACTTTTGATTACCTTTAAGTGTTGTAAATTAGGCAATACTTGATTTGAATTTATCTTTTCAAAAGCCTATTGGAAGATCCGTCCTCTGTTTTCAAAGTGCTGGACATGTTACTTTTTGAGCTGATTAATAAATATACCCATGTTTTTCAAAGATAATAAAACATGGGATTGTTTGAGGGAAAACAATGTTTAAGTGTGGGTGAATTTGATGTGGTCTTATTTTTACATAGTTTTCCACATATATTTAATCAATTTATAATAATTTTATTATTTATTTGAGAATTTTTTGTTAAATATTTACACCTTTGCATTTTTATAATTAAATTTATTAATTAATAAATTTTTATAATTAATTATGTATTTTTAACCTTTAAAATAATTAATTTATGTCTTACTTTAATTTTATAGTTTTATAAATTTCTAAATATTTTAGAAGTTTTAATCTTCTTTACTTTTTAATATTTTTTACATTTTTATTATTTAATCAATTAATAAAAGTATTTACATTTATTTAAATAATTCTTTAACCCAACTTTTAATCATTCAATTATGTTTTCTTTAACACAAATTAACATTAATAATTTATTCTCATTAATTAATTAATTAATTTTTATCCTTTTAAAGTTAAATTATTTGAATTATAATTTATTCATTTATTTTGTTCAATTATTTTAATTAGTCTTTAATTCAATTTTTGTTTTAAATTTTAGCTTCTTTATTTGATTTTATTAATTAGATTATTTTCATTGTATTAGTTAACGTTTCTTTTAAGTTTATAATTTATGTTTTATATTTTAATAAATTAATTTAAATTTTATTTGAGTTTAGTTTATTTCTATTTTTTCATTTTTTAATTAATTTTTTTAAATTAATTATTTAGTTTAGTTTTTTATTTAATTTTTTAATTCCTTTAACTTTGTTTCATATTAATGGAAACATTATTTTAATCTTTAACTACTCTACCATTTTCCCTGTTAAATAGTGGCACCATTTCCACCTCTTTACTATGCCACCGTAACTCCCTATTTCCTATCTCACTGCTCGCTGTGAGACCGTTTCCTCATGGCACTGTATCATCCACCACTGTTGTAAATGGTGGCACCGTTTCCTCACTTTTCACCATTTACTTTGCTGCTTCATGTCAAACCTGTGACACAACAACCTACTTCCACCAAGCACCACCTGTGGCACTGTTTCCCTATTCTTTTTTTAGAGTCTCACTGTTTCCCCTTCCATCAGTTCTACCATCAACCTCAAAACCAAAAGTCAACAAAATCAAACCAGATTTGAAACCTACATTAGACCCTGAATCTTTACCCTCATGCGTCGATCTCACTGAATCTAGGCTGATCTTAACCGATTTGATGTGGAGGAGGATGTTGTGCCACCAAGGAGGGTTTGTAGTCGACCCAATGTTGACCCTGTCATCGGATCTGGATAGCACGCCGCCTGCAATCCTCCATATTTGAGAAGATGATAGGCCGACCGCCATTGTTGATGGTACCCTTACCCGAGCACCACCACGATGGAAGCTTATTGTGTCGCGGTGAAGTAAGGAAGCCACATGAGGATCCATCCACCGCCTCAGTGCTGAGCCACCGCTGCCTAGAAGAAGAGGGCCGAACCGATGTAGATCCTCTATACGTCACCTAAAGAGACCCCCCCTTAGGGTATCCCATAGAAGATGATGAGTGGGGGAAGTTAAAAAATAAATAAATAATAATAATAATATAAAACTCAAACTAAATAAAATATAAATAATTAATAATAATTTATAAATTAAACTAAAATAAATAAATTTTAATAAAATATTTAGCTATTATTTAAACTTTCAAATTAAAATTAATGGATAAAAATGAAACAATTAATTTAATTAAATATAATAAATATTTAATTACTAATAATTTTAATTTAATAAAATAATTGAATAAATAAATATTAAATTATAATTTTAATAATTTAATAAATTATAAACTTAATAAATTAATTAACTAACATTAATAATATTATTAAATTAAAATAAATATTATTAACTTAATAAAATAATAAATTTTTATTCTTAAAATAATAATATTAATTATAATCTTTTAATTATACAATCATTAATAATAGATAAATTAATAATAAATAACATATAATAATTTAACGATTTATCTAACTCATTAATTAAGTATATTTTTATTTTTATTAATTATTTTTTAACTATTATTTTTACTCTATTTTTTCTATGCGGGTTTAAAGCAGATACGAAATCCTGAACAGTTTCACTCCAATGAACTGGTCGGGAGTTAGTTATGAGAGAAAAACTAAAATGATGCGTGTTGCAGTAAAAAACACACATGTGCGATAGTTTTGTGAGAGATAAGAATTGAGTCGGTGGAAGATAGTTGGTGACATGTAGTATATGACAGTTTGATTAAAAAATAGAGTAGGAAAGGAGGATCATACACACAACTCATGATTTATCTCTTGAATCAAGAGCGAAGCAGATCCTGGAGACTTCATGGAGAACCTTTTCGTAAAGCATTGCATCACCATAGTTCGTAGAAGAGTTCCCTCTCTCCTCTGTTTCTTCTCAATTTTATATATTGTAATCAAATGTTTTCAATTTCATCAATGAATATAATAGTTATCTAAATATTCTAGTTTGGGGGGAAATTCTAGTTCTACTAGTTATCTTTTATCTGACTTTTCATTTTATCATTTTATTGTATTTAGAATTTATCGATGAGGTCAATTATGAATTTATTCAACTGAATCATGCCACTAGAATTCAATTTCTAATTACACAATAGTTCAATGAGAATGACCATGGATACATTTTCTAAAATTTTTAATTCAAAATGAAAATTTCAATACTAACAATGAGTGTGTTCTATTGTACTTTTCAAAGCAAAATTCTACAGTTGAACCTTTATTGGAGGGGCGAACTCCAAGATTGTTCATCTTGAGTGACTTATCTCCTGGTGGGGGAAATAAGTCAGTCTTTTTAGTGGTATTTTTTTTCAATCATACTTGTGAAAATGAAATATTTTAAAGCAGTAGAATAGAGTTTTTCCCTGGGCATTTATTTCTGATTGTTCATCTATCAACATTATATATTTCTATTGATTACTATTTGCAATCCAATCCATGTTCCATCATAGTTTAGAAAAAAAATACAAAAAAATATGGTGTTACTTTACTGCCTTATAAAAACATAAAAAAATAAAAGGTAAAAAAGTAAAAAAAATATAAAACCACTCCCACTACTGACGAAAATGGGATTCTTATAAAATAAATTTGGCCACCATCCTTCCCTGTGGGTTCGAACCTACTTAAAACAAATAAAATAGTAGTAGGAAATCATAAATTTTAAACTTTTACCCTATTTCAACGATAGTTGGGCATCATTCCTCAAGGGAATCCACCTCTAGATTAGAATATTATAAAGTTTATCATGTGGGAAATTCATGATATCGACCAAAATGTACCGCAAGTCTAATACATAGTTGTTGAGGTACAACCAGGAGTTACAAGAGAGAGGGATTGATCACATTAGTTATTTCATGAGAATCCATAGTCCTTTAGAGGTATGGATGAACCAAAAGTGGTGGAGGACTAAATGGAAAATATCAATAAGATCTTTGACTTTCTGGATACACTTGAGAACATTAAGGTAAAGTTCATGATGTTTAGACTCGAGTATCTTGGAAAGAGATTTTGGGATTCCATGGTATAGGCATATAGACATGTGGGATTGGACTGGAAGGGTTTCACGACCCTCTTATTCTAATAGTTTTTTCTAGAGTCATTGATGATGATGATGTATATGGATTTCCTCTCCTTGTAGTAGGGAGAGTGTTTAATGATGGTTTATACTAATTAGTTCTTAGAGTGGATCATTTTTCTCCATAGGTAGTAAAGAATGAACACCTTAAAGACTAGAAGTACCTACCGTGTTTGCAACTGGATATCAGATCACATGTATTTATGATGAAGATTTAGAATTATGTAGATATGGTATACAAGGATTGATGAGATGGATATGGAAAGTGATGTTGGTTATTCTACCCCTTCTCTTCCACTAAGTGGCAGCTTCAGTGGCATGGAAGGAAATACGAGGAAGTGAAATGATCATCACAAGAGTGGTGGGGGTGATTTTCAATAGTGTTACTCCTTTTAACCTTTTGTTACTACAAGTAGTGTGCCTATGACCTTCTATCAGTGTGAAAATGTTGGAAACACCTGAACTTCTTATTCCACACCTGCGAACATGTAAAATAGTTGCAGAACTTTTGGTTATTTGAACCATTTCTGTTAGGTTATGACTATTCCTTACTATGGTAAAGGATTGTCAGCTCCAAAGGATACTATAGTGTAGTCAGATGTTTCAAGGACTATTGGAATCCAACCATTGGCCTCAGAAGTGAAGCACATTCACGTAGTGGATGAGTTTCCAGTGAAGGTAGATGTGGGTCCAATGATAGTGAAAGGTTCTATTTTTATTTCATCTTTAGTAGAGATTGCTTTTTTTTTGATATTGATGATTACCACTCAATTATATTTGGTTGTTTTGTGGATATTATTAAAATTACAATGGAAATCATTTCCTTTTTTATGGAGTTAGCGACACCTCTTAGAAAGAGGAAAGAGTAGGGGTTTCTGTCTCCTTCTTGTTCGTTGTTGATAGCTAATGTGGAGTTAGTCTGGGATTTCCTTATTCTTGATCTAGATCTGTTTGATGTCATATTTGGGATGGATTTTCTTATTGCTCACCATATAGAGATTGATTGTTATCATGAGATTATTTTTTTATTTTCTCCTAATCGGAGCTCTCAGATGTTTCAGGGAGAGTGGGATCCAAGGATAGTTCAAGCAAGACCTTCCCACCCAGAGATTAAGAGTTTTTTTCTTCTGTTTTATCTATTGAGACCAATGAAATTTCTTCTATTATTGATATTCCCGCTATTATTTTGTACTTTACTAACATTTTCACTTAATATTTATATGGTATTCCTCCAGAGATGGAGGTAGAGTTTACGATTTATCTTGTTCCATGTATGTAACCTATTTCGACACCCTCTTATCATATGGAACCAATAGAGCTGAAAGAGATCAAGATTTATTTGGATGATAGAGAATGGTTTTATTTTCCACATTTTTTCTCCTTGGTCATCCCTTGTGCTCTTTTCTAAGAAAACATATGGTTCACTCTAATTGTGTGTGGACTATCAGATATTTAACTAGGTAACAGTTAATAATAAGTATCATTTGCCCTGTGTGGATGATTTTTTTGACCAGTTAAATGGGGAATGGTTGTTTTTGGAGATCTATCTTCAGGAGGGTTATCATTAGCTCAGAGTTTGTGATTTTGATATACCAAATATGGATTTCTAGAGTAGGTATGTCCATTAAAATTATCTTGTAATACCGTTTGGTTTGACTAAAGCTCCTAAATTTTTTATGGATTTGATAAAATGAATATTCCATAAGTATCTAAACACTTTTTGGTAGTGTTTGTAGATGAATTTTAGTTTATTAAAGATACAAGCATGAGTGTCAGAACCATTTTGGTTTGGTTTTGGAAATACTGAGGAGTCACCATTTGTATGGAAAGATTTTAAAATAAAATTTCTGGATCCAAGAAGTGAATTTCTTGGGACACATGATTTTTGAGCAGAGATTATCAGTTGATCCTGAGAAGTTGGAGGCTATTTTGTTATGTGAATATATACATAAGGTATTTGTAGTTCAAATCTTCCTTGGTATTATTGAATATTATTGACATTTCATCAAGGATTTTTAAAAGTTGACATCACCTCTGACTGCTCTTACCAAGAAAGGGGTGAAATTCATATGGGATTTAAAGTTTTAGTCTTATTTTGATGATCTGAAATGAATTTTGACATCATCTTCTATTCTAATATTACTTTATCTCAGTAAGGGCTATGTGGGTTTCTATGATGCTTCTGGTACTGGTATAGGTTGTGTGATTATGTAGGAAAATAATGTGGTGGTTTACAAATCTCTCCAGCTTCGAATGCATGAGAGTAATTCCCCCAATCATGATTTAATACTTAATGTAGTATTGATTGATCTTAAATGTCAATGATGGTAACTTTTTGGGAGTTGGTTCATGGTATTTTCTGACCATAAGAGTGTGAGATATATATTTTCTCAGAAATAATTGAATCTTAGATAGAGGAGGTGGGTGGAATACCTTTAGATGTTTGACTTTAATATCACCTACAACCTGAGGAAGGGGAATGTTGTCACAGATTCTCTCAGGAGAAAAGTATAATCACATGCTATTATTGAATCCAAGGAGGAGTGGAACCTTATGGGACTATTAACTCAATTTCACCTGGATGATTAGGTGGATGTTTTAGGTATGAATCTGACTAGTTTTTAGTTATCATTATCTCTCCTTGATTCTATTCTGTAGGATCAACAATAGGATGATGAATTCAAGGAAATTCTAGAAAACCTATATGGTGGGAATACCATTTTTCGCTGGTCTCTATCTTTAGATGGTATTATTCATTTTGGGGATTAGTTTATAATCCCAACATATATAAGGAGATTACTTTATTTTACTATCATATTTCTTCATAGACTTTTCATCTGGGAAATATGAAGATGCATTATGATATAAGATGATGATTATGGTAGTCAAGTATGAAGCGTGACATTAAAGAATATGTGTCCCACTGTTACACCTGTCAATAGATAATGGTAGAGCATCTAAAACCTTATGGGTTTCTATATTATCTTTTTATGTCAATTTGGAAATGGGGAGATGTTTCCATGGACTTTGTTATAGGATTACCACAAACTCCTTGAGGGAGTAATGCTATTTGGGTGGTGATTAATCAGTTTAAAACGTCATCTCACTTTAGTCTGATCAAGGAAAACAATAAAATTAAAGACCTGGGTAAGATGTATGTACATGATATTGTGAGGTTACATGAATTTACCTATTATATTATTTTTTTATAGATATCCTAGGTTTACCTCATGGTTTTAGAAGAGTCTCCAGGAGGCGATGGGGACTCAGTTCAAGTTGAGTACAACTTACCATCCATAGAAAAATGGTCAGATGGAGCATTCTATTCAAATCATGGAGAATATGATCCATTATTTTGTCTTTTATTTTAGTGAATCATATGGTATTGGTTTATTTTTCTTATAACAATAGTTATCAGTCATCGATCATTATCGATCCTTTCGAGGCTTTGTATAGTCTCCCTTGAAAGTCACATCTTTGTTGGGAAAAGGGGGGTGAGGCCTCTCTTATAGGGACAATTCTCCTTTATGAGACATCAATGAAGATTTGGGATATATGTTTTCATTGGTTATAGCTTAGATTTGGATGAAATTCTATGCAGATCATCAGAGTCTTCCTTTGGAGTTTTCTGTTGGAGACTAGGTTTTCTTGATAGTTTCTCCTTATTTGGGTCATTGTAGGCTTGAAAAATAGGGAAAGTTGTCTTTGAGATATATTGGACCATTTTAGGTTACTATAAAGCTTAGTTAGGTTGCTTATTAGTTGTAATTTCTAGTTTAGTTGATAGGAATTCATGATGTTTTCCACTTATCATAGCTTAGGAAGCACCATACTGATCCCTCTCATGTTCTGAGTTGGGAAGAAATCGAGTTGGAGCCATACATTTATTTTGTAGATCAACAAATGGAGATAATTGAATCTCAAGTAAAAGTATTTCATGGTAAGTTTATTCCATTGGTTAGAGTGTTATGGAGATACATATCAGATTCTCACAAGACTTGGGAGCACGAGTCATTGATAAAGGAGCAGTGGTCTCATCTCTTTCCAGACATCATTATTCAACATGAACTTTTAGGGATGGAATGTATTATTATGGGGAGTTTGTAACACCCAATTATCCACTTTAAGGTATTTATCATAACTATTTTCATTTCCATCTTTTTTGGATGCATTTTAGGGCTTCCAAGTATGAAAATCCTTTATTGGGGGAAAATGACCTAAAGTTTGAAGATGAATGTTTGTTGAAATTAATGGAGTTTAGGTATGAACATGAAAACTTCCTTTAGAAACTAGAATTATAACACCTTGATATTTTATGAAATATTTTTTCCAATTAATTTAATCTTTTGGACATTTTTCATTACATGAAAGGCTAAGTTTGGCTTGTGTTACACATAACACTGAGCTTAAATGAAATGTGACATATTATTAAAATATTATTATTTAATAAGATAGTCATTACATAGCCATTAGAATAGAGGTTATGAATAACGTTAACAAAATTATAAAATTATGGTTTACAAATGTATATAAAATTAATTCTTTCATGGCTAATTAAGTTGAAATGAAAATAAAACCCTTTTAAAAATAAAAGAAAATCTTTCTCTGAAAAACTATTTTTATGAGAAAAATTGTGTTTTATATCAATAAATTAACCAAATAACTTTTAGTTAAATAATTTAATTAAATATATATATTTATATTTAATCATTTTTTTTAATATTCATGTTAAGTTTTTTTTATACAATAAATAATAATAAATCCAATTTTATGCTTAAAAACTGTATTTTTCTAAAAAGAAATTTTGTTGCCATTTTGTGCACTTATAATAATTTTTTTTTGAAAAATTTATAAAATTAATTTGATAAAATACAATTAATTTTATAAATCATAATTTCAAAATTATATTATGGTTATTTTTTGGAATTTTTCTAAAAATTTTCATTTTTAGTGAATAGTGAAAAATACTAAATTTTAATTGAAAATTGAATTTTAATTTAAATTATTATAATGTTAAATAATTTTTTGAATTGGTTTTAAAGTAAAATTTGTTATATTTTATATTAATTAATATGATTTAGGTACTTGGAAACAAATTCATATTTGATTTTGATATAAAAACATTTCAAACATTTGAACGTTTTCTCTTTAAAACCATACTTTCTCGTCGCATCTATGAGATTAATTTTAAATTAAAAATTACCAATTGTAAAAATTTAATTTGTAAAAATGGATTCCATAATTTTAATAATAATTATTTATAATTTCTAATAAGTTCTACTTAATTTTTGACCAAAATGAGCAGTTAATGCAACATAAATTAATTACCACGGTTAAGGTAAAAATGTATTTACTAGGGGTTAATCTAAAAAGATAAGGGTAAAAACAACCTATAAAATTTTATAAAGAAAATTTAATAGAAATATTTAAACCATTAAACCTCTAAGGTACTATAATTTCTTAATTCATTCCTTTGTGGCATATGAAAAATGTAGGAGCACTCAATTCTTTCCAAAAACACAAAGTGTGTCCTTTCCCCCACTTATAAATGGCCACACCCTATCTTCCATTATTAAAACCTTAAAAAATATTTGGTTCATACAAGACATGCACAAATCACTTCTCAAATTACCTAAATTCATACTATAATCCTTAGTTTGGGCCGAAATCAAGTCTAGGAAGGCTTTAGTGCAGACCTAAGGAGAATACCTAAAAAGGAAGTAATGTTCTTCAATGAGCATCTTTATTTTATTTCTTTCAACACATTATTAAATTATTATTATATAATGATTATATAATAACCTAATAATATTTAATATACTTATATTTTTTTACATTAAGGTCATTACCTACAACCATCTCCACTTCTATCAAATGGGTTATGAAATCATCGTTTGTGTGTACAACGGACTACTGCCTTACGAACCGATGTCGTTAGTTTTTTCATCACCACATCTAATGGTTGGAAATAATGATGGATTTATAGTTTATATATGATATATATGATATATATTATTTTATTATGATTATGGAACTATTATAATACACATACCTTCACACTCTTCATTTTGTGGGAATATGATAACATCGTTCATGTCTACGGCGGACTACCACCTCGCGAAACGATGCGATTCTTTCATGAATTACATGGAATATATTAAGGATATATTTAATGAAAATATGTGACATATTTGACATAAAAATTATTATGTAATTATAATATATCATTTACTTTTTTTCCTTTCAGTCCAACAAGAAAATAAAAATCGAGTTCATGTGTACGTATGACCTACTATCTCCATGAATGATGTATTTAATTTCCTATCACTAATTTTTATGGATTACTATAAATATATATATATAACGAATATATATGATATTTATATCATGGTTTAAATTCTATATATAATTAAATCATGATCGAAGTAAGTGGAACAAAAAAGAAGAAGTCAAAATGAATACGAAAAACAAAGTAGTTATTACCTGAAATGTAACTTTAACATGGAATTGTTAATAAATGGGTAATAAAAGGTCATAAAAAATAATATATTTTATTATATATATAAATGTTTATTTAATATATGTACAATAAACTTATATTTATTATAAAGTAAGTTTTAACAAGTATGACGGAAGTCAAGACTTAAGGTAAGGGATTTTCATCTTACTTTTTACTTCTATGAGACTCATGCCATATTCACCACCTATTTATTTTATGTGGTGTATATACTGAGAATGAATTTATTTTATAATTCTTATAAATAATATTATTGTGATTTAAATTTACATTTTAGTATCTCCCTTTCATGGGGTTTATGGTTCAAAAGTTACCAAAGTGGTAAGTGATTTTTGTCGCAATTTGACTTCTTTGATACATATGTTATGTTATGAACCTATATAATTTAATGAAGTGTATATACATCACTTTGAAATATAATATAATTAATTTATTATCATCATGATATTTTAAGTTTCAATATATGTTATTTCTTCCTGGATCTTACGATTCAATGTTATCAAAGTGATAATGATTTTATATTACAATATCATTATTTATCAGGATTGTTTTGAATTATTTTTATGATGATGAAATATTATGATCCATATCTCAAGAAACTCATGAATTTTATTCTTACATGGTTATTTATGATATTTTTAAGTAATAGTAACATTTTTACACTCTTTTTTACTTAAGATAATTTAGATTTTTCAAAATAAAACCCGAATTTATTTCTCTCTTCATTTAGAAATCCCTTTTCTTTCAAAACTATGTTTTCTAAGAAGGTTTTTAAAAATGTTTTATTATTATCCTATTATTTTTAAAATAAAATTTTACCCATGTTTGAATTTTTACATTTTTTTGAAAGGAATCTTCATGTCTTTTTCTGAAACAATCGTTGTTTGGCTTTTACCAGAAATGTGTAAAGAATCTTTGTTTTAACATGCACTACATGAATAATATTTCCCAGTGCCATCACCACTCAATGATTTCAGACTTACATTACAAGTTTTAAAAGTTCATTTAAAATAAAATTATTTCCTTAATATTTGGTAATTTTTTTATATTTTAATTAAATGATTTTAAAGTGAATAGTATTTTTAAAGTGATTTATGTTTTAAAAAAAGTTTTTCAAAGCAGAAAAGATATTTTACTCAAGAAATTTTTTAAATGATTTTTAAAATATTCCTTTATATGTTTTCAATGTTATTTTATAAGAAAAGGATTTTAATAATGTGTTATGTTTTAAAAATTTAATCTCAAATAAATTCTATTTTCTTCCAAGAAATGTCTCAAGTAGTCTTATAAAATTATTTTCATTATAAGATGAAATTATTTGAGGTTACTTATGATTCAAGGTGGATATGATCCACAAATACCATTATTATTCTTTATTTTAATGGTTTATGTTTATGATAACAAGATGTTTATCAAACCTATATCTCTTCCATGGATTATACCATGATAAAATGATTATGAAAGCCATTTATTTTTCCACAAGTTATGATTTGATGAAATAAAGAAATGATTATGAAACCTGTTTATTTTCTATAGGTTATGTTATGATGAAATGTTTATGAAACCCATTTCATTTCATTGGTTTTTATATGATGACTATTTTATGATCTCGTGGCACACACATATATGATTTTCATTTTGTGATGGTGGTTACGTTATAACCAATGATAATGGGTACTTTATAACCAAGGAAAGTAGTTACAATATAACCAAATATGGATGGGATGTATATCCCCCTCTAATAAATTGAGTAAAGATTTATATCTCATTATATAGATAGGACTGGAATAGAGAGTGAAACTGGTTTAGTAAGAGGATTTGTTCACTATGATTGTCTTTAGAGCGAACCTTGAATTCTATAACATAATGAATAGACCTGTCTTTCATGTTTATAATGTTATGCATGAACCTATTACATGTTCACAATGTCACGTGTGAACCTAATTTTAGGTTTACAATGTTAGGTATAGACTTGTATTTAATGTATGCAATGTTATACGTGGACCTATTTGCATGACCATAAGTTTATGCAAGGGCCTGATTTCATGTTCTTAACTTAATTTCATGACTTGGTATTATGATCTTTGATATATAGGGTATGGTTTTAAAATTTTATACTCATGTTCTCATACCCTTATATTCTTGTTATTCTTATGTATCTCCTTTTTTTACCATTACTGAGAATTTGAGCTTACCCTTTTTTTATGTTTCCTTTCCCCAAGTTATGAAGAAAGGTTTTAAGTAGGAGTACTAAAGGGGAAGATCTTTATGGGAGAAATTGAATAACTTTCACAAATTAATAATATTTTGTTCTAAGTTTCCAAAATAACTAAACTATTATGGTCCTTAGGCATGTGTTTTTATAATTTAATGAATATTCATCTAAAAAGATGTAATATCCATATATGATAAGCCTGGGTCTCTATAGTACTATTTTATTTTTGCTGGAAATTTTCACATCATGAATGGTTTACAAGACATGAAACCTTTCTCCAAAAGATATCATGAATTGGATTCAAGGCATGAAAGGTTTACACACCGTGAATAAGGTTCATGTTGGGAAATGATAAAAATTAGTATTTTTTAGTCTGAGGTGATGTATTTTTTAGAATCTATTTTTAATTGATAAATTCACATTGTGAAACATTTTCACAATGTGAATGTTTTTCATTTAGTGATTTTTAGGGAATTGTTCGGGTGTTTAATCTTTAATTTGACTACAAGTTTTATCTATTGAGACCCAATAACTCTCCAAGGTTATTTTGGAGATCTCTGATCCTTTTGTATCATTTCTTTTAGTTATTAATCTTCGTTTCATTTGTGGTGCATCTCTTCGGGTAAGAGATCCTTCTAGTTCTTTATTTCTGTTGATTGTGGTTTCACCATTGCACTAATTTTATGGATCCTATGATCTATGATGATAATATTCCTGATTCTTTCCAGATCCATTACATGATCTTCTTTCATAGGCTGACCCTTCTGTTAGTTGTTGTGAAACATGAGCATTCTTTGAGGTATATTGTGATCCTTGGTGTGATGTTACCTATGGTTTTGGTTTTGGTTGAATTTTATATGATATGAGATACATGATTTGATTTTAGATCTTTGATTTATATGAAATTATTTGAAACTATTTTAGCTAGATTATTTAGAACTATAGAAAAATGGGAAAAATGTTTTACCATGCTTTTTATATAATATTTTTAACAATTTATCATGCATTGTTTTCTTTAACGTTTATAATGTTTGGATTGTTGTATATAGACTTGATATGGAACACCTAGGTGGGATCATGAATAATCCATGAAGTTTTTGATGTTTTTTTTTGTTTTAAACCTTAATTATGATGATTTTTGATCTGATTTGAAGTTCAGAATACATGTATCATTGGTTGTTTGAATTGACACATTGTTTACAATAATTAAATAAGTAGAGATTTTTAATTTATGATTGAATTCCAATTTGAAAGAATTTTTTTTCTTAGAATTTATGTATGTTTTCTTTTAATTTTTTAGAATTTGGCTAAGTTTTTATATTGGGTGTATATTAAAAATATATCCAACCATGCCAGCTAGCATGTGGGTCCTGCATCACTATTGAGGTGGGAAGGTGCTACCTTTGACAATCTAGTAGAAATCATGGGTGTATAAGAGTACAAGACATGCATTCATGCTTGGGCAGAGCCACCACCATACGGGGTGGTATGAAGACAGATTAGGGTGGTGGTATAGGGTGGTGCCATGGTATCATGTGAAAGGGACCGATAAACATTTTTAGATGGCATATGTCGCATCTTATGTTATAAGGGAGTTATCAAAATCCTTCCATTTCGATATAGGATCACATATCATGGATACTATTCATCTTCTATTAAAAAAATGGAAAGAACTATGTCTATATGATTTTTTATCAAAACTATCTGATCAAAGTCACTTCATGTTCTTCATCAAGCCTCGACAAAGGGATTTTTCTCACAAGGATCTCCATGATACATTTTCCAAAGCTTGATCCAAGACATTCAAACACCATTTCATTATTTTTAAGATATTAACATGATTAAAATTTCATGCAACTTCATTTTCATAATATAATGAAAGAAAAAAAGATATATAGTGTGGTGAAAATATTATATTCGGTGATGGTGATACCTTGTGATACACAACTTGAGACAAAAATCACTTAAGAATGAAAAAAGGTCCCTCCATGTTTTTCAGAGAAATGAGTTAGTGGAAAGTTCTCTATAAATACCCAAGAGTAGATCATTTTCAATGTGTGTTTTTATCACTCATTCGAGGATTTATTGAGAGAGAAATGGATTCTGTGTAACATTCTCATGAACTAATATTCTTGAAAACTATTATTCTCACAAACATAAATTGTTACAAGAAGGATATAAGACTCTCACTTTGATTATGGTTTATGAAAAGTAAACATGCGATGTATTTTACTTACACGAAGAAGATAAAGGTCTTCAAGAACCATTCATGTGATGTCCTTATATGAAGCTGATTTATGTGAAGTAGAACTGGTGTCAATTGTGCGAAGTGGAGGAAGGTAGTGAAAGTTTTTACACAATTTTTCAATACATGCATGAATTTTTGTGGTATAATGTCTAAGTTTAAGGATGTGCATAGTTGAAATTGTAAGTCAATAGTGAGATAATATGAAAAGATCAAAGATGTGGAAAATCTGATTTGTGAAAGAAGTAAAAACATAAAGTGGATTATATGGATTTAAATTCATAAGTAAACAGCTGCACTTTGTTTGTTCAAAAATCTGTGTATTTCATGAGTTTGAGTTATCAAAGAGTATATCCAGAAGAAGTAGTAGTATAAATAAGGTGTAGTAGATAGTGTTGTGTTTTAGTATATTAATATTCATCTACATGGACTCTGGAATTAGTGAGAAAGAACATTATCATCTTATTACTGAGGTTTGAAGAGAAAGATAATTTTTGTGTTTTAGGGGAAACATGGAATCTTTCTCAGTGTGGTTGTTTTTTATTTGAAAACTGGTATGAACCAGTATATTAATTTTTTGGGAGAAATTGTATTGGGAAATGGTTGATACCTATCATTCATGGTTTTAAGTGATACATAACCAACCAAATTTTAATTTGTGATTGATTTTTAGTGGATAATATATGGCTCAGATCAACTTGACTACAACAAATACGTTTTCACACTTATTGGGTGTGAACCTTGTAAAAATATTTTGTGTCATTAGGATTAGACTCGAATAAGTCATTAAAGGTTTATTTATAAGAAAATAAATTTTCAAACAATAGTACCACTAATTCACCCTCCAACTCTTTCCTGGATACTTCAATTGGTATCAAAGAAGTTTACCCCTTAAGGATCCTTTTTTAAAAAGTGATGGACAATTTGAATTCGGTCAACCACAAAGGTTTTCTAATTTTTGATGGAAAGAAATTTTGTGGCAGGAATAACCGAATGATTATTTTCTTTCTATCACAAGGATTAGAGGTTTGTGAAGCAGTGAATGTTGGATTTCCTCCTCTTTAAAAAGATACTCCCGTGACTTTTTGTGACAAAATAAATATGGAGGTTAATGGAAAATATATAAATATAATTTAATCATACTTTTAAGATAAAGTTTTTACTAAAGTGATGGGAATTAAAACATCCAAGTAAATGTGGGACAAACATGAAATCATACATGAAGGGAATTTCAAGATCAAAGAAGAAAAATTTTAAATTTTGTGGGATAAATTTGAAGATAAAAGAATTATAAAATTTGGGACTATGGATGATTATTTTACTAGAGTTAATTAAGTTTTTAGCCACATTAGAGGGTTTGTAGAAAATTTAGAGGATTTGACAGTTGTCAAAAAATAAATGAGAAACTTTCCAGATAAAATTTACCTAAATATTTCATCCCTAGAAGAAAAGTGATACATATCTCTTGATGAGATATACATTACTTTACTCAACTATAAGATGAAGAGGGCCCCAATATTCAATAAAAAGGATAAGGATGAAATGGAATTCAAGTCCATGAGTAGAATAAAGATCAAAGAAGAAGAAAATAAAGAATGGTAAATCTAAAGTTGAATAAGTAAAAGATTATGAGTATAATAAAATCATGTATCTTATCTCAAGATACATCAAAAAGGGAAAGGGTAAGTACACAGGTAATCTTCCACTATAATGTTTCAATTGTGGAGAAATTTGGCATTTTTCAGTTAATTATCCAAAGAAGAAAAGTGATGAATATGAGAGTTATGATCAAGATGAAAGATCTTAGAAAAATAAATGGGGAAAATATTCAAAATATTATACAAAAATAGATGAGAATAATAAAAAGTTTCAACAAAGGAAAAGAAGAATCTTGATGAGTAAAGAAGATAAATAATACTATTCTTTAGGTAGTCTTTCTAAAGAAGAGGTTCCAAAAAAAATTTAAGAATTTTATGGATCAAATTAGGAAGTCTAATGAAACTTCAAGTGGTGGTGAAGAAGATGATAAAATTTCTTACATGGAACATATGTTAAAATAAAAAATTTAAGCCTTACTTGAGAAAAATAAAAAACTTAATAAAGAAATCAGACTCTTAAAGAAATATATTAAAATAAAATATTCTTACATTGATGAGACCATAAATCTAAAGTTGAAATTTATAGAGAAAGAAAAATTAATGAATTATATTTATGAGAAACCGACTTTAAAGGATACATAATTAGATAAGATCTAGATAGAGTATCTCAAATCTGAAAATTATATTAATAATATTAATGAGTATTTTTAAAAAGTTGTAGAAGTAAAATCTAAAACATATCAAGTTGCTGAGAAAATTTTCTCAAAGAAACATGTTATATATTCTTATAATAAAACTCAATTTAAATGTATTATTTCTAATAATTCAGGTTATATTGATAATAAAAAAAAATATAGGTTGTTAAGAATAATGAGAAACATTTATATGAAATAAATAAAGATGTTGAAACTTCTAAAAAAGTTATCATCTCAAGACATAAGGAAGGATAATATGTGGAAGTATAACAACACCAATATCCTGAATAGAATCTTCAACAGTATGGTAGATACAGATTTAATTGGTGTTGCTGGTGATGTGGAATTTTAGGGAAAATGTCTTATGCTTATTGGTATAACATCTCACTTCCTTGGAGCATGTATGAATTAAGTGAGAGAAATTCTAAAAAGATAAAGAGAAGACCAGTCAAGAAAAAAACAATCAAGAAGAAAACATTAAATATATCCATTCAGAATATATTTAACTATTTAGAATAAAATTGTGGAATATGTGATCAACAAGGTCATTGTTCTGATTAATTTTTGGCTATTATTTCTGGATATATTTCTAATAATACAAAGGGTAAAAGAATTCAGAAAGCCAAGATGGAATAAAAATATCTTATTGTTGAAGTTACTTTGAAGGCCAACAAAAGAGAAAAACAATGGATTCTTGATAGTGGTTGTTCCTCTCACATGACAGGTGATACAAAAATCTTGAAGAATATTGAAGAACACAATGAATGATTATTTACTTTTGGTAATTAATGTTCTTTAAAAATCAAAGGTGTTGGTTCTATTGAGATTGAATTCCATAAACTGAAATCCAAAGATGTTCTTTTTTTAAAGGGATTAAACACAATATGTTGAGTGTGATCCAAATTTGTGATGATGTAAATGAATTTATTTACAAAAAGGATTCTTACATCATCAAAAATTCAAAGGATGGAAGAGTTGTCATTAAGGGTGAAAGAACAAGTTGCAATTTATTCCAAATTGGTGATCATATACATTCTTGTTATCTGAGAGAAAAAGATAAAAATAATATCTAGCATAGAAGGATTGGCCATATTGGTCAAAAAAATTTGAGTAATATTTCAAAGAATAATTTGGTAAGAGATATTCTTAATTTAAAGAAAGAAATAGAAACTATATGTAAAGCCTATCAAAAAGGGAAGCTTTGCAGGATATTCATAGAAGAGTAGAGATTCAGTTTGTTAGATCACTTGAGCATATTCATTTTGATCTTTTTAGAACTATGAGACATAAGTATATCAGTATTAAAATCTATTTTATAACATTCATTTATGATTTCACCCGAATGATGAATTTCATGTTTATTAATCACAATTCATAAGCAATTGAAATATTTAAGATTTATAGAAGAAAAGTAGAGAGAGCTGGGTGTTTATATAAAAAACTATGAAAAGATAATGTTAGGGAGTTCACTAGTAATTATTTTGAATAATATCTTGGAAATAATGGAATTAAGCATCAATAAAATACTCCTTATACTCCTCAATAAAATGGAGTAGTGTAGAAAAAGAATAGAAGTCTAGTTAAAATGGGTAGAACAATGTTAGCCGAACATAAAATTTCAAACTTCTACTAGAGAGAAGCAGTGTGTACAACTGTGCATATACAATTTTTTTTACTGAGACCATAATCCAATATTAAACCATATGATATATGGTACAAAAATAACATATTAGTGAAATATTTTAAAGTGTTTGGTAGTCTATGTTTCATAAAAATCAAGAAAAGAAATATGGGAAATTTGAGGAGAAATATGAATAAGGGATATTCATGGGATATATTTAAAATAGAAAAGGATAAAGATGTTGGAATAAAAAATTGCACAAGTTGTAAGACTTTTGTGATGTGAATATTGTAGAAAATAAATCCAACTTTGACTCAACAAATGTAGCAGATTTTTAAAACATTGAAGTAGAAAAAACACATATTTCTGGAGGAGAGATTAAAGAAAATAATGTACATGAATTAGAGATAGTTGATGTTGACTCAGATGAAACTAGTGATGAGGATAAAATATCTATAGTTGAAAAGAAAAAGAATCAAAAATTGAAAAATCATGTTGATTCAGAAAATATTATTAGAAATCAGGAAGCTCCAGTACAGACCAGAAGAATACTGAGAATTGAAAATCAATCATCTCTCATTTCTCAAATTGAACTAAAGTCTATTGGAGAATCAATTGAACATGAGGAGTGGATAAGTGGTATAAGTTAAGAGCTAAATCATATTGAGAAAAATATCACCTGGGATGTTGTTTATATACCTAAAGGAAATAATGTAATATGAACTAAATGGATGTTTAGAAATAATCTCAATGAAAAAGATGAAATCACAATAAATAATGTGAGATTAGTCTACAAAGGTTATTCAAAATTGGAAAGTATAGATTTTGAGGAAACATTTTCACCTTTGGAATAACCAGAGACGATCAGAATGTTTCTTGAAGTTGTAGCTCATAGACACTTTAAATTGTATCAGATGGATATGAAGTCAACATTCTTTAATTGAGATTTTAAAGAAGAAGTTTTTTTAAAAAAATTTAAGGATTTATTATTTATGTTGATGGAACTAAATTGTGTAAGATGAAGAAATCCTCTTCTGGGAAGAAATAGGCTTCTCAATATTGGTATTCTAAACTAGATAGTTGCCTAAAGAAATTGAACTTTTCTAAAGGAAAAGTTGATAGAAACTTATATGTGAAGGATTTAAAAATAGGTACACTTATTATTATTGTGTATGTTGATGACATAATTTTTATAGGTGACAAGGAATATTCATGTGAATAATTTTCTAATTAAATTACTATGGACTTTGAAATGTAAATGCTTAGAAAGATGAATTTATTTCTAGGAGAAAAAGTTATTCAAAAGAAAGGCTACATATTTATTTAACAACAAAAATACTTCAAGGAGTTGTTGAAGAAATTTGGCATGAAAGATTCAAAGGAAATATCCACACCAATCATAGATGGTGTAAAGATCAGTAACAATGAAATAGAATAGAGTTTTAATTAAAATTATTTTAGAAAATTAATTGGTAGCTTGCTATATCTTACGACATCAAGACTAGATATTGTATATTAAATAAAATTTTGTTCTAGATATAAAAGTGATTTTAAATAATCACACATGATGGTTCCTAAAATAATTTTCATGACCCTTCCCAGAGGGGACCATACCGTGACTACCCCAAGCCTACCTCCAATAGGAAAAGGGATAGAGACTAGAATTGAGTAGGCATATCCCACAAATGGGAGGCATTTGACTAAGTACCTGTACACATGCACACATCTCCAATACCAAAATACTGAAATTGAAAACACTAAGTAAATAAGTATACATACCACTAAGATACCAACAAAAGAGTATGATAGTAGAAAACTGGAAAGTAAACAGGGTCAGAATACAGGCCCACCAAAAGAAAGAGTCTATCAAAGTGAAAGTACAAGTTCCTGAAACTCATCTGCAGAAAACCCTACTTGAAGGGTAGGTATAGGGATATCTATATGAAGTTGTAGGAGAACACCTTGATAGTATGGTCTCTGTAAGAACCACCTAGTCCTATTCCACCTTGAAATTTTTCAAAGCATCAATCGTCTGCACAAGACACAACACATGTGGGAAAAGACTGTATAAGGGTGAGTAAAACAATACTCAGTAGGTCACCCCGAAACCACAAAGGAATAAAAATAATAAATACAAAAAATATAACACAAAGAAATACATGTAGTATACCACAATAAAATACATGAGTTATACCACAAAGAAATATACAAAGTTTACCACAAAGAAGATAATTAGTTAGCTCACACAGGTATAGTTTCATAATATGAAAAACATAATTATCTGACGTAATCCACAAAACACCCAGTATTGATATGACATGTATCCTTGATGAGATACTTAGTCTTAATAAGACACAAAGTCTTAGTAAGACACGTAGTCTCGATAAGACACATAGTGTCAGTAAGACACATAGTCTCGATAAGACACATAGTCTCAGTAAGTCATGTAGTCTCAAAAAGTCACATAGTCTCAAAGTCATGTAGTCTCAAGGTCACAACCAGCCATAGGATTCCTCTTGTAGCATGTTTGTTTAGGAGAATCTAATCCTTGACCCAAAATGTTCACATTCACACTTTCACAAAAATTCACTTAGAGTATTTGAAAAGTACCATCTCATCTCAAGGGTCCCAATGCTAAACATGACTCATCAAATAGACACACGAATTTAAAGTTAAGGTTGTTTTTGTAAAAAAGACCAACTTGGGTCCGGTCTAGGTCCAACCCCACCCACCAGACCCGAACCGGTCCAAACTGGACCGACATACTGGGCTCGACCTGTTGGGCTCGACCCACAGAGCTTGACCTACTGGGCCTTCTGGACCACAACTCGGATCCACCTGGTCCAGCCTGCGCTGCTGGCCAGATCATGTGTCAGACGCGGCCTACCCCGATCGTACCCCACCTGTCCATGCAGTCTGCTATGACTATGTTCCTCCTCCTTAGTTCTGTGGTGCCACCACATCCCCTGTAGTCGGCCCACCACTTCTGTGTGCACCCCACCGACCCGCAGCCTCATCACCACTGTGGACTCCAAAGAGGCCCCTTCAGGAAATGTTATGCCTCTGCCGACGACCTACCTTCCACCTCGCGCTCCAACACTGCCCCGCCAGGCAACGTTCTATGTCTACCACCGACTTCCCTACTGGTGGCCCTACATCCACCTCGCGCTCCATCTGGACCAACCCCACCATGTTGTGGTTTCCCTGGATCGAACGGAGCCACTACTCCAGGCACCGCCATGTGGCACCTTCCTGGCCAAATCGCACCGCGTTGTCACCATCACACCTTTAATGCATCATCATGAGGTCGTATATTTGATCTCAGATCATTGCACCAATGACCAAAGGTGAGAAGATCCTCCATTCATACCCCATGAAGAAAAAATAATGAAAGAATTTTAGGGGAGATAAATAAATGCACAATAATTCCTAAGGAATATATCTTGGCCTTGTTCATGTACACCTCGATCCATTCATGTTAGAATGGAGAACGAAGAAAGATAAATCACAAAGATATATCACCCATCAAAACCTGCAAAAAATATCCATCCTCTAAGAATGATCAAACCACAGATCAACCTATTCATGGGTTGGTCCAAGTTCATCATTGAATTTAACAATGGGGAAAGAATAAAAAATAAAAAACACCATACCTCGAGTTTTAATTTCTCATTAATGAAGAATGATTGTGTTTCCGTCATCGATAAGATCCTAAAACTCCACCGTTGCAACGATCCAAGATTTTCTCAATCCATTGCCACTATTTGTTGATAAGGTTTTATTAACACATATTAAAGGAATTCTAGGGTTATGGTGATGAAACTAGATTCCTAACAAACTCTAATAAAAAGAAAATGAGTCACTGGGTTGAAATAAAATATTTTATTACCGATACGTCCAAAAAATAACTTTCATGTCCGACTCGTGTCGGTCAATGTTAGGCCCCGCCTAAGGTAAAATTGCTACTCTAAATAAAATGGTGCCCTCAGATTTCTGATCCAGGTATCCATTTTTAAGATATTACACTTTTTTAGGGAAACCACCAGCACATGCTATTTAAAGTTTAACAATTTTCAAACAATTATTCCGGGCACACCAGGCCTCAGAATCGTACTCTGTCTCAGTGTTTGGTCTCGAAATAATTCTATATAATATTTAGAAATAATAAATAGAAATTATAATTTGTTACATTCTCTCCACTTTAGGGATTTACATCCCTGAAATCCAAAAAAATGGCTATACAAACAAATGAGGGTACTAAGCACAAATCTGAGCCTCCCGCTCCCATGTGTTATCCTATAGATTCTTGTGCTGCCACCAAATTTTCACAAGAGGAATAAACCACCCAAAAAGTATTCTCTCTTATCGATCCTCAATCTCCACCAGGTACTCCACAAAAGTCACCCCATCGTTAAGGTCCAACCTACCCCAGTCAATGATGTGTGATTGATCATTCACATATATCATCAACTATGACATGTGGAAGACATCGTGAACCCACTATGACTATAGAGGTAGTGCTAAGTGGTACACCATCTCACCAACTCTGTGTAGTATCTAGAAAGGGCCGATGAACCTTATAGATATCTTGCTACCCCAACCAAATCTCTGTATCCTGCGTCGAGGAGAGACATAAAGGAACACATGGTCTCCCTCCTCGAAATCTAAAGGCATCCATCACTGGTTAGAATAATACTTATTATGGATCTATGCAGTCTTCATCTACTCCTGGATGAACTGAACCTTATCTGTAATTTTCTACACCAACTCTGAGCTCATGAGTACCGACTCTCCTGGGTCTATCATTTATAGTGTTGACCCGCATAGTCTTCTGTACAAGGCCTCGAATGGTTCCATACCAATAGTGGAATGACATCTATTGTTGTATGAAAAATCCACTAGGGGTAGGTGATCCTACCAAATGTGGCCAAAATCTAGGATGCAATCATGTAGCATATCCTTCAGAACCTGTATGGCCCACTTAGTTTGGCTGTCTGTCAGTGGGTGAAAATCTATGCTCAAGTGTAGCTGAGTCCCAAATTCCTCCTACAATCCCTTCCACAACTGAGATGTAAATTGAGAATCATGATCTGGGAGTATCATCGATGGAAATCCATGTATTTTAACAATCTCTCCCATGTAGAGGCATCCCAAGCTCTCTACTGAACTCTTCTCATGAATCGCTAGGAAGTGGTCCGACTTGGTGAGTCAGTCAATGATCACCTAGATGGTATCATGCCCCCTTGACATACTTGGTAACCCTATCATGAAGTCCATTCATATCCTATACCACTTCCACTCTATCACCTTAAGAGGTTGAGTCAAACCCATTGGAACCTAGTGCTCAGTCTTCACTTACTGACAAGTAAGGCATCTAGAAATGAACTCTGCCACTGTCTTCTTCATCCCCATCCACTAGAACTAATGTCGGAGGTCCTGATACATCTTCTCCACATCAGAATGTACTACCAAATAGTATGTATGGAACTCCCTCAAGGCTTCCTCCCATAATTCCATGGGTACCACTATGCATCCAATGAAAAGAACGACATGCTCCCCACTTTTTGAATATCCATCTGGGGAATGCCCTATGGACATCTGAGCACATAAATTCTCATAATCGGTATCTTAGATATGTGACTCCCTAAATCACTTTAAGAGTGTAGGGGTTAAAACCATTGATTAGAGGTAATATTATCCATCTCCATATACAAAAGATATCTATAACAATGCTAACTACTCTGATTCCTCATTCAACAACTATGAACTTGATCTCCTGGTGAGAGAATATGACACCATGTTTCTCTTCCCAAGAGTATATAAAATCTCAAAGTCACAGTCTTGGAGGAACTCTAGATATTGCCTCTATCTCAAGTTCAAATACTTTTGAGAGAATATATACTTGAAACTTTTCTGGTCAGAGTATATGATAAACTTCTTGCCCCTAAGGTAGGTCACCACATCTTCAATACGAATACTATCACTACTAACTCAAGATCATGGGTCGCATATTTCTACTCATGTGGTCTCAACTGTCATGAACTATAGGAAATAACCACTTTCCCTTTCATTAGGACATAACCAATCCTGGTTCTTGATGCATCGCAGAACACCACGTACTCGACACCCTCCTCTAGAAATCTCAAGATGGGATCACTCATCAAACTATACCTCAACTTATAAGAACTCTCATGAAACTTATCTATTGTAAAGACCCAAGCTTGACATACACGGGCATTACATTAAATTTGCATAATACTTAATACATGAAACAAATATATGCCTAAATACCATATTAGTTTAGTGTCTTTGGAAATTTGAAAACATAAACAACTAGTTCATAAAACATCAACATCGTCTCCTCCTTTATCCTTCATAACTAGAACCATTTTTGACACATCTTACTTAATACCCTTCTACAAATCCTGGGAGCAAAGAAAACATAAAAAGGGTGAGATCAAATGCTTAGTAAGGGTAATCATTGAGAAAATAAAACAAACCATAAACATAATAATGTAAAAACATTAACATAAAGCTTAAATATGTAAATCACAAGTCAGGAAATAAATCTTGGTAGTGCGTAAGGAATATATCATAAAAGAACATTAACCATGATAAAATAGCATTGACATAAAATATGGAATTGTGGAAAACAAATAAAACATAATATGATTTTTATATTATCCAAGGAATTGTTTCCAAGACCATCATAGTGGAAAAAGTCCATTATTGAACCGGGTTTACTTGCCATTTCATCCATATATTAGAAAGATGGATTTACTTTCCACTCCAACCCTGTATTACTGAACCAAATTTATTTTCCATTCCATTCATGTATATCTCATAAGATATAAATCTTTACCCAATGCATTGGAGGGAGATATAAGTCCCACCCATCTCATAGTAAAATCATTCTTACATTTTCCACAAAAACATAAATCATTCATCATAGCATAACCTAAGAAATAAAATGGGATTCTTAAACATCATTTCATTATAACATAATAAATATAAAATATCATTCCATAATTAAAACAATAAAATAATAGCAATAATAGGGATAGAAAAATAACCCTATTTAAATAGAATCATTTTAGATGGAAAATAATTTCAATTAAACCATTGAACTTAATTCTTGAGGAAAATATACTTTCTTCTTCAAAAATGTTTTCTTTTATCAAAATAACAAGAAAATTTAAAAGAAAAGAATTTAATTGAAAATACACTTGAAATATTGTAAAGGAATATTTATTGAAATAAGGCATCATGAAATTGTAAAAATCGATTCATGCTGTATAAGTTAAAAAAATAATCTCCTCATACTTTTTTCAGAGAAGTCAAAAAGTAAATCATATGGTAAATGAAAGAAGGATTCCTTCCAAACAATGTAGTAAAAGTCAAAAAATGGGTAAAAATGACTTTAGAATTACATATAATAATATTAATCATTTTATGAAAACATTTTTATAAAACACGGACATGGATGATAAATATACCCCCAGTAAATACTTACATATAAACAATATCAGATAAAAATGAGATTACAAAATTATCCCTTAACTTAGGTCCGATTTCTTCCGTATGTGTCCAAAAATATTGTATAGTTAGTTTAAACATATTAAATTGTAAAAAAACCATAATAATATTTATGATATCATATATGATTCACTTATGACTTTATATTACTCATTTATTTATCAATTACATGTTAAAGTAACATTTTGGGTAATAATCGTTTTATTTATCAAATGTGTTTTGAATTGTTATTCTTGATCTTATTACTTAGATAGTGATTTACATACTTTGATAATGTTAAACATGATTTATATATCATAAATATTCAGTATATAAATATATATAATAGATAGATAAATGAAATGGAATACACTGTTCATGGAGACGGTAGGCCGTACGAACGCATGAACGCTGTTTCCGTTTCCTTATTGAATTGAATGGAAGAAAGTAAATGATACACACACACACACACACAAATAAATTAGAATAATTATGTAATATATTTAATTATTATTTATTATATATACTTTATAATCATTCTTGAATGGTTAACATAGAGAATGAATCTCATTGCATCGTGGAGACGGTAGGCCGTACGTACGCACAAGCGACGATATCATTCAATTAATGGTTAAATGGTATGGAATTTGATGGTATATTAATTATAAAAATTAATTATCTTGTCATATTAATTAATTAAATCCATTATACTCATCATTATACCCATCCAAATTAAGTATTGACGAATAAAAAATTACACCATGATGTGAAGACGTTAAGCCGTATGTACGCACACATGGTGATATTATTATTCGTAGGATGGATAATAGGAGGTATAAGGTTGTCCCATAATTATAATAAAATCTCAACATGTAGAAGATACTGAATTTATTACTTTAGTATGAGAATAATATAATAATAGTAAGTAGAAGAAAAAAATAATTTTGAAAGAGATGATAAAATATTTACCTCTTTTTCGAGTATCTCCTTTTGATTTTAACAAAAGGTCTACATATGATGATTTTTTGCCCAAAGTGTAGCCTCTAGGAGGAAGGGAGGGATGTTTTAAGATTATTTTAGTATATTTTGGACAATAAAAATGACTTTAAAGGTGTGATTAAGTGGGTATAGGTGGTGGCCTTTTATAAGAGGGATGAGGGGCACTTTAAAAAAGTTTTGAAATATTAATTTATTATAAATTTATTTTAGATTTATAATTGTCCCAAATTAATTTATTTATATGATAAGATGATTATGGATCAAAATAATATAAATGAATAAAATTTATACATTTTTTGATTTTATTTTAAACCTTATCATTTTGATTTATCCTTATTTATTTTATTTAATTTTATTTGTGGTAATAATATTCTAAATAATAAATGGTTATAAATATATACTTATGAGTTGTAAATTGTCCATAATTAGATACAATATGAAATTTTAGACTTTATAAATTTCACTTTGTAATTTTTAATATTTTTGTGATTTTTAAATAATTTAATAATATGTTATTTTTATAAAATATCAATGGTGTCAATTTTGACACTATTCATTTATTTGACTTTAAATAAAATCCAAAAAGAAGATAAATTCGAACCATAATATTTAATAAACTCAAAAAATGTCATATTCACCTAGAAAATATGTGTATCACATTAATTAGTTCATATGATATTTATTTTAAAAATTTTAAAACCATTTATTTGATATTTCTATCAAAACAATAATTTTTATATCACTATTGTATCATCATTAATTGTTAATATTTAATCTCTAAAAATTATAAATAAATTTACATGATGTATATAATTTCATTATCTTTTTGTATAATATTTATTTTTGGAGTTTTATAAATTTTATCAGTAAATTAATATTATTATACTTATAAGATATACGAGAGTGACATGTTGTCACTTTCTTTTTTTAATTATAATTACATCACTTTCATGGAAACAAAAATCAATTAAATTAATCAATTCAGACCCTTAGGTGATATTAGTAGAATTTAATTCATCCAATATGATATTTCTAGGTGTTAGGGTAATGATATTGTCTTTATCATATTGTTTGTAACCCTATTTTACCTGATTTACCTTTAACCATGGTAAATAAAAATTACAGTAGTTACTATTCATAATATCCAAAAAAATAAAAGAAACATATTAAAATATTTTGGACACAAAGATTTAAAATATGGAATCCCTTTTTCAAAATTCAAAACATATAATTTGTTTTAATTAATTTGAAATTAATTCCCATTGTCAAAACCAGAAAGCGAGTTTTTAAGAAGTAAAAACTATCAAAAGATTGACACGTGTTTATGTCCAATTTAAATTTGAAATTAATTACAATGAAAAAATTGGATTAAATGATAAAACATAATACAATCACACTTTAAAAAAAATTAAAAAGATAATCTAACTATATAAATAAATTTAATGAAAAGACAATTTTGAATTAAAATGTAGTATTTTTCACTATTTATTAAAAAATAAATTTTATCAGAAAAATACCAAAAATTCAACCAAAGTAAATTTTGATGTCCCTCTTCCAAATAAGATGTTTATTTTTTTAAATATAATATATAAAAGTGTTAAAAACTATATTTAAAATTGGTGCGCCATCAAAAGGCGGCAAAATTGCATTATTCGAAAAATACTTCTTTTATCCGAAAAATTAAATTTGTCCTTATATCATGTTATAGAAATACATAAGATGATTTTTAATTTTATATAAAATTAAAAATGTGGTTATTACTATTCATAAGGTCTAGTTTATATCCCATTAAAAAATAATATTTTAATAATATATTATTGTTTAGTGAAACTCGGTATTGCGTACAATGCAAGATGTCGAGGAAGGCACTATTGTGTGTAATGAAAGCCAATTCAGTGTTGAATTTTTTGAAAACTTCCTTTGGTGTTTCATATAACATAATTAAAACATAGTTCTTTTATAGATTGAACAAAATATATACTCAGTGTTGTGTGAAATGAATTCTATCAAAATAAATTGTGTGTAACACAAGCCAAGAATAGTGTTGCGTATACTACCATCTAATCTTGGTGTAGCGTAAAACATAAGAAATCGAATAAATTAAAAATAATCTATCTCATAAAATCTTATGGTGTTATATTCCCCCACATGAAAGGTCTCCCCTTTTGTGTCAAAGTTGTCAAGGGTGCTGCTACTCTAGAAAAGTCGGGTACAAACCTCCAATAGTACCCATCTAAACCAAGGAAACTCCGCACCACAGTAACACTCTTGGGTGGGTCCCAAGCAAGAACCACCTCAATATTTACTGAATCCATCGTAACTCCAGCCTCTGAAATTACGTGTCCCAAAAAATGGACCTCTCAAATTTATAACTGACACTTCTAGAGCTTCCCATAAAGTTGGTGCTCCCAGAGTATGTTGAGGACCATACTCAAGTGTATCGCGTGCTCCTCATTAGATGATAAGTACACTAGGATGTCATCAATGAAGACCACCATGAACCGGTCAAATTAATGCCGGAAGATCATGTTCATGAGTCCCTTGAACACTATTGGGGAATTCTTCATGCCAAATGACATCACCAAGTACTCGTAATGGCTGTACCGATACATGAAAACCGTCTTCAATATATCCTTATCCCATAATCGAAGCAGGTGATAGCCAGGTATGAGGTCTATCTTTGAGAACAAACACACCCATTTCAAGTGATTGAAGAGGTCATCGATCCTTAGTAGTGGACACTTATTCTTCACGATCACCTGTTTTAGGCGTTGGAAGTCCACACATAACCTCAATCTCCCATATTCCTTATTGGGAAAAAAACTGGGGCTGCTCTTGGTGAAACATTGGGTCTCATGAATTCCTTCCTCTACAAGTCCTCCAACTATACCCTTAGTTTACGAAGCTCTACAGGAGCCATTTGATATGAAGGTATATATATCAGAGCCTTCCCAGGGTATAGATCAATGCATAAGTCTACCTCCCTGTGAGAAGGTAATCCTAGAACATCCTCAAGAAAAATGTCCTCATATTCCTCCTCCACTACTGGAAACAAAGGACTTATATAATCCATTGCACTAAGGGCTAGTCTATACAATTGATGTGTGAGTAGATAAACCCTCATATGTGGGAGTCCATCCTGCACTGCATGCATTTCCTTTTCACCAACCAAAAAAACCTGGTCTCGTCACCATGGACACACTGCACTCTATGCCTAAAACAGTTAATCCTAGCATGGAATATGGATAACCAATCCATACCGAGAATGAATTCACAAGGCCTCAACACTGCTACCAAGATATCCCAACCAAAAATCTCACCTCCTAGAGTAAAGTCACACTGTTGACAAGAGTGTGTGATCATTGAATCCCTTTCTATAAGAGTCTCTAAGCATAAGGGTCGAGTCAATGGTTCCACCAGAATCTCCAAGTCTCGAACAAGGGTCGTGGTAAGAAAATAATTACTAACACCTGTGTCTATAAAAAATGAATCTATGGTAGAAAATACATAGATCACATCCCTAATCATCCCTGGAGCCTCGGGGTTATAAGCCTCCATCACTTGGATCTGGCTTCTTCCCTATCCACTTGCTCCATAAGCCTATCGTGGAACACCTGGGGGTGGTGGTGGTAATACGTAAAACCTCTATCCACCTCATTCCACCCCTCCTTATCCAATTCTATGTCCGCTGCTCTATGTAACACCCTGATCTTACCTCTACCTCTATCTTGTTAGTCCCTCAACCGTCTCCTGACTGGTCGTATGACAGGTTGGGAAATCTCAAGACAGATGTCCCCAACCATCGCACGAGTAACACAACCTATCCTTCAACAGACTCGCTCATCCCTGGGATCCCTACACCACTGATCCTATCTCCTAGGGTCATCCCCTAGAATTTATGACCCTCTTGGGTCCCTACAACTGTTGTCGGCTACCTGCTACTGAATACTCAGCTACCTGGTTTCCGGTGGTAGCTCCCACTACCGGTGTCTGCTCCAATAGAAATATTTCCACTAGCAGATCTTGCTCCAGTACCCCATCATATGTAATAATGATAAGGGATATCATGTATTCCCCGATCTCCTAGAATAATAACTATTATAAGGTTTTATCCCTAAAGAATGGGTCTTGTACCATATCCGTGGAGTAGCGAGAAAGATCAGTAAATATCACTGAGTACTCCACCACTGTCTGACTTCCCTACTGTAGATGTAGAAGCTTCTATATAGGCACTGAGTATAATGTAGTGGGGAATAACTCCTATATGAAGAGACATTTGAAGTATTCCCAAGAGAGAGTCATCTCATCATGTGTTTGGGTCACTAATCTCACTATTACCCTGCAGAGCCCTGAAGAAGACTTGCGGCCAAGACTTCCATTTGGTTGGAAGGAATCCTCACAAGGTAGAGGACACGTGTAACTACCTCCAACAAATCTTTAGCTACCTGTGGTTCTATCTCACCCTAAAACTTGGGAGGTCACTGCCTGTGAAACTCATACAACACAATTAGCCTGTGTGCATCCTCAACCGGTTGTGCTGGTAGTAACTGCTACTTGACGGGTGGTGGAATCACTGGTAAACCACCTAGAGGTGCTATCTATGGTACATGAACCTATACCGATTACTCATCGGTAGGCGGATCATCCTCATGACCATGCAACAAAATCCTGGCTGGCTATCTGCGTGGAGGCATCTTTAAATAAAACAAGATGTACCATGGTCAATAGTGTATACCTGGTGAGCTGACTCAAAAAGGACATAAGAACACACCCAAATCCTATTTGATGCATGTACCATTTTTCCATGCAACTAGTGTTTTCATGTACCAAGTCAAAAAGAAAAATTCAAAGTCCTGGTGTATAGATATGTCAGCCACCACCCCAACACTAGAATCCCCAGTCTAAAATCCAAACTCAAAACACTTAACATTGTTGCCCAAAACCAATCTCACAGACTCTTGGTCCTTAAGTATAACTGACCCCTATGATACCACTATGTCATGATCTATCCCAGAGGGGCCTGTTCCATGACTACCCCAATACCACCTCCAATAGGTCAGAGGCAAGCAACTAGCACTGAGTAGGCATATCCCACAAATGGGAGACATTTTCCTAAGTACCTATACACTCACACACATCTCCAAGCCCAAAATGATGAAATGTAAAACACTAAGTAAAGAAGCATTCATACCACTAAGATACCAAAAATAGAGTACAACAATAAAAAACTAGAAAGTACATGGGTTTGAATATAATCCCACCAAAATAAAGAGTATATTAAAGTGAAATTACAAGCTTCTAAACACTCATTTGTAGAAAACCCTACCAGAAGGGTAGGTACATGGAAAACTGTATGAAGTTGCAGGAGTACACCTCGACCATCTGGTCTCTCTTAGAACCACCTAGTCCTGGTCCACCTAGAACTCCATCAAAGAATCAACTGTATTCACAAGACACGACATGTGTAAGAAAATACCATGTTGTGGTGAGTAAAATAGTACTCATTATGACACCACGAAACCACAAAGGAATACCACTAATAAATACATGAAGTATACCATAAATAAATACACAGAGTATACCACGAAGAAATACACGAAGTATACAACAAAGAAATAAACGGAGTATACCACAGATAAGATACTTACTCATCTCACACAAGTATAGGTCTATAATATGAAAAATAAGATTATCTGACACAATCTACAAAAGACCTAGTATCGACAACACATGTAGTATTGATAAGACACTCAGTCCCGATAAGACACATAGTCTTGGTAAGAAAAGTGGTCTCGGTAAGACATGTAGTATTATTAAGACACATAGTCTCAATAAGTCAAATAGTCTCATAAAGTCATGTAGTCTCAAAGTCATGTAGTCTCAAGGTCATAACCATCCACATGATTTCGATCGTAGAATGCTCGTTCTGGGAGAATCAACTCCTTGAGCCAAAAAGGTCGCATACACACTTTCATAAAAACAAACTTAGATTATATCAAGAGTTCCATCTCATATCAAGGGTCCCAAATACATAAATGGCTCTTCAAACACACAAACAGTTTGAAAGTTATGTATGTTTTCATAAAAGTACGATCTGACCCACCATACTCGGCCTTGCCTTGTCCGGTCCGAACCAGCCCACCCCGCTGGGTTTGTACCAATGGTCTTGAACCATAAGGCCTTCTAGACTGTGGCCAGGATCCCCCTAGTCTGGCCTATGTTGCGGGCCAACTCATGTGCTAGATGAAGCCCACCCTAACCACATCCTAGCTGGCAATGCGGTCTGCTCCGACCATGTGCCTCCCCCTGGTGTCGTGGGGTTGTTACGTCCTATACGGTCGTCTCACCGCCTCTACGTGCGCCCCACCTTCCCATAGCCTCACCACCATTGAAAGATCCTATGAATCCTTAATGGGATGTATTATACCCCCATCATTGGCCACCCTGTCAACGACCCAACATCGACCTCGTGCTCCTACGTGGCCCCACCATGTTGTGTTCTGCCTCCACCGTCGGCCACCCCACCTGCGGCCCACCAATAGCCTCACGCTCAGCCCGAACCGTCCCTATTGTGTTGTGGTTTTCTTAGACCGACTAGAGACACTACTCTAGGAACCACCATGCACCACCTTTGTGGCCAAATCGTGATGCACCATCATCATTGCACCTTCACTGCGTCATCATGATGTCAGATCTTCAATCTTGTATTTTTGTACCATGGATTGAAGGTACAACGATCCTACATTCATATCTCGTGAAGAATGAAGAACAAACAAATTTTGGGGGAGAGAAATAAATTCACAAGAACACCCAATGAATAGATCATTTCCTTGTTCATGTTGGTCTCAATCTTTTCACTTTAGAATGAAGAATGAAGAAAGATAAATCACAAATATATATCACCTGTCAAACCCTACAATAAGTATCCATACGGTAAGAACGATTGAACCACAAATAAACCTATTCATATTTTGGTCCATGATCATTATTGAATTTAATAATGGGGAAAGAATCAAAAAGAAACAACAACCTACCTCAAGTTTATATCAATCATTGATGAAGAACGATTGTGTTTTCATCGTTGATGATATCCTCAAACTCCACTAGTGCAACGATCCCCAATCCGTTCGATCCATCATCATTGTTTGATGAGAGGGTTTTCTTGCCATGTCTCAGAGTAATTATAGGGTTATGGTTCTGAACATGGATTCTTGAAAAACTATAATAAAAATAAAATGATTCGCTGCATTGAAATAAAATATTTTTATTAAATAATTTATTACCGATACATCCAAAAACTAACTTCCACATCCGACCCAAGATGGTCGATGTTAGGCCCCGCCTAAGGTAAACCCACTACTATGAACTCAATGGTTCCCTAGAATTTTTGATCTAGGAACCCATTTGGAATATATTACAATTTTTCAGGGAAACTGCTCGTGCATGATATTTAAAGTTTAACATTTTTCAAATAATTGTTTCGGGCACACCGAGCCTCAGAATCGTATGCTGTCTCAGTGCCTGGTCTCGAAATAATTCCATATAATATTTTAAAAAAATACATTGAAATTATTATATGTTGAAATAATTCTTAGGTATATAAAAAGAAAATAAAATAATGTCTTATTTTATAAGAGAAGTATATATTTGAACTTACTAAGATTCACTGATGCTGATTGGGATGGAGATTGAAATGGTCATAAATCAACATCAGGAGGAACATTCTTTCTTAGAGAAAGTTGTGTAAGTTATCATAGTAAAAAATATAATTATTTGATTTAAGTATAGCTAAATTTGAGTATGTTTTTTCTACTAATTCATTTACTCAAATGTTATAGAGTAAAGAACAAACTGAATATTTAAAGGTGAATTTTGAAAGACCATTAAAAATTGCCTATAAAAATCAGAGTGCAATTAATCTCTCAAAAAACCTAGTGAAACACTCTAGATAAAAACATATTGATATTAAATATTATTTCATGAAGTAGAGAGTAACTAATGTAGATGTTAAGTTAAAGTAAATTTCTAAAAAAGATTAAATTGTTGATATATTCACTAAATATATTCCAAGAGAAAGATTTGAGGAACTTTAGCTGGAACTCCATGTTCAGCCTTTCCCTCTCACTTAGAGAGTGTTAGGGATTCCACTACTATGCTTTGGATTCTGATGTCAAGGGAGAGAAGAATAAAAAATTTTCTTCTTATATTTTGTGAATCTTGAGTTGGGGTTAATGAAAAAGGGCATTAAGTTCAAGGTTCATGGGGGAGAGTATCCGAGTCACCACTGAGAGATGGGATTCCATGTAAGATTATTTCTATGATTTGATGTCTTATGAAGAGATTTTTTGATGGTGAAAACAAATCCAAAGGTAGATATTGAAGAATCCATGAAATTTTTGATGTTTTTGTATTTGTTGTAAACATTAATTGTGACGATTGTAGAGATAATATGAAGTTAATAATAAATGTGTCTTTGGTTTTTATAATTTACTCATTGTTTATAATAAAGTAATAAGTAGAGAGTTGGAATTTATGATTAAATTTCAATCAGAAAGAAAATTATGGTTTAGAATTTTATTTTTTTGGATTTTCATTATATGAAATTTGGATAAGTTTTTATATGGGGTGTATATTAAAAATATATCCTACCATACTAGCCAGCATGAGGGACCCTCACCACTTTTGAGTTGGGAAAGTGATACCTCGACCAATCTAGTAGGAAACATGGGTGTATAGTGTTTCAAGCCATTCCCATAGAGGTGCATGCTTAGGTAGAACCCCCACTGTGTGGGGTGGAATGACAATAGAGTAGGTTGGTGGCACATGGAGGTGCCATAGTATCATGTGAGTAGGACTGATAACCATTTATGGATGGAATAGGTCACATCTTGTATTATAAGGGAGTTCTTTAACTCTTTCCATTTTGATGTGGGATCATATATCATGTATATTGTTCACCCACTATTAAAAATACATAAAAAACTATGGTTGTCCAATCTGTTTTATCAAAACCATTTGATCAAAGCCGCGTTGTCTTCTTCGTCAAGTATCGATAGAGGAATTCTACTTGCAGGTATCTCCATGATATGTTTTCCAAAGCTTGAGATGTGACATTTGAACATCATTTCATCATTCCGAATATCTAGAAATGATAAAAAATTCATGAAACTTCATTTTCATGATATAATAAAGGAAAAACCAAAGATATATAGTGTAGTGAAAATATTATTTTTTGTGACGGTTATACCTTGCGATATGTAACTTGAGACAAAAATCACTTAAGCAGGAAAAATGAATGGACATTCATGTTTTTTTTAGAGTAATGAGTCGGTGGATAGTTCACTATAAATACTTGAGAGTATATCATTTACAATGTGTGTTTTTATCACTCATCTGAGGATTTATTGAGATAGAAATAGAGTGGATCACATGTTCTATTTTTGTGAAGAATATTTCTTGAATTTGGCTTCCACATAAACGATCAAATGATGTTTTTTAAATTTTTAAGAATCCATTTTGTGAAGAAGAAGGTGAACTCGCAAAGAAGGTGAGATTCTGTGAACCAGTGTTGATATTTATACCGTTTTTATGTGAAGAAGATAGAATCAAAAAGTATATGTGCCTATATGAAGATTCAATGTAACATTATCATGAACTAATGTTCCTATGAACAATTATTCTTGAGAAATTTACTTGTTACGTGAAGGATATTATACTCTCACTTTGAGTCTGGTTTATGTGAAGTAAACATGCGATATATTTTACTTATGTGAAGAATATAGTGGTTTTTATGCACCATTCATGTGATGTACTTATGAAAAACTTATTTACTCTAAGTAGAACCCATGTCAGTTGTAATAATTATAAGAAGATAGTGATAGTGTCTACAAAGTTAATCGATACATGTATGAATCTTTATGGTACAATGTTTGAGTTTAAGGCTGTAAAAATTTGAAATTTTAAGTCTAAAGTGAGCTAATATGCAAAGATCAAACTTGTGAAAAATATGATTTGTGTAATAAGTAAAATCATACAGTGACTTATATGGATTTAAATTCATAAGGAATAAGCTACACTTTGTTTGTTCAAAATTATGTGTATTGCATGAGTATGAGTTATCAAATAGTATACCCATAAGAAGAAGTAGTATGAATCAGTTTCAATTGACAGTGGTGTGTTTTAGTATATTGATATTTATGTATAAGGACTCTGGAATCAGTGAGCAAGTGAAATATCATCTTATTATTGAGGATAAAAGATAAAGATATTTTTTGTATTGTTGGATAATCTTGGAATCTTTCTCAGTGTGGTTGTGTTTTGTTTGTAAACAAGTATGAACCAATATAATAATTTTTGTTGGGAGACATTGTATTAGTAAATGGTTGATATGTACCCTTCATGGTTTCAGGGTGATACCTGACCAAACCACTTATAATTTGTGATTCATTTCTAGTAGAGAATCCGTGGATCAGATCTGCTCAACCACAGTAAAGACGTAGTCACCCTTATTAGGGGTGAACCTTGTAAAAATAATTTGTGTCGTTGGGATTAGACTCTAAAAGTTATCATAGGTTTATTTGAAAGAAAATAAATTTTAAAAATATAATAACACTGATTAAACCCCCTATCAGTGGTACAAGTATTTCTTGGATACTTTAGATCCCACTAATCCTATTTAGCTCACACCTTGTACACCTCTTCAGTAGTAAGTATAAAGTTTTATGTCTTTCGATGCAAGGAAAAACAAGATTTCGTAGTGAGGTGGTGAGGTTTTTTTCAACTGTGTAAGGGTAGCTAGTGGTGAGATGGTGGGAGTTTTCTCACTCTATCACATAGAGTAGTTGTTTCGGTTCTTGTTGTCCTTTTCTATAGAATTTTATCTTAGAGACTATTTAGATTCTTTTGAGTTGTATTGCTTCTACTATTTTCTTTTTATATGAAATATATAATTCTTTTTCAATCATCCATTTTTTATTCACATTGTTTTTATATATTTTTCATGTTTTCTATTTCAGGATGGGAAAAATTGTTCCCTCTAGTTGTTGTTGATGCCTAGTTTCTAGTCACCATCCCTTGGGGATTGGGAACACCCTTTGGGTAAGTGATGGTTCAGGTTGGTTACTAGTTTGAGAGGGTATCCGGGTCGGGTTCATTAAAAAAGTAAAATTCAAAATATCTTTGGGAATTATGAGGGTGATTCTAGATCACTTCTTAAAAGACAAAGTTAAATTCAACGCTTTTCCAAGACTTCCATTTCTATCTGGAAGTTTGATACACCTATAATAAATAGAATCATCATATATAATATATATTTCCATACCTATTTTTTAAAGAAAATGAAAACAAAACCACAAGGACTAGTGAGTTTCATGGTGTAGGATAGTAGTGATCTTTCTAAACATTCTTTGTAGTGAACCAATAGGTTCAGTGAGACCAATTCAAACTTATAAAAATTGAAGCAGTAAGATTTTATTGTGTTTGGTTCATATGAACATTTACATGCATTCTCATTGGATTATCCCATTGATGGTAAACCAAGTAAAATCATATGTGTCATTTATTTATTTATTCACTCTAGATAGAAAGAAAGGGAGAAATTGAGGTGTTCCTCAAGTTGAGAGAATAAGATAAAAGATCAAGGTTCATACTACAATACCCTAATTAACCCCCATATTAGGGTATATTCTGTGATAAAGGACTAATATATTGTCATGGAAAAGGAGAAACATCATGAAGTATCCACAACTGTCATGAAAGAACAGTATGTAGAGAAGGTGAAGACTATTCATGCTAAAATAAATTCTCATATTAATAATTTAGAAGGTAAACTGAATGATATATAATTATGGATTAATTATCTTGAGAGGGGGATTAATTCTTAGAGTAAAATAAAAATTCTAAAGTATCTCATGTGGTAACTTTAGTAGGAATCAAGAAAAAAATAAATTTGATTTCAAGAAATAGGCTATTCATCTCTATCATAATTGATGTAAAAAGATCTCAAGGAAATATAGAGTGGAAATGATAATTTTATGAAGGAATAGACACACTAGGAGTGTGAGTATGGAATCTTGGAGGTTCAACAATGAAGAAATAACTACCTCAACCTAATCTCAATCGATACAACACTTTATATGGTATGAATTTGTTAGAAGATGTTATAGTTGTGCTAAACCTAGTAATTTGGAAAGGTACTGTAGTAGAGAAAGAAATATGGATACTAAGATGTGATATTACACTACCATAACAATATGGAGACAAAAAATGGGAGAATAAAAAATATATTTTACTGAAAAATGATTTCATGGTGATCTATAATGGTGAAGAAAGAATGTAACATAAGATACTTAGAGTATCTCTAATGGATTTCTCACAGTAGGCATTATGGAAAGAAAATACAATTATTTTTTTAAGGGAAGATGGAATAAAAATATAAATTAATCTTTTTAAGTGAGGAAAAAGTTCAATGTATTGGAAGGTGATACTAAAGAAAGTAAAAAAGGGATGTTTCAAGCATCAAGAATTGCTTTTACAGAATAACCTACTTAGAAATAGAAGAAATAGGCATGGAGAGAAAAGAATAAGAATAATATTTCTCTCATGGAAATTTTGGAAGATAAGAAAGTGACATGCTTGAGTGAGTTAAATCATACCATGAGAAAACATGAATAATAGACTGGTTGAGTAGCCCCTTGTATAGAGAAATAAGCATGAAAAAGACTACTCAAAGGAAAAACATTATACTATTTGGTTGAATCTCACTAAATGGGATAATTATAAACTATAAAAAAAGAAGGGTTCATGTTCATACATTAAAAAAGAGTCTTATCAAAATGGTGTTATTCAAAGAGTGACATGAAATCATATTATAATAAAGGGGTTAGTTTATAAATAACAACCATAATCCTTTCTCTGAGAATACTAGAGGTACCCTTCTCCCCATGTGATTTAATATTTCTAGCTATTCATTGAAGTAGTATTGTTTTAAGGGGGAGATAAAATCCATGACGTGGTTGTTCTATAATGGGAAAATATAATTATGTTAAAAGAAAATTTAATTTAATATAAATAAATATATATACTAAAATAGAGTATGAAGAAAGATATGAAATTGTAAAAATCCATTTTTGATAGAGAATATTTTTGAATATGTATTTACATGCTGAAAGAAAGACATGAATGTGGTGTAAAATTAAAACCTATCTATAAAGTAATATTAATTTATCACCTTGAAGTATTCTAGTTAATATCTATGTGATCATTATAGAATGATGAAGAACTATGTGTTTCTATCCAAATCTGGAATGAAACACATGTCATAGTAATATTTGAGTTTTCCCATGGTTTTTAGTCACTCTTATATGCCTCACAAGTAATTTCAATATTTTTTTAAATGATTCCTATCATTATATATGGATATGGATAGCCTGGTGGTGTTTCATCCTTATTCATGAAGGAATTATTTTTTTATATATTTAAAAACTAATATGATGGTATTATATGGATTCTTTTCAAGATACCTGGTAGATAATTTATAGAAGATAAAAACATCAACAAGATGTTTTAACAAGTGTATTCCTATGCTCAAGATCATTAAAAAATATTCTATTTAGAGGTTGAAATAGTTAGGGGGGTTGAATATTAGCACAGAATGGATACTTAGTCTAATTTAAAAGAAGGGAAATTCCTTTAAAAGAATTAGAGGATATGTGATTCAAGTGGTATAATTTATTTATTAAGTGAAATAAATTGGTTTTATGAGTGGTACATTCTCCACCAATGTGCTTTAATATTTATTCAATAATATTTTTTTTGGAAATTTTCTTGAGTTATCATGAGTTTTTTACTCATGCTGTAAGTATTTTATGGATATCTAGTTGGTCATATGGATGACATTGGCATTGTTACTCTTCTTTCCTATATTTATTTCTGACTCAGTAGTCGTAGAGCATTTATTGACAAATTAAATCAGTAGAATTTTAAAATAGTAATAAAACTTTGACATAGAAGTGATCAATAATTTGAAGTGTTAATATAGTTTGAAGAGATAAGTCTAAAGGTTATAATGGTATTCATATAAAGGGTATGAGGTAATAATTAATTGGGGACATAGTATCTCTAAATATAGATTTATTAAAGGTGTGATAAGGTGGGGTTTCATATTTATAAATATAGGGAAAGGAGTATATAAAATATTTGTGTGAATATGTTGTTGATACCCTCCAAAATAGGAGAAAAGATCCCTTTGAATTTTATTGAAAAGGGGGGAGGAAGAGGAGACTATAAAATACATGCATCATAATGAGAAAGATTTAATGGGACATTGTCAACAAAATACAAAGGGGGAGAGTATTGAAACCATGATATTATGTTTGTTTTTTTTAATAATATATACTGAAAAATTGATTTAAAGAATTTTTTCATGGAATTGGTGAATTTTGGAGTTGAAATTGGATGTCATACTTAATAAAAAAGCTGTTAAATAAAGTAATAGATTATGGTGAAGTAATTATGATTTTTTTTAACCATAATATGATCATTGGTACTGTAAATTAACCCAAAAACATATTGATCTATCTATAAGTAATGAAACATGAAATTATATTAAAAAAATAGAGTTTAAAGCAACATACATTAAATTTTCAAACATCAGTATCTTCCATATTCTTCTTCAATGAAGTATACTTTATAATCATTATTAGGGGAAATATATGAATTCCTCCCACCTCTAAGGGGGAAACAATGACCAATGAATCTTGATTCATAACTGTAGGATTTTTCTACACTCTAAGGGGTGATAGACCCCCCCTAGAGGTGATAAATGATTTATGGGTAGAAATAGAGTTTTGGATATGGTTAATAGTATCTTATACACTACTAATAAGAGAGGATCACATTTACTATGAGAAAAAAGTTAGGTGTAATTGAATGGAACCTAATAGTTACACCTATTGGAGTGGTCATTTATGGAACACTTCAATGAATATGGTTGGCCTGACTTAACCCACTGGGGATCTCTTGGATGACGGTAAGATAAGAGTTCAAACCCAAGACCACCTTTAATAGGCTAGGGTCTGATAATTAAAAAAGAGTATAAATATCACACAGATGACAAAAATTATCCTAATGCACTTTTACACACACACACACATCCATACACACTAGAGTAATGTGTAATAGTAAAAAATCAGAGTAATAAATTCATACAAAACCTCTAATACACCACAATAGAGTATGAAAATACAAGACAAATTAAATGAGGAAAAATATAGGTTTAATACAAAGTAGGCCCACCCTGATAACTAGAGAGAATAATATCCCAATATGAAATATTCAACACCACCATAGTCTTTGTACCATAGTTTCTAAACACCACTATGCACCACTATCACTAGGTACACCTAGATTTATGTTGAAATGTCTTTCATCTGCATAATTCATGATACGTGTGGGTAGACCCATTTTGGGGTGAGTATCTACACACCCAATAGAATTACCTAAAATCACCAAGAAGTAATACATCAAAGTATATTAAGATCCAATAAAAAACTAGATAGAAATTAAAGGAAAGCCTAGATATACACATACATGGATATAAGTGAAACCAGTAAGGTTTTAAACGTCATAACCTATTGAATGGTCTGAATTCTTCACAAATATTCACAAATATACACTATCCAAAAGAGTTCCATGATACCTTTTAGGAAATTCTATAAGTATGGACAATCCTTAATGTACGAAACCTTAGATAAGAGAATTAAACTCATAGATAGAGGATCATACCCTATGACACAAGGGGATACCTAACTCAAAATTTACTATCCTGTAAAAGGGGATCACACACCCTAGATGATACCTAACCCTACTTATGAAAAAATGAATGGAGGATCATAACCCTAGGGCTACATTAGGGGATACATGAATATATCCATGATCAACTCATAGACAAGGTATTACATAGCTTGAGTATCATGGTGGGATACTTGACATTATCTAGGGGATCAGTGACTCTACTATCATATCCCATGTAGAACCCTACTTAGAAAGATCATTATATAATCTTAATGTAAGTGAAAGTAAAGTACATGACATGTCCAAGGGATAACATAGGGTGTCACTCCATGTCAAAAACCTTACTGTGTGCTTCTAGTTAACATGGCATGAAAATGACTAACTATATAGCATGTGAGTCCAATCACATTGTGTGTGGGTATGGTTTCAGTAACCAAATTTTACCTCATTTCTAGAGTCATGATATACCACGAGGTTTATGGGTTTTATCCCAATCATACAAAACATTTTATCCACTAAATCACCCTGGGCGTGTACCTCATATATATAACGAGCTATCCATCTAGGGTCACACAATGTGTGGGCCCAACCTCATGGTTGTGTGATATTTAACAAGATTGGAAATCCTAGCACTACATATCCCAAGAAACATGGTGTGTGTTATTAAAAATATATACCATGTAGTCGGGAATTCTATAGATTCCTAGCTTCTCCTATAAGCTTCAATGCTTCCATAGTCTTCTCCATGAAAGCATGTTGACCATGAAAAATTCCATGCTATAAACTGAATTCTAGTCACCCCTCATTAGAAAATGGATCATTGTATCTCTTCTATATTTCACGCATGTCCCAATTTTTTAAAAGGTTACCTTTTTTATTTCTCTAAATTCCCATCATTGTATACGATCCTCAACCATGCCGCAATCCCAAAAACTGAATTAATAACAATGATCTATGAAGATAATAATCAAACATGTAATGAATTGGATTATTAGAATAGGTTGAGTCATTTCTCAAACCAAATATTGGTGATGAATAAATGAATAATGGTGGGGGATATAGAGACTCTAGCCTTTTACACACATCATTACATGATTTTAAGCATAATGAAGCATCATATTATAGGCCAAGGATCGTAAAGTCTAGTGTCTTGGAAGACTAGGTACATAAAAATTAAAATACAGGACTAAATATAACATTTATTTATTTAGTCTTCATAAAGAGACCTTAACTTTCATTGTGATCATACATATTCATAGGATGACCTGGGTATAACATGAATAAAGGGATGAGCTAAAAATCCCAGTAAGGGAATAAACATAAGAATAAAGCTTTAGTACATGGGTTAGAATGCATGGAATACTGATATAAAAAGGCATAAAACATATAAAATAATAACATATAAACATGGGATCAAATAAAAATAGATTCATAGTAATGTGTAATCAACATAAAACATGAATTTAACATGATTCAAGGCTCGTTTTACATAGAGGATCACATGTCAATGTTAATCGCCAAGACCGTTGCACATAGTACTATGAGTCAAGGATAACCGCCAAGACCGTTGCACATAAAGTCTCATGATAATCAACTTTACCTAATGAATTGGAGTGATAACTAGGAGACACCATCATAAAATTTTCATAAATATGCTTTCCACATATATAATCATACATAATCAATTATATATAAACATAAGGGTTACCCATTGTAAGAATTGGGTATCATAATCATGTTATAAATCATAACAAATGAGAGTATTATAAAAATGTCCATGAAGGGAAGGAATTGATCATAAATGTAAAATAATAGGGTATAATAGGAAAATATCTTGAAAAGTGATGTCACTTAAAGTAATAACATGCAAAAAGAGTACTTTAGAAACTTTAGAATTAAAACATTTTAGTGCAGTTAAAGAAAAATATCAAAGGCCATTTAAAACATAAAATGGAATAATCTTTTATATAAAACCATATGTGAACCAAGAAGGTTTTCATAATAAAAATAGTGCTTTTATAAAAATAATGGTGTCTTAAAAATAGATTATATAGTGTACTTGAAAATGGGTAAAATTCGGAAAGTTACCTTAAAATGGGTTTGCTTATCGAGAAGAATGGAGGAGGGATTCATTTAAAAACATGTATATCCCTAAAAGATAATGGTTAATGAATATTGATACATTATTTTGGATAATATACACAGAATTTATAATATGTACCTAAAAATAATAGATAACTTCATTTGGGTAAAAAAATGATAGAGCAACCCGAAGGAATAATGGAGGTTCGGGTAGAATCCCTTACCTTAAGTCCGATGCTGTCCTTACCTTGATATTAATGTATTGGATAACCAAATGAGATTAATTAATTAATATTTCCATAACCTATTATTTATGTAATTTATTTATTATAACATTATTAAGTTTATTCATGACATTTTTGATTGGTTAAGAGGTTCAATTTCATTGTTTGCTTCATTGGTTTTCATGATTAGTTTACTTATATTCATGTAAGGATAAACATGGAGGATGATAATAGTTGTCCAGAATTGAAGTTATATGTTATTAGTGATAATAAAATATATTAATTTGTTGTAAAATTCATTTGGTTATTTTTATTGAAGGTGAATCATTATATAAAACTTTAATGATAACTGTTTTGGTTAATTGGCAGTTTTTTATCACATCAAACACATTTTTCTTTATAAATTAATATCATGTGTAAAAAAGATTAAAGAAAATTAAATTATAAATAATACATATATTATAGTTTGGTTCAACCATAAAAATTGTTTCATTAACATAATTGAATACGTAATATAAATTGAGAACCCGTCGTCCTTGAATGTGATAAATTAACACATCTCGAATGGTGTTTTCATTTCTAGTATAATAGGAGGGAAAATGAAAGATTATGAAGAATTATTCAATTATAATAACAAAATTATAATTCATAAAAGGTACTGTATTTATCATAACATTTTTATTAAAGTAGTTGTGTAAAGAAAAAGAAAAGAATGGAACTTGAAATAAATTAAAATAAATGAAAATAATAATTTACCTCTTGAATATATCTTACTTGAGCACCTCTTTAGGGGAGAGGATTTGGTCTTGAAGATAAAAAGGGATTATGGATGTGTTATTGGGTCTTAGGGAGATATTTGATCATAATTTGGAATAAACACAAGGATTGAGAGGAGTGAAGAGAAGTGGGGGGTGAGGGTGGTTTTTATAGTGGAGGAGAAGAGGGTTTTCTCAAAATTTTATTAATTATTTTATTATTTTTCTCAAGATAAGAAATAATATTTATTCTTGTGAAAAAAATAGTAAAATGTGAATGCGAGTTATAACCCAAGGTTCTTACATCATATATGACTCAATAAATAATATATTTAACATATAATGTATATATACAACAAATTACCATATTTTACTATTCACAAAAAATTCTAGTATTTCATAAAAATACCAAAGATTCACCCCAAAGATTTTTTGATGTGTATAATTCAAAAATGAACTCCATTTTATGAAAATAATTTTCTAAATATGTGAAATTTATTTTTTAATTTAAATCACAATTTATTTGAAAAATTAAAAATTAAAACTGATTTTCTAACACTTTAAAAAATTAATTAAGGTCTCTTAAAATTATCATATATTCAAAATTCATCAAAATAAATATTTATGAAAATAAATTTTCTTTTAAATTATTAAATTAATCATAAAATTGTAATTAAATATACATGACTTACAAAAATACCAACACTATGATATAATTATTTCATATTATTACTTATAAGATGGATACATTTTATTTATACTTTCATTGGTAAGGTTACTTATTCACTTGGACGATTTAATATTCATAAGAGTCATATTACTATTAATAAGGCTAACATTACTATTCATCAGGGTTAGTTACTATTCACCAAAAATTAAGTTTATCTTATCAGACTCTAAACATCACACTGATCGCTATCATGTATGTCTGCTTTTCAAAATTCAAACCACAAAAGTGACAATATTATGTTTAAAGATTACATAGTACTTCTTATTTCATTGTGTTGTGATTTCATGTGATTATACTATATGAAATAATTATAAGAAAATAATTTTCTTTGATTAAAATTTGTTTCGTTACATTCTTTCCCCCCTTATTAAATTTCACCCATGAAATTTTGTTTTATACTCTAAGCCATAAACAGGTGTGGGTACTTTTACTTAATTTTCTCCTATAGTTCCCATGTTTCCTCTTTGTACTTATGGTTATGCCATATTACTTTGACCAGGTGAGTAGTCTTGTTGCGCATAACATTATCTCTATGATCAAAGATCTTCACTGGCTACTCCTCGTAAGAAAGATCATTCTCTAAATGTACCACCTATAAAGAAAGTACATGTAAAGGATATGGTATGTACTTTATTAAGATATATACTTAGAAGACATCATGTACTTTATAAATGGTTAGTGTAAGTTCTAGGCGATAGGCCATAACTCCTACACGATCAAGGATCTCAAAGGAGATGATGTACTTAGGACTTAGCTTCCCTTTCTTCTCAAAGCTCATGACCTTCTTCCATGGACATATGTAGAGAAATACCATGTCTCTAACTTTTAACTCAAGGTCCCATCGAAAATTGTCTGTATAACTCTTTTGTCGACTTTGGGATGCCTTGATGTGATTCTTAATGGTTTTTACCTTCTCTACCACTTCTTCGACCATTTCAGGTCCTAGAAGCTTATGCTCATCAACTTTATCCCAACACACCAATGTTATTAATCTTTTCCCATAAAGGTCTTCATATGGTGTCATTCAGATGCCAGAGTGGAAACTATTTTTGTAAGATAATTCAACCAGTGGAAGATGTTGGTACTATCCTCCTTTTAATTCCATATAAGACACTCTCAACATGTCTTCAAATGTCTAAATAGTTTTATTAGATTGGATATCACTTGGAGGATGATTGGACATAATAAAGTTTTGTTCAGTGCTTAGAGCATGTTAGAGACTTTTCTAGAACTTCAAGGTGAATCTCGGATCTCTATTGCACACAATAGATATTGGTACTCCAATGAAAATTCTGTGAAAGTTGATCCAATGAGAATTCCTCTAGAATTGTGATAAAGTGAGCTGTCTTAGTAAGATGATCCACAATGACCCATATAGCATTTTTTCCTCTAGATGTCCTTGGAATTCTAGTGATAGAGTCCATGGTACTGCTCTCCCACTTCCATGTTGGTATGGGTTGTGGTTGTATCATCCCATTATACTTTTTTCTTTCATCCTTCACTTGTTGACATACCAGGCACTTTGATATATATTTAGCAATCTACTTCTTCATATTGTCCCACCAAAAGTTCTCTTAGAGATCTCGATACATATTTGTGCTCCCTAGGTGAATAGATAAGGTTAATATATGTGCATAATCAAAAAATTCTTATTTATCTCTAGATCAGATGGTACATATAATCATAACAAAATCTAACAACTCCTCCTCATTAATCTTGAACTTAGAAGATTTCCCATTAATAGCTTCCTCCATTTTTAGAATTTCCACATATTTTCTTTGAGCATCCTTTATTTTATCCATGAGGGATGGTTGAGAAACAATTTGATAAAGGATTGATGATATTACTCCCTTAATGATTCCCATGTACATCCTCTAAAAATATAAGAATATAGGATCCTACTCAACTCTCATCATTTATAAAGATTCATGATCCTTTATACATAGAGCATTCACCACCTTATTTTCCTTACCAGGATGGTAGTGGATTGATCAGTCATCATCCTTGATGAGCTCTAACCATATTCAATAGAACATATTAAGATCCTTATGTGTGAATATATATTTGAGACTCTTTTGATCAGTATATATCTCACACCTCTCTACATAGAGATAATGCCACCATATTTTCAAAGAAAAGATCACAACTACCGACTCCAGATCATGAGTGGGATAGTTTTGCTCCTGGATTTTCAACTCTCTTTATTTGTAGCCTATCACTTTATCATTTTTAATTATCACATATCCTAATACCTTCTTTGAAGCATCACTTTACCCCAGAAAGAGTTCTGCACTTGTTGGGAGTGTGAGTACTGGCGTAGTGATAAATCTATTTTTGAGATGCTTAATGATTTCATCAAATTCTTGAGTCCAAAAAAACTTCACACCCTTTCAGGTCATCTTGGTCATTAGGTTTGAAAATTGTTATAGGTTCTTCACAAATCATTGATAACACCCATACAGATATAGAAATCTACAGATCTCCGTTATAGATGTTTTCCTGGGCTACTCTTCAATTACATTTGTCTTTGAAGGGTCCATAGATATCTATTTGATGTTGATAACATGACCCAAGAATGATACTTCCTCTATCCATAACTCAAATTTACTGTACTTTTCATAAAGTTTCTACCTTAGCAAAGTCATCAGAACAATATTCAAATGCTCTTCATGTTTCTCTTTGATATTAAAGTATATCATAATATCATCGATAAAGATTAATAAACATTTGTTAAGGTAATCTATAAAGACTATTAATTAAATCCATGAATATTTTCTGAGTATTAGTGATTATGAAGGGAATCACTATGAAATCATAGTGTCCATATCTCATTTTAAAAGAAGTCTTTGGAATATCTTCCTTCCTCACCTTTAATTAGTGATATCCTAACCGAAGGTCCACCTTAGAGAAATAACTAGCCCCACTAAGATGATCGAACAAGTCATATATCCATGGCAGGGGATACTTGTTCTTTATCATGATTTTATTGAGAAAATGATAATAAATGCATAGACGCATTGATCCATCCTTCTTCTTGATTAAGAGGATTGGAACACCCCATGTTGAAGCACTCATGCATATAAAATGATTCTCCAGATTCTCTTGTAACTGCTTCTTCAACTCTTCCATCTCTACAGTGGCCATTCTATAAGATATCTTTGATATAAGAAGAGATCCAAGAATAAGTTCAATTGAGAAATCAACATCTAGATTAGAAGGAAGTCCATGTAATTTTTTACATAATAAATTAGTTTAATACCTCATGATGGGAATATATTCAATAAGTATCATCTCTTTTGTATCAATCATTTGAGCTAGACATGCTTGCTCATAAGTTAGTCATATCCAAACTTGAGACAATTATTCTAAAGGAGATTAATATTTCTCCTTACAATTGTAAATAATTGGAGGAATCTTTGGGATGTGAAGATTGATCTCTCTTTCTTGACAGTTGATGTTAGGTTTGTATAAAGATAGACAATCCATACCCAAGATAACATCAAACTCCACTAAAGGAATTATGACAAGATTTTCTGGGATTTTCAGTCCACAAACATTAATCAAGGAGGAGTTATATAATTTGGATGAAATAATTTCCCCATTTTCTATTATTATAGATAAATCAACATCTAAATTTTGATGTGGTGTTTTAATAGTTCTACAAAACCTGAAATATATGAAAGAATGCGTAGAACTAGAATCAAATAGTATGTTCACAATTCATTATTGAATAACTAGAGTACCTGTCACCACATCATTGTCTGAATCCACCTTAGCAGTAATGATATAATAATCCCTTCTTTGTTACCTTGGAGGTTGTTGTTGATTTCCTCTGACAAACCTTGTCTTAGGGGAATTATTTGCATAATGACCATTCTCTTTACAGTTGTAACACTGCACTACAGGTTGAGCATTGATCTGAACTGTAACACCCGAGATTTTTATGAGAAATATTTTGTTTTCATGTTATGTAAATCATAAAAGGAATCTTTCACTATATACAACACTAGCTTGGCTTGCTTTACATACAATCACGACCTTCCTTGATAGATTGCGTTGTACGCAATACTGAGTTTCACTAAACAACGATATGCTATTAAAATATTATTAAAACTAGCCATTATGAATATTAATACCCACTTTTTGAAATTTTATAAAATTTATCTTTCAAAATGGACTTCATTTTTAGATTCATAATATCGAAATTATCCTAGGGTGATTTTTTGGTATTTTTCTGAAAACATTAAATTTTTGATGAATAGTGAAAACACTGGGTTACTATCTAAAAACCGACTTTTTTATTTAAATAATTATTTATTTCATTTAAATTTATTTTGGGTCAAAATTGATACATAATACCTATATAAGTTAAATGCAATTCATTAGAGTCATTTTATAATAATTTTAGATATATAATAAATTTATTGAATTTTTGACCGTCTTTTACCCACATCCTAGGCGAATTTGATAATTTACATAAAACTTAATTTTACCACTTCTGTGAGTGGAATTTAAAAAATCCAAGAGACACGATTAATATCAAGGAGTAAAATGTGGTTCAATAAGATAAATTTTTTTTTTGGTGAATAGTAACTTTTTACTTTTTTTACCACGGTTAAAAGTAAATAGGGTAAGTAAGGGTAAAAATGATATTATTATTACCCTAACACATGTCATAATTCTATTGGATAAGTTTAATTCGACCAGAAAAAGCTTAGGAATAAAATATGGCCATTTAGGTCCACTTGAATTAGATTAGCACATTTAATATTATTTTATTTAAAAAAGAGTTAAAATAGTTAAAATCAATGTTTAATAACTAAAACATTTTTAATATAGAGTTATAAAAAAGATAAATTAGACTATAAATATTCATTAGAAAGATAAAATGATTTCCTACATAATGGTATTTTATTTATAATTTTTATACTTTAAATAATTTAATTTATTTATGACACAATGATGATGCAATAATTACCTTATTAAGGAAATATTAACATAATTGATATTATAAATACCCAAATAAATGTGATTTGAGAATTTTTAAGAATTAAAATAATTTTATAGGTTAATATGACATATTAATATTGATTTAATTAACTTTTTTCGAACTAATAACACTATTATTATTTTCACAAAAATCAATTACAAAATAGTGTCAAAATTGACATAAAATAGTTTTTAAAACAAATATTATATTATTAATTGTTATTTTATTCATAAAAATCTAAGGTTCGGCCAAATGACTTAGATAAGGTTATATATATTAATAATGAACAACTTGGGGTTCTTTTGGCTTGTTATAGTAAGTTTATTAACCATATTGTGTAAGAAAAAAAGAAGACACGGTAAAAGTTAAATTATTTAACTTAGAGTTAAATCTAAATGATAAGGTTAAAATAGTTACCTAAACTTGTCTAAAATATATTTGTTGAGAGGATTTAGACCCATCCCCACCTTATAATAGAAATAAATCAATTTGGAGCTATTAAAAACCGAATATGACTTTATTATAAAATAATATTTTAAGTTTGTCCTAAAGTGCCCCTCTCCTCCCTTATAAAAGGGCACCTCCTCCCTCTCATCCTCACACCACTTTGATCCTTCAAGCTCGGCCAAACCCTGAACATTTCCATTCTAAACTTCCCTAGAAACATCCTAGAGGTCCTGGTCTTCTTCAAAGACCATCTTTAGTGCCCTAAGAGGAGGTTAAGAAGAGGCCCTTCAAAGAAGAGGTAATGTCCGTTACCGATTCTTTCAAATTTATTTATTCTTATAATTATTATTTTTTAGTTGTTTAATTATGAAGTAATAACATCAGTATCACTGATATACTTATATGTTATTATAAATATGAAACAACCCTATTTCACCTTCTATCCATCCTACGGAAAAAAATCACCGCGCGTGCGTACGTACGGAATACCGTCTCTACGCCATGGTGTAATCTGTTTTCCCACCCCCACCTTACTTGGATGGGTATAATGGTGTAAAGAATAACTATATATGATTATTGTAAAGATATATTGATTCTGAAATAGTATGCATACACTTCAATACAATTCCACAATCATGGGAACGATATCATCGCTTGTGCGTACGTACGACCTACCGTCTGCACGATGTGATGTGACTCGTTCTACATGATCTTCAATACATAATGATTATATAAATGAATTGAATGAATAAATATGATATATATTACACTAATAACATTCTGGAAATGAGGTATCTATAACCTAAAAATAATAATAAGAATTTATTCGTCAAAACACGCATAAGAACAAAAAAAAGTAATAAACACCCGAATAACAAGTAGCAATGAAATATTACTAATAAGAAGCTAAGAATATGACCATATATGATATCATAACAATAATTTTGATTTTCTAATAAGTAAATAACATTATTTAAATCATTATACAAGAGGTTCAGACATGTACAAAGCAAATCGGACCTAAGGTAATGGAAAATCTAGCAATCTCATTTTTATCCTAGATTGTTTAGACTTCAGAATTTACTGGGGAATATTTATCATCCACATACATGTTTCCTCAATATATAATATTATTTATATCCTACTACAACTGTTTAAATCCAATTTTACCCATTGTTGAGTTTTTAGTAAAAGATATGAAAGGAATCTTTTGTCATTTTTAGTATGAGGTACTTTTTGACTTTTTCAGCCAAATACGAGAAGAATGTTTTTTTAACTTATACGACATGAATGGATTTTTATGATTTCATAAAATATTATTTCCATGAAGCTTCCGTTACAAGTGTTCATGTTTATTTTTAATCAACATCTTTTAGTTTAAAATTGTATGACATGTTAAGAAAGGAAAAATGTTTTTGAAGTAGAAAGGATATTTTCCTCAAGAACGGAGTTCAAGTGTTTTATCAAAATTATTTTCCATATAAGATAATATAGGGTTCTATTTCTATCCCTATTTTTACATTGATTTGATTATTTTATGATGGAATTAATTTTATGATGTCATTGTTATCTTATATGATTTATGTTATGATGGAATGATGTTTAAGTATCCCATTTTTATTACATGGGTTATGCTATGATGTATGATTTATGATCTTGTGGAACACATAAGAATGGTATCATTATGAGATGGTTGGGACCTATATCTCCCTCCAATGCATTGGGTAAAGATTTATATCTCATGAGATAGACATGGCTGGAATGGAAGGTTAATCTGGTTCAGTGATACAGGACTGAAAGAAGGAGTGAACTCGGTTCAGAAATATAATTTGTCCGCTAAGATAATATTGCAATGAGTCTTGACTACTAAGAAATGATTATCTATGATTATGTGTGTATGCCACAAAGTTTCATGTTTTAAGTTATGATTATTGGGATTAAATTTTACTACTATGATCTATCCCATGTTATGAAATTATGATCTCTTTTGCAGGTTATGATTTCCAAAATGTTATGTTCTTATGAATATGATGTGATTGATATTTCTTTTGTTTACCCTTACTGAGCATTTGAGATCACCCTTTTGTATGTTTTCTTTTCCCCAGGTCAGGAATAAGGGTATTAAGTAGAATATGCCAAAAAGGGATTATAGATATGATGAAATAAATGGGAGACAATGTAGATGCTTTATGAACCAGTTATTTATGTTTCCCAGTTTCTAAAGACACTATACCTATATGGTCCTACCATGGTTTTGTTATATGTTGTAATAAGTGTGATTCGATTTTGAAGTAATAACAATGTATGTAAAGTATGGTTCGTTATAGTTGGTATCAGAGGAAAGGTATAGTTAACCTTTGAAAACTAGGATGTGAAAGCCTTAGTAAGAACCCTAAGGATATCACTAAGCATAGAACTCAATCTTAGTGTTTTAGAAATGGCCATGAATAACCTATGATAAGACCTTAAGTGTGAAATTTTATTCTTGATTATGTGGTTTTCCTATTATGATTAGTGTTTCTCACACTATGATTATTGGTTTTGGTAAATGGATGGAACCCTAAGGAACCGTGTTAATTCTGAATGCAACAGGCAATGCAATGATTATCCCACTGAGCAACCAAACGTTATGGGAGCTGGAATGAAAAATATTGTAGCCATGCTCACACAACTTTCTCAAGCTATGAATCATGCAGGACTTCCAAATGAGCAAAGGAAGGAGCAAAATTCTGTTGAATCCTTCATGAGGCAGCGTCCACCTTCATTCAGTGGGTCTACTGATCCATTAGTGGCTGAACAATGGATCAGTACCACTAAAAAGATATTTTCAGTTCTTCAATGTTCTGAACATGATAAAGTTATCTTAGCAGTATATCTGTAACACCCGAGAATTTTATGTTATATAAATAATAAAAGGAATCTTTTTCTACACAAAACTTGCTTGGCTTTCTTTACACGAAATCGCGACCTTCCTCGATAGCTTGTGTCGTACGCAATACCAAGTTTCACTAAACAACGATATGCTATTAAAATATTATTAAAACTAGCCGTTATGAATAGTAATAAACACTTTTTTGAAATTTTATAAATTTTATTTTTCAAAATGGACTTCATTTTTGGATTCGGAATATCGAAATTAGCCTAGGGTGAAATTTTGGTATTTTTTTGAAAACTTTCAATTTTTGATGAATAGTGAAACCACTAAGTGGTAGTTAAAAAACTGAATTTGTCATAAAACTTAATTTTACAGCTTCTGTGAGTGGAATTTCGAAAATCTGAGATGCACGGTTAATATCAAGGACTAAAATGTGGTTCAATGAGATGAAAATAATTTTTGGTGAATAGTAACTTTTTACTTTTTTTTACCACGGTTAAAAGTAAATAGGGTAATTAAGGGTAAAGATGATATTATTATTACCCTAACACATGTCCTAATTCTATTTGATAAGTTTAATTCGACCAAAAACAAACTTAGGAATAACATATTACCATTTAGGCCCACTTGGATTAGATTATGACATTTATTATTAATTTATTTAAAGAAGGATTAAAATAGTTAAAATCAAAGTTTAATAAGTAAATAATTTTTAATATAAGGTTATACATAAGATAAATTCAACTATAAATATTCATTAGAAAGATAAAAAGATTTCCTACATAATTAAAGTTTATTAGTAATTTTTATAAATTAAATAATTTAATTTATTTATGACACAATGATGATGCAGTAATTATCTTATTAATGAAATATTGACATAATTGATGTTATAAATACCCAAATAAATGTAATTTGAGACTTTTTATGACTTAAACTAATTTTCTAGGTTAATATGACATGTTATTGTTGATTTAAGTAACTTGGTTCGAACTTATCATTCTGTTATGAATTTCATAAAAATCATGTAACAAATAGTGTCAAAATTGACATAAATTAGTTTTTTTAAAAACTATTTTATTATTAATTGTTATTTTATTCCTAAAAATCTAAGGTTCGGCCAAATGACTTAGATAGGATTATATATATTAATAATAAACAAATTGGGGTTCGTTTGGCTTGATATAGTAAGTTTATTAACCATATAGTGTAAGAAAACAAAAAGACACGGTAAAAGTTAAATTATTTAACTTAGAGTTAAATCTAATTGATAAGGTTAAAATAATAACCTAAACTTGTCTAAATAATATTGGATGAGAGGATTTCGACCCATACCCACTTTAGCTTCGAAATAAGACCCTTTGGAACCATTATAAACCGAACTTGACCTTAATATAAAATAATATTTTGAGATTTTCCTAAGGTGCCCCTCTCCTCCCTTATAAAAGGGCACCTCCTCCCTCTCCTCCTCACACCAATTTGATCATTCAAGATCGTCCAAACCCTGAAAAAATATCTTCTCCACTTCCCTAGTATCATCCTAGAGGTCCTGGTCTTCTTCAAAGACCATCCTTAGTTCTTTAAGTGGAGGTTAAGAAAAGGCGTGTCAAAAAGAGGTAATATCCATTACCGATCTTTTTCAATTTCTTTCTTCTTCAACTTCTTCTTCTTTAGTTGTTTCATGATAAAGTAATAACATAAGTATTTCCTATATACTAATATGTTATTATAAATATTAAACAACTCTAATTAACCTTCTATCCATCCTACGGAAAAAGGAAATCACCGCGCGTGCGTACGTACGGAATACCGTCTCCACGCCGTGGTGTAATCTATTTTCCGACACCACCTTAATTGGATGGGTATAATGGTGTAATGAGTAACTATATATGATTATTATGAAGTGATATTGATACTGAAATATTATACATACACTTAAACACAATTTCATGATCATAAGAACGATATCATCGCTCGTGCGTACGTACGGACTACCGTCTCCACGACGCGATGAGATTCATTCTCCACATTAACCATTAATGAATGATTATAAAGTATATATAATGAATAATAATGAAATATATGACATGTTAAATCTACTGGATTTATGTATATATATATATATGTCATCTACTTACTTCCATTCAAGACAATAAGGAAAGGAAAACAGCGTTCATGCGTACGTACGGACTACCGTCTCCATGAACGGTGTGTTTCATTTCATTTATCTATCTATTATATATATATATATATATACTGAATATATATGATATATAAATCATGTTTTATATTCTGGAAGTAATTAAATCATGATATAAGTAATACTAATGTCAATAACAACAAGTCCAAACACCTACGATAAATGAAATGATTTTACCCAAAACGCTTCTTTAACATGGAATTTACAAAAGAACGGTTAATATAAAGTCATAAGTGAACCATATATGATATCATAACAATGAATATGATTCTGTAATAAGTTAATGACATTATTTAAATCATTATACAGGAGTTTTGGATACGTACAAAGCATATCAGACATAAGGTAAGGGGAAATATCACAATCTCAATTTTTATCCGAGATTGTTTATACTTTGAAATTTACTGGGGTGTATTTTATCATCCACGTCCATGTTACCTCAATAAGTAATATTGTTTACATCCACCTAAAATTGTTTAAATCCAATTTTACCCTTCGGTAAGTTTTTAGTAAATGATATGAAAGAAATCTTTTGTCGTTTTTCGTACGAGGTACTTTTTGACTTTTCCGACAAAAGTACGAGAAGAATGTTTTTTTAACTTATACGGCATGAATGGATTTTTAAAACATTATTTCCAAGAAGATTCCTTTACAAGTTTTCAAGTTTATTTTTAATCAACTTCTTTTAGTTTAGAATTGTATGACATGTTATGAAAGGAAAAGTGTTTTTGAAGAAGAAAGGATATTTTCCTCAAGAATGGAGTTTAAGTGTTTTATCAAAATTATTTTCCATCTAAGATAATAAAGGGTTCTGTTTCTATCCCTATTATTACATTGATTTGACTATGTTGTGATGGAATTATTTTTATTAATTCCTTTATCTTATATGAATTGTTTTATGATGTCATGATGTTTAAGATTCCCATTTTTATTACATGGGTTATGCTATGATGTATGGTTTATGATTTTGTGGCACACATAAGAATGGTATCATTATGAAATGGGTGGGACCTATATCTCCCTCCAATGCATTGGGTAAGGGTTTTATATCTCATGAGATAGACATGGCTGGAATGGTAGGTTATACCGGTTCAGTGAAACAGGACTGAAACGAGGGTGACTCGGTTCAGAAATGGACTTTTTCCACTAAGATAGTCTTGACAATGAGTCTTGACTAATAAGAAATTATTCTCTATGATTGTGTGTGTATGCCACAAAGTTTCATGTTTTAAGTTATGATTATTGGGATTTCATTTCACTACTATGCTTTATCCCATGTTATGAAATTATGCTCTCTTTTGCAGATTAAGACTTCCAAAATGTTATGTTCTTATGAATATGATGTGATTGATTCTTCTTTTGTTTACCCTTAATGAGAATTTGAGCTCACCCTTTTGTATGTTTTCTTTCACCAGGTCAGGAAGAAGGTTATTAAGTAAGATATGCCAAAAGGGACTATAGATATGATGAAATAAATGGGAGACAGTGTAGACGCTTTATGAACCAGTTGTTTATGTTTCCCAGTTTCTAAAGACACTATACCTATACGGTCCTTTAGTGGTTTTGTTATATGTTGTAATAAGTATGCTTCAATTTTGAAGTATTAACAATGTATGTAAAGTATGGGTCGTTATAGTTGGTATCAGAGGAAAGGTATAGTCAACCTTTGGAAACTAGGATGTGAAAGCCTTAGTAAGAACCCTAAGGATAAGTCTAAGCATAGAACACAATATTAGTGTTTTAGAAATGGCCATGAATAACCTAGGATAAGACCTTAAGTGTGAAATTTTATTCTTGATTATGTGGTTTTCCTATTATAATTAGTGTTGCTCACACTATTCTTCTTGGTTTTAGTCAATGGATGGAACCCGAAGGAACCGTGTTAATGCGGAATGCGACGGTCAATGAAATGATTGTCCCCCTGAGAAACCAAACGTTATGGGAGCTGGAATGAAAAATCTTGTAGCCATGCTCACACAACTTTCTCAAGCTTTGAATCAGGCAGGACTTCCAAACGAGCAAAGGAAGGAGCAACATTCTGTTGAATCCTTCATGAGGCAGCATCCACCTTCTTTCAGCGGGTCTACTGATCCATTAGTTGCTGAACAATGGATTAGTATTACTGAAAAGATATTTTCAGTTCTTCAATGTTCTGAACATGATAAAGTCATCCTAGCAGTGTATCGTTTGGAAGGAGATGCTGATCAATGGTGGAATCTTATTAAGAATACGAGGCAAAGGGATGAAATTGAGTCCATGGAATGGGATGAGTTCAAGAACTTATTTTTCAATAAGTACTTCCCTCGTATTCTCCGAACAAAGATGGAGAAATAGTTTCTTGAACTAAAGCAAAAGGATGATGAATCTGTTGGTACCTATGAAGCAAATTTTACAAGACTTTCAAGGTACGCTTCTGGTATTATTATCCAACCTGAGAGTAAGATCGATCGATTCTTTAGTGGTTTAAAACCAAGTCTTCGAAGGGAGTTAGCCATAAGGGACTTCAATAGCTATGAAAAAATCATTCGATGTGCTCTCAAAGTCGAGATAGAGATTGGAGTAACCCATCAGTCATATGGGTTTGATAAGAAGAGGAAAATGGAATTCAAAGGAAAATCTAAAGAGCACACTAAAAAGAAGATGAGCTTTCCCTTATGCTCAAAGTGTGGAAAGAAACATGGAGGGAGTTGTCTTAAAGGGACAAGTAAATGTTTCAAATGTGGAAAGGAAGGTCATTGGGCATTTGAATGCCGCGATGATGGGAAGAAGATGTCTAATGATGCAAACAAAGGAAGGGATACATAGAATGAACCTACTATACTTCAATGTTTCAAGTGCAAGGAGATGGGACATTATGCCAATAAATTCCCTAATCCAAGGGTTGATGATGATGGTCGACGTCAACAAACTCTTAAGGCTAAAGGAAAAGGAAAGTCACATGCAATTTCTATCAGAAATGTGGAGTATGATAACGATGTGGTGAAAGGTACACTTACCATCCACTCTAAAGTAGCAAATGTTTTATTTTATTCTGGATCCACCCACTCTTTTATTTCTGAAGAATTTTCTAAGGGTATCACCGTATTACCTTAACAATTAGATGTTGAGTTAGCTGTGACAACACCTAATGGCATAACAATCGCATCAAAAGTTTATAATTCTTCTCCAATCGAAGTTTGTGGGAAAGTGCTTCCTGCAAATCTTGTGATCCTTCCTATAGTGGAATTTGATGTTATTCTTGGCATGGATTGGCTTTCTTTATATGGAGATCATATCAATTGCCAAAGAAGGGAAGTCACATTTCATATTCCAGATCAATCTTTGATCGTCTATCAATGCAAGGATGAACATAACCTTCCAGTGGAAATTTCTTCCATCTTATGGGTCTTGATTCCACTAAATGAACGTTATTTATCTCAAATGGTTGGTGAGAAACGCACAATTAAGTATATTCCCATTGTATGGGAGTTTGATGATGTATTTCTGGAGGAATTACCGGGACTTCCACCAAATCGTGAAGTTGAGTTCTCAATAGAACTCGTACCGGGTGCTTTGCCTATTTCAAAGACACCTTATAGAATGGCCCCAATTGAGTTGTAGGAATTGAGGAAGCAACTCCAAGAGAATCTTGATAAGGGATTCATACGCCCTAGTGCGTCACCTTGGGGAGCACCTGTTCTATTTGTTAAGAAGAAAGATGGATCAATGAGACTCTGCATTGATTATCGAGAACTTAACAAGATCACTATCAAGAACAAATATCCTCTCCCATGCATTGATGACTTATTTGACCAACTACAAGGAGCTCAATACTTTTCCAAGATTGATCTTCATTCGGGGTATCATCAATTAAGGGTCAAAAGGGAGGATATACCAAAGACGGCTCTCCGTACAAGGTATGGACACTATGAATTTATAGTGATGCCATTTGGTCTTACTAATTCCCCTGCTATCTTCATGGATCTAATGAATATAGTCTTTAGAGACTATCTTGATCAATTTGTAGTAGTCTTTATAGACGATATTCTTGTCTATTCAAAGAGCAAGGAAGAACCTGAAGATCACTTGAGAATTATATTGAAGACCCTGAGAAAGGAGAAGCTTTATGCCAAATTTACCAAGTGTGAATTTTGGCTTCAAAAAGTTGCATTTTTGGGTCACATAATCTCAAAAGAGGGGATATCTGTGGATCCAGCAAAAACAGAGGTTATCGAAAGATGGTCGAGACCAACAACAGTAACTGAGATCCGAAGTTTTCTTGGTTTGGATGGATATTATCGACGTTTTGTGAAAGATTTTTCTCGATTATCTAATCCACTCACCAAGTTGACTCGGAAAGGAGTTAAGTTTGTCTGGACGGAAGAATGTGAAGAGAATTTCAAGGAGTTGAAAAGAAGGTTATCCAGTGCACCTGTGCTCACACTGCCTTGTAGTGGAGAAAGGTTTGTGATCTATAGTGATGCATCCAAGAAGGGATTGGGGTGTGTTCTTATGAAAAATGATATGGTGATAGCTTATGCCTCACGACAGTTGAAAATCCATGAGCAAAATTACCCAACACATGATTTGGAGTTAGCTGCGGTAATCTTTGCATTAAAGATTTGGAGGCATTATCTTTATGGTGAATGGTGTGATATTTATACTGATCATAAAAGTTTAAAGTATATTTTCACACAAAAGGAGCTGAATATGCGTCAAAGAAGATGGTTGGAGCTGATTAAGGATTATGACTGCTCAATCCATTACCACCCTGGGAAAGCAAACAAGGTGGCATATGCATTAAGTCGACAAGACCATGCTAGTTTATCCATGATGAGGATCACAAAAGATCCAATATTTATGGATTTACAAAGGATGGATCTTGGAATTATAATGGAAGGGGAAAGATCTTATCTTTCTCAAATGAATGTTCAACCATCTATACATTTGAAGATTAAAGAGGCACAGAAAGAAGATGTCGAGTTACAAAAGAAGGTGAGAAATGTTCCTGAATTCAACCTTGATTATGATGGGATAATAAAGTTCAGGAATCGGGTTTGTGTTCCTCCCATCCCCGAATTAAAGAAGGAGCTGCTGGATGAGGCACATAGTTCTTCATTCTCTATTCATCCTGGAAGCACGAAGATGTATAGGGACCTGAAAGAGTACTTCTGCTGGGATGGCATGAAAAGAGATGTTGCTGAATTTGTCTCTCGATGCTTGGTTTGTCAACAAGTTAAAGCTGAGAGACAGAAGTCTAAGGGGATGTTACAACTATTACCCATACCCGAATGGAAATGGGAAAACATCACTATGGACTTTGTCACAGGACTTCCTAAAACATACAAAGGAAATAATGCTATCTGGGTCATAGTTGATCGTCTTACAAAGTCTGCACACTTCATTGCTATTAGAGAGGATTTCCCTCTGGATTAGCTTGCCAGGATATATGTAAAGGAAGTGGTAAGATTGCATGGAGTACCACTTTCTATTATATCCGATCGGGATCGGAGATTTACCTCGAAGTTCTGGCGAAGTCTTCAGCATACTCTGGATACAGAGTTGAGTTTCAACACTGCTTATCATCCTCAGACAAATGGTCAGTCTGAGAGAACAATTCAAACCCTAGAAGATATGTTGAGAGCTTGCTCTATGGATTTCAAAGGTGGTTGGGATCAACACCTACCTTTGGTGGAATTTTCTTATAATAATAGCTTTCACTCCAGTATTCAGATGGATCCTTATGAAGCTCTCTATGGAAAGAAATGTAGGACTCCAACTTGCTGGGATGAAGTTGGGGAAAGAAAGCTATTAGGACCTGATCTCGTTGATGAAATGGAAGAAAAGGTCAGATCTATTCAACAACACATAAGAACAGCTCAGATTCGATAAAAAAGTTATGCCGACAACCGAAGAAAAGACCTAGAGTTTGAAAGTGGGTGATAAAGTGTTCTTACGAATATCTCCCTAGAAGAGGGTTATGAGATTTGGAAAGAAGGGGAAGTTGAGCCCTAGATATATCAGTCCTTTTGAAATACTGGATCGTGTTGGGAAGGTAGCTTACCGATTGGCGCTTCCACCAAATCTCTCTCAAGTTCATGATGTGTTCCATGTATCTCTCCTGATAAAGTACATACCTGATCCTTCACATGTACTCAGCTCAGAAGTTGTACCGCTGGAGCAAGATCTTTCTTATGAAGAACAACCGATAGAGATTCTGGATCGTAGCGAAAAAGTCCTACGAAACAAGACCACTCGATTGGTGAAAGTTTTATAGAGGAACCACCAATTAGAAGAAGCTACATGGGAGCTTGAGGATATGATGAGGGAGAGATATCCTCATCTGTTTGTTACAAAGTGACGAATTTCGAGGGCGAAATTCATTTTAAGGGGGGTAGAATGTAACACCCGAGACTTTTATGTTATATAAATAATTAAAGGAATATTTTTCTACACAACACTTGCTTGGATTTCTTTACACGAAATCGCGACCTTCCTCGATAGCTTGCATCGTACGCAATACCGAGTTTCACTAAACAACGACATGCTATTAAAATATTATTAAAACTAGCCGTTATGAATAGTAATAACCACTTTTTGAAATTTTAGAAATTTTATTTTTCAAAGTGGACTTCATTTTTGGATTCAGAATATCGAAATTAGCCGAGGGTAAAATTTTGGTATTTTTCTGAAAACTTTCAATTTTTGATGAATAGTGAAACCACTAAGTGGTAGTTAAAAAACTGAATTTTTCATAAAACTTAATTTTACCGCTTCTGTGAGTGGAATTTCAAAAATCCTAGAGACACGGTTAATATCAAGGACTAAAATGTGGTTCAATGAGATGAAAATAATTTTTGGTGAATAGTAACTTTTTACTTTTTTTTACCACGGTTAAAAGTAAATAAGGTAATTAAGGGTAAAGATGATATTATTATTACCATAACACATGTCCTAATTCTATTGGATAAGTGTAATTCGACCAAAAACAAACTTAGGAATAAAATATGACCATTTATGCCCACTTGGATTAGATTAGGACATTTATTATTAATTTATTTAAAGAAGGGTTAAAATAGTTAAAATCAAAGTTTAATAAGTAAATAATTTTTAATATAAGGTTATACATAAGATAAATTCAACTATAAATATTCATTAGAAAGATAAAAAGACTTACTACATAATGATATTTTATTTGTAATTTTTAGACATTAAATAATTTAATTTATTTATGACACAATGATGATGCAGTAATTATCTTATTAATGAAATATTGACATAATTGATGTTATAAATACCCAAATAAATGTAATTTGAGACTTTTTATGACTTATACTAATTTTATAGGTTAATATGACATGTTATTGTTTATTTAAGTAACTTGGTTCTAACTTATCATTCTGTTATGAATTTCATAAAAATCATGTACCAAATAGTGTCAAAATTGACATAAATTAGTTTTTAAAACAAATATTATATTATTAATTGTTATTTTATTCCTAAAAATCTAAGTTTCGGTAAAATGACTTATATAAGATTATATATATTAATAATAAACAACTTGGGGTTCGTTTGGCTTGATATAGTAAGTTTATTAACCATATAGTGTAAGAAAACAAAAAGACACGGTAAAAGTTAAATTATTTAACTTAGAGTTAAATCTAATTGATAAGGTTAAAATAATAACCTAAACTTCTCTAAATCATATTTTATGAGAGGATTTAGACCCATACCAACTTTAGCTTCGAAATAATACCCTTTGGAACCATTATAAACCGAATTTGACCTTAATATAAAATAATATTTTGAGATTTTCCTAAGGTGCCCCTCTCCTCCCTTATAAAAGGGCACCTCCTCTCTCTCCTCCTCACACCAATTTGAGCATTCAATCTCGGAAAAACCCTGCCAAAATCTCTTCTCCACTTACTTAGTATCATCCTAGAGGTCCTGGTCTTCTTCAAAGACCATCCTTAGTTCTTTAAGTGGAGGTTAAGAAAAGGCGCGTCAAAAAGAGGTAATATCCATTACCGATCTTTTTCAATTTCTTTCTTCTTCAACTTCTTCTTCTTTAGTTTTTTAATGATAAAGTAATAACATCAGTATTTCTTATATACTGATATGTTATTATAAATATTAAACAACTCTAATTAACCTTCTATCCATCCTACAGAAAAAGGAAATCACCGCGTGTGCGTACGTACGGAATACCGTCTCCACGCCGTGGTGTAATCTGTTTTCCACCACCACCTTAATTGGATGGGTATAATGGTGTAATGAGTAACTATATATTATTATTATAAAGTGATATTTATACTGAAATAGTATACATACACTTCAACACAAGTTCACGATCATAAGAATGATATCATCGCTCGTGCGTACGTACGGACTACCGTCTCCACGACGCGATGAGATTCATTCTCCACATTAACCATTCATGAATGATTATAAAGTATATATAATGAATAATAATAAAATATATGACATGTTAAATAAACTGGATTTATGTATATATATATATATATATGTCATCTACTTACTTCCATTCAAGACAATAAGGAAAGGAAAACAACGTTCATGCGTACGTACGGACTACCGTCTCCATGAACGGTGTGTTTCATTTCATTTATCTATATATTATATATATATATATATATACTGAATATATATGATATTTAAATCATGTTTTATATTCTTGAAGTAAGTAAATCATGATATAAGTAATAATAATGTCAAGAACAACAAGTCCAAACACCTACGATAAATGAAACGATTTTACCCAAAACGCTTCTTTAACATGGAATTTACAAAAGAACAGGTAATATAAAGTCATAAGTGAACCATATATGACATCATAACAATTATAATGATTCTTTAATAAGTTAATGTCATTATTTAAATCATTATACAGGAGGTTCGGATACGTACAAATCATATCAGACATAAGGTAAGGGAAAATCTCTCAATCTCAATTTTTATCCGAGATTGTTTATACTTTGAAATTTACTAGGGTGTATTTTATCATCCACGTCCATGTTACCTCAATATGTAATATTGTTTACATACACCTACAATTGTATAAATCCAATTTTACCCTTCGGTAAGTTTTTAGTAAAGGATATTAAAGGAATCTTTTTTCGTTTTTCGTACGAGGTACTTTTTGACTTTTCCAACAAAAGTACGAGAAGAATGTTTTTTAACTTATACGGCATGAATGGATTTTTAAAAAATTATTTCCAAGAATCTTCCTTTACAAGTTTTCAAGTTTATTTTTAATCAAATTCTTTTAGTTTAGAATTGTATGACATGTTATGAAAGGAAAAGTGTTTTTGAAGAAGAAAGGATATTTTCCTCAAGAATGGAGTTCAAGTGTTTTATCAAAATTATTTTCCATCTAAGATAATAAAGGGTTCTGTTTCTATCCCTATTATTACATTGATTTGACTATGTTGTGATGTAATTATTTTTATTAATTCTTTTATCTTATATGAATTTTTTTATGATGTCATGATGTTTAAGATTCCCATTTTTATTACATGGGTTATGCTATGATGTATGGTTTATGATTTTGTGGCACACATAAGAATGGTATCATTAAGAGATGGGTGGGACCTATATATCCCTCCAATGCATTGGGTAAAGATTTTATATCTCATGAGATAGACATGGCTGGAATGGTTGGTAATACCGGTTCAGTGAAACAGGACTGAAACGAGGGTGACTCGGTTCAGAAATGGACTTTGTCCACTAAGATAGTCTTGGCAATGAGTCTTGACTAATAAGAAATGATTCTCTATGATTGTGTGTGTATGCCACAAAGTTTCATGTTTTAAGTTATGATTATTGGGATTTCATTTCACTACTATGCTTTATCCCATGTTATGAAATTATTCTCTCTTTTGCAGATTAAGACTTCCAAAATGTTATGTTCTTATGAATATGATGTGATTGATATTTATTTTGTTTACCCTTACTGAGCATTTGAGATCACCCTTTTATGTTTTCTTTTCCCAAGGATATAAGGAAAGGTTTTAGGTAAGAAAAAAAAAGGGAAGATCTTTATGGGAGATGTTGAAGATCTTTCACCATGATTAGAAGATTACGTTCCATGTTTCCAAAGACACTAAACTATTACGGTCCTTGTGTGTGTGTTTTTGTAATGTACTAAGTATTACTCAAAAGTAATGTAATTTCCATGTACATTAAGCTTCAGGTCTCTACAATATCGTTTGGAAGGTGATGCTGATCAATGGTGGAATCTTATTAAGAATACGTGGAAAAGGGATGAAATTGAGTCCATGGAATGGGACGAGTTCAAGAACTTATTTTTCAATAAGTACTTCCCTCGTATTCTTCGAACAAAGATGGAGAAGGAGTTTCTTGAACTGAAGGAAAAGAATGATGAATCTGTTGGTACCTACAAAGCAAATTTTACAAGACTTGCAAGGTACACTTCTGGGATTATTATCCAACCTAAGAGTAAGATCAATCGATTCTTTAGTGGCTTAAAACCAAGTCTTCAAAGGGCGTTAGCCATAAGGTAATTCAATAGCTATGAGGAAATCGTTCGATGTGCTCTCATGGTTGAGATGGAGATTGGAGTAACCCATCAGTCATATGCGTTTGATAATAAGAGGAAAATGGAATTCAAAGGAAAATATAAAGAGCACACTGAAAAGAAGATGAGTTTTCCCTTATCCTAAATGTGTGGAAAGAAACATGGATAGATTTGTCTTAAAGGGACAAGTAAATGTTTCAAATGTGGAAAAGAAGGTCATCAGGAATTTGAATGCCGCGATGATGGGAAGAAGATGTCTAATGATGCGAACAAAGAAAAGGATACATAGAGTGAACCTCCTACACTTCAATGTTACAAGTGAAGAGAAATGGGGAATTATGCCAATCAATGCCCTAATCCAAGGGTTGTTGATGATGATCGACGTCAATAAACTCTTAAGGCTAAAGACAAAGGAAAGTCACATGCAATTTCTATCAACGATGTGGGGTAAGATAACGAAGTGGTGAAAGGTACACTTACCATCCCCTCTAAAGTATCAAATGTTTTATTTGATTCTAGATCCACCCACTCTTTTATTTCTAAAGAATTTTCTAAGGGTATCGCCATATTACCTCAAAAATTAGATGTTGAGTTAGCTGTGAGAATCCCTAATGTTACAACAGTTGCATAAAAAGTTTATAATTCTTCTCAGATTGAAGTTTGTGGGAAACTGCTTCCTGCAAATCTTATGATCCTTCTTATAGTGGAATTTGATGTGATTCTTGGCATGGATTGGATTTCTTTATATGGAGCTCATATAAATTTCCAAAGAAGGGAAGTCACATTTCATATTCCAGATCAATCTATGATCTTCTATCGATGCAAGGATGAACATAACCTTCCAGTGGAAATTTCTTCCATCTTATGGGTCTTGATTCCACTAAATGAAGGTTATTTATCTCAAATGGTTGGAGAAAAACTCACGATTAAGAATATTCCCATTGTACGGAAGTTTGATGATGTCTTTCCAGAGGAATTTCCTGGTATTCCACCAAATCGTGAAGTTGAGTTTTCAATAGAACTTGTACTAGGTGCTTTGCCTATTTCAAAGACACCTTATAGAATGGCCCCAATTGAGTTGTAGGAATTAAAGAAGCAACTTCAAGAGAATCTTGATAAGGGATTCATATGCCCTAGTGCATCACCTTGGAGAGCACCTGTTATGTTTGTTAAGAAGAAATATGGATCAATGAGACTCTACATTGATTATCGAGAACTTAACAAGATCACTATCAAGAACAAATATCCTCTCCCATGCATTGATGACTTATTTGACCAACTACGCGGAGCTCAGTACTTTTCCAAGATTGATCTTCGTTCAGGGTATCATCAATTAAGGGTCAAAAGGGAGGATATACCAAAGACGACTTTCTGTACAAGGTATGGACACTATGAATTTATAGTGATGCCATTTGGTCTTACTAATTCTCCTGCTATCTTCATGGATCTAATGAATAGAGTCTTTAGAGACTATCTTGATCAGTTTGTGGTAGTCTTTATAGACGATATTCTTGTCTATTCAAAGAGCAAGGAAGAACATGAAGATCACTTGAGAATTGTATTGAAGACCCTGAGAAAGGAGAAGCTTTATGCCAAATTTACCAAGAGTGAATTTTGGATTCAAAATTTTTCATTTTTGGGTCACATAATCTCAAAAGATGAGATATATGTGGATCCAGCAAAAACAGAGGTTATCAAAAGATGGTCGAGACCAACAACAGTAACTGAGATCCGAAGTTTTCTTGGTTTGGCTAGATATTATCGACGTTTTGTGAAATATTTTTCACGATTATCTAATACACTCACTAGGTTGACTTGAAAAGGAGTTGAGTTCGTGTGGACGGAGGAATGTGAAGATAATTTCAAGGAGTTAAAAAGAAGGTTATCCAGTGCACCTGTGCTCACACTACCTTGTAGTGGAGAAAGGTTTTTGATTTATAGTGATGCATACAAGAAGGGACTGGGGTGTGTTCTCATGGAAAATGATATGGTGATAGCTTATGCCTCACGACAGTTGAAAATCCATGAGCAAAATTACCCAACTCATGATTTGGAGTTAGCTGTGGTAATATTAGCATTAAAGATTTGGAGGCATTATATTTATGGACAAAGGTGTGATATTTATACTGATCATAAAATTTTAAAGTATATTTTTACACAAAAGGAGCTGAATATGAGCAAAATAAGATGGTTGGAGCTGATTAAGGATTACGAATGATCAATTCATTACCACCCTGGGAAAGAAAACAAGGTGGAAGATGCATTAAGTCGACAAGAACATGCTATCTTGTCCATGATGAGGATCACAAAAGATCCAATATTTATGGATTTACAAAGGATAGATCTTGGAATTATAATGGAAGGGGAAAAATCGTATCTTTCTCAAATGAATGTTCAACCATCTATACATGTGAAGATTAAAGAGGAACATAAAGAAGATGTAGAGTTACAAAAGAAGGTGAGAAATGTTCCTGAATTCAACCTTGATTGTGATGGGATAATAAGGTTCAGGAATCAGGTTTGTGTTCCTCCCATCCCAGAATTAAAGAATGAGCTGCTGGATGAGGATCATAGTTCTTCATTCTCTATTCATCCTGGAAGCATGAAGATGTATAGGGACCTGAAAGAGTACTTCTGGTGGGATGGTATGAAAATAGATGTTGCTGAATATGTCTCTCGATGCTTGGTTTGTCAGCAAGTTAAAGCTGAGAGACAGAAGTCTAAGGGGATGTTACAACCATTACCCATATGTGAATGGAAATGGGAAAACATCACTATGGACTTTGTCACTGGACTTCCTAAAACATCCAAAGGCAATAATGCTATTTGGGTTATAGTTGATCGTCTTACGAAGTTGGTACACTTAATTTCCATTAGAGAAGATTTCTTTCGGGATCAGCTTTCCAGGATATATGTAAAGGAAGTGGTAAGATTACATGGAGTACCACTTTCCATTATATCTGATCGGGATCCAAGGTTTACCTCAAAGTTTTGGTGAAGTCTTCAGCATACTCTTGATACAGATTTGAGTCTTAGAACTGCTTATCATCTTCAGACAAATGGTCAGTCTGAGAGAACAATTCAAACTCTAGAAGATATGTTAAGAGCTTGCTCTATGGATTTCAAAGGTGGTTGGGATCAACACCTATCTTTGGAGGAATTTTCTTATAATAATAGCTTTCACTCCAGTATTTAGATAAATCCTTATGAAGCTCTCTATGGAAAGAAATGCCGAACTCCAACTTGCTGGGATGAAGTTGGGGAAAGAAAGCTATTAGTACATGATCTTGTTGATGAGATGGAAGAAAAAGTCTGATCTATTCAACAACACATAAAAGCAGCTCAGAGTCGACATAAAATTTATGCCGACAGTCGAAGAAAATACCTAGAGTTTGAAGTGGGTAATAAAGTGTTCTTACGAATATATCCTTGGAAGAGAGTAATGAGATTTGGAAAGAAGGGAAAGCTGAGCCCTAGGTATATCGGTCCTTTCGAAATACTGGATCATGTTGGGAAGGTAGCTTACCAATTGGTGCTTCCACCGAATCTCTCTAAAGTTCATGATGTGTTCCATGTATCTCTCCTGAGAAAGTACATACCCGATCCTTCACATGTACTCAGCTCAGAAGTTGTACCGCTGGAGAAAGATATTTCTTATGAAGAACAACCGATATAGATTATGGATCGTAGCGAAAAAGTCCTATGGAACAAGGACACTCGCTTGGTGAAAGTTTTATGGAGGAACCTCCAATTAGAAGAATCTACATGGGAGTTTGCGGATATGATGAGGGAGAGATATCCTCATCTATTTGTTACAAAGTGACGAATTTCAAGGGTGAAATTCATTTTAAGGGGGTAGAATGTAACACCCGAGATTTTTATGAGAAATATTTTATTTTTATGTTATATAAATCATAAAAGGAATCTTTCACTAAACACAACACTATCTTGGCTTGATTTACACGCAATCATGACCTTCCTCGATAGTTTGCATTGTACGCAATACCGAGTTTCACTAAACAACGATATGCTAATAAAATATTATTAAAACTAGCCGTTATGAATAGTAATACCCACTTTTTTGAAATTTTATAAATTTTATCTTTCAAAATGGACTTTATTTTTGGATTCGGAATATCAAAATTAGCCTAGGGTGAATTTTTGGTATTTTTCTGAAAACTTTCAATTTTTGACGAATAGTGAAAACACTGGGTTGCTATTTAAAAACCGACTTTTTATTTAAATAATTATTTATTTTATTTAAATTTATTTTAGGTAAAAATTGATACATAATACCTATATAAGTTCAATTTAATCCATTTGAGTCATTTTATAATAATTTTAGATATATAAAAATTTTATTGAATTTTTGACCGTCTTTTACCCACCTCCAAGGAGAATTTGAAAATTTACATAAAACTTAATTTTACCGCTTCTATGAGTGGAATTTCAAAAATACGAGAGACACAGTTAATATCAAGGAGTAAAATGTGGTTCAATAAGATAAAAATAATTTTTGATGAATAGTAACTTTTTACTTTTTTTACCACGGTTAAAAGTAAATATGGTAAGTAAGGGTAAAAATGATATTATTATTACCCTAACACATGTCCTAATTATATTGGATAAGTTTAATTCGACCAAAAACAACCTTAGGAATAAAATATGACCATTTAGGTCCACTTGGATTAGATTAGGACATTTAATATTATTTTATTTAAAGAAGAGTTAAAATAGTTAAAATCAAAGTTTAATAGCTAAAAATTTTTTAATATAGGGTTATAAATAAGATAAATTAGACTATAAATATTCATTAGAAAGCTAAAAATATTTCCTAAATAATATTATTTTATTTATAATTTTTAGACTTTAAATAGTTTAATTTATATATGACACAATGATGATGTAGTAATTACATTATTAAGGAAATATTAACATAATTGATATTATAAAAACCCAATTAAATAATATTTGAGACTTTTTAAGAATTAAAATAATTTTATAGGTTAATAGGACATATTAGTATTGATTTAATTAACTTTTTTCAAACTAATAATTCTGTTATGAGTTTTACAAAAATCAATTACCAAATAGTGTCAAAATTGACATAAAATAGTTTATAAAACAAATATTATATTATTAATTTTTATTTTATTCATAAAAATCTAAGGTTCTTCCAAATGACTTATATATGGTTATATATATTAATAATGAACAACTTGAGGTTCGTTTGGATTGTTATAGTAAGTTTATTAACCATATAGTGTATGAAAACAAGAAGACACAGTAAAAGTTAAATTATTTAACTTAGAGTTAAATCTAAATTATAAGGTTAAAATAGTTACATAAACTTTTCTAAAATCTATTGTTTGAGAGGATTTATAACCATACACACCTTATCTTATAAGTAAATCAATTTTGAGCTATTAAAAACCGAATATGACTTTATTATAATATAATATTTTAAGTTTTTCCTAAAGTGCTCCTCTCCTCCCTTATAAAAGGGCACCTCCTCCCTCTCATCCTCACACCACTTTGAGCCTTCAAGCTCGGCCAAACCCTAACCATTTCCCTTCTAAACTTCCCTATAAACATTCTAGAGGTCCTGGTATTCTTCAGAGACCATATTTAGTGCCCTAAGAGGAGGTTAAGAAGAGGCGCTTCAAAGAAGAGGTAATATCCATTATCGATTATTTCAACTTTATTTCTTCTTCTACATCTTCTTATTTAGTTATTTAATTATGAAGTAATAACATCAGTATCACTAATATACTGATATGTTATTATAAATATGAAACAACCCTATTTCACCTTCTATCCATCCTACAGAAAACAAAATCACCTCGCGTGCGTACGTACGGAATACCGTCTCCACGCCGTGGTGTAATGTATTTTCCCACCACCAACTTACTTGGATGGGTATAATGGTGTAAATAAAAACTATATATGATTATTTTAAAATTATATTTATTAGGAAATAGTATACATACACTTCAATACAATTCCACGATCATGGGAACGATATCATCGCTCGTGCGTACGTATGGCCTACCATCTCCACGATGTGATGCGACTCGTTCTACATGATCTTCAATACATAATGATTATATAAATGAATTGAATGAATAAATATGATATTTATTACACTAATACCATTTTTTAAATGAGTTATCTATAACCTAAAAATAGGAATAAGAATTTATTCATCAAAACACGCATAAGAACAAAAAAAAAGAAATAAACACCCGAATAACAAGTAGCAATGAAATATTACTAATAAGAAGCTAAGAATATGACCATATGTGATATCATAACAATAAGTAAAATTCTGGAATAAGTCAATAACATTATTTAAATCATTATACAGGAGGTTCAGACACGTACAAAGCAAATCGGACCTAAGGTAAGGGAAAATCTAGCAATCTCATTTTTATCCGAGATTGTTTATACTTCAGAATTTACTTGGGAATATTTATCATCCACATCCATGTTTCCTCAATATGTAATATTATTTCTATCCTCCTACAATTTTTTAAATCCAATTTTACCCATTGGTGAGTTTTTAGTAAAAGATATGAAAGGAATCTTTTTTCATTTTTAGTACGAGGTACTTTTTGACTTTTTCGGCCAAATACGAGAAGAATGTTTTTTTAACTTATATGGCATGAATAGATTTTTATGATTTCATGAAACATTATTTCCATGAAGCTTCCTTTACAAGTTTTCATGTTTAGTTTTAATCAACTTCTTTTAGTTTAAAATTTTATGACATGTTAAAAAAGGAAAAATGTTTTTGAAGTAGAAATGATATTTTTCTCAAGAACGGAGTTCAAGTGTTTTATAAAAATTATTTTCCATATAAGATAATATAGGGTTTTGTTTCTATCCCTATTTTTAAATTGATTTTATTATGTTATGATGGAATTAATTTTATGATGTCCTTTTTATCTTATATGATTTATGTTATGATGGAATGATGTTTAAGAATCCCATTTTTATTACATGGGTTATGCTATGATGTATGATTTATGATATTGTGGAACACATAAGAATGGTATCATTATGAGATGGGTGGGACCTATATATCCCTCCAATGAATTGGGTAAAGATTTATATCTCATGAGAGAGACATGACTGGAACGGCAGGTTAATCCGATTCAGTGATACAACACTAAAAAATGGAGTGAACTCGGTTCAGATATGGACTTTGTCCGCTAAGATAGTCTTGGAAATGAGTCTTGACTACTAAGAAATGATTCTCTATGATTATGTGTGTATGCCACAAAGTTTCATGTTTTAAGTTATGATTATTTGGATTACATTTCACTACTATGATCTATCCAATGTTATGAAATTATGATCTCTTTTTCAGGTTAAGATTTCCAAAATGTTATGTTCTTATGAATATGATGTGATTGATATTTCTTTTTTTACCCTTACTGAGCATTTGAGCTCACCCTTTTGTATGTTTTCTTATCCCCAGGTCAGTAAGAAGGGTATTAAGTAGGATATGCCAAAAAGGGATTCTAGATATGATGAAATAAATGGGAGACAGCGTAGATGCTTTATGAACTAGTTATTTATGTTTCCCAGTTTCTAAAGAAACTATACCTATACGGTTCTACCATGGTTTTGTTATATGTTATAATAAGTGTGCTTCAATTTTAAAGTAATAACAATGTATGTAAAGTATGGGTCGTTATATGAACCTTCTTTTCTTCTTCCACATTAGCAATATTCTTCATATCCATCCTGCAGTTCTTATCAATATGTCTCATTCTTCTACATTTGAAGAAATTCTTGGTTCCCTTTAGACAGTTCCCAAGATGCTTTTTCCCAAAATATTGATATGTGGGATGTTCATTCTTTTTCCCATCATGGGATTTATTTTCTGAACCACTCATATTGGACTCTATTTTCGGATTTTTGTCACTAGTCCCACTAGACCATTGAGAGTGTCCAATCTCCATTTCATCCTTGAGGTCACAAAAGAAAATATCCTTATAACTATTGAATTCAAAAATGTCCAACGCTTTTCACATACTTATATTTAGTCTACTAAAGAAGTGATCCACCTTGCTTTCGGTGTTCATGAAAAAGTCGTAGGCATGTCTTGTAAGCCTTGTGAAGTTTTATTCATATGCCTTGACGGACTCATCTTCCTTCTGCTTAAGTCTGAGGAAATTTCTTTCCATCTTTAGATGGAGGGTTTAGGGAAAATATTTATTGAATTTTTTTTATTGAATTCCCCCCAATCCATGAAATCAACTTCCTCCTGGGACATTGTATTCTTGATTAGTTTTTACAACTGATCATCTTCCCCATCAAAATGATAAACCGCCATTTTGAATTTCTCTTCTCTTGAGCACTAGAGGATAGAGAATAACTTTTCAATGGAGTTAATCCACTATTACATGAGGAGGGGATTAGAAGATATAATAAACCTAGGAGGCCTTTTCCACAAGAATTATTCGAAATAAACTTGCTCTTTATTTGGAGGAGGAGGGAATTCCACATGATTTAAGTTATTATTCATAACTTGAGCGAGCTGAGCAAGTACTTTAATGAAGTTTTGAGCATCCATTCCCATCATATTTGGAATATCATTAGGGGAATATTTACATTCACTATCACATTGATTGTTGGAATGTGTTCTTATATTTACCACCGTTAAATAAGAAAAAGAACGTACAGTTAGGGGGATTTAATACTTAGCTAATAAGAATAAAGGAAAATTTTAACATAAAAGGATAAACTTATAAAGGAGAATTATATCCTAAATTATGATTACCTATTTTTAAATCGAAGTTATCCTTGATCTGTTTCCTAACATATATTCTTATGGGATTCTTTTTTTCTCCCTTAATAATTGTTTGTACTAAGCTTATGAATTTACCAAATCATATCCCCCGTGAGTGTCAAACCAAAAGTGTAGTAAGGCCTGTTTTTGTGCACCAGTTCCCATTTGAGTCTAGATCAAAGTGGGGTTTTTTGGGTTTTACCACTAGATATATCTGTGCTAGAGCCACATCCACTTGTTTTTATCCAGAAAGGGATGCATTTTCTTGATAAACCACTTACTCTATACTTACCAAAATTTAGGGATGTTTTCTTATACCTAGTCTCATCCTTAAGGTTCTTACTAAAATGTTCTATTCCTAATTTTCAAAAATAACTAGACCATACTATGATACTAAATATAGTAACCCTATCCTTTTACACATATCATTACATGATTTTAGCGATAATAAATCATCATATTACAGGCCAAGGATCATAAAGTCTAGTGTCTTTGAAGACTAGGTACATAAAACTTAAAACATGGGACTTAATATAAAATTTCTTTATTTAGTCTTCATAAAGATCCCCTAACTTCCATTCTACTCATACATATTTATAATATAACCTAGGAATAACATGAGCAAATGGATGAGCTAAAAATATCAATAAGGGAATAAATATAAGAATAAAGCTTGAGCACATGGGTTAGAAGGCATAAAATTACGATATAAAAAGGCATGGAACATATGAAATCATATCATATAAAATTGGGATCAAATAAGCATGGATTAATAGTAATGTGGTAGCAACATAAAACATGAATTTATCATGAGTCAAGTATCTTTGAATATATAGGATCACAAGTCAAGGTTAACCACCAAGACCGTTGCACATAGTAGCACGAGTCAAGGTTGACCGCCAAGACCGTTTCACATAACATCTCATAAGACTCAACATTACCCAATGCACTGAAGTGATATATGGGTTCACCCATTATAACATGTTCATGAGTATTCTTTCCACATATATAATCATACATAATTAACTATACATAAACATAAGGGTTACCCGTTGTAAGAATTGGGTATCATAATCATGTCCTAAAGCATAAAAAATGGGAGTATCATAAAAATTTCCATGAAGTTAAGAAATTGATCATACATATACAATAATAGGGTATAATAGGAATATATCATGAAATGTTATGTCACTTAAATTAATAACCTGTAAAAAGAGCACTTAAGAAACTTAGGATTAAAACATTTTAGTACGGTTAAATGAAAATATCAAAGGTCATTTAAAACATAAAAGGGAATAATATTTTATATAAAACTAAAAGTTAACCAATAAGGTTTTTATAATAAAAAGAGTGTTTTTATAAAAATAATTGTGTCTTAAAAATAGATTATATAGTGTACCTGAAAATAGGTAAGAATCCGGGAAGTTCCATTAAAACGAGACTGCTTATCAGAAATAATTGAGGAGGTAATAATTTAAAAACATGTATATCCCAAAAAGAGAGTTGTGAATGAATATTGATACATGATTTTGGAGAATATAAAAATAATTTATAATATTTACATAAAAATAATAGATAACTTCATTTGGGTAAAAATAATGATAGAGAAACCTGAAGGAATAATGGAGGTTCAGGTAGAATCCCTTACCTTAAGTATGATGGTGTCCTGTCCTTGATAACCAAATTAAATTCATTAATTAATATTTCAAAATCCTATTATTTATGTAATTGATTTATTATAACCTTATTAAGTTCATTCATGGCATTTTTGATGGGTTAATAGGTTCAATTTCATTGTTTACTTCATTGGTTTTCATGATTGGTATACTTATACACATGCAAGGATAAACATGTAAGATGAGAATGGTTAAAAAGAATTGGAGTTATATGTTATTATATATCATCTAGTAGATTACTTGGTTATAAAATTAATTTATTTTTTTTGTAGTGAAGATGAATCATTATATAAAACTTTAATGATAACTGTTTTGGTTAATTTGTGGTTTTTTGATTACATCAAACACATTTTTCTTTATAAATTAATATCATGTGTACAAAATATTACAGAACCTTAAATTAGGAATAATACATATATTTTAGTCTGGTTCAACCATAAAAATGGTTTCATGACCATAATTGAATACGGTACTAGAAATTGAAAACCCATCATCCTTGAATGTGAGAAATTAACACATCTCAGATGATGTTTTCATTTCTAGTATAAAAGGAGGGGAAATGAGATATGATGATGAATTATTCCATTATCATAATGAAATTATAGCACAAGTAAGGTACTGGAGTTATTATAACATTTGGATGAAAGGAGGTGAGGAAAGAAAAATAAAATAATAGAACTTGAAAGAAAATAAAACAAATGAAAAGTGGAATTTACCTCTTGAATATATCTTCCAAGAGAACCTCTTTAGAGGAGAGGATTTGGTCTTTTTAAGAGACAAAGGGATTATAGACATGATAGAGTGTCTTATAGAGATATTTGAGTATAATTTGGACTAGTCACAATGATTGAGAGGAGTGAAGAGAAGAGAAGGGTGATGGTGGTTTTTATAGTGGAGGAGAGGAGAGTTTTCTCAATATTTTATTCATTATTTTATTATTTTTCTCAATACAAGAAATAATATTGATTCTTGTAAAAAATAAAATAAAATTTTCATGTGATTTTTAACCCAAGGTTAGTACATAATCTACGACTCAATAAATAGTTTATTTAACTTATAATGTATACATATAGAAAATTACCATATTTTACAATTCAAAAAGATCAAGTATTTCAGAAAAATTTCAAAATTCACCCTGACCATTTTTCAATGTTCACAATTTAAAAATTAACTCCACTTTATTCAAATAATTTTATAAATATGTGAAATTTAATTTTTAATTAAAATCATAATTTATTTGAAAAATACAAATTTTAAAATTAAAACTGATTTTCTAACACTTTAAAAAATTAATTAAAGCCTCTTAAAATTATAATAAAATCAAAAGTTATCAAAATAATTATTTATGAATAAATTTTAAGAAAATTAATTTTCTTTTAAATTGTTAAATTAATCATAAAATTTTAATTAAATATACGTGACTTACAAAAATACCAACATTATGATATAAATATATCATATTGTCACTTATAAGATAGAAAAATTTTATTTATACTTTCATTGGTAAGGTTACTTATTCACTTGGATGGTTTAATATTCATAAGGTTTGTATTACTATTCATAATAGAAATATTACTATTCATAAGGTCTTGTTACTATTCACCAAAAATTAAGTTTTTCATATTTGACACCAAAAATCTTACTGATTGTAATCGTGTATGTCAAATTTTCAAAATTCAAACCATAGAAGTGACAATATTATGTTTAATGGTCACATAGTACTTAATAGTTAATTGTGTTGGGATTTCATGTGATTATACTATATGACATAATTATAAGAATGGAATTTCCATTGATTAAACTTTGGGTCATTACATTCTTCTCCCCTTATGAAATTTTTCCCTTGAAATTTCATTTTATATTCTAAGGTGTAAATAGGTGTGGGTACTTTTCCTTCATTATGTCCACCAGTTTCTATATTACCTCTTCGTACTTATGATTCCTCCATTGTACTTTGACCAGGTGAGTAGTCTTATTGTGTAGAACTTTATCTCTATGATCCAAGATCTTCACTGGCTACTCCTCATAAGAAAGATCATTCTCTAACTGTACCACCTTTGAATAAAGTAGATGTGAAAGATCTGGTATGTACTTCTTTAAGAGAAATATGTGGAAGACATCATGTACTTTAGACATGGTAGGTGAAAGTGCTAGTCGATAGGCCACAACTCTGACACGTTCAAGGATCTCAAAGTGGACGATGTACCCGGTACTTAGATTTATTTTCTTCCCAAACCTCATGAACTTCTTCCATAGAGATATGCAGAAGAATACCATGTCTCCAACTTTGATCTCAAGGTCCCGTTGATGATTGTTTTCATAACTCTTCTATCAAATTTGGGCTTCCTTGATGTGATATTGAATATTTTTCACCTTCTATACAATTTTTTCGACCATTTTAGGTCCTAGAAGCTTACTCTCACCGACTTCATCCCAACACTTTGGTGTTCTGAACCTTTTCCCATAAAGGGATTCATATGGTTCCATTGGGATGCTAGAGTGGAAACCATTATTTTAAGAAAATTCAACCAGTGGAAGATGTTGGTCTCATCTCCCTTTGAAGTCCATAGAAAACGTTCTCAACATGTCTTCTAGTGTTTGAATAGTTCACTTAGATTGGCCATCAGTTTGAGGATGACAGGCTATACTGAAGTTTAGTTCAATGCTTATACCATGTTGGAGACTTTTCTAGAACTTCAAGGTGAATCTCAGATCTATATCAAACACAATAGATAGTGGTACTCCATACAGACTTACCACCTCTTTGATATATATCCATGCAAGTTGATTCAATGATAAGTCCTCTAGAATTGTGATAAAGTGAGCTAATTTAGTAAGATGATCCATAATGACCCATATAGCATTGTTTCCTCTAGACGTCCTTGAAAGTCCAGTGACAAATTCCATGGTAATGTTCTCCCACTTTCATGTTGGTATGAGTAGTGGTTACATCATATGTATATTTAGAAATCTACTTCATATTTTCCCACAAAAAGTTCTATAGGAGATCTTGATATATCTTTTTGCTCCCTAGGTGAATAGATACAGTTGACCTATGTTCATCATTAAAAAACTCCTTCTTTATCTATGTATTGGATGGTACACATAACCATGACCCAAATATTACAACTCCTTCCTCACCAATATTGAACTCAAATGATTTTCCATTAATATCTTCCACCCTTTTCAGAATTTCCACATCTTTTCTTTGAGAATCTTTTATTTTCTCCATGAGGGTTGGTAGAGAAACCATTTGAAAAATGATTGGTTATATTCCCCCTTAATGATTCCCATGTCCATCCTATGAAAATATAAGAATATTGGATCCTTTTCAACTCTCACCATTGATAAAGATACAAAATTCTTTCTACTTAGATCATCTGGCACCTTAGTTTCCTTACCAGGATGGTAGTGGATTGAATAGTCATAATCCTTGATGAGATCTAACCATCTTCGCTGGAGCATATGAAGCTCCTTTTGTGTGAATATATATTTGAGACTCTTGTGATTAGTATATATTTCACATTTCTCCCCATAGAGATAATGTTTCCAGATTTTCAAAGCAAAGATCACAACTGCCAACTCCAGATCATGCATGACATAGTTTTGCTCATGGATTTTCAACTATCTTGAGGAGTAGGATATAAATTTATCATTTTAAATCAACACACGACCTAAGACCTTATTTTAAGTATCACTGTACACCAAAAATAGTTCTCCACTAGTTGGGAGTGTGGGTACTGGTGTGGTGATAAGCCTTTTTTGAGCACCTTAAAGCTTTCCTCACATTCTTGAGTCCATACAAACTACAAACCCTTCCATGTTATCTTGGTCATTGGGTTTGATAATCATGATAAGTTCTTAAACAATCTTCGATAATACCTAGCTAGACTCAGAAAGATACAGATCTCTGTTATAGATGTTGTCACAGGCCACTCTTAAATTGCCTTTATCTCGGAAGGGTCCACAAATATACCTTTGTTGGTGATAACATTCCCCAAGAATGATACTTCCTCCATCCAGAACTCACATTTACAGTACATTGCAAAAAGTTTATCCCTTCAAAAAATCATCAAAATAGTATTCAAATTCTCCTTAGGTTCCTCTTTACTCTTAGAGTATATCAGAATGTCATCGATAAAGACTACCACAAATTTTTCAAGGTAATCTCTAAAGACTCTATTCATTAAATACATGAATATTTTCAGAGCATTAGTGAGTCCGAAGGGAATCATTATAAACTCATAGTGTCCATAACTTATTCAAAATGTAGTCTTGGTAATATCTTCCTTCCTCACCTTTAATTGGTGATATACTGACCGATGGTCCACCTTAGAGAAATAACTGGCCCCACAAAACTGATCAAACAAGTCATCTATCTATGGTAGGGGATACTTGTTCTTTATAATTATTTTATCAAGATCACGATAATCAATGTAGAGTTGTGTTGATACATCCTTCTTATTGATGAATAGGATTGTTTCACCCCATGGTGAAGCACTCGGGCATATAAAATCGTTCTACAGATTCTCCTATAACTGCTTCTTTAGCTCTTCCAACTCTATGGGGCCCATTATATATGGTGTATTTGATATAGGCAGAGATCTAGTAATAAGTTCAATTGAGAACTCAACCTATTGATCAGGAGGAAGACCATGAAATTCTTCAGGGAATACATTTGTGTAATCCCTCATGATAGGAATATCTTTGAGAAGTATCATCTCTTTTGTATTAATCATTTGAGATATACATGCTTGATCATAAGGTAATAATATCCACACTTGAGATAATTATTCTAAAGGAGATTCAACTTCCTCCTTACAAATGGAAAGAATTGGAGGTTGCTTTGGGATATGAAGATTGATCTACCTTTCACAATAGTTCATGTTGGATTTGTTTAAAGATATCAAATCCGTGCCCAATATAATATCAAACTACACAAAAGGATGTATGATGAGATTTACTGGGAGGTTTAGTCAACAAATGTTAACCCGGGATGAGTTATATACTTTGGATGTAGTAATTTCCTCATTTTCTATTCTCATAGATAAATCAACCTCCAAATTTTAAGGTGGTGTTTGAATAGTTCTACTAAACTTACAAGATATGAAAGAATGTATATAACCATAATCAAATAGTATATTTTCTATTCTTGAATGAATAGATAGTGTACTTGTCACCACATCATTGTTTGACTCTACCTCAGAAGTAGTGATAGCAGAAGCACTTCCTTGTTTCCTTGGAGGTTGTTATTGATTTTCTCTGACAACCCCTGTATTAGGAAATTTTTTTCATAATGACCATGCTTCTTGCTGTTGTAACACTACACTATAGGTTGAGTATTGATCTAAACCTTCCTTTATTCTTCTACATTAGTGGGATTCTTCATATCCCTCTAGAAGTTCTTAGTAAGATTCCCCATTCTTTCACATTTGAAGAAATTCCTGATTCCCTTTAGATAGTTCCTAGGATTCTTCTTCCCATAATTTTAACACGTGGGATGTTCGATCTTCTTTCCATCATGGGATTTATTTTTTGAACTACCCATATTAGACTCCATTTTTTTCTTTTTATCTCCAGACCCACAATAATATTGAGAGTCTCTGATCTCTATTTCAACCTTGAGGGAACAAAGGACAATCTTCTCATAACAGTCAAAGTCAAAAATTGCCAAAACTTTTCATAGACTTAGCTTTAGTCTGCGAAAGAAGTGATCCACCTTGATTTCAATCTTCATGAAAATTCCATAGGCGTATCTTGAGAGCCTTGTGAATTTTTCTTCATACGCCCTGATGGACTCATCTTACTTCTGCTTATATATGAGGAACTCTCTTTCCATATTAAGATAGAGGGTACACAGAACATATTTATTAAAAAAAATTCTTTAATTCCTCCCAATCCATAGAATCAAATTTTTCCAAGGACTTCATATTCTTGATCAGTGTCCACCACTAATCATATTTCCTATAAAAATGATAGAATTATAGTACAAATTTATCTTCTTCAAAGAACTAGAGGACATAGAATATCTTTTCAATGGAGTTAATACACTGTTCCATGAGGAAGGGATTAGAAGATCCACTAAACATGGGAGGCATTTTCCACATGAAGGATTTGAAAGAAACTTTCCAATTCCTTGTAGGAGGAGGGAGTTCGACATGATTAAAGTTATTATTTATAACTTGATCCAGATGATCAAGTACTCTTATAAAGTTTTTAGCACCTTTTCCCATCATATTTGTCATATCATTAATGAAATATTTGCATTACCTATCACATTTATTATTGGAACGTGTTCTTATATTTCCCACCATTAACTATGAAAAATAATATACAATTATAGGGATTTAATACTTAGATAATAAGCATAAAGGAAACTTTGAACATAAAAGGATAAAATTTTAAAGGAGAAATATATCCTTACTTGGGATTCCCTAGGTTTAAATATAGGTTATCCTTGATCTATTTCCTAACATATATTCTTATGATATTATTTTTTTACTCTCTTAACAATGGTTCGTACTATGATTATGAATTTACCAAAGCATATCCCCCCGAGAGTGTCAAACCAGGAGTGAAGCAATTCCCATTATCATGCACCAATTCCTGTTTGAGTCTAGATAAAAGTGGTGTTTTCAGGTTTTATCCATAGATACATCTGTGCCAGATCCACATCCTCTTGTTTTTATCCAGACAGGGATTTATTTTCTTGATAAACGACTTACTCTATACTTACCAAAATTTAAAGATATTTTCTTATACTTAGTCTCATCCTTAAGGTTCTTACTAAAGTGCTCTATTACTAATCTCCAAAAATAACTAGACTATCATCTGATACCAACTATAGAGACACTATCCTTTTACACATATCATTACATGATTTTAAGAATAATATTGCATCATATCACAGGCCAAGGATCATAAAGTCTAGTGTCTTGGAAAACTAGGTATTTAAAACTTAAAACAAGGGACTAAATATAACATTTATTTATTTAGTATTCAAAGAGATACCCTAAATTCCATTATGATCATACATATTTATAGGATGACCTGGGGTAACATGAAAAAAGGGATGAGCTAAAAATCCCAGCAAGGGAATAAACATAAGAATAAATCTTTAGCACATAGGTTAGAAGGCATAGAATAATGATATAAAAATGAATGGAACATATGGAATCATAACATATAAACATGGGATTAAATAAAAAATAAATTCATAGTAATGTCGCAGAAACATAAAACATGACTTTATCATGATTCAAGGCTCATTTCACATAGAGGATCATAAGTCAAGGTTAACTACCAAGACTGTTACACATTGTGGCATGAGTCAAGGATAACCGCCAAGACCATTGCACATAAAGTCACATGAGACTCAACTTTAACCAATTAATTGGAGCACTATCTAGGTTCACCCATCATAACATGTTCATGAATATTCTTTCCACATATATAATCATACATAATCAATCATACATAAACATAAGGGTTACCCATTGTAAGAACTGGGTATCATAATCATGTCATAAAGAATAACAAATGGGACTATCATAAAAATGTACATGAAGGGAAGTAATTGATCATAAATGGAAAATAATAGGGTATAATAGGCATATATCATGAAAAGTGATGTCACTTGAATTAATAACATGTAAAATATCACTTAAGAAACTTTAAAATTAAGACATTTTAGTACGATTAAAGGAAAATATCAAAGGCATTTAAAACATAAAAGGAAACAATATTTTATATAAAACCAAAAGTGAACCAAGAAGGTTTTAATAATAAAAATAGTGGTTTTATATAAATTATAGTGGTTTAAAAACTAATTATATAGTGTACTTTCAAATGGATAAGAATTCAGAAAGTTCCCTTAAAACGAGATTGCTTATCAAGAAGAACTGAGGAGGGAATCATTTAAAAACATGTATATCCATGAAAGAGAATGGTGAATGGATCTTGATATTTTTTTTGATAATATACATAGAATTTATAATATGTACATAAAAATAATAGATAACCTTATTTGGGTAAAAATAATAATAGATAAACTTGAAAGAATAATGGAGGTTCGGGTAGAATCCCTTACCTTAAGTACGATGGTGTCCTTCCCTTGATATTAATGTCTTGGATAACAAAATTAAATTCATTAATTAATATTTCAAGAACCTATTATTTATGTAATTGATTTAGTATAACCTCATTAGGTTCATTAATGATCTTTTTGATGGGTTAAGAGGTTCAATTTCATTGTTTGTTTCATTGGTTTTCATGATTGTTTTACTTATATACATGTAAGGACAAACATGTAAGATGAGAATTGTTGTCCAGAATTGGAGTTATATGTTATTATTGATCATTAAGTAGATTAATTGGTTATAAAATTAATTTGGTTATTTGGAGTGAAGATGAATCATTATATAAAACAATAATGATAACTGTTTTGGTTAATTGGTGGTTTTTTCATCACATCAAACACATTTTCATTATAAATTAGTATCACATGGACAAAATATTACAGAACCTTAAACTAAGAATAATGAATATATTATAGTCTATTTCAACCATAAAAATGGTTTCATGACTAAAATTGAATATAGTAATAGAAATTGAAAACCTGCCATCCTTGAATGTGAGAAATTAACACATCTCAGATAATGTTTTCATTTCTAGTATAAAAAGAGGTAAAATGAGAGATGATGATGAATTATTTAATTATCATAAAAAAATTCTAGTACATGTAAGTTATTGGAATTTTCATAACATTTTTATGAAATTAGGTGAGGAAAGAAGAAGAAAAAAATAAAACTTGAAAGAAAATAAAAGAAATGAAATGAGGAATTTACCTCTTGAATATATCTTCTTTGAGAACCTCTTTAAGGGAGAAGGTTTGGTCTTTTAAAGAGACCAAGGGCTGATAGATGTGGGAGAGAAGAATAAGGAGATATTTTATCAGAATTTAGACTAGAAACAAGGATTGATATGAGTGAAGGGAAGAGGGGCTAAGGGTGTTTTTTATAGTGCTGGAGAGGATGGTTTTCTCAATATTTTATTATATTTCTCAAGATAATAAATAATATTGATTCTTGTGATAAAAATAGTAAAATGTGAATGTGATTTTTAATACAAGGTTATTACATCATCCATGACTTAATAATTAGTGTATTTAACATATAATGTATATATACAACAAATTACCGTATTTTACTATTCACTAAAAATTCAAGTATTTCAGAAAAATCTAAAAAATTAACCTCAACCATTTTTCGATGTGTAGAATTAAAAAATGAACTATATTTTATAAAAATAATTTTCTAAATTTGTGAAATTTAATTTTTAATTAAAATCATAATTTACTTGAAAATTACAAATTTTAACATTAAAACTGATTTAATAACACTTTTAAAAATTAATTAAGGTCTCTTAAAATTATCATATAATCATAAGTCATCAAAATAATTTTTTATGAATACATTTTATGAAAATAAATTTTCTTTTAAATTATTAAATTAATAATAAAGTTGTATTTAAATATATATGACTTACAAAAATACTAACACTATGATATAATTATATCATATTGTCACTTATAAGATGGATAAATTTTATTTATAATTTCATTGGTAAGATTAATTATTCACCTAGATGATTTAAAATTCACAAGGGTCATATTAATATTCATAAGGTTAACATTAATATTCATAAGGTTCAGTTAATATTCACCAAAAATTAATTTTGTCTTATAGGACTCCAAACATCTTACTCATCGCAACCACGTATGTCAGATTTTTGAAATTTAAACCACCTAAGTGACAATATTATGTTTAAATTTCAAATAGTACTTATTGGTTCATTGCGTTATGATTTGATATGATTATAATATATGACATAATTATAAGAAGGGAACTTCCATTGATTAAATTTTGGGTTGTTACATGGGAAATCTATGAACCACAAAATGTGAGTAGTAAATGATTGTCGTGCACAAAGAGGCCATCATTGGTAAGGATAAATTGAAGAATCAAGGAATAAATACAAACTCCAAAGCTAAATAAATTCAAAATTCAAAATTATTGGGAAAAATAATTTTTTAGGGACATGAAAGGTTTGAACATGAATTTAATTTATGAAGTATTGATCTGTTTCCACAACAACCTAATAAATGGGGTAAATCTGAACAAATAAATCCCTACCTCAATATTGGAACAATAACAACCCATACCTAAATCAACCCATAATTACATGAATTATAATAAGGTTTTCACTTCATTAAAATTTTGGGATATTTTAAATTTAGAGTTTTAGAGGATTAGGTAAAACATTACATAAAAAATTATCCACTTTCACGTAGTGTGCATATTTCTCAGAAAACAAGTTCTTTATAAAGACAAACTTTCTTTATTCAATGTAACTCCCATAACTAGAAATCTAACATTATTAACATTTTTACTCATCCTTAAGCCCCCTGAAAAACATTTTAAAACATAGGATGTGATAAATAAAGTTCCATAAGGGACATAAATGAAAATAAACCCATTAGTACAAACCTGAAAAATACATAAGAAAGTTTTCCTTTTTCATAGCAAAAATTTGATCTCAAATACCCATTTAAATTTCCATGAAAATAACTTAATTTATTAAGATATTTAATATAACATTTCATATGAAATAAAAATGGAAAAATAATATACATAAGGGTTTCTTGGAAAAACTAAAAACTCGTGAATACCCTTTATTAAAAAAAATACATTAAATTTTTTAAAAAGGTCTTAAAATTTCCTAAAAAAATATTTTCATTTTATTACATTTTGAAAGTAAAATATTTTATTTTAAAACCATCACAACCATATCATATTAGTAACTTGAGACATTATCCTTACATTCACATTTATAATAACCCTTAAAGTGGAATCACCTAATTGGATAATTCCAAAATCTCTTAAGAGAAACTTATCATCGGTAAAATCTCTAAATTTATCCAATACATAGGAGAGCTAAATTGGGCTCGCTCTTCATCAGAGCTATATTAGAGTCACCTTTTATTCATATAAAATTTCCAAGATGATAGCATAAAAAAACATATATATTTCACTTTAACCATAAAAATCATTTTAATTGGCATTTGATCCCATAAGTAATAACACTTTTAGTTATCTCATATAAATGAGAATAAAATTCAATTATTTTAGAAAAAACTTTTTAAAAATTAAAAATTCTAGAATATTAAGAAAAATAGTTTCTTTAAAAATAAAAATGTTAACTTATAAAGTAATTATCATAGTGAATAATTTATATGATGGTGGGAAATGGTGGTCCAACCATATATATTAACAAAACATTATTTTCACTTTTGTAACAAGTTAAAAATCACCCATATATAAAATATTAAAAATATTTCATTTTAATAATTTGTAAATAAATAAAAAATAATTGAAATTTATCTTTATCATAGTTTTAATCTTCATTAAGAACATTTATGATACATTTAAAATAACCACAACATGTAAGAAAATGATTTATTAGGAAAAATTTAAAATATGTTTTTTAAAATAAAGTTCTTTACCTTGAGTCCTGACCCATATCATCTGTATGCATACCCTCATAAGTAATAAAATTATATTAGTTTTATTCCCAATTAAGAACATTTTTCATGTTCATTCCATTATCATTATTCCCTTTATTTCATTTTTACCCTGTTTTATTTAGTTACTAAAATGTTTAATTTTATATAGGAAGTTTTGAGGATGTTCAGTTTAGAAGTCCAAAATGAAATCAGTAGGTTGAAGAAGGTCAAAGTGATTATGGTTCCATAATCTCTAGAATATTAATCATGAAAAAATTGTTATGTTAATAAATTAAAATTATTTTTAGAATTCACAATCTAAGGTGGATGAGAGGAATGAAATACATTGTATCATGGATGCGGTATTCCACACATATACATGAGTAATGTTATTAATTTTTAATAGGTGAAAAGGGTAAAAAGGTAAGTAATATATTATATTTATAGAATAATAATAATTTTATAAAAATTTTATTTATTATTTAATTTTATCTTTATAAACAACCATGTGAGGCGATGATGGAAAATGAAACACATCAATTCATTGAGGTGGCAGTCTTTACGTATGCATCGACGAAGTTTTTATTTCCCATAAGATAGAAAATAGGTATAAAAGAGTTATTCAATAAAAAAAAGAACTTTTATGTATATATAATATACTGATTTTATTAGGATACAATGGTTATAATATATTTGAAGGAGGTAAAATAATAAATAAAATGAATTAGGTATGTTAGGACTTATACCTCCTCCTCAGATATCTCCCATTAGATTATAGCTTAATCCTTTTAGGATTAGTATTTTTATGATAACTATACCTCTAATACAAGGGTATAATAGTTTGGAATGGCTTTAGATAGGTATTTTTGAGATAAGTGGCTCAAAATGTGTGAAGAAGTGAGAATATGAGGTTCCCTTTTATAAGTGAGGGGACTATCACTCTAGTAAATACTTAAAATTCTAATTAATATAAATATATTTATCAAGGAAAGTGTCCCAAATTTAGTGAAATTTTGAATCCAATATAGGTTAAGGTATAAATACACTCAACCAATCACATTTATCCAAGTTCTAGATATATTATATGACTTTTATTTTAGTTTAACCCCATGCTAACCCTTTTAACCTTTTTTGGGGTGATTTTTTTTACCTTGGTATCTATTCATTATGAAAAAAAAGAAATTGAACACAATAAAAAAAATTTAAACTCTTATTTAAAAATATTAAATCCATTTTTTAATATTTTATTTGTATAATTTTCATAAATTAATTTTAATATATGTGTGTAAAATTCAATGAAAATTAGTTTTTAGAAAAATGTTAATTTTAACCGTAAAAATGATTTTATACCAAAATAATATAATATTGATTAATATGGAATTATTTGGATTATTTTTAATAAAATGGGACTTATGTAACTTCAAAACAAAACCAAAAAAAAATTATACTTTTAAATTACATTATAATAAATGATAGTTTTGATAAAAATCCATATTTTCCACTATTCACTCAGAAAATCAATATTTTCAAAAAAATCCCAAAAATTCACCCTAAGATAATTTAGATATGCTAAATTAAAAAAATTTAATTTATTTTATCAATTTAAAAATCTAAAATTTAATAATTCATTTTTTAAATAAAACCATATATTTCATGGAAAACATTTCAGTTAAAATAATACTATTTCTTTACCGACCGAATAATCATATAAAATTATCTTATTATATATGAATCCATAAAATATATTTATGACCAATAATAATACATAAAATTGATTTATTATTAGAATAACCTAGTATTTCACATTATTCCCCCATTTATAAATTACATCCTTAAAATTCTATTGAATACTTAAACAAGTCAAGGTATTTATCTCTCATAGCCTTTTTGGTTCCCTTGTAGCTTCCTTAATTTTTTGATTCTTCCATGAAACATTAACATGATAAAGTACCTAAACTATATGATTCAAATTAAAAATTATATTTTCTTAATAAGATATATTCTCTTCTATCTATACCACTTTAGGGCTCAAAATAATAGATGCATTATATACATACTTTCTTAAAAAAGATACATGAAACACATCATGCACCTAAGATAAACTCGGAAGTAAGGATACTTTGTAAAAAGATGATCCCGCTTTCTCCAAAATTTCATAAGGTCCAATTAACCATGGTCTGAACTTCCATTTTTTTTTTACCAAAACACATTATACCTTTTTAAGGAGATATTTAGTAAGATCTCATGTTTAGGAAAGTTTAAAATTCTAAGGGAAATTGAAATTTTCATCTAGTGGACAAGAAAAATTGTAAAAAGAGATTTAGTATGGAATTAGAAGAGTTGGAACAATTGAAGGTGTTGTTTTTTGGGTGGGTTTTAAGACCCAAGAGGTTCCTCGGAAGCCCAGATGAGTTTCAGGAGCTTCAGGTTTTGAAAGATCAATTTTGAGAGAGAAAACTCTGGGTGCACAGGTAGTGCACAATTAGTACTAACCATGTGGCCAAAATATGTATCTTGTTTTGTATAGGGATATGATTAGTTTAAACCATGTGATGTGGCCTAGACAACCACACATTTTGGTATAGAGGTGTAGAAAAATATGCACAGTTAGAACATAGTTTTCTTAACCGTTCACTACAACCATATGGGATGGATGTGCTTAAGATAGTAGCACCGCAAAACGGAACATGGTTTTGTAAACTATGTGATGAAACCGTATGATATGGAGGTTCTTGGGGAAATGATCCCATGTGTTTAGCACAAGTTTTACCTAACCAGGAAGCCTAACTATGAACCTAATTAAAATGGGAAAATTACCATTTTCCCCTCTAACCCTAAATGGGTTTCACCCCATTTTCTTCCCCCATTTCTCTAGTAGCCTCTATGTAAGTTCCCTCCTCTATTATCCTCTACCCTGGGTATATCTCATTTATTCTTTGTTCAAATAAAACATCTTTAGTTTTATTGGAAGCCTAGAGGTGAATCTAAAATTCCTATTGATTCCTTTCTCTACTTTATTAATCCTTATAATTGCTATCATTGTGCGAGCTAATATGCCCTATTTTTAAGACGTTCATTTGGTTATTAATTTTCTCTTGTTTAGACTCGAATCAAAGGCCAATATTGGATGATTGGAGCCTCCTAAGAATGAGTTAGGTGGTATCATTTTCTTTCCCTTAACGTTTCTAGGTTTATAAAATGTTTTTGTTATGCCACACACTGAACTTTACATGTATTGATCCTAAAATCTGAAATACCTTAAATTAAATCTATAGACTATAACCATGATTCTCTTTACACCCTATAATTTGGCTTAAGGTTTGAAACCTCATATTAGATCACCCCTCCCGGTATGTCCTATTATTATTACTCATTGTCTATTCCATGTATCTAACCAAAAAACTATTTTGGTGTGTTTGGATAGACTCTAAAAAAGGAAAACGATCAATTTGGACTAGATGAATTACTAAATGGTGTAGACCCTTTATTTCCCCCATTTTTAAATTAATAAATGCAATTTTTAATGGAGTATAATTAATTGAATGTAATGAATTAAATGAATTGTTATATGACATGGATACTCACTTACCTTATGTTAAATCATAAGTTTATTACTTGTTGTGTAATAAACCACCCTTGGGTGTGAAGAGATTACACCTTATTAGTTGGAGAAGTTTTAAAACTAAATGAAATGTTAAATGGTTAAATACCATCCCTTGATTCTTTTTTCATTATATTGAGATGTTAAATGAACTAATCAAATTAAAAACCCCCTTGAGTTGGGTTGGATTGTATCTTGGTTGGAATGGTTAAATTTAATTAAATTGAATGTGAATAGTAAGATCATGCCTCGTCACCTCCTTATCATTTTAAATTAATGGGTTGATAGAATTAATTTAATGGATGGTAAATTGAATAATGAAATGAGTCTTGTTGATTGTAAGTTAGCATGGATATTTCTCAAGTCATATGTTTAGTTACTAAATGCAGTGCACCTACCTATTATATATTCCTTAAGTGACACTTGGGTTTATTATAAAAAATGTCTTGGGTAGGCTCATAGGTTGAACGAAATTATATACACCTTGAGCAATACTTGAGTTCCTTATATGGAATGCCTTAGACAAGCTCACAGGTTAAATGAAATTATATATACCTTGAGAAATACATGGATTAATTATAATGAATTCCTTGGATGGGATCATTGGTTGAATGGAATTATATATGCCTTGAGAGATACTTGGGTTACTTATATAGAATGCCTCAGATGGTCTCATAAGTTAAATAAAATTATATCAAGCCTTAAGAGACACTTAAGTTCCAATTCTGAATGCCTTGTAAGGGCTCATGGGTCAAATGATATTATATTATGCTTGATTTATGAATATTCAATGTCATGAACATATAAAACCTTATATTATAATCATCTTATATGGTTGCCTTTGTTTTTCTTTGGGCCCCACAAGACTAGTGTTGCACATGGGCATCTAGGTTCATAGCCACGGGTCTTATTTATACTTTACTGTTCTTATGTTTAGAGGAATCCAACTTAATTCAAAGTAGGTAGAGTTCACTACTATGAAATAGGACATTAATAACACTAGAATTTATCATAACTAGTAAAAAAACATTGATAAAGGGCGACTTTTATCAATGCTTACATTTAGTGTTTATAAAAGGTACCATTTATCAGCGCTTTATTTTTAGCACTGATAAAGCGTAACCGTTATAAATGCTTTATTTTTAGTGATGATAAAGGGCATCCTTTATCAATTCTCTTTTAGTCCTAATAAAGGTCCAAAATAAAATGAGATAATTAAACAAATAAAAAATATTAACAATTTTATTAGTTAAATAATTATTGATAGAAATGAATAAATTGAATAAATTGAATATACATATATATAAATTATAAAAATTACAAAATATTATATATTAAATATATTGATATGTAAAATAGATAAAACGAAATAACTAAACGAATAAAAATTAAAAATGAGAAAATTAAGATAAATATTATACATTTTATTAATTAAATAATTATTGATAAAAATGAATAAATTTAATATACATATATATAGATTATAAATATTAATAAATAGTATATATATTATATATATATATATATATATATATATAAAATGAATAAATTGTAATAATTAAAAAAATAATTTAATATGAATAAATTGTAATAATTAAATAAAAAAATTAAAAATGAATAAATTACATTTAAAAAAAAAATTGTTAATGAAACAATTATTAATAAAAATGAATAAGTATAATATATATATATTAACTATAAATAATAGTAAATAATATATATTAAATATAAATATAGAGAAAATGAATAAAATGTAATAATTAAAAAAATATTAATATCTTATTCACTTTTAATGTCGTTTGATTTCTCAATTTAACATATATCAAATGTAATGTGTTACATTGATTTTAAATACATATATATAATTAATATGTTTTTATATAAAACATACACACATAAATATTTGTGCAATTAATGAAATCTTATATAGAAACACATATTCCAAATATTTATATAATTTATTCAAATTTTAGTATATGTTAGAATTTCATTAAAACATGATACATTTAATATATTATCTTTTTAATCAGTCAATATTATTTATTTATTTCTAAAATTATTACAGTTAGATATTATTTTTTCATTTTTAATATTATTTATTATTTTTTTAGATTTAATCATTTTCTATTATTTATTTATAAATATATTTATTTACTATGTTTTTGTATTTTAAATATGTATTTATCTTTAATTTAATATATGTATCCATATTTTTTAATAATTTAGATTTAATTAATAAAAATTATCGATTTTTTCAATATTTTTAAAGCGTACTCATTTTTAATTATTCAATTTCAATCATTTTAAAATGCATGTATTTAAGATTATATATTCATTAATAATGTTAAAAATATATTTGTAAATAAATAATTATATATATATATATATATATTTATAAATGTATATTTACTATATTTATAAATTTATAAATTGATAATTATTATAAATAAATAAATATTATTGTTTAAAAATTATTTATATTATTACAATTATATAATTATATATATTTAAATAATTATAAAATTATAATAAATTTATTTAAACAATGAATATACTATACATATAAACTCACAGACACACACATAGAGATATATATATATATATGTTGAGGCTGAAGCCTCAATTTATTCGAGAAAAGTGGCTATATTACAAAGAAAAACAAACAATATATAATGCAGGAATGTACTCAGTGAGACTCGAACTCGAGGCCTCACCGATACCCATAGGGGTAACTACCACAGAGCTACACCCTAGGGGCTATATATATATAAATATATAAATATATAAATATATAAATATATAAATATATAAAAATATAAAAATATATAAATATAAAAATATAAAAATATAAAAATATAAAAATATAAAAATATAAAAATATAAAAATATAAAAATATAAAAATATAAAAATATAAAAATATAAAAATATAAAAATATAAATATATAAATATATAAAAATATAAAAATAAAAATATATAAATATATAAATATATAAATATATAAATATATAAATATATAAATATATAAATATATAAATATTTTTTTAAAGCATTATTTATATATTTATAAATAAATAATTATATATTTAAATAATTATAAAATTCTAATAAACATATTTAAATAATGAATATATTTATATTTATATATAATTACAATATATATATATAATTATATAAATATATATAATGATATAAATATATTTAAATAATGAATATATTTATTATATTTATAATTATATATATTTTTAAAAAATATATATAAATATATAAATATATATAATGATATAAATATATTTATAATTATAAATAATTAATCATAAATATAATTAATATATTTATAAAATTAAATATTTATAATTATAAAGAAAAACATATAATTTAAAAAAAAATGTTTAATGTAATTATAAATAAATAATTATATATTTAAATAATTATAAAATTATAATAAAAAAATAATTATATAAATATATTTACAATTTTTTTATTTATAATTATCATTATAAATCCTTTATCAGCACTAAAGTTTTAGCACTGATAAAGGTTCCTTTTATTAGTTATTTTTTAACCCTAATAAATATGTCTTTTATCAATGCTTATCAATTTAATGCTGATTAAAAGGATCTTTATCGGTGATTTTTGGCAAGCACTGATAAAAGTGTCCCTGATCTATTTAAAAGAACCCTAACCATGACTCAGAAGTCATAATTCTCAAGTTCTCACAGAACACCGGTATTGCCGGTGCTACTCCTATATGTACTCTATGATGAATCAAGGCTAGAATCCAAGACATGTTATTTTCTACTTTTCATAATTTATTTCTTGATTGGGTTCCACAGTTTTTGTTTTTGCACAGTTCTCAACCATGGAGAACCCTAAATATGATCTATCTCTGTCTCACACTTATCTATACCTAGACAACGTTACCCCTACTCTGTAAACTTATACCCACTTCATACCAGAAAACTGTGAACTACATCTCCATCCACTGTTGTAACTGATGGTGATTTTCTTGATGTTTCCATTATTATTTCTTTCTACCTTTTAGATAGTGTGAATTTTCATGGTTTGAATCTTGTTTCCTTTGTATGACATGAACATGAAGATGAATGAAGTTTAAGACAATAAGAAAAATTATGAATATATGTGGATCTTTAGAGAAAATCATCTTGATAAAATTTCATATAATGATAGGTGAATATTTTCGCCTAATTAATATTAGATGATTAGTGTCACATAGGTGATGTATTTTAATGAATAAATAAAGTTTGTTCCTATGTCATAAAATGATAGAATTTTATGGTGGTTCATGCATATTTTCTTTCATTTGATTATTTTTTGTTGTTCATACACAATTTGAATATAAATCTGAATATAATTTCACATACTGAATATATTATTAAATAATGAGATGATGATAAACCACATGTATGAATTATTTAATGTGATAAGTTAAACTTGTGTGAAATATTATAAAATTTAGTAATGCTTAGTACTATTATATTATATTTATGATTATAGTAGTTTTTACTATAAATGATTTGATAAATTTAAACCATTTAAATAAAAAACGTTTTGAAGGATTATATTGTGGTTGGTGGTATGTTGTGATGGAAAGTGAATTATATTTTGTAAATGTAATATGTTAGAATCCATAATTAAAATTTCATTTAGGTTATTTTTGAATATGAGTGGGTTTCGAGTATACACGGGACAAGCATATATTAAAAAAATAATAAATGCCAGGTTTTAATTATGTTAGATTTTAGAAAATAAGGGTTATATAGAATCTTGATCAATTATTATATGTTACATAATCTATAATAGAAATATTTATGTGATTATCATATTTTATTCTTTGATTATGGAATTTGACATTTACGATACAAGATTAGTTATAGTTTTATAAATGTATTTTATATTTTATTTTTTAGATGAAATTGTTCATAGTATATATATGTTGGTAGGATAAATATATTCTTCAAATTATTTTACTGTAATCATACTCAAATATGGTTTTAATAATCATTATATTGTAAAATAAACCATTATAAATTTATAAATAATTTTTGTAGACATTATAATTTTAGGAAATGGAAAATTTAAGTGAATTTCATTTAGCAAGTCTTAATTTTTATCTTTGTATACATTTTTTACTAATTGTTTAACTAATTTTTTTTGCTTAGTTGTCTAATAATTTTTTCTCTAGAATTATTATTTTTTAAATTATTTTATTAACTGTAATATGTAACTATTTTTTTGTGAAATTTTGTTAAATATTTCCTTATAATTTTTTTGAATAATCAATTGATATTATTTAAAATAATTTTTAATATACCTCTCAATGTATGAATACAATATTTTTCTACAATAAATACATGTCTGTATGTGATAAAAATAATTTTTATCATATATTAGAATATGATGGGTATTATGCGAGGGCTTGGTATGGTATGTTAGAATGTGAGTTACTATAGACTTATTTGTGATTCATTGAGGGCTAGGGTGAGGGTGATGTCACATTTGTGTTGTTATTTATTTTTCTTTATGTTATTCGTAAGTTAGGTTTAACTAATGTATTTTGGCACTAATTGTGTGGTTATTTACTAAGTGAACCAATTATGTTAAAACTTCCCCATATTAAAAATGCACTTCCTAAGAAAAATGGATACTTTATACCCTTTTTATGATTTGGATGCAATATGTACATGTTATGGTTATCCTGGAGGGATATTCTTGGATGATAGGGGTGTGAGGTTGAATCTCATGGTACTTGTGATGTTATTATTTCCAGAGTACGATAAATAATTTTTGATCCTCCTCTGATTCAAATGTTAACCTCTTATTAGTGAAATGATTTAAATGTCAGGTAACAACCATAATATAAACTTATGGTATGATTAGTATAATTCACTAGTATGAAATAAAGCTGGTACATTTGATTATCATGGTGTCCTGGTTAGTACGCAATGACTTGAATTACATGTGTATTTTGAGTGTTACTAATTTGACTATATACTCAAATATATGCGTTGCTGTATATTTTAGGGGATATTTTGTATTTACTTGTTTATTTTTTATACTCTAACCCTACACATGAACCTAATTGGATATATATGTATTATATTTGAGATACAGGTGAGGGAATAGTACTAGTAACAAAGATTAGAGTCGGCGAAGCTCATTGGGGACGATTTTATGTTCTCATGGTAGTGTTAGGGACCTTTTAGTATTTTGAGATGAGATTAGAAAATTTAAATTAAGATGTGTTAATTTAAAAAGTTTTAATAAGAGAACTATCAACCTCACCAGCTTCATCTCCCAAACATTTATTATTATATTTTGTTTCTTAAGACTCATCCCCCATCTCTTCTATGTTGTTTGAACTACTCTAAGCATTGGTTATCCAAAATGATCACTAGTAACCGATATTGGATTAATTTTGGTTAGAGTAGTTTAAGAATCATAGGTGGATGTCCAAAAGAAATGGGGGATGAGTATCAAGAAACAAAATACAATAATAACTATTCAGGAGATAAAACTAATGAGGATGAAATTTTTCTATAACTTTCACCTTTGGATGAATTCAGAGGGTAAAACCTACTATAATGGGGTAATTATTATTTTTTAAATTCAGTTACCCATTTCCTTGAAAATGGATGCATGCTAATCATTTGAAAAAAATTATGAAGATAGAGTTAAAGAGTTTATAAAGTTTTCAATAGACCATATATGCGACCCTTCTCAAATCATTTCTATGTGTTTACATTGTTGTTATTCAAGACAAATTAAATGTTTGACTACTCATGCAAACAATGCCTTTTTCACATGATGATGTTACCAATCCTGAGGAAGAGAAGACTGTTGATGATAAAGCGAAACAATTATTAGGGGATCAATAGTATATTAATGAAAAAACAACAACAATGATGCAAAATCATAGTGCTGAATAAAATTATCAAGGAAATAAGTTAAGGTATAAAATTTGAGGTTGGTTGGAATCAATGCGCCAAACCTATTGAACCTAATAATTCAATGTTCATTAGTTATATTGGGGTTACAACAATGATGAATGTGCTGATTGATATTGATTCATGGCACCATGTCTAACCTGTAATGAAGGAAATCATTTGGAAATATATAACAGTAATGTTACAATATACTTTATCTATTTTAATGAGAAATTATATAATGAAAAGTTGATTTAATATTTATTATTCCTTAAATATTTCATTTATTTTAGAGGATTTCTGTAAGAAAATTGCATTAATGGCCATTTAAAAAACCCATAGATTCTTTCAGACTCTTCTTACAAAGTTACATCTTAGGGATATTGAGGAGAAAGTAAAGCTCCACCCACCAGTTAGTTATGCACATATTATAAAGTAAGAATCATCGACTGATTTAATCAATTGTAGTAATGAAAAATAATTTCAGGTGCATTGAAGTCGATAATATATTATTTGAAATTATTTATTTTATTCAACTTGATTCAAAACTGTTAATTTTTGAAATAGAAAAAGATTGCTGAAAATAAATAATGTACATAAAAACCAATGCACGCCTATCAAAAAGAAATGATAGGGAACACTTCATTAGAGAATAAATTGGTATGTATTCTAAATAAATAATAAAATTTTAATTATGTGATATGAAATAACATATGTTTCTTTGTTTATATGCATATTGATGAATCAAAATATGAAGCCACTTTCATCCAACATAATGTTCTATGGATGGTGGATCATGTAAATAAAGAGGGTAAAAAAGTTGATGAAAACATAAAAATAGTATAGGAAACATGTGTTAATATAACATAATTGTAATTTATTATGATTTATTATAGTATTATATGAAAATATCTATTTATTTTCATATTTTTTATATGATTTAGACACAATAATTAATAGCAACCATACCTGAAGAAACCCTACTTTCAGTAGCTTTGAAGTGGCCAAAACAATATGGTCACGTTAGAGGATTAGGTTTTTGAGTCTCTCTTCAAACATATTTCAAGAAGATAAAACCACATGAAGATACATACAAAATGGTGAGATGATTATAGAAAAAAATAGACTCACTGCAAGATATTATTGTTCAGTTTGGTTTGGTAGACCAATTAATGAGAAATGATTAAAGAGAATCGGTGGTGGAACAAAGATCTACACATAGACCAAATGTCCCCACTAGCTTTGAGGTTAATCATCCCCCCAAAATAATTCCTTACCCGAGGTAATTAATTTTTTCATTGATATTTCTTCTTAATGTGAATAAAAAAACTTCTAATAACTTTATCTTACTAAAATTATGCAGGGTATAGTTGTATGTGATTTGTATCACTCACTACCTACACATAACCTTATTGCAACCGATACAATGTATAATTTCTCAAGAGACAAGCTAAAATATAAAGACCTTGCAAAAGATCACATGAGAGTGGGGATGGTGGTAGCTCATGAACCGACTGTTGAGTTGCCTGTTTCACTTAATAATATAGATATTACAATAACTAATGATGTTATTGGAGCTTTCATAGCATGGGAATCTAATCTTATGAAGATATATGAGGTATTTCTTATAAAAAATTCATATGAAAAACATGTAACAATTGATGATAAAAGATATAATTTGAGGTATGATATTACAGATGGATAAAGTGTTGGGAAAAAATAAGGTCAAATCAAGAAAATATAATGAATCGACCAAGAAAAAATGATATTTGGTGAGTACCTTCTCCTCACCAGTTCTAGATAGATATATATTATCATTAAAACTTCATGCAAAGACCACATTTAAAGATGAAAATATATCTTACATTCCATATAAAAAATAAATATATGGATTTTTTATGAAATATTTAATTGTTCTTATGGCTATAAATGAGATTCTCAAGTATGAATGGTTGGGCATCTCAGTTGTGGATACATACATATGATAAATTTTTATAATACGTGTATCTAAAGCGAAAGCTATTATGTTTATTTAAGTTAATAACTATTAATATTTTCTATAGGTGTTTATATTACTACTATATAAAGGTAAAATCACGTGAAACACTATTTAGATTCATTAATTTCTATATCATTTCTATAGTAGAACTTACTTTGGATAATGAAGAAATTAAGAAGAAAAAATATGAGTTACTAAAAGAGTTTGATAAAAAAACATCAAATGACAACCTCTTTTTGATGCCTACAATGTAGAAGTAAAACAATACACTCTAATAACCTATTTTTTTTTTTAATTTTTTCATTACTTATTTGTTTTTATTTTTTAGGCATCACTGTATGCTGATCGCAGTCAATCTAGATATCCCAAATATTTATTTTTGGATCCAATACATGGATATCCAATTAACAGACCTCAAATTATGTGTATTGTGAATTTTTAATACACCATAATCAATATTTTATAATTAAACTTCAAATTATATGTTTCAATCTATGTTTTAACAATAATTTTTTTATGATAGGGAGGTCACTAAATATAGGATAAATCATGGCATGATGTTGGTGTCTGAAGAGATAAAGCCTGTGAATTACTACAAATGGAAAAAAACTAGGGCATATATATAAATATTTAGTTATTAAAACATTTCAAAAAAATTTACTTATTTTGGCCAATGTTTTTATAGTGTTAAAATCAATACAATGACATAGATTGTGGATATTATGTTTTAAAATTTATAAGAGAGATCATAAAGCATGAAAATAAAAGAATCAGCCAATAAGTAATTTCCAAAGGTAATTAAAATTTCATTAAATATATTTTATAATCATTTATTTGTCTATATTTTCTCAAGACTATCTATATTTCCAACAATCGTCATACTCAATAGAAGAATTAATTTTTTTTAGAGATGAGTGGGAAGGATACATGTTGTCAGAATGTATACCAATAACAAATTTTGGTGATTACCTACTATGTTTGTGATCTATTACGAGTTATGAACTTAGAAATATATTTGGGGAGTGAAACATTTGTGTTATAGTTATTATATATTATTTTTGATCTGTTTCTCAAGGAGAAGTATAATGGAGGAAATAAATTTGTTTATAAGCACTGACCTGAAAACAATAAAATTATTGATAAATGGAATAGGTGTATGTGGAGGTGTAGGTAGAGGCAGAGTCAGAGTTAGAGACTAAGATGGAGGAGGAGGTATAGGTGGAGACTAAGGTCGAGGAGTAGATGAAGCACTGGCTTGTAAATAATAAATTTTTTTGGTAATGGAATAGAATGAGGGTTATACCAATATTGTATTTGAGAAAAATTGTTGAAAAGTGTGCCCAACCATTATAACTTAAGATAAGATCCATTATGTGGTGCTTCAGGTGGCTTATTGAAAAATGTTTTATCACCACTTGTTTAAGTGATTTTATACAGGAATTTAAGTGGAGGAAATTTTTTCAGAAACAAAAAAAAAACTTATTTTTTAAAACTAATTATCATAAGATATAATTTCTATTAGTATATTCCAAGTACTATTAAATATCACTGATGCGTGAAATAAAGACCTCACTAAGAACAAACTGAACCAAAAAAAAAAAAATATATGCAGTTTCTTTCCCATGAAATCTCTACACTACAAAGAAAGGGTCTTAGTAGTAGATCCAATAGTAACTTGAGAGTCATACAACACCAATATAATCATTAAACAGGTATATAATCCAAATTAAATGTTTGAATAAATATGTGTGTAATCAACCATCGATGCTAGAAGGTGTATGATAGAAGTATTAGAAGACAACCAATATTGAGAGATTGTGGTCATTGAGGGGGGATAATATCAAAGGAAAAATGACATAAAATGAAAAGAAACCTCCTTATAAAGAAATAACAGAAAATTAAATACCTAATTCAAATAAAATAACGAAGCACAAAAAATCCAAACAAACACGCCTTTGAAAAAGATGTTAGTAGCTTGATCCAAAACCACTATTTTTTTAAAGAAATAGAAAATTTCATCGACAAAATCATGGTTATTTAGTAAAGAGAAATTTAGTGGTTTCACTTTGGTGTGTGGTGGAATTATTTTGGCTATTAGATCATCAATTAGATTCATTATATAATATAAAAAATGCTTGTAAAATCCATAAAAGTAATATTCATTATGCATGTGAACATTCATTATGTAAAATGATACATGTTCACAAGATCATTAATAAAAAACTCATCATCATTATCAATAAAAAATACATGATAATAAGGATATTATCATTTTTATGAACAAATAATTATGATGTTATGTCAGATTTTATCATCACCTAGAAAATGCATTTAGATTGTTTTGAAATTGACATTAATTTTAGTAAAAAGATAATTGACATAATCAAAACTAAGAAAATGCATTCTTCTTGTTTTGGTACTTTAGGAAAACAATCCATAATTGGTTTTTGATATGTAGGAATCATCCGAACCTCAATCCAACACACAATTTTCCAGTTATGACTCAAAGTCTCTATTATTAGTTTAAAGTTGACATTTTAATACAAAAAAGGTGCCACTCACTACAAAATAGGTAAAATCACTCAAATTTTATTGATAATTTAGGAAAATGATTAATAATTAATTTTTGACATGTATGAATCATTATCACATCAAACCTACACATGATGTGACCTATATGACTCAAAGTGCATGTTTCTAATTTTAAATGACATTTTAGTAAAAAACACAAGTGGCATACTCAAAACCAAGGAAACACATTCAGATTATATTTATACTTTATTAAAATTATCAATACATAATTTAGTACGTGTTGGAATTAGATTCACCTCAATCTGATGCATAATGGGATCGGTATGACTCCAAGTGAATCTTTTTATTCAAAATTGACATTAATTTTAGCAAAAAAGACAAATGAAAAACTCAAAATTAAGTAAAAAAATTCATATTATTTTGGATCTTTAGTATAATGATATATAAGTCACCTTTTAATTTTAGGAATCAACCTCACTACAATTTGATACACGATGTGACCGATATGAGTCAAAGTATCCGCTATCAGTTTAAAATTGAAATTTTAATACAAAAAAGAGACACTCACTAAAAATTAAGAAAACATGCTTGGATTTTATTGATAATTTTTAAAAATGATTCATAATTCATTTTTTATGTGTTATAATCAATCTCACATCAAACCCACACACGATATGACCTATATGACTTAAAGAGGTGTTTCTAGTTTAAAATTACATTTTACTAAAAAAACAAGTGGCATACTCAAAACCAAGGAAATGCATTTGTATTGTTTTGATACTTTAGGAAACTGATAAATAAGTCATTTTTCACTATTTAGAAATCATTCGAACCTAAATCTGATGCACGGTGAGACCGGTATGACTCAAAGTGTGTCTTTTTATTCAAAATTGACATTAATTTTTGTAAAAAAGATAACTAAACTGATCAAAAGCATTTGGATTGTTTTGTTACATTAGTAAAATGATCCATAATTTATTCTTTACATGTAGTAATTAGATAAACCTAAATATCATACACGATTTTCTCAGTATGCCTCAAAGTGTCCATTATTAGTTTAAAATTGACATTTTAATACAAAAAGTGTCACTCATTGAAAATTGAGAAAACACCCTTGGATTGTCTTGATAATTTATAAAAAAGATGAAAAAATTATCTATAATGTGCAGTAATAAGTCTTATGTAAAATCCAAACATGATACGATCTATATGACTCAAAGTGTGTGTTTCCAGTTTAAAATGACATTTCAGTAAAAAACACAAGTGGCATACTCAAAACCAAGGAAAAAGATTCATATTGTTTTGATACTTTATTGAAACAATCCATAGGTAATTTGGGACATGTAGGAATCATCCTCGCCTCAATAGGATGCATGGTGTGACTAGTATGACAACAAGTGCATCTCTTTATTTCCAATTGACATTAATTTTAGTAAAAAAGGCAACTGACATACTCATAACTAAGAAAACGCATTCAGATTATTTTTCTATTTTAGAAAAATGATTGATAAGTCAATTTTGATGTGTAGGAATCATTATCACCTCAATTAAATACATGATATGCCCGACATAACTCAAATTTTTAGTTATCATTTTAAAATTGACATTTTAATACAAAAAAGTGTCACTCACTAAAAATGAAGAAAAATTTCATAGATTGTCATTATAATTTAAGAAAATGATTCATATTTTATTTTTGACATATATAAATTAGTATCATTTCAAACCCACACACGATGCAACCTGTATGACTCAAAGTGAGTGTTTCTTGTTTAAAATGAAATTTTCGTAAAAAACACAAGTGGTGTACACAAAAATGAGGAAATTCTTTCATATTTTTTTATACTTTAGGAAAACAATACATAAGTCATTTTGGACTTGTATTAACTAGATAAACTTCAATATGATAAAAGGTGTGACCGGTACGACTCAAAGTGCATCATTTTATTCAAAATTGACATTAATTTTTGTAAAAATTACAACTAGCATACTCAAAACCGAGAAAAACCATTATTATTATATTGGTAGTTTTTTAAAATTATTCATAAGTTATTTTTTATGTGTAGGAATCAGTCGTACCTGAATCCAATACACAATGTTATCAGTATGACTCAAAGTGTCTGTTATGAGTTTAGAATTGACATTTTAATATAAAAAATGGAAATCACTGAAAACCTAGAAAACATGTTTGGATTGTCTTCATGAATTATTAAAATGATTCATAATTCATTTTTTTGTTGTAGGAATTAGTCTCACATTAAACCCACACATGATTGGACCTGTATGACTCAAAGTGTGTGATTCCAATTTAAAATTTCATTTTAGTAAAGAACAAAAGTGGCATACTTAAAACTGAGGAAATGTATTTGAATTATTTTGATAATTTATAAAAATGATCCATAATTCATTTGGGATATTTAGGAATCATCCACACCTCAATTAGATGCATGGTGTGACCGATATGACTCAAAGTGTTTATTTTCAATATATAAGTGTCATTTTAGTTAAAAACGTGCATTTCATCACCAAAACTAAGAAAAAGAGCCTAGATTGTGTTCTCATAATTTTATTTTCAATTAATTAATTAATTTAATTATCATTTTAATCTTATAAATGTTTAATTAATTTTCATAGAGATAGTTCTTGAAGTGAATAATAAATGGCATGTGACGTGCAAAAATCATCCGGAACATAATTTGATACACAACGTTCCTGGAATGAATAAAAGTTTATTTTAAAATTAACACTTTCTTTTTAATTTATTTATTTATATTATTACTAATAGAAGAATTATTTTCTTATATAGGTGCGTTCTTTTTATCGAGCATGGATGGGTTGTTATTTTATATAGGTGCGTTCTTTTTCTCTATAATCGTTTTTTTCTTTTATTTTTGTTGGAAATTTTATTTCATTTAAATTATGTATTTGTATCTAATTTTTCTAATTTATGGTATTGTTTCTAGTGCTGCAATGTGATATTACTACACACTACAATATTCTATATTTCTAGTGATAAAGTGTGTTGTAAATCACACTACAATATTCCCCTCTACCAGGGCTTTTAAAAGCATTGATAAAGGACTCTTTTATCTGTGCATTTAGTAGAATTGATAAAGGGTCCCTTTAACAACACTAAATAAATGGGCTGATAAATAGTATCTTTTATCAACACTTTTCTAGTGCTGATAAAATCCTAGGCCTTTTAACCATTCTGTGGCAGTCAACACTTTTTTAGCTTTGATAAAGAACTCTTTTATTACTGTTAAATGCCTCTTTTTTAGTAGTGGTTGAAAAATTATCCCATGAGTAACCTAAGCATGAAATGGTTTATATTTATTTTTGTGATGACCCAAATCGTCACGAGTTTTGAAATCAAGGGAAATTTGAATATTTTTGTTTTTGAGAGTGTCCAGGGATAAAATGTTAATTTCACCTATAAGATGATATCAGAATATTTTTCCTGAACACATCATTAGTCCCAAAATAGGGTGTTTACCCTAGGACTATATTTTGGTGGAAATATTTTGTTGGCGCCAAAATTTGTCCCTAGGGAAAAAAACCCCACAAAAATTCCAAGGAAGCCTTCCTCGCATAACAGCCTCATGAAGCCTTTCTAGCTCTGCGATCAGCACAAAGTTGTGGGGAAAGCCTCCTCTACAACCACTATGGAGTAGCTGATAGAGGAATCTGAGACTATGACACACTTAAGAGAGAGCTTTGTACTATCATGGGGCAGATGATGGAGAACTCCGTGACTACAACATAGTGGAGAGAGCCCTCTACGAGCACCGCAAAGTGGATGATGGAGAGCTCTGCGAGTCTGAGGATCTGGAGGGATCTACCTTCGATCTCGAGGTCTAATTCCTTCACAAACCGACCTCTAAGCCTCGTGCCACCTCTTTCCTATAAATACCAGGCTTCCCAAAGACCCAAACGACGGATACCCTGACCTTTCTCCTTCTCATCTCTCAAATCACGAAGCACCCTCTACACTGTCAAGCAATAAGAAGATGAGCTCTTCAAGGAATTTGAGAATTAATAAATACATTTACCTTGGCTCATATACAACCCCTCTTCAAGAAGGTGTTCCCTTTGTGAATACTATGGGCCATAATGAAGGAAGGAGATCCCTATGGGAACTTAGGTATTCTCAAAGAACTCATGCTTCACAAAGTACCTTCTATGCACATGTAAACCCCATGCTAAGGTAAGATCACTATGATTCACGAAGTACATTACTTCGTAACACCGTACTTTACAAGGCCACCATGCTCAGCAAATTCCTACTTTAAGAAAGCACTTTCACTTTGCGAAGAACTCTTTATACACATGTATATTCCACGCCAGGGCTAAACCACTCCACTTCAAGAAGCAAACCCCTTCACGGAGTCTCTCCAATTTTTGGAGAATCAGTGCTTCACAAGGTCTCTTCTTATGAACCCATTTGATTCACAACCCCTTCTCCTATACGACCCTCCAAGTTTGTACAAAGTGATTTCAAGGTCCCTTGGGAGGTGATTCAGGTCATGTTTCTTTTTCTCATGACTTTTCTGATAGGCATGCTAATGTTTATTTCTTCTTTGCATATCCACACTAATTTGAGACCCTCAATGGATCACTCCACAACCCCATCTCCACACAGAATTTCTGATTCCTTCCCTTAACTAAGGGTTATAGAGTGTCAGTTATGTAAGTTTTATGGGTGTGGAGAGAATCCTCATTATTCGAGTTGCAGGATGTTAAACTTCCAAGCATCATTGTCCTCAGCACATGATGTTAAAATATAGACTTTCCTAATGTGATATACATGGGGTGCCCCGCCTCAGACATTTTCCACACCCACTAGTCTCCACAGGAGTGAGATATTCCTAAAATGGAATGAGATCCTCCTTGCATAGAATGAAATCTATCTATGGGGGAGGGAAACCATCCTTGTGTAAGGCCCCGAACTTTCTTATAGGAGGTATCACCCTTTCTCCACCACTCTTCTTCCATGTGCAAAGACCAGAGGAGAGATGGGAAAATGGGACTCAATATCCCATCCCTCACTATTTGGGATTTTTCACCATTGGTCCTCCATCCTGAAGTAAGTCCCAATATTCATCTCCCCAGTCCACTAACCATGCATAATCCCCACTCTAATTCTCACAGATGCAACTTTCGTGATGTGATCTTCAGGTCTTTTTTACCTCTTGTTTCTCACACCAAGTATGAATCACGTGGGTTTAGAGTAATCATCGACCATGACACACTTTTTGGGCTGCCTTAATATGTAAGCCCCATCCCTCACCACCAAACTACATGTAATTTTATCCTTTCCCTTTCTGATTAAGGTACATAGGAAGTATGCTTGAGGTTCAAGCCCATCATCCATTGGTCCCAACCACTCCATGTCAGTTCACCCTCGTCCTGTATGACGTTAAACTATATACCCATTTTCATCCCACATGATGTTAAACTATATTATTATGAACTACATGGGTTTTGATCCCTATATCCTAGTCATGGTACGTAAGAAGCCTCCCTGAGGTTGAACCCCAAATACTGGTAGACCTATTTGAACTATGTGGGTTTTGATCCCTATATCCTAGACATGGTACATAGGAAGCCTCCTTGAGGTTCAAACCCAAAACACTGGTAAACTTTGACATCCAATTTTTTAGTACCCACATACTTGGTCCATCTCTTAGTAGTGTTATACCAACTCCTAGGCTGATAAACATGTGTAATACCCACACTCAATTCACACTCCTTCAACCAAGAGTGTCCCTCTTATGATGGGATACTAACCACACTAACCCCCAACATGTCATCGGGTTGCTGTCCTTTATGTACACCTGATTCTATGCCCCATTATGAACTATGTAGAATTTTATTCCCTGTCATGGGGATACATAGGAAGCATCCCTGAGGTTCAATACCATCACTCATGTCTCATCCTAGTCTCTCCCTTGAGCCTTTTTGTTTCGGGAAGGTCATGCCCCAACCTGGAGGTTCTAATTCCTCCAGGTCCCATCCATGCACCCATTCTCATAGACCACATCCTCAGGTGTCCCATCACCCCACAAAACTATATGGAATTTTCTTCCCTATCATAGGGATACGTAGAAAGCCTCTCTGAGGTTAAATCCCAACATCACTGTCATCTTCATGTCGGTTCCATCCCATTCCTCCCATCCACTTCGTTCAACCATCCATCATCCATCCTAATTACTACCCGGGCTACCATATCCTAGTGGGATCATGCCATTTCATTGGGAATATAACCATACATAATCCCCACACAATTCATAACCATCCAACCAAGAGTGTCCCTCTTGTGATGGAATGGTATCCATGATCCCTTTCATCTATACAAGGTATATAGAAAACCTCCCCGAGGTTCAATCCTAGCCAGTGGTAATCCTTGTCATCCCCCTTTCTATGGTTCAATTTCCCTAATTCACCCTTATTGGTGTCCATATCAGCCTTCACAGTGTGATATCTTCCCTCTATGGGACACACCACCTTCGATCCATCCTCATTGGGCGTTTTGATCCATCCATCTGGTAAACCTTCCAAGTGCTTCCTCCTAGGGATGTACCAATCTGATCCATCTCTATGGGGTGTTCTGATCACTCTCATTCCATCTCCACAAGATGTTATACTCAAATCTTACCTCGTGTTCAACATGAGATGCCTGAGGAAAACCTCAGAAGACACACCTTTGGTGTAACCATCTTCGATAGATGTTAAACTCATGGAATACCCTATGTTAAACATAGGAAGCTGGGGAAAAACTCATAGTCATACCTATGGAATATAATTCCTTGCACTTGATGTGGGATGCCTCGAGCTTCCGTGCCCTCGAGAAGCCCTATCATAAGGGGAAGAAACCTAGGCACATTAGTGTTTCAGCATCCATACATGCCAGTGATGTCCAATGTGACTACTACCCTGATTGAAGGTTTATTCCCTAAATTGACCTCTTGGAATGTCTTGACAGAAGTAGTTTAATTAACTGGAATCCATGAAGATATGGAATTGGGGAAGGGTTTCTTGAACAACATCATATTATTTAAGGGAGACCTGAACTAGGTGAAGAATTCTGAGGAGGAATCCATAAAAGGAGAGGCCAGCATCCCATCATCCTGTTTCGATAAAGAAGCAAACATCCTTGAATAAGTGATGGATGTTGACCGCCTTTGGAAAGAGGTAATTTGGGGAAACAACCAGTGCATCGTATCATGATGACGCGTGCTTAAAGAAAGAGTCAGAAACATAAATGGTGAACCCGATGTGAATAATATCCTCAATGCAAATATTAGTATCATTCAAGGCATCAGTAGATATGCGTGTCACCAGATCCATCTATCTGATGCCAGGTACCACCATGAAAATAGTAGGCCTAGTGTGAAACTCACCAGAGATTGGGGCAATTGAATGTTGGGAATCTCGATCTGTGATGTTGTCGGCATGGATCTTTCTTACCAATCATGGGAGACAAAATGACACTGGGGTACTTGACTTCGCTATCCTAATTTCAGTGCTAATGTTCTAATCTTCCTACTTTATAGGACCCAAGATGATATGTCAGTAAACTGATCACCACCCACCCACCAACGGAGGGGCCAGGGAAAAACCAATGCAGTGATCCTGCATGGATCCATCTCATCTGCAGCGACAACCACATCGATGGATACTGGGTACCCACACCCTGCCTCACCATCGGAACTCGTTCAGAGGAGGGTCATCAAAAACCTCGTCTGACGGTATAAGGAAGAAGGGATTATCCCAACTCAAAACATGTCCTGTTAGGACCTAGAAGATTTTGTGCCTTGCAATCACCGCCCCCACCCCAAGGTCTGTGCAGGGAGCCACTTATCCCCACTCTAACCTATAATCATTTCCAGAGTCTCTCTCCAAAACTCTTTGACGATTCGCTCCCTTATGCTAATGAGGTAAGGGAAGTCCGGGCCATCCCGACTATGATCCTGTCCTAGGGGATGCCAAGGAGGGCTCCCACCTGGCCATGTCAGCACCACCACTCAGTCTCACAAGTTAAGGAGCATGTGAGTTACACACCTGTACCACCATACCCAGTTCAGTAAACTCGACGCCAATGCCGGTTGCAAGATGAGGAGGATGATTTCTAGGGGAATCATCATCAATGACTATAGTGTCCTGTTCCACCACCAACACATACTATCCATTCCCCATTTATATTAGATAGATGCACTTATACATGAAACCCGGATCGAGGCCCCAACCGCCCCACAGGTAGGTTGGGACAACTCTCTTGGTCACCGACACAAGTAGTGCTCGTCGTGGGCTGACCCGCGGTAACGACATACAGCATGGAGGTCCTCCCCATTCCACCATCAACGAGAGTGAAGGTCCTCCCCACTCCCAAGCTTGGAATGGAGGCCCTCCCCATGCCACCATCAGTCTAGGAGAAGGCCCTCCTCGCCACACTGACATCCAGCACGGTGGTTTCTTTCACACCAGAGATTCCATGTATAGAGTTGTTCCTCAGGTCATAGGTCACCAACATGAATATCCCCCTCACCCGGCCACCAATCATCCTGGGGGTCTCCCCCATGTTCTTACCGCAGCCAAATAAGGTCCTCCTCATCCTGAAAATTAGAGAATAAGGGGTCTGCCCCACTTCATTAGCACCCAACGTGGATGTATTATCCGTGTGTAGTTTGACCGATATGAAGGCCCCCCTCATACAATTACCACTAATGGGAACAAAAATTAAATTAATTCTCATGATAACACTAGATATAACAAAGGTCCCACACGCTCCAAAACTTCCTGCAGAGGTCCCCCCATGCTCCAACTAGTAGATATAGAGGCCCTCCCCATATTATTTTTGACATTTTTTCCGGTGCTCCTCGCACCCTGACTCACCCAGGAAGAAGTCCTATCCACCCCAGTATCAGTTCTTCCAAAGGTACTCCTCGTATTAAAAACCTACCCTATCCTGAATAACCATCATAGGGAAGGAGGGTGGGTTTTCACCACCAAAGGAAGAATACTGAGAAGTTTCAGACCGTGATTAAACCCTTCTTCTTCTTAGACTCTAAGGAGGAGTACGATTCGATGGTGGAACCCTCACCCTAATTCTCTGTGTCTAGGTCCGGGGTAGGAAAAATATGTATAAGGCTCATCCTTCTAGAATGTTAGGTCCACTTGATCCTTAACTCCCTCCAAAGATGCATCCAGGAGGAATAAGATTTGTCCTCTTTTCAGGTCCTGGCTATGAAATCCTCCCTATCGTCAACATGATCATTCTCTACCTCAACCATAGATCACAGAGAGATGTTCTAGGGACCAATAGAGGATAAGAAACAACATGAACCATCATCAGTTACCGTATCCCCTATATACGAAGTTTTAGTTTCTAGTCCATCTTATCGGGATGTGGTGGCTTAATCATTGCATTCTTTAGAAGACAACCCAATATGTGGAGGCTTGTCAGATCACATGCCATATTCTACACTAGCCAGTTTACCATCAAAATAGTCCATTTCAGTTCTATTACCAGTCCCTCAACCTCCCCCAATCGATGAATGGGGAAACCAAGGGCCAGATCCTATGTCTAAGCCAAGGAGCTTGTGAGACATCCTTATAGCGGACCAGTTCCCAGAGATGTTCCATCTCATTGCAACAACATGTTTTAGTATTCTGAAATATCTTACCCAGGAGGAGGTCATGTGATTATACCAAAATATCTGGGAAACAAACTTCCATCTCTATCATCGATGGATAGATTACCCCAAGAGCCAGGAACACTTTGAAGATATTGTCTAGCAATGCTGCATGGTTAACTTGTCTGTGCTCCCAGTGGTTCTGTGCCCTAAGTCGCCCGGTCTCCATCAGATCCTCTAATAACGATGTATCCATAGATTTATAGTGATTTGTAGAATTATTAATGAGGCTTCCCCCCACATCTATATTTGTGGTTGGAGGTAGTATGATTCCCTTCATTTCAGTGCTATCTAACACCAACCTGACTTGCCAGGTGATATTGAGGATATGCCTTCTGGTACAGTCCTAGTTAACATGGATGACCTATCAGAGGAAAAGTCCATGTTATAGCTCCTAGAAGAGAACTTACCCCCCAGGGTGGTGAAACAATTATTAGATCCTTTGTGCATGGTTACTCACCAGCAAAGAAATTTATTGGTCCTTCATCTACCTTTTGAGTCATTTTCCCTCAGTCGGAACCCCAATAAGGGTAAAGAGAATGTTGGGACCGTCAAACCATATGATGTTTATGGCTTAGTAAAAAATACAAAGGATGACCCCAAAAAGGCTGCGTTGCTTCAAAAACTTGCAGAACATAGAAAGATGGTCAATGACCTTCTCGCTGAATGTGTTGCAGAAAAATGACCAGACTACGGTAATCCTCAACCGGGGCAGCAGGGGCAGGTGCCGCCTCCCCTGGTCAAGTTGTCTCTAGGTTACCTTGACCATCCTTCCCATATAAATAGGGTAGATTCTAGAGTTTATTACAAGATGGAGCGATATTCACCCCCAAATCCACCCAAGTTGCACGATAACCCTCCTCGGGACCCAGCTTAGTTTCCCCCAACCACTCCGTAGTTCATTCCCTCAATAGTTCCACAAGTCATCCCACCAGCTGCTCCACGAGCCACTGGGACCGCTTATCATGTTGAAGAACCTACCAACACACTGGTGGTCAGATATCCTCATCAAGATAGTAATTCCCACCAAGAGGATCCAATGTCCACTCTCATTGCCCACCCCGAGGCCCTATAAACTTGACAGGTAGAAATACCGCCTGATGGAAAGTCATATCTGGCATGGTTGGATGATATTCTATCCCCCTAGGTTTCATAAATCCTAGATTATCCCCCTTTAATGGGATGGGTGACCCACTGTAGCATTTGGATCACTTTATTTCAAGGTGTGTATCCATGTTGGGAACTCCAGTGTAGCGGGAGGTCACCAATCTCTGGTGTTTCATACTGATGATAGAAGGGACTACATTTTTTGGTACTGTCAGCTACCCATCGAGTCAGTAGCTAGTTGGGAGGATATTCATAGGTAGTTTATTTACCAATTCAATTCCAATACCGGGAAGACGAGTATTCTTGACCTCTTCAAGTGCAAGTAAAGGCCTGACGAGCACTTCGCAGACTTTGTCTCAAGGTGGAAGGGCCTCACCTATTCCCTTGATATGCTGCTGACTTAGGAAAAACTGCTAACAATGTGTGCGTGGAATTTTAAAACTGAATTGGTCCCATATCTAATAACCCATAACTACCTAGGGGGTTTCAAGATTTCTTTGACAAAGCCCATCATCTAGAGGAATCCTTAAAACAAGCCAAGCAGGCATATCCATTTCCCCATAGTTCTCATGAGAAGAGATGCTAAGGCCGAGCCCCACTACAATAGAAAAAATTGAGGCCCTCAAGTAGCTGGAGTTATTACCAGTGTAACCACCATCACAACCTCATCGAGGCCCACAACCTCAGGTGTATCCTCCATCCCAGCAGTGCCCACTTTATAATTGGTAGGTGCCCCCCGCGTAACATGCCACTACCACCTAGGCGATATAATCCGGTTCCACCTCTTTGATAGAATCCTACAGGCCCTTGTAAGGGCCAGTCTTTGAGACCCACTTCCCAAATAGAAGTAATTGTACCTACTCATTTAATGAGTTTCAGGTCTGAGGTTATTTCCAAAGTGCCTTGGACCAGATAATCCTGTGGTTGTCGGAATGCAGGAGGCCTGAAGAGGCAGATCTCACTGATCACCCCAATTACTGCCCCCATCATATGATCCTTGGTCACAAACTCAAGTAGTGTTTTTTGTTTAAATAATGGCTCCAAGACTAGGTCAATAACAACATATTCATGTTAGGTCCAACCCCGACCTAGGTGGAATGTGTGTTCATAAATCCTAATAGTGACAGTGGCAGCGAAGGTGAGTAGTAGCAGGTTCCTAACTACGGGTCCCAAAAACACGATGACCAGATGGCCCACAAGATATTTTCCCATGCCCATGGTATTATCCATGAATTTTTGAACTAACTCGAGCCTTCATAAGTTTCCACATTACATGTAGCCACTACTCAGTCTTCCTCTTCCCAAAATGGCAAGCATTAGCGACGTAAGGGAAAACAAAGTCCCCCACCGATGTCATTTTCATCTCATACTCTTGGTGATTTACTACCCCTGTAGATATTAATTACCCTCATAATCCCCCCAACTATGGAGGATTATCCAAGAAGTGATAAATGGCATGCTTTGGTTAATACCGTGGAGTTGGTAAACCCCTACATGGTTCCTGACGATGAAGAGCGCCAGACAGATCTTCCCAATGTTCCCAGTAGATGCTAGTATTGATAGAGCTGTGGTTATGTGAGTTTCTGGAATTCATTGGTTAGTGCTTCCATTTAATCTGTGCATGCCACTGAGATGAGACAGCAGACCCAATGCAGAGCTCAGTAAGTGCAACCTTCTCATCTCGTTTCGTCAGATCTATCCCCAATGCTATTTGTGCTAATTGATCAGGAGGAGACACCATGATCATGATATGATCAGCCACATTCTATTTTGGATCAGAATCAGTCATATGGACCTCATCTAGCAGTCACTCCATGCATTTCAACTAGTGAGCAGTGGGATATTCCTATCACTAGTCGGCCACTGGTTCAACCAAAAGGGAACATCATAACTCCTGCTACAGAGCGAACTCTTATCAGTAGAAGTTCATACCTATCATAGAAGTATGATATTATCAAGCATCTTTCCAGAATTCCTATGAAGATCTCTATCCTCAGGGATCTTTTCCTATCATCAGATATGCATGAATCCCTTGCATAGGCTTTAAGAGGCCCCCTACAGTTTGAGATGAAGGTAGCAGCTGTAGAGGTCTTCCATACAGAGGAAATCGAGCATGAATAATGTCAGTCTATTATCTATTTATATAGAGAAGATGAAGGCTCACGTATACAAGGGAAAATCCTCCCACTGTACATCACTGAATATTTCAATAGTGTAGAGGTTCACCATTGTATTTTCGATACAGGATCTAGGATCAACCTTATCCCGATCCAGACACTCCAATAGATGGGGCTATCCAAGGATGATCTCAGTCCCTATGACCTGAAAATTCAAGGTTATGACAGGATGGAATAGACACTAGTTGGAAAGATCTACTTGAAGACCTAGTTTGGTAGCCTATTTTCTAGCACCAAGTTCATTGTTGTCTCATAAGACACCACCTATAATGTGTTGATGGGTAGGCCATGGCTCCACCTATACGTGGTGGTCCCTTCTTCATATCACCAATGCCTTATGTAATCCTTCAATGGTCAGGTAGGAATACTGCTAGGTGATGCATCTCCCTTCTCCTCTTGTGATTCCCACTACTTAGATGCTGACTATTACAAGAAAAAAGAAAAGAAGATTTAGGCTAACAAGGTTAAACACACTACAGCTGTGACCGACATGTGGACAAACCTAGATAATACCTACATTTTCCCGATCCACCGATTGGAGGTCACAACCCCAGACTTGGGAAAATGTTTTTTTGCCTCAAGAATGAAGGGGAAGAGCATTCCCAAGTATAAGGAATTCCGAAATATCAACTTGTAATCCTATAAAAATCAGGCTTGGGTGATCCCAGAGCTCCCTACTCCCATAAGGTATCGGGATGTCCGCCCCATGGCAATGAAAATACATCATACTTGATTGTTTTTCAGGTCTGGGATGAATTGGATCAATAAGATGTTCCACTATTTATTTTATAACATCTAACATAGCCCCTTGGGTCAAAGGCCATATGGAATCGGGTTGACAGATTTGGTCACCATGGTTTTATTAGAGCAGGAGTCCCCTGATGAGGTGTCCACCGCCGCCCAGGTTGGCGCCAATGTCCCATTAGGGTTTGTCGACTCATAATAATTACCTTATACTGATGATCCCTTTCTTGTGGATGAAGAATAGGATTTGGAGGATGCTCCTCCCACATTCTAAGAGGGTGTCTCCACCACGGTTGATGAATTGGTATAGGTAAACCTCGTTGACGAGATGGATCTAAAACCAACACTGATCAGTGCCGCTATACCTATAGAAGAGCAACAATGATACAAGGATTTACTAAAGTAGCATCATGATGTATTAACTTATAGTTATGACGAGATGTCAGGGTTAGATCCTCTAGTCACCATCCACCATCTTGGTTTTCCAACAAATCATCGCGGGTTCAAACAACCTCTCGAAAAAATGCACCCTTTTCACAATGCCATGGTCAAGGATGAGGTTGATAAGATCATCAAATAGAAATTCATCAAGGAGGTCTAGTACCCTAGATGGTTAGATAATATTGTGCCCATCAGGAAGAATAATAGACAGATCAGAGTCTACATCGACTTCTAGGATATCAACCGCCACTGTCTGAAGGATGATTTTCCCCTTCTAACAACATAACTATTGATTGATGCTACCGTTGGATTCTAGGATCTCTCCTTCATGGATGGTTATTCTAGATATAATCAAATCCTAATGTCCCCATAGAATGAAGATTCTACCACCTATAGGGTACCACAAGAAACTTTCTGCTACCAGGAAATGCCCTTCGATTTAAATAATGTAGGTTCCACCTTTCAGTGTGCCATGAATCACATATTCAAGACAATTCTAGGAGAATTGGTGGAATGATATGTGAACAATATGGTGGTAAAATCTCTCCAGTGTTATGAACAGCTCAAAGATCTTGAGAAAGTTTTTGGATTCCTTCAATTTCTCCATCTAAAGATGAACCACAAGAAGTGTGCCTTCAGGATCACCTCCGGAAAGTTTCTCGCCTTTATTGATAGATATAGAGTCATTGATATCGATCTGGAGAAGTCCAAGGCCATTAGTCAGATGTCTCCTCTAATAAAAATTTGGGAGCTCTGAGGATTTCAAGGTCACTTAGCCTACATACTATGGTTCATCGCAAATATGGCTGGCAAGTGTAATCCCTTTTACTGGCTCAGGAAGAAAGGTCCTGATTATTAGCGGGATAAGGAATGTTAGACTAATTTTGAGGAAATAAATCAGTACTTTCTACGGCCTCCGGTTTTGATTCCACCCATTTTTGGAAAGCCACTGATATTTTATGTGACCACTCTGAAACAATCTCTTGGTGCCCTTACTACCCAGAAGAATAATGAGGGAACAAAGAATAGTTTATACTATCTCAAATGCATGGTCCTTGATACGGAGACCAGATACTCATCTATCGAGAAGAGTTGCCTAGCGCTAGTATTCACAATGTATAAATTGTGACATTACTTACAACACCATGAGATAAAGTTGGTGTCCCAAGTGGATCCACTGAAGTTCATTGTAAACCACCCCATGTTGACAGAACATCCAGCTTAGTGGATAGTGATCCTTCAACTGTTCGACATCAAGTTTGTACCTCATAAGGCTATCAAGGGGAAAGCATTGGTAGACTTCATATCTTACCATCCAGATCCCACAGAGCAGTCTATGGATCTCAATTTTCCATATGAGGCAATCCTCTCAGTAGATCAATCCATTCTATATTGGAAAATGCACTTTGATGGTGCTTCCCAAATCCCTACTGGTAAAAAACTAAATGATCCCATAATCAACAAAGTGGGCCTAGGTATCATCTTCATCACGTCGATATAACATGTCCTACTATATTCATTACTATTGTCAGAGGGTTGTACTGACAATGAGGTAGAGTACCAGGCTCTCATCACTGGTCTGAAGATGCCCCTCGAGATTGATGTTCCCCACTTACATGTGAAAGGGGAATCTGAACTAGTCATCAAGCATATCAACGATGACTACATCTTCAGAAAGCCAGAGCTCATACTACTATTAGAACCTACCCACTATCTGATGTCCTAGTTCCCTTCTCATCCATAAGTTACTCATGTCCCCCGATCGAAGAATGTTCGAGTTGACGCCTTGGCCAGCCTGGAGGCATCTCTTGCTGAGCCTAACCAGGATGACTTGATTATCCATGTAGCCCATCGAAGAGTAATCACTCTTGTCACTCCAGATGATGATGATAGCCCTATTTTAATCCACCTTATAGCTGGTTCCTCCAAAAAGGGACCCCAAGGCCCCCTACTGCTGTATTGGAAGTGACCCCAGATTGGAGGACCCCCTTTATTGAGTATCTCTGACATGGTAATCTCCCGGAAGATCGAGCCGAACATGAATGAGTCCATCAACGTGCAGTTTAGTTCACCCTCCAGAGTGGTCCCAATATTTAGTAGATCCTATAAAGATGTGGATTTGATGGAATTATCCTTCATTACATTTAGGGAGGTGATATTTCTCAGTACATATAGAAGGTTCATGCTTGTTCTTGCAAGGCTCATCAGATAGGGACAAAAATCTCTCATCAGATCTGAAGATTGGGGTATTTTTGGTCCACCATGATTCATGACTATATAGAGTTATCCAGAAGGTGACATACATTCCAAATCCATGATAATTTTGTGCATTAGCCGCAAAAACCTCTCCACACTACAAAGTACTCTTGACCCTTTGTGGCCTAGGGACTCGATGTCGTGGAACCATTTCCACCGGTGATAGCTTGCTAGTGCAGGTTCAACCTAACCATTACAGATTTCTTTTCTAAGTGGGTAGAGGTAGTTTTACTCAAGGAAGTCAAGACCCATTCTATCATTGAGTTTGTGAGCTCCAATATCATCTATTGATTCAAAGTCCCTCACGCCAACCTCACTTATAACAACACCAAATTCCGAGAAACTAAACTAAATAAGTTGTACACCAAGTACAATATCCATTATAATAATATATCTCACTATCATGTGTAAAAAAATGGGTAGATCGAGGCATTCAACAAAACCCTCTATAACATTTTGTAGAAGATGGTTGGTCAGAACAAGAAGAGTTGGTCAGACAAATTCCCCAATGCTCTCTGGGATTATCAGATGATGACTCATAATTACACTCAAGTGACCCCATATTCCCTGGTGTACAAAACTAAGGAAGTACTACCCATCGAGATTCAGTTTCCCTTATTATGTATAAACCTCTATGATCAGAAAGAACTAGAAAAAGTAGCAGAAATCCATCTGGATGAATTGGAAGGGCTTGACGAGAATAGGCTTTGTGCCCTGCACAATCTGGAAAGGCATCAGGACAAGATAACCAGATCTTTAAATAATATGTTTTGCCTACTCTCTTTATTACAAGGTGACATGGGGTTTTCCCTAAGAACACTAATGATACCCAGTAGGAAGCCACTGAAGCTAGATCCAAAATGGGAGGGACCTTATATCATTCACAAGGTTTACCCAAATGGTGCATACTCCTTGGTCACCATGGATGGTGGGCATATTAATCCTCCCAACAATGTTAAATTCCTCAAGTAGTATTTTTCTTAGTTATCCCACATGAATTTAAACTATTCCATCTTCACCGCATGACATTAAACTGCGTGATCCATCCAAGATAAATGATGTAAAACTACTCAGCACTCATCCTACATGATGATAAACTACAAAATGATCTGATCTCTATGATCTTAAACTAAAATATCCCCTCATCCTTGTCACACGACATTAAACTACATGAAACTTTCAGAACTAAGTTTGGATTGATTTCCATCCTTATGGGATACGTAGGAATTCCATGAATTTTCATCCATGGTCTAACCTCAGGTTCCTCGTCCTTTTCGGCCTCCTAGCCCAATTTCTCACTTAGGACTGTGCAGTGTGGTATAGACTCTATGTCCTCATTCACATCAAGCTATTTTTTCTATTCCACACACATCCTATTAATACACCCCTCCTTCATCCCTCATCCTTACCAAAATACATTAAACTACATGGGTACCACCACGATTCATGCATCCCTCCACTTGAGTTTACATAATCTTTCACATTCAAAAGGACCCCCTAGTATCTTGGTTTCACACCACCTTAGATCACCTACCATTTTGGGACAATGTCCTAGAGGATCTCAAACAACAATTTCACACAAGTCCCATGTTGCGAATATGGTTAGAGGTTGATACTCAATTGTTTGTTCCTATTCTAGGTCACATGAGAGGGATATTGTGTTGAAACATGGTCAAAATTTATCATCAATCATTATTTATGTCCCATGGTCTCCCAAATGATGGGCACGGTGATTCACCTTTTCTTCCCTTATATCCCACTCACATGACATTAAACTGGGAATCTACGGTCCAAGCTCTATGACAATAAACTAAGATCTGCCATGTCCTTGTCACATGACGTTAAACTACATGAAATCTTGAAACCTACATAGGGTATGGTTCCCATCCTCATGGGATACATAGAAAAACCTGACTATTTTGTTTTTGGGTCCATCCTGAGTTCATCTATTCTTTCTCTCAGCCACTTCTCTTCTAGAAATATGAATGGTGTGGCGTATATGGGATTATGTCCTCATTCACGTAGGGTTATTTGCTACGCCATACACATTCCTCTTCGAGATTCCCATTCCCATCATCCTTGTTGCTTGATGTTAAAGTGCATGACACTTCAGAACTATGTACAGATTGATTCCCATACTCATGGGATATATAGGATTTCCCAGACATTTTGTCTTTGGGTCCAACCTTGTTTCTTAGAAACCTTCTCTTCCTTCTAGCCACTTGGCCTATGTCCTCTGAGGGGGGTATGTGGTGTGGTGTGGACTCCCTTTTTCCTCACTCACGTTAGGTTTGAAACATCCATGCTACATAACTCTCTCTTGATAGCTCTCCATCTCCCTTTCCTCCACTCATCTTATCGATTCATCTACTCTCAAATTGGGCCCCTCGATCCTCTTTTGTAGTTCACCAACGTGCCTAGATGCACTGTGGTTTGGGTCTTAGAATTCCAGGTTCTACATGGACATGTTTTCATCCATTTCCAAGCTTCAATGATTCCCTTTTCTTTTGGGATTTAATCATCTTTCACATTCAAAAGGACCCGTGAATGGCATGGATTCTAGGCCTCAGTTCTCTCCTACCATCTTGGGCCAACATCCCGAAGGATCTCAAATTAAAATTTGACACAATTCCAGCATTGCGAGTATGGTTAGTGGTCAATGCTCATTTGTTCGTTCCTATTTCAGGTCACATGATATGAATTCTATGTTTTGAATATGGTAAACAGTTATCCTCCATCATTATGCCACCCCCATTAGGCCTTCAATATTAGTTGTGTGATTCACATCTCCTTACATTCCATCATGTACAAGTGGAATTTTGACACTCTTTATGCTATCCCTCTGTGTATGTTTTTGTGTTAAGATGAAGAATCCATGACATGGTGTTATTTGAGGCTCCATGCCATTTTACTGTTCTCTATATTCCATGTGTTGAAATGGATCTTCTCATCCCTTGTTTACCACATCAAGTGCAACTCATGTGGGCTTAAGGACTTGGTCAAGGTTTACACCCACTTGGATGGATCTCACTTCTTTTAGTCTGAGCTCTACATCCATAAACTAAGACCCCTCTCATCTTTATCACATGAAATTAAACTGAACAAATCTCCATAAATACATATGGATTTATTTCCATTATCATGGGATATATAGGAATGGATAGAAATTTTTCTTTGGGTCTAACCCCATATCCTCTGATCTTTTCTGGCCCCTTGGCATATGGTTTCCCCCCTTTGGGGTTGCATGTGATGTGGTATGGATTGATGTGCTCATTCGCGTTAGGTATGCTTTATCACCCCTTGAACATTCCCTTTAGAACCTTATTCTTTTGTGGGTGTACAAGCCATAGGACATTAAACTATACTATCTGGTCCTACATGACTTTAAAATATTATGTCTTTGTTGCACGATGTTAAAATGCATGGTTTGGTTCTATCATACGATCCTAAACTGTGACACTATCGTCCGGGCTACATGACGAAAAATGTCACCGCATTGTGGTTTCCTCACTCGAGGGGAAATCATATTTTGTATTAGTCATCTACCATGACATTTTTCAAGACCTATATATGGATTGATTCCTCAGTGACACCCGGATTCTTCGTCCTAGGTTTGTTGCTTCACAAAAAAAATGCATCCACCCTAAAGAACAAACAAGATCCATAAAATGATGCTTATTTTGGTGCATGGGCCAGACCTTCACAACAGTATTACCCCTGGCATTGGTACCCTACCATGCCATTCTCTAGAAGTACATGTGGATTGAATACCATCCTCATGAGATACGTAGGAATGCCCATACATTTTTTCTTCAGGTCCAGCCCTGGGTATCTCAAATCTTTCTCTCTTTTCATCCCCCTCGACCTAAACTCTATTGAAAGAATGTGGTGTGGTGAAGACCTCTTGGATCCTCATTCACGCTGGGTTTTGCAAAAAATGCACCATGTGTATCCCTTGTTTCTTCCTAGTCTGGTCCGAGCTATAGGACCATAAACTAAGATATTACCACGAGAACTATGTATGGTTTGATTCCTATCCTCATGGGATACATAGGAACGCCAAGACATTTCATCTTTAGGTCCAACCCCATGTACTAAAAATTATTTATTTGTCCACACACATGACGTTAAACTGCTTTCCTTAGTTTTAGCATCATGGCTTTAAACTATGTGCGGATTTTCATTAGGAATGTTTCAAAATATGGAAGGCCTCTTTAGTCCTCATCCAGGTCAGTTTTTTCTAGTTCTCCACCCTACAGACATTCCATTAAACCGAGTCCCCTATCAATGGTCCACTCTATGACCTTAAAATAGGAGTTTTCATCCCCAGGACCCTTGTCCTTGGAAAGGGATTTGACTTCCTCTATCTGATATATCTCATTGGTTTACTCAAATTCACTGTGGCGTAGATCCCAAAATGTTGAATTCTATATGGACATTCCCTCGCTTTGTGTCCATGCTTCATGATCCCTTTATTTTGATCTCCATCCTCTCCCATGTATAAAGGGAACCCCTTTACAGTCTGGTCTCATGACACATTGGCTCACCTATTGTCTTGGGATAATGCCCTAGAAGACCTCGAATGATATTTTGTGACAGGTCCCGTGTTTTGAACATGGTCAGTGGTCAACCCTCATTTGTCTTTTTCCACGCCAGGATAACGCAAAACAGATGCTGTGTTTCGAATATGGTCAACATTTATCCTCCATTTTTATTATACTATCATTACGATCTATATATCAGACTCCATGATTCACATCTTTCCACTTCTTTATGTTTATGTGGAATTCCAGCACACTCGGTTTTACCCCTCTGCACATCTATGTGCATTAAGTAAGAGGGTCATCATTAATGGGACTTTATTAACCTAACCTTCCATTGCACCTAATGTGTGACTCCCTATACTAGGAAAATCCCAACACTACTCCTTGTTTCCCACATTGAGCATGACTCACGTGGGTTTAGTGGTTTTGGTAGGATGTGTACTGGTGTGGCTGAACCACACATGCCATTCGCTCCACATGAAATTAAACTGAACTCTCAGAACTACGTGTGGTTTGATTCCCATCCTCATGGGATATGTAAGAATGCTCAGACGACTCATCTAGGGCCTAGCCTAGTTTTCACCTTTGGTACCTTGGCCTAAGGATTCTTCTGAGAGCATGTGGTGTGGTGTGGCCTCTTTTTTCCTTGTTCATGTTAGGTCTATAATGGCCGCATAGCATAATCCCCCCTATGGGATCTACCCTTTCACCCTCTATCCTCACCGTACAACGTTAAACTACATGTCTATCACCCTTATTGGCATGACGTAAAACTGTAGGCCACTCTAGCTTCTTTCCAGAGAGATTCTTTTAGGAAATGAGTACGATCCCTGATAAGACCGATGCTCTCACCTAATGTGTTTTCATAATGGTGGCATAATTTCAAGAGTGTTGGACTCCATTCGAACAACCCATCACTCCAACCTCTATGATTTGTGTGCCTTTTATTTGGATACTCTTCCTCTTTCATGTCTAAAGGAACCCCCTAACAGTATGAATGCTCAGCCTATGGCTCACCTACTACCCTGGGCCAAAATTACCGAATACTATGGATGAAATTTCGAGCTAGGCCTTGTGTTTCAAACATGGTTAGTGGTCGACCTTCATTTTTTCTCCCCATTTCAGGATAACGCAATAGGGATACTTTGTTTCAAACATGGTCAACAGTTAACCTTCATTGTCATGACATCCTTATAGTGTTCTGAATTTTGGGTATTGTGATTCACACTTTCCACCCCCTCTATTTGGATTGATTCCAATTCCCTTAGCGTTACCCCTCTTGTACACTAGAGCATCTTAGGAAAGAAACAATTCAACTGTTCTAAGAACCACATTCTCCAGTCAGGCCTCCCTCTTTCTTCACAAAAACCCAAAGTGGTCGTTCAGACCCTAGATTCCTGGAGATTGGTTGGCACTCTCATATTCAAATGGAATAATGATGTGGCCATCCCTTGTTTCTCACACCGGGCATGACCCACATGAGCTTAAAGATTGATCGTTGGACATTTCATGAATGTGATGGAAATGAAACAACCAAAATAAATAAAAGAGCTCATGTACACAACAAAAATATACAATAAAATCATGAAAGTACGTTTATGAGTTCACATGAGGTACAACACTCAAGGATTGGCCCCTCCTATAGACGGGTTGACCTCTTCAATGGAGCATCCCAGCTCTACTACTCTCTTGACCGTGGAATCCAGGATCTACTGTTGCTTGTTAAGTTCCCACTACTCCTCGATGGCAATGGGTAATAGTTCATCTACCTTGATGCATTCCCAACCCTAGTCAAATCAGATAATTGAAATATCTTGAGAAGCTCACCTCATCTGTTCCTTAGCCTCTACCAGCTAGGCCTTAAGCCACGATATGAGTCCTGATTGTTCATTAAAGAAAGTGGAATGCTCATTTTCCCACTCCCTTAAGAATTGGATCACATGATCAACCTGCTGGAGTTTATTGATGTGGATGGACTTCCTCTAATACAATTCCACACCGAGGTCATGGTCATGTTCTCGTCTTTTCTCTTCTGTATAGTCTTGAATGAGAATATGAGGATGTTGGGCATCCACTCCTCCAGTGCATAGTTTATGCAACTAGGAATGAAGCCTCCCCATCTAGTCTATCAATTTTTCTTATGGAGTTTCCCCAATGAAGCACTTGATCAGCTTCCATGATCGACATTAGATGACCTTGTTGTCCCCTTCATTAGAAGGAGTCTCATATTGATCCTTTGGATCGACAGGTTTGTATTCTAGGAATACTTCTAGAAGCTTAGAGGCGAGGTCTTCATCTGGTGTCCTCTCAAGAATTTCAGGTTCTACATTAATAGGATCAATAGTCTCTACATCCTGGGACTGATCTTTATTTTTGAGCACGACTTCAACAAGCTCCAGTTCCACCCCACTAATGGCTCCACCTGCAGCCTTGGACACTATAGTCTGACCGGTCCAGACATATGATTCCACTATAATCGGCACCCCCCTTGAGAGAGGAGCTTCAGGACCCCCAATCATCCTTTCTAGTATAGACCATGACATTTGAATAATTTTTTAGAATTGAGATGTAAATTTCATCATTTTGTTCAACAGATAACATCCAGGGACTTTGTGAGAAAGAAGGATTACAAAGGTCAAAGGATTTCTTCCATTCTTGGGTCATCATCAATGGTGTCCCAGGGTGTTCCCCCCCCATATATGGTTAGTAACTTTAAGGACTTAATAAGGGCCATCCTAGTTACCACATCCCTACTTGAATATGAAACTACCATCAAACTAGGTGTAGATCCTAAGCTTGAATCCACAAGCATGTGAGTTGGAATTTTATTCGTAAGGCTCTCCTGCAGATAAAAATGTTAGTTGAGAAGCTAGGGTGACATAGATGAAATCATGGTGAACAATATTGGTATGGAGGGTACCTTGATAACTATGAAAAAATATTCCAAATCTAAAGTCCTAAATTCACCTTCTTCTAAAGGACTTCCCCCATCAGCCTGACCTCCCCAGGAGCTATCTGACTTCTCAGGTAAAGGGAAGCGCTCCCGCTTCTCAGCAGCTGAAGCTTGAGGTGGGACCATCTGACCCAGTAATACATTCACCCGGCTCTTCATTGGATATAGAGTGCACCGAGAATGAACATAGTCGTCCATCTCTATGAAATATCATTCCTCTTCTTCTCGAGACACTAGAAAGATGACCTCGCCACGAATAATCTCTGAGTAGTCCATTCCATGGTGGTTGATATGATCTCAGATCTGGATAGGGCTGAGGAATTGTCAGCTGACCTCTCAGTTAACCCAAGCCTTCAGAAATACATAATCCAAAGGCATGTCTATGTGGCAAAACCACTTTCCGAGAGCTTGAGTGTAAATCCTTCAAAACCCTATGGGAACCCTCCTCCCTTCCCGACCCTGTTCAGTTGGGACCACTGGGCCTGCCCCTGCTGCTTTCTCACCACTTGGTGCAGGCTCTGATAGTGCCTACCTCGCCTATACCGTTACACTTCCTCTAGCACGCACTCCCGTTATTCTTTGACCCTGACCTCTAGGTTGAGGATATACTCTGCCATTGACTCAGATAGTTTTCCACTTCAATATCTCCCATGGGTAGGAAGAATCCCAACTATTGGAATATTGTTTCACTAGTCCAAATGCGGCATTGACCGAAGGTAGCTCATTTCACTTCGTCCCATCCTCCTAGGTGAACATGATCCACATATGACTCATTATGCAAGGGTGATACTCATGACGCACCCCAAGATAAAACTTCGAGGTTAGCCTCTACATGCACAATAATTGTCTCACAAATTGGTGTGGGGTGTAATCTCGCAGATGGGATCATGGTCCACCCGCACCAACAAAACTCGGACCCTGAATCCTATAAGGTATGACCGATGCTCTTAGTTATCTCAACCATCATTGGTGAACTCCACTATGGGTATTAGAAATGGGTGGAAGACAAACTCATCCGCATTTCAGAAAATGTTTAGCACGCTCTACGGGCTCAGCTTGGCTGGAAAGATTCCCACTGTATTTAGGATGGAGGGTCAGAAGTTTGACCATGGAGGAGAAATTGGGTTTGGGTACTCATAACCCCTCATGTGCACCACCACCCAACCATAAAATAGATGGAACAACCCACACAAACACAAAAAATTCTTCCCCTAAAAAATATTCTATAACATCTTGTACAGCTTCGCCAGTACTAGGATCCTAAGGTTGACTAGATACCCAGTCACTAGCACAGATTCCATGATAAATTTACTCATTCGTACAAACATGTTTGTATCTCTAATTGACAGAATCTAGCCACCGATGAGTGTTGAGATGAATGCATCCAACCTCACCACCAGTTTCTACTCAGGGTTGATGCTAAACCCCCATGTCTTCCATTGGATGTCCTCCAAGAGTTGCCAGTATAAGTGCTCTATGCCGTGCTGGGCCCCCTTTAGGTAAGTGGGAGGCCTCACCGAGAACTTTCTATCTCGTTGGAAATTTAAAAACCACATAACCCAAAGTTTGAAATGCACATCCCTTATTTATTTCTTATCCTCACCTGACACCAAGTCCATTAGCACCTTTTCTAGCCTTGGAATCTAATCCACATCTTCTCACACATTATCTTCCGGGAGGAATTCGTCATATATAGACCCTATAATGGGAATCCCATAAATCATGTGGATTTACCAGAGACTGATGCCGACTTCACCATGATTAATATGAAAGGTGTTGGTCCCGAGTGACCACCTTCTCAACAGTTACGATATCACACTCTTTGGAAAATAGATCTAGAATTGAGAATCCCATGACACCTCATACAAGACCAATTGCCTCAGATCCACCCCAAACTCATCACAAGCTGCACATACCCAATAGGCCTAGGCCTAGTCAACTGTGAAGTTGTTGCCCTAACATAGGTTCCACTCGTCGGTCCATCCCTTTGCCGAATTTCACAGAGATTCCTTTAGGATAGCGTGACGTTGTGGAGGGAATGACATATCTTGTAGACCCTTCCTGTCAACATTGTGGGCGTGGTTGTATAAGAATGTGGCAGTGATGGAGGTAAGATCGGGCCATGTATGGCCATCAGAGGCCCTAAACCACTGATACTAGCATGGGGTGCTCCCGAACCAATAGGCTGGTCCATACCTAACAACTTGTGGGATGAAGACCTCATCCCTTAGAAAAAAGTTGTACAATGGAAGTCTCTTGAATAGGGGATAGTTCTTTTGGACCTCCTTCAGAAGTGTCATTAGGGATTCATGATCTGAGTGGCTGCACATGTATTCACCAATAACCAAGTTTTCTACCATTTCCTCCCTTCGGGAAGCTTCTACGAGAACCTCCTGTACCACTTCTTGATTGTCCATTTCTTCTGTTCAAGACTTTTGAATTTTTTATTTGTTTTTCATGAAGCTCGGTCACATAGCTCAGTTTTGGAGCACAGTTGCGGAGCCCTCTCAAAGATATCGAATTGCAGAATGCGCAGTTGTAGAGTCAAAGACCCAATGCATGGAGAAAAGCAACCCAAGATTGCGGTGTAATGGATTGCTGAGTAGTGTTGCACATCACTGGTCCACAATGTCGGGATTCTCAAAGAAAGATCACAGAATGCGTGGAACTTCGCGAATTGAGAGAAAACATACATAGATTTGGAAGCAAATGAGGAAAAAGTATCAGTAATCACCCTATATTTATAGGTGATGAACACCAAGCTTCGTGTTGCATCACACACTCCATGGCATGCTTGACCCATGCTTTGTTCCCCTAATTACTGTTTGGGCTTCACGATCTACCGTGATTTTGGCGAAGTACCCTCAGAATATTAACCTCATTTTTTCTCACCTCCCATTTTAATGGGGGTATTTTTTGGAACCAAAATTTTTCCATGGGGAAAACAAACCCCAAAAAAATTCCAAGGAAGCCTGTCTCACATAGCAGCCTCACAAAAATGCCTTGTGAATCCTTTCTAGCTCTGCGATCGGCAAGAAGCAGCAGGAAAATCATCCTCTATGGCCGTCGCAGAGTAGATGAAGGAGGACTCCATGATTAAGATGCACTTGAGAGAGATATTTTCACCACCTCAGAGTAGCTAACAGATCAATCTGCAACTATGATGCACTGGAGAGATCCCTCAGTGAGTGCCTCACAACGGCTGATGGAGAGCTCCGCGAGTTCAAAGAACGTGAGGGATCTGACACTGATTTTGAGGTCCAATTGCTTCATGACCTGACCTATGAGATTTGTGCCACGTCTTGCCTATAAATACAAGGCTTCCCTAAGACCCAAATAAAAAATACCCTGACCTTTCACCTTCTTATATCTCAAATTATAAAACACCCTCTTCTCTGTGAATAATTGAGAAGATGAGATCTTCAAGGTATTTGAGCATTGCGAAATACCTTTCCCTTGGATCATATGCAACCCCTCTTTAAGCAGGGATGCCCTTTGCAAATCCCATGGGCCATCGTGAAGGAATGAGATCCTTATGGGAACTCAACTCTTTGAAAAGCACTCATGCTTCGCGAAGTACCTTCAATGCACATGTTAACCCCAAGCTAAGGCAAGATCATAGTGCTTCACAATGTACATTGCTTTGCAATGCCTCAATTTTCAAGGCACTCATTCTCCACGAAGTCCTACTTCACGAAAGCACTTGCACTTTGAGAAGAACTCTTTATATGCATGTATATTATATACCTAGGCTAGACCACTCCACTTCGCAAAGCATACCCCTTCGTAGAGTCTTTCAAATTCGAGAAACATACCCCTTCGCGGAGTCTCTCCAATTTGTGGAGCATCAAATCTTCACAAGTTCTCTTCATATGAACCCATTTTCTTCAAAAGAACCTTCTTCTGTATGACCCTCTAGGTTTGTATAAAGTGATTTCAAAGTCCCTTGGGTGGTTCTTCATGTCACGTTGCTTTGTCTCATGCTTCTTTTCATAGTCATGCCAATGGATATTGCTTCTTTCCATAGCCATGATAATGCGAGGCCCTCAATGGATCACTCCACAAACCCTTCTCCACACGGCATTGTCGATGCCTTCCCTTCACCGAGGGTTATAGCGTGCCAGTTATATAAGTCCTAGGGGTGGGGAGAGAATCACAATTTTTTGAGATACATGACATTAAACTACCAAGCATCATCATCCTCATTACATGATATTAAACTATAGCCTCGCCCCGTGTAATATACATGGGGTGACCCACCTCAAACATTTTCCATGCCCACTGGTCTCCAAAAGAGTGAGATCCTCCTCACATGGAATGAGACCCTCCTTTCATGGAACAACATATGTCCATGAGGGAGGGAAACCATCCTGGTGTAATCCTCTAGAATTTCTTACAGGAGGTATCACCCATTCTCCTCCTCTCTTCTTTCATGCGCAAAAACCATAGGAGAGATGGGCACATGGGACTCGATATCCATTCCCTATCTCTTTGGAATTTATTTCCATTGGGCCTCCATCTTAGAGTAAGTCGCAATCTCCATCTTCTTGGGCTACTAACCACGCATAATCCCTACTCCACTTCTTGCGGATGCACCTTTTGCGATGTGATCGTTAGGTCTTTGTTGCCTCTTGTCTCTCACAAAGATCATGACTCACATGGGATTAGAGTAAGCATCAAATATGACACCCTTTTTGGGATTCCTTAGTGTGTATTCCCCATCCCTTACCACCAAACTACATAGAGTTTGATCCTTTCCCTTTCGAAGCAAGGTACATAGAAATTCTGCCTAAGGTTCAAGCCCATCATCCATCTATCTCGACCACTCCACATCAGTTCACCCTCACCCCACATGGAATTAAACTATATACCCCTTTTCATCCTTCTTGACAATAAACTGCATGCTTACAAACTACATGGGTTTTGATCCCTATCTCCTAAACATCGTACATAGGAAGCCTACTTGAGGTTCAACCCAAAACACTAGTATACCTATTAAAACTATGTGAGTTTGGATCCCTATATCTTAGATAGGGTATGTAGGAATCCTCCCTATGGTTCAACCCCAAAACACTAGTAAACTTCAGGGTCCCATTTGTTGGGACCCACATCCTTGGTCCGTCCCTTAGTAGCATCAGACCAGCTCTTGGGCTGCTAACCATGTGTAATCCCTACACTCAATTCACACTCTTCCAACCAAGATTTTACCTCCTGCGATGGGTTGCTAACCATGCGTAACCCCCAACATGTCATCAGGTAGCTATCCTTTGCATACACCCCAATTCTATGCCCCATTCCGAACTACATAGACTTTGATTCCCTACCACGGGGATACATAGGAAGCATCCCTAAGGTTCAAGCCCATCACTCATGTCTCATCATAGTCTCTCCCTTGATCCTTTGTGTTTCAGGAAGGTCATGCCCCAACCTAATGGTTATACTTCCTCCGGGTCCCATCCATGCGTCTATTCTCACCGACCACCTTTTCAGGTGTCCCCTCACCCCACCGAACTATGAAAACTTTGATTCTCTGCCATAGGGATACGTAGGAATCCTCTATAAGGTTCAATCCCAACATCACCATCATCTTTATGTTGGTTCCATCCCATTCCTCCCATCCACTTCGTTCAACCATCAATTATCAATCCTAATTCCTACACGGGATTCCACATCCTAGTGGGATTAGGCCATTTCATTGGGAAGATAACCATGCATAAGCCCCACACAATCCATAACCATCCAACCATGAGTGTACTTCTTACGATGGGCGCCTATCCATACGTAAGCCCCATCATGTCTCTGAGTCATTGTTCTTTGTGTACACCACGATTCCATGTCTCACCCTTCGAACTATGTGGGTTTTGATCCCTATCATCTATATAGGGTATGTAGTAAACCTCCCTGAGGTTCAATCCCATCCAATGGTAATACTTGGTGTCCCCCTTTCTAGGGTTCACTTTCCCTAATCCACCCTCAGTGGTGTCCAGATCAGCCTTCATGGTGTGAAATTTTCCCTCTATGGGACACACCACATTGGATTCGTCCTCATTAGGAGTTATGATCCATCAATCTGGTAAACCTTCCAGGTGTTCCCTCCGAGGGATGTACCAAAATAATCCATATCTATGGGGTGTTATGATCACTCTCATTTCATATCTGTAAGACGTTAAACTCACTGCTTACCTCATGTTCAACTTGAGATGCCTGAGGAAAACATCAGAAGACACGCCTTTGGCATATCTGTCTTTACTAGAAATTTAAATTGCGACATACCCTATGTTAAACATAGGAATATAAGGAAAAATTTAGGGAACTTACTATGGTATTAATTCCCCGCACTCATAGTGGGATTCCTCAGGCTTCCGTGCCCTCGAGAAACCCTATCATAAGGGGAAGAAACCCATGCGCATCAGTGTTTCAGCATCCAGACACACCAGTGATGTCCAACATGACTACTCCCCCGGTCAAAGGTTGTTTTCTTGACTTGACCCCTTGGAATTTCCAGACAGAAAAAATGTAATTAACCGGCATCCATGAAGATATGGCACTAGGGAGGAGTCTCACGAACAACATCTTAATCGTTAAGGGAGACCAGAACTAGGTGATGAATTTTGAGGAGGAATCCACAGAAGGAGAGGCCAACATCCCATTATCCCATTTCGATCAAGGAGCAAACATCCCTGAATAAGTGATAGATTCAACCCACCTTTGGAAATAAGAATGTGGGGCAACAGCTAGCGCGTCGCTGCATGGAGACGCGCACCCCAACAAAAGTGTTTGAAACATCTGTTCCATTTGAATTTCACAGAATATTTAATTTTAAATTAATTAAATATTAATTTATTAATGCATGTATGTTCAGTCAAATCTCTAAAAAAGATCATCAAATTGATATTCCGTCTTCTTAGTTGAGTTTTTAATGAGGGTTTTTCCTAGGTGTGACATGACCTTACATCGAGCACTAGCTCTAGGGCCACCCCCTTTTTTTATTTTTTATTCATTATCATATTTCCTTTTTTATTTTTTTACCCTATATTTCTAAGTACACCCATGGAGATTCCACATTAGGGTGTTCATACAATATATAGGGATAGTTAAAGAAAAAGAAACTGGGAGAGGAGGAGGTGTCTTCACAGAGCTTGGGTAATGCCATATAATTGTGCGTCAATTGTGAATCATGGACCAGATCGAAGCATTTGTGGTTTCAACCTAGAGGTATTCATGTTTTACATTTTTAATTTTTAATCCTTATATAATAGTTGTTTTTAAGTTTTAATCTCATTGATGGGTTTCTGGGTACCCATTGGGGGTTGATCTATGGAATTTGGTGAAGAATTAGACATTTTGGGAAAATTTGAGGGGTTTCCATTTAAGAAAACTCATATACATGGCCCCACCATTGGTGGTGGGGTGGTAAGGGCTTGGGGGGGGGGGAGTAAGGGGCAGGGCGCGAGGTCAAGTCCCCGAGCTTGCGATTTACATGTAGTTTTCTTACTTGTGTGTGTTCCGCTTTCGCGGTTGTACCCAATTTTTTTAAAACTCATATACACGGTATGTAGTTCAGAGAACACACACTATGTGTTATTATTATTCAAGGAAGACAAGGTTTTGGGGACTACACTCTGTTTAATTGGGAAAACACTCCATGTAGTTGGTTTGAGGGTGTGATTGAGTACTCAGCACAAAACCCTGTGCGGGGGTACATGGCCATGTCATGTATAAGGCCAGTCCCCATGTGGGGTGCATGTCAGGTAGTTTTACATGCCCAAGAAGACTATATAGCTAGGTACACAAGTGGTCACCCCATGTTGGTTTACACAACATGTACGGGCTATACACACCGTGCAATTGGGTGTTTTACATGTCGAGTGGGGGCTATGGTACATGGGTAGGTACCCATGTGGGGGTTCATGACATGTATAGGGAATACACACCATCTACATTGGAAAATTACACATTGAATGGATTAAGGCACATGACATGGGAGGATATTTGTTGTTACACACCATGTAACCCAAGTATATGCCATGTATTTTCATGCCTTGGCCCATTTTTCTATTTTTTTACCTGGTGTGAGAACTGGATTTTTCAGTAGCCCATTATGATAATTTTTCCACAGATACCATGATGGTATAATTCTTTCAGCATTTAGAGTATGTAAAGATGATGTTTTGGACTATGAGATTTTACTTGGATTATTTATTTGAAGTTTAGTTATAGAATCCTTCTAGGGGTTGGGTCGTGAGCTACAAGGCCCGAGTGAGGGTTGTGATCTTGTTAGAGGGCTTGGGTTGTGGATTTTAACCAGTGTTGTTTGAGGTTATTATTGAAAAATTCCATAATATAGAATTAATCATTTTATATGAGGTGATCTTGGGTTGTCCAAGCATGATGAGACAAAATTCTTGAGGTTAGAGAAGTTAAAGTTTGGCTCCTACTTTTGAGGACCATAAATATTTGATCCTTTAGGATGAGGGATGTCATGGGATGGAGGATATATATAGGTTCCATTACGATGTTGAGATGTGTTCAAGTGACTATTAAGGATGCCCTTGTGGGCTAGTTTCTAATCAAGTGATTAGGGGATACTATAGTCAGCTGTTGAGGATGCTCTTGGGGTATGTTGTTTCTTTGGATTCCCTTGTGATAAAGTAGGTACCTATGGATGGGTTGCTTTTTGAGAAGGACATATTAGGTTTTATTGTGTGGGAATTATATTGAGGTTTGGATTATACCAAATATCCCTTATAGAGGGATCTACTTTTAAGGCGGGAATGAGGACTGTTGAGAATTTCCCTATTGACGGGATTGTGATTTTGGATGCACATTTGGGTAAGATATTGATTGAGGATTAGTTGGAGTCTACTAAGGTCCATTTGGGATATTTTAGTACTGATCTTTCCCAATTATTTTGGATGATATAAAGGAACCAAACATAGGGTTTCCTATTCTTAATATGGCCTTTGGACCAGTTTTAGATCTATAGGAAGGTGTGATCCAAGATATTGGGTGCAATAAGGGAGTCCCTAGTTGTATGTCACTTTATTATGTGGCCCCAGGGACCAGGGGAGCCCTGAGTTTGGACTAAACTTAATGTAGGTCATGGAGAGACCATGGTGGATATTTTTTTGGATTCCAAGATCTAGGGTGCTGAGAGAGGCCCCATGCTTTTTTGGATAAGAGTTGATCGATGATGCTAGTTTAGCTGTTTGGATGGTGGGTTCAAGGTTGGTTCTACCCATGTTCAGCTAAAATTTTCCATGAAGAGAGGCCCCATGATTTTTTGTCTAAGAGTTGATCGACGCTACTAGCTCAACTTTTTGGATGGTGGGTTCAAGGTTGGTTCGACCCATGTCCAGCTAGATTTTTTTGTGTAGTTTGAGGTAGTTTCTACTTAGGATTATGGTTTTTGGAGGAGACCCTTGGGATGTATTGGATTGATTATTCGTCCTGAATTGTGATCTGGTTATCTCCTCTATTGGATAGCTATTGTTATATGGGATTAGAGAGCTAATGGATGATCTGGATAAGTGCACTACCCCTAGGTTGAGTGTTCTCCCTGGATATGGGGTGTATTTATTGTCATGGAAGCTATTACACTCCTGACCTTACGTATGGAGAACTTGTGTCACTACTAAAAATTTGGGGTTATCTAGCGTTAGGCTATATTACCACTAAAATATCCCTGATAAAGGAGGGTCTTTGTTAGTACTAAGAAAGTGATGATAAAGGGTCCCTTTTTCAGCACTAATAAAAAGTTCGGATAAAGGGGGTTGTTTATCATCATTAAAAAAAGTGTTGATAAAGGGTTCTGTTTATCATCATTAGAAAAAAGTGTTGATAAGGGGGGGGGGGTCTTTATCAGTGCTAGTAAAAAAACATTGATAGGGTGGGGGCTTTATCAACGCTTTTTTACTAGCACTGATAAGGGTTATATTTCATAAAAAAATATAATTCAGTAAAAATAATATATTTATATTGATATAAATATAATATATATTTTTAAATAAGATTTAGATAAGGCTAAATATGCATTTACTCTTAATATATAATATATTTATTGAAAAATATACTATAAAATAATTAAAAAATAATATTAATTATTAATTTTCTAATTATTATTGAGTAATAGTCATTTAATAATAATTGGATGACATAAAAATTAAATGAATTTATGAACGGTCTACAATAAGTTAAAAACATGGATTGAACTTCAAATGGCCATAGATTTTGATTCCAGTGTCCGTTTGAGCTAAAACAGATGGAAAATCAAATCATGTGAAGAGATATACGATGTGTTTACTCAATGAGACATTGGTCACTATTTCTTTGAGGTAAAAAAATGCCCAAAAGGCCCCCAAAACTAATTTTTTAGTTCGGATACCCTATTTTTTAATATTAGGTAACATTTTAGCTTCATTTAAGAGGGTCTTATTGTTCTTTTTTAGTGGATACTGAATTTATTACCTTGTATAACATTCATATAGATATTATGGTTTTAAAATTTTATCATTTTTCATAATGTAGTTTTATTTATAATTAAATATATTCATATTTTCTTATATTTTCTTATAATAAATTAATTTTATAAATACCTATTTAAAAATATCCAATTAAAAATGTATTTTTAAATATATAAACCAAATGAAAATAAATATTTATTATTAATTTTATTTAAAGTAAAAAATTATCCACTTTATTTACCTAATAAAATGAATTAATATGTATATATATACCTATAAAAGTAATGTTTATATATTAACATGTGTGTGATAATAAAATAAATATATTTATATGAATATTCTAATATATGTAAATAAATACATATATATATATATAAATATTTGTATGTGTTTGTGAGAAATATAAATGTTTACACGTGTGTGTAAATATGTGTGTATGTGTATGTGTATCAATATTTTGTATATACATCATATATAAATGTACTTTTATAGATATATCATTATTATTAAATATAGTATATAAATGTATTTACAATAAATATATATAAATACAATATAAAAAACTTATATCTAAATGAAGAATAACATTTAAATATGTATAAATATATATGTCATGTATAAAATTTATATCTCAATATATAGACATATTTTAAAAATTAATTTACTAATAATTATATAAATCATATGAAATTAATTATTATCCATTTTATTTAAAAAATATCCAATTTTTTTAATACATTATAAAAATATATGAATATATATATATATATACTAATAAAAATGTATATATAATGTTTATATATACATACATATATGTGTGTGTATTAATAAACACACACATATTTATATTTATATTCTAATATATATAAATGAATATTAATTTATAATATATTTAAATAAATATTAGTGTTTATATATATATCACACACTTCTAAATATATATGAATAAATAGAAATATTGAAAATATAAAACAAAACATGATTGGTGGAGTGGTAAAGGGCATTGAAATGCTGAAGGGTGGTCGCGGGATCACGTCCTAACATGAGTAGGTATTTTTGGGAGCCATTCTAGTCCGGAGGAAGGGTGGGGGTGTGTTTTTGAGCACTGAGCAGGGGTTGGGGAGTGCGCGATGGAGGGTTGGAGAGTGGAAAGGACTGAAAAAGGGGACCATGAGCACTGATAAATGGGGTGTTGTGGTGTGTGAAGGAAATTTATAATTTTCAATTTTTTATCAATGCTAAAAAATGTACTGATAAAGGGAGCCTTTATCAATGGGGTTTTAGCACTGTTAAAGCCATCATTTATCAATGCTAAAAAATCGATGATAAAGGCACCCTTTATCAGTGTTTTTTAATGCTGATAAAGGTAGAATTTTAACATCACTTGAAATATCAACACTTTTTAAGTTCTAATACAACCCTTTTTAGTACTATTAAAGGCCGAGTCTATAATAGTGTGTAGTGCATCTATCACATCCATGTGAATGGATCCCTTAGGGTGGTGTATGTAACATCCCAGATCTAGGATCCACTAAATGGTGCCCCGTACCTGGTTGGCCACATCAAATCAAGCACATTTCCCTAAATTCTAGAGGCTTCTGATTAGCAGCGTGGTCCTTCGGTGTGATAGTGGGAAAACTATGCCCCCATTGGCAGAGTGTAACATAGTGGAATTAATAATAACAATAGCGGAAGCAGTAAAAAATATGTAGCTAAAGTAAACAACTAAAAATTGAAGGATAAAGTTAACCAAAATGCCAAGAATATCAAAATGATGCAACATGTCACATTTTCTAAGAAAACAGAGAAAACATGATACACTACACTCAAGTACAATACAATAACAATATAAGGTAAAACAAAATGAAACTCAGCAGCATTGCAAGATTCACCCTGGTCCCATGCTCTCCTTCTCCTAAGAAACAATCAAGTACCTGTATAGAGAGCCTTTCCCCTATCGACACCTGCAGTAACATAGTCAGTTTTGACCCAAAATCATGACCCAAATAGGGTGTGAGAAATGAATACCAGTAGGAAACCACCAAAGGTCTATGCCAATCTATTAGTGAGAATATGTAGCAGTTGTGTATAGAAATGAAATGAAGTAAACTAGTCGGTACTTAGAAGTAAACAACACTACATGTAATGGAATTCCTTTATAGAGTTAACTATGTTCATTTATAGTTCATTTACTTAAAGTATTTAAGTCTCAGAATTCAATCTAATCCCAACATTTCCCGTAGAAAAGTAAGAACAACATAAGTCTCAGAAGACCTTCTAACAAGTAAGTAAAGTCTAAATCCAAGCTTGTGCTTTGTCTTGTAAGATGTGTCATAGTTCATCCCATTCCATCATTTAAGTATAACCTAAGTCCGTTCTTGAGATTCCTAAGTTGTAATTCATGTATCACTACAGGAATAATCTTACCGACATCCTATGAGTCTGTTCTCAGCGGTCCTACTAGGTAGCCCCAAATATCACTCTCAATATTGGTATAAGTTCAAACGAGTCCATCCTCATTGATCCTAATAGGGAGCCCAAGGTATCACTCTATGTGAAATATAAGATTCTGTCAAATTAGTTTTTCCCTGGTAGTCTTACATGGGAGCCCAAGTATCACTAATTACATATAAATCAAACGCCTCTCAAGTACGTCCATGGCCTTCTAAACTGAACCCATGTATCACCCAAGGTGCAAGGTACAATAGTCATGCGAGTCTATTCATGATGTTCTAAGATGAACCCATGTATCTCCCAATGCTATTTACCATTTACTCATTAAAATTCAATAAAACATTTCAACCTGCTTAATAAGAAAAAACACTGCATAGTAAAGGGGAAACCACAATCCCAAAGCCACAATCAAACACTTACAATTTCTAAACAATTGCAATTTCAGATAATAATCAAGTTCATTTTAAAAAACCGAAAATGGGAAAATGATGGCATTTACATGGAAATCCTAGGCCAAAATGGCTATACAACAGTCATCCAAGGAAAACACACACTCAGGGTGGCCCTTAACCTAGCAAAAAAGCTAATCATGATTTAATTCATTGAATTCATAAAAAAACAATATTTAATAATAACAAGGATCGATTTCCTTTCAAGGAAACATCCTAAACATGGATTCATAGCACAATGACACATATAAACATCTCTATAATTAACGAGTGGCATGAGACCACCTACCTCGATGCCGTACAGCTGATATAATCTGACGCCGACCCTTAAATCATCCTAAAATGATGTAGATCTAAGAAAATAGGTAAACCATTCAATTATAAATAACTCCATAAAGAGAAAAAATGACCAAGAAAGGAACTAGAATAAGAAATCCCTTACCGATTGGGTTCTAACACGACTGACAACACTTAAATCGGGTTCTGGATGACAAAATGGGAGAAGGAAATGATCTAATGGCTCCTTGTTCTTCACCCAACGGATCTTCTATCCAGAAGAAGAGAAAATGAGGCTACTTCCCATTTTAAGAAAAAAATTAAGAGTACACAACATGTAAGTTCATATACACAGTGTATATATCATTTTACTATTCATAAATTCGCTGACCTACTTTACGCATCCCACACCGACCTTGCCGACATAACTACACAACATATATTAGGAAGTATATAGCATGTAGTGGTTTTTTATTCTCTCCCTGGACAACTAAAGAACACACTATGTATCCCTATCCTACATGGATAGACTATATAGTATGTACATAGGATTACATAATGTGTACTACTAAACCTTAAATGTTTTCCAGTTTTCCTTGTTTTCCCAAAAAAAAAACTCAAAGGAAAAGAAAAAGAAGAAAACTGTACATTAAAATAAGAACCGAGTTCCTACAAACTTCCCCCCGTTAAAGAAATTCATCCCAAAATTTCCCTTATAAGGGTTGTGATGGAATATCTGAGAATAACTCTAGTTGCTAAGAATGTACGTCTGCCTCCCTCTCCCAATTCTCATCCTGCACTCGACCATGCTTCCATAGAACCCATACGAGAGAAACTGACTGGCCTCGAAGATCCTTCGTGCTCCAATAAAATATATGAATCAGATGCTCTTAAAAGTATGAATAAACTTAAAACTCAACCTAATCAGGCTGAAAAACATGAGATGGGTCTGAATGATAGCGGCGTGGCTGAGATACATGGAAAACATCATGCCTGGCTCGATACCTATGAAGTAACTATAACCGATATGCAACCGACCTGACTCATTCCAGAATCTCAAATGGTCCGACATATCTCAGTGAAACATTACCCTATCTTCTGATCCTCTTGTTCCCCAATATCGGTGCGAAATGTAGTAAAACATGATCCCCAACCTCGAACTCCAAAGGTCATCTATGGCGATCAACATAAGATTTCTGATGAGACTGCACAATAGACATCCGCTTCTAAATCAAGTGAACCTGTTCATTAGTCTCCTGGACAAGATGAGGTCCCAACATAGCTACCTCTCCTACCTCTATCCAAAACAGAGGTGATCGATATTCCCTACCATACAAAGCCTCATATGACACCATATGAATAGTATCTTAGAAGATATTATAATAGGAAAACTCAACCAGGGGTATATTCTTCTCCCAAGATTCCCCAAATTCTAAGACACATGAATTAAACATGTCCTCCAGAACCTGTATCATATGCTCTGACTGACCATCAGTCTGAGGGTCATATGATGTGCTCAGAAGCACCTATGTACCCAGCGCCCTTTGAAAACTCTTCCAGAAATGAGACTTAAAGAGGTAATCCATATCTAAAATGATAGAACAAGGAACCCCATGAAGTCGTACCACCTCTTGAATATAAAACTTTTCAATCTCATCAACACCAAAATTTTCCTTGATCGGCAAGAAGTGGGCAACCTTTGTAAGCCTGTAAACTATGACCCACACATCATCGTTGCCTCTAGGAGATCTTGGTCACCCCGTCATGAAATCCATAGCCACATCATCCCATTTTTACTCAAGAATGGGTAGCTACTGTAAAAGTCCTACCGGATGCTGATGTTCTGCCTTCACCTGCTGACAGGTAGAACACCTCGTAACAAAACCAAAAACTTATCACTTTATACCCGGAAAACACTAATGATGGTGTAAGTCACAGTACATCTTGGTGACTCTAGGATTAACTACCCAAGATGAAGCATGAAATTCATGCATCATTTCCTCAGGTATATCCCCTATAACCCACACACATCCATGGAAAAGCAGAACTCCATCCTTGCCTATCATTTACCTAGGAGGAGGGTCATCTCCTACCACACTCTCCCGTAGCACTAGGCCTTCAGAATCAGATAGCTGCCTCATCTTCACTCTGTCCATTAGGGTAGAGTTAACCACAAAAGATGAAAGATAAGTCAGTATTTGATTGTTGGGAACATATAAATTCATCTCAGAGAACAAATCCATAAGCTTCCACTCACCAATGGCCTCCTACACTGCTTGTATCTGTGTCCTCTTACTTTGTGTGTCAACCACTATATTAAATTTTACAGGCATATATGCAAGATCAAAGTCAAACGACTAAAGGTATTCCAACCACTCTCACTATCTTAGATTCAGATCATGCAAAGTGAAGATGTATTTGAGACTTTTGTGGTCCGTGTATACCACAAAATGCTCTTTAAAAAGATAGTGTCTCCAACAACGCAAGGAATGCACAACTGATGGTGACTTGAGATCGTGCGTTGGGTAGTTCCTCTCATGTGGCCTCAACAGCTGAGAACTATACACAATGACTCGATTCCACTAAATAAGCATTGTTCCCATCCCAATACTTGATGCATCACAATACATAGTGTAACTCCTATCCAGTTAAGGCAATATCAGTATTGGTGCTGAAGTAAAATGTCCCTTCATCTCCTGAAAGGCCGCATCACAAGAATCTAACCATTCAAACTTCACACCTTTCTTAGTCAAGCCCGTCATCAGTTTTTCTAAGCACGAGAAGTCCTGTATAAAATTCATGTAGTAACCAGCCAGCTCCAAGAAACTCCGTACCTCAAAAACATTCCTGGGCTGCTCCCAAGTAATTACTTCTCTCACCTTCTCTGAGTATACTGATACTCTAGTCTATAAGATGACGTGACCTAGGTAGTGAATATAATCCATCCAAAAGTGGAATTGTGCGAGTTTAGCATAAAACAGATGCTCTCTCAGTGTATTCAAAACAATCACAAGGTGTTTTTCATGGTCATGTGGATTATGAGAATAAACCAAGATATCATCCAAAAATACTAACATAAAATAATCTAAGTATGGATGGAACACTTTATTCATTAGCACCATGTAAACTGCTGGCACGTTTGTGAGACCAAACAGAATAATGAAGTACTCATATAGACCATACCCACTAAAAAAGGTTGTACAAGGTATGTCTGTAGGTCAAACATGTACCTAGTGATATCCAAACCTTAGGTCAATCTTTGGGAACACTTAAGCCCCTTAAAGTTGATAAAATAAGTCATCTATCTGTGGAAAGGGATATCAGTTATTGACCATCAACTGTTTTAGTTTTTGATAGTCCACAAAAAGTCTGAGAGTACCATATACCTTCTTTGCGAAAAGGACTAGAGAACCCCAAGGTGAAGTACTAGGTTGGATAAAAACCTTAGCTTCCAGATCTTCCAACTGACTCTTGAGATCTTAAACTCCATCATAGCCATCCTATAAGGAGGAATGGATACCAGTGAAGCTCTTGGAACTTTCTCTATCATGAACTAAACCTCTCTAACCCGAGGAAAGCCTAAGAATTCATCCGGGAAAACGTCCCCGAAATGATTAACTACAGGAGGGAAATTTTCCAGACATGTTCCTTGATCATCTAAATATAAACTCACAATATAGGATATCATCCTGCCCAGCCCACGATGCTTGGGTCCAGCTTTTCTTACCTAGAAATCCCATTCACCCTTATGTAAAAACTCTCCACCACCTGGTGATGTGAAACTCACCCTGCATTGACAGAAATCAACAAAGGATCAAAAAGAAACCAACCAGTACATTCTAAGAGTAACATAAAAGCCTATCATCTATAAGACATAGATGTTCCATTGAAATTGACACCGTCCAATATCAACTGGGGACTCCTTTCATTGACACACACCTACCGTTCTAATCCCTAACAGAGTGTCTAGCATCATCACATTAGAAGAAGTATAAACACAGAGTCCAAGGATTTACACAGTGTCCAGAGATATAAAACTATGTGTTGCACTAGTTTCAAAAAGTGCGGAAGATAAAACAGAGGAAACTAGGACAATACCTCTGAAAGTAGAAGGTCATGGATCCTACTATTGTTTGGTAAGTTTCACTGCATAAGTCTATCTTGCACTGAGGCCCTGAGACACTTCTTGGCTACCCTAAGCTAACCCTCCATACTGTTGCTTAGATCTTGGGGCCTCACGACCATGACCATGCCCACCGCCTTGGACTGAATGCACTAATGTATTCTAGTTTCCAAATTTGCGAGAAGATACTAACCCTAATCCTACATGTGGAGTCTGTACAACACCCCTCTCACTATACACTAGTGGAAAATTCCTGCAGAAAGGCTGTAGATGACCCATCTTGCTGCAAGATTGACACTCAACTAGGCCATTCAGGCAATGGGGCCTTGTATACCCTAGCCTACCACACTAATATCACCTCACCGGCCTACCGGAAGAAAGGTTATAATTGATCTTATCCCTGCGAGAAGGCTCTATACGATGCTTCTTTCTTCCGGTCAAGACAGTACCGGATCTCAATGCCCAACCACCCTGGATTGCACCTCCTGTTTTCCTACAAATTACGCTCAGTAATCAGCGCCTGATTCACAGTAGCATAGACCAAAGGAAAACTAAAGACATTATTCTAGGATTAGATCTCAAACCTGAGACCATCCTTGAATAGTCTAGCTTTCGATGCGTCATCACCCATCAGAATAGGTGAGAATTGCCGAAGCTCAGTAAACAGGGCAGAATAATCCATAACATATAGTGTTCCCCGCTCCAGGTGCATGAACTCTTGGGCTTGGTCAGCCCTCGGCATCTCTAGAAAATAATAATCATAGAAGGATGCTTGAAATTATTCCCACATCATATCATGATGATGCCCTTCCATAGTGATAACATCCCACCATCTTTTGGAAGAATCAAGCAGCATATAGGTCGTGAGCTTGACCCTCCTTTCGAGAGGCATCTCCAGATGCTCAAAGATCGTCAGCACTGATTCCAACCATAATTACACAACCTATGGTTCTCTATACGCAAAAAAATTATGTGGATGCTACTGTTAGAATATATGCGTCAGCTCTACCATAGATTTGGTAGCCTACGGTGCTCCCTGGAAGGTCTGTATGAACCTCACAAAACCATCTTGGAACTATACGTCTGTACCATCATTCGGTATAACAACTGGTGCCACAACTAGAACAAATGGAAGATCCATCGATAGCCCATGGCCTACCATTTCTAGAGTATTCTCATCGCCTCTGTAACACCCGAGACTTTTATGTTATATAAATCATCAAAGGAATCTTTTTCTACACAACACTTGCTTGGCTTGCTTTACACGCAATCGTGACCTTCCTCGATAGCTTGCGTCATACGCAATACCGAGTTTCACTAAACAACAATATGCTATTAAAACTAGCCGTTATAAATAGTAATAACCACTTTTTGAAATTTTATAAATTTTATTTTTCAAAATGGACTTCATTTTTGGACTCAGAATATTGAAATTAGCCTAGGGTGAAATTTTGGTATTTTTCTGAAAACTTTCAATTTTTGATGAATAGTGAAACCACTAAGTGGTAGGTTAAAAACTGAATTTTGTATAAAACTTAATTTTACCGCTTCTGTGAATGGAATTTCGAAAATTCGATAGACACGGTTGATATCAGTAAGTAAAATGTGGTTCAATGAGATAAAAATAATTTTTTGGTGAATAGTAACTTTTTACTTTTTTTACCGCGGTTAATAGTAAATAGGGTAACTAATGGTAAATATGATATTACTATTACCCTAACACATGTCCTAATTCTATTGGATAAGTGTAATTAGACCAAAAACAACCTTATGAATAAAATATGACCATTTAGGCCCACTTGGATTAGATTAGGACATTTATTATTAATTTATTTAAAGAAGGGTTAAAATAGTTAAATTCAAAGTTTAATAAGTAAATAATTTTTAATATGGGGTTATACATAAGATAAATTCGACTATAAATATTCATTAGAAAGATAAAAATATTTCCTAAATAATGGTATTTTATTTTTAATTTTTAGACATTAAATAATTTAATTTATTTATGACACAATGATGATGCAGTAATTATCTTATTTATGAAATATTGACATAATTGATGTTATAAACACCAAAATAAATGTAATTTGAGACTTTTTATGAATTATACAAATTTTCTAGGTTACTATGATATATTAGTGTTGATTTAATCAACTTGGTTCGAACATATAATTCTGTTATGACTTTCACAAAAATCATATATCAAATAGTGTCAAAATTGACACAAAATAGTTTTTAAATCAAATATTATATTATTAATTGTTATTTTATTCCTAAAAATCTAAGGTTCGGCCAAATGACTTAGATAAGGATATATATATTAATAATAAACAATTTGGGGTTCTTTTGGAATGTTATAGTAAGTGTATTAACCATATAGTGAAAGAAAACAAAAAGACACGGTAAAAGATAAATTATTTAACTTAGAGTTAAATCTAATTGATAAGGTTTAAATAATACCCTAAACTTGTATAAATTATATTGGTTGATAGGATTTCGACCCTTCCCCACTTTAACTTCGAAATAAGACCCTTTGGAACCATTATAAACCGATTTTGACTTTAATATAAAATAATATTTTGAGATATTCCTAAGGTGCCCCTCTCCTCCCTTATAAAAGGGCACCTCCTCCCCCTCCTCCTCACACCAAATTGAGCACTCAAGCTCCGCCAAACCCTGCCATTTTCTCCTCTGCACTTCCCTAGAATAATCCTAGAGGTCCTGGTCTTCTTCAAAGACCAATATTAGTTCCCTAAGTGGAGGATTCAAAGAAGCGTTCCAAAGAAGAGGTAATATCCATTACCGATCTTTTCAATTTCTTTCTTCTTCTACTTCTTCTTTTTTAGTTGTTTCATGATAAAGTAATAACATCAGTATTACTTACATACTGATATGTTATTATAAATATGAAACAAACCTAATTCACCTTCTATCCATCCTACGGAAAAATTAAATCACCGCGCGTGCGTACGTACGAAATACCGTCTCCACGCCGTGGTGTAATCTATTTTCTACCATCACCTTACAAGGATGGGTATAATGGTGTAATGAGTAACTATTTATGACTATTATAAAGTAATATTGATACTGAAATAATATATATACACTCCAATACAATTCCACGATCATAGGAACGATATCATCACTCGTGCGTACGTACGGAATACCATCTCCACGATGTGATGTGACTCGTTCTACATGATCATCATTACATAGTAATTATATAAATGAATTGAATGAATAAATATGATATATGTTACACTAATACCATTCTGGATATAAGTTATATATAACCTTAAAATAAGAATAAGAATTTATTCGGCAAAACACGCATAAGAACAAAAGGCAATAAAGACCCGAGTAACAAGTAACAATGAAATATTACTAACAAGAAGCTAAGAATATGACCATATATGATATAATATCAATATCTATGATTCTGGAATAAGTAAATAACATTATTTAAACCATTATACAGGAGCTTCGGACACGTACAAAGCAAATCGGACCTAAGGTAAGGGAAAATATCACAATCTCATTTTTATCCGAGATTGTTTATTCGTAAGTATTTACTGGGGTGTATTTTATCATCCACATCCATGTTCCCTCAATATGTAATATTGTTTCCATCCACATGAAATGGTTTAAATACAATTTTACCCTTCGGTGAGTTTTTATTAAAGAATATGAAAGGAATCTTTTGTCGTTTTTCCGTACGAGGTACTTTTTATCTTTTCCGACAAAAGTACGAAGAATGTTTTTTTAACTTATACGGCATGAAAGGATTTTTAAAACATTATTTCCAAGAAGATTCCATTACAAGTTTTCAAGTTTATTTTTAATCAACTTCTTTTAGTTTAAAATTGTATGACATGTTAAGAAAGGAAAAGCGTTTTTGAAGTAGAAAGGATATTTTCCTCAAGAATGGAGTTCAAGTATTTTATCAAAATTATTTTCCATCTAAGAAAATAAAAGGGTTCTGTTTTTAACCCTATTATTACGTTGGTTTGATTATGCTGTGATGGAAATATTTTTATGAATTCCTTTATCTTATATGAATTGTTTTATGATGTCATGTTGTTTAAGAATCCCATTTTTATTACATGGGTTACGTTATGATGTATGGTTTATGATAATGTGGCACACATAAGAAAGGATTCATTATAAGATGGGTGGGACCTATATCTCCCTCCAATTCATTGGGTAAAGATTTTATATCTCATGAGATAGACATGGCTGGAACGGTAGGTTATACCGGTTCAGTGAAACAGGAATGGAACGAGGGTGACTCGGTTCAGAAAGGGACTCTGTCCACTAAGATAGTCTTGGCAATGAGTCATGACTAACAAGAAATGATTTTCCATGATTATGTGTGCATGACACAAAGTTTCAAGTTTCATTTTTAAGATTATGGGGATCTCATTTTCACTTCTATGATTTATTCCATGTTAAGATATTATGATCTCTTTTGCAGGTTATGATTTTCAAAAAGATATGATATGATTTTTATTTCCTTTATTTGCCCTTGCTGAGAATTTGAGCTCACTCTTTTATGTTTTCTTTTCCCCAGGTCAGGAAGATGGATATTAAGTAGAATATGCTAAAAGGGACCCTAGATATGATGAAATAAATGGGGGACACTGTAGAAGATTTATGAACCAGTTGTTTATGTTTCCCAGTTTCTAAAGACACTATACCTATACGGTCCTTTGTGGTTTTGTCATATGTTGTAATAAGTGTGCTTCAATTTTGAAGTATTAACAATGTATGTAAAGTATGGGTCGTTATAGCCTCTCTCCTGGCATATAGCTCGCGGTCGTTGTGGGGGAATTTCTCTATAGAGTCCAACACACACGCCTCAGTACCAGCTTACCGAAAGAAAACTATAACTAAGAAGTTCAAGAATGGAACAGGTAAATAAAATCATTTATGATTTCCAAAATAGGGGTACATGGAATGTATAAACCCATACACATTGTGTTCTCATAGGCCTTTATATGGGCGTGTACCTCTTCCCCACATGGCCGTGTAACACACCACACACACGACATGTTCCTCCTAAGACACGACATGTACATGATTTTTTCTTCCTGGCCAGGTACTTATACATGTCTAGAACTACATGGTTCTACTAGTTTAAGACTACATGACGTGTTCCACCATGAAACAACGTGTAAAACTAAGTTTTCACGCACCCGTTCCATTAGTTACTTGGTCGGATACACTGTCGACATCTACATTTCATGTACTCCCATTACATGGCGTGTCTTACTCAAAGCTCGAAAACCCATGTTCCATCCTCACATGGAAGGTTACATGGTCAAGGACTACATGGTGTGTACACATAGTACACGATGTTTTCTTCTTAAAACTTGTAACACCTTCTTCCTGGAATAGGAAGAACATACGGCATGTTTATCTAGACTACACGCTGTGTATTCAGGGTTTCTTTAAGACAAAATCTACAAATTGGCCAAAAAACCCTTTTTCTACAAAAAGACCAACCAGTGGGATGTAAAATTTAGATCCGTGAGGGCCCGTAGTCCCCATGAATCAATGTTTGGAACCCAAGAATAACATATCATAGTAAAATTATAAATAAAAATATGAATCATGACCTGCAAAATTTAGGTGAAAGAGGGACCATACACCTTAGGAACCAAAGTTTGGCATCCATTCTATCCAAACCATAGCACGTACCGATACACCTATCACAACCACAGGAATAGCTATCACATCATCTATCACAACAACATGTGATAACTAATGAATCTTAGATGGCATGGAATAATGCATGGAATTTAATTTTAACAAGTTTCTATATGATGCATGAGATGAAACACTCTCATCTCATTGGGTTGAAACTAAAATAGAACCCATAACTGCATCAATATTAATAAAAGAAATCAAGTTCACTACCAAATGATGAAGTCAAATCAACTGCAATAACTCAAAATCTAAAGATCACAAGTCAATTCGAGGAAATTTGGCATTTCCCATGTACGTGGGGTAGATACTACCATACAAAACTAAATACAAAATACTCATTCCTTCCTATCCTTGTCTATAGGATTCAAATAGTAAGACAAAGAAGAAAAGAGACCCTCTGATACCACTTTGTAACGTCCCAGATTTGGGTGCCACTAAACGGTGCCCCGTACTCAGTTGGCTACATGGCCTCAAGCGCATTTACCCAAATTCTAGAGGCTACTGACTATAAGAGAGGGCCTTGAGTGTGTTAGTAGGGAAACTATTTCCTCATTGGTAGAGTGTAACACATCGGAATAAATAATAACTATATGGGAATTAGTAAAGAACATGCAACTGAAGTAGACAACTAAAAACTAAAGGATAAAGTTAACCAGAAGGAATATAATATCAAAATGATACAGCATGTCACGTGTTGTAAGAAAATAGTGAAAAAAGGATACACTAAACTCAAGTATAATACAATACCAATGTATGGTTAAACAAAATGAAACTCAGCAGCATCACAAGCCTCAGCTTGGTCCCATTCTCTTCTGCTCCTAAGCAGTAATCAAGTACATGTATAGGGAGCCTTTCCCCTATCCACAAATACATCAATATAGTCTATTTGGACTCAAAAGCATGACCCAAATAGGGTGTGATAAATGAATCTCAGTTGGAAACCACCAAAGGTCTGTGCCAATCTGTCAGTGAGTATATGAAACCATTGTGTATCGAAATGAAATGTAGTAAACTAGTAGGTAATTAGAAGTAAACAATCCTAAATGTACTGAAATTCATTTATAGATTTTACTATGTTCATTTTTAGTTCATTTACTTGAATTATTTATGTCTCAGAATTCAGCCTAAGCCCAACATTCCTCGTAGCAATGTAAGAACAACAAAAGTCTAAGAATACCTTCTAACAAGTAAGTAAAGTCTAAATCCAAGCTTGTGCTTTGACTTGGAAGTTGTGTCACAGTTCATCTCATTCCATCATTTATGTATAACATGAGTCTGTTATTGATATTCCTACATTGGAATTCAAGTATCTCTATAGGTATAATCTTATAGACATCCTATGAGTCTGTTCTCAGTGGTTTTACTAGGGAGCCCCGAGTATCACTCTCAATGATGGTATAAGTTCATGTGATTCTATCCTCAGTGGTACTACTAGGGAGCCCAAGGTATCACTCTATGTGCAATATAAGATTATGTAAAATTAGTCTATCCAGAAAATTCTAAACTGAACCAATGTATCACCCCAGGTGCAAGGTAAAATAGTCATGTGAGTCCGTTCACGGCATTCTAAGCTAAACCCATGCATCACCTGATGCTATTTACCATTTATTCATTAAAATTAAATAAAAAATTTCATCCTCCTTAATAAGAAAAAACACTGCATAGTAAAGGGGAAACCACAATCTCAAAGCCATAATCAAACACATAAAATTTCTACACAATTTCAATTCCAGATAATAATCATTCTCAATTTAAACAATCACAAATGGAAAAAAGACATTTCCATGGACATCCTAAGCCAAAATATCTATACAATAGTCATCCAAGGAAAAAAACCCTCAGGGTGGCCCTTAACCAAGCAACAAATCTAATCATGCTTTAATTCATTGAATTCATAACCAAAAAAACATTTAATAATAACAAGATTTCCATTCAATGAAAAACCCTAAACATGGGTGAGTGACACAAAAACACATATAAAAATCTAAAAAATTAATGAGATGCATGAGACCACCTACCTCGATGTTGTACAACTGATATAATCTGATTCTAGCCCTTGAATCGTCCTAGAACGACAAAGATCTAAGGAAAGAGGTAAACCATTCAACCATAAATAAATCTATCAAGAGAAAAAATAACCAAGAATGACTCTAGAATAAGAAATCCCTTACAATTTTGGTTATAATGTGACTGATGACACTTGAATCGAGTCCCATACAACGAAAAGGGAGAAGAAAATGATCTCGCAACTCCTTGTTCTTCACCCAACAGCTCTTCTATCCAAAAGAAGAAAAAACGAGTCTACTAACCGTTTTAAGAAAACAATTAGGATTACATGGCATGTAAGTTCATATAAATGGTGTGAAAATCATTTTACTATTCATAAATTCACCGACCTACTTTACACATCCCGCACCAACCTTGCCGACATGACTACACGACATGTACTAGGAAGTACATGGCATGTAGTGGATTTTTCTTCTCTCCTTGGCCAACAAAAGCATACACCATGTATCCCCATCCTACATGGCCAGACTAAATGGCGTGTACATAATATTACATGGAGTGTACTACTAAAACTTAACATTTTTCTAGTTTTCATTGTTTTCTTAGAAACAACTCAAAGGAAAATAAAAAGAAGAAAATTTTACCTCAAACTAAGAACTGGGTTCTTACAGTGTATCTGATGGGTCCATGGTGGAGCCTGAGTCATTTTACAGGACTTCTAGGACATGATAAATCTCTGACATGTGGATGGGAGGTTCTTTGTCCAGTTTATATCGTTCCATCAGATTCCTAGAGCCATGTAGATTCATTTTGTAGTTGTGGGTGCCTGTGGTTCATTCCTATGGTCTAGATTTCATTCCCACTTTGTTTAGACATCTTGGAGATCTTTTAAATATCTAGAGGACATTCTATTTTTTGGGTGGATGGATGATCCATGTACTGTAAATCCATTGGCTTGGTCCAAAGTGAGTGTAGATTTACCTCAGGTGTCAGACTCGAACCTATGGTTAGATATTTTCCTTGTTTTACCCCTTTTTTATGAAGTTATTTTTTATGCGAGTTATTATTATCTTTTATCTAGGATGGGCATATCACGTGTATACAAACTTGTTATGACAATATATTTTAGGTTCATTGTTGGTGGTGACCTATTGAGATTTATTTCACACCCCCTGTATGTGCACCTTGGTGTGCGTGCATATCTAATGTCTGCTTTTACGTTGAAGCATAGGTTGTGTGATGGATGGGGCTAAGAAACATTGTTTCTTGGTCGATTGGAGTCACTCATGTGGAGTCTCAAGATCATGTTGGTTTATCTCAAGAATCGTGGAGACTGAGTATACGTTTTAGTTTGGAGTTTACAATAGATCCTTTTGTATTTATTTTTTGTTTGTTACTTTTTTATATGTGGTTGTCATGGTGGGAGACTGAATATTTTATGTTTTGAATATTTATGAGTCTATATGACTATTTTCTACATTTCATTTATTATATCATTATTTTGTTTCAATTATTTATTATGCGTACTTTGATGTTCATCCTTGTGTATGAGTTTGGTTATTTTCTACTGTTATTGCACTCTGACCAGAGGGTATAGCCTCTCCACTACACCTTTTAGACCCTCTCCAATAGTCATTAGCCTCTAGAATTCAGGGAGGCACACTTATGGCCATGTGGAAAGCTAGATAGATGATGTGTCAGGTCTCCCTTGGATAGTTAATTAAAAAATGGTATTAGAGAAGAGGGGTAAGACAGTTTCATGCAGTTCACCCTACACTTGTGGGTAGAGAGGCCAAACCATTAATAATTAAAGGTACTATTCATATAGTTCTCACTCTTTCTAGTGCCTTATTTTGATATAGGGGCATCTTATTCTTTTATATCAGAACAACTTGTAAATGGTTTAATCTTTGAGGTGGAATTCATGAGTGGGGTTATGACGATAGATACACCTTTGGGAGTATAGTCAAGAGACATCTGTTTATGAAAGGGGAATTCTATCAAGGATAGAGAGTATTGTTTAAGTTAGGATTTTTACATCTGTACCATGTTAGGTTTTGACCTAATTATGGGTATGGATTGGTTAGTAGCATACTGAGCCCACATAAATTTTTACTGTAGGAGAGTGAGTTTTATGTATCCTAAGGGTGAAAATTATATTCATTGTGGAGAGTGGGATATCTAGGATGTCCATTCAGGGATAGTTCATCAGCAACTTGGGGAGTTCACCACCTAGGTTTCAAGTCTTTTATTGGATAATGCTATTGTAAGAAAGGATGTATTTCCACCCATAGTGGATAGGTTCTAGGATGTGTTTCCTGAGGACTTATTAGGGATTCCACCTAAGAGAGATGTGGAATTTACAACTGACATCATGATTAGGGATAATCTAGTTTCTATTCCATCATACAGAATGACACCAATAGAGATTCAAGATATTAAGACTCAATTGGGAGAGTTTATGGATTAGGGGTTTAACCGTATGAGTATGTTGCCTTGGGGTTCTCCAGTTTTATTTGAAAAGAAGAATGACATGAGTATAAACTTATTTGTTTATTACAAAAATTAGAGCTATATCACTGTGAAGAACCTATATACTCTTATATATATTAACAATATATTTTACCAGTTTAGGGGAGATTTTTTCTCTCTCCAATATTTACTTGAGATCAGGGTGTCATCAGTTGAGAGTTTGACCTTCTGATATACTAACAACTACTTTTAGAAGTAGGTATGGCCTTTATGAGTTCATCATGATGCCGCCTGGGATGATGAACACACCATAAAATCTTATGGACCTGATAAAACGAACATTAAACCCATACCTGTATTAGTTTTTGGTAGTGTTTTTTGATGAAATCTTGGTTTACTCCAAGACTCATAATGACCATTCCCAATATCTTAACATCGACTTGCATACATTGAGAGAGAATTGGTTATATGAAAATCTACCTGAGTTCCAGAATTGAATTGATCAGATACACTTCTTGGGTCATATGATATCATAGGATGGTGTGTTGTTGGACTCATAGAAAGTTCATGTAGTGGTTTCTTGGGAGCATTCTAAGAACGTTTTTGATATCCGTAGTTTTCTGGGGTTATAAGGTTATTATTATAGGTTTATCCAAGACTTTTCCCAATTGGAAGCACCACTTTTGGGCTTGAATAACAAGGGAATAAATTTTTAATGTTATGGATCATGTGATAATGCCTTTTAGGATATGAAGAAATGGTTTAAATTGACACCAATGTTGGTCATACCCGATCAAGGTGAGAAGTATATGGTGTTTTGTGATGCTTCTGGGGTTATAATGGGAGTAGTATTGATGCAGATAGATTTTTTTGTGGCATAAGGGTCTCGATAGTTGAGACCACATTATCAGAACTACCGAACACATGACCTTGAGTTAGCTGTATTGGTTTATGCTTTGAAGTATTGGTGGAATTATCCATTGGGTGAAAATTTTACTATGTTTACAGATCACAAGATCTTAAAGTATATCTTTTCCCAACAAGACTTGAATCTTTATTAGTAGATATGGGTTGAGTTTATGCAGTCAGTAAAATTTGATCTAGCATATATGCCCAATAAGGGAAATAGTGATACTGATGATTTAGGAAGGAAACTCAAACTCATGATGTTTAGGAGTCTAGTGCTGAGTGGAAAATGATGAATTTTCTACCTGAGATGTATGTTGTGGTTCAAGAGAGTCTAGAGGGGAAGATTATCATATCAATTTCAATGGAGTCCACAATTTTGAGTTATATTAGGGAAAGGAAATATGAGGATCTAGAATTTTTCTACCTAATACAAATCCTTGAAGGTGTGTAGTCACCTTTATACTAAACCATAGATAAGGATGATAATGTATATGTTAGGAATTGGGTTGTTTTTCTTACTTGTATGCAAGAGGAGCTGATGCTAGAATTTCATTCCTTGAAGTGGGTAGAGCATTTGGGTTTGACCAAATTGTATCATGATCTACGTTGATAGTATTGGTGGATGGTCATGAAAAATAATACAACATGGTTAGTGAAACAATTCTATACATGTCAATAGGTAAAAGATTAGCATCAATGACCAGGTGGTTTAATATAGTCGTTTCCCATTCCAAAATGGAATTGGGATGACATTACCATGGAATTTTTGGTGAGTCTTCCAAGGATGCCTTAGAAGAATTATGATATTTGGGTGATTTTAGAACAATTGACTAATGTAGCATATTTCTTACCTACACGAGAGACCTTCTAAATGGTTTATTTGAGAGATTTATACATTCAAGAAATTGTTCATCTGCATGGGTTTCCTCAGAGTATTGTCTTAGAATGTGACTCAATTTTTAATTCATGATTTTTGTAGGGCTTGTAGAAGGTTTTTGGTACATAGGTTTTACTAAGTACAACATTCCACCCAAAGATAGATGGGAAGTTGGAACGTACTATACAGGTGTTTGAGGATATTATTTAAGTGTGTTTCCTAGACTTTGGTGGGTCTTGGGAGAAGCACCTAGAATTAGTGAAGTTTGACTATAAAAATATTCACTAGGAAAATATATAAATGAAACCATATGAGGATATTTATAGTAGGCCATACAGATCACCTCTATGTTAGATGGAGGCAGGTGAGTTAGAGTTGTTGGGATTGAGTCTCATGTAGGTGATATGAGAGAATGTTCAAATAATTATAAAGTGCATGGTTATGACTCAAAGTATATAGAATTCATATGATGATAAACATCAATGAACCCTAGAGTTTACAGAGGGTGATCATGTGTTCCTTTGGGTTTCTCCTAGGTTGGGTCATTGTTGGATTTAGAGATAGGGCAAGATGAAGTCCAGGTTTGTTTGGTCGTTTGAGGTTGTGGAGTGAATCGAGTTGGTGTCATATCGATTGGCCCTTCTACATAGGTAAAAATACATGCATGATATTTTTCATGTGTCACAACTTTGGAGGTATCACCCTGAACATTCTCACATGATCGATGTGGACGATGTTGAGCTTGAGACTGATGCGTCCTTTGAGGAGAATCTGATATGTATGTTGGATCATAGTGAGAAAGTGTTACGAGGAAAGACCTTACTGTTATTTCATGTATTGTGGAAACATGGATTTGTTTATAAGGAAACATGAGAGATAAAATTAGATATGTGGGCTCAGTTCCCTGATATTTTTAGCTTAGAATCATAGAGATGATTGGTAGTATAGCTCAAGGATGCTTTGTTATAAGGTGGGGAGATTATAAGATCCCAAATTTTTTTAGAGATATACTGATTTTTTTAGGTATTATTTTCCTTGTTTTGAATATATCTTGTTTAGGCTCTATCTTTGGTGTATTAGAGATAAATTTGAATGTTTTTGGAGGGGTTTTGGGAAATGAAAAATTGGCACACAGTTTTCCCAAACCATGCACCCTGACCCAACAAAATATGAAAACCTAGGAAAAGGGGGATTACATGGTTGTCACATGGTTTATCAAACCGTGTTCCATACTAGTATTAACCACATGGACCCATGGTAGGAGGTGAATAGTTATGTGCGTGTTTAGGGAAAACCGTTCTCCCCTACCCAGGAAACCATACACACATATTTAATTATTCTAAAAATTGGTTTTAAAATTTCCAAACCCCCTATAATTCACCCAAAGATGACCCAAATCGACCCTAATTCATTACTATAATTATCTTAGGTTCTATAAGAATTCCTAGGGATCTCTAACACTAGTCTTGATGAATAAAAGTTTGGATTGATGGATCTTCACCTCTCCAGGTATGCAGTTTCTTATTGATTATCTCTCTCTCTCTCCCCCTATCTTTCTTTATAGATAAAAAGGGGATGGTTTTACTCTATTGGTAATATATTAGATCTAGTTTATGATATATTTAACTCAATTTGATATTTATTTTATGATTTGGTTTTATATCTCATTCTTTGTCATGATTTTTGGTTGTTCCAATTCAATTGGGGATTTTTGTTGGCAAGAGTTCATCATCAATCTTGAGGTCAGTGGTCTAAATTGAAATTCCCATAGTATTGATATAATTATTTGTATGTAATTGTAAATTTACAAATATTTATGATCAAAAAATTTCATTTGTGATTTAAGTGATTTAATTTAATTTCCATGTGATAATTTGGGTTAAATTGGGGCAATTGAAATTGGTGGAATTTCGATTAAATAATTGGTTAAATAATTAATGTAATATTGAGATGGTGGAATTGATGGGAAATTGGGATTTTGTAGCTGGTAAATTAATGTGATATGAATTAATTGAAAATGGTTATTATGTGATTGTTGACTTGACCTTCATAGGTTAATGTGTTATATGAATTGAATGTTGCAAAATTGTTTAATGGTTAATTGCTCATATTATATCATGTTATTAAACTATTGAACTATGATTTTTTTTGTGAATAAATGTAATGGTATATCATGATGTGAAATGTTGGGTAATGTATTAATGATGATTAACCAGGTTAAATGTGATATATATAATTTTTTTATTGATTGATATATGAGTGTGGGACACATGTTGCTGCCCCAAAATCCAAATCATGTGATTTATTGATAAACGTGTGAGGAACATGGAATGTTTCTTTAAAAACCAATAGTGATAAATTGATATATGTGTGTGGGACATGGATTGCTACTTCAAAATCCTATAGTGATAAATGAGTTGTGGGATACATAATGATGCTTCAAATACCCACAGGGTGCTAAACATGGCGTTCTAGACCCAAAATGTTGGCATTGGACTATAGTTACAATTAGACATGATATGAATTGTAATTTAATGATAAATGAAAAACATGGTATTGTGATATGTGATATACCTTAGGGATAGTTTAGACTATGAAATGGGATGAAGCAAGTATTGAATCTTTGGGGGTCATGAACCAGTCCAGTTCGATCCTGAACTATTCACCCGGGCTGCCCCGTGACAAGTCCCAAGACGTGTTTCTGATCCTCATGGGATGGTGACAAGCACCAAGGGAATTAGTTAGAGTGGAAAGGGAATGATTTCTCCCAAATATAAGTAAAAAAACAGAGAAAATAAATGGAAAACCCAATACGCATGTATCAAAACTGAATTGATCATAATGTATACAACAAAACTTGAAGTACAACTAAACGATACAACTAAACTGACCAGAACTGATGACCAACTAACTCCATGTCACCCTACTATTCACTCTCCAAAACAATTACCACACATCTCTCAAGGAAATCGAACTCAATATGAAACCTACACAAGGGCTAAAAATAGAAAAGAACTGTAGGTGTGAGTATTAAAACTCAGTAGGCTGTCCCGATAATCTATTCCCAATGCACATCCTTTAAAATTAAAGAAAAATCAATTTCAAGTTGAACTAAAATATATAAAAGTAAGGTTTTATACATGATAACTCAAAAAAAGTACAACCCATTTCCCTTATTCATTTACAAAACTAGATTCGTTCAACTAGTATGCCTATAACATTTTCAAGGGGAAAGTGATGGTTAAATTTTCAGATTTGTACAAAGAGGATAAAAAACATTCATTTAAAAACCATTTTCATAAACCTTATCAAAACCATCCCACCAATTTCCTAGAAAAACAATACACAAGAAGTCACAATAGTAATCACACAACAAGAACAATGTAAATCATCACTACAAACACCTGAAATTCAAATAGACATGGGTGATCCTAGGAGATCAAGAATAATCCCGAAAGACACCAATACATGAAACCTCATCCCTGTTGACATGTCACACATGATGAAATCAAAAAAATAAATATTCTCGGCCATCCTTTCTTAATAATTATGATGGAAAATACCATAGTAATAAACCCAACATATCCACTTACTATGGGCCACTAGTCAGTACCATTACCTACCAGTGCAATAATCTTTATTAGAACATTCTATCAATATGACAGGTTCTCATGCCTCAATTATCCAATTTGGGTGAGCCAAATAATTCCATTTTATGATCCAATCACAACACACATATATATATATATATATAATAATAATAATAATTCACAATAGACATCACCCTGAGTCACTCCGAGGACTGATCTCATGCCATTAATAAAAAAGAACATAAAGAGTCCTACCTGAGGCACAATCCTAATGGATCACAAGGATTCATCAGTAAGTACATCCCATATATTATATACATACAAGCATGTCATGAGAATCATCCATAGGAGGTTTTCATAATAAACAATCTCACCATTTTTCACAAAGTTTCCCAATGGTCCTCCAAGAATTTCTCAAAACTAACATTTTCCAAAGGTAAAAATTTCAATTTTAATAAAGAGGTTTATACACACCATTTAAATAAGATTTCTTTTTCCTAAATACCTCAAAAAATTCATGTTACACATCCAAAGCAGAACCATTTTTATAAGGATTCCAAACAGTCCATTTAATGGAAACTCAGGCCAAAACATGTTATAAACCAAAAAATATTTGTTTGTACAACCAAATCCACATTGGAAATACATAGAAGGACCCAAAATTCCAATTTCCATTCTTCCCATGCATTTATAAATCCAAAAAATCATTTTAACACATAAAATCCAACCAAACAATTTACCAAACACATGGCATGCACTCTGTAACAACACAATTCATTTTATGCACTTGAAAAGGAATAAAAATACCAATTTCATCCCATAAATTTATTCAAGATACTAAAACTTGTTCAAAATACCCTAAACTAGTTTCTAAACCTCACAAACTAGGTGTGAAAGATAACTGAACATTTAAACAAACACTTGGTGTGCCCTTTTGTAATAAAACAACACTACTTTTTACAAAACAATGAATAAAAACCACTTTGAACACCAAATAAAGTTGTTGAAGGCTTATAAAACAATACTAATAATGTGTAGAGGGTAAAAATACCATGAAAAATATGAATCTTAAATAAAAAGGATATGTGTAATGGGAAAACTACCTCAAAACCATGGCAGAAAGGAAACACACACCTGATATCACCCATCGTGGTTCCCAAGACTCTAGATCTATGAATACCAGCCCTAAAAGAACCAAAAACCCATACAAAATTATGGGATAACAGAACCCTAGGTTGTGAATGACTATGAGATAAGAGGAAACCAAAATAATGTTAAAGGAGAAGGAAGAGGGAGGAGAAAGGAGAAGAAATCTATCCTTTGAAACTAAAGAACTCTTAATCATCCCTTAGATCTACACCCTTAGACAAAACAGAATGGATTGTAACATTTTGAAGATTATATTTAGTTCTGGAAGAAATAAAGAAATAATATTTTATGAGAAAAATAAAAAATTGAATGATTCATTAAAGAAACAAATTACCTTACCAAATCTACATGATTTGAGGAGCTTTGAGAAATTTCACCCTAATCCGCGACTAATATGAGCTCCAAATAGGGAAAATGGAACATGTAGGTGTAGCTAGGGTATTTGGGCTCGAGTGAGAGGTAGAATCACAAAAAAATATTAAAATATTAAAATTTTATAAAAGAAACATTTTAAAAAAAAACTAGAAATGGGCTCAAAAGATGACCCAATATCTGAATAAATAACTCAAATCCACCATGATTATGAATTTCTAAGGGGGTTAAATGGATATGGTCATTTTAATAGGCCAGGGGAGGCCAAGTGGGAAGTGTAATGAGTGAAAAATGTTGAAAAGATAAGGATTTATAAAATAAACAAATTTTTGTTTTTAAATATGGAAATTGGATCACGGTTGGACCAAATCTTGAAGTAACCACCCTTTTCTCCAAAAAATACCAAACAAGCTATGGGGAACCCATGGTAGGATGATTAGAAATAAAAGGAAGTTAAAAAATCAATATTTATCTCATCCAAAACCCAATAGAAGGATTAATATTTCCAAAGAATTGGATCAAAACCAAGACATGAAAAAATGGGTGTGACAATTCTCCCCACCATTAAAGCTTTCTGCCCTCGGAAAGCCACAACACTTTCTAGATGAAAGATCAAAACCTAAGGATTACTTATAAACATGGTCCAACCTCTCAATATAAGGACATAAAATCCACCATAAATGGAACTTATTCCACTTTCTCAAACAAAACACCAACTCACAACCACTTTCTGAGAATCAACAGAAAGATCAAGCCACCACCTCCACAACCAAGCTAAGAAACAGATTGTTGAGCATTCTCCCAATGAACCCAATGATCACCCAAACCAATGTTCACTCAAGAAAGCCAATGACTTGGGAGGGGGAGGCCGGAATGGGATACCCTCCATTAAATCAAAACTACCATCTGACAAATCCTTGAAGGAAAGATCTTCGAGACCCATAGTGGGCCCCCCACCATTGAATACCAACTAGAAATGAACAAACAAGAATTTAACATGAACTATAATTGGGACTCACCCATATAATCCCACAAAAACTCTCCCAAAAATATATACAAACCAAATTTAAGAGGGTTAAAAAATAAAAATTTAACCCACCCACTCCTGAACAGAGGGGACACGAACTGGGCCAACACTTTCAGCATGGATCAAAACCCCCACCACCTGTGGTGGTGATGGAAGGGGACACAATAATTGGGCCACCAAAATAAAAAAATAAATAGAGTAACCACACAACACTCTCCACCTATGAATAGATAAAACCAAGACCTCACTTGATTCACATTGGTGGTCCACACAGGGATATTGATTAGAAACCCACATCCGAGAAGGCATTACCATAGACACTATAAGAGGGGTAAGTCCACCTAGCTCTTTTCAAAAAAATATTCATAGTGATGAGAAATCATAATAAAAACCTAGAAATGTCCTTACCATAATAGAGAAGGAAGGATCTTACTCAAGCTCCTGACACCTCTAGCGATTTCATGACTGCGTGAAAAGCTTCACTCTGAGGCCTATGGCTAGAGCCCTGATGTTTGAAGTATTTTCTGCACCCCAACCAGGATCTACAGATCACAACACCCCATAAAACTCAATTTCTCAACAACACATCTTCATCTAAATAGGAACTCAAAGATACATAGCACCATTATCTATCAATCCGAACACGGAGCAGAATGGACAAGGAATATGGTGAAACACATCAACATCACCAAACACAAACTGCTATATCCAAAAGAATTATCACAAAAGGGAAACACTTTAAATTAATCCCAAACAACTCTCTATTCCATAAAATGAGTTGAGGCATCATCTGAAGAGGTTTATTTAATGTTTGAAATGAATCCTTAGGCTGATCAACTGGAAGTATTACCCACATAGAACTATTCATGGACACATCACAACATCCAACATATTTTTATAAATCCACTAAACACTTCTCAAAAAACGAGCCACCAACAAGATCCCATCTCAATACAAACCAATACTATCACTTATAGATCCCGAGGAAGCGTAGCACACTTCTAAAACATAAAAAATAAACCCACATAAACACCAGTTTACAAAAACACAACATATTTCCATCTAAAATTTTTTTTGATTTTTTTTTAACTTTGTGGATTTTCACATTCACCCATGGAGCTTCATCATGTCTCACTCACATGAACATTCTTGTGCCCCCAGGCACCCAAACACTACTCCATACTGGGTATCCATCAACCTATCTATACAAAACCATGCATGTGAGAACCCATGAGAACACCAAAGGCTAGAACAAACACCCTCATTTTACAAGCCAAAAAAGTCAACCCATTTCAAAAAAATAATGTTCCTTCTATAGGCACAATAACCACCAAGTCAAAAACAATTTTCATATTTCCACACAACAAACCATTTTAACAAGTTTGAAAAAGAAACCCCATAGGTGTCTCCATCAAAATCCTCTCCCTTTATTTAAAACTTTTTCAGCATCTCAAAACACCACACTTTTTCAAGAACCATTTGATTTAGAACCCATTTAATTTATTTTAAAACAACTACTAAAACAAGAATTCCATTCAAACATCCCTTTCCCATTTTAAAAATTTCAGCAAGGTCACTTTTCTTAATCTAAAAGCCACAAAGGCCAAAATGATTTTTAGTAAAATACCAACTGCTCAAAACCAATTCCCAAAAACAATTCATCAAATTCAAACACTCTTCAACAACCCAAAACACCATATTTTAAAAAAATTTTCAGAATCATATTAAAATAATTTATGCATTCCAATCATTTTAATTCAATAAACCATAAGTTTAGATTGAGAAAATTCGATCCCATTAAATCATTCCACTTTCTCTCAAAAAATATATTTTAAAAAAACCCAACATGCTAAAAAAACATTCTTATATTCATCTTCGAAAACCCACTTCCACAATTATCACACAAGTATTTTCAAAACAAAATTCAGAACTCAAGAAAGGTCTAATAGATCCACAAAAGGGAACTAGTGTCGGTGGGGACATGACCATATGGTTGGCGTCCATATGTCAAACACACCACCAACACAGAGAGACTTATTAGGATCACGCCCCAAATCGACATGGATTTATAGGACCTATGAGATCCTGGAGGCCATTAGTCTAACTCCCATTGTTATATCCCAATCACTAAAAAATCCTTAATAACAAACGAAACTAATAAAACTAGACTTCCCCTGGACACCTGAGGATCGGAACGAGAAAGAGTTCATGACACTCTTCCCGAACCTACCCCTCAAGTCCTGAAAATACTACTTCATATACCTTGACATCCCCAAATAACAAGGGTGATCTAAAAATCAAGTTCTGCTAATTACCAACCTTCTCTGATACCATTTTGTCACAAACCATTCCAGATCGACCCTAAACCAGTCACTCGGGCCACTCTGCGACAAGTCCTGAGAGGCATTCCTGATTCTCCTAAGATGAAGACAAACACCGAGGGCATCAGTTAGAGTGAAAAGGTAATTATTTCATCCAAATATAAACAATAAAATAAACAATGTAAAGAAATGGACAACCCAATACACATTTATAAAAACTGAACTGATCATCATGTATAAAACAAAACATGAAGTACAACTGAACAATATAACTAAACCAACCAGACCTAATGACTTACTAACTCCATGTGACCCAACTGGTCACTCTCCAACACAATGATCACATGTTTCTCAAGGCTATCAAACTAATGTTGAAACCTATACAAGGGATAAAAATAGAAAAGAACTTTAGGCTTCAGTATTAAAACTTAGTATGCTAGCCCGATAATCTATTCCTAATGCACATACATTAAAATAAAAGAAACATAAATTTCAAGCTTAACTATAATATATAAAATTAAGGTTTTCTAAATTATTAATCTAAAAAAATTACAACCCATTACCCTTATTCATTTCCAAAACTAGATTCGTTCAACTAATGTGCCAATAACATTTTCAAGGGGAAAGTGATGTTTACAATTTCAGATTTTTACAAGGAGGATAAAACATTTTCATTTGAAAACCATTTTTATAAAACTTAACAATACAATAACACCACTTTAAATGAAAAAATACACAATAAGTCATGATAGTAATCACACATCAAGGGAAATGTAAATGTAAATACAAGCATCATATTCATCGCTGCAAGTAACTGAAATCCAAATAGACATGGGTGAACCTAGGAGATCAAGAATAATTTAGAAGAAACCAATACATGATACCTCATCCCCGATGAAATTTCAAACACGATGAAATCAAAACACTCAATACGCTTGACCATCCTTTCTTAGGCAGGGCGATGGTATATCCAATAACAATAAACCCAATATATCCACCCACTACGGGACACTAGTTAGTACCATAACCTACCAGTGAAGCCATTATTATTAGAATATTATCTCAATATTCCAAGTTCCCATGTATCAAGTATATAAAGGGTGTGAGCCAACTGAATCCATTCGATCATCCAATTTAAACATATATATAATAATAATTCATAATAGACATCACCCTGAGTCACTCAAAGGACCGATCTCATGCCATTAATCAAAAAGAACATAAAGAATATAAGTCGAGGCACTCTCATAATGGATCACAAGGATTCATCAGTAAAGATATCCCATACATTATATATATATAATAACTACATGGGAAACTTCCACATTAGATTTTTATAATTAACAATTTCACTATTTTTCACAAAGTTTCTAAATGGGCCTTTAAGCATTTATCAAAACAAACATTTTCCAAAGGTAAAAATTTTAATTTTAATAAATAAGTGTACACACACCATTTAAATAAGAAAAATATTTCCATAAATACCTCAAAACATTCAGGTTACACATCCAAAGAATAACCATATTTATAAGGATGCCAAATAAGCCATTTTCTGGCAACTCGGTCCAAAACATGTTATAAACCAAAAAACCCATTAGTTTTTGCAAACAAAGACACATTGGAAAGCCATAGAAGGACCCATAAATACAATTTTTCATTATTCATAAGCATTTATAAATCCAAACAAATCATTTTAAATCACACTTAACACATAAAATCCAACCGGAAAATTTATCGAACACATGACAGACACTCTGTAATAACACAATTCATTTTAAGCACTTGAAAAGAAATAAAAACAACAATTTCATGCCACAAATTTATTCAAGCTACTGAAAAATGTTAAAAATAACCTAATATAAGTTTTAAACATCACAAACTAGGTGAAAAAGATAATGTAACCTTTAAACAAACACTTGGGGTGCACTTTTATAACAAAACAACACTAATTTTCACAAAACAAGGAATAAACACCACTTTTCACACTAAATAAATTTGTTGAAGGATTATAAAACAATACTCATAATTTTTATAGGGTGAAAATACTATGAAAAATATGAATCTTAAATAAAATGGATTTGTGCAATGGGAAACCTACCTCAAAACCATGGCGAAAAGGAAACGCACACCCAATATCAGCCGCCGTAGTTACCAACACTCTAGATATATGAATACCAACACTAAAAGAACCAAAAACCCATAAAAAATCATGGAATAACATAACCATAGGTCTTTCATGACCAGGAGAGAAGAGGAAACCAAAATAAAGCGGAAGAATAAGGAAGAGGGAGGAGAAAGGAGAAGGAATATCACCTTGGAAACTATATAACACTTCATATTCCCTTAGATCTACACCCTTAGAGGAAAGGTAATAGATTTTAAATCGTTGTATAGGCTCCTTAGGTCTGAAAGAACTATTTAATGTATATTTTGGGGGAAAAGAGAAAAAATTAATGATTCATGAAAGAAACAAATTACCTTACCAAATCTGAACGATTTGAGAATCCTTAAGAAATTTCACCCTAATCCGTGACTAATATGATATCCAAAGAGGGAAAATGGAACATGGGGGAGTGCCTAGGATTTTTGGTCTCTATTTAGAGGTCTAATCACTAAAAATTATTAAAAAGTTAATATGTTATAAAAGAAAAAACTATTTTTTTAAAACTAGAAATAGTCTCATGGGCTGGCCCAATACCTGAATAAATAACCCAAATACATAATTTTTATGAATTATTAAGGGATCCAAATGGATATGGTGGTTTGAATAGGTCAGGTAAGGCCATGTGGGATGTATAATGAGTGAAAAATTTTGAAACAAGAAGGATTTATAAAAGAAAAAATTTTGTTTTTAAATCTTGAAATGGGATCTTGATTGGTCCAAATGTTGAAGTAACCTCCCTTTTCTCCAAAAACTACCCAAAAATATATGGGAAACCCAAGGTAGGATGATTAGACATAGATGAAATTTTAAAACTCAACATTTATCTCACCCAAAACCCAATAAATTGATTGAGATTTCCAATGAACCAGATCAAAACCAAGACATGAAAAACTGGGTGTGACATCAAGTGACCTCATGAGCCCTATGGTTTATGTAGTTAAATAAATAATAATGGTATATATGTAAACTATTTACTCTATTGATTTTATATTGTTATTTATACAATTTGTGTACATTTTGTTATGTCTATATATTGTTTTAGATTTTGTTGGTGGTGGCCTAATGAGTTATACTCACATCATACTTGAGATTCCTGATTAGTACCCAAATAGACTTCATGTTTATAGTACATGATAAGGGAAAGAGTACTATGTTAGATGGATGATTTGGGATTGAGAATTTATGAGGAAACTCGACGTGATTCAGGACCCTATTTGGAGTAGTAAGTTTATTTATTTATTTAGGGTTTTTTCATATTGATACTTGACACATATTTGGCATAACATATCTACTGTTTATTTTTGGATATTTTATTTCCGTTTTAGTCCTCATGTGATACTGGTTTGGTTTGGTTATTATTTATATCATATTTTTTATTCTTATTTATTTCCACTATTGTGTTACTTTGATGGAGGGTATATTCTCCCCATGATCGATATTAGACCCTCACTACTAGTCAGTAACCTCTGGTGTATGGGGAGGCACACTTGAGATAATGTGATCAACCAGCTTAGGGCACTAGTGTGTGGCACCTAGGTTAGAACATTATGTGTTGGAAATTGTGATGGGTATTTACTAGTGTGTTTTCAACACCATTTTCAATAGGAATTCCAAGTTTCCAGGCTATGAGATTACTATTATTGTATTATGTTTCTATAGTTTCCTAATTTCACTAAGCATGACTCACTTGGGTTTCTGGATTTATGGTTTATTATATTTTTTATCTCTAGGGCTATGGGAAAGAGGTAAATATTCATGAATTATTATAAGAACATAGGATTCCCATGAAATTTTCCTACATGTGTTTTTTTCTGTATATGTATATTTTTTCAGATGAAAGGTCCTGTGGATCATGTGGAGAGAGGTTCTCTAGTGGTGGAGATATAGTCCCTTTATTAAAGGATGAATGGAAGCCTTTGTGGGTTAGTGAGGGAGTTAAATTCTCTATTAGTGGATCAACGAGGGAAAGGATTCCTGATGGATATTTGGATTGGTCTTTATTTGACCTGAGGTGGTTGTTTCCCTGAAGTCACAGGTTCATGCTTCTTGGGAGGGAGTTGTTATTTTTATGTTCTATCTATCAAGTCATGCAGTGGGGCTTGAGTACCTATTATCATTTATGGATTGGGTGAGCATGGATTTTATTCCTTGGCGGGACATTGAGGTATATTATCACCAGGGTGTGGTTATTCATTAGGATTCTTAGTTTTTGAGAAGAGGATCACTGGGAGTGATCCCTCTCTCATGGTTGGTTTGAGAAGGAAGGTTTGGTTGGACCCCTAGCCCTACTATTATTTTGTTGTGCCTTGGGTAGCACGGTGGGAGACTAGATATACATTTGTGGATTTGGATCGATGATTATGTAGAGGGCGGTCATATGGTTGATTGTGGAATGAGAGAGATGATTTTTTTCTAAAAATTGAGTGCTAAGGGTGATCTAAAATATTTTAACTGACCTACGTTAAGATCATGGTTAGTGGTTTTGGGTGCATTAGCCTAGTTTCATTAAGAATTTTCCCACATGATCATGGGACCTGGTTGTTATTTGGGAGATGTTTAATGAATTACTTGGGGTAGAGAGTTCACTAATGTCTGTTGGAGGTTGTGAACCTCATTTTCAGTAGTTTATTAAGCATATATTTTGTGAGATTTTGTGTTGGTGATCAGGTGTAAGAAATTTCTACATGTCTATTCATTATGTTTAGTGATGGATGTAGCATGGTCGGGGTGAATCTCAATTAGGAAGAGGGGTGATGATAAGGATACTCCTATGTTGGGTATCATCAGATTGGTCATAGTTGAATGTATCTAATATGGGAGAGAGCTTTGGATGATATAAGATCAATCGTTGGATGGTCAAGATAGAATTGGTTGTGCTAGTTATTGGATAAAATATTTACTATTGGTTGACTATTAAGGCTTCTTGGGGGTGCGAAGCATTTTTGGTGGGAAGTTTTTGATGACCCATGTCATCAAGGGTTGTGAAATCAATGGAAATTTTAACCTTTTTATTCTTGGGATATTTCATGAAAAAAATGGTAATTTCTCCTTTAATATGATCTCAGTTAATTTTCCCCACCAATATATTGGTCCCAGATATGAAATTTTCCCTAGGATAAGAGTTTAGTGGAAATTCGAGTTGTTTGAATTTTCAAGAAATATATAATATTTAATTAATCAAATATTAATTTATTATTGTGTGTTCATTTAGTCGCATCTCTTAAAAAGAGTGCCATATTGAGATTCTATCATCATGGTTGATTCTAGAATTGGGGTTTTTTAGATGAGTCATAACCTTGCATCAAGTGTTGGGGCTGAGGTCGGGCCCCCCTTATTATTTTTCTTTTTTCTTCCCATTTATTTTTTTCTTCTTTATATTATCCCTTGTATTTATACGTAATCTCATGGGGGATTCCCTCTTTGGGGTCTTCATCTAAGAGAGAGTTTGTAGGAGAGAGGAGAGGGAGAGGTAGAGGATGAGGTTCCATTGTGGAGCTCAGGTCACACCGAATCATCTTGCGGTAGTTGCAGATTGCTGATTGGATCTAAGCATCGACAATTTCTGCCTGAAGGTAGGTAAATTTATTCTTTTCAGAATAAATACTTATAACATAGTTATTTTAAAGTTTTAATCCCATTTATAGATTTTTTGGACCCCTTGGGTGTGGATCAATGGCTTTTGAGGAAGAATCAGATGTTTCAGGCTAATTTGAGGTGTTTTGTTTGGGAAAACCCTTGTACACAACGAGTAGTTTAGAGAGAACACACCATGTATTATTTATATTTAGAAAATATGAGATTTTGGGACTAAATTCCTGGAACATTTGAGTACACACTATGTAGTGGGTTTTGGGGTGTGATGACTACTTGGCTATTCACCCCATGTAGAGGTACTTGGTTGTGTAGAGTACATGACCAATTCCCACATGGAGTGAATGATGTGTAGGCATACAACATAATCTAGAGTATATGGCCAGATAAATTGGAGGGTACCCCATGTGGGGTTACATGCCATGTACCTGTGATATACGCCACGTACTCGGTCATTTTACATGTCGAGTGGGTGTTGGGGTACACTGGTAGGTAAAAATGTGGGGGTACACACTGTGTATAGAGAATACACACCTTATTCTTTGGAAAATTACATGTTGAGTGGATTTAGGAACAAGGATATGGGGTATATTTGGGGTTACATGTTGTGTACCCAAATTACACACAATGTACTTTCCTACCTTGGCCCGTTTTTCCTATTTTTCACCTTGGTGTTATAATTGGACTTGTGGGTAGTCCATTTTAGGTATTTTTCTATATATAATTTAATGTTGGAATCCTTTCAAAGTTTAGATTCCATATTGATATATTTTTTGGATTGTGAGAGTTCATCAGGAGGATTTCTTCTAAGTTTGGTTAAAAAATCATCATGGGGGTTGGTTCATGAGGTGTGGGGCCCAGGTGAGGGTTGTGAGTTCGTTAGTGGGCCTAGATTGTATATGTAAGTTAGTTTTGTTTGGGATTATTTTTAATAGATTCCATAAAATGTGATCAAGTAGTATCTCTGAGTATATCATGGTTTTTCCCTACATAACAGGACTAATTTATCAATGTTAGAGTGGTTGAGATTTGGATCCTGGGTTTGAGTACAAGAGCTATTGAATCCTTTGGGCTTGGTAATGTTATGGAATGGAGGTTATGAGTGGGTTCCATTATGATTTTGAGATGAGTATGAGGGACTCTTGAGGATTACCTTTTGGGTTAGTTTCTAATCAAGTGACCAGAGGATACCATTGTCAGATGTTGAGGATGCACGTGGGACATGGTGTTTCTTGGGATTCCCTTGTGGGAAAGTTACTACCCATAAATGGGTTATTTTACAGGATGGTATGATAAGGTTTTATTATGTTGAATTTTCCCAGAGGCTTGACTTGTTCCAAGGAGACCTTGTGGAGGACCCTGCTTTTAAGGTGGTCATGAGGACCATTGAGAATGACCCTATTATCAGGCTTGAGCTTCTAGTTGTCCCTTTGGGTAAGTTTTTGATCGAGGACCAGTTAGAGTCTTCTAAGGGCCGTTGGGGTTATTTTAGCACTAGATGTGTCCCATTATCTTGAATGATCTAGAGGAACCCCTTATAGGGAATCTTTCTCTTATTGTAGCCTTTGGGAGAGTTGTGGATTTTTAGGTGGTCGTGCCTCAAGAGCTTGGGTGAAAAAGGGGAGTACCTAGTTGAATGTAACTATTATGCTATAGACCCAAGGACTATGGGAACCCTAAGTTTGGTTTGACCCTGAGGGTTGTCATTGAGAGCCCAAGGTGGCTGTTTTGTTTTCATGCTATGATCCATGGTGTTGAGAGAGGCCCAATGATTTTTTAGTTGAGAGTTGATCGGTGCTGCTAGTTTAGCTATTTGGATGGTGGGTTTGAGGTTGGTTCGACCAGCATTCGGTTGGCCTTTGGCCATGATGTTTTAGGATGTTTTATTTCATGAATGTGGTTTGAGGAAAAGACCCTTGGGATATCTTGGATAGGGCATTGGACCTAAGTTTGTTCGATTTCTCTAGTCTATTGGATGGATATTGTTAGATGGGATTAGGGAGATAATGGAAAATATGGATAAGTGAACTACCCCTAGGTTTAGTGTGATCCCTAGATAGGGGGTACATTTATTGTCTTGGATGGTGTTTCACTCTTGACCTTGTGTATGGAGACCTTGTGTAGGGAATCCGTTGGGTCCATGTGGATGTATCCCTAGGGAGGTGTATATGATGGGTCTATAGTGGAGCCCAAGTCATTCAGTAGGACTCAAGGGATATGATAGATATCTTATGTGTTGAGGGGAGGTTTTGTCACTAGTTCAGATTGTTCCATTAGATTTCTAGATCTTGATAGATGCATGTTGGGATTGTGGAGGCCTATGGTACACCTTGGGGTATAAATTTGATGACCGTTGTGTTTATAAATCATAGAGATCCTGTGTATATCTATAGAACACACTAATTTTTTCTTGTATAGGTGGGTCACATGTTATAAATTATCTATAATAGGCTAGAGTAGGGGGTAAATTTACCTTGGTTGTCAGACTAGAACCCTCAATTGGATATTTTTTTTTCTACCATTGTTTTTATATAGTTTTTTCTTTTATGCTAGATACTGTTAGTTTTTGTATTGTCTAGGCATATCACATGTGCATGCACTTGTTATTACATCATATTATAGGTTCACCTTCGGGGTTGGACTACTGAGATTTATTTCTCACCCCATGAATGTTCACCTTGGTGTGCGTGCAGACCTAATGTATGATTTAAGGTTGGAGCATAGGATGTTCTATGGATGGGTACAAGGCCCACTATTTATTGGTTATGTGGATCCACTCATATGAAGTCTCATTATTGGGTTATTGTAGCTTAATCATCATAAATACCGGGTCTATGATTCAAATCAGAGTTGGAAGAAGATCCCATCTTATTATTTTTAGTTTGTTTCTTTGTTATATGTGGTTAGACTAGTGGGAGACTAAACATTGTGTTTTTTTTCATGTTTGTGATTTTGAATGACTGGATGCTACATTTCATTTATTATAGAATGCTTTTTTTTCAGTTATTTATTATATATACTATGATGTTCATCCCTGTATATGAGTTTGGTTATTTTATACTATTATTTCAGTCTAACCCGAGGGTATAGTCTTCCCACTGCACCTTTTAGAACTTTTTCATTGGTATACAACCTCTAGAGTTCAGGAAGGCATGCTTGAGGCCTTGTGGAGAGCTAGATTGGGTGTCACATTAGGTCACCCTGGGCTGGTTCTTTATAATTTTACTACCATATTTGTGATATACCCCCACACTACTTCATTTTATATTCATAGGATGAATTTTCATTAGAAACTATTAGTGTTGGATTACTATGTTTTACTCACACCCTATTCGATCCACCACTTGGTACCCAAATAGATATATTAGATGTAGGTCAGGATCTTGGATTTTGATTCTTTCTGTTACTCTTTGTTCACCAGGACTTGTCATGAGAGTTGGTGATTGGGAATGTACTCAGACATCCTATAGGAGTTAGTTATTTTATTTATTTAATATTTTATACATCTAGTCCTGATGTATGTATTAATTAATGATAGTTTGGTCTATATTGTATATGTATAATCTTATGTCCATGCATGGTTAGATTTTATTAGCATTTACAGGTTATCTATTTATGATTATTGATTGAAGGTTTTATTATTTTATTCCACTTCCATTTTTTACCTATTCCTTTGATGTACTTAGTATTGATCTAGAGGGTATAATATCCCCAGTACATTATCATTAGACCCTAATTTCTAGTCATTAGACTCTGGCGTATAGGGAGGCATTATTAAGACCACATGGCGATCACTTCATGATACTTATGAGTGAATTGATCTTGTGATGTCACGAAGTGGTATCAAAACTTTCTTTTTTTTCCTTATATTATTTTTTTTGGATGGTAGATATGAGACTATGAATGTGTTAGAACTTGGTTGATAGCTCATGTTTGGGAATGGCCAACCCACACATGGAGTTAAGATCAAGTTACCAAGATGATATTGTTGTTCATGATGTTTTTTATTACAATTAATTATCATTTCACCTTGAGTGACTTTAATTTTTTCCACTAGTTATTGAATCATTTAATTTACCTACTAGTAAATTATGTCAAGCGACAATGTGTATTCATGCATCATTTCAGACACATAGGATTCAAATTTCATTAGAATGTTTATCTATATACCATGTATGTGTGATTATATGTAATTCTTATCTGAATACCATTTATGTGGGATAATTTATCATTCTTATCTATATACCATGCTTTTGAGATTGCCTTCCTAGTATATATGTATTTTATACTTATTTCATAACATTCTATGTTATGGTAATAATGTAATTTTGGTTAGATAAAGCATCTAAATTGACCTAAAAGGTGTTTTCCCACATTGATTTATGGTGGAATTATATTTAACTCGCCTTAAATTCATTAAAAAATAAAATGGTTCTCAATTATTAAATGAATTAACTTAGATGGAATCATTAAATTTCAAGGAAATTGGTTTGTTTTAATAAATTTATATTATTTTTTATGGATTTCAGAAAAATGGTGTATCAATTTAAACTTATAAAGGCTTGTACCTTCATAACTTGGTAATTATGACCCATATAACTTAATACTAATATGCTTGATTCAACCCTTGTTGGTCAGTTTTTACATCGTATACCTTTGAGATAACCCCATGGAGTGTGTACTAAAAATCTTGATAAATTTAACTATTATGTGGTTCACTTAAATGACATACCAATTGTAATTTATATAGCATTTAATCCATAAATTGTGAATGTATTCCCAAATAACTGAACCCATATTGGAATGATTGGAACCTCATGAGTTTCCTTTATATTTATATACCTTGGTTTGTAAAACTTTGGGGGTATGATTTTGATAAGTAGGGATGGTTGTATAAAGAGTAAAAAACCACTTATATGATGTTTCATATAAATTTATTGTGGAATATTACATTATTGATTCCCTTTAAACAATAAAATCCTTATTGTCTATTTTTTTTAAATTTTATGATATAAGGAATTAGTTAATTAAAATGATAGTTAAAACCTAAAGAGTTTTATCCTCTATATATTTTGAGTGAAATTTTCTTTAACTATAAAATTTATTATAATTAATAGATAAATTAATGGGTGAAAGGAAATTATAAGGTAATTTTCATAGAATGTTATGATACATCAGCTAAAAAAAGTTCCAATTATATCTTTTAAAACACTTTCCTTTATAATAGGTACTTAACTTTTCATTAATCTAAGCCTCTTTAATGTTTATAATAAATGTGAATTGATGTAATGGCTTGAATAAAACCTTTTAGTGGTCTTTTTAGCATGGAACCTAGTGAAAGGTTTAGTTTTAATGTCTCCTTGGAAGGTAATGTGGATGTTTCTCATTATTCCCATTTTCTTCTTTTCTTCTACAACTTTGGACTTAGAGGTTATGTAGTTTTACCTAGTGACCATTTTTTCATGAATCTAGTTTTTAATCCAGCACCTTAAATACATGGTGGGTTAGACCGATGGTGGTAGAGCTCTTGGATATATAAAGATAAAAGACTTTGATATGAGTTATTATTCATGGTAAGTGCCATCTCTCTGCCCATATAATCTTGGTAGGCCCCTTAGTGATGGAACAACACCCCTAGAAAGAATACCATCATTTGGAAAGTTGAACCTAAAGAGGGTATTATCGTATATGACTACCCAATGAGGGTTGGATATTAATCATTTAATGTTTTCACTATGACCCTCTAGGGAATGTTACACTATGAGGATGCTCTGAGAGGATTAAGGTTAGGTAGGCCGATGCACAGTAGGTGATGCTATTATGCCTATATTGGTTGATTTTGACCCTTATGGGCCAATGATATTTTTACCTTCCTTCAGCATTAATTCCCTTAGAGAGGTTTTATATATGCGTTAGATGTTTTGTATTAGAGTCCCTTAAGTTGAAGGTGGTTATAATATGAGAGACCCTCTGGGCTAGGTGGATAGACCTAATGGCCTTGTTTTGAGACTTGATTGTTTGGGACAGGTGGGATACCTAGAGTCACTTAGGTTTGACTAAAAAATTAGCGATTCAGTGGTTCAAATGATAAAGTGAAACCTACTATATGGGTTCTTATGTGTTTAAAAATTTCTTTAGTGGTGTTGATCTTGGTTGTATTCTCGTTTCTAGATCTATACATAGTATGTTTTGGGGTTTTTTGATATAGGCATGGTGATGGTTGAAGTTTTCAAGGAAACACCTAAGGCGATTGAGTATTGTAAATGGATTTGATGTACATGATTTTTTGGGTGCCTATCCCAGTTGACTAGTGGTCATGTGGCTGATACTTTAATTTCTAAAATGATACTGTGACATGGGTGGTCATTCAATAAATTATGGAATATTTGGGTACCACATTTTGACGAGGAGTTGCAAGGGAGGTCCTAACATGTTAAGACTAATATGTAATGAAACACAATTAGCTTATCCTTATTAGTGGATGAATTTCGGAATCATGATTCAGGTCTTGGACTGGATAGTATGGGAGTGTAAACCCACTATGTATAGAAATTTTAGTTCACACCAGTTGTGTGTGGTAATTGGTTGATATGGAATATCGGTGAGTGGTCAGGTAAAATCTAAGGATCGATGGTTTTGAAATTGATGCTTGTGGGCATGGTGACCTATATATTTGGTTAAATTAAGGAAAGTTCCATGATGAGGGATATCTTAGAAAAAAATGATTTCTATGGGATGTTTGATCCATGGGTGGACCTTGACATGAGTTTTTATGAGATGTGGTGTACGGTGTTGGTTAAGGCATGTATAGCATGGTTTGTTGTGAGAACGGCTTGGGGAGAGTGATACACACCTATAATTGGATTCTTAGTGTACCCCTATTTTAGATATGATAACCCCAAATATCTTGACATTATCATGAGTATTATAAGATAGTAATGGATATGCACTGAGCTATCCAAATATCTTTTATGGGTTAATAGAGGGACTCATTGGGAGTCACACTCGAGGAGTGGTTTTAGGTAATCCATACGATGGGGAGTAAACCATTGAATATTTAAGGGTGGTGACCCTTGTTGTGAGATGAAATTAGGTGAATTCCATGAGAACCATTCTTTGGAAGTGGGAATGAGGGATGAGTGATGATTACATTGGTTCTTAGAAATGAAAAGGGTTCTTAGCCATGCCATTCATTATGTTCGAGGGTGGACATAACATGGGATATGATAATCAGAATCTTATTTCATTGGTGCGATGAACAGGATGCTCCAAATGTGGGGAGTGGTGTGTTGGTCACCAATGTATGACACTCATGTGGGAAGGGTCATGATATTGTGGGACTAGTTTTGTGATATTTGTTTGTATCTCGAATGAAATTGGATAAATAGAACAATGTATGATTGTATTTCTTGGTAAATTTTAGGTATAGGTTCAAACACTGACTTGGGTGGAGGCCGACTATGGGTGTTATGCTTGAGATGGATTGTAATGATCCAAGGGGTTTGAAAAGGGGTTACACCGATGATTTTTTATGTGGCACTGTGACATTTTTTTTATTAAAGTATGGTTTAACTATGATACATCCTCAGAAGTCAGTTTTGGGATTTGGTGAGCATGCTCAAAATGGTCCCTATGTGCCCTGTAATAATGGTGTCAGAATTTGGTTTTTGTTATGCGTCGAATTTTAAATATGGTATTTAAAAAAAAAGTTAGATGGAGTTGATTCAACTTGATATCTCATGAAAATGTTTATACAGTAGGTGAGGATCCATGAATCACATTCCACTGGATAAGGAAAGTTTAGTATAAATGTCAGATAGGACATTTCGACCAAAATATGGCACATCTAGGTATAGTATGGTCAATTAGAATTTGACTATTTCGATAAATCAAGGACTAGAGGTAGTATAATAATGTGTGATATGGTGTAATATAATTAAAATCATGTCAGGAGTTTAACTAGGATACTAAATTAATTTTTCATCAGCTAATTACATTGGTGGTAGTACCATGGCTCTGAATTATTTTTTGGAAGATAAAACCTATGGTATGGAGTGATATAGGCTGGTTAATGAGAGAGATAGTGAAATGATCATGCATTGACATATAAAATCTTGGGTAAGTTCCATCTTGATGTTTTTTTATTGGTTACGAGCATAGGAATGATTTATAATGTTTTTTTAAAAGTTGGGGCCGAAGCCTCAGTTTATTATTAAAGAAAAGACCTTTTTTTGAATGGGTAGAGGGAGACCCATTACATATCCCAAAGGCTAAAGTCCAAGTGGCCTGTATACAAGGCTTGAAAGCCGATTTTTTGGCCCAAAGGGCCCTTTGATGAACAATAATGCTATAGTACCCGTGATGCTATAGTACCTGCTGCAGTACCGCCACCGCTATAGTTCCTACTACAGTGCCTCTTCCACAACAGTGTCACCGATGCTACAGTCCGTCGCTACTACAGTGCACTACTATAGTGCTTCTACAGTAATCAGAAATTAACCCCTCCTCATATTTGTTCTTGGGACTTTTTGGATGCCAAGAAACAGCTTGTACCACTTGGGTACAAGCTTGTTGGCAATGATTTTTAATGGCTTATACACCATGTGTTTAAAGTGATGCTTAAAGGTGTGTTGGGCATTTGGAAAGGTAATGTGGCCATTTAAGCATGAGTTAATGACCATAATGGGATGGGTTTTTAATTTTTATGTCCACCAATTCTTCATGGGGATGATAAGTTATAAGGTGGGGAGGTTGTAAGATTATATGTTTGAGAAAGTTAAAAAACTCTAATGGAAATCGAAACTTTTATATAATGGAGGAGCCAAATTATAAACTATTATTTGGAATGGAATTTCAAGATTTGTAACAATTGGAAATGTTTCTTTTGGGTGGGTTTAAGTCCCTATAGGTACCTTAAAATTCTAGATGATTTTGGGATATTTGAGCTTCAAAATATTAGTTTTAGGAGAGACAACCTTGGGCGTATGGTTGACACATAGTTTGTACTTTCTGTGTGGCCAAACCATGTGTTAAAACTATGCATACTATTTTGTATAGGGGAATGGTTAGTTTAAAATGTGTAAGGTAGAATAGAAAACTATGTGATTTGGTGTAGAGGAATCTATATGGTTGGTGCATGGTTTTCATAACCGTGCATTGCAACCATGTGGGATGGGTGTTCTTAGGACAGTAGCACCACACATCTAGTGTATGATACTTTAAATCATGTGATGAAACTGTGAAACATGGTGGTGCTTAGGATTGTGATCCTACATGGCTGACACACTGTTTACCTAACCATTCAGTCTAATAGTGTGCCTTATTAAAATTGGGAAAATTACCATTCCCCCCTCTGAACTTAAATAGGTTTCACCCCATCTTCTTCCCACATTCATCCAATAGCCTCTCTACATAGGCCCTCCTCCCATATCATATTCCTTGGTTTAATTTTCCTTATTATTAGACTAAATAAAATGTTATTAGATTTTTTGAAATCCTAGAGAAGAGTATACAACTCCTCTTACTTCCTTTTTATGCATTCTTTATCCTTATAAGTGTTATTATTATGTGAGCTAATATACCTTATTTTTACATTATTCATTTGGTTATTAATTTTTTATAGTTTTGGATTGAATAAAAAACTAATACTGGATGAGTGAAACTTACTAAACTTATAGTAGGTGGTCTATTTTCTTTTCCCATAAAGTTTATTTATTTATAAATTGTTTCTGTTGTGCTACTTTCCAGACATTCCATGCATCGCTCCTAAAACCTAAAATAGCTTAAATTAAATTTCTAGACCATAAACATGATTTTATTTATACACCTTGAAATGGTTTGAGGTTTTTATCCTCATATTGGATCACTCATTTGGGCGTGTCCTATTGTTTTACCTCATTGGACATTGCATGAATTTAACCAAATGACCATTTAGGTGTGTTTGGCTTGAATCTCAAAAAGAGAAATGATAAATTTGGACTAGATGAATTGTTAAATGGTGTGGACCCCCCATTTTTACATTAATAAATGTAAATTTTAATGGAGTATAATTAATTAAAAGTAATAACTTAAATGAATTAATGAATTGTTCTATAACATAAATACTCACCATCAATATGTTAAATCATAAGATTATACATTATTGTGTAATAAATTACCCTTGGGTGTGAAGAGATTCCTCCTTATTAGTAGGATTGGTTTTTACACTAAATGAAATCTTAACTTGTTAAATTACATCCCTTGATTATTTTTTCATTATAACGATATGTTAAATAAACTAATGAAATTGAATAACTCCTTGAGGTGGGTTGGCATGTCTCTTGGTTTGAATAGTTAAAATGAATTTACTAAAATGTGAATGGTAAGACCATTTTATTTTACCTCCTTTTAATTATAAATGAATGGGTTGATATAATTAATTGATTATATGGTAAATGGAATAATGAAATGAATCTTGATGGTTTTAGGTTGTCCTAGATATTTCTAATGGCCTATTTTTAGTTACTAAATAAAATGAACCTACCTATTATATATGCCTTGAGTGATACTATGGTTCCTTACATAGAATACCTTAGATGTGCTTAGAGGTTGAATGAAATTATATATTCCTTGAGTGATACTTGGGTTCCTTATGTGTGATTCCTTGGATATGCTAATAGGTATAATGGAATTATATACACCTTGAGTGATACTTGGGTTCCTTATATGAAATTCATTGGATGATATCATAGGTTGAATGGAATTATATATTCCTTGAGTGATACATGGGATACTTATGAGAAATTTTTGGATGGAATGATATGTTAAATGAAATTATATAAAGCCTTGGATGATACTTGGGGTTCGATTTAGAATTCCTTGGATGCATTCACAGGTCAAAGGATATTACATTTTTCTTGATCTCTAAATCTTCAATTTCATGAAATATGTAAAAATTATATGAGAATAATCATATATGGTTGCCTATATTTATCATTAGGTCCTACATGTCTAGTGTTGCACATGGGAGTTTGGAATTATAAATATGGTCCTATTTATACTTTAACGTTCTTATGTTTAGATGCATAAGAATTAATCCAAAACAGGTAGATTTAGCTAGGTATCCCATGAGAAACCTAAGAAATAAATGGTTTATAGTTATTTTACTATATTAATTTTTATATAACTACACACAGATTCATTTTATATTCATATATTTGATTTTTATTAGACACCATTGGTGGTGTCATATTGAGTTTTACTCACACCTTGTTTAGGACACCGCTTGGTACCCAGGAAGATATCTTGGCTATATGTCAAGATATTGTATTGTGATTCTTATTGTTAATCTTTATAGACTAGGAATTTTAATGGGAGTTTGTGATCAATAATATACTTAGGATGTCTATGGGAGTTGGGTCTTTTTCTTATTTAATCTTTTATCTATTTAGTCCTATTGTATGTATTTATTTTTGGTTTTTTGGTGTGACTTGTATATATATCATCTTATGTCCTTACATGGTTAGATTTTATATTCATTTTTAGGTTATTAATTTATTATTATGAACTCTTAGTTTTATTATTTTCTTCTGGTTCCATTTTTAACCTATTCCTCTAATGTACATAGTACTGGTCTGGAGGGTATAGTCTCCCCACCATACAATCATTAGACCCGCACTGCAAGTCAAAATCCTCTAGTTTATAGGGAGAAATTTTGGAGCTATATGGCCACCAGGATAGGTAACTTATAAGTAAACCAGGCTTGGGACATCACATATTTTAAAAAATATATGTCCACCTACCTCAAATGATAGGTCTTTCCTCTGGTTATATGCATATAATTTTTTCCTTCTCTGTGGTACCCTAATGTGGTGGTGAATTATTTTTACCTTCATAACCATATATTGTACTAATTATAATCCTAATAATTTCCTCTCACATGCCTTATCCCAGCATGCTGGAGTCTGATACCATTTTATAAATAATTCCAAAAAGGTGTCATCTGAATAATAGGATGAAAACTATTTTTATAAGAAAATTTTACAAAATAAATATAAAAATTACAAATTCACTAATAATTTAATGATAAAAAATTGAGTATATTCTATTAATTTTTAATTTTACACTTTGACTATCTATCATATTGAGGATGAAAAGTTGTAATATAATTTTACTTAGTACCCATCATCTTATGAATTACTTTCCAAATATTTGATGTAAATATGGGATCATGATAATATATAATGGAGAGGGGAAATATATATAATATGATGATCTCATTATGATAATTTTTGTAAAGGTGATCCAAATACATAGTATCTAAAATAGGTAGAAAAATAATATATTTAATCAAATAATAAAAAATTACTTGAATCACATTATTACCTTGAAATTTATTTTTTAATCCAATTATGAAATCCATGCATATGTTCTTCCAATTCCATTATGGCACTAAAAAAGGTTATAAAATTATCTTTAGTAGTTTTTTTTTCAGATTTAAGCTACTAGCAAGTAAAATATTTCACATAAAAATCAGTTATATTATTCTTCATAGCATCCCATAGAAAATATTACTGAAGGTAACTATACATATTAGTGCTACTAGGATGAATAAAAAATAGAGAGATGTTATCTTCACTTAATAATTCTTTATTTAGTTAAAAATAAATTGGAGGAAATTAACACCTTATAAACATGATGACACCTACATCATCAACCTTAAACTTAGAAAAAATACAATTTTTTGTCCAATTCCACTCCTTATTACGAAACATGATCGTCCTTATGAACCTCCTTAATTCTTTCTAAAAAATATGAATACATTGATACACAAGTCAAAAATAAATGAGTTTATATATACAAAATTTACAAGACAACATTTATTAAATCATTAAATAAAGTATCATGTTCCATACATATAATATCTAATGATGCATTATCTTTTCAACTCAAGGCATCAACTACCTTTTTTCATTACCTAGATGATAGTGAATTTTGAAATCATAATTCTTAATTAATTATAGCTATCTTATTTTCCTAATGTCCAAATATTTTTGAGTAAATATATACTTTATAATTTTATGATCAATATATATTTGACATTTCTTTCCATATAGATGATTCCTTCATATTTTTAAAGAAAAAACAACCAAATCCATCTCAAGGTCATGTGTAGAATAATTCTTCTCATGGGGTTTCAAATGATGAGGTGCATATGTGATAACCTAATCATTCTGAATCAAGACATAACCAAGGAACATCAAAGAAGCATCACTCTAAATAAAAATCTCCCCATTTATAGATGAAATGGCTAACACTATATCATTAAACAATATTCTTTTTAATTCTTAGAAACATTCACCACATTACTTTATCTATATATATTTTAATCATTTTTTTGTTTAAATTAGTCATAGAGATAGATAAATGAGAATTTCTTTTAGTAAATTGTTGGTATTAACCCACTAATACAAGTAAAATTTGAATCCAAATGATATTTATAGGCCTTTATCACTCTTCCACCACAATATTTTTAATAGTATCAATATTTATTCCATATTTTAAAATAATATTCCCAATGAATGAAATATACTGTAACCAAAATTTAAATTTTTATGAATTTTATATAAAACTTATTTTTCTTTAATGTTTTCAAAAAAATCCTTAGATTGTTATTTTGATCATGATGGATTTTAGAGTAAACCTAAATATAATCAATAAACACAACCACAAATTTATCTAAATAGTCATGAAAAACTATATTCATTAGATATATAAATATAGAAGGTGCATTTATTAACCTAAAAGGATTAATAATAAAATCATAATGGAAATACCTAGTCCTAAAAACCATACTCATAATTCCATCTTATTTATTCTTTTTGTGAAAGTGCCCGGATTTGTGATCAAAATTGAAAAAAAATACTCTGATCACTATAGCTATCACTACTTCATTGGATGAACCAACATTATAAACTGAATTTCCACACCTTTTTTCTTATGATCATGGTGATCACTATACTTCATAACCTTATTTAGACATGAATTTGCATAATTTCCCATCTAATTACAATTAAAACATTTCAATATATTCTTTTCATTAACATTTTGACCCTGACCATTGATATTTTATTTACACTCATGAGCCATGTATTCCAACTTTCCACATCGGTAACATTTACCAAATCTATTAATACATTCTATAGAATGATTATTACCATATTTATCACAAGAGTGTAATTAAATTTTATTACCTTCAAGTTTCTTTATTGAATTCTTACCCATTTCCTATCACCTAGATTAATTCTTATCATTATTGTTATAAAATTACACAAACTCTATATTTAATTTTTCGTCACATCACACAATTTTCTAATATCTTAAAAAAATGAGTAACTAGATACCTTCATAAAATTATCTTTAATCCTGAGTAAAATTGATCAATTTTACTATTATGGTCCAAAAAATAATATAGTGCATACCCAGACAATCTAGTAAAATTAGCTTCATAGGTGGAAATGGTTCCCTCTCCCCTTTGATTAAAATCAAGGATTTTCCTTTCCAATATATATCAAATAACTTTAGATTTTTTTGAAGTAAGATATATTTAAATGCTATCTATTCTATGTCATACATTCATTCCTTTCCTAGAGAGTTATTAATAAAAGAACACCGTTGATTAGATTCACTTTCAAAATGATAAATAGAAAGTGTTACATTCTAATGTTATAAATATGACCAAACTTCAAATATATTCTCCAAAGAATTAATTCATCCTTTATATTTCATTGGATCATAGGATCCACCAAAATAGGGAGGGCGTTGTTTCATGAAATTATTTTATATTGAAATATTCCTCTTTAGATAGCATAGTTGCTCCCTTACATTGGTACCTCCATTAATAGCTAATGTAAACAGAGTTATCATAGTTACAAAATTCTCTGTTCTAATTACATACATTTCAAGTTACTAGTTCAGAAGGATATTACCCTCCTAATGCCTTTCTACCTTAGCTGCTATATTTACTATATGGAAAACCATTCTAAACAACCATATATTATATGAAGAAAAATTGAAATTCAAAAAATATATATCATGATAATATATCCATAAATTTTAACACATTAATATAATCTTTTAACAGCATCATAACCACTAAAGTTATCTAAACCCTTCCTCTAATACTATCTACAACAACCCATACCTTAATAAATCCATAATTATATGATTTATAATAAGGGTTTAACTTTTATAAATTTTCCAGATTTTTTTAGTTTATATTTTTAGAGGATTAGGTAAAATATTACACAACAAATTAGACACTTTCATATAGTGTATATTTTCTCCACAAACAAGTTATTTATAAATACACACTTTCTTCATTCAAGGTAACTCCCATAATTGGAAATTTAACATTATTATTGTTTCTACTCAAACTTAAGCCCCATGATTTTTTTAAATATGGGATAAAAAAACAAATCCCATTAAGTTATATAAATGAAAATAAAACCATTAGACCAATTATCAACTAGAAAAATCAATAATAACGTTTTCCTTTTTTATAATAAAAATTTGAGCTCAAATACTCGTTTAATTTTCCATGAAAACAACTTAATTTCTCAATATTTTTAATAAAACATTTCATATGAAATTATAAAGGAAATATAATATACATAATGTCTTTTTGGAAAATATGAAAACTAATGAATACCTTTCATTTATAAAATATCCTTTCACCCTTTTTTAAATGGATTTAAAATTTATTCAAAAACATAAGTTCATTTCCGACCTTTTAAAATCAAAACATTTCCTTTAAAAACCATTGAAGAAATATTATATACCTTATGAAATTATACTTAGATCCACCAGTATAATAACCCTTACAAATAAATCACTTAACTAAATAATTACCATATCTCTTAGGAGTAACCTATCACTAGTAAACTCTATTACATTACCCAATGCATTAGAGATTTATATCAGGATCACCCATCATTAGAGATATATCAAGATCACCCTTAATTTATAAAAAATTCACAAGATCCATATCATGAATAAAACACATATAGATTTAAATTTAATAATAAAAAATATTTTAATTTTTATTAAATCCCATAACTAATAACACTTTCTGTTATCTCATAAGAATGAGAAGAAATATACATTTTGTTATAAAAATTTTTTGAAACTAGAAATTTACAGAATATTAGGAATTTTTTCATAAAAAAATGGAAAATGTTAAAGGAAACATGATAAAAATTAATTAATATGATTATTATAAAGGGTGTTTAATCCATATATGTTAATTTTTTGACTTTTGTAAAAAGTTTAAAGTAACCCATGCAAGAAATATTGAAAATAATACTTTTTAATCCTATTTAAATAAAGTAAAAAATAATTAAAAATTAACTTTATAAATATTTTTACCTCAATTAAGAAATTTTTTGAAACATTTAAAATAACCTTGACATGAAAGAAACATAGTTATAAGGAAAAATTTAAAACAATATTTTTAAAAGAATGTCCCTTACCTCGAGTCTCGACTCATATTGTTTATATATCTACCTTCCAAAGATATAAAATTAAATATATATTTTTTATAATTTGATAATAAACTTTTTCATTATCATTTAGTTATCATTATTCCATTTATTTCATTTTTTATTATTTTTATATAGTTACTAAAATGGTTAAGTTCACATTGGATGTTTTTAGGACTTACAATTTATAAGTCAAAAATGACATTGGTAGGATAAATAATATCAAAGGGATCATTCTTATATCACCACTAGAATATTAATCATGAAAAATTTATTATTATTATACATTAAAATCATTTATAACCATCAATGGAATGTGCACGTGAATAATTAAATGCGTCATATCATGGAGGCGATATTACACATGTACACACGAGCAATATTATCAATTTACAACAGATAAGAATAATAATAAGGTAAGTGATATATTATCTTTAAATAAAAGTTATAAAATAATAAAAATATCTTATATTCATTAATTATATATTTATAACGATACATGCAAGGAGATGATATAAAATGAAACAAATCACTTTGTGGAGGTGGTAGTCCATATGTATGCATGAGTGATGTTTTCATTTCACACAAAAGGGAAAAAAGATATAAAAGAGTTATTAAATCAATAAAATATAATTTTAGTATATATAAGATACCTATTTTATTATTTTATAGTAGTTATAATATATTTAAAAGAAATAAGAAGAAATAAATTCGAAATAGGTTAATCAGAACTTATACCACCTCCTCAGATCTCTCTCTTTGGATCAAACCTTAAGCCTTCTAGGATTGGAATTTTAAGAAAACCAGGACCTAAATGATGTGTGAATAATAGTTTTTAAGGGTTATGGGTAGGGTTTGGATCATATGGGTGGCTCAAAATGTGTAAAGAAGTGAGAGATGATGTGCCGTTTTATAAGTGAGTGGAGTGACACTCTTGTAAATACTTAAAACATTAAATTTATATAAATGAATTTCTCAATGAAAGTAGATCCAATTTAATAAAATTTAAAATAAAAGATTGTTTAAGGCCTAAATACACTAAAAAATCACATTTATCCAAGTTTTATAGATATTTCATACATTATCTCTTATTTTAACCCCTCGTTAACCCTTTTAACCTTTAATTAGAAAAAAGCATTACCATGGTAAATATTCATTATGAAAAAAATGAAATTGTCCACATTAAAAAATTTTAAACTCTTGATTCAAAATATGAAATTAATTTATCAATATTAAATTTTTAGAAGTAGAATAAATTAATTTCAATATATGTGTGCAAAATGCAATATAAAATTATTTTTTGAAAAATGCCATTTTAAGCATAAAAATGATTTTATACCAAAATAAAATATAATACTGATTCCTAGGGTTTTTTGAATTATGTTTAAATATAATAGTCTTATTTAAATATAAAACAAAAACAAATGGTATATCTTAATTAATTGAAGATAAATGATAGTTTTTATAAAAATCAGCATTTTCTACTATTCACTCAAACAATCAATCTTTTTAGAAAAATTCCAAAAATTCACCCTTTGATAATTTTTATCTGAATAATTAAAAAATGAATTTAATTTCATAAATTTAAAACTCTAATATTTAAAATTTTTATTTTCAATTAAGACTATATATTTTATGAAAAACATTTCAGCAAGAATAAAACCATTTCTTTTCCAACAAAAAAATCATATATAATTATCATATTATATATGAATACATAAAATATATTTATGAAAATTCAATAAGACATGAAATTTATTTCTTATTAACATTACCTGGGTTTTCATAGGATTGATTGCTAATTAAGAATGATCCCACCTTAATGTCGATGATAATTTCCATGGTTATATGGCTAACTATGAAGAATGATTATAATAGGGATTATATAGAGCATTTATAGGTTACATGAATAGTTAGACAATTAAATGAATTATTTAATTTAATAAATTTAACTCCCCTAATATTAACATACTGTTGTGCATTAACTAGAGGTCTGATACAAATGACCATTATATTGCATCTAGGGTAAATCCCTTGTTCCTTATTCAATGGAACTCCTAGTTTTTATATCTAATGTTCTATTTATGATAAACTCAATTATTTATGAAATAATATTCATGCATGAGTTAATATATTTAATAATTTTAACGTATCAATATTGAGGCTATACGATGCCCAAAACTCCATGCTAACTCTGTGATAAGATCTAAAAACATTCCAAGGTTTTATCCAAAAAAACCAAGCCCATTATAAGATTATCTTATTATTATGAATAATTTTAGATTTTGTTCAATCTAAAATGGGTGTGACATGATGGTCTTCTTTATTTTGTGGTATTAATACCACTTTTCCATGTAATTTTAGGTTTTTGGAAAACACCTTCATGAAATATTCCTAATTTGACATGATCTAAACCACTAGGTCCCACCGGAATGGTTGTAAGATGAGTGTGATATCCCAATACCATCTCTAATATGCCTGGGATTGGTGACTATCACAGAGTTGTCATATCACACAGATGGAAGGTATTAGCTTAATGAACTTGTACACATGTACATGTATCTCCATGAGCACTATAATAATAATAAATAGCACACAAATAGAATAATAAAGTCACAAAAAACCTCTAATATCACACATTAGAGTATGAAAATATAATAAAAAGTAAATATATAGAAATATAAGACTAAAAACTAGAATTTAGGTCAACCATGACAACTGTAGAGAATATTGTCCCCATACAAAATCTTCAGTACCACCACAGTCCAACTACCATAGTTTACAAGCACCACTATATACCTCATATAGTAGTTCTACCTAGATATCCATCATATATTTTTTCTCATTTATAAGGAATGACCCATGTGTCTATATCCCATATATGGGTGAGTATCGATATACCCATAAGGGCACATTGAAATAAAAAATAAGTAAGACATCAAATGATATTGAACTCCAAAAAAAAATCTAGAGGGAAAAGAATGGAAAACCTAGATATAAAAATAAAAGGATATAAGTAAAATTAGAAATTTATTATAAGTCACAAAAAATTAAATGATCAATATTCTTCATGTATCTTCATGAAGTTATACTATTAGAAATATCACCATAATAACTTTTATGAAATGCCTGAAGGATGGAAACTCCTCACTAGAAGGCACCTATAATGAGTGAATTCAACTCATAGACAAAGTATCACACCCTGGGACATAAGGGATACTTGAATCCATATATAATGTCCCATAGGATGGGATCAAAAACCCCAGATGCAGGTGATGGGAACCCGACCGTACATGTGAAACAAATAACGGAGGATCACAACCTCAGGCCCGTACAGAGGGATGCCTGAATCTATCCACTATCAACCCATATATAAGGGTTTATAAATCCTGGGTAGCAGGTTTGGATAAATCACATTATATAGGGGGATTAGATACTATACCTTCATATCCCACACATAAACCTACTAAAAAAGGATCACCCAAGCATCATAATTTGATCTAAAGGAATGTACATGGCATGTCTAAGGGGATAAATGAGGTACCAAACCAATCCAAAAACATGGCCATGTGCTTCCATTCATTATGGCATGAAGTCATATGATGTGTGGGTCTGATTTTGGTGCTAAACATTTTTTTCATTGCTTAATTCATTTCTACCTAAGTGTATACATGGTATAGCCTATTTATACATAGTGTTCTATCCACCCAGGTTCTCTATGTGTGTAACTCCTGTACATGGTGAGTTGTCCATATAGGGTCACATAATGTGTGGGATCAACCACATGTCCATGTGAAATTTAACATAGTTTGAAACCCTAGAACTATATATCCTATGAAACATGGTGTGTGTTCTTTGAAACTACATGCAGTGTAGTTAGAAATATTTTAGAATCCTTAATTATCACAAATGATTCATCAATTTCACAATATTCTATGTTATTATCATCAAAATACCCTCAAATTGTATTAAAAATGATCAATTTTATGTTAGAAACTAGATTCTGGTCACCCCTCTTCATAAAAACATGCCATCATTGTCTTTTTGGGTTTCGCACATGTCCCAAATGATGTAAATAGTCACCTCATTTCTTACATGAATTACCATCACTATGTGTGATCCACCACCATGCAATAATCCTTGACACTATACTCACAACAATAATCCACAAAACCAATAATCAAACATGTAATGAATTGGTTCGCTGAAATAGGGTGAATCAAAAATTAAATAAAATATCAGCAATGAACACATAAATAAGGGTGGAGGGTATATAAACAAAAAAAGGTGAGTATTAAATGATATACATTCATGAATAGTCCATTATTTATTGGGATAAAATTAAGAATCAAGGAATCAATTAAAATTGCAATGTTGAATAAAATAAAAATTTACAATTCTAGGAAAAGAGTAATTTGATAGGGATTTGTACAGTCTGAACTTGGATTCAGTTGATAAAAAACATATCCATGTTCACAAAAACATTATAAATAGATTAAATAAAAAAAGGACCAACATATATGTTAGATCTATCACTAATGAAGAATGAACCCACATCGAGGTCAAAGATGAATTCTGTTGATTATGATCACCGATCTACAAACCTTCTTTATTTGTCATCAAAGTCTCTTCCCATGAAGGATCTCTCTCACTTTTTAATATAATATGGTTATATGAATAACTAGGGAGAATGGATATAATGGGTAATATATAGATATTTTATAGGTTATAATTTTAATTATACAATTCAATTTTTTATTTAATTTAAATAATTCAATCCCCTTAATATTTGTTTGTGACTGCACATCGACCAGAGGTCTAATGTGAATAAACCATATGTCACACCAATGATAAATCCCACATTATATATTCAATGATGGTCTTGGTTTCTCTATATGAGACTCTGTTTTCTATAAAATCCATTATTTATGAAATTATTCATGCACATGAGTTAATATATGTAACATTTTAAATATATCGATATTGGGGATATGCAATGCCCAGAACTCCACCTAAACTCTATGAATAGCTCTGAAAATATTATCAAAAATAATTCAAGGGTATAAGAAAAATTGAATACTTTACAAAGGTACTTTCTATAAATGAATCAAACTCTTTAATTCATAATTGAGAGACTATGAGAGAGTGATGTGGCACTGTATGCATCCCACACATGAACACTGACAGTTACAATAGCCTTTGCCTCCATCGACCATAACACCTATATACACCACAATTGAGACCACGATGTGGAGGTGTTGTGGAACCCATTTTAGTGCACATCTTACAATCTCCCACTTTTACTAAAACCCCATAAGGACTTTATACAAAACTTTATAACTCTTTGTGAATCAATCTAAACTCAATGGTTTCATTAAAATCAATTAATTTTTGAAAAAACCACTCTCTCTAAAAGTTTATCCTTATAAAAGGGCCTCATCGTGTGACCCTATGAGCCTTAGTAGAATCTACAACAAATAGAAACTACCTATTTCATATATTTTTGAAAAGAGAGGCCTCTAGTAAAGCATTAATTCTACTCAAGATACTAAGCTGTCTGGTGTGTTCTCCATCAAACATACTCCTTTATATATAAAAACATGTACCCCAAAATATATATCATATACATCATATTTAAACCAATATAATAATTTTTTTCCATTAAATAGAGTGACCACTAGACATGGAACACATAAATCTAGTATAATATTCTTATATTTTTTTCATTCTCTGAAAAAGACTAACCAAGTCGATGAATCCATCACATGCCATTTATCTATCATATGAGTGTATCATAATCCCATAATCTAAGTAGTTGAACACATTATATGTGACTGAAATAATAATTTCCTTGAATTTCTTTAGTCTAATTCAATTAAGATCTATATTTTTATAACTTTTCATACAAGTGAAAAAATATCATATTTGTTGTGATATAACTGACAACATTATCAGCAACATACCCAACAACCCCTGTATATGCTAATTCAATATGCAGAATTGCATAATTAGGGTATAAAAGTATAAAGTTTCTCATGATATGTATCACTATAACATTAGGAAATAAGGATTGATTATAATAATACACCCCAAAGTATATCGATGACTATATAACATTCTATGAGATATAATTTAGTAGGCCAATCTAAGTAATATGTCTCTAATAATTACCTCATGAATCCATTTTCAGTATCTCAAATACAAATCTTTGTAATGAGAATAAGAATATATTTAATCTAAAATTAAAATATCATTACATCCCATAATACTCCATGATGATCATCAGTTATGGAAAACTCAAAGTCATACTTTGAGGGGATGTTATTATTCTACTATTCATGTAAAATAAATTATAACACACATAAATGAATGATAATTAGAGATTTTATTTTATTATAATAACATGACACATTTAAAACCATTAAACCAATCTATAATGTGTCTAAAACATAGAGATTCTATATGAACCTCATGTTATTTTTGTGGTAATGGTTTCATCAACGAATCTGCTACATTCACCCATGTAAAAACCTAAATGATCTTTAAATCTCCCCTCTCAATGATATCTCATATGAGAAGATAATTTCATAGGATGTGTTTAGATATTTGGTGAGATTAGGTTTATTTATGCTGATAAAACCCCTATTGTTATCACAATATAACTTAATTTATCCCTCAATAATAGTAACCACTCCAATTTTGATAATGAACTTCTTGATCAAAACTTCTTCCTTCTATGAATCTAATGCATCAATACACTCTATCTCTATTATCGATTCTTCAATGAAAGATCTTGTAGAACTCTTCCAATTTATCTCTCCACCATTTAGAAAAAATAATAATACTAATTTTGATTTAATATCATCTTTATGGGATTAAAAACTTCCATCTATGTAACCTTTTATAGATAGCTCATTTTCCCTCCAAAGTAAAAAACACATCCTTATTCCTTCTTAGTAATTAATAATGTTCTTTATATCAATATTGTGAATCTAAATAAGATTTTATTGGTATCTGATAGTTATTTAAAAAGCGTAAAATAAATTGGGTCAAGTATAAAATATTTTATACACTATAAATCCTATGGATGACCCATAAGGAATACTATCCAACATTTCCAAGTCATTAGAAGGATCCTACATCTTAATAAGATTTGTTCCATGAAAATTTTTTAAAGACCCTTTCTTGGAGTTCTCTATGATAAATTTCTTTATCACTTTACCAATATATATGTTCATACTCAATATAATAAACCTCATATATTTATCTTCACATATATTCATACTCAGTATTTGGCAGCTTCACCCATGTCTTTCATTGTAAAATATATACCCAACCACATTTTTATAAAGTGAAGTTTCAATATATAATTTATAATAAAAAGTATGTTATCTACATATAATACCAGAAATACTAATATAATCCCACTAAATTGATTATATACATAAGAGCCATCCTTATTTTTCTTGAAATGAAACTCTTTGATCACATCATCAAACTGGTTATTCCAAATTTTAGAAGATATCTTTGATCAATAAATGGACCATTGCAACTTAAAAAACTCAATATAATTTTTTATTAAAAAACTTGGGGTTATATAACATACAATTAATTGGATCCAAGGATACCTTAGTCAATAGAAATGAACCCACCATAATAATTCTATATATTGATGATTCAAAGATTGCTTTTGGTTTAATTAGTAAAATAAAAACCATAAACTTATTTAAGATGGATATCAGCTCAAATAAAACCTCGATAAACAAAAAGTCAGGAGGAAGAATAAAGAAGGGAAATTTCAATTCAAAATTAGGTTTTGAATGAATGATCTTTTTTTGAATTTTCATGGATTGAGAAATACTACAACAACCATCTCCTTGAACTGACATATTTAGATTCATAAACCCAAACTCTCTAAAATTGAAAAAATAGAAGATTCATTATACATTATATTTATTGGTATTAATTAATTTTGGGTTGGTGATAACTATTTTTTAGCTTTAGTGGAAACACCATGGGTCTTTTCTCACTCATTGTTAGGAAATTTTTATGCCTACAACCTTAAATATCAGATGGTAACATGAATGTTTCAATACAATAATGTGGAAATTATATTCTCTTTTATTTATTCCAAGAATAGGTACAAAGAAAGGAGGGGTTTATAGAAAATTATTGAAAGTATAAAAGGATACATTTATTACCCCTTGTTTCCCCTTGGATATTTCAACACAATTCTACACCCTAGTGAATACATTGGTGTTATCCACTCATCTATTTATCTTAGGAAATTAGAGGATTGTATTTATGGAAATTATTTGATTAAAATTACCCTAGTTAGTGAAAAATACAATTAGAACAAGAGTCATATAAATATAATCATTTCTAGAAAGATTGGATGTGTCTTTACCAATGAGGTGGATCTGGATAAATGAGAATTAATATCTAGCATAACCCTTCCCAAACTAACTATAACCACCATCCCATACTAGTCAGTTTCAAGAAAATAAAGATGAAATTTCACCTCCCATTTAAATTCAAAAATTCATGGGATTAACATAATGAATGTGACAGGATCAACTGATAATTTTAGAGTAACATGTACTTTATAGATAATGTTATTTCTTTTATATTGAAGCTAAAAATCTTGAAGTTTTTTAAAAAATACCTCTCTATGGTGATTTGGGTTTGAACATGTTTGTTGAAAATGTTTGGGGTTGTGGATGAAGGATAGTTATCAAAGAAGGCATAAAGAGAAAGCATGATTGTATAATCTCATAGAGTGTGAGATGTATGATCTCATGGAGTGAAAGATGTCTGATCTTATAGAGAACCAGATGTCTTATCACATGGAGTTCAAGATACTTGATCTCACAGAGGGTGAGATGTCTGATCTCATGGAGGAAAAGATTTACAATCTCATGGAGATATCAATTGATGATAATAAGTATAAAAAATCATAAGGTTATAAGAATAGAAACATAACATTTTGAAATTATACCTTGTATATCAAATATCATAATCTTAAGTCATGGAATAAACCTCATATATTCATAAGACATGAATCATAAGAGAATTAAAGAACATAAAACATGAGCACATAAAATAAGACATGGAATTATGGCATACACTTAATAATAGAAAATAATTTCTTTAATAGTCATTGATCTTTTACAAAATTATCATATTTTAATGAGTTAACTCTCCAAACCATCATATTAGTCAATGTTCACTCCCAAGACCATCATAGAAGACAAAGTCCCTTATTGAATTGGGTTCAATCCCCATTATAGTCCTATATATATCATGAGATATAAAACATTTCCCAATTAATTGGAGGGTTATATAGGTCCCAACCACCACATAATTAAAGCCATACATAATTTTTCCACAATAGATGAAAAGAAATGAGTTTCATAAACATTTCATCATAGCATAAACTGTGGAAAAGAAATAAGTTTCATAAATGTCACACCATCCTAAACATAAAACAACTAGAGAAAGAGTAAGGATAGTATCCTTGTATAATATGCCTAGTAAATCATAATTAACTTCAATTAATGTTAAATTAGATGTAAAATTATTTTTAAAGACCACTTTAAATGATACTTTAGAAAGATATCCTTTCTATTTTGAAATCATTTCTCATTTTTTTTTAAAATTTGTACAATTATAAAGGAAAACATTTTATTTGAAAACAAAATTATAATATTACAATGGAATCTTAAAAAAATAAAGGTTCAATGATGGTGGGTAAATCCACTCATTCCATATAATTTAAAAACATTCCATCCATAGTTTTGTTGGAAAAGTCACAAAGAACCTCATTTATAAAACTATAACAAGATTCCTTTCATACCATTTTTTTAAAAAGTAAAAATTTGAAAAAAATGATTTTAAAAAATTGTAGGATAATAAAAAAAATTGAAAACAGTTTTAGAAAATATGGACATGGAATAGAAATATTCCCTAGTGTAGAATTAAACACAAATAATCCTAAATAATGATGAGGTTGTGAAATAAACCCTCACAACTTGGGTTTATTTTTATTTGCATACCCAAAAAAATAAAGAACTTCAAATTAAACACTAAATAAAATTAATATAAATAGATTAATGATGTAAAAAATTAATGGGGTTGTAAATACACCACATAAAATAATTAATTGGTGAATATTACATGTCTTAAATAAGTAAAATTTGGACGAGAAACACTTACCACTTTGGTATCATTTGAATAATAAGCCCCATGAAAGAAATAAAGTTATATGGATATGTATATCCCATAATTTTAAAGATAATAATCATAAATTAAAATCATGGGTAATATATAAACCACACAAAATAAACATATAGTGTATAAGGTATGTGTCCCACAGAAATAAAAGTGAGACAAAAATACCTTACCTCAGGTATTAATTCTATTGTATGTGATAAAAACTCAAGAATAATAAATATATTCTTGTTATAAATTTATTGAATAGCTATAATAATATATTTGATACCTTATATGGTTACTTATTGTCTTATGTCACCCATTTATTAGTAATTCTATATGAAAATAATTATTTTATGTGGTTACTGCTTCGTTTTTTCATGCGTGTTTTGGTTTGGTAATTGTGGTCCTTATAATTTAATCATGGTTATATAATCTATATACTGTTAATAATTATATTAATTACATATATATTCATTATATATCTATTTATAGTAATCCATAAAAATTACATAAAAAAGAACAACATTGTTCATAGAGATGGTAGGACATACGTACACATGGACACTTTTTTCATTTTTTGATGAATGTAAGGAAAGAAAGGAACATAATAATTAAACTTTTAAGAAAAATTATTATATCATATATATCATATATAATCAATATTTCCATATTTATAACCATCCATGTAAATGATCTATGAAAAACAAATTACACCGCTACGTGGAGACGACAAGACGCATGTACACACGAGCGATGTTTTCGATTTTCATTGGACAAAGAAGAAATGAAAATTGGTTGTTAAATAATCATAATAAAATATAAATTTATTTATTAAATTTAAGTTATTGTTTTATAATTGTTAAAATACATTAAAAGTTATTTTAAAAATAAATAAAATTGAAAGGGTCAATAAATATGATTATCTAGTTTTAAAGAATCCCCCTTTGGATCTCCTCTTAGAGATAATAGGGTTGGTTTTTTGGAACAAAATGACCACCAAAACTTGTATAAGGATGTTGGTAAGAGAAATGGGAAGTGATTTGTTTATATATATGGCTCAATGTGGTGTTAATAAGTGATGGAGGAGGTGTCCATTTATAATTGAGGTGAGGGGGACTTTTGGAATTTCAGAGAAGATTAAATTATAATAAATTAATATATCATTTCAAATACCTAAAAATGAAAATTTATTAGAAGATAAGATATTATTGTGTTTTAATATCATCAAAAAATAAAATTTATAAAATGTTTTGTGTCATTTTAAACCTTCTCATTTTGACTAATCCCTTAGTTATTTTTGACCTTAACTGCAATAAGCACTATTTTAATCATAAAGGGTTAATAATGTTAATATAAATTGTAAAATAAATCATAAATGGAAAATTTATGATGTGTTAAACTATATTACATTCAAATGGAATAATATAATATATTTATGAATTTTAAATAACTTAAAAAAATATTATTTTGTTAAATTATCATTAATATCAATTTTAACACAATTCATTTAATTTGACTTTAAATACACCAAGACAAAGGGGGAATTAGAATATAATTATTTAAAAACTATATAATATGACATATATATATATATATAAATTTTATTAACACATTAAATATTTCAAATTATTATATAACTAATATTTTTCAAATCATTTATTTTATTTTTCTGTTAGAAAAAATACAGTATTAGTATTGTAGAATAACTTAAGGTAATTATATAATTTATAAAATTATAAATAAATATATATATTAAAAATTATATCATTAATATTAAAATATAAATTTAGGTTCAGGAATATATTTCTTTTTTCCTATGTGGACACATAAAATATATTAAATACAAAGGGTGTGACATTTTGTAACTATCTTTGATTGAAATAATTATAAGTCATTTTCATGGAAAAGTTTCCATTAAATAAATCCAATTAGAAAATATGGTGATAAGTTTTGAATAATATTTATATTTGTTTTTGAAAATTTTAGGTCATGGTTATACCCTTATCATTTTATTTTAACCACCCCTTAACCCTTTTGACAATTATTGTACTATTAAAATTTTCTACTATATAAGGGTCATTAATGTTACTATAAAATGAAAAAAAGACAAATAAGTGGAATATGATAGATTTAAGTAACAATATATCATTCATTTTACTGAATTTAATATTTTAATTTTTTTTATTCATTTGATAAAATATTATTTACTATAAAACATTCATAATGTCAATTTTTAGGACAATTCATTACAATGACTATAAAATTATCATGAAAACAATTATAATTCAAATAAAATATTTTATTATATCTTTAAAATGTCAGGTTAATATTTCAAATTATTTTATCTCATTAATTATCTCAAATTATCTTTATTTTACTATTTTTAATATCATTTATTTGATTTTACAAATAATTGAATAATTAATGTATCAATGTTATGTAAGCATTTAGGGTAATTATGACTATACTAAAAATTAAAAATAAATCACCATGATGAATATAAATAATTTATAATTCATAATAATATTTATAGTCAGACATTTATTATGGATATCTCCATATTAAAAATATTATATTTATTAAAAACATAAGTGTAATATCTTTGACTTTTCTTTAAATAAAATATTAAAAATATTATAATCACTAATAAATGGAAACAAAAAGCCATATGATTGAAACTTTAATAATTATGTATTTATATTACTCATCCAATAAAATAGGTTAAAGTTTTAGTGTCATTTTATAGTCATTATCATATTATCTTTACCCATAATTACTTGATATACCCCTTACAGAGGTGACCAAAATTATTATAGTTACTATTCATATTGATAAAAAATAAAAAGGAATTATTTAATAAATTTAGACCTCATGATTCAAAATATAGAATCAATTTTTCAAAATTCAAACAACAAAGTTTTAGAGTTTAATTTAAAGTTAAATTGGTAAAACGCAATGAGAAATACTTTTTCAAAAAAAATTTCCTTTTAAGTATAAAATGTTTTTATACTAAATAAATATATCAAATTCATTTCAAACACTCAAATTTTATTATTTATAATAAAAAGTAACTAATGAAATTTTAAAAATAATCCAAATTATAATTTGACTTTGTTAATGATATAAGATCAAGTATAGTTTTCAATTAAAATTAGTATTTTTTACTCTTCATTAAAAATTCAATTTTTTCAAAAAATTATCAAAACTTAATACTAATAAAATTTTTAAATGATGAATTAAAAAATTAAATTAATTTTTTCAAATGAAATTTCTAAAACATTCAGAAATAAATTATAATATTTACTCATAAAAAGCAAGAGAATCCATTTTTGACGAAAACAAATTTTTGAAGAATAAAATTAATTTAATAAAACTTATGTGATTATTTTTAAATCATTTAAAAAAAATCATATTGAGTATAATATTTATATTTATTTTATAATTCATTTATTATTATTTATACTCTCCAATTTAACATATAGGTTATAATGTTCACATTTAAATAAAAATATTTCATTATTATTTTAACCTTGGTTTTGCATATCTTGAAAACTATTGAATATAGTCATTCATTTTAAAATATTGGGATATTAAATTATCCAAAAATTTAATAAATTGAGTCCTTGTAATTTTAAATTGGTCTCTTTATCCAGGGGTTTGAATATTCAAAGTACCTTTATGGAAAACCCACATTTTAAAAAGCATCAATAAAACTTCCACTTAAAAAGAGATAAAGGGGAGTAAAAATGTATTCTAGAGTAAAAAATAATTGGTTTCCATGTAAAAAAACCTTGGTGGAAAGTGAAAACATAGATATATAAGAAAAAAATAACTTATAAGTATTGATGGAGAGTGATAGAAAACATATTCATGAGAAATTTAACCATCACAAAACTATAAATCTGTGATAGGATAAAGGCCATTGATTTCTTAGTATGAAAAGTAAACAGATAATGTTTTAATTTTAAGATTTTTTTCTTGAGTTTAGGAAGTATTTTTCATCATATATTAAGAAGATAAGGAAATATAGTTACTTAAAAGGTATAATTTTATCCTTTAATAAATTTTAACCACAAAATCATATTTTCCTATAAATTATGAGTATAAATTTTTCATGACCAAAGATCTAGAATAAACTTCCACAGATCATTAATTACACAAAAGGATAAAAAGATATTCCTACTATATTTATTCATGAACCTAAAACAAAATGGTTAGCATAAGATAATTTGATTCCCAAAAATGATAAACCTTCATAAGAGGAAAACTGCTTTAATATCCAAAATTCAATAGCAATACCTGAAGTTCATCTTAGATCATTCCACAAATAAATATCCTTAAAATTCGACAAAATATTATAAAATAATATTAAAACCAAAAATTATAAGTATTTGATCACATAGTATTCCAAGATTAATTTTAACATTTATCTCCAAATAAAATCAATTACTCTTGAAGTCTCATACCAAAATGTGCACACCCTAAACAGATAATCCCCATGATAAGCTAACCATTTTAATAAATATACTAAATCACTATAAAGACACATTGTGATCATATATGATTCCAAAAGATATTTCAAAAATTAATCCTAAATTTAAATCCCATAATTTTATAGTTATTTTAATCATATAATGTTCTCAAAATAGTGTACATCTTCTAAAATGAAATTACTCTCATAATCACCATATCACTTGTCAATCTCATGATTATATCTATGATAAAACATATATTAAGAAAATGAAATTACCCTTTATCTATAAGATCATTTAAATAAATAATAACAATTTAATACTAACTAGGACATTACATAGGATAGTGGTAAGTGATTCACCTTTGTCACCCTTAGGCTGTGGGTTCAAACCTCGCAACCATTCTGGATGCAAAATGTTGCCACTCAAACTGTGAGTTATCCTTTTTCATAAACTATAATTCTTATAAAAATTTTAGAAATGTTATAAACTCACTAAAAAAATAATTTTCTCAACACTAAAGAAAAGTTTTAACATCAAATGTTTTCTCATAACTTTCATTTTTCACCCCAAGATGTAATAACCCATAAATAACTCAAAAATAAATGCATCTAAAAATATAATTAGCCACCTTAAATTTTATAACTTAAAACCTCAAAATTGGAATCTGATAATATAAAATTATTGTCTTATATACCAATAATGGTATCTATAATTCCTAATATAACTTATCCTAAAAAAAATCATAAACCCCACATTTATCTAAACCTTTCACTAATACCAACTATAATAACCCCGAATCTGCACTGCTAAATCCAGTGCTAAAAATATAAAATTTTTATTTCTCTATTAGATATTAATAAATGTGACCCAATTTTTTTTCTATAAAAAACATACCACATAAAAAGGAAACAAAAATTTTATCTCTTATATACCCTAGTAACTTTTTAGGTTTAGAGTTGTAGATAATTAGGATAAAAACATTAGAAATTGGATTAATAAAAAAATGGTTTATAAAGATCAAAATTATCTCCCACTATACCCATATTTTATTATTTCACATTAGGTTATCAATACTATCCATATAGAAACCTTATAAATTTAATTCATTTAACATATTTCCTCATAACCTGGAGAAAAATAAACATAATAAAAGGGTGATCTCAGATTCTTAGTGAGGATAAACATAGTAGATATTAATTTATGATCATAAGAATAACATAAGAATAATGGTATAATAATATGAACATAACTATTGAAAATTATACCGTATATTTCAAAGATCATAATATTGAGTCATGGAGTAAACCTTAAATGTTTATAATACATGAATCATAAATATATCAAATAAAATAATCCATGAGAGTATAAAACCAGACATGTAATTTTTTAATACACATAATGATAGAAAATAATTTCCTCAATAGTCAAGGATATCTTAAAATAATATAATAGTTTAATAGGTTCACTCCCAAGACCATCATAGCAGATAAAGCCACTAACTGACCTGGGTTCACTCTCTGTTCCAGTCCTGTCCATATCACAAGATATAAATCATTACCCAATTTTTTGGAGGGTGATATAGGTCATATGCATCACATAATAAAACCAAAAATATTTATTCCAAAATAACATAAATCATTCATTATATCAGAACCCATGAAATTAAACATGTTTTATTAACATTTCATCATAGCATAACCTGTGAAAAAAGGTATCATGAACATCATGCCATCATAAACATAAAAAATAGATTAAGAGTAAGGATATTATCCTTAGATAATATTCCTAGTAAACAATATGTAACATCAAATAATGTGATCTTATATGGAAAATGATTTTGAAAGATCACTTCAAATATTTTTGGAGGAAAATATCCTTTCTTTTTTGAAATAATTTCTCATTTTTTTAAAAGTCGTGAAAATATAAGTGAAAACATTTTAATTGAAAAAAACTTTTCCAATTGTAGTGTAATATTTTAAAAAATAATGTTTCATGATTTTGGTAAAACCCTTTGATGCCGTATAAGTTAAAAAAATATTCCTTCGGTGTTTTTTTTCTTCAGAAAAGTGAAAAAGAACCTCATTTAGAGAATAAAAAAAATATTTATTTCAAAATATTTTTTTTAAAAGTAAAAATTTGGTTAAAATTATTTTAAAAAAACTTTAGGATAATATTAAAAACCTTTTTGAAAACATTTTTATAAAACATGTCCATGTAAGATAAATATTTCCTAGTGCATAATTAAATACAAACAATCCTGAATAATGATGAGGTTGTCAAGTAAACCCGTACCACTTGGGTTTATTTTGATTTGTAAGACCCATAAAAGAAATAAATTAAAATTAATCACAAAATACCCCAAATATTAATAGATTAATGATATAAAAAATTAATGATGTAGTAAATACACCACACAAAATAAATATGTGGTAAATATGACATATGTCTCACAAAAGTAAAAGTGAGATGAGAAACCCTAAGTAATTTGGTATTATTTGAATCATAAGACAAATGAAATAAAAAAATTATATGGATATTTATATCCCAAATTTTTTATTATTCTAATAACAAAATATAATCATGTATAGTATATATACCACAAAAAACATGTAGTGTGTAAGGCATGTGTCCCACATAAATAAAAGTGAGGCAAAAACTCCTTACCTTAGGTATGACTTAATTTTTATGTGTCTGAAACCCTTTTATAATAAATATAGTATTGTTATAAATTAATTATAAAACCATAATAATATATATTATACCATATATGGTTACTTATAGTATTTTATCACCCGTTTATTAACAATTCCTTGTGAAAATCACTATTTCAAGTGGTAACTACATTGTTTTTTCATGTGTGTTTTGGTTCGATAGTTGTGGTAATTATAATTTAATCAGGATTACATAATCTCCCAAATTTTAATTATGATATAAATATCATATATATTAATTATATATTTATTTATAATAATTTATAAAAAGTAAAGATAGAAAAAAATAACATCGTTCATGGAGATGGTATGCCGTACAAACGCATGAAAATTATAATCATTTTTCAATTAATGAAAGGAAAGAAAGGTAAATAATAATTTAAATTTAAAGGAAAAATAATATATAATATATATAATATTTAATAATTATTTCTATATTTATAACCATCCATGTGAAGTGGTGATGAAAAATGAATCACGTCCCTACATGGAGACGATAAGGCGTACATACGCACGAGCGATGTTTTAGATTTTCATAGGATGTAAAATATATGGAAATAATTTTCATATAAATATAATAAAATATAAATATTTTGATTATAATGGATTTATTTTGTTATAATTTTAACAATACATTAAGAGGAAGTTGAATAATAAATAAAGTTGAAAGGGTCAGTAAAGATGATTACCTTCTCTTAAGGAATCCTCCTCTGGATCTCTTCTTGGGGACACTAGGGTTTGTATTTTTGGAAGAAAAGAACCTAAAATACATGTATAAGTGTTTTTTAATATAAATGGGTATGTATTAGTCATGATATAGGGATCAATGTGGTGTGAAGAAGTGAAGGAGGAGGCATCCTTTTATAATTGAGGTGATGGGTGCTTTTGGAAATTCTCCAAATATAAAATTATTATAAATTAATTTGTCATGAAAAATTAAACCAAATGGAATGTTATTAGAATATAATATTGGATATGTTTTTATTATCATAATATAATTTAGACAAGTTTTGGTTTCATTTTAACCCTTATCATTTTGATTAACCCCTTGATTAGTTATTTTTTACCTTAACCATGGTAACAACTATTTTAACAAGAAGGGGTTAATAATGTTACTATAAATTGAAAAATAACTCATAAAAGGAAATTTTATTATTTTTTAAAGAATATTCAACTAACAGGGATGAATATAATATTTTTTTTTATTTTAAATAATTTAATAAAATATTATTTTGATAAATTTCCATTAATGTCAATTTTGGCACAATTTAATTAATTTGAATTAAAATACAAGAATACAAAGGGGAATTAGAATATAATGATTTAAAACATCTATAATATATCATATATATCTATAAAATTCGTTTTAAACATTAAATAATTTAAATAATATCCAAATTAATATTTTTAAAATTATTTATTTAATTTTTCTATTTATTAAATAAATATTGTATCAGTATTGGATAAGAATTTAAGGTAATTATATAATTTATAAAAATTATAAAATAAATAAATATAAATAAAATATTTTCATTTAGATAAAAATAAACATTTACTTTAATTATTAGCTTGTTTTTTCCCAACATGGATACATAAAAGATGTAAAATACAAACGGGGTGACATTTTGTAACTATATTTGATTTAAATAATATGTAAGTCATTTTCATGGATATGTTTACATTAAATAACCCCAATTAACACCTAAGTTTGTAATGGTTTAATAATAATAATTCAATAATTTTGTTATAGGTTTAGGTCATTGTTACACCCTTATAGTTTTTTAAGCTCATCTTATCTCTTTTGACAATTACTGTACTATTAATATTTTCTATTATATAATGGCCAATAATGCTACTATAAAATAGAAAATGACCCATAATTAGAATTTGGTAGATTTAATTAATAATATATCATTAATTTGGATAAATTTATTATTTTTAGGTTTTTTAATCATTTAATAAAATATTATTTACTATAAAATATTCATAATGTCAATTTTTAGAATTATTAATTAAATTGACTTTAAAAATAACAATATAAAAGTTATAATTGAAAACGAAACTTTTATTATATCCCAAAAATATAAATTTAGTTTATAAATTTTTTGTATATAATTAATTATCTCATATTATATTTATTTCCATAATTTTAATATTATTTTTTATTATTTTTCCAATAATTGAATAATTACCGTATCAACGTTGTGTAAACATTTAAGGTAATTATTCTTTACTTAAAATTAAAAATAAATTACAATGATGAAGATAAAAATATTATATTTTATAATAATATTTATGGTTGGACATATCTTCTATATAACCCAATATATAAAATGTTATAGTTATTAAAAATAACTGTATGGACACTTTGATTTTTCTCTAAATAAAATATTATAAATATCATAATCACTTATAAATGGATATAAAAGGACATATATTGGAACCTTGAATTATTATAGATTAAAATTAATAATAAAATAAATTTGGGGTATGTTTTAGGGTCATTTTATACTCCATATCATGTCATTTTAACTCTTAATTCCTTAATTTACCCTTTACCATGGTAACAAAAATTGATATGTTTACTATTCATAATGTAAAAAAATAAAAAGGTTCAATTTAATAAAATTATAACTCATGATTCAAAATATTCAATAAATTTTTCAAATTTTTAATTTTTTTTCTGAATTTAATTTAAAAGTGAATAGAAAAAACACAATGAAAAACCATTTTTCACAAAAAAATGATTTTTTAAGTATAAAATGTTTTTATACTAAATTTGTGTATAAAATTCATTTCAAAGACTAAAATATTATTATTTATAATAAATAGTAAGTAATTAAATTTTAAAACTAATCCAAAATATAATTTTACTTTGTATATTATTTAATTGGAAATATACTTTCAATGAACATAACCAATTTTCACTATTCATTATAAATTCAAACTTTCCAGAAAATTCTAAAAAATTCATCCTAATTAAATTTTGACATACTGAAATAAAAAATTAAATTAAAATTTTCAAATAAATATTCTTAAACTTTTAAAATTAATTATAATATTTACTCATAAATATCAAGAAAACCTATTTTTGAAGAAAATGTATTTTTGAAGAATAAAACGACTTTACAAAAAATTATGTGACTGTATTAAAATAATCTAACAATAAATTTATATTGAGTATGATGTTTATATTTATTCATAAATCAATAATTCTTATTCATACCCACCAATTTAATATCTTGGTTATAATGATCACATTTAAATAACAATATTTCATTGTTCATTTAATCTTAGTGTTGCGTATCTTGTACACTATTGAACAAAGTCATTCATTTTAAAATCTTGTGATATTAAAAAAGTGATCATTCTCCTTAAATTTTTCACATTTACACACTTCTTCAAAATTTACTCATATGCATTTTCCTGAATGACTCTTATATATCAAAACTTTTCCATTTTTTTCTTGATATAACCCTTATGTATTGAGTAAAGTTACTCTTACATATACCTGGTAAATGTTTTTCCTTTTATAATTATAAATATTTTTCTTAAATTATTCTTATGTATACAGGGATCATCATCACTTTTCTAGATTCCTATGTCTACATAGAGTAACCCATACACATCAAAGTAGGGGAATCTTATGTATATGATATTGTCAATTTTCATACCTTCTATTACTAATTAACTTTCAGAAAAAACTTTTATAATTCACTTTCAAATCTATAGCCTTATTTAAGAATTAAAAAAATGTTCTCAAAACTTATTACTTAAGGAACATAGAGTCTTTATATATTTAATAAAATATTTTAGAACAATATATAATTAATTACTTTAATTTCAAAAATAATTTCCTATAATTTATTCAAAATCTATTAACTATTGAAACAATATATTTCACATTTATAATGACTTGAAACATTATAAATATTGGAAAAAATTATAAAACATACACTAATTCATGTATGTCACATTTTTATACATATTCGAACACTCAAACATTCAAATTTCATTCCCATGTGTATGATAACCATCATATTATTCATCCAAGTAACCATGTATTCTAATAACATCCTTATTTACTCATAAAAAAAATATAATAGTTATTTTTAAAAAATCTAACACAAATACACCTGGTTATAATTTTCTACCTGTTTGGATTTTATTCAAAATATTGACATAAATCCCACTCCACTTTTATCTCCAAATACTTCAAAATATGATGTTCTGATTTGTGGTTCATCTTTATCACTCTCCCTTTGTTAATAAAATAAAAATAGTATTTTTATTCAAATTATTCTTTTAAATCACTCCTCATTTTTCACATAATTCATTACAGGATTCTTCTCATCTTTACTCCCCTTCACATATACATGACTTGATCAAGATTTTCAATGAACTATACTAGTGTCTTGTTGTCACATATTGATCCTCATAAGATTATAAAATTTATATTTTGATTGATTTTTCTCCCCCAATATATCCACTTAAAATATCTATAATATTCCACAATTAATATCAATCTCCATTTAATAATTATTATAAAATTTATATTTAAAGGGTTATAACTCTCCATTTGGAATCCCATACCCCCAAAACATTGATTCACATGTTTTTTTCTTCCAAAACATTAGTCTATTTAAACCACTTTCTAAGTATAATTAAAAACTTAATCTTATTTTATCCATACTCAATTAAAACTTCAATTTCAACCCACTTTCATTTTAGCTTTATTCTTGTCAAGAAATACTACTAAGTGAATTCACCAATTGAAAATGATTCATTAAAAAATAATTTAAGACCAATGATTTAAAACTTGATTTAGGAAAGAAGAGTTTAATTAAATAACTTGAATTTAGTCCATCTCACTCACTTACTTCTATAAGCTTTTGAAATATAAGAAATTAAGTTACTTTAATGTCAAACTACTTGTGATATCAATAACACTTACACAAAAATGTCATCATATAAGAAATAAGGAAAAATTAGTGTGATTAATTCTATATGTTAAACAAATTGATACTAATTTTTCATGATGAATTAGAGATACCATTTGATACCCATGATCTTCCTTTACTCACAAAGATTATCTATTCCAATATAAGGCTAATCAGCCTATTAATGTTCATTACCAACTCCCCTTAATTTATATAGTTTTTTACACTAAATATATGATAATCTATAGAATTTTGAAACCAATTGTCGCTCATAATAAATTTTATCAATAGATTTTATTATCTTGGAGGGAAACCAAATGATAACACTTTAATAATACATAATCAAATTAAAAATGTATACCTCCATGAACATAGATACTATTCTATAAAAATTTCTTCTTTCCTCCTCAGTGTCTTTCAACACTTGTTAGAGTCCCAATACCATATTTTGAAGTTCTAAAGTTGGATTCAAACTATTTTTAAAACTAAAAAATTATTTTGAAACCCTTTTCACTCTAAATCAAGATCCAAAACTTTTTTATCTTCATTATATCCATTTTTATAACCTATTTCAATGGTGATTTTTTATGATGACAACATGATATATCATGTTGATGATTTTTTCTTGAAACCACTTGAATTTATTCATCAATGCACATAAATATATATTTTAGAAGGGGTATTATTTTAATTTCCCTTGCCTTGCTTTTTTGTATGAGTTTTTACATTGAAACATACAATGGATACTTTAAACAGAACATAAAACATTTATTTCCATTTGGAATAGACACAACCCATGAATCGTATCTCACCATTAGGCCTCAATCACTTTAAACAATTGTTAAACACAATAAAATACATGTGGAGAGCGGTACCTCTATAAATCCTCAAGTATTATAATGTGGTTGGAAATTTTGAAACAACCTGTTTCATCTATTTTTCTTATAAGTATTGTTATTATTATTTCCTTCAATAACACCACTAGTGTATTATTCTTGATGAGACTATTATTTATCACTATTATTATCCTTTGACTTTATGTACATTTCATGTGTAATGATATTTTTTATATTTCAAATTATGAAATATTCTTTCCTTATTCTTATTAGTTTTCAAAAAATTCTTCTTTTCCTTCCATGAAGGTGTATATAATATAACATTATTTGATCTTTGAAACACATCTATTTAATAGTACATCTCATATTTCTCTAATAATGTAAAACTAATCTTTAATGTAATGGATTTTCTTTCCATACTAGCTTAGTTTCCACTGGTCATAGGAGCAGTGGTCTTCCTTATCATTCTTTTTCTTCTCATATTAAAATAACTTAAAATATTTCATTTTCAACCACATTTATAAAATCTTATTCTATAATTATCACTATTTATTTTTCTCATACATGAATTCTAGTCCCCAAATTCATAATTAACTTATTCATCAAATGGAATTATTGTCCAAAATAAAAACAAGTACATAAAAATGTGTATTTTGAATCCATTTTAATGAAAATATTTGATTCTAGTTTTTTATCTATTTTTCAAGTTAATAGAACCATAATTTGAAGAATGATAATTGTAATTATAAGAGTTATACATTCTATATTTTGATATTTTTGACTTTAATAAAAATTTCCTTTCATAATCTGAAACAAACCAAGTAGAATATTCATAAAACTTACTTTATAAAAAAGAATATCTAAATAAAAAAATTTCTTCACATTTATTTTTTAATTCGATTTGTTTGATTCAGATACCTTATTCACTTTATAATATTATTTTATTAATTTAAATTTGTGAACTCCTCTAATCTCCCTTTGGAAATTCACTATAGGTCTCCTGATCTCTTCAGATGATTCTATATCAAAACTCAAGCATGGTTTTCCCATAACAATTGGTATTTGGGATTCAAGGAACTCATCAGGCTTTCTCAATGAGTTTAAAAAAATCTATATTAATTGTTTTTATTTTCTATAACCGAGACTTTAACATTTTTAACATAATATCCATTAAAAAACATTTCATGTTGATCTGATATGTTTCACCTAAAAATTATTTAACTTTATATTTATATCCCCCTTTTAAAATCATGACTTGACCTTTATTACCTTCTTATAAAGATACTTATGAACTTTTAATCTATTTAATCTCTTTTCCTTTTATGTTTAATTGACCATTATTGACTACAATACCTAATTTTGATGCTCCTTCTAAAGATTTATATTTATCCTCAAGAGTATTGATCATGAATTTATCTCCAACTTCATTATTATAAAACATTGACTGATCTATAATACATATTCCATAAACTTATCTCTTGATGAGATCCTTAGATATCCTTATAACAGTATCATCAAAACCATTTGATAGTTTTCCTAGAGATTCATTTTTTATGAAGATATTATTTACTTACCTTCATTGAAACATTTATTAGACCATATACATTAATACTATAATAAAACACATGAGACTCATTTTATTCCCAAAAATCAACTTTTAAGGTATCCTAAAAAGTTTTCCTTTTAAACACAACAACTTCACCCTTAGGATAATCAATTATATAATTTCATTATTCAATATAAGTACACATATTTTTTATAAGATTAGATTATTATTCTACCTTTTGATTCAAATAAAGACCCATTTTTTATTTTTTATAAATTTAATCTTGATATTCAATTACTTGTTCCATCCATGTTAGTCTAGTATCAAGTTATTTAGCATTTTTCTAAGTCTATTTTAATTTCCATATAATCTTCCTATTTTTATTTCTATAAATATTTATTTTTTCAAGATAACCCACAAACTCTACTTCAAAATCAAAATATACTTATTGTTAAATCTTAACAAGAATTAACATCTTATCTTTTCAAGATATGGGAACCATATAAATTCAAAAGAATACCTTCAAGGTTGAAATCCAATGAACAATTTTTTTAACTATAATACCACTTGGTATAAACCAAGACACACATTAAGGGTGTGTATGGGGGGAGGGGGTGAATCATGGGGTCTCCAAAATAATGTATTTCTTTCATTTGATCATCCATATATTGAATCTTATTCGTATGTTAGTATGGATTATTATTCTACCTATTGATTAATCACTTTCTTATACTCCATCAACGAGACTCAATTTGGAGTGTAGACATGTAAATAAGACACAAGACACATAGATTTTACTAGGTTCAAGAAAAAGAAAAAATCTAAGTATTATACATTGATGGCGTGTAAAAGTTGCATGAGGAGAAACTAGTAACATTAGTTGTTATAAATATTTATAAAATATTCACTGTTTATCCAAAGGTCACTCTATTAGTTTATCCTCTATTCACTACTTCAAGGAAGGTTTGGTTTTTTATAGATGTGAGGGTCTTTTGAATAGTTTATAGACATGATGGTCTCTTCTAGAACTACATAAGTTTCAAAAATACCTTTCATATTTATCTCTATATAGATGCACCTTTAAGCTCCATTTTTATTGAACTCCTCCTCTTTAAGATGAACAAGACCAACTTCTTCTAGAGAATTGAGTCTTGTAACTTCTTCTTCCAAATATATATGGGATTATCATATTTCAATTTGGATTTAATATTTTTCTTAAATATCCCAACCATAATAACCTCTTCCAAATGATGATTAGAAAACACTGGTATTATTTTGCAGCATTTTAACCTCTTTAATAACCAAGTATATCAATGGAACCCCTTCCTATTACTTGATACTGATTTATTAAATGAATAATATGTAACAATGGAATTCCACTAGTGGATCTCCTATTCTATTTTCTAAACCATATATAACAATTAGAATTAGGATTTAATCTCTCTATATTCTTGGAATTGGATATATCAAAATGTTATTATCTCAATATTTCTTTGAATCAAGAATTTTTTATATAGATAAAGTTCATGTTAATATTTTTCTCATACCCTATATCTTTTTATATAGGATAATCCATATATTTAATGCATTTTTATTATTATTTATTACACAATGATTAATATAATACAACTCTAAAAGTTTAATAGAACAAGTGTCTTTGGGTAATTAGATACACATCCCCATAACTTGAAATAAAGATATAATGAACTTATTTAAAATATCCATGAAATTCATATAAAATTATATTATGCATGAGATAACATGGGGAAGTATATAAGAAAGGGGTGATATATAAATCCTAGTAATGGAATAATCCAAAGAATAACATAAAGTAAATAAGTACATGTAAAGACCCATAAATTTCAAGGGATTTTTTTTTCTAAATTTTATTTGGGATTTTAAAAGAATGCAGTTTCTGACGGCACCTGATTCCGAGGCCCGGTGTGCCCGGAATCATTTTCTGATGTTTGGCTCAGGTACGTTCAGTGAACGGACGGGCGAGTTTTTCTAACTTTTGAACCGGTGCTTAGAATCGAATTCTGAGGGAACCGATGGAATCGCAGCGCCAGTATTTTCTTAGAAACACCTCTTCCAGAGTTGCATTTGCTCGGGTGTGGTTTTTAAATTTTTGGGTTAAGTTAAGAAATAAAATAAAGTGTGCGAAAACTTTATTTTTATTTCACTTAAGCCACTTGAAAGCCACTTAAAGCTGCATAAGCGGAGTTGATACGGATAGGGTGCTATCCAAAAATATCTTACCAAGTGGGTAGGATATTTGTGAGGTGGGGCCCGCACGAGCCCCACCGTTTCTTTTCTGCTATGTAACGCACCCGCGAAAACCTCTATTAAATGAAAGTCAACTGGGGCGTTTCTTAGACAATTAAACGCTCCTATTAATTGGGCGGTTTATTCGTTGAATTAATACTATGAATTAATGGGTCGTTACTTAACTTAGTTTTTTTTCGTTTACTGGAATGTAATAAAATAAGACCAACATTCTTCTTCTTCTTTTGTGTTGTTCTTTGAGAGGATTTGTCAGAAGCCTTAAGTCCTTCAACCTCCTTCGCGAAGAACGCGAAGAACGCGAAGAACGCGAAGAATGCCAAGCCCTCGGAGATCGACGACTCGACGCCAAGTCCCGCGACGCCGACAATTCTTCTCCCGCGACGTTCCTTCATCCGTGACAAATCTTCGATCATCCGTTGAGTTGAGAGATTGAGGACCTTTTAATTCCTTGTGGTTTATAACAACAACATGGATTTAATTGTTATAATTAAATCCGTGTGTTCTTGATCCTCAGAGTTCATCGACGCAACGCCGTATACCGCGACGATGCGACGCCCTTCCGCGACGCGACGATCCTCTTCTCCCGCAACGATCAATTCCGCGAAGAACGCACGATCGGCGACTTCGACGAGGTAGGGGTTTGATTCTTAAAAATCCTTGTGATTTATGCCCGCGACGTTTGTTAAACTTTTGTTGTGAAATTTTCTTTTTACAACCGATAACGCGGTGGCTGCAGACAACGAACAAGTCCAAACCCACCGCACTTTTTCGTTCTTGGCGTGCGAAATGGCAGACGATGACAAACGAGGCTGCAATGGCGATTTGAGGGCCTGATAGTGAAGAATGGGACTCGGGAGGAGCCACAGCGCAAGACGGTAGTGGAATCGGACCGCCGGAGCAACTCCGGCGGCCCGCGGAATCCGCCAGCGGCACGGGTCGCTGGCGGCCGACCAGACCTGCGACCGTGCGGGTCCGGTGACACACGAGACGTGGAAAAGCCGCATCCGCTGACCTAGCGTGGCCCCATGCGGGGCCGCGACGCTTCATCCCGCGGGGGCAGTGCCCCCCCCCCGCGGCTTCCTCCGCTCGGCCGAGCCGAGCCGGGCCGGGTCGCGCCCAGGACGGGCCAGGTCGCGCCCGACCTAGCCGGACCCGGACCCAGGTCGGGTCGACCCGGCTCGGGCCGACCCGGGGGGGGGGGGGGGGGGGGGGTTGGGCCGGGTCGGTCCGGGCCCAGACCCCCCGTTTCCGGATCTTTTCGGTCTTTTGCTCATAACTTGAGCTGCGGGCCTCCAAACGACGCGCCGTCAGTGGCGATGCGATCCTTGGATCGAGACGGTCGTTTTAGTATATCACACTCAAGGTTTGGGAATACTTTGGGTTCGACCGGGTTGGTTCGTACACGAAACCAACCGGGCCCTCGGAGCAGAAACGCTCATATCTTGAGCTCTGGACGTCCGATTGACGTGTCATCAACTTTGATGGATTCCTCTAAGTGATATGGATCCTCTGGCTTACTCCTCTCGAGGTTTGGATGCCGTCAGAGTGCGGTCGGGTTGGTTCACTCATGAAACCAACCGGGCCCCTGGAACGAAAAAGCCAATAACTCACAGACCGGGCGTCCGATTGATGCGCCGTCTGTCCCGTTGAATTCCTCTTGATGAGACGGAACTTTTGGCATACTTCGCTCAAGTTTTGGATGCCGTTGAATAGTGGGCGGGTTGGATTGCAGCCGAAATCCAACCGGGCCCTTGGAACGGAAAAGCTGTTATCTTTCAAACCAGACGTCCGTTTGACAAACCGTCAGCGGCGTTGGTGATCACATTGAGAAACGGTCCCTATGAGTATACCCTATGATAGTTCGGGGTACAGTTGAGATACGACCGGTTTTGGTTCGCACACGAAACCAACCGGGCCCCGGGGACGAAAAGGCTAGTAACTCACAGACCGGGCGTCCGATTGACGCGCCATCTGTTGCGTTGATACCCCTATGACGAGGAGGTCCTTTGAGATACTTCTTCGTGGGAATTTGAGATACTTGGAGTATCGACCAGTATCTCGTGGAGCGGACCCTCCCGGAGACGAGCATGCGGAGTACGGAGACCGTGTAGCCGGCTGAGACCTGATGACTGCTTGACCGATCGACTCGGTGTGTTTCGGATAGCCCAGTGGGGAGCGCTTGGTTGTAGCGGTAGACCCATGGCAGAGGAGTGATTGGTTGTAGCGGCAAACCCGCGGTACTCAATAGAAGGAGTACCTCTGGAGGCTATGAGGGGGAGCGCTTGGTTGTAGCGGCCGACCCACGGCGTAGGAGCGCTTGGTTGTAGCGGCAGACCCGCAGTACTCAACCGAAGGAGTACCTCTTGAGGCTATGATGGGAAGCGCTTGGTTGTAGCAGCAAGCCCACAATACTGGATAGGAGGAGTACCTCAGCAGTCTTAGTTTAGTGAGCAGTACCTCGAAGTCGTGATATGACCACTGTACACTCCAGAGACGGGGCTCTTCAGCAGTTACGGTTTCGATAATGAAAATCTTGGTTTGATCTGAGACTTTTGACCTTTGTGTTTTCCTCATGATTGAGATGGGTCACTTGATAACTTAGGTATATGTATGGGAATATACCTGGGTAGGGGTTATCCGTTGGTTTCATGATCCTTGTGTTTCCTCATGATAGATATGGGTTACTTGATAACTTAGGTATATGTATGGGCATAAACCTAAGTAGAGGTTATCTGTTGAGATCTTCTTTGTGGTTATCCTTGTTGGTTTTAGTGATACCTTGAGGGTCTCGGGGTCCCTACTGAGTATCGTTATACTCACCCCTGCACGGGCTATGCCCGCACCTTGTTGTGTTGGTTGCAAACGACGGTAGTGCTGATAGAGGCCGAGTGTTCGAGGACTAGACGGAACCCGGAGGTGGACTACACGAAAAGTCAGTATCTGGAGGTGAACTTCACGGCGAGACGACACACAGAGGAGGTTGACGGGTGAGAGCATTGTGGAGGCTATCTGTACCTACCCTTCAGGTAGGATCCGTGCTGGACGATCCAAGAGCTGCACCATCTGTACCTACCCTTCAGGTAGGATCCGAGGAGGACGACCCAGGAGATGCATCCGTTCTTCCAGCTGTTGTCTTTTTTCTATTGTACTTTGTTCAGTTGTAGTTGTACTTTTACTTTGGGTTTGTATTTTGGCCCATTTACCTTTCAGCACTTCTCCTGTACCAAGTGTCTTACTTGTGCTTGTACTATGTGGTGTTTTGTTTACTTTTTAAAGGCAATGCCTTCCCAGTTATCGGGATTTACGCCTTTAGTGCTAGTCGCCAGCCCCTGGCCTATGGAAGGCGGGCTTGGGGTAGTCACGGCACGGGCCCCGAGGATGGGTCGTGACAGATTAGTATCAGAGGAGTCTGGTTCTACCGCAGAACTTAGGACTCTGATCTTTTTTCTGTGTGAAGCAATAGTGTTAAAAGTACTAAGGGTGGTTTTTAGTTCAGGGAGTCCAATGTTGGTGCGGGCGGCCGACGTATCCATACACTAGGACCCTGACAACTTGTTTCCAACTTTGTGCATGAAAACACTGATTGCGTGTGTGTTTCCAGAAGTTTTTAAATGTCATCTCAAACCAGGTCAGCTCACCAGGTATAATCGTTTGACCGTGTCACGTTGTTTCTTTCAGGATGCCTTTTCTCAGACAACTAGCTAGAGCCCAGAGGGATGTGCGTACTAACAACCTATCGAGCGACGAGGATTCGGTACAGGGCCCTCTTCCAGTTGAGGTACCATCGGAGGCACCAGCGGTACTACCATACATTGGGCCACCGATGCCACCAGCCCTAGCAGTAGGTGATGCACGCCACTTGAGCGCGCTGCACGAGTTCCAGCGCCAGAGGCCACCCAGGTTCCGAGGAGAGATGGACCCGAAGGCGGCTGAGGATTGGCTGGAGGCTGTGGTGAGAGTCTTCAGGATAGTGGGGACGCCGACAGACTTCATGGTGATCTTTGCTGCCATCCTTCTTCAGGCAGCAGCATGAAGGTGGTGGAGCCACTTGTTCCAGTTTTGTGACGGGATTGCCTTCACATTGGAAGACTTCGAGAACTTCTTCAGGGTGGAGTTTGTGCCAGTAGATCTACACCCCGAGCGTGTACTGGAGCTTCTACCTTTACCGCCGGGTTTTCGATCAGTAGCCGAGTCATCTGTGGGCAGTAGACAGATGATGCAGAGGTCCAAGAGGACCAGAGCCAGCCGTTCGAGGAGCAGAAAGTGTTATGAATGCGGCGGAAAGGAACACCTGGCACGTGACTGTCCGACTCCTCGTACAGTTGATCCGCAAGCTTTGGAGGAGCCACCGAGGCAGAAGCAGCGACGGGTGCTTGAGCAACAGCCGAGCAGTGGAAAAGGCAGTAGGGCTCTGGGAGCAGGTGGACATGAGAGGAACTAGTGGATACGTCCCTTGTACTTCTAGTTCCATGTTTCTGTTGTATTCGTGTCTTTTTATTATGAACTGCAATAATAAAAAAAGACACTTATATTTGTTTGCTTTCCTGTCCTTTGTTTGGTTGATACTGAGTGGTCCCGAATAAGACTGTTGACTTGACCCTCACTTTCGAGATTTCTTCTGGAGGAGACCCAGTGACCTCACACTGATGCCGACAGTGTGACTCGACCCTTGGAGGTGAAAGTGACAGTTGGATCTCTTGGTAGTTACGTCGAGGCCTTACGACGTCATCCATGGCATTAATGCATCATTCATGTCAGGATTGACTGTATTAGGCAATGGGCGTGGTTCATCCAGGGGATGAGACCGAGTTTCTCTTTTTCGGCAAAGGAGAAATTTTAGCAGCTCTTTAGATCGTAGGCAAAGAAGGTGGAGATCATCTAGGAGCGGATGAAGACTGCACTGTGTAGTAAGAAACAGGAAACTGGCACTAGTCTTAGAGACTCGGGAATGTTAAATGTTTGAAGAAGTGGAAGCTTTAAGGAGAGATTAAACTGCGAAGCAGCAGACGTGGAGGCAGATCTAGGAGAGAAGCATGGGGTGGTGTACATCTTAACATGCTACAACCACCTGCCTTAGTTATCCCTGCCAGGCTCAGGGAGCTGGAGGGAGGAGGGAGAGTGCAGCTGCAAGAGGTCAGGGAGAGTGACCCAATGGCTCTAAAAATGATTCAAGGGATAGTCTGTGTCCACTACTAGCTGCTGTAGTAACAGACATCCATATGAATCATTCCTTGCTTTCAAAAATCTTGTTCCAGACCTAGAGTTTCTGGTAAGACGTGGACTTGACCCTCACGTATAGAGATACCTTGGGAGGAGACTCGATAATCACACTTATGCCGACGGTGTGGTCAGACCCTCGAGGTGAGAGTTTTGGTTGGAATCTCTTGGTGGCAGCGTCGAGGCCTTACGACGTTGGTTTGAGTATGGACTGGGCAATCACAGTTCATACACAAATTGACGGTATTAGGAAAAAAGGTTGTGGTTTAACTACGACGTCGGGATGGGTTTTCCTTGGTCGGTGAAAAGGAAACCCTAGGTAGCACAGGATAAAATCTTGCACAGGAGGGTGCGACCGATCACTCTTGTGTCGGTCAACCTTACGCTCGTGGCAGCAGTCGTTTTTAGTTTCTGTTCTAAATAGGAGTTGGAGACCTCTGAGTTTGAGAATGACGATCACGTCCTTATACGGGTCTCACCCCGACGAGGTTTACGGAGATGTAGCCGAGGTGGCGAGATATCTCCGAGGTTCAATGGACCTTTCTAGGTCCCCATCAGGGTAGGCGAGGTGGTTTACTACTTGACCCATCCACCTTAGTTGCACCAGGTGCACGACGACTTCCACGTATCTCAACTGAGGAGATACCTGCTCGAACCTTCGCATATCATCGACCATGAGGAGCTGGACGATGGCGATGGGGTGTATTTCATGGAGGTTCCAGTGGGGATCGAGGATCGACAGGAGCGGATCCTACGAGGACGATCGATTCCTCAGGTTCACTTTCTCTGGCAGTATGGGAACCTCCGGGTGAGCACATGGGAGCGGAAGGCTCAGATGCGTGCTCTGTACCGCTTTTGTGACCCTAGTTTGTGTTAAAGCTTTATGAGGACATAAATCCCTGAGGTTGGAGTAATGTAAAGACTAGAAAATTTTAAGGGAAATTGTTTTCTAAATTTTATTTGGGATTTTACAAGAACGCAGTTTCTGACGGCACCTGATTCCGAGACCCGGTGTGCCCGGAATCATTTTCTGAAGTTTGGCTCGGGTACGTTCAGGGAACGGACGAGCGGGTTTTTCTAACTTTTGAACCGGTTCTCAGAATTGAATTCCGAGGGCACCGATGGAATCGCAGCGCCGGTATTTTTTTAGAAATGCCTCTTCTGGAGTTGCGTTTTCTCGGGTGTGGTTTTTAAATTTTTGGGTTAAGTTAAGAAATAAAATAAAGTGTGCGACAACTTTATTTTTATTTCACTTAAGCCACTTGAAAGCCACTTAAAGATGCTTAAGCTGAGTTGATGCAGATAGGGTGCTATCCAAAAATATCCTACAAAGTGGGTAAGATATTTGTGAGGTGGGACCCGCACGAGCCCCACCGTTTCTTTTCCGCTAAGTAACGCACCCGTGAAAACCCCTATTAAATGAAAGTCAACTGGGGAGTTTCTTAGACAATTAAACGCTCCTATTAATTGGGCGGTTTATTCGTTGAATTAATTCTATGAATTAATGGGTCATTACTTAACTTAGTTTTTTTCGTTTGTTGGCAAGTAATAAAATAAGACCAACATTCTTCTTCTTCTTGTGTGTTGTTCGTTGAGAGGATTTGTCAGAGGCCTTAAGTCCTTCAACCTCCTTCGTGAAGAAAGAGAAGAATGCGAAGAACATGAAGAACGCGAAGAATGCCAAACCCTCGGAGATCGATGACGCGACGCAAAGTCCCGCGACACCGACGATTCTTCTCCCGCGACGTTCTTCTGCGACGTTCCTTCATCTGCGACAAATCTTTGATCATCCGTTGAGGTGAGAGATTGCGGACCTTTTAATTCCTTGTGGTTTATAACAACAACATAGATTTAATTGTTATAATTAAATCCATGTGTTCTTGATCCTCGGAGTTCATCGACGCAACGCCGTATACCGCGATGACGCGACGCCCTTCCGTGACGCGACGATCCTCTTCTCCCGCGATGATCAATTCCGCGAAGAACGCACGATCGACGACTTCGACGAGGTAGGGGTTTGATTCTTAAAAATCCTTGTGATTTATGCCCGCGAAGTTTGTTAAAATTTTGTTGTGAAATTTGATTTTTAAAACCGCAAACGTGGTGGGTGCGGACAACGAACAAGTCCGAACCCACCGCACTTTTTCGTTCTTGGTGCGCGAAACAGCAGATGATGACAAACGAGGCCGCAATGGCGATTTGAGGGCTAGGCTGTGAAGAATGGGACCCAGGAGGAGCCACGGCACAGACTGTAGTGGAATCGGACCGCCGGAGCAACTCCGGCGGCCCGCGGAATCCGCCGGCGGCACGGGTCGCCGGCACGGCGGCAGCCGACCAGACCCGCGACCGTGCGGGTCCGGTGACACATGGGATGCGGTAAAGCCACGTCCGCTGACCCAGCGCGGCCCGACGCGGGGCCGCGACCCTTCATCCCACGGGGGCAGCGCCCCCCCCCCCCCGCGGCATCCTCCGCCCGGCCGCTCGGCTGAGCCGAGCCGGGCCGACCCAGGGGGGGTGGGGCCGGGTCGGTCCGGGCCCAGACCCCCCATTTCCGGATCTTTTCGGTCTTTTGCTCATAACTTGAGCTACGAGCCTCCAAACGACACGCCGTCAGCGGTGACGAGATCCTTGGATCGAGGCGGTCGTTTTGGTATATCACGCTCATGGTTTCGGAATACTTTGGGTTCGGCCGGGATGGTTCGTACATGAAACCAACCGGGCCCTCGGAGTGGAAACACTTATATCTTGAGCTCCGGACGTCCGATTGACATGCCGTCGACTTTGATGGATTCCTCTAAGTGAGACGGATCTTTTGGCTTACTCTGCTCATGATTTGGATGCCGCCGGAGTGCGGTCGGGTTGGTTCACTCACGAAACCAACCGGGCCCTTGGAACGAAAAAAGCCAATAACTCACAGACCGGGCGTCTGATTGATGCGTCGTCTGTCCTGTTGAATTCCTCTTGATGAGACAAAACTTTTGGCATACTTAGCCTGAGTTTTAGATTCCATTGAATAGAGGGCAGGTTGGATTGCACCTGAAATCCAACCGGGCCCTTGGAACGGAAAAACTGTTATCTTTCAAACCGGACGTCCGTTTGACAAACCGTCAGCGGCGTTGGTGATCACGTTGAGAAACAGTCCCTATCAGTATACCCTATGAGAGTTCGGGGTACAGTTGAGATACGGCCGGTTTTGGTTTGCACACGAAACCAACCGGGCCCCGGGGACGAAAAGGCTAGCAACTCACAGACCGGGCGTCCGATTGACGCGCCGTCTATTGCATTGAGACCCCTATGACGAGGCGGTCCTTTGAGATACTTCTTCGTGGGACTTTGAGATACTTTGAGTATCGACCAGTAGCTCGTGGAGCGGACCCTCCCGGAGACGAGCATGCGGAGTACGGAGACCGTATAGCCGGCTAAGACCTGACGACTGCTTGACCGATCGACTCGGTGTGTTTCAGATAGCCCAGTGGGGAGCGCTTGGTTGTAGCGGCAGACCCACAGAGGATGAGCGCTTGGTTGTAGAGGCAAACCTGCGGTACTCAACAGAAGGAGTACCTCTGGAGGCTATAAGGGGGAGCGCTTGGTTGTAGCGGCAGACCCACGGCAGAGGAGTGCTTGGTTGTAGTGGCAGACCCGCGGTACTCAACAGAAGGAGTACCTCTTGAGGCTATGATGTGAACCGCTTTGTTGTAGCAGCAAGCCCACAGTACTAGACATGAGGAGTACCTCAGTAGTTTTAGGTTAGTTAGCAGTACCTCGGAGTCGTGATAGGACCACTGTACACTCCAGAGACGGGGCTCTTCAGCAGTTACGGTCTCGATAATGAAAATCCTGGTTTGAGCTGAGAATTTTGACCTTTTTGTTTTCCTCATGATTGAGATGGGTCACTTGATAACTTAGGTATATGTATGGGCATATACTTGGGTAGTGGTTATCTGTTGGTTTAATGGTCCTTGTGTTTCCTCATGATTGAGATGGGTTACTTGATAACTTAGGTATATGTATGGGCATAAACCTAAGTAGAGGTTATCTGTTGAGATCCTCTTTGTGGTTATCCTTGTTGGTTTTAGTGAGACCTTGAGGGTCTCTGGGTCCCTACTAAGTATCGTTATACTCACCCATGCACGGGCTATGCCCGCACCTCGTTGTGTTGGTTGCAGACGACGACAGTGCTGACGGAGGCCGAGTGTTCGAGGACTGGACGGAACCTGGAGGTGGACTACACGACAAGTCAGTATCCAGAGGTGAACTTCACGGCGAGACGACACACGGAGGAGGTTGATGGGTGAGAGAATTGTGGAGGCTATATGTACCTAACCTTCAGGTAGGATCTGTGCTGAACGATCCAGGAGCTGCGCCATCTGTACCTACCCTTCAGGTAGGATCCGAGGAGGACGACCCAGGAGCTGCTTCCGTTCTTCCAGCTATTGTCTTTTTGCTGTTTTACTTTATTCAGTTGTAGTTGTACTTTTACTCTGGGTTTGTATTATGGCCCATTTAGCTTTCAGAACTTCTCCTGTACCTAGTGTCTTACTTCTGCTTGTACTCTGTGGTGTTTTGTTTACTTTTTAAAGGCAATGCCTTCCCAGTTATCAGGATTTACGCCTTTGGTGCTAGTCGCCGGCCCCTGGCCTATGGAAGGCGGGCTTGGGGTAGTCATGACACGGGCCCCAAGGACGGGTCATGACATACATGTGATTCAAGAGGCATAACATGATGAAATAGAATAGTGATAATCATAATCATGAATATAAAAACATGATATAATATGATAACATTAAGGAATCATAATAATTTCATAACAACATAAAACATGAAATCACAAGCATATGTCAAGGATAACCATTGAGAAATCAAAAAAATAACGTGATTAAGATAACTTCATATATATCATACATGGTATCACATGATATAAAAACATCACCCAATGCATTAGAGGGCTATATAATTTTAGGACCACCCATCACATTCATATCATGTACATGAATTTGTGTGCCACATATATCATGAAAAATATGAATGTATTTAATCATTTTTAATCAAAATTTTAAGGATTGTGGGGTTTTATATGTATAATTCCCCTATAAATCAATGATAGTTATATCTTGGTGGATACCCTTGAGTGGATGTGGGGATAAGTATTCATAACAAAAAAAATTCATGAAAAATCCTGAGATAATTTTTGCAGCATAATGGGTGTCTAAAAAGGTTCATGGAATGGATTAATTACAGTGAAAAGTGGCCTATAATTACTTTGGAATCATAATTATAATAAATGTATATTTAAAATCACATTAAAATATGAAAAATTACAAAACCAAAGTCTTAATACAAATAAAGTACTTGAATGAAGAGGAAGAGGAAGATAATCCATTACATTGAGAGGGTGATTATAAAATACTTGAAGGGGAATTTTAAGGTCTTGAGAACACATTGAGAGGTATTTATCTGGGGAGAGGGAGATGAAATTAGTTCTCAATAATTTTTGAGCAAAGTGGAATGATAGGTTGGGTGGGTATTTATGGAAAAAGATTGGGAATTTTTTATTAATATTTAAACACATGTTTTGGACTGTAAGTGATAATGTTATCAAAACCACAAGCACTTCAATAAATTTTTCCATGGTTTGTGAAAAAGAGGATTGTTTTACTATATTTTCTCAGGATAAGAACCGAAATCTTAAAATAATACCATTCATTCTGTATAAGTGAGTCATGTTTATAAAGAATTGTTTTTGAAAACATAAAATATAATATATATTTTGGTGGAATCATTAAATGTTTGTAAAATTAATAAAATAAACTATAAAATACATTATTTTAAAGTTAATATATATATTTTGGTCATGTAGTCATTTAATATTATTTATTAAATCACTTTTGAGAAATTATGATATTATAATAAATACTATATATTTATACTACATTTATGTTTTACTTAAAAATTTGATTATCTCAAAAAATTATGAAAAATTAAACATTTGTTAATTTAGACATTCTGATTTCCAAAATAATATTTATTATACCAAAATAATTTTTTAGATATTAGAATTTACTAATTTAAACAAAAATACTTATTTAATTGAAAATTCTAGTTTTTACGACACTAACAACTTTCTGGCCCTTATAAAAAATAATATTGGACTTGATTAAATTATATTATCATTTATATTTAAATAAATATTATTCAATAATAATATTTGAAGAAAATAAAATTTATTTCAAAAAATTTGGAATGTATCAAAAAATTATTTTAATTGAAATTATATATTTCCTAAAATTAAAATTTTGATTTCTTCATATTAAAATCTAATTTTTATCAAAGACATTATATAATCATTTATATATTAAAAGTAATAATGAAAAGGGATAAATATAATCATTATTTTATTAAAAATAAAATATATAGATTCTTATCACTAGGGTCTTAATACATAACCTCTTATTAAACCAGAGTTCACCATAAGGGTAAGGTGTGAAATGTTAGTACTTTGTTGGGGTGGTTCGACAAACATTTTTTGGGTGGTGATATTTATGAGCTTGAAATTCTCCCTTAAACAGTTTTTAAAATATTTCCATTGTTGAATCTCATATTGGGATTCGTGAAGGGAAAATATTATTGAATCCATCTCTCTTATAAGCTTAGATAAATGAGCTTCATAGGGCATTCTCCTACTAGTTGAGGCCATCACTTCATTATTCAGTATCAATTAGATCTTATCATAAACTTAATATATAATAATAATAACAGTCATAATATAATGAATATATTAAAAATGTTTATGATTATTCACATTATTTTAACCCCAATAGAGAAATTATGGCTATATTTTATAATAGTCTAAAAGAAAATCCAGTGTATGTGTTTTCTTTAACTACATTACTTAACAAGAAATTTATTCATTTATAAGGGAATTCCATTTATAAAAGATTGGTTAATTACATTATATATTCATAGAATTTCATGAATATTATTTTTGTAGTATTCCTCAAGATGATTTTTTCCATATTGGTTTCTTCATAATTCCCCATAATTCTTGATCATTTCTTCATCACAATCATCCTTAAATATCTCAATGTTATCAGTTTTATGAAAGTGGGTACTCTATACCAAAATTTAATAGTACCTTTTGATTACTATATCATATACACAGAGAGTTGGTCTTGATGTTTACTTACCGTAATAGTGTGCATACAATATTTATGTATCAATGTACCTAGATTATTTATTGTATCAAGAGGCTACAATAGATCCTAGATATAATGAGAACCTTGAAATACTATGATTTTAATCTTAAACATAAATACTATTGTCTAGTTACATCATACTAACTAAAAAGAAATGATATTTGACTATCAGGTATCGGGGTCTCATAAGCATTGATATTTATTCTTATTATTTCCACATTTAGTGATATTGAGTAGAGGATAACCTGAGGACTGGCCCACTAATTAGAACAAAACATGTTTCATGTGTCATTGGTTGTTCCTATGAGCTAGAACATGTTTGGTCTCTCAAATTTAGATCATTATCAGTGTGTACCATTTGATGTTGTACTTCTATTGGTGATAAAATCCATGAAATTTATGCTTCGGATGAGGTATCTTGCTTTTGGTGTGTTATTTCTTGTATATCATTAATTAAATTATTTAGAGAGGATTTGTTACTTTATAAAGAAATATACATCTTAGAACTCATTTACCAGGATGGAGGTACATTTGTCATGTCCATGGCCATGGTAGATGAATATAGGCCCATAGAGTAAATTGATAAAATAATAAATTAAGAAAGGCTATGACACAAAGTGTGAATCATAATTTATGATATATCATGAGAAAAAGAGATTGTATTACATAGAGCTTGTTCACAGGAGGTTTTTATGGTTATGAATTATCTTCATCTTCTTAGGGGACATTATGTGTTTCAATATACTGCTCTTATTTTGTGAGTATGACTCACTACTGTTGAGATAAGGTCCAAGAGGGTTACACACAAAATGTATCCATAAATTACACCTATTCAATAGTAAATGAGTTTTGAATAAATTTTTCCCCACATTCAGGGGATGGTAAAAATTATATTATGAATGATCATAAGAAAAATAATTCAATTATATTAATTGAGTTTAGAATAATAATAATTAAATTAATTTCTCAAGGTATTCAAAATTTATTTAAATATAAAAGTGAATGTGAGAAAATAATTTCTTTTTGACATAAATTATATGTTCAAGGATAATTAAAATATTATGGAAACTAAATATCTGAGTAAAGTGTTCTCATTTTATCATGTGACATATAAATAGATTCATAGGATAGTGATAAAATATTTATGGTTCTTTCATATGCATGTTTTTGTGAGTTTTTGAAGGTTAAGTTTCTATAAAGACCAAAGAATGATTTGTAGAAATTTAAGCCCCATTATAAATATACATTTTAGCCAAAAATGTATGTAAAACACTTTTCACTAATTTTTGAGAGGTTTTGTCATATAATCCCCTCTCTCATGTTCTAGAGAGAGAAACAGAGTGAACAACTATTTCGGTTTGAGCTCACTTCCTCGGATGGAGCCCAAGTTCTTCATGTTATCAAAGGGATGTTATAAATAGATTTGTTTCCAATGATAGAACCTAAGAATAGAATAAATATTATCTAGATCTATGGTTTAAGAGTGGATGTTCTAGAAGATTATACACTTAACGCCTTAAAGTTACTACACATCAACGACAAATATATCTTTTCAGTGTTGATGAATGAACAAGTTACTATCCATAGTTTCATTTAATTTTTATTATTTATAATTAAATTAATTTTAACATGAATTATAAGGTAATCCATTTATGGGGTTTCTATATTTAGTGTTTCAACAAAAATATAGACAAAAAAATTTAAAATTAAATTTTTTATTCTTTTATCATGCTCAGGTTCCTTCAATTGGCATCAGAGAAAACGAGTAACTATTTAAGTCAAAAATTTAAATAAATACTCTATAATTCAGAAATAGGGAATTAATATAGTCCCAAATATACTGAAGATGAATTAATTAGATTTTTAAAACCAAGATATTATTTATCTAATACTTATGAAATTTTATAAATATAAAAAATAGGTATATTCATCCACATGAACTATTCACCTATGGGTGAAAAGTAACATGGGGTGTCTTGTTTTTGACCTTATGTTTATATAAGGTATAAATAAAGAATATAAAAAATGATATTCTATATATATATATATATATATATTTGGGTGGCTATACCACCCTTGTTGAAATTCCCCCTATTGATTGTGGGCTGGGGCAGGGTGACATTTAGTTCTAGTGCCGACTTAGGCACTAGATATTATTATGAAAAAATAATTATGTGTGGTTCCACAAAGGTGGAACCACTATTATCTTACATGCACCAAAGGAGTAAAAAACCTACACCAAACTCGATATCTAGTTGGGTTTTCTAACCTAAGTCGTGTTGGGTTGGTCTAAATCCAACCTTCTTGGAGAAACATGCTCACCCCAATCCCTATTAATAATAAAAATACATTTTTAAAGTCCAAAATGACCTGAAAAATTGTATTTTTTTAAAAAAATTAAATTTAATTAACTACAATTTATGGAAATAATTTCAAGTGAAACATGATGTATCGATAATTAATTAAAATGATTTTAATGAAATTTTAATTTATTTAAAATGCCCATAAATTGAATTTTAGTTTCTTATTTATTTTTATTATATAGTTTTATTACATTTCAACTAATCATGAGCATATATTGGACCCATGGATGTTTATTTTATTTATTTATTTAATTTTAATTATTTCAATTGTATAGTTTTGTAATTAATAATTATTAAATATCATTTTTAGATGATATGTATATCACCCCTTGGAATTTAAATGTATAAGGGCCCACATATCCAAATATTGATTGATAAAAATATATTTCCAAATCCCATTCACCCCCTCACCTAAGCTTGAGTATAAAATTTAAAAATCAGAGGAGAATTTGATGACATAGTTTGCGTCAAGAGCCTATGGAAAACAAAATTAGAAAATATATTAGAGTTTGATGGATGTTGAAATTCAAGTTAGAAAATGAATCAAGTAATTCTCCTAGGGTCTCTACTGATCCATCATCAACTTTATAGATAAACCAATAAAAATGGACCATGAATGTTTCACTATTTTTTTATTTTTCATGGTTAATTATTTGTGATTGTTTGGATGATTCATGATCACATAGTATAATTTACAAGCATACATAAATAAAATAAATAGACACATATGATTAATTATTTTTATTTATATATGGATAAAGTTTTGAGTGTGATTACATAGTAATAATAAATATAAATAGAATCATATTCCATTCATATATAAAATAAAAAACTTAAAATACCTTAAAGTAAATATTAAGTAATCAATTCCTTTAACCACTTTTTTTAGAAAAAAATCACATTACAGGGTGATCATCAATAATAGATGTGTGTGAATCCATATATTGATCAGTTTTAAAAAGTGTTATGGGTTTAATTAACTAAGATCAACATCACAAAAGTAGTCATAGTTAGTTTGGTATTACTTTAGAGGCATCATATTGAGTAAATAAAAGTTATGATTTATAGAAGATGAGATGCCATTCAAGAGATCAAATATCCATTAGTTAATAAGGTTGTACAACCAAAAGGACACATTTAAATAGTCTGATTTGTGTCTTAGCAATTTCTTGAACTATGAGGAGATGTTTTAAGGATCCTTTCCACTTGAATACTCAAATGACTGAGCATTCCAAATTTAGTAGTTTAGGGCTAATAATATTTGATAATATAGTTGGAGCCATTTATGATTTATAAATATAAAATGTATAATAATTAGTATTCAAGATAAAAATATAAATTTTTATAAAGTGTAATTTTGTAGAAAATTTAATGTAATACCAAATTAACAATAAAATCAATAAAAGACAACAAAAATATTCTAATCGGCATTAATTTACAAGAGTGGTTTATGATATTGATAATAACACAATGATATGAAAGGAAATTGTTCATGCCAAAGTCCTCTATATATATTATTACCCCTCAAGAAGAAAGTGAGGGGGAAGAGGACACTTTCATGAGACAAACATATGATGTATTTGATATTTACACCATAATGATATCATCATTGTATAGTGAGTTTTTAATTAAATATCAATCCATGGATGGTTATACAATATTGTATCATCTCTAAGAAGTTTTTAAGAAAATTTTAAAACAATAAATGAATGTGGATATTATTACTGTGAATAAATATAAATGGAAAGATAAATCTAGACATTTAAATACTTCTAATTCTTTCATAATTATCAACGAATTACTAAAAATTCATTTATGAATATAAGACAAACATTATATACAAATAACTTCAATATATATTTGTATAAGGTCTACCAAGATGATAGAAACTTAAAGATAATTAAATATTTAGTTCTTATGGTGAAGAATATGAAAGACAAGGTTGAAAAGATACTGAATTTTTCTACATAAAATTATATTTTACAACATTTTCTATGAAAAAAGGTAAATAGGGATCACATTAAACATGAGGCTATTTTCTGTACATGTGGTATAAAATTACATTAGAAGAGAAACTACAATGATTTATAGAAGAAGAAAGTAATGGGTTCTAATTTAGGTATATTCATAATTTCATGTGATAATTATATTTTACTTATTGGGTATGAGATATAACATATGACTTCTATATTTTTATCCATATATAAGAACTAGGATAGTTCAGAATAATCATAGGAGTGAATAGTATCTTTAAATTTCCAATGGATATTGATTCAAATGTCTTCTATAGAAGTTAATTTATTAATAATTCCTAATAGGATGTTTCTTTTATTTAAACACTATTAATATGTAACACGTGTTACCAAAATAATCCACTCAGTGTCTATTTTATACCCAATGGGATTTTTTTTCTGGTTTAGAATAAATATTTTCTTGTATACCATATTTAATTAATAGTTTAATTATACATAGATTAGAGATATCCTATATCAGTAATTAATGATGAATAAAAAATGTAAGACTCAATAATACCAATTTTTGGATTGTTGATTCTTATTAAATTCAATACAGAAGAAAATTTCTAGGAAATACCATGAATGGTGTTTAGAATATTTATGAGTTAAAACTCTTAGTTATTCAACATGATTTCTTATGAGGTTAAAAATTGACCAAGAAACATTTTTTATATTAATAGTGATAAACCCCCAAGTATTTTAAAACTAGTTCAACAAGATACATGTGAAAAATTTCAAGTTAAATATAAGGGTAAATATATATACATCATGAGATTCATTTAATAAATTTAAGGAGTATAAAAGTGATGTAAGAAATATTCATGGTTAGAAGATATAAGATGCTTTAGGCATGTAAACCAAATAATATCTTAACCAAGAATTTATTAGTCATGAAAATTTAGAGTAGAGTAATTCATAAATTTATATTTCATTATACACATCATATTTATTATGTTAGTAAAATGAGTATCAATGATAAGTTTTATAAGTATTTTAAACTCTTCTACTATTATTTTGAGAGACAATTAAAAAATAGTGGTTATTAAACCTTAACCATATTCCAATTAAAATAAAAAATGGATATAATATGAGTTAAATATGAAAGAAATCCATTATGTCACAAAAAACATGTTTAGATTAATTTTTATTATTATGGCCATTCCAATAAACAAATATGAATCAAGAAAAACACAATGTAAATCTTAAGTAATTATCCTTAATTTTTATAAGGATATTACACAAATATCTATGATAGATAATTTATAGTCTAGTGAAATACTATATCAATATAGTTTTTAGACTAAGTGTTATATTTTTTATTAACGATGTATCATTATGTGTTTGGTGTTTTGAAGACGAAGTGGTGATTTTTAGAGAATTGTTATGCATTCATTTCATAGAATACATCTCATTATTGAAAAAAATTTCTTGTTTAATTATGATGATTGCTGCAATGATATTCAAAGTAATACAATAAAACTGTTAATGGGTGAATGAACATTTTTTTCAACATTAAATAAGGTGAAGGGAAAGTTAATGTTTATTCACATGAAGAATTGTGGTGTATTCCATGAAAAATTATAATTCCATGAAAAAATATAATATTTAGCCCACCGAATACCTTGAGGAAGAATTTGAGAAGAAAATGTGATATTATCATTGTATGTGTTTTTTGGAAAACTATTTTTATCAGAGTTTAATAAAAATATTGTCCAGCCAAATAACCCAAGGGAACTGGCTCAATCAACTGCATTATGGGAGGATGCCTCAAATACATAATAGAAACAGCTCACCGAGCTAGCTTGGTTACAAGAGGTAGATATCACCTATACAGGAAGGTGGGAGTGTGTATAGAAGAGAGTGAACTTGGAGGTTGAAAGCTGGGACTATGCTGGGATTCATGACCTATAAAGCCCGTGTGTGTGGTGTTATTAGAGGAGTGGACCCCATGGTACTCGCATCTGGTGGGATAATAATACAGAAAGATGAAAATGGAAGCGTTCAACTAATGAATTCTACGATGTAGGATGGGATAAGTGTTGTACTTATAATGTGGTAAAAACTTATGCATATAAAATTAGCTATATGATTTGATCAATACGCATTGTCCGATCAAGGTGAAGTGAATCATCTTCTTCCCTTACTCGATGGTCCCATTGTGAATGGTTATCCCACTATTTTAAATCCACGGTGATCATTCCATGAAACTAGTTTGTCATTATATCCCATTGTAAAATCCATCAACCTTATTAGATAAAGGTGATCCATAAACATATATTGAAAATATTATTAATTTATATTTTATTCACGAACAAATTAACCTATATTTTCTTTTTTATTATAATGAAGTTGAGCCTTTGGATGAAGTAAACACTTTATAAATAAATAAAGTACATTTGATATAAATTTACATGTGTGTAGTTACACATTAATTAAGGTAGATAAAATGAAAAAAGTCCTTGATGTCTAGGTTAAGCCCAAGTCATTTATACATTTGTTTATCATGTGATAAAATGAGAATAAATATGTTGGTTAAGTCTTCAGGTGAATTTAGATGAGTCCACCTAATGAGAAGTCATGGGTATTAAAAAAAGAATATCGTGTGTGAAGAAACATATTGACCCAATTATATTGGTAATTTTAATTAGGTTTTTTTACACCCAAATACTTTACAATATATATATTTTAGAATTAATTTAATGTTGTAAATAGCATGCAATAATAGGTTTTAACAAAACTCTTTTTAGCCATGCTTTTCACACTAAATTTAAAATTAAATTTTAATAATTTTGGAAAAATTATTTCAAAAAATAAACTTCGTATTTTAAATCATCATATAAAAATTATCATAGGGTGAAATTTTTGGTTTTTTTCTAAAATGCTTCCTTTTTTTGATGAATAGTGAAAAATACTAAATTTTTATTAAAAAAATTACCTTTTAGTTTAAATAATTTATATTTTCAAATTATATTTTCAATTGGTTTTAAATTAAAATTAATTAAATTTTATATCAATTTTTTCAATTCATTTCATTGGAGTTGTTTTTATATTGGATTTTGTTATAAAAACTTTATAAACTTTTAGACATTTTCTCTTTAAAAACCCACTTTCTCATTGCGTTTGTGGGATTAATTTTAAATTAAAATTTTCCACTTCAGTGAATTGAGTTTGGAAAAATGGATTCAATATTTTGAATCATAATAATTTATAATATATAATAATTTAAAATTAATTTTTGACCAAAATGAATAGTGAATTCAATAAAAATTAATTACCGTAGTTAAGGTAAAAATGGGTTTACAAGCGGATAAACTAAAAAGGTAAGGGTAAAAATAGACAAAAAACTTTTCCAAAAACTATCTTATAAAAATATTTAGACTTTTAAACCTATATGGTTCTATAATAGGCCATTTTTTACCCTTTGTGACATATGAAAAATTTGCAAAAACTCAATTATTTTCAAAAACACTGAGTGTGTCATCTCCCCCACTTATAAAAGGCCACCCCCTATCCTCTCTTATTAACACCTTAAAACCAAATTGTTTGAGCCAATACTTGCCAAAATCACTTATCAAATTCCTTTATGTAATAATATAAGCCTTATTTTTGGTATAACGCTAACCTAGGAAGGCTTTAGTGAAACCCTAAGGAGGATACCCAAAAAAGAGGTAATGTTTTTTAACAAGATTCTTTATTTTACTTATTTCTCCACCTCCATTAGTTTTTATTAAACCACAGTGACATGATAAAATAAATACATTAAATATAATTTAATGTTTTCATGATAATTTAATGGCCTAAAACCATATCCAAATCCATCAAATGGGTTACGAAATCATCATCTTTGTGTACAGCGGACTACTGCCTTGAGAATCGATATCGTTCATTTTTCCATTTCCACTTCCAAAGGTTGGGAATGATGATGGATATAAACTATATTTATGATATTTATAACATATTTATATCTATAGAGTAAATATAATATATATATATATATACCATCCATTCCATAGGAGGTACGATAGCGTCGCTCAAGTGTATGAAAAACTACCACCTCGCGAAGTGATGCAATTCGTCCTTCACTAACGCTTCATATAGATGGTGATAAAGATAAAGTTAACGACTATATGTGATATATATGAAATAATTATTATATTAATTACATATTTATCATTATTTAAATATAATATATATCATTCTATTTCTTTCCTTTTCACTCATGTATAGATGATAACATCATTCGTGTACGTGTTGAATACCGCCTTCACAAAGCGATGCGACTCACTTTTAATCACCACATCACAAGGATGATATACATAATTCTCTAATATGATATATTTGATATTATTATAATTATAAAAAGGTAAAAAAATACTGACCTTTTTCCATAATAATCATTGGAAATGGAAATGTTACTCATGCATACATATAACCCATCGTCTCTATGATCATAACATAATTAATTTTTCATAACCATCATCCATGATTGGTTTTAAAAGTACAAATGATATAAAAATATGATAATTATTTCATTATTTTTATTATATAAATTATATAACTATATAATATTCATAATAATTAGAACCATTATAATTATGCATGAATGAGAAAACTGGGGAATTAACACATGGAACAATAAAAATAATGAATGATTATTAAAAAATGGGTAATGAGATGTCATAAAATGATAACATATTATATCATAAATTAAAATATGTTATTTATATAAGTTAATAAAATGTTTAAAACCATTATACATGATTTTAAACCATGCTCACCCAAAAGGACACACGAGATAAGATATTTCATACCAATTTCAATTCCTTGAGGCATATTGTAATGCTATGAACCTAATTTAATTTATGTGGTGTATATAATTCCCATTTGAAATTTAATATTATAAATAATTGATTATTAATGTTATTTTAATTTTCAATTTGAATTATTACATCCAAGGGTATTTGAATTGAAAATTTCCAAGGGGTAAAAGTTATTTTGAAATCTCACATTCTTTTGTGATTGTTAACTTTATCTTGAAAGAATCACTTTATTATAATATATTTTCATTAGAAATTAAATTTCTATTAAACACCCAAATTATAGTGTGATCTATATGATTATTAACTAAATAATATACCATTTTTATATGCAGTGTTTAATTTAAAATTTAATTGATTAACTAAGGAGATATTGATAAATTTGTATCTGTTAATCAATAAGAATTATTAATGATAATGAACATTATTTATAAATTAAATTTATTATTAAATATATGAGGAATTATTTGTACATACATGACATGGGTTTGGTACCATTTATAAAAATCCCCTTGATGCATCATGAGTTTCACAAGACAAAATTAGTTGGGAAACCCCTATGCATTTGTAACCATATGTTTTAAACTATCCTGATGACTGATCATTACAATAGAGATATAGTTGGCCAAACCATATTGGTTTGTAAAGAAATATTTTAAACTATCTTGAGGATGGATCTTAAGTATAATAATTAAGAATTTCCTTCATTGGGAATTCAGTTTTTTATTATTATTATCCATGATATTTTCACTATGATATTATCCATGGATGCATTTCATTCTTAGTTTATTGATTAAATTGAATGTGTTGTTAGTTATTTACCTTTAAATATTGATTATTACTTATCATATAATGGAATTCAAGATATATAAATGTTTTTTGTGTTCAATTATTCACATTTCTAAATTTATTATACTTATTGATTCATGATAGCTTCCGTTGTAATTAACATGTACTGAGCATTTGATCCCACCCTTATTTTTTTCCTTTCCCGAGGTTATGAAGATGAATTATTTTAATGAGTTTAAAGGATGTTGAGATTTTTTTATGTTTTATTTTCTTTCCCCAATATAAAATGGGTATCATCTATATATATGGTTCTCTAAACTACTAAACTGACTAATAATTTAGGATTCGACCCATTGTATCTATGCCAATGTAATAAAGTAAATCACCAAATCTAGGATACTATGTTTTAGGTCATTATAGTTGGTATCAATGGATGTTTAGTAGAAACCTTGGGAACTGGATTAAGGAAAACATAGATTAGGGAACATAACCCCATGATAGTATTTGAGAATAAGCATAGAAGAACATACTAATGTTTTGGTAAGGAAGATATTATCTATTTTTTTCTTAGTAATACATCCCTATATGGATATTAAAAGTTGATGTGGTTCTGGAACTCAGGTACCTAGGGGAAATAACTCCGAAAAATGCATGTGGGGATTAAATCGAGAAATACTTGGTATATGAAAACATGCCTTACTAAACACATAGTTTTACACTCCTAAAGGATATAATTATGTTAATTCACATTTTATTTACACACAATTATGAAATATTTTAAAGTTAATATATCCCCAAAGAAACTAAAGTTTATTATTCTGAGATTAGCAATACATAATTTTTTTAATTTATACTATTTGTTACATGGTATTTTGAATTATAAATTTCGATTTAAAATTCATAGTTTTATGAGATAATAAAACATATTAAATTGTATAGAAATGGATTCTAGAAGTATAAGGAGTATCAATACTCATGGACAATATAGATATTTTCCTAATGAGGAAGACAATATAGCTGGTTATGAAACTAGAAAAATTAGGGCTATAATAGGACAATTTAATTAGGTTATGATAAATAACCTTTCCTAAATGGAGAAAATAATTAAAAAGTGATATCCTCATATGTTGGATCGATTTATGTGATAAATTCCCCCATAATTTATTGAGACTAGTAATCCAATGGTAGCTGAGTACTAGATTATGTCTCTAGGGAAGATATGTATGGAATTGGGATGTTGTGAGAAGTAAATGGTTAAACTTGCTATGTACTATCTCAAAGAAGATTCTTATTAATGGTTTTCATTGATCCAGAATACCAGGGAGGAAGATGAAATTTAAATTATAGAATTTAAAGATTTTAAGGAGACATTATTTAAAAAATATTTCCCTCATGAGAAACAAACTGAAATAAAACAAAAATTATTTAGCTTACAGAAAAAGGAAGAAGAAAGTGTTACGAATTATCAAGTTTCCTTTAAAATATTTTCTATGTATTTTACTGATTATATATGGAACAAGGAGTAAAATATTGACTATTTCATTGAATTGATTAAGCCATGTCTTCAAAGGTTTCTAGTCTTAGAAACTTTTTCAACATATGATAAAGTAGTTTTATGCACCATCAAAATAGAGAAAGAATTATCTAAATCATATATGTTAAAGGGAAACCAAGATAAGTAGAGGTAATATTAGAACTAAGAGAAAGTGAATGTTTCAAATAAGAATAATAAAATTCATCGATTTACAACTTGTGAAAATAGTGGAAAGAATCACCCTGGTAAATTATTGAAGGGATTTTATGTTTTTTATAAGTGTGGGGAAAAGGGTCATCAGGTTAAATAATGAAATGGTAAGAAGGAAAACACTGATATTTAGTGTTTTAACTACAAGGATATAGGGAACTACACAAATAAGTTACCCAATCATCAAGGGAATCCACTACAGAAGAAACCAAGGGAAGAAGACCTAGCTTATGTGATCACTACAAGTAAGGTGGAAGTACCCAATGATGTGGTGGTAGGGACTTTCATATGATATTAAAGTTTATCTAATGCCTTATTTGATTTTGGATCATCTCACTCTTTAATATATAATTATTTTTACAAAAAAATATGTTATTTACCTTTTAATTTAAGAAGGGAGTTTTCAGTCAAAACTCCTAAGGGATGTTTCACTACAACAAGGATGTGTTAAGAAGTCCCCATTATGGCACATAAATGTGCTTTATTATTTGACCTTATTATCACACCTATGGTTGAATTTGATATAATTATTATAATGGACTAGATTTTAAAATATGATGAAAAAATTATTTCAAGAATAAGGAAATTATAATTTTCATGGAAGATTTAGAGATACTCATTTTTATACTAGATACTTCATCATCTATGTCATATTTAGATCCACCCTAGTATCTTTACTAAATTATATTACTGGTGAAGAAGAGGAAACACCATATATATATATATATGGAATATGTAGTCTTCAAATTGAAGATGAACCTATTGTACATGAATACATTGATGTATTTCTTGAGGAATTATCTTGACATCCTTTAGAGGATGAATTTGAGTTTTAAAATAATTTAATCCCTGATGAAAGATCGATATCAAAGACTCACTATAGAATGGAAACTGTGGAATTAGTGGAGTTGAAGATACAAATAGGGTAGATGGGTTACAAAGGATTTATTCTTCATAGTGTGTCTCTATAGGGCTACCAAGTTCTCTTTATTAATAAGAAATATAGATCTAGGAGGTCGTGCATTGCTTATAGGGAAGTCAATTCTATTATGAAAAAGAACAAGTATCCTCTACCTCACAGTGATGAATTATTTTATCAAATTTATGGAAACCAACATTGTTTTAGATATTGAAATTTGTTATGGGTATCATCAATTATGAGTATATAAGGAAGGCATACCGAAGACAAATTTTTAAACAAGGTACGGAAATTACAAGTTTTGAGTAATTCCATTTGTATTGACTAATATACCCTATATTTTTATGGATATAATGAATATAATTTTCAATAAATATCTTGATGATTTTTTGTGGTATTCCTTGATGATATTTCAGTTTATTTTAATATATATGAGGACCATGAGAATCACATTTGTATCATTCTTGAGACTCTTAGAAGGAATGGGTTATATGGGAAATATAGTAAGTTATATATCTGGATTCAATAAGTTTCTTTTCTTGGGTAGATTGTATATTTAGATTCATTGGTTTGGTGGGTTACTATAATAAATTTATTTATAATTTTGTCTGATTGGTTAACCCTTTAACCAAGATTACATGTAAAGGGGTTAAGTTTTTTAGAAAAAGGAATGTAAATAATATTTTGATGAACCAAAGGAGAGATTGGAAAATAATCCAATTTTTATTCTACTATATAGAAATGATGGATTTGTGATATATAATGATTCATTAAATAATGGACTTGGTTTTTACCATTGAAAAATGATAATGTTATTGCATATGAATCAAGAAAATGAAAGACACACGAATAGAATTACCCATCCCATGATCTTGAATTAGAATCTATAATATTTTCTTTGATGATATAGATAGATAATATCTATGGTGAGAGATGTGAGATAAAAACAGATCAAAAAAATACTAAAATATTTATTTTTATATAAAGATGTCAATATAAGACAAAGTTGATGTCTAGAGCTACTCATAAATTATGATTTCTCAACACACTACCACTCAGGGAAAGTAAATAAGGTAGAAGATGTATTGAGTATTAAAGATCATGGAGTTATTACCCAAATGAGGATTGAGAGTTATCCTTTGTTCACAGATCTAGTAAAAATAGAAATGGTAATTATAATGGAAGGGGATTCCCCAAAAAAATTCAAATAATTTCAAACCCATATTTATTAGAAAATATAAAGAATTCTCAACCGGATGATGATAAAATTTTGATGAAAATTAAAGCTATGAATGATGGGAAATTAGCAGAATTCATTTGTGAAGAATTTATTGTGAAGATTGGAATGATATTATATGTTCCATCTACACCATAAATAAAAATTGAACTATTGGATGATGCTCATAGCTCAAATTTCTCTATAAACCCTTGGAGTATAAAGATGTATAAATATTTGAGGGAACATTTTTGGTGGGATTAAATGAAGAAGGGAATTTATTATTATGCATCTAAATTATTGGTTTATAAAAAAGTGAAATAAGTGAAATAACCTGCTAAAATATTCATGAAACCTCTTCCTATTTCTATGTGGAAATTGTATGACATTACTATGGGATTTTTCATAGGACTACCTAATACTCCTAGAAAGAATGATGAAATATGGGTTATCATTGATTTATTAACCAAATATACACATTTAATTTCTTAAAGATAATATTTACCTCTTGAAGACATTATAGAGAACTATATTAATGAAGTTTTAAGACTTAATGGAACACCTCTTTAAATTTTATCCAATTGAAATTCCAATTTTACATCAAAATTATTGAAGAGTATTTAGAAGGCTCTTGATACTGAGATTCATTTGAGAACTACCTACCATTCTCAAAATAATGGATAGTATGAAAGGACTACTCAAACAATGTAAGAAATATTGAGTTTATGCTCACTTGACTTTCTTGGTATATGAGATCAATATTTATTTTTGGAAGAGTTTTACAATAACAATAGTTTCCATTAAAGTATTCAAATGGTGCCATATGAAGCATTATATGGAAAGAGATGTCACAAATAATCTTGTTTGGATGATGTTGGTGAAAGGAAAATCATATCCCCCAAACTTCTTGAAGAGAAAAAAAATCAAAGGTAAAGGATATTTAGGCTCACATTATAGTATCTCGAAGTAGAACAAATATCAATGTCGATAATGAGAGGAAAGATTTTGAATTCAAAGTGAGAGATCATGTTTTACTGAAAATATTTCCATAGAAGGGTGTTATAAGGTTTTTTAAGAAAGTGGAAATGATACACAGGTATATAAAAACATTTAAAATCCTTGAAATAATAGGATTTGTCACTTATTGTTTGGAAATATCACAAAATCTCTCAAAAGTACATGATGTGTTCCACAAATCATTTTTAAGGAAGTAAATGCTAGACCCAATGCATGTGAAAACCTACGATGAAATATACTTAGAATATTATATATCATACTTTTAATAACCCATCTATATTCTTGATACTATAGATAAAGTATTGAGGAATTAGATGACACATTTAGTAAAGATAGTATGAATAAATCACAAAATAGAGGAAGCAATGTGGGAACCGAAGGATATTATGATGAAGAACTAACATTATATATTTAAAAGGAAATATACATAAAATTTATAGGATTATTTATTAAGAGGTAATCATTTAACACCCCAAGATTTTACTATATTTTTCTTTTATAATAAATTTAATTTTGTTAATAGCTTGCAATGCATGCAACACTGAGTTTAAACAAAATATTGTTTAGTCGAAAATTACACACTTAATTTAAAACTAAATTTATAAATTTTAAAAAATTTATTTGTAAAATTAAAATTATTATATGAAATAATCATATCAAAATTATCTTAGGGTTATTTTTTTGGATTTTTCTAAAAATTTTCATTTTTTGATGAATAGTGAAAATACTTAATTTTAATACAAAACCGCTCTTCGATTTTAATAATTTATAATGTTAAATTGTATTTTAAATTGGTTTTAAAGTATTATTACATAACTTTTATTTAAATAATTAAATTTATTGTCATTGTAATCTTTTTTATATTTTATTTTGATAGAAAACCTTTATAAACTTTTGGAAATTTTCCCTTAAAAACCCACTTTCCCATCACGTCTATAAGATAAATTTTAAATTAAAATTTACCACTTATGTGAATTAAATTTTACAAAATAGATTCTATATTTTAAATGAGAATAATTTATAATTTCTAATAATTTCATCTTAATTTTAGGCCAAAATAAATAGGGAATGTAGAGAAAATTAATCAACACAGTTAAGGTAAAAATGGGTTTATCGAGGGTGAAACTAAAAAGATAAGGGTAAAAATGAAGTATAGACTTGTAAAAAAATATTTAATCTAAATATTTAGATAATTAAACCTTTATGGTTCAATAATAGTCTATTTTTACCTTTTTTACATATGAAAAACATTAGAGCACTCAATTCTGTTCATAAATACCAAGTGTATCCTCTCAAAAAGGCCACCCCTCCTCTATTCTTTAGTCCTTAAAATGAGTTTTTCCAACAAAGACCAATAAATATCACTTAAAAAATTTAATCCCCTCGTCCTAGAATAAATATTTTGGGTATAAATCCAACCTAGTAAGAATTTAGTGCAAACCTAAGGAGTATACCCGAAAAGGAGGTAATGCTCCTCAACTAGCGCCTTTATTTACTTCTTTCTCTACCTCATTAAATTTATATAAAACCAAGATGATATAATAAAATCAATATCTTATATATAATTTTATGTTTTTATTATAAGGTAATGAACATAAAAAAATATCTATTTTCATCAAATGGGTTACGAAATCATTATTCTTGTGTACGATAGACTAATGTCGTTCGTTTTTCCATTTTAACCGCACAAGTTTGGGAATGATGATGGATATAAAGTATATATATGATATTTATAACATATTTATATATATTTAATGACTATATAATATTTTTTACCTTACATTATATATAATATATGATAAGATCACCTGTGTGTACGGTGGACTACCACCCCGTGAAGCAATGTGATTCGTCTTTCACTAGCTCTTCACAAATAAGATGAAGAAAAAAGTTAGGAATTATAAGTGATATAAATTAAATAATTATGATATCAATTATATATTTTGAATTTTAAAAATATAACATATATTATTTTCTTTCTTTCCATTTCACTCACATAATGATGATAACATCATTCGTGTATGTGTGGACTATCGCCTTCATGAAGTAATGCGACTCTTTTTCCATCCCCACACCACATGAATGATATATATAAGTACGTAATATGGTATATATGATATTATTATCATTATTTGAAGTTAAAATATTAATTATCTCATTTCAATAATGTTCATTGAAAAATGGAAATGTTACTCATGAATATATATGACTTCCCGTCTCCTAAATCGCAACGTACTTCATTTTTCATAAAAATCATCCAATATTGAGTTTAAAAGTAAAATTGATGTAAACATATTACAATTATATAATTATTATTTTTATGTAAATGATATAACTATATAATTTTCACTATAACATGAACTTTCATAATAATGCACAAATGAGAAAACTAGGAAATTAACACCCAAAACAATGAAAATAATGATAGATTATTAATGAATGAGTGATAAGATGTAATAAAAGGATCATATATGATATCATAAATACTAATATGGTTATATTATATTTTAATAACATGTTTAAAACCACTATAAATTAGGTTAAATCATGTTCACCCCAAAGGACATGTGAGGTAATGAATTTCATCTCAATTTCATTTCATTGAGGTATACTGTAATGTTATGCACCTAATTTCAATTTTATGGTGAATGTAAAACCCATTTGAATTTTAATATCTTTAATAAATAATTAATAATGATATATAGATTTTAAATTCGAATTTTTTTATCCAAGTGTATTTGAATTGAAAATTACCAGGTGGTAAAAGTTATTGTGAAATCTCACGTTCTTTTATGACTTTTAAATTTCTATTGAAACAATCACTTAATAATAATAATTTTTCCTTATAAATTACATTTATATTAAATATAAATATTATTGTGTGATGGATATTATTATTTCCTAAACTGTAAACTATTTTTACATACGGTGTTTAGTTTGAAATTTATCTGATTAATTGGGGAAATATTGACAAATCTGTAACCTGTACTCAATATAGACATATTATGATAAGGTGAATCTTTTTGAAGTAAATATATTATTTGATATATAAGGAATGATTTTTACATGAATGAAATGGGTTATAGAACATTTATTGAAAACCCCTTGATGTATCAGTAGTCTCATGAGAAAAAATGAGTTGAAAAAACCCTATGCATTTGTAACTAGATGTTTTAAATTTTCTTGAAGATAGATATTGAAAATTGATATATAGTTAGACAAAATTTATCTTTATATAACCACATGTTTTAAACTATATTGAAGATATATCTTGATTTTAAAGGTATCATATTCCGAGGAAACATGATGTCAAATAATTAACCATTTTGTTCATTGAGAATTCAATTGTTATTATTATTATCCATGATATTTTCTATGATATTATTTATAGTTGAATTTAATTATTAGTTTATTGATTAAATAACATGTTTTTTTAGTTATTTATATTTAAATATTGATTCTACATTATCTTTTCATGAAAGTCAAGTTATGTATATGGTATGTTTTTTCAGTTAATCAACTTTTCATATTGATTATTCTTATTGATTCACAATATCTTCCATTGCACTTAATTATTATTGAGAATTGGATCTCACCCTTATTTTTTACCTTTACCTTGGTTATGAATATGGATCCTTTGAATTATTTTGAAGGATACTTTTCATTTGTTTTTTATTTTTCATTTCCATTTACGATTATAAAATGTGTATCGTTTATTTGTCTGGTTCTCAAAAAATACTAAACCGATTTGTACTTTAGGATTTGACCCAATGTATCTATGAAAATGTAATAATTAATGGAATTGAATCTGATATACTAGGGTTGAGGTCGTTATAAGGATAAAATGTTGGTTTTGATTGTTCATTAACAGGAGATATGGGGTGCAATATTTTTCTATTTTGTATGAAGAATAATGAAGAGAACCCAAAACCCTTAGGAATTTAAAATAACCTACATGAAGTTTGAGAATACCCAAAGAATATTTGGGTATTTAAAATGAGGAATGATAATATCAAACAACTAGTAGGTATTCATATTTAAATTGATAAATAAAAAATATGTTATTTATAAACACATTTTATTCAAGTAATAATTGAGATATACCCATGAAAAACATTTTTTTGTGTGGATAAATGTGTATATGAAGGTGATAAAGAATTTGGGGAAAAATATTGTGAGATATCTTACATCCATTGTACCAGAAGTATTTTAGGAATCCCATCACATATTTGTATATAAGAGAGAAGGAGTTAAAGATGCAAAATTCTTCAAGAAGGTGATCACATGTACCCGAGAATTTGGAGAATAGAATTTAGATCATTCAAGATCTGAAAAGAGTTCCGAGGCCAAAAATATTATTCCAAAAAAAATTTAAAGACCTCGATGAATTATACTCAAGGAAGGGGAATCCACCTATCTTGTGGAGGAAGAATATCTGAAGAAGAATATATTTCTATCTATAGATAATCATTAAAGAAGAAACTCTAAGATGGGGTGTGAAACCAGATGCTAGAGGCTTGTGATTGGGGTGTATATGTAATCAGAGAAGAGAAGCAGTTGAGTTGTCTAACCAATTACTAAGAGGTTTTATCTTGGATGTATAAATAGTTGTATTCACCTAGAGGCATAGTTCAGAATTTATTTTGGGGTGTCTAAAAAACAAGTAAAGGAGTAGGATTTTATGACAAACCTTGTAAATACTATGTGCTACTCTATATTCTTTACTAATACAAAGAAGAGTGAGTTAATGAGAAATAATTTATTATATTGAGAACTTTAAAAAATTTATGAGTTTGAATTTAAGAGGAGAAAAATTCATAAAATTAGTGCACCACTTATTTACCCCCTCTTAATGTTATCTAACTAGTCCATGAAATCTACAATTTTTATCATAGGAGGTTTCCTATAAAGATCCAATATGTTTTGATGATATACTATGATAAATATTTCAATGATATAATTTCCCTTATTTCAAGAAAATTCAAAAAGGTAAAGTGAAGCAGGAATAAATTATATGTTAAACAAATCCCCTTTCATTTAATTAGAAAAGGAACAAGAATAATGGGCCTTACAAGGAAGAGTATGTTAAGAAGTATGTAATATAAATTGATGAGATCAACAAACACAAGCTTAGATAAGTAGAATAAGAAAATATTATCATTGATCTCAATTAGAAATTGGATACAAAGGAAGAAGAGTTTTTTGGGACACAATCCATATGTGTCATAATTCAATATTATTTGAATAAGGTCAGATAATAATTCAATAAATTAGTGGAGGTTAATGGAGAATATTCTCAAATTAGTGAGATGAAGGTTTCCAACAAAAAAATTAAATATGATTTTCAAAATAGATTTTCTATACCTGATAATGAAGTCCACAAAGATAAATAAGTACAATTTTCGACCTAGAGATAAATTAATATAAAATATTCCCCTTCAAAGTAAGAAATGAGATCAATAATACCATTTTTCTCTAAGCACGGTGAGGCTCGATTTATAACAATACATCAATAACACAAATCTAGATAGTGCAGAGTCATCCTAAAAGATAAAATTTTTATGGGTTTTTTCAGTTGGTTAAAAAATAAATTATTGTTGGTTTAACATGTCTTTATTAGGAATGTGTAAATAAAAAGGGGTGAGTTTCTATGATAATATGAGGATAAATTCTAATAAGAGAAAACCATTTACCTATTCTTCACCACAACTATCAATACAAAATAATTATCAAATTATATAAGAAATATTTGGTATATAATTTTCGGAAGGCCACATGTATGATTTATGCGTGATAATGTTGGAATGATAGGTTACCCATGTTTTGAAATGGAAGATTTTTCAAAATAAAAACAGTTGTAAGTCATTAAAAATTAAAAATACTAAGATGTACAAGACAACTCCACATGGGGAACCGATTAATGCGAATAAAATATGTGCATAATCCATGAATCCTATAAACAAGGAATAAAAAAATCGCATACTGATAATGGAAATTATAAGAAACTAATAATGAGAACTCTCACCTTTAATGCTTATTCTAAAGAAACAAGAAGTACCTCATTATTCTGTATTATTTTATGTGTTTTGAGCTAATATGAAGTGAATTGAAGGAAAATGTTTTGGCTATAACTTCTAGAAAACAATGATGATGAGGTGTTTCATGGTTAGAAACCCACAATGATGAAGAGGTTAAGTGAATCCCTTGAGGGGTAGATTTTCAATTACTTAAAATTTCATAAATGAAACTCCATTTTTGAATGAATAATTCCCTTATTATGAAATATATTTATAGAAAACACTTAAAATACTTTATTTATTTTGGAACAATTATAAAATATTACCTTTAATATTTAAAATACTATTAAACATATTAACCACTAATAATATATCTATTGTATAATGATTGATAAGATTATTATATATTAAGGGTTATTGTAATGTATAATTTTCACATACTAGTAAGATCATACCCTATGAAACCTATTCATCAGAGTTTATAATGAATATAAAGCCACTGGGCTTTGTCCTTGACCAATCCCAAGCTGAAATTCAACAACTAAAATACAAAAAAACCATTTCTAAGATAATTTCAAGATTATTAATGTCATGAAGCAAATCATGTTCACTGAACTAACCAAAAGAAAACCCCACCATCGCACACCATACCCATAGGGCATACCCAGGTGTAATAAGTGGTTATGTATCTATAACTAAGTAGTATGAATTTTTATATTTTCATTTTTAATAAAATAATTACTATATTTATCTCTTTTCAATATTACAATATTATATGATTTGATGAAAATGATATTTTGATACGAAGAAACAAAAATTGTATTTTTGGAAAATATACAAATTTAATCAATTTTTTTGATAAATTTAATAATTTTGAAATAAATTTATTTTTATATAATAAATTTATTATATAAAATTATTATATAAATAATAATATAATTTAATTAAGTCCTAATATAATATTTATAATGGCCAGAAAACTGTTATGGTCATAAAAATAAGATTTTTTCAACAATGAAAATGTTGATTTAAATGTTTAAATTATTATATATGCATAATTATTTTGAAAAAATAAATATTAAATTATAAACCATCATTTCTAAATTATCCAATGGTTATTTTTTCATAATTTTTTTGTGATAATAAAATTTTTGGGTAAAATTAAATACAGTATAAACATATGGTATGTATTATGACATAATAACTGCAGAAGGTAATTCAAAAAAAATTCCATTAAAATAATATTTTTTAAGTTATTTTATGAATTTTATAAACCCTTAAATAATATTCTTGAACCTATATTATATTATATTGTTTTAAAATCAATTATTTATAATCACGACTCACTTCCATATCACCAATGGTATTATTTTAAATCTTTTAGTTCATAACCTAATAAAATATTTAAAACCACTTCTATTTTTTAGAAACCATGTGAATAAAAAATTGAAGGTTTGTTGTTTTGATTATTTTATCATATAGAGTTTAAAACCTAAGTTGAGAAATTAATAAAGAATTCCCCCTCTTTTCCTATAAATACTCACTAATCCTCCTACTCATCTTTACTCAAATACCATTGAGCATAAATTTTCTTTCCCTATACCTCTATATGTCCCTACCGAGGTGTTCCTAATCTCTAAATAAGATTCTCTAAAGCTTTTAAAAGCATCTTCTCATGGTAAAGGATCCTCTACTCCTCTTTACTGAAGCATTTTCTTTGTATTATGCCATTTTATTTAATATTTTTCATGTTGGAATTCATTATTATACATATATTTTACTATCATTATGATTTCCAAGTAACGAGTGATCTATTTCATTCCCATTAAACCCTTAAATGGAACTTTATGTACACACATTATGCTGTCAAAATTATCTTTCTATTTTCTATGGAAAACCATTTTTATAGGGAATACCCATCCCCATTTCCACTGAAGGGTATTCCCCTAGATGTACCCATCCTTAATATATTGGGGTCTTCCATGTATGTAACACACACTCATTAATCGGGAGATTAAAAGTGATGAAATGAATTCTTATGTTGTATGATCTATGTGGAATACAAATTCATGTACAGTATATGAATGTGATGGGTCCACCCTGAATTATGTAGTCCTTAAATGCAATGGGTAATGTTTTTATCTCATAATATTTATTGTATGGTGCACACTAGGCTATTCTAATAATGGTATGTTATAATTTTTTTGTGGTTTTCCTAGGATTATTCTTGTGATGTCATGTTTTATGTTATCACCAAATTCCTATATTACCTTGATGTTATATTCTTATATCATCATTCTGTGTTCATGATTTTAAATCTCACCCCTTTTATGTCGCATTGTTATGACTCTTGACTAAAATGTATTACTTTTCTCATGTTATAATTTTATTACTCCCTTATTGGGATTTATAGATCACCATTTTCTTATGCACGAACCCATGTTATCTCGTGTAGTATTAAAGGATTGATGGAATATAAGGGCATGTTTTGGTTTTTTTAAATAATATTATTATACCCATGTTCCAAGTTAATGTGATATATATGTAATTTCTCCAAGAAACTCAGACTCACAATATTATGGGATTGTATTCTAAGTATCTTTATATAATAAATCATGAATAATTGTGTATTGAAGATATGGGTTGTCATAGTTGGTATTATAGGAAAGTATAGTTATTATTGGGAATTAGATTATAAAACTTTTGTCAAGAATTAAGGATAAGTATAAATATAGTAAAACATCGCTAAATTATGGTAAAGTATAGATTAAGTGATTTCCAAACAAAAAAATATTTTTCTGGATACTATAAGTGGGTGTGGATCTGGAATAGTTGTACTTAAGGGTAATAATCCTGAAAAGGGTGCATTTAGATGTAAATTCATCTTAAATAAGGGCATGAAAAAGTGTAATTACTACACACCTAGTTTGACACTCATATGGCGATATTCTTTGGTAAATTCACAAGCTCTCTATGATCCATTATGTTGGAAAAAATTCCTATAAAATTTAATGTTATGAAATAGACCATGGATAACTTAGTTGGAGCCTAGAGATTTATAGGTTAAGTAATGTATGTCTTGTATGAGTTATCCAATCAATGTACACAGTTTACCTTTTATGTGTTTATTAGTTTTAAAATTATTTTCCTTAATTATCCTTTTATTTTAGATAATGTATTGGAATAGGAGGAATTAAGTCAACAACCAATGTGTTGAGAAATGTGATGGCTTCCCAAATGTGAGGCCCAACCCAATAGGATAAGTAGTTAAAAAATTCATGAAAATACTTCATCAATTAACTCAAGTTAAAAAAAATTGAATCAGGGGGAAAAACCACATCTCCATAAGAATTAAAAAGTTGCAATTAATAACTTTATGTGAAAAATGCCTCTGAATTTTAGTAGATCTTTTGATCGCTTAATCATGGAACAATAAATCAACTCCATTCAAAATATCATCTCTCATCCAAATACTTTTTTTTAATTTTCAAATGCCACTTTTTGGGTAAGCGGGAACCTCACAAAAACCGGACACAATTTCAAACATCACTTGCATAAGGCATTACACAAAAAACCTATCCCAAAAGCTAGATTTAAATTTTAAATTTCAAATTCATACAAGGAAACCCCAAAAAGCTCAGGCAAGTGAGCATCATGAGAAACCCACGATCAAGAAGACACTTCACCGCCATCATCACCTTTCCATCCATCATCACAACACCATTACCCCCATCGTGTCATCACATCACCAGAGTCATCATCCTCAATGACCTCTTCACCGACGACCACTGCCTGCTCACCATCACTACCATCTCACACAGCCTCCCTCATCATGCCATCATTATCACTGTTCAATTCTACACCAGAATGTTGAATCCCCTCAACAACAGTATGTAGTCATCCCCCAACACCTGACCACATACTAGCTACAGAACACCTACAAACACGACCACTGATAACCACCATCTTCAATTCACTAAACCAGGACCTAAAACTCAAAACAGACACTGATGACAATGGTCGTTAACACGCCATCGAAAATCATCCAATGAAACCCTCGTCACCTCCAAGAGAAAAAAAATCATCGTTGAAACTGAAAACCACCATTAGAAACCATCTTCTGAATAGGAATGAATAAAGCTGGACGAAACCCAAAAGGGTGAGTGATTGAAACACTAAGAGGAAGAACCAACTCTAGAGCGCTAGGAAACATTTTTTATGCCAAGATTCATGCCAAAAAACTCAGCGAATCCTGAACACCAAAACCAAATTGGAGAGAATATTAAGAAGAAAATATCAGAGCGCAGGTAGGAAAACAGGGAGAAAAATATAATACTAACAAAAAGCAGAGAAGGTGAGTGAGAGAGAATGAAAGTATCCACTGGGAGACAAAACTAAAGTGGGAAAAAATCAGAAAGGGAGAGGTACTGAAACCCTAAGAAGAAAAACCAACCCCATTAGTGTCCGAACGCTGTCATCCACCAAACCACTTTCCCAAAACCTCAACATATCCTGTGCTCCAAATCAGACCTAGAGGGAAGCTGAGGAAGGTAAGATCAGAGTAGAGAGAGGTAGATGAGGAGAAGACCAGATTGATAACATAGAGAGGGGAAAACGAGGTGAGATAGAAACAAAAGATTGAGCGAGAATGCATCTCAGAGTGAGAGACCCGCCTCTAAGAGAAGTTGAAGTGATAAAGTGGAAATAATTTTGGAAATTTTTTTTGCTAATTTTTAACTCACACTTCCCAACATAAAATCTAGAGGTATTTCATTGGAATCAGGTAGAAGGAAAATGAATACATCAGGGGTTATGAGGAGAAATTCAATAAAATTGAATGATATATGCCTCAAACATTTTCATTTCCCTTAAAAGTAAAGTGGACCACTTATTTGGTGGAATAAATTTGAGTTTATGAAAATATTTGGTGATTTGATACTTTGATATCTATGAGGAAATTGTTTGATGTGCCAAAAAAGATTAAATAGTGATTGGTGAATCTCACAAGTCTCATGGTTCAAGAGATAGGAATCCCATGATGGATTTTAATTCTAGTAGTGTGATAGAGAAATATCTTGGGTGTGAGAAATTCATATAAACCAATTGTCAAAAGTGGGGAGTAAGAATCACAAAAAATTATTTAAGGGGAAAAGGAAATGTTTTAGTTTCAGGAAGGTCACTTAGCTAGAAAATATTTATGGGAGAAACCAACAAATATGATAAAAGAAAATAATTATTTAGTAAACCATCTTCCCATTGTCTAATGTTTCAACTACAAGGAATAAGGACACTGTAAAAATAAATGCACTAAGCTAAGGGTTTTCAATGGTAATCAATAACAAAAACCTCCAATGCCTAGAGAGAAAAGGAAATATTATACTGTTGAAACTACTGAGGTGGATCTTGACAATTAAGTGGTGATAGGTATGCTAGTTATTATATCTTCACAATATGAATATGACTGAGAATCACATCAATCTTTTAAATAACTATGTGTTTTACCCTACCAAGGATGCTTTAATCTGGGAACTAGTACGGAATAGCATTCTTGATTCCAAAAGTTTTTTATCATTCTAATTTTGGACCTAATAATGATTTTAACAGCTAAAATTCTTTGATAAGTCTTGGATCAGGCCTTCTAGGATGACCCTAATTTGGAGGCTTTCTCGTAATAGAATTACCACTGATGAATGCTTACAATCTCATGGCATTATATTATGTTCTAGCTGAAGGTTTTGCAACCAACAAAGAGAGGACATCACACACTTATTCTTGTCATGTTCTATTACTTCTACTCTTTGGAAATCCCTACAAGGAATCTTTAAAATCACTCTACCCAGAAGCAATAATGTCGCTGTTATGCTTCAAAAATGTACAAATATTTAGGCTGCACCTCAAATCAAGAATCTTTTATTGGCTGTTGTAGTAGAAAATATTCACATCTTATGGTTTTGATGAAATTACATCAAGCACTGTCATTATCATTTTCATCTCCATGTGGCTGTTTCTCTCTTTATATAATCACCCAAAGAGGCCAACATCATACAGTCTGGTCACTTCTATAATTTGGTGCATGACATTATAGTGCTCTGGAAAATTAGAGCGCCTTGAAATTACAAAAAGAAGCTAGGCATTTTTAATGTTTTTTGGTAGGTACCCCTATAAGGATGTATTAAAATTAATGTTGATAGAGCTTCAAAAGGTAACCCAAGTCCTACATGATGTGGTTCTATTTATAGAGATCATAATAGTAAATTCCATAGATGTTTTTTCGGCACTTGTGATATTTCTTCCTTGCTAGAGGCTAAAATAAACAACATTATTCATGTTTTGCATTATGAAAGGCATAAAGGCATGGATAATATCTACCTTGAAAGTGTATCCACAAATATTATGCAATATATACAGAATGATGTGATCCACCTATCATGGAAGCTCACTACTATATAGATGGAATGTATCACACACCTTTGGAGTTGAAATTACATCATCACACATGAATAATAAGAAGTAAATACCATGGCAGATTGTCTTGCTAATAAAGGAATACACAAGGAGATTACTCGGTTAGATGAGCTTCCATCTAACATAAATATTTTTATTGAGAATTATTGTAATATAATCTCATCTTTTCAACTTATGTAATCACCATTTTCTTTTAATAAAGTTATCTTGGCCTATTTTTCCAAGACACCCCCTTTAAAAAATTCAAACACCACCTCACGAAATTGAGGTAGAGCTCATGTGAAAAAATAAAATGGGGGAATAATTACATACAAAGTATATAACTTCTCTTATGTCCATATTTGAGGGATGAATTTACCAGAGAACCTTGTAATACACCCTTTAGTGGAATTTGATGAAATTATAAGTATGTATTGGCTTTACTTATACAGAGCTAACATAAATTATCGAGAGAAGGAAATCACCCTCAATATAGTAAATCACCTTCTGATTCTATAGAAGTGAAAGGTGGTGGATGGATCTACTTTGGTATCATCATAAAATATAGGGATATTATTGATTTATGTATAATATTATCTATAAAAAATGATTGATACTATGGAAAACATCATCCTTGATGATATACCAATTACAAATAAATTTTCTAATGTGTTTATTAAATAATTTCCTAGTGTTCCTATAAGTTGTGAGCATGAGTTATCAATTAATATTATACATATAGATTTTACAACATCTAATATTTAATATAGAATGGCCATTGTTGAACTTGAAGAGCTGATGGATCAACTATTGGAGAATCCTGAAAAATAATTTATATACCAAAGTGCTTCACTATGGGGTGCATATGTCCTCTTAATCATGAATAAGGATGGGACAATAAGGCTATGCATTAATTATCATGAGCTCTACAAGATGAGAATAAAGAATAATTATCCTCTATCATGGATTTATGAATTATTCAAATAGCTATGTGGTTCCCAGTACTTCTCTTAGGTGGAACTTTGGTTAGGATATTATCTAGTAAAGGTGAGGAAAGAGGATATCGCTAAAACTAATTTTCATACCAGGTATGAGAATTATGAGTTTATAGTGAATCCATTTAGACTCACTAATGGTCCCCCAATATTCATGAACTTAAAGAATAGCCTTCATTTTTTTTATTGATTTTGATCATCCACATTTCAAGGGGTGAGGTGGAACCCTTACAAGGCCCATAGGTGTAAGTATTACAGGGCCTGTAAGCCATAGAGGAATTCACTGCCTGTTGTCTTCAAACATTACATATAACCCAAACTAACTACTTGGAACGTCTCCTCCCCAGTATCTTCATCATGAAATCAGCTCTCCACCATCGCATGGCTGTTCAGCTAGGCTTTTCCATGCATACATAGTCTTGTCCCGATGGAAGGTGCCACCCCCTCTCATTCTTGAAATTCATTTAGCTTCTGCTACCATGAAATCTCCTTGCTCCTCCTCCTTCTAAAGCTTGTTCCTTATAGGTTATCTAGTTTATATCTACACTTAAGGTGGCCTGAAGGCCTTGAGGTGGCCCGAAGGCCTTGAGGTGGCCCAAAGGCCTTACTGTCTCGAATTCCTAAGTGGCCCAAAGGCTTAAAAGGACTTGGGGACCAAATCGGTGGCCCGAAGGTCCAAACGAGGGAATATTTCTAGCAGTTACAGTGCCAAATAGTGCATGCTACAGTTCTCGCTACAATACATGGTACAGTTTTTCATAGTTCCTGCTACAGTAATGATACAGTACTGCTACAGTACTGCTAAGGTAACCCAGAAATTAGCCTCGGCCTAGAGAATTTGAATGTTATAGTGATGAGATTGAAAAAGGAAAATTTGTTTCCTAAGTATAATAATTGAGAGTTTTAGATAGAGAAAGCAACATTCCTAGGGCATGCTATCACAACAAAAGTAATATTTGTGGATACTTCAAAAACAGATGAAATTTAAGGATGGACCAAACCAATATTTGTGACATATATCTATAATTTACTTAGATTATCTAGGTATTATCATCGTTTTTTATAAAATTTTCATGTGTTGAGTGAAATATTTCTTTTTGACTTTTCCATTCCTTTTTTTGGAAATAAAAAAATCATTCTAAAATAATTTATTACTAAATATTTTATGTTCAATGTTTGTTAAAATGTTTTTTAGAAAACATACACCTTTATCATACATATAAATAGTTCTAAATTATTCATGAATATATAAACTAGAAATTTCTCATTATGATTATTATATTAAGTATGAAATAAAAAAAAATCTAATACACCTTTATCAAATTTAATTTAAAACTTTATGTCTTTTATTTTATACTAAAAAATTATTTATAATCAGACATGGTATTGAAACTGATAAAAATCAGATTCACACTCATAGAAATTAATCGTAATCAAATTCTTTAAAAAATCCATCGATTTGAATTAAGTTTAAATCTTTAATATAGAAAACTATTTTCTATCTTATTGGAACATTTTATTTTTCACTGTGATGGTTTATTATTAAACAACATTAAGCATTCTGTTATGATATAGCTATTGGAGTGCCATATATCCAAGTCATTGAAATAAACTGAGAAAAATATGACAATTGGGATGAAAATATGACCATTGGGGATTTTCCTATAAATATGTGGCCTTTTTAAGAGTTTTAAGTGGATGATTCAATTTTGATCTCAAATTTTATAATGTTTAAAAATCATGAAGAACTTTTTATTAGTCTCTTTTATTGCTTTCGAGAGATCCCTTATTAAGGAACCATTGTCAGGTTATCTCTTTAAGAAATTAATTTGTAATTTCTTTGTGCGTCCGATTATGTGAATACGATCAAGGGCTTATGAGGCTAGAATGACAGAGATTTGATCTTCTTGATTAAAGGATTGTGGGGATAACAATAAATAATTTAATCCATTAGACCAAGGGGTTCTAGGGATAAAAAGATAGAGAATTTGATCTTCGTATTAAGGGATCGTGGGGATATAAAGAGAGACTAATCACTGTATCGATGAATTTTACTAGTAAGGGAAAGACAAAATTTCTTGTAAGAATAAAACTGAGGATCTTTATCCTATGTTATTTGATACCCTACTCTTTAGTATAAAATAAGTGTATTTAGATATATTACATGTTTTATTACAAGTATTTTATTTCCATTACATATAATTGAAAGTGATAATTTTATATTCATCTTCCTATTTGAATGTTGTTCATCATAATAGCTTTGATTATCATAAAATTGTTTTAATCTGATTAAAATTATATAAAATTTGAGATAGAATCAATAATTTTGTGTTAGTTTGATATATCATAACCTTTTTTATTATGATTCATTTTGTGTTTACTCAAATTAATTTATTTTCTACCCTAAATATTTTTAAACTCTGAATATGTTACCACTACTTACTGATTACAAGTCAATATGACGTTAAGCTAAAATCAGTTTCTCATTATGATCTGTGACTTACATATCAAAATCTACTTGTTTACTATATTTTTATTATTATACCCAAGGGACAAGTATGATTACAATTTAAATACTTAATAGGTGTTGTGAATACAATTTGTTTAACCCTATTAAAATAATTTTATTTTAAAGGTTAAAAACTGATGTTTTTAAACATACAATTCACCCCTATCATATTTATCCATATTCATATAAATTATGATCCAACAATTGGAATCAAATCCAAGTCTCTATAATATTGATACCAACAATTGATATCAAAGGAGGTTTCCACTACTCAAACACTTTCTAAGATTATTATGTTCTTTACTATTTCATGTTAATATGAATATTGTTATAATATTTTTGTTTATAAATACTAGTTACACTAACGTGTATTGTAGGAAAATATTTTTTGTATTTATTTTTAAAAGATGTAAGGATTAAAGTTCAGATCCATAGATAATCTCAATCCTAATAGACCACCAATTTTGGATAGTGAAAATTATGAATACTAGAGGGATAAAATGAAGACTTTCATGATCAACACTGGAGTTGATAATTCTTTAATGTTGACTGGAGATTTAAAAATTCCATACAAGGAAGTCATAACCTTTATGAATCAAGAAGAGATGGAATATCAGTTGAATTACAAGGTTAATAATAATTTTCTTTCTTCTATGAATAGAAATATATACATCCATATTTCTTCTTGTTAAGAAACTAATAGTATTTGGAAGAAGTTCAAAATTACTAATTTTGGGACTTCAAAGGATGTAGAAACTAGAAGAAAAATTCTTAGAGCTGACTATCAAGCATTTGAATTTCTATAAGGTGAACCTATTATAAAGATACATCAATGGTTTATGAAAATTGTAAATATTCGACAATATATGGGAGATAAAGGACTAGATGATGAAATTCTTATGGGGAAGATAATTGATACCATGCCTAATGAATAAGAATATAAAAGAAAAACTTTTGATGAATCAAGGAATATAACAAATATTACTCTTGATAATTTATTTGGAACCCTTTAGTAATATGAGGGTAGGTTAAAAATAGATGTTGAGAAAGAGAAGAAGAATAATGGTGGAGTTTCTTTAAATACTACTTCAATTTATAATGAATCTCCAACATTGGAAAAGTTTGTTAAGTCCTCTAGGAAGAAAAAGGTTGTTATCCAATATGATTGTAGTGATTATGATCAATTTTAAAATGTATTACCTAATATTGATCAGAGGTTGAACAAGATAGTTAGAAATAAGGATTTTCAGTATCGTTATAAGAAAAGTAATAAGGACAAGAATGAAAATAAATATTATAAAGTTACTTGTTATGAATGTAATAGAGCTATACATATAAGACCTGATTGTCCAAAACTTAAAAAGAAAGATAATAAGGAAAGGAATTATGATAGAAATCATAGAAAGTATTATAAATCAAAAGGAAAAAAAGTCTTAAAAGCCAATGATTCTTGGAGTTCTAGTGGAGGAGACTCCTCAAACAATTATTTTGATAATAATAGTTTCAGATATAGAAACATTAGTTTTATTTTTAGAATACCAAATGAAAATCTTTGTACAATGGATAAGGTACACGCTGCTAAAAATCTTACAAATCTATATTTAATTAAAAATTATCTTGAATACAATAATGAGAAAAATTCTAAATCTTCAAATGAAGAATTTTTCATAGTATATTATAATACTTTTCCTTCATATGAAGTGGTTTCTCATTTTGAAAAACTACTTAAAAATGAAAATTAAAAAGTTAATAGAAAACTTGATAATAAAAATTCAAGGATAAAAATTTTAACAAAAGAAGTATCAGATCTTTCAAAAGATCTTGACAAAGATATTTTTTAAAAGGTTACTTTTTCTATAGGCTTAGAAAATTTTATTTCAAAAAATAATTATTTATAAACTAGTTTTGAAAAAATGAATTCCAAAACTATTACCCAAGAGGATAAAAATATAGTTGTTAAACTAAAATTTTAAATTTCTTCTCTGAGAAAACGTTTTTCAAACTATACTTTTGGTAAGGAAGGTTTTGATAACATGTATAAGAAAGTCCTTCCTCATGGTTCAAGTCCTGGAATAGAGTATACTCATAAAAAAACATTTTTTATTAACAATTTATTTGTTATAAAAAGTAAACCCCTTTGAAAAAATTACTAAGTGGTGTTCATTAGAATAAATTTTTATCCCTTAATAAAAATTATATCATTAAGGTTTGAAAAATAAGATTTTTGAAAAAAAAAATATTTATTCCAAAATATTTTTTTTAACATTTCCAGACCAACGAAATTTTGGGTTCCGAATGTCTAATTGTTTGGTTTTCATGAAAACAAAGGAAACACCAAAAACAATAATACTTGGTACATAGAGAGTGGGTGTTATAGACATATTACTATACAAAAATATTTCTTTGAAAATATTATTAAGATGGAAGGTAGAAAATTTAAATTTGGAGATAATTCTTAAGGAGAGATTATCAGTACAAGTAATATTGTTTTTGTTGGTGAATATTTAATTTCAAAATTTTTATTTGGTAAAGTTCTTAAGAACAACCATATAATTATAATTTAATTATGTGATGAAGGTTAACTTGTGAATTTTAAAGATGATAAATGTGTATTACACAATTCCAAGGATGAATTAATTTTTTCTACCCACCGAAATGAGAATGTATACACACTAAACATAGAAGATATTAGGAGAAAATACTTACCTTGAATTAGTTCAATGTAAGATAAATCTTGATTATGGAATAAAAGGTTAGGAAAATATAACCTTGGAAACTTATGTAAGTTAACTAATAAAAGACTTGTTATGGATCTACCGAATGTTATATTTCATTCCTCAAAAGTATGATGATTTTCAATATGGTATGAAAAAAATTTATTATTTAAATATATCAGTGAATTATAAAGTTATAATTATTTACAGTTAGTGCACACAGATTTATTTGGTCTGACATAAACTAGAAGTATTGTGGGTAAAGTATTATGTATTTATTTTAGTTGATGATTACACTAGATACACATGGGTTTATTCTCTATCAATGGAGTATGAAGCCTTTTGTTATTTCAAAACATTTATAGACAAAGTTAAAAATGAGAAAAACAACTTCTCTTGATAAATATTTGTTTTTATCATGGTGAAGAATTTATAAACTCTAATTTTGAAACTTTTTGTAGTAAAAAAGGCATTACACATAAATTTTCATCTCTTATAACCCCTCGACAAAATGGTATTATTGAAAAAATAAATCATATTATTTAAAAAATAACAAGAACAATGTTGAATAAATACTCAATTTCTAAATTTTTTTGGGATTAAGTAGTTCGTAATAATTTTTATACTATAAATCATGTTTTAATTCCAAATTTTATTAATAAAAATCCTTATGATTTGAAGATAGGATGTAAATGAATATTTTATTACTTCAATTATTTGGATGCAAAGTATTCATCCTAAATATTAAATATAACTTGCATATATTCATACCCAAATCTTCTGAAGGTATATTTTTAGGTTATTCCACTACTTCTAAGGAATATAGAGTTCTTAAAAAAGTTATTATACTATTTAAGAAATAGTACATGTTAAATTTGATGAAATTGACCCATTTTTTAAACAAACCCTACCAACGTCCTCAGACGTGTTTTCTAAAATCAATTTTTATATTTTATTGGAAAATTATTATTATAAGTAAAACAATTGAGAAATAGTTTTTGAAGTATTTACTCAGGAATATTTTCTACCTTACATTGATGAATTTGTTTTTACAAAAACCAAGTCATTTGTTTCTTAGGAATCATCATTGTGATAGTATCATTGGTGATGTGAATCAAACCAGTCACAACTGGATTTTCCTTAAGGAATAAGGTATGAAAAATTATTTTTATTTCTCAATTTGAACATAAAAATACTGATGAGGCTTTAGGTGATGAGGATTTTATTAACGCTACAAAGGATGATCTAAATGAATTAGAGAAGAACAATGTTTGGACCCTGGTTGAATGAACTAAAGAAACTTCCATAATTGGAGTAAAATGGGTATTTAGAAATAAATTTTATGAAAATGGAATAATAATTAAATAAGACTTTTTACCAAAGGTTACAATCAAAAATAGGGAATAGATTTTGAAGGAACCTATGATCAAGTATCAAAACATGAATCTATTCATATTCTATTATCCTTTGCAACATTCTTCAATTTTAAAATTTTTAAAATGGATGTGATGTGTGCTTTCCTTAACAGTTATATACTAAAGGATGTTTTTTTGAACAAACTTCTCATTTTTAATATACAAAACATCTTGAATTTCTTTATAAACTTACCATAGATTTATACAGACTTAAGCAAGCCCCTAGAGCCTGGTATGATTGATTAATATGATTTTTGTTATAAAACAATCATGTCAAGGGTATGACTAATCCAAATATTTTTATAAATAATGTTAACAAAAACATTATGATTGTACAAATATATGGTGGTGAAATTATATTCAGATAAACTCAATAATATTAAATAGATTTGTTTCCAAATCATATGAAATATGAGTTTAGGAAGAGTATGATGAGTGATTTAACATTTTTTCTTGGTTTTCAAATATCTCAAGAATGAGAATGTACTTATATATACAAACACAAGTATATAAAATATTTTATTAAAATGTTTGGATATGACAATACTAAATTTATTATTACTCTAATAAATACCTCAAATACACTTGATCTTGATAAATATAGGAAACCAGTTGATCAAACAACTTTTAGAGGCATGATAGAAAATTTACTATAATTAATAGCTAGTCAACCAGATTTAATGTTTTTTGTATTCTGAAGTGCCCAGATCAGTGTGAATCACTGAGAGGGGGAGGGGGTGAATCAGTGATCCCTTAAAACTTTTTACTAATTGATTCTTAATCAATTAAACCTCTATGGCTGGTTAAAGCCTCGATCCACTCTTCTTGTATCTCTCACCTTTCCACGAATGATGTAGTAAATGTAAAGGCACTGGACACAAGGATTTACAAGGTTCGGCACCAAAGGCCTACATCCTTGCCATGCTCTCCAAGCATGGATTCTCCATTATAACCTGTTAAAATTACAATGGTCGATACAGAGTCCCACTGTATCTCTCCTGAGTCCCACAGGAGGGTCTTTATACTGCGTCCCACAGTGTTACCAGAGTCCCACTGGCCTGATCCAGAATCCCACTGAAGACTTCTTCTCTCTGAGTCCCACATGGTCTTCTCCTGGCTCCTCGAGTCGCACGAGTAGCTCTTCTTCACTTTAAGCTTCTTCAAGTATCCTCAGCAGCCTGGGATAAAGGCTACTGTCCTTGCTCTTCTTCTGAGCACTTGTGGTGAACAGGTCTTCTCGTCTAGCTCGGGCTTTATCACCTTCTTCTAAGGATGCCCCGGCTTCTCTCCAATTACTGAATGCTCAGACAAATAATATCTTTATCTTTGGTCTGGTCCAGTCTCAGTTGCACACCACTGATTTAGCACTGTTCACGTGTGCACGTGCATGCATGCATGCATGCACTCTCCTTTTCTTCCTCTTGGTGCAGTAGACCCACAAAGGGTGTAGTCACTTTAAGCACACACCTTCACTGAACTTCACACACTTTATCCAATTGGTTTACACACTTAGAGTGTGTTCTACTTTAGTGTGGGTCTTTCACTTCTTTCTTCTTCCAAGTGTGAACACACTTTTAGTGCACACACTAGGTTCGGCCTTCACTTGTTAAGCACACACAAGTTCTTCACTTTTTCACACACTTTAGACTTGGCCTATTCTCCTTTTCTTTTTGCACACACCAATGTTTAGGGCCTCCTTCTCCTTTTGCACACCCCAAAGGCTACGGCCTCTTCTTCAAATGCACACACAAGACCTCGGGTTCTTCCACCTTCAAAGTAGGCGCGCAAGGTGTCTTGGTGCAAGGGGCAGCCGCACAAGGTGTGGTGGGCTTCGGTCGCGCAAGCCACAAGGGTGGTACTGCCTCTGGTGCGCAAGGTGCACTGGCCGAGGGGCATGAAAGTGTCACAGCCGCGCAAACCAAGCGGCCACGCAAGGCCTCGACCAACCGCGGGCACAAGAAGTTGCGGCCCTGGGTTCTTCCTGCCGCGCAAGGGATTAGCGCGCAGGGGACTCTTCACCTCTTTCGCGCAAGGGGTGCGCGAAAGGAACTCCTTCGGGCCTCGGGTGGCACCGGAACACACTGCCGCGCAAGTGGGATGCGCGGGGCAGATCTTCGCGAGGCAAAGAGCTTCACGGGACTTCTGATTTTCAAGAAAGGATCAGCAAGAAACAATGAGGTCTCGGCCTCTCCTTTTATAGGCAGAGAATCCTCAAAACTTCCGCGTGATAAATCTTTGAACTCCCGAAAGTTTCGGGTTATCAAGATTTTCCAAATCTTAATTTCTTTCCTCTGTTTCCACGCGGGTTCCCTCTTTATTTTTCTCCTTCACGTGCATGCGATTTATAACGCATGCACGGCCTTTGTTAAACCCTGTCCATGCAAAGGCACGAACACCGAATGGCCTCGCACCTCCGGTTGCTTCGGCCTCACTCGAAATCCTCCTTTCATCGCATGCATGCTTATTTTATTGCATGGTTATGTTCAGTAGGCACAGACGATCACAATGGACACTTCGGTTTGATCGGAGGTGGCCGGATACTCAAATTCTGTCGTCGGGAGGCACTGGTTCAGCGGCGGCTTCGCGGGAGGCTTCGGTCGAGCTCGAGGTAGAAGATGGACTCAGCACCGTTGGATGCGGTGATCAAAAAGCCTTCGATGGCTTGGATCAGATCGGGGACGCGGCAGATTAATCGTGCGGCGGAAATAAGACGCGCGATGAGATGTGCGGCTCAGATTCAATCCCGGTGAATTTTCCGCGTCCCACATCGAAACGGGGCGCGGTTTTCTCGCGCTTTATTACCCTGGAGCTGCTGCAACCCGCCAGTTGAAACTCCTCCCTCCACGGTGCCGCCCCGCACCGTGTTCACCCTGCGGGCGCGCTCTGCGCCCACTCTTGCTCCTGCGGGCACGCTCCTAGCGCCCACTATGCTCCTCCGGCGCGCGGGTTTCACCACCGCGTGCCCTCGGGGGCTTATACACGGCCCCCTGCGCTCCTCCGGGCGTGCCCCAGCGCCTCTGTGGTGTCTGCGGGTGCGCCCCTGCCGCCCTGAGCTCGCCCCACGGGTTCCCCCTTGGGCGTGGCGCCTTAGGCCCACATGAGCCTTGGGGTTGAACCCACAAGGTGCTCACGGGCAGGCCAATTTTTTGGCTAAGTCTTGAATAAGACTTTGTAAAAACAAAGTCCTCCATGTAAAATATGCCAAGTGCCACTTGCCCTTCAAGGCATTATTTTCCTTCTCTACTTCTTAAGAATTCCTTAATCCTCCTCAACATATAATCTTCACTTAGGATATGGAATTCAAAAGGTTTCTTCATCTTCAACCGAGCTCCTGAATCAAATATTTATTCAATAAACTTTGTTGATCTAATAAGAGATCAAATTGGGACTTCTTCAGATTCACATGCACTAAGTGTTAGTGCATGGATTTTATTAAACCACTTCATCCACTTAGAACATGTGAATGGATCATCTTCAACTCCTCATGCATTGTCACTACAATGCATGGTCTTCAAACATTGTTGTGACTTTGTATCATCATGATACAAGTTCTTTGAACTTTAAGAACAGCTCAACAATCGTCTGATTTTCATGGAGAATGTTTCAACCATATTCTCCAATGCCACTTAGTGAATCTCCTAAGTGACATTCCTCTAAGTACCATGGCCATTCTCCTTCATCACCATCACATCCTTTGACATTCACATCTTGACTCCTTGACATCCATTCATTCCAAGACAACTTCATGTCTCATTGACAACAAATGCAACACAGTGCACTTCAATCTCCCCCTTTGTATTTGTTGTCAATACACTCCTTCAGCACATATGAATGGGTCAATATGTGTGCCAATATGTTCTCCCCCTTATTGGCAATCAAATGCAAAGGTGTGGTGTGGTTCACTTTCAAAAATCTCTTCCTCCCTTATAAATAGTATTCTCTTGAAAAACACTGAGAGAGGGATGATGTCACATGTTCTTCTTTAGCAAAGAACCTTTAGTAGATCAACTCTAAGTCTACTTGGGCTAACCCGGTGTAGAAAACAAGAGTGATGTAACCAAGGTACTCAATGCTGTCCATAACTCTCTACACATGTGAGATCATGCTTAGGGGTTGAATTTTTTCAGATATTCAATGAATTGCTGAATCCTGCACATACTTCACAAAACTCATTAGAAAGTTCAGTGCAAAGATAAAGCACCCCCTTTCTTCCATTTGTCTTCAATTCATACTCCCCCTTAATTGTCATGATGAATGCAATTAAGAAACAAGGGATGAAAGTATGATTGGAATACCTTCACTTCTCTCAAGATGGTATTGATCTCAGAATCCCATCTTCTTCAGATTGGCTCCCCCTCAAGGGGTGCACTCCATTCTTTCCAAATCATCCTCCAGTTGAGAATGATCATCATCTTCAGTTCCCTGTAATGTCAGCACATTTAAATACCAATAGTATAAGGGAATAAGATGGAACCTCCTTGGTTCATCAATGTGAACAACAAGGTTGAGAAGATTCTCTCAACCGAGATGCCCCATTTTCACCATTCTTCACACTTGCACATTTGATCTTCATTGATGATTGTGCTGGTGTGGTTCTCAAAACATCTTCATGTGAAACCTTCTTCTTCCCTTTTTCTTTAGCAATTGCCAGAACTTCATCTTCAGCTCTCTGCAGATCTTTGGCAAGTTGCAACTGATGTGGCCATATGACAAGTAAATCATTTGGAAGGGTGGCCCCAGTTCTGGAAGTTCCACATGGTTCTTTTGATGCTGTTAAGCTACCTTTCTTAGGCAACTTATTTTCAATCAATCCCTTCTTCTTCTGGATTGATTGTCTTTTGGAGTTCAGTTGGCTTCTATTTAGTTTCATGGCTTCTTTACAAAGGTCCATGATGTGTCCTTTCTTTCCACAGAAGAAGCATTTCTTGGTGGTCCTTCCGGATGCATCACCCTTCTTGGACTCAGACTCCAAGGACTTCTCTTCCTTTTTCAACATCTTCTTAGAAGCTTTTTCAGCTTTCTTCTTCTTGCTTCCCAAGGATTCCTTTTTAGCCAGGTTCAGTGATCTTCTCTTCTTTTCATCTTTGGATACAGTTGGAGATTGACATGTATCATTTTGACCACTTTTGCAACCATCCCAGATGTTGTCAAGTAATCCAAATCTGTTAGCAGTAAACAGATGTCTCTGGACCTGTGGATGCTGCTTCTTTTCTTCTGGCTTGCTCCCCCTAGGCATGGGCTTCCTTTGTGCTTTGACATTTAGTGGATTGTACCAACAATCCTTTGCACAGTGCCCATACTTATTACAACACCAACATTGACCCACAAATCTTGACTTCTTCAGTCCTTCTGATTTTAGGGTACTTTTCTTGACCTGTTGTGCTGTTTCAGGAGAGCTCTGCTTCTTTACTGTCTTCATCCATATTTGTTTGGAATTATTCTTCCATCCTGCACTTTTAGTAGAAACACTATTAGAAGCATCAGTACAAGATGGTATGGATGGTACCTTCTTCTTAGAAGATGTTGCACTTTTACTAGAGGATGTCCTTCTCTTAGAATCATCCTTCTCAAAGCATACTTGAGTGGCAACATTTCTCCTTTCAGTTGACTGGGAGGCTTTGGCTTTGGGTGATTGCTGATTTTTCAATATCACCTCTAATTCTAAACACTTCATGTTGAGGGAGTTCTTCTCATCCTCAACTGTTCTTAGACTTCCTTCCCATTTCTCTTCCAGCTGTTTTATCTGGTCTTCATGCATCTGCTTCATTTCAAGCAATGAGTTGTCAAGCTCCTTCACCCTTTTGACTTTGTCTTCTAGTTGAGCATCCCTGAAAACCATTGACACTTTGTGCCTCTTTTCCAGTGCATGGACAACATCTTTGATCATTATCATAAAGATGTCTTTCTCAGAAAGGCTTCTTTGCAATTCTTCAGCAGTGTCTTCATATCTTTCATTGCAAAGGGAAACTGTTTCATCTTTGGCATTCACCAGCCTTCTGAGAGTGTTGGTTATGCCAACCCTTTTAGCCAATTGGACTTCCAGAGAATTGGCTTCATCTTCTAACTGTAATTTTTCTTCTTGAAGATCAAGGAGGCCTGTAGCTATACACATTGAAACTTCCTTGGGGACTCTCTTCTGAAGATATTTGATTGCATTTAGAAGATCATTGTTTCTTCCAACTTCATCACAGCTAGAGCAGGCTTCATCAGAAGAATGATAAAAGGAATTGTCATCTGATGTGACATTCACATTTCTTTCCATAGAAGGAGTTTCTCTGAATGCTACAACCTTCTTCCTCATCTTCTTTGCCTCTTTCTTCTTTCTATTTTTCTGAGTCTTGGCAGATATCTCCATTTGAGGCTGGTCACTCATTTCCTCAAATCTGCACTCCATAAAGACTCTCTTGGATCTTTTAGAGGTAACCTCCCTCTGATACCAATTGAAGTGCCCAGATCAGTGTGAATCACTGAGAGGGGGAGGGGGTGAATCAGTGATCCCTTAAAACTTTTTACTAATTGATTCTTAATCAATTAAACCTCTATGGCTGGTTAAAGCCTCGATCCACTCTTCTTGTATCTCTCACCTTTCCACGAATGATGCAGTAAATGTAAAGGCACTGGACACAAGGATTTACAAGGTTCAACACCAAAGGCCTACATCCTTGCCATGCTCTCCAAGCATGGATTCTCCATTATAACCTGTTAAAATTACAATGGTCGATACAGAGTCCCACTGTATCTCTCTTGAGTCCCACAGGAGGGTCTTTATACTGCGTCCCACAGTGTTACCAGAGTCCCACTGGCCTGATCCAGAATCCCACTGAAGACTTCTTCTCTCTGAGTCCCACAGGGTCTTCTCCTGGCTCCTCGAGTCGCACGAGTAGCTCTTCTTCACTTTAAGCTTCTTCAAGTATCCTCAGCAGCCTGGGATAAAGGCTACTGTCCTTGCTCTTCTTCTGATCACTTGTGGTGAACAGGTCTTCTCGTCTAGCTCGGGCTTTATCACCTTCTTCTAAGGATGCCCCGGCTTCTCTCCAATTACTGAATGCTCAGACAAATAATATCTTTATCTTTGGTCTGGTCCAGTCTCAGTTGCACACCACTGATTTAGCACTGTTCACGTGTGCACGTGCATGCATGCATGCATGCACTCTCCTTTTCTTCCTCTTGGTGCAGTAGACCCACAAAGGGTGTAGTCACTTTAAGCACACACCTTCACTGAACTTCACACACTTTATCCAATTGGTTTACACACTTAGAGTGTGTTCTACTTTAGTGTGGGTCTTTCACTTCTTTCTTCTTCCAAGTGTGAACACACTTTTAGTGCACACACTAGGTTCGGCCTTCACTTGTTAAGCACACACAAGTTCTTCACTTTTGCACACACTTTAGACTTGGCCTATTCTCCTTTTCTTTTTGCACACACCAATGTTTAGGGCCTCCTTCTCCTTTTGCACACCCCAAAGGCTACGGCCTCTTCTTCAAATGCACACACAAGACCTCGGGTTCTTCCACCTTCAAAGTAGGCGCGCAAGGTGTCTTGGTGCAAGGGGCAGCCGCACAAGGTGTGGTGGGCTTCGGTCGCGCAAGCCACAAGGGTGGTACTGCCTCTGGTGCGCAAGGTGCACTGGCCGAGGGGCATGAAAGTGTCACAGCCGCGCAAACCAAGCGGCCACGCAAGGCCTCGACCAACCGCGGGCACAAGAAGTTGCGGCTCTGGGTTCTTCCTGCCGCGCAAGGGATTAGTGCGCAGGGGACTCTTCACCTCTTTCGCGCAAGGGGTGCGCGAAAGGAACTCCTTCGGGCCTCGGGTGGCACCGGAACACACTGCCGCGCAAGTGGGATGCGCGGGGCAGATCTTCGCGAGGCAAAGAGCTTCACGGGACTTCTGATTTTCAAGAAAGGATCAGCAAGAAACAATGAGGTCTCGGCCTCTCCTTTTATAGGCAGAGAATCCTCAAAACTTCCGCGTGATAAATCTTTGAACTCCCGAAAGTTTCGGGTTATCAAGATTTTCCAAATCTTAATTTCTTTCCTCTGTTTCCACGCGGGTTCCCTCTTTATTTTTCTCCTTCACGTGCATGCGATTTATAACGCATGCACGGCCTTCGTTAAACCCTGTCCATGCAAAGGCACGAACACCGAATGGCCTCGCACCTCCGGTTTCTTCGGCCTCACTCGAAATCCTCCTTTCATCGCATGCATGCTTATTTTATTGCATGGTTATGTTCAGTAGGCACAGACGATCACAATGGACACTTCGGTTTGATCGGAGGTGGCCGGATACTCAAATTCTGTCGTCGGGAGGCACTGGTTCAGCGGCGGCTTCGCGGGAGGCTTCGGTCGAGCTCGAGGTAGAAGATGGACTCAGCACCATTGGATGCGGTGATCAAAAAGCCTTCGACGGCTTGGATCAGATCGGGGACGCGGCAGATTAATCGTGCGGCGGAAATAAGACGCGCGATGAGATGTGCGGCTCAGATTCAATCCCGGTGAATTTTCCGCGTCCCACATCGAAACGGGGCGCGGTTTTCTCGCGCTTTATTACCCTGGAGCTGCTGCAACCCGCCAGTTGAAACTCCTCCCTCCACGGTGCCGCCCCGCACCGTGTTCACCCTGCGGGCGTGCTCTGCGCCCACTCTTGCTCCTGCGGGCGCGCTCCTAGCGCCCACTATGCTCCTCCGGCGCGCGGGTTTCACCACCGCGTGCCCTCGGGGGCTTATACACGGCCCCCTGCGCTCCTCCGGGCGTGCCCCAGCGCCTCTGTGGTGTCTGCGGGTGCGCCCCTGCCGCCCTGAGCTCGCCCCACGGGTTCCCCCTTGGGCGTGGCGCCTTAGGCCCACATGAGCCTTGGGGTTGAACCCACAAGGTGCTCACGGGCAGGCCAATTTTTTGGCTAAGTCTTGAATAAGACTTTGTAAAAACAAAGTCCTCCATGTAAAATATGCCAAGTGCCACTTGCCCTTCAAGGCATTCTTTTCCTTCTCTACTTCTTAAGAATTCCTTAATCCTCCTCAACATATAATCTTCACTTAGGATATGGAATTCAAAAGGTTTCTTCATCTTCAACCGAGCTCCTGAATCAAATATTTCTTCAATAAACTTTGTTGATCTAATCAGAGATCAAATTGGGACTTCTTCAGATTCACATGCACTAAGTGTTAGTGCATGGATTTTATTAAACCACTTCATCCACTTAGAACATGTGAATGGATCATCTTCAACTCCTCATGCATTGTCACTACAATGCATGGTCTTTAAACATTGTTGTGACTTTGTATCATCATGATACAAGTTCTTTGAACTTTAAGAACAGCTCAACAATCGTCTGATTTTCATGGAGAATGTTTCAACCATATTCTCCAATGCCACTTAGTGAATCTCCTAAGTGACATTCCTCTAAGTACCATGGCCATTCTCCTTCATCACCATCACATCCTTTGACATTCACATCTTGACTCCTTGACATCCATTCATTCCAAGACAACTTCATGTCTCATTGACAACAAATGCAACACAGTGCACTTCATATTCTTATGTTCAATGTATCAAGATAATCCAAATGAATCCCATTTAAAAGTAGTTAAATAATTTTTTCGTTATCTAAAGGGAACCATGTATTTAGGACTTTTCTATTCTTATGAAGATGATTTAGAATTAAATTATTTTAGATACTGACATTGATGGTTATAAAATGGATAAAAAAAGAACTTCCAAAACATGTTATTTCTTAGGATATTTATTAGTTTCTTGGTCTTGTAATAAAAAATACTCAATATCACTTTCCACTAATGAATCCGAATATATAGTAGCTGGAAGCCATGTTCAAGTGTTGTGGATGCAACACACACTAAATGATTATGGATGAGTTTTACCAAAACTCAAATACTTTCTGATAATACAATTTCGATATATTTAAGTAAAAACCCTAAACATCACTCTCGTGGAAAACACATAGATTTTAGGCATCACTTTCTCATGGATTACAAACTTAAGGGGGATATCATTTTACAATTCTTCAAAATTCAAGAAAAACGATCAAATATTTTTAATAAACTATTACCTTCTTATAGATTTGAATACATTAAATAGAATCTAGGAATTATAAATTTAAAATAATTATTCATATTTACTTCTTGTTTACCAACCGCCTTACATTATATTACACATTTTTATAATGATAGTACATGTAATTGTTGTTTTAAAAAACTTTTAGTTTTTCAATTTTTTTAATTTTATTATATTTTTACATTTGGGTTTCCAAAAACTTTATTTAATTTAAAATATTTAGAGTTATACCCATCAGACTCATCAAATTTTACAACTTCCCAGAATCTTGTTTTCAGAAATCTTTTGGATTGAAAATTTTCTTTATTTAGTTATTTGAAATCTATGAGCTTAATTATTTTTGAAGAATATGTTTTCATACTAATAGGCATACCCTCATAAAGGTATACTTATATTATTTTATGTTTCTATTATATTTCAATACATTCATTATCTTTATTATTGTTTTATTTTATTTAGATTTCAAAAAAAAAATTTCCAAAAAATTCCAATTTTATTTACTCCCAATACAATTTATTTTTTAAATAAACAAGTGTTAATTTTATTATTTTATAATTCATCAAATATTAACAAATATCAGATATTTTTTTTTAATTTTGACCATTGAATTTGAACCGTCAATCTCCAATTCCTATATGAAGGGAACCACCAGTGTGTCCCACATTTATTATCTTAATTATTTTTCCATGAAGTTATACCTTGTTTAAGTCTCCCTGTATAATTTATTCTTTATGTCCCAATATTCAATATCATGTCCCAATAAAATGGAACCCATGAAAGATTACAAAAAATGGAATGTTTTCTGAGAAAGGTTAGTAATGAAGGAATTTTATGAAAAGTATAATTCATCTCTAATAAGGTTAATAGATTTCCAAGTTTGGTAGTCATTATGTGTTGAATAAAAAAAACCATATTTTGATTTTTTTACTTGGATTAGGTTATATATTTTTATTCCCCTATAGAGTATTTTGAATAATATGGAATAGGGATGTTTTCATTCTGAATATATGATAAAAGTTACAATATAATATATAGGGTATCTAGAGGTTTCCTAGTTATTTCAGTGGAAGGAGATGATTTGTTTCCATAATATAAACAACCTGATTCAAAGGGTACATTTAATTAAGAAATACTTGAAAGAATTGGTTTAAAAATGTCTTAGAGGATGAACCAAGAAAGGTTACTCATCTCATTAAGGATTACATTGTAATATCCCTTTGGATGTAAGGGTTTCTAATCCCATGAAAGGGAGATAGATATAATTTAGAAGTATCTGATATCTTAATTTTGGATTACTTGGTTTACATAAGGAAGATCAATTTGTAAGGTTTTTTTCTTCTGAAAACTAAGAACATCAAACCTCATTCAATCAAGTCTCAGAGTATAATGTTTCTAGATTTTATAACTAAGATGATTGAAGCAAGTATAAAACATTTCAACATAGCAATCAAATCTGAGACTGTTAGAGAAAAGTTGATGTTATTAATAATGAAAAAATAAAATGTATGAAGTATGTATTTGATACCAAATCAAAGATATTTGTAAATAATACTCATCATTCTACATCTGAAGAAGAACCATCTTCAAAATCAAAGAAATCCAAGAATATTGAAAAAAAGATAAAGTATAAATCTTTTTCTCTAAAAGAAAAGAAAAAAAAAGTCATGAATGTTTTAGTTGTATAATAGGGGAGGAAAAAGAATGATAGGAATGTAAGAGATCCTCAATTTGGTATAGATCCTGCTGAAGCTTTGAAAAAAAATACTTGGAGAAAAAACTCAAGAAAAAGGAACCATACAAAAGAAACAAAAGAAGAAACTTTAAGGTGATAATAAATTTGATTCATTGATAAAAGGAGTATAGTTTTCTTCTCCAAACATTGTTATACCAAATCTAGATACCAGATTGTCTTTCAAAGAAACATCTATTATCAATTCCAATTCTCACTTTTTCATAGATAAAGGAAAGTCTGTTGTAGTGGATAAATAATTGATTACACCTGGTAAAGCCAATTCAAGATCAACAGAACAACTCCCTGATGAATTTAGAAAACCAATATAAGAAGGTGCTGAAGAAATCGATATTGATGAAAAATGAAGTGAAGTTGTTGAATAAGATAGTGTATAAAAAGAAATAGACGAGTATGAAAAATAAAAAGAGGAAATAAATTAATATGATGATGGTGAGAATGATTATAATTATGAGAATAATGGTCAAGGTAATAAAAGTCAAAATATTGATAAATAATATCTTCCATATGATAATATTTCCTTAAGGACTTCACAAGCTTCCTCAAAAGAATTCACTTCTTCGGGAAATCAAAAATAGAAATCTAAAAAATTAGAAAAACAATTCTCCATCAATTAAATTAGTCAAATATTTATCCAAGAAGGATGAAATAGATCAAAATCATAAAGAATAAGGTATTAAATACAAGTAGGCTAGTCAAATAATTTAGAAATTAATGTTAAAGAAATCTGATAATGGAAAAAAGAAAACAAGTGGAAGTTGGAAAAACTCATCCTAATTTTCATAAGATTTAAATTTTTGATTTAGTGGATACGATCACAATTAAATGAGTTTATTATATTTATAAATATTTATAGATACTTGAAGAAACAACTCCTTTATTTACCAGGATAGAAGTAAAAATTGATTTAGTCTATGAAAATGAAATTCAGAAATCAGTTCCATTTAATGTTTTATCTGACAGAGTTATCTAAAATGAGGATGAAATAAATTTTCTATAGGATTTAAAATTATATTAATCCTGTATATTTAAGAGGATTATTTTTTATTTATAAAATGTTAGTCTAGAAATATTGGACTATATATAGTTAAAATTTCTTTTTAATTCTTTGGAATATTTAGTCCAATTTTCAGTTTTTCTTTTTAATTATTCCCCAAACAACACCCTTTCTACCATATTTTCTTATAAATTAGTCAAATATTTATCCAAGAAGGATGAAATAGATCAAAATCATAAAGAATAAGGTATTAAATACAAGTTGGCTAGTCAAATAATTGAGAAGTTAATGTTAAAGAAATCTGATAATGGAAAAAAGAAAACAAGTGGAAGTTGGAAAAACTCATCCTAATTTTCATAAGATTTAAATTTTTGATTTATTGGATACGATCACAATTCAATGAGTTTATTATATTTATAAATATTTATAGATACTTGAAGAAACAACTCCTTTATTTACCAGGATAGAAGTAAAAATTGATTTAGTCTATGATAATGAAATTCAGAAATCAGTGCCATTTAATGTTTTATCTGACAGAGTTATCTAAAATGAGGATGAAATAAATTTTCTATAGGAATGTTTTCAAGCAAAAAATAAATAACATAAAAATTTTGTATAATTTTCATATACAACTAATGATGATATCATGGGAAAGGATCAATAAATTAAATAATTAATGAAATACATGGATTAATATGTTGAATCCTTCAACAACTTATAAGAAAATATGGTAGAAAGGGTGTTGTTTGGGGAATAATTAAAAAGAAAAACTGAAAATTGGACTAAATATTACAAAGAATTAAAAAGAAATTTTAACTATATATAGTCCAATATTTCTAGACTAAAATTCTATAAATAAAAAATAATCCTCTTAAATATACACGATTAATATAATTTTAAATCCTAAATATGGAAAACTATTTTCTATATAACTATAACACACTCCTTTTCACTGTGATGATGTATTATAAAATGATGTCATACATCCTATTATGATTTAAACGTTTGAGTTTCAGCTATCTAAGTTGTTGCAACAAACTTGAAAAAATAAGACTATTTTGAAAACAAATATGATCATTGGGGATTTTACTATAAATAACCGGCCATTTGATGAGTTTTAAGTGGCGAATTTGAATTTTCTCTCAAATTTTCTAAAGTGTACAAGGTGTGAATATCTTGTTTTTACTCTCTTGTATTTATTTAGAGAGAGTCCTTCTTAAGTAAACCATATCAAGTTAGCTCCTTAAGAAATTTCTTCGTGCATTCGATTATGTGAAAATGATTGAGGGTTTATGTGGATAGAAATATAGGACCTGATATTCTTAATCGAGCTATTTTGGGGATAACAATACATAATCCAATCCATTGGATTGAGGGTTTCTAGGGATAAGCAGAAAGAGAATCCAATTGTTGTATCAAGGGCTCATAGGGATAGCGAGATAGACTGATCATCGTATTGAGGGATTTTCTTGGTAAGGGAATGATAAAATTTCTAGTAAGTATTTAACATGAGACCTTTATACTAGGTTATTGGATACCAGACTCTGTGGTATAGAATAAACATATTCATTTGTATTACTTGTTTTATTTTAAGTATTTTATTTTTTCTACATATAATAGAAAGTGATACTTTTATATTCATCTTTCTATTGGTATCTTGTTCATCTTAATAGATCCGATTATGTTACAGTTGTTTTAATTTGATTATGATACTATATTATTTAACATAGAATCAATAATTTTTTATTACTCTATTATATTATAATCATTGTGATTGCAATTAATTTTGTGTTTACTCAAATTAATTCATTTTCTACTATAAATATGATTAAACCCCGAATAAGTTACTAGTGGTTATTGATTAAGATTATATATGCTGTTAAGGTAGAATCATTATATCATTATGATTTATGACTTACATATAAAAATATACTTGATTATGATATTTTTATAATCAACCCCAAGGGATAAGTTTGACTACAATTTAAATAATTAAGAGGTGTTGTGAATACGATTTGTTTAGCCCTATTAAAATAAGTTTATTTTAAAGGTTGAAAATGAACATTTTTAAACATACAATTCACCCCCATTGTATTTAGCAATATTTATATACATTACAATCTAAAAACATTACTGTCAATATCACTGACCAAGATAACTCGGAATAAGATGATGTTTTTTTGGAATATTGAATGCGAGGAAAGATTTAAAGAGTAAAATAAGAGGATATTCACTACACTTGTGCTTACATCACCTTCCAGTGGGGAAGGATTTTTCATCTACAATGATGCTTCCAAAAAGGGCTTAGGTTGTGTACTCAATCAAGATAAAAAAAGTGATAGACTATTCCTCCTATAAATTTAATATCCATAAGAAAACTACTGGAAACATGACTAGAATATGGCTGTAGTGAACTTCACATTGAATATTTGGTTCCATTATCTCTACATGGATATTTGTGACATATATACATATCATAAAGAAATAATGTATATATTAAAAAAAAGGAGTTCAATATGAACCATCAAAGGTGGTTAGAGATGATAATGGATTATGATTTCTCAACACATTACCATCATAGGAAGGTGAACAAAGTTGCAGATGCTCAAAGTAGAAAGGATACTGTAGCCCTATCCATAATGAGGATTAAAAAGGATCCAATATTCTTTAACGTTTAATGGATGTGAATGGGAATCATAAAATTAACTCGATCCTACCTTTCTCAAATTACTTCTCAACTATCCATTCTTGAGAGGATCAAGGAGGATCTTAAAGTTGATATGTAGCTACATATAATGGTAGCGAATATTTCAGAGTTCATCTTTTCTAATTATGGAGTAATAATGTTAAGAACCTAAATATGTGTTCCATAAAAACCAGAGATAAAGGGGAAATTTTTAATGATGTTCATAGCTTATCCCTCTATATTTATCATAGAGGCACTAAAATGTATATAGATTTGAAGCAAAACTTCTTGTGGGATAACATAAAGAGAGAGATTTTAGAATTTGTATCTTGATGATTATTATTGCAACAATTCAAGGATTAATGATAGAAGTATAATGGTATGATGAAACCAATATACATAATAGTATAGAAATGGTAAAACATAACCATGGATTTCTTTATAGGACTCCTCAAGACATCTAACAGAAAGAATACTATATGGGTGGTAGTTGATCACTTTATAATGTCAGTGCATTTCATATCTATCAAGAAATATTCCATCTAAAAAAACTGACGCTAAAATATATAAGGGAAGTGTTAAGACTACATTGAGTGCCACTATCCAATTTATCTGATCGATCTATGAGGTTTTCATTGAGGTTTTTGAGAAGAATTTTATATGAACTGGATACATAGATGAGTTTCATTACTACTTATCACCCTCAAATGGATGGTCAGTTTGAGAGAACCTGTCATGACCTGCCTTCTTTAAGATGAGAGAAGGGACAAAAAAGTGCCACGTCCTTCCCTCTTCCAGATGAAAGAGAGATAATGACACTCCGAGTCCCACCTTTAATAGGACCTAGAGTGGAAAATATCACCAAAGGTATATAATCTCACATAATATGGAAGGAATTACCATTTTTATAAAACAATATTGGGAGATAAGATAGTAAAATCCCAAGGAACTCCAAGTTCTAAAAGTAAAAGTAAATCCAAAAATCCATTCCCACATGCATGTTCAAAAGTAAAGTTGTTAAAAGGTACAAAAAAAAGTCCAAAGTAAAGTACCAAAAGAAAAAGTGAATAATTTGAAATGAAAACTAATCTCAATGCTCAATCTGGTAAAGTCTAGAACGGTCTTCGAAATCCTCCCAGAAACATGAAAACAATGTTACAGATGTAGGGTGATTATTAAGTATAACCATTAAGATAAATAAAGCCACTCATGCACAAGTGAGGGAACATAATAATGTCCTTATGAGAAAATAGTAGAACCTCAAAGAACCTACCAGGAAATACTAACCATACAAGCCCCACCAAGGCACACTCACCAAACAACACAAGTCATGTAAAGTAGTCGTATAAGCTCATCAATATTTGGGTACCCCGCTCCACTTTTCCACTGGTTAGCTGATCAATGCTAATGGATAATGTATTGATGCTACTACTATTCCAAAATTCCGTCCCACTTCCATAACCTACCAGCACACTCTTAGTCCTCAAACCACATACAAATCACCATCCATAGACACCTAGGCCACAACAACCACACACCACGACTGAAGACACCTTGGCTTCATCCCAAGGATAGTTGGGAAAACAAAATTGGCCCGCAAATACCTGATCCCCTCATCCAAAACAAACCTACCCAGAGAATCTGGGTCTATGGTAAGCCTCAATCTATTATAGCCTTCCAAAATATGCTCAAGTGGTAAGAACCTGTAAGAGAGTGCAAGGAATAAAGTAAGTAGCCATCCATCCGTACTCCCACCTGGATGTTGGGAAAGACACCCTCCCCCATGAAATAGGGGTGTTTGGCACATGGTTCTAAACTGGGGTGGGGTCCATATAGAAATAAAAAGGAACAAAAATTTATACATATAAGTAGTCAAACACGGATGTCAATCTATGGGTTTTAAACAACCAAACAAACAATCCCACCAATACCACTTTTGCTGCTACCCCTATATGCACAACCACACAATAGCCTTGTCAAAGCATAACCCAACCCATTTTTAATCTAACCTATGGTCATTTATTAACTTAGGGATTTACTTTATTTTATTCTAGAACTTTTGGGTAACTTCCAACCAAAACCATATAAAAATAATAAACAAAACTAGATTTGAAGTCCCACTGCGAGACCCCATTCAACCACTACCAACTATCAATATTCAAAGTTATAGCACACAATCCTTATATCACAACCTAGATATATATCCCCACTAGTCAACAATTTCCAGATGAATTCTCATGGCTTACATGTTTATAACCACACCATAGTCTCAATGGAAAATGTTGTTTGACAGCCACGACACAAACAAAGGCAGTCTGACTTCCTACAAGTCCAGCCATTCTACAATCAATCAGTCTCTTAAACTAAGATACAAACATACCCCCTATACTTACCCACACACAAATCCCACAAAAACAATATCAACCAATAGCCCCTCTATACACATATTCCACACCCTTCTCATGGAACCAACTCCTCTGTCCACCCTTGTACCCGCAACCATGCTCCCAACAACAGCACCACACAACTCACACAAAGTTACAAAACTCAAAAAAATACATCACCCTGCCACACCTATAAACATGATGTTTATGTATATATATATATATATATATATATTTAAATTTTCAAAATAACATTCATTAATCCACTTTTAAAAAAGAGGTGATCACATAAGGGTTTTCATCCTAGGGCATCTGTTTCAATTATCCAAGTGTACGTGTTTAAGCAGTTTTCATATGGTCAATTATCAAACATCATAACAAAACAAATGAGACACCACCAGTACAGAAGAAAAGACACCAAAATCCATGACTTTCAAAATAAATACATCCAAAATCAATACATAAAAAAATAAAGATAAAAAAATAAAACAGTCTGTCAAACATCAAACCACTCCCTACCCATTATATTATTTACACATGTTATCTTTTGATCATATTTACTACGTGTTTATTTCTCTTTTTAAGAAAATTATTCATCTATCACTAATAAGGAATAATTAGTAAAATTACCCTACATGATGCAAAAATAAAGAGATACAGAATAAATCCCTGCTTGGATGACCAAAGGATCGATGTTCCTCCTTGCGCCAAGAATAGGGGATCACGAGAGCAGCAAGAAACTCTAGGAAAACTGAGCAGGAGGGATCTAGCATAGGCAAAGAAATCATCTATGGAGGAAGGATCTAGTAACACCAAGGGTAAACATAAAACACACTAGGAAGTAGAGATCCCAGCTTTGAAGAGCCAGATCCTACATTAATGGAAGACTGATTTCCAAAGGTCATTAATCATGCAATCGTGGTCAAGATCACGATGTTTGAGTATCTCAAAGCCACCAGAACGTTATTATATTAAATATATACTTAATATAATTTAAACATACCTTAAAAATTCCTAAGGAAGGCTTGAAACTCAGTTTACATCAAATAAAACGTAAGAGGGGTGAAATTGGAAAACTAGGAAAAACTGGGCAACTACAAATGAGTCAATGATGGTTGAGTCACTGACATGGAGCCGCCAATAGGTGATCTACTGATGCAACCTACTGATGCCGATCCACTAAAACTGAGCTACCGATGCAATGGCCTACTGATTCTATGAACTACCGATGCCCTGACCTACCGACGCCCTAACCTACCGACGCTCTGACCAACTGACACTGACACTCCTGACTCACCGACACTGACACTCCTGACTCACCAATGCTGAAACTCCTAACCCACCGATGCTAATAATCCTGACTCACTGACACACTGACATACTGATGCACTGACATACCGATGTACTGACATGCCGATGCACTGACATACTGATACACTGACATGTCGACGCACTGACATGCTGATGCACTGATATGTTGATGCACATGGTCACCAATAGAAACACTGAAAAAACTAGAAAAATCATGAAATGATCAACCTTTGCCTCCCAAAACACCTAAAATGATGTATTTTAGAAAAGGAATGGTCCAGGGAAATCTGGGTTATTATAGAACCATTCAAAATTTAGTGGATATGTTAATATTTGGTTTAATGTATTTACAAGGATATTTGGATCAACACCTCCCCTAGTGGTGTTCTAATATAACAAAAATTTCCATTATAACATTGAAATGGAACCTAATGGGTATCTATCTGGGAAGAGGTTTCAAAATCTAATATTTTGGGATGAATTTGGAGATTAAAAGATTATGAGACCTAATATTATCCAAGAAATGATAGAGAAGGTTGAAAACATTCAACTTCATATGAAATCCTTGAAATCTTGATAAAAAATAATTGTATATAATCATTAAAGTGACATGGAGTTTCAAGACAAATATAAGTTGTACCTTCATATATCTATGTGGAATAATTTCATGAGGTTTGGGAAGAATGGGAATTTTAGTCTAAGATACATTGAGGCATTTGATATCCTAAATCACATCAGAGTAGTGGACAACCGACTAACACTCCCTCCTAACCTATCTCAAGTGCATGATATGTTCCATGTATCCTTCTTTAGTTAGTACATATCATACCCCTAAAATGTACTGAATATATATTTAGTACTATTGGAAAACAATATTTCATACGAGGAAAATGTGGTAAAGATCTTATATTATGGAGATAAAGTTATAAAAAATAATAAAAATGAACTGGTCAAAGTGATGTAGTAGATCTACAAGTTCGAGAAGGGAACATTGGAACCAGAAGAGGTGATGAAACAAAAATAAACTCATTTATTTTACTATAATTAATAAAATTACAATTGTGAAATTTTTGGAGGGTTAATAATGTAACGACATGAAGTTTCATAGTTAAAACTCTTATTTAAATGAAAAAATTTCATATTAAAAAATTTAGTTATAGAAAATACATGTACTACATTAGTTATTTTAGACCAATTAAAAAATATAGTCATTAAAATTTAAAATACCATTAATCATAATTACCAATTATAATATAGCTGTTGTAATGTAACTGATAATATTAGTATATATTAGGGGTTACGATAAATTCAAATTTTCATTGATAGGAGCGATGACATTAGCCAGTAGGATAATACCCTATGAATCCAATTTGTTGGAGCTTCTGATGGTGATAGAATCACTAGGTTTTTACTTAAACAAACCCAATTTGAAATTAAATAATTCAAGCATCAACAAAATTGTTCATGGGAGAAGTTGAAGCATATCGAGATTATTCCCCAAACCATATTCACTAAACCACCCCAAAAAATATCCACAATCACAAACCACACAATTTGGGAATATGTTAGGGTAAGAAGGGGCTATGTATCTAGATCCTAGTAGTATGATTTTTTATATTTACTATTTTTAGAAAACAATGATTATATTTATCTCTTTTCATTACTACAATTTTATATGAGTTGATGAAAATTATCTTTTGATATGAAGAAACCACATTTTTTTAGAAAATATACATCTTTAATTAAAAAACAATTTTTGATAAATTCAATATTATTGAAATAAATATTATTTTCAATAAATGTTATTAATAAATAATATTTATATACCAATGATAATAAAATTTAATGAATTCAAAATATAATATTGACAATGGCCAGAAAAATATTATGGTTGTAATTTTTTTTTCAATTAATGTGGATATTGATTTTAAAATAATAAATTCTTATATTAAGAGAATTATTATTATAAAATAAATATTATTTTTTAAACCATCACATCAAAATTATCCAACAGTTAATTTTTCAAACTTTAATGTGGTAGTCAAATTTTAAGTTAAAAATTAAATATAGTTTAAATGTTAAGTATGTATTATGACATCATAATACAACAAAGGTGATGTAATAAATAGTATAAAGAGAATCCATGAACAAAAACATGCTTAAACATTAATATAATGTATTTTTAAAGTTATTTGATTAATTTTCTAAACCCTTAATGAATCCTCCAAATCCTATATTATATTTTATGTTTTAAAATTAATTCTTTATGAACATGACTCAATTCCACATTACCAAGGGTATTATTTCCACAAGTTTGGTTCTTGGACTTATAAAATATTAAAAAACCTCCTCTTTGGTAGAGAACATGGGAAAAACCACGAAAAGGATTGTGGTTTTTATTATTTTATCATATAGAGTCCAAAAACTATGTTTAGAAACTAATAAATAATTCCCCCTCTTGTGCTATAAATACCCATCCATCCTTCCACTCCTATTCAATCAAAACCCATTGATAACAAATTCAATCTCCCTATACCTCTCCAAGGACCTCCCATGGTGTTATTAAGCTCTTAATAATGTTCTCCCAATCTTTTATAAGCACCATCTCTATGTAAGTGATCCTCCACTCGTCTTTATTAAAAAATATTCTATATATTATACCATTTGATATCCAATTGTTCATGTTGGAATATATTCTTTCACATACATTTTATTGTTTTATTATGTACATGTAATAAAATATATCCTTTCACTATCATTAAACCCTCCCTGAATCATTATATACACCTGTTATTCTTCCAAAATTATCCTGCAATTTTCCACCCCAAAACATTTTTATAGTGAATACCCTTCCCAATTTACACTCAAGGGTATTCACCTAGGGGTAAATATCCTTAATTTATTAGTGAATTCAATGTATATAACCCACACTTCATAATCATAGGATTAAAATTTATTAAATTAATTCTTATTTTGTATGATCTATGTGGCACACAAATGTATGTACATGATATGACTGTGATGAGTGGGACCCAAATTAAATAACCCTCTAATGCATTGGGTAATGTTTTTATCTCATGAGATTCCATGTATTTTATACATGGGTTTATCATAATCACACAATGTTATGATGTTTTAGTAGTTATCCTTGGGTTATGTTTTTATGTCATGTTTTATGTTGTTGCCACATTCCTATTTTTCATGTGTTGTTATCATCTTATATCAATCATTGATGATCATTTTTTTGATTATAACCCATTTTATATCACCTTATTATGCCTCTTCACTAAAATTTATTACTTTCATCATGTTATAATTAAATTATTCCATAATTGGGCATCATATATCACCCTTATCTTTTGTACAAACCATGGATATCCCATGAAGTATTAAAGGACCGATGGAATATAAGGGCATGTTTTGTAGATTTTAAATAATCGTGGTATACCCATGTTTTAGGTTAACAAGCTATGCACCTGATTTTACAATGAAACTAGGCCTCACAATCTTCTAATATTGTTTTATTAGTATCTTTATATAATAAATCATGAATAAAGGTGTATTAAAGATATGGGTTATCATAATATTACATGATATTTGAGTTTTGAAAAACAAACATTCTTCCCCTAATTCAATTTTATATTTTTTATAATTAAGGGGTAGTGTTTATTGATGAAAAAATGAGACAAAGGGGTTTTTATTCTTGTGAACATGAACTTTATGACATGTTTGTTAAATTGTGTGCATGATAATGTATTTCTTTTCTTAACAACCCCTATCTCGAGAATTGATAATTTCATAGCATGATTCACATGTGAATATTTTTATTGATATATTTGTAAACCTTGATTACATCTCTATTTTTTTAAAAATCGGGTTATCCCATGTTTTCAAAGAGTTGATTAACTAAATGATCTTTACTAAGTGTCATATGATATCATTCCTTTAGTTAAATAATAAGAGAAAATGATTTTGAGAAGAAAGATAATATGAGAAGAGACCCCATTTACCATTTATATTAGTTTTTAATAAGTAGAGAAAATTTTGAGTGCACATATTGATTTTTAAAATGTGATGCAATATTGATAAAATAATAAATGGGGGATATTTCTAAGCCCAAGTATTTCATTTTTTTAACGATGTATCAATATGTGTTTGGTGTGTCTAAGATGAAGTGGAGATTCTTAGGGAATTGATATGGATTCCTTTTATAAAATTGGATGTCATTATTGAACAATTATCCTTGATTAAATATGATGATAGTTGTATTAGTCTTAAAAGGAATAAAAAATAGGTGTTAATTGGTGAATGGACATTATGAAAAACATTCAACAAGGCAAGGACCATGAATTTTTTTATTTTATTAAGGAATTTAGGTGTGTTCCAAGAAAACATTTATGTTCATTCCAAAATGTATTATTCCTCATGATGAATATTTTGAATACGAATTTTAGAATTCTATTTACTGTTATCATTGTAGGATAATTTTGGATCACTATTTTTTATTAGAGTTTAATAAAAAAATTATCTAGATAATCAACCCAAGGGAAATAGCTTAATAAAAGGAATTTTAGGAGGATTACCCAACCACATGGGAGATCCAAATCAATGATATAGAATAGTAGTAGGATGTGGTGAGTCCATGAATAAAAAATCAGGCATGTGCATGGGTAAGATCATGATTGGAGGTAGGAAGGTGGGCCAAAGCAGGGAGGTGCGACACATGAAGCCTGTTTCTGTTGTCTAGTTCCAAGAGTATATCCCATTCTATTTTCATCTGGTGGTATGATGAAACATAGAGATATAAATGGAATCACTGAACTTATTAATTCTATGATGTGGAATGGGAGTTGCGATTCTCTATTCATACGTTAAAAACTTATGCAGATAATGTTGGCCATTTAATTTGATCAATATTCATCGTCTGATTGAAGTGATGCACATATTATTCTTTCCCCACTCTATGGTTATTGTTTTAGTGATCATTCTATCAAACCAGTTCATGAATTTATCCCATGATCAAATCCATTTACCTCATGAGATCATTTCTAGTTTGAATCACACATTATAAATGATATCCATTAATATTCCATGCATGGAAAGATGAACTCAAGTCATGATGTATCCTATAATGAAGTTGAGACATTGGATGAAGTATGCTATTGATAAATGGATTAGTTACATTCGATATAACTTTACATGAATGAATTTTCACTTGAATTCATGTATATAAAATGAAAAACCGAAGGCCTTGACATCTAGGTTAAACCCAAGTCTTTTGTGAATTTATTTAATGCAAGATAAATTGAGAAGAAATAGGTTGGCTCTGTATTTAAGTGAAATTATATGGGGATAAATGATGATAATCCATGAGTATTCAATTATGAATATCCCATGTGAATAAATATCTTGGACCAACCATGTAGGAAATTTTAATGAGGTTAAAATGTAGTTTTTGATTTTGCATTAAATAGAGAGATAAGGTGTAGTATTTATTTATTACACATGAAGAATAATGAAGTGAATCTAATACCATAGGTTATTTCAAATGAGTTGCATGAAGTTTGATAAAACCCATAGAATCATTTGGTATTAAAAATAAATAATGTTAATATGAAATATTTCGAGTGTATTCATATTAAAATTGAGAAATAAAATAAATGCGTTATTTATAAACATATTTAATTCATGTAATAATTGAGATATCCCTATGATACATATTTTTTTGAGGATATATGTGTGCATGAAGGTGTTGAAGAATATGGGAAAAATATTGTGAGAGGCCTTACATCCACCATGTAAGAAGTATTTTGAGATGATCGATACATCATTGTATCGAAGAAAAAATGTGTCGAAGCAAAAAAAATATTCAATAAGGTAATAACATATTCCTAATAATTTGAAAAAGATAATTCAGATCATTCAAGATATGAAAGGAGTTTCTTGGACAGAAATAGTGTTTTAAAAATATATTGAATACCTTGAAGAATTATACACAAGGAAGGGGCATCTGACATTGAAGAAGAAGGTATTTATTTCTTTATAACATCGTTGAAGATGAATATTAGATCTAGCATATATGACCACCTACTAGAGGATTTTGATTGGTGGGTCTAACGAATTAGAGAAGGGGATAAATTGGGTTTTATAAATAATTTCTAAGAGGTTGTAAATGGGGTATCTAACAAGTTATATTCACTTAGAGTCATAGTGAATAATTATTTCTCGGGTGTCTAAAAAACATTTTGAGGAGTATTAATTTATATTGAAGCATGTAAATGCTATTTTTAACTCTCTCTTATTTGTAAATACACATGATGTTTTGGCTATGAGAAATCATTAACTGGATCAAGAACATTAAAATTTTTATAGGATGAATTTAAGAGGAGGTAAATTCATAAAATTAGTGTACCATAGATTCATCCCCTCTTATTGGTACCTAATCACTTATCAAACTCAATATATAAGTAGAATGAACATATCTATTATACATAGTTGGAGAAATAATATATTTGATAAAGTTAAGAATTGGGATGTTTAAATAGTTGTTATAGGAATAATTACCCCAAGAGCTTGCAGAAAGGTAATTTTTTGGATACTTATGACACATAAAATTTTAAACCATAGTGGTGGTTTTATCTTCACCTAGTTAGGTGATATATTGTTAAATAAGATTAATTAATCCAATAAGGAAGTAGTAGATCGTTTAATATTAAAATGAAATGTTAATATCAATTAATAAAAATGAATTCATGTACCAAATCACATATTTCATTAGATAGTTTCCCCAATTGATGCAAAGATGTTGTTGGATATTAGAGAGAAAATATACATTAGTTGAACAAGAACAACCCCAATAAAGATAATTGTTATACTGAGTCCTCATGTATAAATCCATGAGATTTTTTCTTGTCATAACAATTTTATGTGATAATTTTATTGGGTTTTGAATGTCATGAACACCTGACTTTGAGGAAACCTTATAGAAGATAACAATACGATGCAACTTGAAAGGGTTAAAGACACCATAGAATGATAATAAGTAATGAATTTTGTATAGATCCATTTATGTAAAAATGTAATCATCATGATCATATAACATTCATTTTGAAAAATAGTATTCTAGATGTCTATAAGAGTTTAGTGGGAGAACCATAGTTGTCTAAGTAAAATATGTTAATTACACATGGGAAAAAATTATTATTCTTATAGTCCGTTAAGACTAGATTGAAATAAACTCTGCAAAGATCAAATTAAAGTAGTTACCCATGTTATATGGAACAATATCTACAATGGTAAATCTATGGGTTAATTAGTCCAAGTCAAAGAATATATATTGATAGAATATCAAAAAATAAAAGTTGAAAAATTAAAGAGGAATTGTTACCAATTCCATTGGGTATAAATCTATCAAAGATGAAATATATAAGATATAAGAGGAGATTAAAATGGGACATAGAACTCCATATTATTTAGTGATAATTTTATCACATATTCCATGCTATATACTAGATATGATATTTATAACATGTAAATTATGGTAGGAAAATATCTGATAAATATAGGAGAACTACATGGGAAGTAGTTAGAGATATCAAACTGTGATTGAAAAAGTATAAGGGATATGTACATAGTACTTGGAGAGTAAGGAACTCTTGTTATAAAGGGGGGTATAAAACTAGCCTTCCTATGGATCAAGTGATCTTATATTGTAGTTTTTTTCTAAATAAATGAGCAAGATAAGCTTATTGAAGATAGAGTTTTCTATATCTAAAAAATATTGAGTATGTTTTTTCTTATAATGTAGTTAAATAATTTATATAAATCAAAAAATGAATTTTTTAAATTTCTTGGAATCATACATAGCATGTAAAGTATTATAATAATTTTATTACAATGGTACTAGCCCAGATATCAAAATTATGATAGAGGATGAAAAGTATATACTTAGGAATATCATCTCCAAAGGAATTTTACTTATGGAGGTGAAGTCACAGATAAGAGAGAATTCATGTAAGAACATGTGGAATAATCAATGATTAAATCCATAACTTATAAGAAGCATGATATGACCATGTGAGTGCTAGATGGTTAATGGTTATCAAGTTGGATCAAGTAAAAGTGTGAGTTTTGTAAATGTGGGTGCCCGAGACCCTTCTTGAAAAGTAATTTTTGATTACCATATCATGTGTATTGTGATTTATTATTTATATTTACTTACTATAATAGTGTTAATACTTTTACATACATAATTTGTGGGTAATTAAATTATATTATTTTCAGTATAAATAGGTTATAATAGTTTTCACTTATAATGAGAACGAAAAGTAACCATGGAAGTAATCTAAAACACATGACCTATAATATAGATACATCATACCTAATATACAAAGATGATACTTGAATATATGGCATTATAGGCTCATAAACATTAATACATCTTCACATGAATATATTAATTGATGATATTTAGTAGAGGAGATAATGATAAATGACCCACTAATAGTAATGCCACATGTTTCATGTGACATTGGTTGTTCCATTCAGCGAGAACTTATATTAACATCTCAAATTGAGATAATTATTAATTTTTACTATTTGATTCTATATTTAATTCAAGATAAATAACATTATATTTATGTTATTGGTGAGGTATCTTTTGTCAAGTGCATCATTGGTGCTATGGAATTGATTGAATGATCAAGATATGATTTGTCACTTCCAAAAGGAATAAGTATATCAGGCCTAGTTTAATAGGATAATATTACATTTATAAAATTAATGAAAACAGTTGATAAAGATAATTCAATCTAGTAAAATAATACAACAATCAATCAAGGAAGTATAATGACACAAAGTGTGCATCCTTCTTTATGCGATATTACAAGAAATAAATGATTATATTACAAAAAGTATATTTATAGATGGTTGGTGTGGTCATGAATTATCCTCATATCCTTAGGGGTCATGATGTGTTACTAGATATTACTATTCATATGTGAGTATGACTCACTACTATCGAGATTTGGTCTTAGAGGGTTACACAAAAAATGAATCCACAAGTTCCACTTATTGGTCTGAATAAATATTTACGATGAAGTGGTACCCATGTGTGGTGGCCGGTGAATATTTGAGTGTGAATGATCATAAATGAAATACTTCCATAATCTTATTTTATTTTTTAATAAAAATAATTAAATTAATTTCTCAAGTTTTAAAAAAGTTATTAAATTACAAAATTGAATGTGAGAAAAATATTATTTTTCAAAAGTATGTAAGACATTAAAGGTTTGTTAAATAATTAAGGGTAATGATGTGATAAGTAAATGGGTATCATTTTATTTTTTGACATGTTAATAATGTCACAATATAGTGATAAAATATTTATGATGCTTATAATGAGTTAACTAAGCTGTAAGTGTGCTTTTTGGTACTTTTTTCTAGTTAGGATTCTATAGGTACTGAAGCACAATTTGTAGATACTTAAACCCTACTATAAATAAATATTTTTTTCGAAAATATGAGTGTAAAAGACCTTGATTTAATTATAGGGAGTTTGTACCATATCACCCCTCTCTAAAATTCAAGATAGATAAATGGAGTGAAGAATTTGTCCAGTTTTACCCCTTCCCCAGACCGAGTCTCAGTTCTTCATGCTATAGAAGGGTTGTCCAAAATATGATATAATATTCTAATATAGAACCCTAGAATCAGAAAATAGAGATCCAAAATTAATGGTTCATGTGTTGAAAATATATTGGATTCCACTTTTATATTCTTTGAGCTATGGTATGCTTATTATGTGTGGATCATATTAGCATTGACAAATGAAAAAGGTAAAATTTATATTTTCATCCAAATTTTCTTCTTCATACTTAAATTAAATTTCATGAAATTCATGGGAGGATGTAATTATATTTATTTTGGATTTAGTTTTTTAAAATTAATCTATACCAAAAAATGTTAAATACTAATTTTCACACTTCAACCACAATTTTGTTCCTTCAATATTTTAGCCTATTGTGGTGCAAAATTTTTCATCATAGCATAAACAACTTCAAATTTAAAGAGTAACTAATATAAATATTTGTTTCTTCACATAAATTATATTCATACTATGACCTGAAAACATACAAAAAATGGATATATTTATCAATATTATCTTATGATATATTATATAACTTAATTCATAACTAATCTTGTTATAGAATTTATTTTACAATTGGTAATAAATCTTATGTATGAACATTCTCAATCGAATAACCTTATGTATGATATGGTTTTAGTCTTAAATATTTCAGTGTGATATAATAATTTTGTGATTTCCTTTTTGGATGGCCCTTAAATATTATATTGAGTGATAGAAATGACTCTTATATGTTGCTCTGGTATCCTTGTAACTTTTATATATGTTTTGCATTTACTATTTTGTATTCTCAACTATAAGGAATTTTATATTTATTCATATATTTTACTTTTAAATATTAGGATGATTAACCTTACTAACTAAAATGAGGCTTCTTCCGTATTTTTCAACATTTCAGTAATTATTTAGAATTTAGTTTACTGTATTGTTCTGAATGACTCTTACATATTAATATTTTCCATTTTTAATCCTGAGGACTCTTACATATTGAGTAATATTACTGATATATTATAGGATTATTCTTTTTTCATTTTCTAATTTGTCCTATCTTCCAAAATAATCTTACATATACAGGGTGCTTAAACACTTTTCCTAATTTCCCATTTTTCTTAGAATGACACTTACATGTTAGAGTAGGCGACTCTTATGTATTGAATTTTTTTAATTTTTCGATCATCCACTTTTAGGAAACATCTGAACATAATTTAAAAAATTTACTTCCACAACTATATTATTTTTTAAAACATCTTAAAACTTTCTTATAAATTATAAATTTTGGAAACAATCTTCATATCTTTGATAAAATACTCTATAGAAACCTCCATTTCATTACATTCATTTCTATAATAACTTCTATTTCTACATTAAAAAAACAATATCATATAGAATAATAGACCTCTCATTCTAAATGAATTTCAAATTTTGAAATTTTAAAAATAACATATAGAACATACTCTAATACGATGTATTTCCTATTTTTATACATCCTTAAACAATTAAAAATCCTAATTTAGTTCCCATGTGTATGGTAACCATTATATTCTTTATCTAAGTAACCTTGTCTTCTAATAAATCTTTCTTTACCCATCAAAAAATCCAAAAAATATTGTGTAAAAATAAAACAATCTCTTAGTTTTAACACTTATCTTTTGTGATTATTGTGAGATCATTCTTACATCAATTTATTTATATTATTTCTAAAATGAAATGGTTTTTATGAAAATTGGATGATATGTGTTTGGTTATTCTTTCTAAATAAATCTTGACAAATTATTTTCATAATTATAATTTAAACTAGCATTTGGGACACGACTTATAAAAGAAGTTACATTAATTATTTTTGGTATCCTACTTTGTGATGAATCACACTATACATACACATTATGATGTGTATCTAGACTAGATTATTCATGATGAAGGTAAATGATAAGAATATATTTCAATTAGTGGTGTACCTTAGATGCCTTCTCCATGTTTTGGTGGGATATTTGATGGGTGGTAACTATGGGTATTGATGATTTAGTTCATGTGGCATTTTTTTGATATTTTGGTTATGTTGGGATGTTATATATCAAAAAATTGGCATATTATACTTTTTATCACTTATGTATTACTAATTTCATTTTGTATTTTTAATTTATTATTGGATGCTCATTTTTTCACTTTATATGCTATTTTTAGATGTTTTGTCTCAATAAAACTATTTATTCTCTTGGTATGAAGATCCACTTTATGGATGACTCGTGAAAAATTCTCATTAGGGGTCTGTATTATTTACTAATTGTTAGATAGTTTTAAATCATTCCTAATTAGAATGTTTTAATACTCTTGGTTCCTATCACCAGCCTATGGTGAATGAGAATGTGTTTCATTCATTTTGGCTTACTGATATGGGTGACATGACAGGTTGACATGGGATGGTTCACTACACATAATAAAAAATGCATTAATGTGAGAAAAGTTTTAAATATAGAACATTTAAAAAATAATGAACACTTTCCAACCAACTACAAAAGAATAATAAAATGGAAATACTAGATATATAACATATAAATGAAATTTGACTGCCAAATCCATATCTTAGTCTCCACTACTCTATATACTAACTCATCATCTAAGACTCTATATAAAAGGTCTTTATAAACCTTTAATCTCAAAATAATTATAATATATATACACATATAAGTTATCTTGGAGGGGGTGTGTATAAAATACTCAATATAATATCCCCAATAACTATGATTCCCTACCATTCATGAGTAAAATTTTCTATTTGTACTGATTTCTATGAAATTAATGTCCTGTACACACACTAAATAAGAATAATAAAATATAATATAATATAAAAAAAATAATTAAGATAAAAAAATAACCACACACACTTAAAAAACTACCAAATGAAGCAACTCAAGAAACTAGTGAAAAATGGAATGCATTTATCTTTCCCTGACATATTAATAAGAAAAAAATCATATAAAATAATAAATTCTGATTTACACTAATATATAAAAAGTGAAGATATATATGTTCACCTTTCATTCATGAGTAAACAAATCATGAAAGGTTTCCTAGCCTCTCCTCCTAAAAAATAAACATAAGTGAGAAGAAAAATGAACCATTACAAATGATATATTATTATCGAGGGGAAATTATGACTCATATTTAGTTTAAATAATGAAAAAATAATTACTATATAAAATGAAGAAGAGTCATATAAAAAAATTCCCTTCACCTTGACTGTTATCCCTATGAATGAATATGTAAATTAATGAATAAATAAGAACTAAAAAAACAAACTAAAAAATAATATTAAACACCCATATAAAGTCCCACTTGACCTCTATATATTGATTTAAAAATATTATACTGGTTGGTCAATAATAATAACTCAAAATAAAATAAAAATCTTTAACCAATAATTAAATATAATCCATTTTTAACCTATTTAAGTATCTACTCGATCAATATTAAACTAAAACATAATATTTTATGAGGAATTATTGTTTTTTATATAATAAATCTATAAATTAAGCTAAACAAATTTTAATAATTATTTTAACACTAGTATAAAAATACATAACCCATAATATAATTTTTAAAAAAATTAATTCATGCACTAAATAATTATAAAAATCCTTGATAATGAAATTATATAATTTAATTAATAAATTTTATTGTCCTTAAATAATATAAAGTTTAATCTTTCCCATTAAGAGTTTGTCAGTAAAAAAATACATTCAAACAATTGGGTTATGATATGATTCCAAAGGAACCCTAATAGGGATAGGGGTGAATTAGGGTGTTTTTTAATTTAAAAAATTTATCTAGAACCCTCACCCATCTTTAGACTTTCCGTTATGTTAGTAGAAACCATGCTCAATTTATCATTCCCTTGATTGTGTTCACATTGAAAATCATACTCATATGTAGAAATTAAATTACATAAGAATATAAGGATTTTACTTGGCTTACCCACATTAGGCTATATCCAATGAATAAACACATGATTATGTTCAAATTCACCAAAAGTTATAATTAACACACTATTTTGGTGGAGATAATGTTTATTTCAACCTATTGTTTCAACATTGAATCTTCATCTATATCCATTATTTTACTATATTTTTTTTAAAATTTTTATCATCATTCATAAAAGACATGTATTTATTTTCTAGTACAAAAAAATACTAATTCATCCCATTATACGTAGAATCAATATTTCTAAAAAAGGAGGGACAGTCAGAGTGTGTCTCATCATTTTATTTGATAAAATACGTATTATCATGTTAACCTTGAAAATAATTTTTTATTTTAAAAATTAATGTTTAAAATTAATTTAAGTATTTATAAACAATGAAAATAGAATTTAAAGATATTTTTTTCTTTTATTCTTAATATTTTGAAATATTTATTTAAAATTTATTCCTATCTCAAAAAAGGGCTAGTTAGACATGATATTTCTTAACTTTTGTATTCAATGTATCATACTTAAATTTATGTTTCATAATTTTTTTTAAATTCTTACATGAATTTAATTTTTTTACTCATTTTGTATATTTTTTTGAATCATCAATCTATCCATGAATGTTTATCACTGGAGTTAATATTTAAGTATTTATCATTAGAAAATCATTAAAAGTTTCTTTTTTCCTTATCCTTATTTTCATCTTTTGAAACTATAAATTTGAGTAAAACATAATTCTTCTTGGATACTTTTATATCATCATATTCATTTTTTAATTTGGATTCATAAATCATCAATGTTCCAATTATATTCTTCATTTTAATATCTACACCCAATTTATATTGTGTAATGGTTTTTGAAATTCTAATCCACTTAAAAATTATAGCATTGAATTATTTTAACGATTTATTAGACTCATGTATTTATTAACTAAGGCTATAACATAGTTAATATTATTAATTTTTATTCTATTCACTTGAGAAATTGTTTTATCACCAATCATTCATAAAGTATCAAATTTTAACTTATCAGTATTATATCAAAGCTTCCTAACATTATCTATACATTTATAAGTAAAAATAATAGTTTTCCAAATTTCATAATTACCATACTAAGAAAATTTATTAAATTATTTAGGCCGAATTCCATATCTAATAACATTCATAACTGTTATTAAAATCATATCATGTTTCTTAAAAATCATTCCATAATTCATTTACAAAAACACTTTTCATATAATGTTTTATAATTTATATACAAACCCTTAATTATAAAATGTAAAAGACACTATCATACTATTTTTCCAATAACCATAATTTTCTCCATCAAAATAATTGAATCTAATAATATACATTAATTCTATAGGAATATTAATTTTAAAAAATAAAGATCTTATTCCGTTAAACTTATTAAAGTTTAGAACTCAAGGCTCAACTCGAATATCATATACGATTAAATTTATAAAGAATATACCTAGAGAAGGGTGAACTGGGAACTTTAAAACTTTATATTAATTAAGTATCTAAATGAATTAAAGTAACTTATTTAATTATTTTGGGTAAAGTTTATTCAATTCAAGAACTAAATCAATAAAACAAAATATGAAATACCCATAGTGATTTCTTGTTGTATTTATTTTCAACATGTTTAAATAATCACATAAATGAGTATTTAGAGAATCAAAGATGAGATAAAGAGTCCATATTAATGAAGTACTATAGATGATGATCAATATATGTTAAGGATTATAGGATAATAATACATTCATAAGTGAAGATTTGAAGAATGGTAATATGAAAAATACTTAAGAGGGAGTTTAATATAAATAGTGAGTATCATGATAAAATTTCTTACACATTTGGGAAAAGTAATTAATTATATTAAACTTGTATTGATGATATAATTTATAAATAATATCCATTATTAAATTTTTTTTATAAAAATGAATAAACATAACCAGAACTAAATAAGATTCAGATTTATGTGCCTAGTCCTCTTAGAAATTATTTGTGTTATGATTTAATGATTTTTTGAGAAAATAGAAGGATGATAAATTTTATTAATAATTATAATATATTATATCCTTTTAACACTGAAATATATCCATGAATAGTTTCTAGTAAAAAATATTGGAATTTATAAAGGACCATGTCCTTTATTAATAGTGTACTTTTCACAATTTTATAAGAGAGTAAAAGGTATTCATTTAAAGAGGTGAGGTTTCAATATTCCTGATGGGATTCCAAACATTTGGTTAATGTTGAATAATTTCTCATTTTGATATTATATATAATATAAATATATATATGAAATAACTATTTTCATTTTTTATTTCATGTATGTCAGTTCAAATGGGAAGCAAGCCTTGTAAAAATCCATTATGTCATTCTTATTATCATAGTTCTTACACATGTGTGAGGTTAACAAAATATTGATAATGTAAGTAAATCCAAATAGGTGATAGTGGCTGGATTAATTTTAGATTACAAAAGGATAACAAGTATTTAAAATTAAAGAAAAATTAGGGAACAATAATTCACCCTTATTAGTGTTCATCACACTTATCCTAGAAACTAGAACAATAATATGATACTAGGTCACCTATACCACCTCCAATTTGATAATAATATAAATTATTATTAAAACACCATTTTTCCATGAAAAATTGAATTTTATTATAACTAGAATAGGGTTGTGGGTATCTTAGAAGTGATTTTATTTCTATGAGTGATATTTTGAGTTTACCTCTAAATCATATCTTGTGACATAACTTTATTGATTTAGGATGTGAAATTTTCCTTGTTTTTTTCCTTTCATTTTTGTCATTTTCTACTTGTTTCTTATGGTTAGTTTGTATGAGGGTTTAGGGTGTGTCTTGAATATTCTCTAGATTATAGACCCGAACCCAATTATAATAAAGCTTTAGGTGGTACACCAAATATATGATCAGGGGAACCAACACACTAGTAGGATTTCAAGTGCCTATAAAATTTTAATATAGACACAAACTAGATGGTGTCACCCCACCCACTTATCAGTAGGCTAGATAGTAGCTACTGCATTTATGAAGTAGCCACTGACTAGTTAGTGGGCCTCTAGAGACTAGCTAGTGGTGCCAATCTAGCCCAGTTTATTAGGGGAAACATCATATTTTTTTCCATATAAACTCCTATTTTATTTAATAATATTTATTAATTGAACTAAATTTTATCCATACAAATTTATGGGCTCTCTTTAGACATATTTGGCTATTACAAAATCAATTATTGTTGGATCAAAGTGCCGATCGAAGTTGTGGTCCTTTCTTGGTATGTCTAACCTCGTTTTGATCATGAATCCCTATATTATTAATATTACTCTTACCAAAAGGCTATGAAAACCATGTAAATTTTATTGATTCAGGATCTTAATTGTATTACTTTTAGATATAAAATGGAATTTAGGATTCTTGTCTGAATCTTCAATCCTCTTGGAGCATTTTTTGGGAATTGTTGTGGTAATAAATTTCTTTTATTTCTCTACTTATAAAAATTGAAAATTTGAAGATTATTGATTAGTAATTCATGATTTAGGGCCTTTCTCAATTATTATGATCTGTGTTTTTTCTGGGCAACTGGTTTTTATATGGGGGTTGATATTTTAGGTGTTTGAAGGTAGGTGATTTTATGAATTTTCTATTTTCTCGAAACCCTTATTAATCCCTCAATGTTTTTTCTATAATAGTTTTTAAATAAGGTTTTTGGATTTATCTTAATAATTATTTTTTAAATGGTTTTAAATGAATAATATACGAATATGGTGGTTTTTGTAATATTTATAAAAATAGATATCTCCCTTGGCGCTGTGAACGAAGATGGGCTTATGGCATGTTTTTTGTGGTTTAAGAGATGAAATTACATTTGAATGATTTTAATATGGTAAGAGAATTAGGGATTAATGATAAAGTAGGGATATATCCTCATAGATGAACTCATACACCCTTGACCCATTATTATAGTGTAATGTGGGAAGTAAGTAGCCAAATATATGGCAAAGATCCACTCTCAAGAGTGAACTCTTACCACCTCAGCATGTTCTAGTAGGGTAATGTCTACACTAGGTGGATTACTAATCATGATAATGGTATAAGGATCCTCACTAACCTGAAAATAATGTGACCCAAGGGATATTTTTCCTTGATGATTGTCTTTTTAATGTGTATTTGTAATGTTTATGGAAATGATTCTAAAATAAGGATTGTGGTTATGTTTTATAAAGTGTTAAAATGGGTGATTTTATATGTTTTATATTAAAGTATGTAAATTTTATCTCATAACCTATTTTTATTTATTTTTGTATATTTGGTTTACAATATAGATTATACTTATGAAACATGTGGTGGGATCATAATAGGTATGTTTTTTTCACACCCTTAATTCACCCTTGAGTGTATGTATATCATGTTTTGTATGAAATAGTTAAAAGAAATGTGCTACAAGGTGGAAGTAGGTTTTTTTAGTAGGGTGTGGGATTCTAATAAAAAATTCACATAAAATATAGATGGATTTATACTATACTTTTACTTTGGATTGACATTATGTTTTTTAGACACCCATTTGTATTAAATTAGAATCTATCTTATTGTTGTCTTGTATTGGCATACCAACATTATCTTTTTTATGTTATTTGGTTTTAAGATATTTCCTGGTAAAATAATACACAAATTTATTTATTTATGCCCATGTATTTTTCTCTATCCAGTGGGAATTAGGATCTCCCTTCAGTCCATGTCAAGACAAATTTAGATTTTAGGTAGTTGGGTAATATAGGATGGTTCAAGAAAATTGGTATCAAATGGGGGTTTTCATGTTTTTTTAGTATACATCTTGGGATGACTTGTTAGATAGGTTATAGGAATGTTGGTGCTTAAGGGTTATGTTTTCAGGGAGTTTCTATCCACATATCTTTGTGATGAGCCTTATGATACCAGTGGTGGTTGGGAAATGTGTCTTTTGTTATTCAATTTGTTTTGATCCTAGCCATTATTTTTTGTCATACATATTTATAATTATAATTCAATTCTACTAATTTAAGTACGAATTATTTCTTAGATCTCATATTATTGTGTCTCTTTGACTAATTATACATATTTCATGATCCATAAAAGAAATATTGTTGATCCTAAGGATGTTGTTGTTACTGAACCTCAATAGGGAAATGATCTTATTTTTCAAAATCCAATTGAAGTAGTTGTGAAGATAGACTATGATATGGGCCGAGGTATGGAAATTTTCCCTGTTCAGGATAAAGAGGTAAAACCTCAAAGGGATATAGATGGGAATCAATCTGATGAGTTTCTTCATTAGAAACCCCCATATTTAAAATGGAATAATGTTCCTTTGGAGGTGAAATATTGGACGAGAAATATTTAAATACACTTTGAAATCCTAGAGACCCCATATTCTGTCAAGGTGAGGTGTGTTGTCTTTATGTTTGAAGGCCTCAGTAGAAGATGGTGGGACTTGAATGTTTTGGAAAAAATCATGAGAGTTTACAGTGGAAATAATTCAAGGACATTTTCATCAAGAAATTATACCAGGATTTCATGAACTTAGTGGAATTCATGGAGTTACTCAACCTTGATAAAGGGAATTATAAAATGTTGTAATATTCTTACCGCTTCATTGATCTCACCTTATTCTCACTTGAGGTTGATTAAAATGAAAAGATGAAGGCTCAAAAATTTCATATGGGTCTTTATATTAATATTCGGTCATAGGTATTCATGTAAAATATTTTTAACTATGTAGAGGTGGTTGATAGGGTATTGATGGTAGAGTTTTACCGAGAGTGTAAGTCAGGGCCAACCGAGGTTCTTCGTACATTTAATGGTAGTTTCAACGGTTCATTTAAATGGAAGAGTAAGAAAATAAATTTTCAAAGGGTGATCATTGGTGGTTGTTATCACAATCCTTTTTCTATACTACCATCAGTGTTCAGTGGCATGGATTATTACTAATGTGTCCAGATGGGGCACATGTAGCTATTTTTTGTACCTCTAAGGAGCCTCAACTTTGGTGGATTTATAGGAACTTGTATAAGTTCTTGCGGAATTTTTATGCTCCTTACTTGGGAATGGTATTTTCAGAACCACAATGATATTTGGTGTGGATAATTTATTCATGGGTTATAGGGTTACACCCATAGGACTCCGTAACAAAGCAGTAACACATAGGGGATTATTTTCGAATGGAAGTTTTTACAGGTCCTATAATTATGAGAGGTAAAATTTATATTGCCTCAACTTTATGTCTACTTTATTTGATACAGGTTACTCTCACTTCTTTATATCAACATTTTTGGTCCATATTCTAAAACCTTTAATTGAACACATTCTGTTCATTATGGAATTGGTGATGCTTCTATAAAAGAACAAGGAGAACAGGTTGCAATGCCCTGTGTGATTTTTATTTATGTTCAATGTTTTTATGGTTTGGGATTTTATGGTTTTTTACTTGGACCACTTTGATGTTATTATTAGGATATAATGGTTAATTTCACATAAATATAAAATCAATTGTAATCATTAGTCGGTGTCTTTCACTACCCCTACTGAGAACTCCCATTGTTTCAAAAGTGACAGGGATTTGTATCTTGGTAAGTTTATATCATTGTCTATGACTGAACTGGGTCATATATATTTTAGAATTGACATTCCTATACTATTAAGGTGATTTTACAAGAAATTTCAATGTTACTTTTCATGTTCTTCATCCACATTGAGAGGTGGAGTTATCCATTTAACTAGTTTTAGGAACTTATTTGATATCGATTCTGTCTTACCATATGGACCCAGGTAAGTTAAAAGAATCAAAAATCCATTCGAATATTTTTAGAGATAATGGATTTATAATGACAAGCGTGCAACTATGGTAATTCATGTTATCTTTGCTGATAATGCTGATTGAACTCTCCTCTTATGCATTAATTATCGGAAACTCAATAGATAATAATCAAGAATAAATATCTCATGCCATGTATTTATGATTTTATTAATTAGATGATAAAGTAAAAGTAGTTCTCAAAGAGTTATCTTTAGTCTAGTTACTTCCTTCTTAGAATCACGGAGTCATATTTTTTAAATACTACCAGAAGGAGAAAGTATGGTAATTTTGAGTAACACGTGATCCCCTTTGGCCATACTAATGATTTTACTATCTTCATGGCACTAATGAATTGAATTTTACAAAAATATCTTGAATTTTTTTTTCATGGTGTTCATGGATGACATATTGGGGTAATGAAATATCAAGTAAGATCATGTGAATCACTTAATACATGTTTTGGAGATCCTGCAGGATCATTGCCTGTATGAAAAATTATCGAATTTCCATTTTTGGTTCTGGGAAGTTTTGTTCATGGGATACATGATCTTGGTAGAAGGTATATTAGTTGATATTTTAAAGGTGTCAACTATCATTTCACAAAAAGAACAACTGAATGTTCTTTATATTTTAAGTTTCCTAGGTTTAGAAGGATACTATCTGCAATGAACCAACCTAGGTCCACAAGACAAGCCACATGAACCATCCTGTCACATGATATAGCTAAAACAGGATAAAAAAACCAATCCTGAATATAAAAAAACAAGAAATACAACTAGAGTACAAAGTAGAAATATAAGAGATACCACAAGACATATAATCTTCACTAAGACAAGCTAAACTAGAAAGCATGTCAAAACCCCACGTGACCAACAATCACCACCATACCAACCCGAACTGAAAGAAATGTCATACTACAGGTTACTATTCCATTTACCTGAATCCTGCAATAAAACATCTATACACTCCCGAAGGCACAAAAAGGGTTTGATCCAAATTCTAGTAGGATAAAGCTAATGTTTCTATAAATTTTTTAATATAAATAAGGAAATAATTATATCCTTTAAAACAAAATAGTTTTACAAATAATTTTCATAAAATAAATCCAGTTGTAAATCATTTTCCATTGGATTATAGTAAAATCCATTCATATTCTCAAAACATAAATATTAAAAGTAGAAGTGAAAAAATAGGAAATCATATCTAAGAATATACAAGTAAACAAGTAAACCAATATCCATGAAATAACCTAAATCTATGTGATACAACCTCATATAAAAACCCGTGAGAAAAATTTTGTGATAAAAAAAATCATGTGATAAACAACCATAAATGAAAAATGAAAAACCACTACAAAAATTTGGCTCTAGTATTTGGGAAATTGTGTACTAGAAAGACACAGTCCCAAACAATAATATTTTCGATCCAATAGATATGGAGTCATACCAGTCGATACCAAAAATGTTTATCTTCTAACGGTTAAACACACAATAAGGATACTCATGTAACTTTCTTGAAACACCTAAGGTTCCCAATGTAAAATTGCCCAATAAATTTTCAAAACCATGATCATAATTTCATAAATTTTTTTCAAATCACATCTAATCTTCTTTTGGATCTTGGAAACCCAATTCCAAATCACGAAAATTTATTTTCAAATAAAAAACCCTTTTTGAAAACATATTCCCTTCCAAGAAATTATTTTAAACCATTTATCTATTCAAATAAATTAATAAATAAAATGAATTTATCAATAATAACATGAAATTTATAAAATTAACCCATTGTATAGAAATAACGTCAAAATGAAATGGATCACCAAGAAGCTGAAAAGGATCGATATAAAACAATACTCAATTACAAATCAGTATCTAATCCATATACATAATGAAAACCAAATAAGACCAAGAAGGATTACATACCTAGAGAGAAACATTCAAACCCCAATGGTGATCAATCACTGAACAAAGTGATTATTATGGGAGAGAGTCACCCAAAATCATCCCTGAGAGAGTTTAGGTCAAGAGGGAAAAACTATTCCAATGGAAGAAATGATAATTCATCCAAGTGGCACCCTAAAACCCCAACTGTTGATAGTTAAAATGTCTTGTAATTCTTTTAAATGTCATGTATTCCCCACGTTAATCTGTGATGAAAGACCTGTCACCTTTATATTAAAAACCCAATTTTTACCTTTACACAGAGTGAACCTATTACATGGTGTGTAGAAATCTCACACTATGCATATAGTTCAAAAATTCTACCTGAAATGCATTATAAAACATGTAATTCTATTACATGGCGTGTAATTTCCTAGAAAAAAAATAAACTACTAGTTTAAGATGAAAATTCCAAAAAATCCCAAACATAACAATTATAGGTTTCTCCCAATTCCTTCTCTACATTACTCAAAAAAAAGGAAACCCCAAACAAAGATTAAAACATACCCAATATAAAGTTAATGAGTTGTTATAATCTCACCACCATAAACATTTTCATCTCCAAGAAATCCCTAAAGATCCTAGATCCCCAAAAAGAGAAGGACACTGCTGCCTCATCAACAACTCTCGCTCCCACATCTCATGCCTATCTTGTCAGCACTACAATTGTACCAGGACTAGGGAGATTGTTTTAATGTGTAGTACCATATCCTAGAGATCTATAATCAAAATTGGATGCTCAACCAAAGTGGTATCCATCTCAAGATCAATATCCTACCACCTAATCACATTGTAAGGATCTATTATACAACTCCTCAATTGGAAAACATGAAACACATCATGTTTAGTTTTAAAAATAGATAGTAAGTGAAACTGATAGGACACTCTCCCTAATCATCTAATGATATCAAAGTGGACCCGAAACCTTAGTGCCAACATACCCTGCTTACCCAATCGACGATGTCCCAAGGGAGGTGAAACTATGATAAAATCCCAATAACCAATATCAAACTCCATAAAACAATGAATATGGTTCACATAGTACATATTTTGACTCTCTGTCAGGATCAAACACCTCCCAATCAACTGCACCCTCTTTTTCCTTCCCTGAACAAACCCAACCAAACCAAGGACCACTCTACCAACTCTTCACATAATATGGGGGATCTAAATGGACACCAATAAAAAGTATCAAAGGGTTTCATATTTATTTAAGTTTGATAACTATTTTTATAGGAAAAATCAATCAAAAGAAAATGATTTTCCCAGGATACTATAAAATCAGGCACACAATCCTAAAACATATCCTCCAGAACCTGGATAACTTTCTCTATATGTCTATGCATATGCGAATAATAAGATATGTTTAATTTATTCTGGGAATCCATAACCTCCTTCGAACCTTTAAAAAACAAGGATGTGAACCACAAATATTAGTTAGAAACAACCATATGGGGAACCCCACGAAGTCTCACAATATCTCAGATATAAAAGTCCCCAAGTTGTTCCACTCTCATCACCTCCTTGATTGGAAGTAAATGCGTAGATTTTGTGTGTTGATAAATGATCACCGAAATCACATCTTTCCAACTAGAAGTATATGGAAAACCAATGATGAAATATATAGAAATAACATCCCTCTTTCATACCAAAATGGGTAAAGGATACAAAAATCCGATAGGTATTTAGTGAACCACCTTAATTCTATGACAAGTAAAGAACTGCGAAACAAAATCCTCAATCAACTGTCTCATCCCATGCCACTAATACCAACATGTAAAGTTTTGAAACATCTTGGTATCCATAGGGTGAAATAACCAAAAAAATGTTATACACCTTCCATCAACTTCTATCTCAAGGAAAACAAAACTACCAACCTACTACGGAATCATAAACCTTCATTGGGAGACCGAGACCACTCACCCAAGGTCTCCCCATAATAAAATCTTTCTCTAATGTATTGAAACTAATTTTCTTCCACCCACTCAAGATAAATATATCATCAAACGATTATTTATATTTTATTGAATCCAAGAACACCTATCCCCCAACCTCTTCCACTCCCATGCTCATGTCAACAAACTAACTCATTAGAGACCACTCTTTAACTGATTTTTTCACGGATTGTGTCAGTAATTTTCGAATCAATGCATTGAAAACCACATTTCTTTTCTTAGGGGTAAAAGCAATATCAAAATTAAAAGTCTGAAGATACTCCACCCATGTCTCTATTTCAAATTCATATCTACCTGACTAAAAATATACTTCAGGATCTTATGATCAGAATATACCATAAAACACTCCCCAAAGAGATGGTTATGGCACATTTTGAATTCACGCATAACAACTACTAACTCAAGATCATGGGTAGGGCAGTTTTTATCATGAGGGTGTAAGTAAAAATTTCCATAAGCCATAATATGTTTCCCCTACATCAAGACACATCCCAAACCCGTACCAGAAGCATCATATAAAACATCATAACCCAATACCAATTTTGAAAAAAATAAAAACTTGTTTGGATGTCAATCTCACCATTATCTACTCAAAAGATCTCTGATACATGTCACTCCATTCAGACTTTACACCTTTATGGGTTAAATATTTCATCAAAGATGAAATCTTGGATAAGTCCTGACCAAAATTTCTATAGTAACCATGCAAACCCAAGAAGCTCGAGATCTTGACCACATTTTTGGGCTTCTCCCAATACATAAATTATAGTACCTTTTTAGGATCTACTAATATTCCCCTATTAGATATCACATTCACTAGAAACATCACCTCTTGCATCCAAAAATCACACTTGGAAGGCTTACCATATAGATCATGTTCTTTCCAGGTTTGAAGAATGATGTCCAAGTGGTCCATATTATCTTCCTCTAACGTAGATTACACAAAAATATCATCCATGAACACAATAACAAAAAAGTAAAAGAACCAATGGAATATACGGTTCATTAAATCCATAAACACCATAGGAGCATTAGTGAGACCACAACCAGAAACTTGAAATTACCATATCACCTCCTAAATGTTGTATTGGGTATGTACTCTTCTTAGAATCTCAACTGGTGATACCTTGACTATAGTAAAATATTAGGAAACCAATGAGCCCCTCTATTATGATCAAGTAGATAATCAGTACTTGGAAAAAGAACATTTTTTTAAAGGTCACCCAATTTAACTTTTGATGATCAGTACAAAGTATGAGGAGCTTTTATGAATTATTAGAAAAGAGGATATTTAATACCATGGTGAAATTATATAATGAATAAATCCATTATAATCTAGGTTCTAAAGTGGGAAATTAAGTTCCACCAACTCATTAGGATCCATACAATAAGATGTAATAGAAACAAGAATCATATCAGGGAGCTGTTCAATAGTAAACTTGATCTCTCCCAGTGGTGGTAAACCAGAAAAATCATTTGGAATGACCTCAGGGTATGAAAAAATAACTATAAGAATCTAACCTCCCAATAGAGGGTCTACCACATCAATAAACATATTTGAAAATTGGCATAATATTACCCCAGTATTTGGAATAATGGGCTCTAACATTCCCTATTTAGGCCCCACTCACCTTGGAAAACACGAGTGACCCCATCGACAGATAAGAACTAAAATTGATGAAGATAATAGTCTATTTGGGCCTTAAAAATGATCATCCAATCCATATTGTTAATCAAGTTGAAGATATCATGATCAAGTACTAAAAATTCCCACTCCTCCTCAAAGTCGGCTATCATCACTCGAGAGATGGGACAAATAAAACCGTATCCTGACCTCTTTCCCAAAGGTGTGAAAGGATCAAAAAGATTGGAATAAGTTTAGAAAACAATCCTAACACATCAAATAACTTAGAAAATATAAAATAATGAGTGGAACCTGCATCAAACCAATATAACACCATAGAATATGAAAGAAACACCGCACCTCTAATAGCCATTAGCCCTACATCACATTCCTCTAGTACAAACTCAACTATATAAAGTCATCCAATATTAGTGATGTAAACATCTCCCATGGCTTGAGGATTAGACCCACCACCCTTAGAAGGATATTTATAAACTTGTGAACCCTTAGGGAGAGTGGATCCTACCCTACTGCCCTGATACTTGTTTTCACAAAACCGTAGTAGATGGTCATATCATTCACAAATATGACAAGTCTTCAGAGCCTTTACACAGTTAGTCTTGGTATGACCTCACCTTCCACACTAGTAGAGGACAACCCACATCTTCCCCATCTTTACCCCTAAGTCTTGTCCTAAGGACTAAATGAAGATCCAACTAAACTTATCTTCATAGATATGTATGCCTCAGCTAAATATTCCTTGTCAACTACCCCCAAAAAGGTCAGAAGGCACATGAATATCAACGTTGACTGAATATGAGGAAGTAGTCCCAACTCAAACATCCAAGCCTTCAAGTACTCATTAGTGACAAGATTCTGTCCCAGATGCACCAAATTAGAAAAAAAAGATAAATACTCCAGAAAGGTATGCCCCCCTGCTCCATGGTTAGAAAATACCAGGTATTTTCCACACGCAATGTCTTAAGATAAAACTATTTGATAATTTTTGTTAAATAAGACCAGGTAAGATCCTCATGCAACTTCATATATAGAAAAGAATCCCACCCCGGCATTCATAGTATCTCGAGGATATACAAGGAAGAACCCACCATTGAATACTTAGGAGTCTTTATGATTTTGTTGATCCTTTCTATCCACTCAAGCCACGCTTCAGATTCCTAGCATCCTTTGTCACCATGAAAGATGGGTGGAGGATGCTAAGTAAATTCCATGCCATGAATCACTTTGAAACCTATATTATCAACACCCACTTGACCTATAGTTTTAATAGAGTAGATAAATACTTCTAAAAAGTAGGTTTTAATAGAGGGATCACCAAAAAAAATTTCCTCAGAATTTCCATTCTCATATTTGGAAGATCTCTTCTAGAAGTTAGTTTCTAACACAAGACAAAAACCAATAATTTATGACAAAATTACAAAATCATAGAACTAAATTCCAATTTTAGTAATAAAGCTTTAAAACATTATGAAATTAAAAAAATCAATAAAAAACATACTGAAAATGTAATAGGTCAATTTGAATAAAATTCCCCTATAGTTTATTCAGATGACCTCAAACCCAAAGTCTCAAACCTAGTAAAAATACATAACCACCCATATTAAATGGGTTTCAGTAACAGAAAGGATCTGGTTACGTCCATATTCTGAACTTACTATCGAACTTTTTATGGTCCTTACTCTAGTATAACCAAGAAATAGAACCAACCTCAGGGAGTGTTAACGCACTTCAGGTTGAGAATTCTCTATGATACCAAATTGTAATGAACCAACCTGGGTAAACTAGATAGTGCACCCAAGCTATCTTGTCACATGATATAGATAAAATGGGATAACATAAACTCATACTCAATATAAAAACATACTACTAGAGTACGAATTAGAAAAAATATGATATATCACAAAAACATAGAATCCTAGACAAACATGAAAAACTAGAAAGTATTTCAAATCCACACATGGAAAACAATAACCTCCAAACCAACCCAAATTGAAATCAATATCATACTACAATATTCCCTTCCCTTTACCAAAATCCTGAAAGAAAACATATACAAACACTAAAAGCCACAAGTAGGGTGTGATCCAAATCCTAGTAGGATACCACCAGAGTTTCTATACAAGGTCAAATATGAAAAATGAAATAATTATAGTATTTAAAACAGAACAATTTTACAAATAAATTTCATTATATATATTTAGTTGTAAATCACTTTCTCTTTGGTTTTCAAACAATCCATCCACATTCTCCAACCAGAAATATGACAAGTAGAAGTGATAAAACTAGAAATCATATCCATGCATCCAAAGGTAAATAGGTAAACACATATCCATGAAAAAACCTATGATGAAAAGTTATGTGATACAACCTCATATAAAAACCTGTGGGAAAAAATTCATGATAAAAAAATTCATGTGATAAACAAAAATAAATGACACATGAAAAAGAACCTCACATATTGGGTACGAGCCTATGGGACACTCCGTACATAAAAATCACAAGCCTAAACATGAATACGTTGGATCCAAGAGATTCTGAGTCCTTCCAGTCGATACCACAAAGGTTACCTTCTAGTGGTGCGGCACTCACTAAGTCTACATGTGTCCCTTTCCTGATGTACTCAAGGCTCCTAATGTGAAAATTTACAATACATTTTCAATTTTTTTTTAACAATTTCATAATTTTTTTAAAAATCCCATCCAACCTACATTAGAGTTTGAAATCCTATTTCTAAATCAAGAAAATATATTTTTCAAAAAAAAACTCACTTTTAAAAACATTTCCCTTTCCAAGAAATCATTTGAAACCATTTATCACTTTAAATCAATGAAAAAACAAAATTAATTTATCAAGAAAACATCTAATTCATAAAATTAACCCATTGTATAGAAACACCTACCTCAACATGGAGGAAACCTAGATTTATTCAACAATAGTGACCAGAAACTAAGAGAACAACCTTTAAAAGGAAATGGACACCAAGAAATTGATAAGGATCAATAAAAAACACAATCCAATCAAAAATCAATATCCAATCCACTTCCAAAACGGAAACCAAATATGTACAATAAGGATTACATACCCGGATACCAGCAATCCAACCCCAATGGTGATCAATTGTTGAACAAAGCAATCTGAAGAGGAGAGATTCACCCAAAATCATCCTCAATAGCATTTAGGTTGAGAGGGGAGGATATTAAAAAGGTTAAAATAAAAATTCCTTCAAGAGACACCCTAAAAAATCTTCTTCTAACAATTACACGGTGTGTAATTTTTTTACACATCTTGTAATATCAAAAGTTCATATACACTGAAAAACCCATTATCTTTTTATTTGAAACCTAATTTTTACCATTACAAGGCATGAACCCATTAAATGGTGTATAAAACAATCACATTTTGTATACAGTTCATAGATTCTACCCAGTGTACATTACACGATCTGTAATCCTATTACACAATGTGTAATTTTCCAATGAACAAAAAAACTATTGGTTCAAGATAAAAATTAAAAAAAATCCTTGAATTCACCATTACCAGTATCATGTTAATTTATTCATGGAATTACTAAACCAATGAAAAAGGAAAACCCTAAAAAGGGTAAAAAAATTCTTTATATAAAGGTAATGAGGGAATTACATTATTAATAGTTTGTAAAAGGTTTTTTAAAAGTTTTCTTCACCTCTAATTGCTCTCACCAAGCATGTGGTAAAGTTATTTTTGGATTTGATGTGCCTGGAATCCTTTAGTGAAGTAATGTGGTGTTTGACCCTAGCCTTAGTTTAGATATTATCTGAGATCATAAAGGTCAATGTGGTTGGTTTTGATGATTTAGGGACTAGTTTAGGTTGCATCCTTGTCCAAGGAGGTAATGTGGTGGATTATGGTTAATGTTATCTTTGTCCTCTTGAGAGTAATTGTACCACCAATTAACTATGAATCAAAGCTATTGTATATTCCCTGAAAGCATGAAAACAATATCATTTTGGGGATATGTATATCATTTACTCTAATAAAAAGAGTTTAGGGTATATATTTTTTCTAAAAGATTTGAATCTCTAGTTAATATGATGGGTAAAATACATGATATCATTTAAATTTAAAATTACATTTACCTTAGAAAAGGTTTATGTAGATATTGATTCTATTAGCAAGAAGTTTTATACTCAGGATATGAAAGAAGAAAAGAATGAATGGATCATAATAAGACTCTTTACTCAGATACACACGAGGGTCAGGGAGGAGGAGTCTAGTAATATTTTGGCTAGTGATCTTTTGACATCCTCTATCAGGGATATGATTCTCCAGAAGTAGTAACAATATAATGTGTTCTAGAATATCAGATATTTTTTTATATGGTGGGGAGACCATCAGTGAGTGGTATCTCTTTATTGAAGGCACTTTTTTCTTTAGAAACAAATTTGTTGTTCCTTAGACTATGTGAAAGGCTATATTAAGGGATTTCAATAATTTTTTTTGGTTTTTTACGCAGGAACTATAATGATGTTATCTAATATAATGCTTAAATTATAGTGTCATAGTATAAAATAATAGATAACCAACATTGTGTCATGATAGTACACAATCCAACAAATTTTGATTGAGAACCAAAATCTTCCAAGCATGTTTCAGATTATTTCTATAGTAATATGGAAATGGAATGAGATATTAGTGGATTTCATTATTGGGTTGCCTCAAACTTCTTGTGGTAAGAGATCAATTTTGGTAGTGATTTATTGGCTGACCAAAGAGAATGTGGTTTCTATTCTGGAACATAATCAGAAGCCTTCTAAAATCCAGGAGTTTTGTCGCAAGATCAAGATGTGCGGTGCCATGAAATCAGATCCGGTTAACAAACACATTTGGATATTCTAGTCGAAGGAAGTCTCAGTTGATCTAATATGTTCAGGTGACCAGTTCATCACCAAAAAAATATCGAAGAACATGGAAAGTATGTTGATTTCATTTGTGTATAGAAACTGCAACGCCCAAGGACATGAACGATTGTGGAAAGATCTTAGTTCCATTGATCTGGGGGACTCTCCCTGGATAATGGGAGGTGACTTCAACGTCATCACCGATCCTATGTAGAATAAGGGAAGAGAGGATTTCCCCAGGAGGGCCAGCTTGGATTTCACTCGTTTCATGGGTGAGAACAGTTTAATGGACTTAGGCTTCTCCGGTGACCCCTTTAGATGGTGTAATAACTAGAGTAGTGGCAGAAGGTGCTGGAGCTGACTTGATCGTGGCCATGAAAATATTAATGCTATTTCCAAGTTCCCCAACTCCAGGGTCAAACACCTTTTCCATGGTATTTCAGTCCACTCACCACAATTGGTTTCCCTGTCCCCCAAGTCGGAGTATTCAGAGGGTTTCAGGTACTACCACTACTGGACCCGCATCACTAGTTACAAACAGATCATTAGCGAGCTGTGGGGGGAACCAAAGCAGGGGCATTTATGGGTTGCGGTCCACAACATGCTACGTCAGCTGAAATCGGGGTTGAAAGTGTGGGCCAAGGATCTCCCTCACCCTGACCAAAAAATGGAGGTAATGAAAATGAGCATCGATAATCTGGAATCTAGTTTGGAAGAGAGCTGGAGTGACGTGAAGTTCGAGGAGATCTCGGCCAGAAAAAACTTATGGGTGGAGATGATTCTTAAGCAAGAACATGTGACACATGAAAGATCCAGGATTAAATGGTTTCATGAGGGTGATCGAAATTTGGCCTTCTTCCATGCCTGTTTGAAGGAAAGAAGGAGACCCATGGAACCAAACATTCTGATCGAGGATGGGACTTACACAAATGAAAGAGACATGATGGGAACCATGGTGCACTCTTTCTTCATGGATCTCGTGGCTGGCCCCAACCCGAGGATGGACATGGGATATCCTAGTGGAAATGCGTGCATATGGGAGGAAGTTGTCAAATAAGTCTTTGACAAGGACAACGATTGTATTGAAAGGATCCCTGACGATGATTAAATCCACTTGGCCATGATCAACCTCAATTTGGAGAGCACCCCCGACCCTGATGGATTCCCTGGATATTTTACAGGGATGCATGGGAGGTGGTTAAGGATGATATCAATGTTGCGGTCCGAGATTTATTTCAGGGTGGTAGGCTCCCGAGGGTCGCTTGTGCCACAACCTTAGTGCTCATACCAAAGGTTAGAGACCCCTCCGCTCTCGCACACTACAGAATAGTGAGTATGTGTAATTTTTCCCAAAAGATCCTGAGCAGTATCATTAACTTGAGGCAGTCCAAAATCCTTCCTCAATGGAATTCTATTGAACAACACGAGTTTGTTAAAAGACAGTCAATACAAGGGGCCATTGGCATGGCCCAGGAACTTATGAGAGATATTAAAACAAATATTCATGGCTTGAACATGGCCATCAAACTGGATATGAATAAGTCCTATGACAGAATAGGGTGGGGATTCATTAATAGAGTTTTTTTCTACGATGAGACTCTCTCATAAGGCCTTGGATCTCATTTTCAGATGTTTAAGCCTATCCTGGATGGCTATTTCCTTCATGGAAAAAACTCATGGCTTCTTTAAGGCCACCCGAGGGCTTCATAAGGGAGACCCAATCTCACCCATCATCTTCATTCTTACTCAGGACATGCTTAGCCATCTTATTAACAAGGGCTTATCTAATGGGGACTTACTCCCTTATCACAGAAAGTTGAAACTCACTCCAATTTCCAATATGATGTTTTCAGATCACATTGTGATTTTCATCAATGGTGGAAGGAGGTTTGTTAATGGAATTAAGAAAATTACTGAGGAATACTATTACTGGAGTGGGCAGGTTGTCAATAATGCTAAAAGTATCCTTTAAATCTCCAATAAGTGTATACATAGCAGAGCTTCCTCTCTTTGCAGAAGGCTTGACATGCACCATGGGTCCTTTACCATGAAATACCTTGGAACCCAAATTTCTTCAAGGAGACTCAGGATCCGAGACTTTGACCATGTTGTGAGAAAGATCACAGGGAGGGTCCTCAGCTGGAAGAACTATTTCCATTCCTTCGGGGGGGGGGGGGATCACTCTGGTTAACAGTATTCTGGCGGCCATCCCCATTCATGCAATGGATTCAAATGTTGTTCCAAAAGGATTCATCAGGACTGTTGATAAGCTCTTGGCTCTCTTTGTGTGGGATTCTCTTTTTGAGGGGAAGCGCCACTGGGTTTCATGGGGAAGAAAGGGAAAGCCAATCCAGGAGGGGAGAGCTGAAGTGAGGAACCTTGATTACACACTGCACTGTATACATACCAAGATGGCATGGGAGGGGATTGAATGGAAAATACTATGGGGGAAGTCCATTTCCTACAGCTGGGTGGGGGAAGAGAAGTACACTGTCGGTAATGGCTACCCGTTCTGGTCCAGAATTTACCCTCTCATCAACACCCTCAAACCGCAATCCCGCTAGATTGTGGGGGAGGGAAAGATCATATTCTGGAGGCATAATTGGGTTGGCTCTGTTATGGGTTTCCCAAGCTGCCCATACCCTTAATAACCTTTAAGAAGCCAATATCCACCCCTCTTTTACCAGATCTATCCTCGACACAGAACAATAGGAAATCCTTGATTCAATTGTTATTAACATAGAACCAGACACATGCATTTTCACTAGTTCCCATCGGGGCGCTTCACTGCCAAGGAATATCAAAGGCTCTCAGCTTCATAGGGACCTTGCGACATCTGGAACACCACTGTCTAGTGCAGGAAGATTACTTCCAAATATAATTTCATGACATGGAGAATTTGAAGCAATGCGGTGTCTATGGACGAGTAGGTCAAGAAGGTAGGGAAAAGTATGGCCTCTAAATGCCATTATTGTCATAGCCAGCGTGAAGAGAACACGATCCACCTGTTCTTTGAGAGATAGTGGGAACACAATGTATGGTCCTTTTTTGGGGCCTCCACGATGTTCTCCTCTGGTTTGCAAGGCGATGTGTCCTTTTTGGATAGATGGTTCCATGGGCTGGATGGTTTGGATATGGAAAGGATGGCATGATCTCTAATTTTCAGTTTAGGGTGCTGGAGCATGTGGCATGCTAGGAACCAAGACCACTTCTAAGGCACCAATCATTATGCAAGGTCCATAATAGAGAGCATTTGGAGCCTACTGCTGGAACTGGTCATGCTCATACACAACTGGAGGGAGTCTCCCTAGCTGAAGCTGCTGCAGGTAAGTGCTCCTCCGGTTAATCCTCCCTGCAACATGCCACCAGGGCAGTGGATATGTTGGTGGCCTTCAGCATTGGGATAGAAGCTCAATTCGGATGGTTCCTGCCTGCTAGGCGATATGTGATGAGGGGGTGTGGTTTGAGATCGGGGTGGTAGTGTTTGTGCTGGATTTCACTACTTTTTATGGGGAAGGAACCCCGCTTCAGGCAGAGGCCAAAGCCCTCCTCACTGAACTATCCCTTTCCGAACAGAGGGAAATTGTGATCACTCAAGTGGAGAATAACTCTCTAATTCATTATAAGTATCTGAATGGAAAAGGTCACACACCTTGGTCAATATCCTACTTAGTTGGGAAATGCCACACTCTCCTCCACAATGTCAGAGTGGCCCACACATGGTGGGAGTGGAACAGAGTTGCAGATCACCTTGCGTCATTAGCGAGCTCGGGATCCAACATCACTTTCCTTCCTTCGACCAATTAATTGAAACATGAGGGGGTTAATTTGATAAGAGGAGATGCTCTTGGTTTACATTACTTTAGACCCCATAGCTCTCAGGTTCCTTTTTCTTTGTTTATTGTTTTGCTTAATTGTCTTCTTTGTTTGTTCCCCTTGTCTTCCTAAATAAAAATTTGATGAAGATGATAATGATGAATGACACAAACAAGTGAAATAATATGGAAAATTTTACATGCAAGATATTTTAAGGTTTCACAGGATTACTTTTTCTATTATATTAAAAAGTCATTAAATTTACTTCATGGTTTTTGAAATGCCTCCAATAAGAAGTGAGAACTAAGGTCATGTTGAGAATGAAATATAATATCCTAATGGATGGGTGATAGAAAAGGATAATTAAAAATCTTGAAGATATTATTTGTTCCTACATATTTGACTTTAATGGTACTTGGGATATCCACTTGTGGATGTTTGAGTTTTCTTTTAACAATAGTTACCAATAATTCATCAAAATGGAACCTCTTAATGATTTATATAGATGACACTGCAACTCACTCATCTATTGGTTTATAATTTGTGAAGCCTTCTTAATAGGACCAATCATATTTTAGGAAATAATAAATAATATTCAGTTTATTCTATATCATTTAGTGATTTCTCAATAGTGGTAAAAATATTATACAGATCATCATAATAAAACATTAGAGTTTTTGGATGGTGACCAAGTTTTTCTAAATTTCCCACCTCAGTTGGATCACTGACAGATTAAAAAACAAGGGATGATGACTACTAGACATTTTAGGTCATTTGATATCATTTTAAAACTTGTAAAGGTGTTGTGTCACTTGGATTTACCATCTCATTTTCATTAAATACATGAATTCTTCTATGTGTCCCAACCCAAGAGGTATTATTCTAACACATCAAATGTTTTTAATCGGGAAGACATTGACCTGGAACTTTGTATGTATGTTAGTGAGTAACCACTTAGAGTTATTGAATCTCAATTAATGGTAATAATAGGAATGTATACACCATTGGTTCAATTTATATCAGATCATGTGTTAGACTCACATAAGATGTGTGAGTGGGAGTCTATGATGTGGGAACTATGGACTCACCCTTTTGTGAACCAACCTTATTCAAATTAGTTTTCTAGAGGTAGAAAATGATCTGGTGATGAGAAATGTGACATCCCAATGTTTCTTTCATGTAGAAAATTTTAATTATTTTGTTTTCTTATTTTTTTTTTCATTTATTATTTTTTCATATGGTTCTAGTTTGTAATAAAGGTCGAGGGGTGTGTCTTGAGGAGTTAGTAGAGTGTAGACTAGAACCTATAGATTTATTATCTATAGGTGGTCCATAGGATAGTCAGTGAGGGAAATCAGCCAACTGGTAGATTTTTAAGTGGCTATAACATTATGATGTAGCCAGTAAATAGTATATGGGACCCACTATACAACCTTTAGGATAGAAAATAGCTAATTCATTTCTATAATATCCACTGAAAAACTGGTGGGACTCCTACGACCCTCTCTTACAATGTCAAAATATATTTTGATCTTGAATTCCCTTCTTCTTCATATTTCTCTTACCCAAATTCCATGAAATCCAAGGTAATATTTTGGATTTAGGTTCTTAATTGTGGTCCTTTTAGATACATCAAAAAAATTTACGGTTCTTGTTTGGATCCCTCATCCTCTTGGTGCATTATTTGAGAATTGTGGTGGTATCTGATCCTAATTTATTTCCCTCATTTTATAACGAGGTAATTTGGATATTCTTGATTGGGAATTAATGATTTTTGTTCATTTATTGATACATAGTATCCTTGATTCATATTGTATTATGGTTCCCACATTAGTGTTGATATTATAAGTATTTCATGGTGTGTGGCTTCATAAATTGTATTTTTCTACAAAACATATTTTCTTGATCTTTGAATTTAGTTTCTCAAATTGTTGGAAAATATTATTTATAAATTTATCATAATAATGTGTTTTGAGTATTTTTTTCAATGAATTATTACTAAATATGGTGGTTTTGGTAATGTCTATGAAAGTGGATTTGTCACTTGGTTTTGTTAATAGAAATTGTTTGAAAGCATGTTTTGTTTGGTTTTAAAGATGAAATTTTCTTTGAATGATTATACAATTGTAAGAAATATTTTTATTGATGATTTGGTTGGGATACATCCTCAAGGATAAAATTTTAAGCCTATGTCCATTCTATGAAGATAATGTGTGCAACAAGTAGCCTAATTTGGGGCAAGGATCCACTTTGGGGAGTGAACTATCACCCTTAGGTCTATTATACTAGTGTAATTTGAACACTAGGTAGTTTATTGATGAAGATAATGGTATAAGGATCCTAAATATCCTAGAACTAATGTACTCCAAATGATAGTTTTCATTAATTATTATCTTTTATATGTATGATTGTAATGTTTATAGAAATTCTTTGAAAACAAGGTTCATTGGTATGCTTTATAAACTATAGAAGTGGGTGATTTTCAATGTTTCATATAAAGATATATAAATTTTATCTCATGAAATGTATTTATATATTTAAGAATTATTAGTTTATATTATAAATAAATCTTATGAAATACTTAGTGGGATCTAAATGGGCCTATTTTTCTGAAACCTTGTATACACATTTGGGAGTTTTTAGATCTTATTTTGGTATGATATTGGTAAAGCAAAGGTGTATTATGGTGGTTAAAAGTTTGTTCTTTAATAGGGTGTGGGAGTCTTATGAAGACTACACATCACATGGACATGAGTTTCTACTATAATTGTACTTTATTTTGGCTTTGTGGTATTTAGACACTTGTTTGTACTACTTTTGACTATGTCTAATTATGTTCTTATATTACCTGACCAACATTATCTTTATTCATGTTATCTATTTTAATATATTTCATGTCAAAATAAATCCCTAAGGTAGTTGAGTAATACAAGTTGGTTCATGATATATATTGAGTTGATATTCACATATGGGTTCTTTTAGATTAAAATTATTTAAGTGGTGTTAAGTGTTGTAAAAAGGATTATTTAAGTATATTCTATCATATATATTCTAAATATTAAAGGATATATTTTCATTTTTGATTTTATTACTTCATGAGTATTATTTAGGGTTTTTAATATTCATGGATGATTTTTTTTCCAAATTCATTAATGATTTTCCATCATGATATGTGATAATTTTACTATTTATAATGAATTAATACTTATATCCTTAAAATATTATTAGAAATTTATATTTTTTGTGACTATTGAAAATAGTTACTAATGTTAGTGTAGGAACAATAAAAAATAAATTACTCCAAATTGAATGAAAAGACATTAAGGAAACAATAAGAATAATACATTTAAATGGGTATTGATGAGTTGAGTGTGCAGAATCAAGAAACATTTAATGGTCCATGAAAATAATAATTAAACATATATAAGAGTTGTATAGTAAGTGGTGTTAACCAACACATATTTTTGAAAGAATTTTTGATTCATAAAAAATTTATCTTTGTAATATGTATTGATTATTTTCTAAGAAATGATTGAATCTCAAGATGTAAGGGTGACTATTTTTTTTTTAAATTATGTGATTTATTTTTAAAAACTTTATAAAAAAATTTAAAATTTTATCCTATAAAGTAAAAATAAAGGACCATAAAAAATACGGATAAGGTGTCTTGAGAAAAGGCTCCCAAAACAAAAAGAGAAATTAAAAAAACAAATAGAACATCCAATAAAAAAATAATAATGAAACTTCTAAAATACTAAATTCAAACCAACAAAGCATGGAACTTCATAAACTTCACCCAATAAACATGCCGACACTAATGTAACACCCGAGATTTTTATGAGAAATATTTTGTTTTTATGTTATATACATCATCAAAGGAATATTTCACTACACACAACACTATCTTGGATTGCTTTATACGCAACTGCGGCCTTCCTCGATAGCTTGCGTTTTACACAATACTGAGTTTCACTAAACAATGATATGCTATTAAAATATTATTAAAACTAGCCGTTATGAATAGTAATATCCACCTTTTGAATTTTTTTTAAATTTTATCTTTCAAAATGGACTTAATTTTTGGATTTGGAATATCGAAATTAGCCTAGCATGAAATTTTTCTATTTGTCTGAAAACATTCATTTTTTGATGAATAGTGAAAACACTGGGATACTATTTAAAAACCGACTTTTTATTTAATTAATTATTTATTTTATTTAAATTTATTTTAGGTAAAAATTGATACATAAAACCTATATAAGTTCAATTTAATTCATTGGAGTAATTTTATAATAATTTTAGATATATAAAAATTTTATTGAACATTTCACCGTCTTTTACCCACCTCCTAAGAGAATTTAAAAATTTACATAAAACTTAATTTTACCGCTTCTGTGAGTGGAATTTGAAAATCCAAGAGACACAGTTAATATCAAGTACTAAAATGTGGTTCAATGAGATGAAAATAATTTTTGGTGAATAGTAACTTTTTACTTTTTTTTACGATGGTTAAAAGTAAATAGAGTAATTAAGGGTAAAAATGATATTATTATTACCCTAAAACATGTACTAATTATATTGGATAAGTTTAATTCGACCAAAAACAACCTTAGGAATAAAATATGACCATTTAGGCCCACTTGGATTAGATTTGGACATTTAATATTATTTTATTTAATGAATAGTTAAAATTGTTAAAATCAAAGTTTAATAAATAAAACATTTCTGATATAGAGTTATACATAAGATAAATTTGACTATAAATATTCATTAGAAATATAAAAATATTTACTACATAATGGTAGTTTATTTATAATTTTTAGACATTAAATAATTTAATTTATTTATGACACAATGATGATGTAGTAATTATCTTATTAATGAAATATTGACATAATTGATGTTATAAATACCCAAATAAATGTAATTTGAGACTTTTGATGAATTAAACTAATTTTCTAAGTTAATATTACATGTTAGTATTTATTTAATCAACTTTTTTCGAACTAATCATTCTGTTATGATTTTCACAAAAATCAATTACCAAATATTGTCAAAATTGACATAAAATAGTTTTTAAAAAATATATTATATTATTAATTTTTATTTTATTCCTAAAAATCTACGGTTCGGCCAAATGACTTAGATAAGGTTATATATATTAAATATAAACAACTTGGAGTTATTTTGGCTTGTTATAGTAATTTTATTAACCTTATAGTGTAAGAAAACAAGAAGACACGGTAAAAGTAAAATTATTTAACTTAAAGTTAAATCTAAATGATAAGGTTAAAATAGAAACCTAAACTTATCTAAATTATATTGGATGAGAGGATTTCAACCCAACCCCACCTTATCTTCGAAATAAATCAATTTTGAGCTATTAAAAACTGAATATGACTTTATAATAAATAATATTTTTAGTTTTTCCTAAGGTGCCCCTCTCCTCCCTTATAAAAGGGCACCTCCTCCCTCTCTTCCGGACACCACTTTGAGCCATCATGCTCGGAAAACCCTGCTAATTTATCTTCTCCACATCGCTAGAAACATCCTAGAGGTCCTGGTATTTTTCAAAGACCATTTTTTGTGCCCTAAGAGGATGTTAAGAAGAGGCAATTCAAAGAAGAGGTAATGTCCGTTACCGATTCTTTCAACTTTATTTCTTCTTCTAATAATTCTTCCTTAGTTGTTTCATTATGAATTAATAACATCAGTATCAATCATATACTTATATGTTATTATAATTATGAAACAACCCTATTTCACCATCTATCCATCCTATGGAAAATGAAATCATCGCGCGTGCATATGTATAGAATACCATCTCCACGCCGTGGTGTAATCTATTTTCCACCACCGCCTTACTTGGATGGGTATAATAGTGTAAATAATAACTATATATGATTATTTTAAAGTGGTATTGATTCTGAAATAGTATACATACACTCCAATACAATTCCACGATCATGGGAACGATATCATCGCTCGTGAGTACGTACGGAATACCGTCTCCATGATGTGATGCGACTCATTCTACATGATAATCATTGCATAATGATTATATAAATGAATTGAATGAATCAATAAGATATATATTACACTAATACAATTCTTGAAATGAGGTATCTATAACCTAAAAATAAGAATAAGAATTTATTCAACAAAACACGCATAAGAACAAAAAGTAATAAACACACGAATAACAACTAACAACGAAATATTACTAATAATAAGCTAAGAATATGACCATATATGATATCAAAAAATGGGTATGATTCTATAATAATTCAATAACATTATTTAAATCATTATATAGGAGGTTCAGATACATACAAAGCAAATCGGACCTAAGGTAAGGGAAAATCTCACAATCTCAATTTTTATCCGAGATTGTTTTTACTTCAGAATTTATTGGGGAATATTTATCATCCACATCCTTGTTTCCAAAATATGTAATATTATTTCTATCCTCTTAAAATTGTTTAAATCCAATTTTATCCATTTGTGAGTTTTTAGTAAAAGATATTAAAGGAATCTTTTGTCATTTTTAGTACGAGGTACTTTTTGACTTTTCCGGCCAAAATATGAGAAGAATGTTTTCTTTTAACTTATACGGCCTGAATGGACTTTTAGAACATTATTTCCATGAATATTACTTTACATGTTTTCAAGTTTATTTTTAATCAACTTCTTTTAGTTTAAAATTATATGACATTTTAAGAAAGGAAAATGTTTTTGAAGTATAAAGGATATTTTCCTCAATAATGTAGTTAAAGTGTTTTATCAAAATTATTTTCCATCTAAGATAATATAGGGTTCTGTTTCTATCCCTATTTTTACATTTTTTTGATTATGTTATGATGTAATTATTTTTATGATGTCCTTTTATCTTATATGTATTGTGTTATAATGGCATGATGATTAAGAATCCCATTTTTATTACATGGGTTATGATATGATGTATGATTTATGATGTTGTGGCACACATATGAATGGTTTCATTACGAGATGGGTGGGACCTATATCTCCCTCAAATGCATTGGGTAAATATTTATATCTCATGAGATAGACATGGCTGGAATGACTGGTTAATCCAGTGCTGTGAAATAGGACTGAAACGAGGAGTGAACTCTGTTCAGAAATGGACTTTTTCTGCTAAGATAGTCTTGGAAATGAGTCTTGACTAATAAGAAAGGATTCTCTATGATTATGTGCGTATTACACAAAGTTTCAAGTTTTAAGTTATGATTATTGGGATTACATTTCACTACTATGATTTATCCCATGTTATGAAATTATGATTTCTTTTGAAGGTTAAGATTTCCAAAATGTAATGTTCTTATGAATATGATGTGATTGATATTTCTTTTGTTTACCCTTACTGAGAATTTGAGATCACCCTTTTGTATGTTTTCTTTCCCCAGGTCATGAATAAGGTTATTAAGTAGGATATGCCAAAAGGGACTCTAGATATGATGAAATAAATGGGAGATAATGTAGATGCTTTATGAACCAGTTGTTTATGTTTCCCAGTTTCTAAAGACACTATACCTATACAGTCCTTTCACGGTTTTGTTATATGTTGTAATAAGTGTGCTTCAATTTTAAATAAATAACAATGTATGTAAAGTAAGGGTCATTATAGTTGGTATCATAGGAAAGGTATAGTCATCCTTTGGAAACTAGGAAGTGAATGCCTTAAAAAGAACCCTAAGGATATGTCTAAGAATAGAACACAATATTAGTGTTTTAGAAATGGCCATGAACAACCTATGATAATACCTTAAGTGTAAAATTTTATTCTTGATTATGTGGTTTTCCTATTATAATTAGTGTTGCTCACACTATTCTTCTTGGTTTTGGTCAATGGCAGGAACCCGAAGGAACCGTGTTAACGCGGAATGCAACGGGAAATGCAATGATTGTCCCCCCTGAGCAACCAAACGTTATGGGAGCTGGAATACAAAATCTTGTAGCCATGCTCACACAACCTTCTCAAGATATGAATCATGAAGGACTTCCAAACGAGCAAAGGAAGGAGCAAAATTCTGTTGAATCCTTCATGAGGCAACATCCACCCTCATTCAGCGAGTCTACTGATCCATTAGTGGCTGAACAATGGATCAGTACCACTGAAAAGATATTGTTGGTTCTTCAATGTTCTGAACATGATAAATTCATATTAGTAGAATATCATTTGGAAGGTGAAGCTGATCAATGGTGGAATATTATCAAGAATATGAGGCCAAGAGATGAAATTGAGTCCATGGAATCGGACGAGTTCAAGAACTTATTTTTCAATAAGTACTTCCCTCGTATTCTTCAAACAAAGATGGAGAAGGAGTTTCTCGAACTAAAGCAAAAGGATGATGAATCTGTTGGTGCCTATGAATAAAATTTTACAAGACTTGCAAGGTACGTTTCTGGGATTATTATCCGACCTGAGAGTAAGATCGATCGATTCTTTAGTGGCTTAAAACCAAGTCTTCGAAGGGCGTTAGCCATAAGGGACTTCAATATCCACGAGGAAATCGTTCTACGTGCTCTCAAAGTTAAGATGGATATTGGAGTAACCCATAAGTCATATGGGTTTGATAAAAAGAGGAAAATGGAGTTCAAAGGAAAATCTAAAGAGCACACTGAAAAGAAGATGAGTTTTCCCTTATGCTCAAAGTGTGAAAAAAAACATGTAGGTATTTGTCTTAAATGGACAAGTAAATGTTTCGAATGTGGAAAGGAAAGTCATTAGGCATTTGAATTCCGCAATGATGGGATGAAAATGTCTAGTGATTTAATCAAAGAAAAGGCTACATAGGGTTCACCTCTGATACTTTAATGTTACAAGTGCAAGGAAATGGGGAATTATTCTAATCAATGCCCTAATCCAAGGGTTGTTGATGATGATCGACGTCAAAAAACTCTTAAGGCTAAAGACAAATGAAAGTCACATGCAATTTCTATCAGCGATGTGGAGTATGAGAATGAAGTGGTGAAAGGTATACTTACCATCCACTCTAAAGTAGAAAATGTTTTATTTGATTCTGGATCCACCCAATCTTTTATTTCTGAAGAATTTTCTAAGGGTATCTCCATATTACCTCAACAACTAGATGTTGAGTTAGCTGTGATAACCCCTAATGGCACAACAGTCACATAAAAAGTTTATAATTATTCTCCGATTGATGTTTATGGGAAAGTGCTTCCTGAAAATCTTGTGATCCTTCCTATAGTGGGATTAGATGTGATTCTTGGCATGGATTGGCCTTCTTTATATGGAGCTCATATCAATTACCAAAGAAGGGAAGTCAAATTTCATATTCCAGATCAATCTATAATCATCTATCGATGCAAGGATGAACATAAACTTCCAGTGGAAATTTCTTCTATCTTATGGGTCTTGATTCCACTAAATGAAGGTTATTTATCTCAAATGGTTGGAGATAAAATCACGATTAAGAATATTCCCATTGTACGGGAGTTTGATGATGTCTTTCCAGAGGAATTCCTGGGTCTTCCACCAAATCTTGAAGTTGAGTTTTCAATAGAACTTATACCGGGTTCTTTACCTATTTCAAAGACACCATATAGAATGGCCCAATTGAGTTGCAATAATTGAAGAAGAAACTCCAAGATAATCTTGATAAGGGATTCATATGCCCTAGTGCGTCACCTTGGGGAGCACCTTTTCTGTTTGTTAAGAGGAAAGATGGATAACTGGGACTCTGCATTGATTATCGAGAACTTAACAAGATCACTATCAAGAACAAATATCCTCTCCCACACATTGATGACTTATTTGACCAAATACCCAGATCTCAATACTTTTCCAAGATTGATCTTTGTTCAGGGTATCATCAATTAAGGGTCAAAAGGGTGGATATACCAAATATGGCTTTCTGTACAAGGTATGGACACTATGAATTTATAGTGATGACATTTGGTCTTACTAATTCCCCTGCTATCTTCATGGATCTGATGAATAGAGTCTTTAAAAACTATCTTGATCAGTTTGTGGTAGTATTTATAGACGATATTCTTTTCTATTCAAAGAGCAAGGAAGAAAATGAAGATCACTTGAGAATTGTATTGAAGACCTTGAGAAAGGAGAAGCTTTATGCCAAATTTACCAAGTGTGAATTTTGGAATAAAAAATTTGCATTTTTGTGTCACATAATCTCAAAAGAGGGGATATCTTTGGATCCAGCAAAATCAGAGGTTATCGAAAGATGGACGAGACCAACAATAGTAACTAAGATCCGAAGTTTTCTTGGTTTGGATTGATATTATCAACATTTTGTGAAAGATTTTTCACGATTATCTAATCCACTCACTAGGTTGGCTCGAAAAGGAGTTAAGTTCATGTGGATGGAGGAATGTGAAGAGAATTTCAAGGAGTTGAAAAGAAGGTTATCCAGTGCACCTGTACTCACACTTCCTTGTAGTGGAGAAAGGTTTGTGATCTATAGTGATGAATCCAAGAGAGGGCTAGGGTGTGTTCTTATGAAAAATGATATGGTGATAGCTTATGCCTCATGATAGTTGAAAATCCATGAGGAAAATTACCCAACTCATGATTTAGAGTTAGCTGTGATAAACATTGCATTAAAGATTTGGAGGCATCATCTTTATGGTGAAAGGTGTGATATTTATACTGATCATACAAGTTTAAAGTATATTTTCACACAAAAGGATCTGAATATGTGCCAAAGAAGATGGTTGGAGTTGATTAAGGATTACGACTGCTCAATTCATTACCACCCAGGGAAAGAAAACAAGGTGACAGATGCATTAAGTCGACAAGACCATGCTCGCTTATCCATGATGTGGATCACAAAAGATCCAATATTTATGGATTTTCAAAGGATTGATCATGGAATTATAATGGAAGGGGAGAAATATTATCTTTCTCAAATGAATGTTCAACCATCTATATATGTGAAGATTAAAGAGGCACCGAAAGAAGATGTAGAGTTATAAAAGAAGGTGAGAAATGTTCCTGAATTCAACCTTGATTGTGATGGGATAATAAGGTTTAGGAATCAGGTTTGTGTTCCTCCCATCCTAGAATTAAAGAAGGAGATTTTGGATGAGGCTCATAGTTATTCATTCTCTATTAATCCTATAAGCACGAAGATGTAGAGGGACCTAAAAGAGTACTTCTGGTGGGATGGCCTGAAAAGAGATGTTGCTGAATATGTCTCTCAATGCTTGGTTTGTCAGCAAGTTAAAGCTGAGAGACATAAGTCTAAGGGGATGTTACAACCATTACCCATACTCGAATGGAAATGGGAAAATATCACTATAGACTTTGTCACTGGACTTCCTAAAACATCCAAAGCCAATAATTCTATCTGGGTCATAGTTGATCATCTTACAAAGTCAGCACACTTCATTGCTATTAGAGAAGATTTCTCTCTGGATCAGCTTGCCAGGATATATGTAAAGGAAGTGGTAAGATTTCCTGGAGTACCACTTTCCATTATATCTGATCGGGATCTAAGTACTACCTCAAAGTTATGGCAAAGTCTTCAGCATACTCTGGATACAGAGTTGAGTTTTAGCACTGCTTATCATCCTCAGACAGACGGTCAGTCTGAGAGAAAAATTCAAACTCTAGAAGATATGTTAAGAGCTTTATCTATGGATTTAAAAGGTGGTTGGGATCAACATCTACATTTGGTGGAATTTTCTTATAATAATAGCTTTCACTCCAGTATTTAGATGGCTCCATATGAAGCTCTCTATGGAAGGAAATGCCGAACTCCAACTTGCTGGGATGAAGTTGGGGAAAAAAAGCTATTAGGAACTGATCTTGTTGATGAGATGGCAGAAAAGGTCAAATCTATTCAACAACACATTAGACCATCTTAGAGTCGACAAAAAAGTTATGCCGATAATCGAAGAAAAGACCTAGAGTTTGAAGTGGGTGATAAAGTATTCATACGAATATCTCCTTGGAAGAGAGTAATGAGATTTGGAAAGAAGGGAAAGCTAAGCCCTAGGTATATCGGTCCTTTCGAAATACTGGATCGTGTTGGGAAGGTAGTTTACCAATTGGAACTTCCACAAAATCTCTCTCAAGTTCATGATGTGTTCCATGTATCTCTCCGGAGAAAGTACATACCCGATCCTTCACATGTACTCAGCTCAGAAGTTGTACCGCTGGAGCAAGATCTTTCTTATGAAGAATAGTCGATAGAGATTCTAGATCGTAACGAAAAAGTCCTATGGAACAAGACCACTCGCTTGGTGAAAGTTTCATGGAGGAACCACCAATTAGAAGAAGCTACATTGGAGCTTGAAGATATGATGAGGGAGAGGTATCCTCATCTGTTTGTTACCAAGTGACGAATTTCGAGGGTGAAATTCATTTTAAGGGGGGTAGAATGTAACACCCGAGATTTTTATGAGAAATATTTTGTTTTTATGTTATATACATCATAAAAGTAATCTTTTAATACACACAACACTAGATTGAATTTCTTTATACGCAACTTCGACCTTCCTCGATAGCTTGCATTGTACGCAATACCGAGTTTCACTAAACAACAATATGTTATTAAAATATTATTAAAACTAGCCGTTATAAATAGTAATACCCACTTTTTGAAATTTTTTAAATTTTATCTTTAAAAATGGACTTCATTTTTGGATTCAAAATATTGAAATTAGCCTAGGGTGAAATTTTGGTATTTTTCTAAAAACTTTCCATTTTTGATGAATAGTGAAAACACTAGGTTACTATTTAAAAACAAACTTTTTATTTAATTAATTAATTATTTTATTTAAATTTATTTTAGGTCAAAATTTATACATAAAACCTATATAAGTTCAATGTAATTAATTGGAGTCATTTTATAATAATTTTAGATATATAAAAATTGTATTGAAATTTTCACTGTCTTTTACCCACCTCCTAGGAGAATTTGAAAATTTACCTAAAAGATAATCTTACCGCTTCTGTGAGTGGAATTTCGAAAATCAGAGAAACACGGTTAATATCAAGGACTGAAATGTGGTTCAATGAGATGAAAATATTTTTTGGTGAATAGTAACGTTTTACTTTTTTTTACCACGGTTAAATGTAAATAGGGTAATTAAGGGTAAAAATGATATTATTATTACCCTAACACATGTCCTAATTCTATTGGATAAGTTTAATTCGACCAAAAACAACCTTAGGAATAAAATATGACCATTTAGTCCCACATGGATTAGATTAGGACATTTAATATTATTTTATTTAAAGAATAGTTAAAATAGTTAAAATCAATGTTTAATAAATAAAACATTTTTAATATAGGGTTATACATAAGATAAATTCGAATATAAATATTAATTAGAAATATAAAAAGATTTCCTACAGAATGGTATTTTATTTATAATTTTTAGACATTAAATAGTTTAATTTATTTATGACACAATGATGATGCAGTAATTATTTTATTAATGAAATATTGACATAATTGATATTATAAATACCCAAATAAATGTAATTTGAGACTTTTTATGAATTTAAATAATTTTATAAGTTAATATGACATGTTAGTATTAATTTAATTAACTTTTTTCGAACTAATCATTCTGTTATTATTTTCACAAAAATCAATTACCAAATAGTGTCAAAATTGACATAATTTTTTTTAAAACAAATATTATATTATTAATTGTTATTTTATTTCTAAAAATATAAGGTTCGGCCAAATGACTTATATAAGGTTATATATAGCAATAATAGACAACTTGGGGTTCGTTTTTCTTGTTATAGTAAATTTATTAACCTAATAGTGTAAGAAAACAAGAAGACACGGTAAAAGTAAAATTATTTAACTTAAAGTTAAATCTAAATGATAAGGTTAAAATAGAAACCTAAACTTGCCTAAATATTATTGGATGAGAGTATTTGGACCCATCCCCACATTACCTTCGAAATAAATCAATTTTGAGCGATTAAAAACCGAATATGACTTTATAATAAAATAATATTTTTAGTTTTTCCTAAGGTGCCCCTCTCCTCCCTTATAAAAGGGAACATCCTCCCTCTCTTCCTCACACCACATTAAGCCTTCAAGATCGGCCAACACCTGAAAATATCTCTTCTCCACTTCCCTAGAAACATCCTAGAGGTCCTGGTATTCCTCAACGACCATTTTTAGTGCCCTAATAGGAGGTTAAGAAGAGGAGCTTCAAAGAAGAGGTAATGTCCGTTACCGATTCTTTCAACTTTATTTATTCTTATACTTATTCTTAATTAGTTGTTTCATTATGAAGTAATAACATTAGTGTCAATAATATACTGATATGTTATTATAATTATGAAACAACCTTATTTCACCATCTATCCATCCTACGAAAAAAAATCACCGTGTGTGCGTACATACGAAATACTGTCTCCACGCCGTGGTGTAATCTGTTTTCCACCACCACCTTACTTGGATGGGTATAATAGTGTAAATAATAACTATACATGATTATTTTAAAGTGATATTTATTCTGAAATAGTATACATACACTCTAATACAATTCCATGATCATGGGAATGATATCATCGCTCGTGCGTACGTACGGAATACCGTCTCCACGATGTGATGCGACTTGTTCTACATGATCTTCATTGCATAATGATTATATAAATGAATTTAATGAATAAATATGATATATATTACAGTTATACCATTATTTAAATTATTTATATATAACCTAAAAATAATAATAAGAATTTATTTGACAAAACACGCATAAGAACAAAAAGTAATAAACACCCGAATAACAAGTAGCAATGAAATATTACTAATAAGAAGCTAAGAATATGACCATATATGATATAATAAGAATGGGTATGATAATGGAATAAGTCAATAACATTATTTAAATCATTATACATGAGGTTCAGAGACATACAAAGCAAATCGGACCTAAGGTAAGGGAAAATCTCGCAATCTCAATTTTTATCCGAGATTGTTTTTACTTCAGAATTTATTGGGGCATATTTATCATCCAAATCCATGTTTCCACAATATGTAATATTATTTCTATCCTCCTATGATTTTTTAAATCCAATTTTACTGATTGGTGAGTTTTTATTAAAAGATATGAAAGGAATCTTTTGATGTTTTTAGTACGAGGTACTTTTCGACTTTTCCGGCCAATGTACGAGAAGAATGTTTTCTTTTAACTTATACGGCCTGAATGGAATTTTAGAACATTATTTCCATGAATCTTCCTTTAAAAGTTTTCAAGTTTATTTTTAATCAACTTCTTTTAGTTTAAAATTATATGACATTTTAAGAAAGGAAAATGTTTTTGAAGTAGAAAAGATATTTTACTCAAGAATGGAGTTCAAGTGTTTTATCAAAATTATTTTCCATATAAGATAATATAGGGTTCTGTTTCTATCCCTATTTTTACATTGTTTTTATTATGTTATGATGGAATTATTTTTATTATTTCCTTTTATCTTATATGGATTGTGTTATGATGTCATGATGATTAAGAATCCCATTTTTATTACATGGGTTATGCTATGATGTATGATTTATGATTTTGTGGAACACATAAGAATAATTTCATTATGAGATGGGTGGGACCTATATCTCCCTCCAATGCATTAGGTAAAGATTTATATCTCATGAGATAGACATGGCTGGAATGACAGGTTAATCCGGTTCAGTGAAATAGGACTGAAACGAGGAGTGAACTCAGTTCAAAAATGGACTTTGTCTGCTAAGATAGTCTTGGAAATGAGTCTTGACTAATAAGAACTAATTCTCTATGATTATGTGTGTATGCCACAAAGTTTCATGTTTTAAGTTATGATTATTGGGATTGCATTTCACTAATATGATTTATCCCATGTTATGAAATTATGATTTCTTTTATAGGTTATGATTTCCAAAATGTTATGTTCTCATGAATATGATGTGATTGATATTTCTTTTGTGTACCCTTACTGGGCATTTGAGCTCACCCTTTTGTATGTTTTATTTCCCCAGGTCAGGAAGAACGTTATTAAGTAGAATATTCCAAAAGGGACTCTAGATATGATGAAATAAATGGGAGACAATGTAGATGCTTTATGAACCAGTTGTTTATGTTTCCCAGTTTCTAAAGACACTATACCTATACGGTCCTTTCATGGTTTTGTTATATGTTGTAATAAGTGTGCTTCAATTTTGAAGCAATAACAATGTATGTAATGTATGGGTCTTTATAACTAATATATAATAAAATCATATCAATAATGAGGAAAGGATAAAAAATAAGTATCAGAGAAATGAGGAATATAAAAAATAGAGTATCACCACCATAAATCATGGAAGAAAACTCCATTTATGAAACAAGTGAAAAACCTATTCAAAAACAAAGGAATCCATAAAAACTCACCCACTACACCTAAAATATTAAACAACGTGCCTCGATCAAAGGAATAATGATTAACTATCCAAGAAGAAACTTGATATCAAATGAAATTGTCCATACATTCCTAGTACAGATAAACAAATATGAACATCGATGACTATAGAATACAAGGAAATCCCACTCACCTCTAAAAATTAATCTATCATCATTTTACTTGAAACGCTTCTATCAAAATTGAACCCTTACCTATACTACTAAAATGAAAAATAAATAAATTCATGGATAGGTTGAAGAAAAGCCCAGATATGAACTATAACTAACCCCAATAGATCTTTCTAGAAAATATTCACCCATGATAATTCAACATAATGAAAAGCACCAATGATAATTGACTAATCCAATATCAAACATCCATAGACACCACTGCTGTGAACCTTGGAATATCAAATCATGAATAAAAACCACATTGGCTTATATGTTAGTCATACCCATCCCTAGGAGGCTATCCTAGATAATAATCCCCCATGTTCAGTAACATGATTACCAATGCTAGAGACACACTACAATCTCACAATTCAAAACACTAATAGTTGTCATGCCAATGCCAATGAATCCATATTCATCCTCAGTAGTGAAGTTCCCAAAAAAATATCAGAACGACCTAAAATATCACAACACCATGGATTTAAATATTGAAACTGAGAAATTTTAATAATTTATCCTAATTAAAAACACTCAATTCATTAATACAAATTTTATGAAGAGGGGATAAGGGTAAATTACGATTTTAAGGTGAAGAGTATACAATTTTTAAATAAAATAGTCGTACTAAAATTGAAATTATATTATTATATGAATAATTAAATGTTTCTATTTGGAATGAATATCTCAATTGATACTGAAGATTACTTGGTTATTTTTAGTATTTGATAAGTGTTAGAGTATATATAAGATCTTTATCAAATAAACTAATAAAGTAGAGTTGTGATTCAATCTTAATTATGGCATAATTAAACTGTAATTGATCTTACACTAATATTTTATATACTCTCACAAGAACCATTTCATCCTATTTCATGGTGTGTTTATAATATTCACATTAGAGGCATTCTATAGCTATTCTTATGAGGTAATTCGTTCATATGTTTTAGGATGGGGTTTTATGATAATTTCTTTTAAAAAAATTCTCATGGATGAGTTGTATAAATCTTTAATTTAAATGAATATTCAAAGGAATAAATATATATTCAGTTTAATCATATAAAAACATGAAGGGTACCATTACACTATAATGGGTGAGTTATAGATAAAGAGTTGTATTCTGATCCAGATGCCCTATACCACTATGGTAATATCCGCCCTTTGATATGGTTGATCTAGAGGAGAGATATTCCATGTGATATATAATTTTTCCATGAATCATAAACCTCAGGGAATTTAGGTATAAAGTTACACAATGTGGTGGAGCCCATGATTTTCTGGAGCCCTACTGTAGAGATCCAAAAGGGCCTTATACTGTAAAACATATGCTCACACCATAATCAACTTGACTTTAATTTTTTTTATACAAGGAAAAAATCTAAAAAAGAATCAATCTTAAATACCAATGTTCATACTATAATAGTTTTCCAAAAATATTGGTAGATATGATTATATATAGTTTTCATGGTATAATTTTAGGGGCCACAATTCAATAATGGTCAAGGATATTCAAGATTTAGTTTCTATATCTATAAGTGATGAGAATCATATAGAAAGAATGGTTATCATAGAACAATGTATCTGAAAAGTATAAATTGAAGAGTGTAATAAAGAATAATTGATTATGATGAATCTTTCGGTTAACATTCCACTCATTATAGGGAAAATTCCAAGGAGGCTTTGGATAAGATTTAAGGTGAACAAGGGCGCACATGTGATCAATATTCTTGAGGAACTTAAGGTTTATGATATAGAGATGGTTAAAATCATTTATTATTGTCATTATGTATTATAACTAGGTAATTAGTTATATATCCCTACCCCTCTACTTTTTCTTATTGATAATAAAATAGGAACATGGGTAGTATAATAACAAACATTTCACACCGAGGATTAACCACATGATAATAAGAGATGATGATTTTTTTTCAAGAATTTAATTTTTATTTTATTTTATAATCAATATATCATTATGAATTCATCACCACAATGAACCATAAACACTAAATGATTATGATAAATCATTATTTTAGAGTGTATGTTTTTGGTCAACCACTGATTCAACCCCCATATTAGGGGTGGTTTACTCTCTCATGGTCCAACCAATAGGTATTAGAGAATTATTGAAATGGTTCTAGGTATTAAGATATATTTTATATTTTTCATTTATTTAATCTTGGATCAATGATATAGATAAAATATATAAAAAACAATAATAATAATGGAGTTTATTTATTTTATTTGAAGGTATTACATCTGTGGAGAGATATGATAATTACATATATTCTATCACTCCTCTTGGATATTATTAACATAAAAAAGAATGGTGTACATCTTCTCAAATTAATGAAAACATATACACTATTTGATAATAATAATACAAATGTTTTTGGGATATCCTGAAACACATTACATTCATTTCTCTTGAAGAAGGAGTTGACATGTTTCATGGTGTTAAAAATAGTGGATACAATGTAGAAGAAAAATTATGATTTCCATAAGGGAGATAAAAATTTAAAAGTAAATAGTTAAAGACATGATAGGATAAGTTTTGAGGATATCTATATTATATAAGATGGATTTAATCAATATTTCTTTATTTAAGTGAATAAAATTATAATCTCGATTCAAAACTATTAAAATATTCTTAAAGATTCTATCATAGCGATGAAGTTGGTGAGAATATTATGAAATAAATTTTATGTGGAAATTTTTGAAATTTAAGAGAAACACTTGGGTTAGTGTAATATTATTAAACTTAATAATATTTTGATTTATTATGATATGTTAATAGAATCTAGTTTAAGAAAACAAATTGAATCTGATAAGGAGATAGATTTTAAATCAATAAAACTTTCTAAATATATTGTGTCTAAATAAATATTTAGGAAGAAAACGATGCTAAGAATGATGAAAATGATTTCAATGAATTTATTTATTCATTCTCAAAATTCTTGGAATGTGGCAATGAAAAAAAAGATAAAATTAAATTCAAGTGTTTCGATTGTGGAAATTTTAGACAATATTTAAAAAATTTCATTGAGAAATAACAATAATATGAGAATGATGGACAAAGGAGTGACATGGTAGAAATTAATAACAATTGTAGACATTTATTAAAAGTTAAAGAGAATGAAAAAACAATAATGAAGAATAATTTATACTCAAATCATGATTCCACATCTTATGATAAGAAAATTGAAGAGAGTGTAAGAGGATTTAGAGGATGAAAAACTAATGGATTTCATACCTAAATCAAATCATCCTAGAGATTTATTAAGTGAATGAGGAGAAGTAAGTAGTGAAGAGAAAGAAACAAGTGATTATGAAACATTCAAGGTGTTCCAATTGAAGATTGAGTTCTTATTATTCCTAATTTAACAAATAGAATATTGAAAGAGAAACAATATATTTGAAATCTAAGAATTATTTTTTGAGAAAATATCTACATAAATAAAAATAAAAATACATTACTAATATATAAGTAGAATTCATAGTAATTAAAGGAGATCACAATATAATCCATGAATCTAGGGATATTAATCTTTATATTACCCTAAATAATATCATTTAATTAATTATAAAGTAAAATATATTGAGGTAAAGTAAGTTGATGCAGAAAATTCCTTGAGGAAAACTCAGTTTATTTATCAAAATTTAATTAATGATGTTAGTGAAATATATAAAAAAGTAGTGAAGGCTAGTAATCCCACTCAAAAAACATAGTAAATATCCCATGGTCCTAGGGAACATTATTTTATACACCTTATATTTCAATTAAAATGGTTGATGAATTTATAATAATGGGGAAACCATTTTTTTATTATTGAAGAATGTGAAAGAACCCTTTACTAAATTAAAAGGTTCTTATGAAATATAAAAAATAAATAAGGCATGGGAAAAGAAAATACCAAGAATAATACTTAGGTGAATGTAAATTTTATGGAGAAAAATACTAGGCATGAGAAGTTAATACACTAACTACAAGATTTGAATTATAGAAAAAACAATAGAGAATATTTTAAAGAATCTATTCACTATCTAAGTAGATTCCTCTTTGTTGCGAAGTGTTGTAATTATTGTGTCTATGGTAAAAAAGAATACGTGTTATGGTATTATTTTTTACTTCCATAATAGAATAGAGTATATGAATAAATATATTGTTTTCATGAATCTTATAGAGACTATTTGATACAACATTCAAAATAAAATGTTATATTGTAAAATTCATTTGTTTATCTTTAATACACTTGTGTGTGGGGTGATAAAACTCGACACACCACCAATAAGTATCTCAAACTACCAAAAGAGATTCTAATGAAAATGTATAATTTAATATCTTTCAATAGGATGAAAAATCATGTCTAATAAATGGTTGTTGAGGCTTCTTACAAATCAATAATTGAATAAAATCCTTTGATACATGATAGTGGGTTTTCTTTACACATGACCAACAACAAAAATTTCTTCAAATAAATCTGGAGGTATGATATAAGAGTTGTTACAATTAAACAATAATGTATCACTAAAGGTTAAAGGATTTAGATTCACTAATATTGGTAAAAGGAAATATAATAGTTTTATATTGATCAATGAGTTGAAGTACAATTTTTGGAGTGTTTCTTATCTTTGTGATAATGAAAATGAGGAGATATTTGTAAGGGTAGACATGTCATAGGAAAGTTAATGGATGTAAAAATATTTATTAAAGGAAAATGAAAAATTGGTTATTTATTTCAAGTATATAATTACCAATATACTTTTTTATGTGTATAAATGAGAAAAATCAATTATTGTATAGGAGACTTGTCGATTTGGGGATAATGAACTTGACTAAGTTAATCGGGTATAATGTTGTAAGGAACCTACCAAAGCAACATCATAAATTTCACAACATATACGAAAATTATTTTAAAGGAAAAACAAATATAATAGCTTGAAGAAAGTGGAAATATATATGGAAAAACAATGGGTTAGTACACTAAGATGTATGGAATCCATTGAGTTTGAAATTAGCTAATTTATTTATGTATTTTATGAATTTTGTTTATTATTTCACTCATATTTATTATGAATATTTTTCTTTATATAAATTATAAGCTCCAAAGGGATTCAAACATTTTAATATGAACACTAAAAATGAAATATAATTTTTTTCAAAATATTTAAGTTTTAAAATAGATTCAAATATAAGAATAATAATTTTGAGGTATATCTTTAAAATATTGAAAAAGGTACGTATACCATGATTTATACACATACCAGAAAAAAATTAGTTTAGTGGAAGAATTTAAGTTTAATAGAATTGGGTATAACCATGTTATCAAATATTGGAACTTGTAAATTCTATTAGGGGAAAGAAACCATTAAAGATATTTATATTCATAATTGATTCTTACTTTGACTAGTTTTTACCAATACACCTTATACATTATGGTTTGGTAAGAATCCATTCTTGAGAAGCTTGAAGGTATTCAAAAACCATTTTATATCATGATCAAAGGTAAAAATTTGAGAATGTTTAATGATAGAGACGATAAAGGCTAATTTCATGGATAAACAAAGATGAAAGACATTACTGGTGTAAAAATATTAATATTAGAATGATCTAAGAATTTAAATTACTTATTATTTCCATTAAAACATAAGGCATTCAATAGTTATATTCACATGAAACACCAAACCAAAATGAACTACATAATTCTATGTAAAAAATATAATGTAGTTATATAATTGGTAGCTAAAAATAGAAATAACCAAATAATTAAATATATGTAGAAAAAAATAACGTCCATTATTAATACTAAGGCATTGATAAAAACTCAATTACTGTAGTTATGTATCTTATGAGGATGATTTATACTCTAAAATTCGAACCTTCTAAAATTTTATTTTATGTACATTATTTTATGAAACTAAATATATTATAGATAAAATATATTTTTTATATGAATAATATATTAACACGAATTTTATTAGTAATTTATAGGAAACAATAATAATATATAATATATTTCAAAGTGTTTTTCCAATGAAAATAGTTTTCATTATATATTTAAGTATTTTTAAAGTTAAATTCTCAATTTTTAGAATTCTAATTTTAGAAAATTTAATTATTATTTTTATTTAGAGTAATAAAATTATCTTTATACTAATTTTTGTACTTTTTTGAAATATTTTTTAGGTGAAAATTTAACCAATACAGTTTTTACTAAAAATTTAGTGTCTATGACTATATCAATAAGTGAGTATAATTTAAAAACTTATAAAATATATTTAATGATAAATTATGTATTAAAGGATTAAAAATACACATTTAAAAAATTCTATTATGAATTTATAAAACTTATTTTGTAACTTTTATTATCTTTAATAATATTTTCCAATGGAAGAAAATGTTTTTAGTCTTTTATTTAAATTAAATAATTTTTTTGGTTAAATTCGACCGTTAATTTATTTTAGCGCCGCATGATTTTTTTTATAAAAAACACATTTTTATATTTAAAACCATATTCATTTATAATTATATCCTACACATAAATTTTAATCTTAATAATATAGTTTTTCTTAAAATGTGTTTTTATGTGTTACATGATCTAATGTTAAAATTATTTTATATTAAACACATAAATTTTATCTGATAAAATATAATCCATATTTGTAATTTTTATGTATGAACTATTTAATAAGGGTCATTATATATTTATTCATTAAAAATAAATTACTTAGGTAAAAATTAGTTACCACAGTAAAATAATAAAATGTAAAAGTAAAAATTTTAAGAGTAAAAGACTTAGAAACGCGAGAAAAACTTCTTTTAAAATTAATTTTGATACCCAATATACCATATATCATCCCAGAACTCCATTATTTTCAATATTTTAGTCTTCATGACATGTGAAATATGTGCTCTATTTATATTAAGTTGAAATGTTTACACAAATTCCATTCTCACCACTTATAAAAGGGGCATCTCACCACCCATCAAAGAACAATCAATTTTTTTCCTATTTAAACTATACCATTTCTCATTCTACTAGAATACAATATATTTTATGTGGGACTCTATTCAAAATAAATTTTCTTAATGCCTATATTTTTTAGGAATTGTTTATGGAATATGTAAATATTTCAACATGAGTATTAATTATTTCCTAACTTATTTTCCCTTATATATAACATTTTCAATTATAATTTTATAATTCCTATATCATTAAATATGTATTATTTTTATACTAAGTTATATTATTATAAGATAATAATTATTATACACCTTTCTCTTTTTCTATTAAAAAAATGAGACCTTCATTCATGGGTTGTGCTGGCTACTGCCTCCATGAAGCGACAACTTCAATTTTACACCACCGCCTCTCTTCACTGGTTATAAGGCAGAATTTGAAGAATAAATATGACATATAAAATATAAATATGATTAATAATTAAAAAATTATAATCATCATTCTTTCTCTCTCAAACTTTTAGAAATGAAGATGTTAGAAATGTATTATGCGGACTACAGCCTCAAAAAAGCAACATATCTTTTTTTATTTAGTGTCATTTTTTTTATTAAAATATCATAAAATATGATTCATATCCTAAAAAGTATCTAAATTATATAATTATACTTCTATAATAAATATATTATTCAAAAATAAACCACCTTCATAATCATAATCATCCATTAATTATTGTATGTTTATGTTTGGGTCTGTCTAACAACCTTCTTGATCAATATTATAAGAAAATAACATTGATGTATTTTAGAACATAATTAATGGTTATATATTATATAAATAATCAATTAATGTTTTTATTTTTGTTTTTTAATGGTAACATTATTATTAAACTCATTAATTAAGATACCATCATCTTTTCATGCAAAATCACAAAAATATCATAATCGCCAATTTCATGTTTAATGATCATAAAAAAAACTATGAAAGAATGAAATTATAAAATTATAAAAAATAATAATAAATCAGTTCCAATAACATTAATAATATAATAATTATGAACTTTTTGAGGTGAATGAGTAACAACACCTCTGGTACAAAACTAGTTCAAAACGATCAATATTACTCAATCCAAATATTGAAAATTGATAATAAATACCTTATATACTTATAGAGAATAATTATAAATGAAGTATATAAATTTTTATATATTTGAATAAGGTTAATAAATAAATTATTTTTATTTTTATTTTTGTTATACTAGAGATTATATCACTCAATTGATGTCAACAAATATGGTAAGAGTTTATAATCTATAATTTTCACCCATTGAGACATATTTACTAATATACACCATGTTTATTTATAATGTTGTGTATACTAACAATTTAATATTTTCTGCCATTTTAATATCATTATTCAGGGTATTTAATGTTTCATTGTAAAACATATTTTTCAATGGGTTTTTACTTGAATGTTTCTAATGTTATAAGGGTTTATTTGTTCATATAATAATCCATGAGACATATTTGAATTTACTCACCCTAATTTCTTTTATATAATGTATTCAATTTCCTATTTACTTTAATTATATTTAATTTATTTCATAACATGTTATTTTAATTTCTATTTAATTGTAACTCTCTCCTATTATTTACATTCTTATTATAAGGACCCAAACTTTTAAATGAAATCCACCTTTTAATGGATAAATGAATTATTAGGTAATAAAGTTATAGAAAAAACATGCACTAAATTGGTTATTTTGGACCACTATAAGTTAAGTAATTTCCTATTAAAAATATCATTAAGAGTCATAATGGTTGATATTTTAGACGTCATACAGTAATCATATGATTTTTATATATTAATGGTTTTGATAAAGTCTAAATGTCATAGATTAAAGGATAGATGGCATCGACTGGTAAGATTGTGCCTTATAAAGACCATTTACTGGATCTTATGAGAGAGATATAATCAATAGGAATTTCCCTTAATCAATCAAAATATGATATTAAATATCAAAAGATTGAGCGGAAAATTTTATAGGTGAATTTCAAGCTCATTGAGATCACTTCCCAAACAATGTTCATCGAACCACCATAAGAAAATATCACCATCACACAAATTACTCTTCAGGAATTCAAAGGTGTAATAAATTTATATGTATCTAGACCCTAACCATGTTAAATTTTATATATTTATTTTTATTAAAATAATTATTATATTTACATTTTATTACATTATAATGATTAAATAACATTATTGATAAAAATTAATATTTTGATATGATTAAACACAAACCATAGTTTTAGAAATATATACTTTGAATCAGTACAATATTTTTGATGGATTAAATATTTTTTTAAATAATTTATATTTTAATAAATTATTATCATCAAATAATATTTTTAAATATAAATTATAGTATAATTTCATGATTTAAAATGTAATTTTTATGAGAGTTAGAAAAAATGTTATTATAAAAAAGTATTTTTTAGTAAATTTGGAATTTAATTTGAAAGAGTAAAATTTAATTATTTATAAAAATATTTTGATATAATTAAATATTGTTTTTGAAATCAACATGTTTAAATTATCCAATGGTGATTTTTTTAATTTTCCGAGATAGTCTGATTTTTGGGTAAAAATTTAATACGGTATAAATATACTATATGTGTTATGAGATCATAATGTTTTAAAAGTGAAGTAATATATTAAATAAAAGGTATCCAATAACAAAATTATGTTTCCCATTTTCAAAAAATTAATTTTTATGTTATTTGATAAATTTTAAAAATCCTTAATGAATCGTCCTAAACCTATATTATATTTTAAGGTATTAAAATCAATTATTTATAAACATGAATAAATTCCACCTAACCAAGGGTATTATTTCAAGGATTTCAGTTATTAATCGTATGAAATATTGAAATACACCACCTTTTGGAAGAAACTATGGGAAAAAATAATAGGATGGTTTATGGATTTTATAAATTTATTTTATAGAGTCCAAAACCTATGTTTGGAAATTAATAAGGAATCACCCTCTCCTTTAGTAAAAAACGCCACCTAAAATACTATTCCTCTTCACACAAAACATTTTGAGCAGAAATTAACTCTAAAATTATCTCTCTAAATCTCACCCAAGTCTCTCCTTTCTCTTAAGAAACACCTCCCATGATTTAATAATATCCCTCTCATGGCATGTAATCCTATCCTTATCTTATTTAATTAAGCACCTCATTTACATTATTCCATTTAATTTCCAATTTTTCATGTTGGTATATGTTGTTACACATCCATACTACTATAAGTATTATTTCCATGTGATTATAGATCCAGTTAACTCTCATTAACTCGTTCAATTAGTCTTTATATTCCACCGTTATGCTATAGAAAATATCCTGTGATTTTTCATGCAAAACAACTAAATAGTGAATACCCATCCCTATTTCAACTCAAGGGTATTCACCTAGATATACCTATACTTTATTAATTTGTACTTCCATTTAGTTATATTAAAATCTTTAATAATGGGATTAAAATTTATGAGGGACATCCGTATGTTGTGTGATTTATGTGGCACACTTATTCATATACATGATTTAAATGTTACTGGTGGGCCCAGAAATATATAGACCTATAATGAAGTTGGGAATGCTTTGTTTCATGAGAAATTATGCATGAGATAAGAGAGTAGACCTAGTATATTATGTGAATTTTTTACCATGTTATGTTTTCTTGGAATTTATCCTTGACTTATGCTAATGTCATATTTTTGCGTTGTTACCACATTCCTATGTTTCCTTGATGTTATTCTATTATATCATACCTAATAATTAAATATTACGATTTTAAACCCTTTTATATCTTTATTATATGCATATTGAAACATAATATTCAAGTTATGATTTGTGTGACTATTAATATACTGACTTTTGGTTCCATCTATGCTTGTCAATTATTATCCCATTCGTCCTTATGGTGTTTACTTAGGATATGTATCATATTTTATGATTATTTATTGTCTATTTGAATGTAGGTTACTTTTTTATTGTATTTATATTACCTTGATGTATTTATTATTATTATTATTTAGTATTGATTTTGAATGGTTTTTCTCTATCATATTATTTTCTTTTCTTTACATTCCTTGTATTTACGTTCTATTATAGTATAACCCAGTTCCTTAGTTGTATTTGAGTAGTGATTGGTAATTTTTTTAAATGATAGAAAAGTTTATTAGTTTTTAAATTATTAAAATTAATTTAATCACCATTGAAATCAATTTTTAAACAATGTGAATGGTTTATTTTCAATGGTTAAGTTTTAAACAAAAAGGGAAGATTTGACTAGATTTATCAAAGGATAGAATTTTGAAATGAGAATATTTACTGTTTATTATTTTAAAAACCTAGAAATTTAAATTAAATCCAAGTTCATTATATTTATTTTCAATATAGAGATCCCATTTTCACTTTAAAAAATAAATGAAATATAATCTTGGTGGTATCCAAATAGGTGTTTGATCAAACCCTACATAGTCATATTGGTTGGCATTTAATATTAATGGATTATACAGGTTATTAGGTTTTCACTTGTGAGTTGTATTTCTACAAATATCCTTTAGTAAGTGATTGATGTTGAGTTATAGTGGTGACTTGAGAGTCATATAGTGGTTGTGTGATTTTTCTCCGAAGCTCATTGGATAGGGTTAGGGTCATGTTTGTGAATCGGTCTCCCCAAACTTCTATTTATATTTTAGTTTCACTTATTAATTATGGTTTGTAAATAGTTTTATTCAATTTTATTTTTTATTAAAGGATTATGGATGTTATTTAATGTTATATCTTGTTTGGTTGCATTCATGTATTTTTTCTACTTATTTACATGGCATGATTATCCAATGAATAGATACCTCATACTATGTTCGTAGTTGTAATAAATTATTTATCCATATTTTATTAAATATAAAATCATTCCCATGTGGTCTTTTATGATATCCATACAATAGTTACTATCCTAGTGCGATCAGGAACATTCCTAAAGCCTTACAGTAGAGTGTTTTAGGTGATGGGATAGGTGGAACCGGGTTGTTTTTTTACAAAATAGTATCATAAAACTATTATTATTTTCAAATTGAGAGTATACTAGATATAAGTCCATCAGAGCTCAAGAGGTGGGTCTGGATAATTACATGTATATCTCTTCCAAATGTTAAACCACAATTTACTATCGGTGGATAGAAGTTTGTTTTTTTAATTTGTATTTATGTTTATTTATTATTGAGATATTTTGATGTGGTTTTTAGCTACACTGAGTTATAGTGAGATAATGATATAAATTTTGGGAAATTAAAATATTTGGGGTCAAATTCTAGGTAATCCAGATGGTTCATGATTAAGAAACATGTTCTATCAAACCATGTACTATCCATGAAAAATAGTTTTGGAAGACTTTCAGTGGAAATCAGCTAGTTGTTGCACGGTCTAACAAACAATGTAGCCAAACCATTCATAGTTGAAAAAGGTTAAAAAATTTATTGTCTCTATTCATGTGGTGTTTTTGGATTCTCTTAAAACTGATGATTCCTATTTGTGAGTATTTGGGTGTCATTTTAATGAATTATAAAGGTTGTTTAATGAAATTTTAATGTAATGTTTTATGATTAGGCAATTAGGTTTGTTTTGAATCCTAATTTTTTTTTTGTCTTGAATCAAATTTTTAAAAGGTTTTTGAACTTTAGGAAAAATTATTTTTGAGGATAAAATGATTTTGTGTTGGGTTTTTTTAAGTAAGGAATTTTATAGGTTTCATGTTGAAATATGTGATTTCAAGTATGGTAGAATTTTTTAAATAGTGATATTATTTGTTTTAGTGTTGTTCCCTTTTGTCAGTTTTTTTATATGAACCTATGTGGTGTTTTAGTGTGAAAGTAATTATTTATTAAGAATATTTGAAATGAAATTATAATGTATGTTTTTTGAGTTTTATTTGTTTGGATAGTGATTTTGTATCCCTAGTATTGGGTTTTGGTATGGTATAATTAAATTTTGTATTTTGGTTATGTTTTAGAATATTAACCACAAAAAGGATTCAATAAGTTAAGGAAGGAATTACATAGGTTGTCATTCTAGTGATTCTGAAGTTTTTTTATAATCTTCGTCTCTTCCCAAACTCTAAATGGAGTGGTAGATCAATGTTATTTTTGGATTTTGGATTATGAATGTGAGATTCTGAATTGTAACATTTCAGTTTTTGGTGGTGATTAGAGATCCCAGGAGGTGATAGAGTGGTTATCTAAGGGTAAAATAATATTCGAGTCACTAGGATCTTCATAAAACTCTATATAATGGTAAAAAAATTCATTGTTTGAAGGATTGGGTATGTATTGGTGGAAACTCACCATCCACACCCAACCATTTGAGGTTTTTTCTTAGGGATATTTCCAGGCCAAATTTACCTAGTTGATCTATAATGAGGAAGTGAAAGCTAAAAAAGAGTTGGAGTTTATGGGGTTTTAGCAAGTTAATAAGTTGGTGAAAGAATATATTTAACATTTCATTAGGCTTCTCCCTTTCTCCCATAAGATTTTTTTATGGATTGAAGAAAGATTTGTTATTTGGAAGAGGGATTCATCCAAATCATAGTTTGGTGGTGTTTTAGTATGGACTATAAGGATTTATGGATGTGTTGTAAATGGCTGTAATAATTGAGGAATGGTTATAATGGTATAATATGACAAGTGACGCTTTGACCCTAGTTGATTTTAGTAATAGCGACCCAAATTGTGAGAAGAATAATAAGGAAAGTGATGATGATGGGAAACTATCTTCTCAACCTTTTGTACCTACCTTAATAAATCCAAAGACAATTATATTCTTTCAATGTGGGATTTTCAGGCATTCTAATCCCTATTTTCTAATAACTTTGAGATCCTACGGTATATGTGGTCATCTATATCACCTTTAGTATTTTTTAAGCTGAAAAATGGTATAATCGGAAGTCATAGAAACAAATTTGATCTAGGTGGTTCTTTGGAGGAATCTCATCTATTAGAGGTTAGATGATATTTTTTGGTTAAGGTGGTGTTGACTTTTGTCATCATTTTTTTTGTTTTAACAAGTTACATAACATGCATTTACAATGTAAAATTTGTTGTCATGAATAAAAGTTCTTTTGAACATGTATTTGTATCCTTGGAGATGTTAATTATTTATTTAACTTTGATGCTTGTTATCATTTGTATAGAGTTTTGACCATGAGATAATGCTTGTTTAGTGGATAAATGGGGATACCATTGGTTTGGTCTATGGTAGTTGGAACAATTTATTAGTTTGTTGTTAGATTGTTAGAGCTACTAGGTTGAGATTTTTTTTCAGAGAACCATGAGTAGGTGTTTCATGAGTTTGACTCCAAATTACCCTTCATATAGTATATTGCAACAAGGATTGAACCATGTTATTTTATGTTGATATATGTTTATGTTTGTGGTGTTTTTGCTATTATTAGGGAATTAATTGTCTTAGTGAGATGGTATGGTGACCCTTCAGATGTTTTTTGGGGATTTTCTCTCTTATGGTGTTTTGAGACGGCTGTTTTGTGATCATTTGTGGTTAATAAAATCATATAATTTCCTATAATATTTTTTGTAAGTGTCTTTGTCTTTTGGGATATCATTTGTTTGAGTGTTTTTTAATTATTCACCATTTAGATAAATTCTAAATAGTGGGGAGACCTTTAGTTGGAATACGTGTGTTTCATTTTTTATCATGGGATTCATCTTCTAGATTTTTTTGGTTGGGATGTGAATTTAATTCTAGTGCTTGTGACCTGAGATGTTCTAGAGTGTTTGGTTATGTTTTTTATTTTGGTCTAATTTGGGATTCTGCAAGAATTCCTAAGTTATATTATGTGTACATGTTAGAATTATGGAGTATAAATCAGATCAAAGAGGTGGTTATCCAATTGTATTATTTTTTCAGATACATTTATTTTGTTAGGAGAGGAATCTTACTTTGGGATTCATAATTTTTTTGGTTGATAAATATAAGATTATTTTGGGTGGATTTAATATGGAGTGGTTTATTAACACCCCATGTTCTTGGTTTTAGGTTTGGGAAGTTGGGTGGTTGATTAATACTTTTTATAGGGATATTAGAATTGTATTTCCCACCTAATTTATTTTTTAATGAATTTATGCAAGTATAAAGTTTTCTGGTGGGGATAATCATACCCCATGAAATGTCACATTCATTTTTATGTTTATATAGTCAATTAGTTATTGGAATTTGTCATGTATTAGAAAGAAATTTTGAGATTTTTGGGACACTTTTAGGGCATAATGGTTTCTAAAATCTCATAGTAGAAACTATGTGACCTCTAAAGCGAACCATGTGATCTACATAGATTTGGGAATATTTAACCTTTAACTTCATTTTATTTTTAGCGTCTCCCCTACCCTTCACCCACTTGAGAAATTTTTACAGGAAAACTCCCATTATCTTGTCTTCCACTTAGAAGAACCTATATAGTGATATTTAGGTGATTAATTGGTGGTTGCATCCTAAAATTGAATGGTTAGATAATATCTTTCTTTCACCTCCTTGATTCCCCATATTTCTCCCATCTTCTCTGACCCCAGTGTCCATTTTTTATGATTTCTCTATTTATGGTTATTTATCTTTTGTGGATTTTGGTTTCTAGTGGTTTTAATCCTTCTTTTGAGACATAATATGGTATAATTCATTGAATTTGAAACATTTTCACTGGTCGATGCATGTGTTTCAATTTCATTAATTTTTATTTGAGGGTTACTTGGATACCTGGTTTTTAAAATATAATTTCGAACTAAATTAATGATGTATATGGTAACTTTCTATATTTTTTCAACGAGTTTGCAAGATTAATGGGGTTTCCTTTGAAAATTTAGATGAATTTCATAGTTTGATGAAACATTGATTTCAAATGGTATTTTATGCATTCTAAGTGCTTGATAAAATTACAATGGTAGTTATATCCAATAAACATGATTTGTTCATGATGTTTTTGGCCCATGTTTTAATTCCAAAGTTGAGTTTTTGATTATTTTAAATAGATTTATCTTGTATAAAATGGGGTGTGTTGATTTATAATATTTCATAAGGATTTCGTTGAATTGATTTCAATTTTTCTTATATGTTATAGCGTGTTCTCTTGGATATACAATTTATTTTTAAATATGGTTTTAAAAATTAATTTCCAAAGGTGTAATTCTTGGTTTAAAATAAATGGACCATTTGTCACCATATGAGAATAATATTTGATTAATTTATGGTTACACCCTTTTGGGCCCCATTAATACCAATTTTTAATTATTTCATGCATTTAATGTTTTTCATGTGACTTGTGATTCTTGTTTATGTGTTTTGGAAGGGGGTCATTATTCAAGTAAGTGTGTTGGAGGTGGGATGTTTATGAATATTTTGTTATATTTACTTTGGACTATATGGTTATCATGTGATAGAAAATGGATTGATATTATAAATCCTCTATTAACTATTCCATGAGGAACCCTAGGATACTACGTAGAAGATCAAGAGATGTTATCATTACTAGTTTAGAGTTACACACTAGCTAGTAACCCCTAGTTGAATTATATGAATTTGCTACGGGATGTGACACTAATGAGGCTAGTTAAGAGTAATTTGGGTGATGAGTTGTGTTACCATTAACCTACTGGTAGTTAGTTCCACCTATACACATTGAGTATTATTCCATTAGTACCAATTTTGTTGCCTAAGGATTTGTATCATATGTTATGCTTCTTTATTATATGTTGGCATGTAATTTTTTATGGATTGAGATTACCTTCATGTATTGATTTATTTTATGGTTTAGTCTTGATGTAGAAAAATTATTCTCTATCTTATTATTATCATTAATTTATTACTTTCCATTGGTTTATTTTCAATTATATTTTACCCCAGTTACTTACTTATATTAAAGGAATGTGATGTATAGTTATAAAAGGAAGGAAAAGGGAATTGGTTTTAAAATTGTTACAATTTATTTAAATTTCTTTCAAATTGATTTCTAAAATATGTGGATTGTTTGTTTTCTAAGGTGATGTTTTAAATATAATGGGAATTTTTTAGTTGGGATTTAAAAGGTTTTCATTTTGAAAATATAATTCTTATAGGTTAGTTATTTTTCAAACCTAGATAATGACGTGAAAAACTAATTTCTTATATTAATTTTATAAATAAATTCCTGGATTTAAATTATTAGAGGAATTAAATATTATATTGGTTATATTTTTTATAGAATGGAATCATTCCCTATATAATTACATTGGCTGGTATGTAGTCATGATGTTTCATGCAGTTTATCAAGTTTTGGATTGTGAGTTGGATTGTTTTAGCTCTCCTTCGTGAAAAAGTTAATGTTGAGTTATGATGGTGACTTGAGAGTCACATGGTGGTGGTTTGGTCTATCTTAAATTATCATTATACTAGTTTGGGGCCATGTTTGTGTATCATCCTCCCTGACCTTATACTTTTATTTATGTTTCATTTCCAAGTTGATTTTTATAACAGACCTATATAAAATGGTTTTATTAAAGTTAAAAAAAGGTTTTTTAAAATTTTATGGTTACCATAAAATAATTTTTTATTTAGTAAGATAAATGTAATGTTTATACTTATTTACTAGGAATTGTTATCCAATTCATGGAGACCTTATACTAGGTTCATTGTTGGAATTTGTTATTTGTCCTTACAGGCTCAAGGGTGAAATAAATCCCATGTAGTCTCTTATTGTAATATCTTAGGTTTTTATATGAGGTATATATCATATTTTTTATGTTTAAATTATTTTTATAGCCTATTGTGTGTACAAAACTTGATCACAGGTGTTTGGGGCATGTTCAGAGTCTAAAACCCATATTTGTAGAAAAAATACAGGTTGTATAGTTAGTAAAAAAAACGTGACACTCACCACACGTTTACCACTAATCGTGAAAGGTTTGAAAAAGAGATCCATGAGCCACATAGTTTGAGAAATCTGTGATGATAGAGGTGAAAAACTATGTGGGGGAACATATAATTTTTGTAGAGGTTTTTTCATGGTTTGTGCACGATTAGTCAAATCATGCACAGTGACTGTGAAATTTCCCCCTTAGCACAATAGAAGGTGCACAGTTGGTGCACAGCTTGGCCAACCATGTGGCTGAGTAAATTTTGCGGAAATATAATATTTTCATTTAATACGTTATAATTTTTAACCCGTATTTCCCTTTTTATTTCTTATAGACAACACATATTAGAGATATCCTATTTGATCCAAATTCTAGTATTTTTTACCGAATCATCATCTGAGATCAAGATCAAGAGCTTTTAGTCTCATTGGATCCATGATGGTGGGTACTCAATAAATTTCTTGTCATTAATTTTTTTCCTGGTATCCATGAAGTTATTTATGTGTAAGATAAGTTTCCCTATTTCCATTTTATTCATATGTTCTTTATTTTTCTTCTAATATGATTCAAATCAGATGATAATAATGGATGATAACTCTACTATAGACCTATGGAAGGTGGTCTATACTTTTACCTAGTGGTTTGGTGCTTTATAAATCTAGTTTTTTTCTACACCTACCATAATTTCTGTTAGTTCCCCAAAAATTAATTGAATAATTGAATTAAATGAAATATAGCTTCTTAAGGACATCCTTTATTTCCTCTGAGATGTGTTGGAGGCTGTTTCCCAAACCAAGGCCTCCCATAGGGTGTTCCATGTGAATTTAATTTTCATATTCATTTGTTAAACAACCCATTGGGTGATTTAGTGATTTCTTAATTAGGGGAAGCCTATTTATAAATGTTTGAATTGAATTTATTATTATGAGATGGATATTGAATCCCTTTAATGCTGATGATTTTAATTGAATGGTTTATCTAGATCATGAATTTATTGAATGAATTATTTTTTTTTTTTGAAATTAGTGGGTAAATTCATCAAATGTGAATGATTGTGAATTATTATATGAGTGGGTAAACTCATGGTATGAAATGGTAATTAAATTGAATGTTGAATGATTACATAGGACCTCATGAATTTGCTACACCAAGGGTCATGGAAATAGTAATGGACGCCTAGGAAATGTAATTATCCTTTGATCTTGATTTTGTGGGATGCATTTGGTGTTGATACCCCCTAAATCTAGTTTTTTGGTCTCATAGTGTATAAAGTCTATTTTAAATGCTCCATGGACCCAAATTCTTGGATAATTATGTTTCTATCGAAATACTCTTAGGACTCAACAAAGATTCCTGGGTTCTCTACACATTTGATCCAAACCCAATGGGTCTAGAATTATTGATTATACGAAATGGCCATGGTAAATGTGACCACATGATTATACTGCTTGGCCATGGTATTGGTGACACTTCTATTTATATAGATCTACTATGGTTGTTATGTGATATATGTTATACGACGTGGCTATAGATGATATGATACATTATGTATACAGTGAGGCTATAGTGTTTAATTCATTATTATTACTACATAATTTTTATAGGATACCGACCAATGTTTTTAGGGGGCCTTTTTTGGCTATACAATATCACTCGCTTTATAGTATATATTCCATGGGCACATTACTTTTATTACTTTTTAACTAAGATATATCTTTCAATATCCTTATCTTATATTAAAAAAATGTATATTTATAGAATCTTTGGGTGGAGACCTACTGGGATTGTATCTCACATCCTATTTGTTCCACTATTGGGTACCCAGATAGACTATTTGGATGCAGGAAGGGATCAGGGAAAGTTCCCATAGTTTGATTCTTGAATTTTTGTCGTGCTTAGGGAAAGGGGAGCACATGACCGATCTGAGGATTGAGATTCTATCTGGGATAGTTTCTTTTTGGTCTTTTTGGAATTTTGGTACATATATTGTACTGATACCATGTATACTCATTTTGAATGCTTTATGGACACATGACATGATCATCATTTTATATGAGATTACATTTGTCATTTGTTGTATATACATGCCATCAGGATGTTCATCTATTGTATGATTGATTTAATGATTCTGCTATTGTTTATTTGATTTCTACCATTGTGTTACACTCTGATGAGAGGGAATAACCTCCCCACAGACACACCCTAGTTCCTCTCTACTAGTAGGTATCCTATGGCATTTGGGGAGATATTCTTGAGGCCATGTGGCCAACCAGGCTCGGTGCACCATTCAGTGGCATCCATGTCTGGGAAATTACAAAGCGGTATCAATGGTGTTTTATTTTATGATTTATTAATGTGATATAATATAAATTTTATAGGAAGGAATTGGATTTTTCTAATGAGTTATTCCTTGGAGTATCTTACCCACTTATATGAAAAAGTCAAATTTCCTTGAATAGAAATTGATATTATCTATATTTTGAATATTAAAGTAGATTTGAATACATGGATGGGTGATACAATTGAATTTTGATTTGATTATTGATAGGATTGAGTGTTATGTTTTATTACAACTTTATGAGATGAGGGTATTTTATCTCATGCATCATGTTAGTCACTTTATAGGAATTACATTCCATACATTATTCCATGTAATGTAGGATGAATTGATTATTTTTGTGATGTTTTGATAGGTGACATGATTGATACACTTACATATTTGATAGATATTTTTTGTAGGGTATTTGAAAATATGTTTGGTACTTAGATTTCCTATCATAACCTAAGAAGTGTTTTCCTAATTAGGATACAACAGACAGCCTATGCATCCAATTATAGAATGCTGAGTCTTGAAGTATGAGTCACATGGACTGCAACATGTTATGATGTGGATTAGGTGGATTATATATTTTGCTTAATGAGAGTTATGGGAAATTATGGATCCTAAATGGAGAACCATTTGGTTCAACCATATAAGAATAAATATAAAATGATAATTAAATCAAATGTAAATTGAAAACTATGAAACAAAGACATGACCTTGAACCGACTTTTGAGTGGGAAGTGGGAAGTGTCTATAGTGAGTTTTATGGATGTTTATTTTTACCAGTATTATATTTAGGAGTAATATGTTTGGTACGACCTTTTCATATGATTTTTTTGACCTGTCCTACACTTTGTTCTATGAAATTTTGATTTCAAATATTTCTGAGAGGTGTGTTTGGTATTGTAGAGACATTCCCCCACAACGACATCTAGTTTTACTTCAGGTGGGTGGTGATGACTATAATCCAGATATGGTGGTCCATGGTATACCAGTGTATCCTCTTATAGTTTCAACTATGGTACAAATTGTTTTACCAGAAACAGGTGCTGAGGCGTAGTTCTACGAGGGATTTTTCCAATTTATGCAAACTTTTTAGGGAATAACTCATCCTTCCTTGTATATGGATGATATTTTTCATGTTTTCCAATAGTAGAATACACACATGTTTTTGGGGTATGGTAATTTATTGGTTTCTGAGCCATGTCTTGATATTATGCTATCAGTCTTTGGGTATCTAGATACACCTCCTAAGCGGATAGTGAATCTTCATACTTATCTGATTTGAGGAGAAGTAAAGCACTGGTGGGATGTTATGAACTAGGATGATAGGATATGATATATGGTTTGAGTTGATTTCTAAACCATTTACAATGACTACTTTTACCCCTAGAATATGAGGGCTGAGTGGTCTAGTAAGTTCATTTCTCTAGAGTAGGGTTTTATGATGATTATGGATTACTCAACATGATTTATAGTGTTGAAGCATTTTACACTGACATAACAAGATTATGAGTTATTGAGGGTATGAAAAATTGAATAAGGTCTTCTATATTCCATTTTATATTAGGTTAATGTGTCCAGATTGACCTCCATTACTAAAATAGTAAATCAGGTGCTAATTATAGAGTGGAACCTAAGAGAAATTAGGGGTGCAAAGAATATTTTTATAGTCTCTCAACCTAATAGTTTGACTTCTAGTGGAAATAAGTGTTTTTTTGAGGCTTACCATAAAATTAGTACTATCCAGGATGCTAGTGATAGTAGTATAGTCTTCTATCAATAGTGTGGTAGATGGGGACATGTGATAAATTAGTGTGATCATGACCCAATCATGTTCTGATCTTGCAGAAGGATGGTCCCTGAGAAATGTTTTTAGGACCTTATCTCCAAGAGTGAGTGGTAGGGGTTCAACTTTGACATTGGGTTCATGAGTTGGTTTCACAAATCTACATCAGGTAGAGAGATGGATCAATACCGATCATTCAGGCCGTGGTGGTGGTGGGCATGGATAGAGAAACCCGACAATAGTTGTACTGAGACAGTAGAGAGGACCTACACTGTGTAGTGAGGTTGTGTCATAGGTCCACAGTTTTCGGCTAGATCTATTATGTATATCATACACCTGAGGAGAAGGGTGCCATACCATCTATAGTTAGAGGAATGATTTTAGTAGTCCTTACTATTGTATCCACTCTTTTTGACATAAGTTCATTTCTTAGTTTCATATATGTATTTGTTGTGGAGGGACTTGGGATCGTGAATTTGTTTTATGAGAAAATCATGATGCTTTAAACTCCATTGGGGATAAAAAAGGAGGGTGTATGATAGTGAATATAGTTCCCCCTTAGGATTTATGGGTGTTATCTCGTTTGGAATGATTTTTTTCTCAAGATGACTGGGTTTGAAGTCATACTCAGAATGGACTAGCTAGTAACTTATCGAGTATACATTTATTAATTTCACCATAGGGTTAATTTAACATCACTAGAGGGTATAGTGTATACTCACAAGGGTGGAAGGGATGTCCAGGTGAGCTAAGTTAGAAGACAACATTGTGGGCTTGGTGGGAATGACATTCTAGATTGCTAGTTTATATCTGGATGATCATGGAGAAAATTGGGCATATTTTTTTCTAGAAGTTGATAATTTCAAGGAATAATTCCCAGAAAAAATTTCTACTTTACCTCTTAATATGGAGGTGGAGTTCTCCATCAATCTAGTGATAGGAGCTTCACCCGTATCTATCCCCCCTTATAGCATGGCTACGTTGGAGTTACAAGAGCTCAAGAGGCACCAAGAGGATTTAGAGGAAAATGGTTTTATATGAACCAATAATTATCCATAGGGTTAGATGGTCATCTTTTAAGAAATGTAGGATGGTTACATTAGACTATGCATGGATTATTAAAAATTGAATTGGATGAAGGTTAAGAATCGGTATCCCTTTCCACAAATAGATGATATTTTCTTCCTTCTTCTAGGAGCTCTGGTGTTGTCAAAAATTGATTTGAGATCTAGATATCATTAGGTTTATGTTTCACCTATATGAATACCTTGTAAAAAGTTTTTTAGTAGGTATGTTATATAAGAGTATCTAGTTATTCCATTTGGTATCATGAATAAGACATCGGTTCTCATGCGGCTAATGGGCCGAGCTTTTCATCCTTATTTGAATTTGTTTGTGGCAGGTTTTATTGATGATATCTTGGTATATTGTCACAATTGAAATGAACATTCCAAAAAAATTTAGATAGTTTTCTATACACTATGAGAGCATCATTATATGATAAGATCAAAAAGTTCTACTTCTATATGGAAAAAATTCACTTCATAGATCACATTATCTCAGAGATAATAGTATCTTTTCACCTAGAGAATGTGAGAGCTTTAGTTTTCTTGGAAAAATAAAAGAATGTATATGACATAAATATTTTATTTGGGATATTTAGATATTACAAAAAATTTGTATGTTACTTATGATGCTTAACAACTTCATTGATGATCTTGACAAAGAAGGGCGTGAAGTTTGTATAGACAGATACCCCTGATACAACCTTTAAGAAGCTAAAAGCGATATTAACTTCAGTGCCAGTACTGATTATTCCATAGAAGGAAAAACTCTACAATGTGTATTGTAATACCTCAGGAATTGGTGTCAGAGTTGTTCTAATTCATGGAGATAGATTCATGGAATGCAAGTCTTGACAGGTGAGGCCATACGAGAGGAATTACCCAATGCAAAATCTTGAGTAAGTTGCAGTTGTTCATACATTGCAATGTTAGATACTTTAATTACTGGGAGAGTGTTTTCTGGTATACATGGAATGAAAAGGACTCAAGTATATATTTACACAACATATTATGGATAATATGCATCAAAGGTTGGTTGAATACATATAGTCTTTTGACTTTGAACTTGTCTATACACCCAAGAAAGGAAAAGTAGTGGCCAATGCATTGGGAAGGAGGAATAAGATAAAGTTAGTTCAGGAGGAAAGTAACCAGAGGGAGATTATGGATTTGTTATCTAAGATACTCTTTGAAGTGTAGAACATTCAATGACTATATTTTATCTCATCCATAGTTACGACCTATACTATACTAGATAGAGTGAGTATGAAGAAACTATCAGATTTAGAGGGTCTATCCATATGGGAAAGTGTGGAAGGTGAGGACCCACCTCTAGGTATGACTGCAGGAGAGGATATAATTATTTATATACATTTTTGTTCATTTGTTGCAATAGACATATACAAGGTGTTGATTTAGGTGTTTCATGCCTGAGTTTGGGTAGTGCATCCTGATGTTACCAAGAAGTATCATGATTTACATCGCAAGTAACAGTTTCTAGGGACTAAACATGAGTTATATGGTTTTGGTATGTGGTGATCCAACTGTTAGTAGGTGAAGGAAAAACATCACCAAATAGTCAAACTTTTACAGAGGTTACCTATCACTGAGTGGAGATGGGATTACGTCATGATGGATTTATTGATCAGGTTTCTAAGGCCTCCTCGAGGTAGTGATGTTTTATGATTTATTTTTTATAAGACCACAAATTATTCACATTTGCTTGCAATCAATGAGACCGTTAGTGTAGATGATATTAGGAGGTCGTATATCTATGAGATAATACAAATTCACTGGGTCCTGCACACTATCATTTTAGACAGGGATGCCCAGTTTATGTCTTACTTAAATAAGAGTTTGCATAGGGAACTAGGTATATAGGATATTCTTATCACAATATATCTACCTCATAATAATGGAAAACCAGATCATACGATATAGGTGCTTGAGAAAATTCTATGATATTGTGTCTTAGATTTCTGGGGCTCTTGGGAGAGGCATATACCCCTGGTTGAGTTCTCCTATAATAGTAGATATCGGGAAACTATAAATATGGTTCCATATGAGGCATTGTATTATAGGCCATACCAATCACCCTTGTGCTAGCTAGAGTAAGGTGAGATAAATTTACTGAGATCACATCTCATATATGAGACTTATGAAAAGGTAAAATTGATTATGATGTTGAAAAATACCATAGTCTCAACATATATCTTACACCAATCACCACATATGACCTCTAGAGTTTGAGGTTTGGGATCAAGTATTTTTACATATCTCACTGAGACTGGGACACAGAAGGATTAGGGGGCAATGTAGAATTTCAACATGATATTTCGAGCCGTTTGAAATTATGGAGAGACTCTGGTCGGTAGTCTATTGGTTTCAGTTAGCTTATATTTACTGAACCGTGAACCACATCTTCCATGTATCTCAGATGAACCATTATCATTCGGACCCATATCATGATTTTGTGCCCAAGGAGGTGGAGTTATAGGGAGATGAATCCTTTAAGGAGCATCCTATTCATATTTTTGAAATGAGCATGAAGGTTCTATGAGCCTGATCAGTTCCTCCAGTATGAGTGCTATGGTAGCATGACCATTTGAGTCTAATACTTTAGAGTGGGAGAGTGACGTATATGCCCAGTGGACAAAGTTTTTCATAGATGAATCTTGAACACCCTTGAGAAGGAAATTAGAGGAAAAATTTATTTAATAGGGGTAGATTGTAAGATCTTATGATTTTATATCAGGTACATATCTTGTTTTATTAAGTTTAAATGTTTATTATGACCTAGGGTGAGTACCCAACTTGATCACGGGTGTTTCAGGGGGTGTTAGCAGCTCAAAACTCATCTTTTATAAAAAATAAGAAGGAATCGTGGTTAGAAGAAATTATATGGGACATGCCACATGGTTCATACAAACCTTGGGGGCCTAGATAGAGGGATCCATGAGCCACACAATTTCAAGAAACTGTGTATATGGAGTCTCGCACTTATATGATAACACCTATAATTTTTTAAGAGGGGTTTTTCATGGATTTCACATAGTTAGTCAAACTGTGCACAATGATAATGAAAGTTCCCCCTTAGCAAAATATAGGTTTCACAGTTGATACATATTTTGGTCAACCGTATAGCCAAACCATGCGGCCTAAGAAATTTTGGGGTAATTACTATTTTTCATTTAATACCATATAATTTTAAATCCTTATTTTCCCTTTTGTTTCTAGTGGAAAACACAAATGAGAGAGCTCCACTTTGATCTAAATTATAGGATTCCATATTGATTTATCATTCGAGCCCAAAATCGATAGTCATTAATCTTGTTGGATATGAACTGTTGAGTAGTCAATTATTTTGGTGTGGTTATTTATTCTTTTTGGTATCGATGAAGTTATTTAGGTGAAAGGTAATTTGACTAATTTATAGGTTCTTCACACGCTATTCATTTTTCCTCTGATCTAAGTAAAATTATATGTTTATACTAGACATACACTCCACTACTACCTAAATTATGTGATATATAATTTTCTATAGAGGTTTGGTTCTTTATAGAGCTAGTTAGAATTGTGCCGCCTACCAGACCTTCCGGTGATGCCTTGAAAATTAATTGAATAATTAAATTAAATGAAATGGAACAAGTTAGGGATTCCATTTAGTTCCTATAAGATGTGTTGGAGGCCGTTCCTTCTAGTTTTTGTTTGAAGTTTGGTGCTTGTGACTAGACCATGGGGACCTCGAACACCCTTCAGGTATATTATGGCTTATGTCAGGTGCCATTTTGAGAGGCTATTTAGGTCGGGTTGATCAGAATAAATACCATAAAAAGTACTAAATGGTATAATATTTGAAAATATAATAAAATATGAAAATATTAAACTTATAAAATACATAACATGTCGATATAAAATATGACTTACTTTCTTGGTTAATGGGGTGATAATAAAAACCACGAACCATTAAACCCTGATTTCTCTAGAACGCTCGTCATTTCATTCATTGAAATTTATTATCTCCTACCAAATGTGATATAGTGTCTAATAAAAAATTATGTGGTTATATTTTCATTACTCCAATTAATTTATGAAACCCTATCAAAAAAATTGTTCAAATCCTTGATCAATCCTATAAGCAAGTTTCCAATATTCTAAAATAAATATCATGCCAAATAAAACATTCTTTTAGTCCTAATTTTATAGAGTCAGTCCATCATGTATAAAACATAACCATGATTTTCATCATTAAATGGTTTCACTAATCTATCCAATTTTTAATCTTCCACCATAATCAAAATCAAAACAATGATGTGGTTGATCATGAAATGACCAAAACGAATACATATAAAATGGTCATCTCTCTACCCAATAATGTATGTATTATCTTCATTTTCCTAAAACCCAAATGATATATATGTAATGATTTAGATATTTCATGGTATCCTTGGATTTTTTAAACCCAACTCTTCTGAAAATATTGAGAACCATGGAATTTGTTTTTAAAAAATTACATATTTTATTGAACAATGTCATATTTTCTCTTTTCAACATTTAATAACTTCTATTTATCTTCTATTTAATTTCTTCTATAACCTAGATTTATATCATGACACTGATTGTGACGTGGTCTGCTTATATAAAAAACTAATATCACTCATTATAATTCTCTATTTATATTCACAATTTTTCTAATACCTGAATTGGATAAAATAAATAATTTAGAAAATTAAATTCTTCAATCATAAACTGATTGTAGATCATTACACTTAAATAAATATTCAACATCCATATAATTTATTAACATTTTTATGTTATTCCATAAAATTTCCTTTACTTTTACTTTTACGTTAACTCTATAATCACTATAGTGACTTTAGTATGAGTTCTCTTGAATCTCCCTGTGTTTCTCTTTTCCAATGATTGTCTAAGTCATTATTTCATCAAAATGTATGATCCGCTATCTTTTCCTCAAATCATGGAATATTGGCTAATGTATTGCCGAATTATCATTTTTTCACCAAGTATTCTATGATCTCCATATTTTACCTTAATATAAGTATATTATATTTTGACAAAAAAATAAAACATTAATTGAAAAAAATACAATAGAAAAACATTGGTTACAATAGTGTTTAATAATAACTTTCTATCCGATTTAAAGGACAAGAATGAGCAGATAATGACGGAGACAAAAAAAGAAGTTATTGTATGTGTATTTGAGTAATAATTAATAACACTCTATAAAATTAGAGGTTAAAGAGAAATACCACATCAATAATGAAGATAAATTCCTCAAAGGATGGAATTTGTTTTAATGTTTGTAATATTTTCTTTTTAATCATCACAATTTGATTCTATGATTTAAAATGAGGCACAAGAATATATTAATGATACTTTTTCTAAAAATTGATGTGAAAATAGATTATTAAAAACATTTAATCCATTATAAATTTTTCAATGAGGCAAAAAAATTCATGAAAAAATTTATTTATAACATTGAAATAAATAGATTAAAGACTTATAAAGCTAGGTAGATTATAATGAAAGATTCAATGAATTATTATGATTTCTTAATCTATAAAAGTCTATAATACATGGGTAACAAGATACCTGTATTAAATATATATTCATATGATAAATTTATGGAATCAAATAAAAAATAGTTTTAGAAATTATAATAATTCAAAATAGATAGAAACATTGATAGTGAAGTAGCCAAAGTTTTAATGGGCTGAGAAAAATAAGATGATTAGTAATAAAATACTATTAATAAGAAGGACTTATGATTATATAAATTTATATTAGAAAGATAATATTTAATATAAAGCTTTACTCAAAGTTTAAGAATTTAAATACTAAGAGGAGAATAAGTTTCAAGTATATAGTTTTGTGTATTCAAAATATTGAAAAAAGGGTTTTGAGTGTTGGCTGAAATATCTTGATATTAAAATTTATGAGTCCAGTGGGAGACATGAATAGTGAAAATTATTGAATATATTTTATTGAAATATGATTAATTTTATTCCCCTAATGTTTTGAAAAAAAATATTATTTGTTTTTTTTGAAATTAAATATTCATTTCATTGGATTTTTTAAATACTGAATAATTCAGAAAGAAATGAGGATTTTATAGATTAATTGATTTTTAGTGAAGAAATTAATTAATATATATTCGTAATACATTTATTTGAATTTATAGGTGTAGTAATTGTTCATGGTTTTTTGAAGTAATTGAAAACATAAAGGGGTGGTTGAAGATATTAATGTGTAGGAAAAATGACAATCCAATTTCATTTCATATATTAAAATTGTTGAATATAATGGAATAATATCACTACCCATGAAAAAAATCAATAGAATAAAAAATATAGATTTATTCCCATGGAAATCCCATGGAATGTGAAAGTGAGATAACATTTTCCATGAAATACCCCAACCCATAGATAGACTTTGATGCTACTACTGTTGATTCTCAATATGGAAAGATTCTACTAATGATACCTATGTTGTTTCACAATATTTAGAAGGGGGATAACAAAATTATTTCTATAATAATCTATTTGGTCGTGAAATGAATAGTCCCCATAACTAGAGTTGATCCTATTACATTAAACTTTCTCAACCTATGACACTACCTTAGAAAGTGAAATATGTACAAAGTTATGCGGATTACATCCCAAGGAGAAGATAAATGATGATGCTATTTGTGAAATCTAAAATTATATTGATATATGGATGACTACCCCCACATTTAATATAAATTATATAAGTAAATCATGATACTAACAATAAATTTCGTTGAGTGGGTCGTGGTTCTAGAACAATGAAGTTACTCATGTCACAACTCAAGGAAATGATAACACATGAATATTTTCTATATATACACATACATAGAAATAAAGAATGTCAATAAGGCAGAGATAGGAAAAAATAATACCTATGTGAATGAAATAATAATAAAAACACTAAAATTATACGTGATTATATAAAAAAAATATTTGAAGAAAACCCAATATAGTGATTTCTATAACTGTTGACACTGAAAAATGCATCTCAAAAAATCGAGGAGGAACTGTTCTTGAAAAAGATACAAATGAATCTCCATGTTCCATATGACTACTCATAGAATGAAGGATGAGAATTCCTGAAAAATATTTTCAAGTATGGTGGCTTAGTGGTGTGTTCCTCATACTAGGAGTAGTTTGTGTATTTCATCCATTACTGATGAAAAGGCGTCTCAAAACTATAAAACCCATTTTAAGTGTATTGTGAAAACTATTTTCCTTTTAAAAAATCTTATTTGGTGGAAACCAATATCCAAGGATCTATTTAATTTTTCAATCATTGATTTTTTAACTCATGGATCCAAACTAGATGTACATATCAAATGTTATGGTCTTTCAAAGTTGGAATTCTATAGAGGACCTAGGTATATTCTTTCACAAACAAGACTTCATGAGTATGTAACTTGTGGATCCATATAATTATTAAGTTCTACATGGGTGAATGTCTTAATTTTTCTTAATAATTTTATCACCATACTACTTCATTTTCAATGTTTTCAAAATAAGTTGTATGAAATGCATCTTGGGACACTACAAAACACCCATAATTATGTTGGTGTTTTTTTGAAGTGACCACTTTGGTTATCCAGATGCTAATAAATACCCCTCATATCACAATTAAGCGGAAATTTCAGAAATTGGAATTTCAAACAGTTAAACAATTATGTTCATAAAAAAATAACTTATATGCTTTATATAACCCAAAAAACCCCATGTACTCTTACACACAAGAATATTATGTGAAATAACTCCCACAAGACCTTAAATACATTATCATACAATTGATATCATGTTAAAAAACAATCTATAATAGATAAAAATCATATTGCTAAAGGAAAAATCATTGGACATGTCTTATTTTCATGTAACCACCAACTTACACAAAACTTATACCATGGTAATCTATATAATGAACTCCTTTTATGAAGACCACTTTTGTAAAAGTTAAGGGCACATGAGACCACACCCATCCAATCTCAATATCTTTCATGAAAAATCTATAGGAAAAATTGTTATCAAGGACTGTCACCCCAAGGATCTTTACACCATATAGGGGTTAGGAAGTATCCGTTCCTATTGCTCACAATAATTGGGAAGGAAATGTCTGTGATAATTTTCCTCAAGCATGAACTAGGAAGAACATAATTAAGCCCCACACATAACCTTACTAATCACAAGCAGCACTCAAGTAGCTTAATATGAAATCCTCACTTATTACCCTAATTCCATCCATTTCATAACACCGGAATCATTATTGAATAAAGTTAAACTACATGGACAAGTCCTATCATAATAATTTAAATTATACATCTCAAACTATGGTGATTTTTATTATTTCTCTAATAAGATATGTAGGACACATTAGTTGAGGTTAAATCCCAACTATCAAACTAATTTACTATCCCATCTTCATCATGAGATGTGTTAAAACAAAACCTTCATTGAAAAAATTTAGAATCCTAGGAAATCTGAACTCGACGTTTACCTATTTCTACCATTTTGTGATGATCATAACTAGGCATTGACATATGACTTCACTTTGTTGAAAGTATTAAGTAGATCTACCCCCACAAGACGTTATCTCTTGAATCCCTTAGGTTATGAGTCTAAGTGTATCCATATACACTAGTCTTTAACATGTAACCACCATTAGGTTTGAATCCTAAGTGGATCCATCCCCATTGGTTATTAACCGATGACCAAACTTATGTTATACAACTAACTGGATTCGTCACCACTAGATATTAACCTATAACAAACCTTAGGTAATGAGTCTAAGTGGATTCATCGAAATATGATATTAGAATATAAATATTTTGGGTTAGGAGCCTAAGTGTATCTATTCCCTCTAGAAATTAATCCATGACAACTCTTAGGTGACGATCCTATATGGAACTTTCCCCACTATATGTTAACTTTGACAACCCTTAGTTGACGAGCCTTATGTAGATCCATTTCTACTATATGTTAACATGTACCCTACCATACAATAATAGTGTAAGTAGATTACACTCTCATGTGATGAGCATGAGTTTTACTATTTGATGTGTATAATTCTGTCATTTTGTGAATAGAATATGTGAACCATTTCTTTAGAACAAGGTTCCATCTATGATGAGATTAAGAAAATCCCCCTTCTTAATGAATAATAACCACTTATTTATTTGGTGATGAGATTTTTAATCCTATTTGACTACCATAGGGTTCTTTATTTTACAATCATGGAATGAATTAGGTGAAAATACAATGTTTCGTAGGTGGAAGCCAAGGATGCTTATGTGATGAGTATATTCCTCCCATGTAAAAATCATGATATTTTCTAAATTAAAATTATAAGTTTCATGATTTATGATCTTAAAATTCATTATTTAATGAGAATAAGACACCAAATTTAATGACAATGGGTTTATGAATGTAATAATCCTTAGAAACCTTAGGTGATGAGCCTAGTATTTCTTGGATGATAATCCCAAGATGCCTTATGTGAGGAATATGAGAAAATATCATGGCCAAGAATGAGTTAGATAGAGAACCATTCTGATTATTGAAAAGACTGATAGAATCACCCTCTTTAACCAAAGATATTCCCACTAAATCAAAAACAAGATTCAAAAGAATGTATTAAATATATGAGGGAATATCATACTAGGAATAATATTATTAGAAATGGATAGGTTTCATATCCCATCCTCCCACTATGATAAATGTGCCAACACCACCACCCTTATTCTGACATGCCTCCCTCCTTTGGAAATCATGAATATGGGAATCATATTTCAGCCTTTTATAGCATGGTTCAATGAGTATGTCCCTTTGCAAATAATCAAAAATTATGATTCTAAATTATGAAGTAATTTTCATAGTAATAATACATGGAAAATAACATCTCTTTGTATTTGATACACATATAACAAAACATATACTTATAATAAAGATAGATTCAACCACTTATTTCTAGTTGTTATCCTAATATAGTAAGTAGCCAACTATTGACAGTACAAAAAATTTAACATAGAAAGTATTAACTAAATAATGCTATAAATTATGCTGAATAATTCTAAAACCACATATTATATTAGTAAATAGATTTATTAGGCCTCTATAATCAACTGTTATTATTTTATAAGGGAGAAAAATAATTTGGAAGATAAATATAATCACATGTTATATCACAACCATTGAAAAATATGGAAGGAAACATGTATTAATTCTAAAAATGGGAATTCTAAAAGAATATCCATACGTAATAAGTAAACAAATAATGGAAGAGACTAACCAACTATCAATGGGAAGCATAATCCATGATGAGAGGAATTTATATGGGATCATGAGAAGTATATCAATGATTGAATACGGTGGTTTTTTACTGAATAATATCAATAGAAAAACATAAAGATTTAAAAGTATTTAATAACTAAATTCATTTTATTTTTTGTTTTGTATTTCATTTCCCTAAGGTTATAATTTCTTACATAAATTGCTAAAATACTTTTTAACAATTTATCCAATGGGAGAATCCATAACTCTACTTATTTTTTTATATTTACTTAATTCCATTTTATATCTTTTAATCTTATTTAACATAGTTTAATTTTATCTTGATATTTTAATATTATAATTTTAGGCCTTATTCAATTTTTCTGTACTTAGATATTATAATCATAATTCCCTCCACTTTTTAAATTATATATAATATAGAATACTATTTATTAGGTGGTGAGTGATTAGTGATTATTTTTATTTTCATGGAAGGTAATGTTCTCACTCCTCATTTCGTGGGAAAAGCCACTCCTCATTGATATTTTATTTTGAAATGAGATATGAAATGACCATTGAAGTGTTTAGTGATTACTAAATAATATATCAATAGGATCCACAAAATAAAAACACATGTTTTCATAATTATATTTCTTAATCCATTTCATTGATTAGAATTCTTTCTTCACATTCCTACCAAAATTCATTGATTAATTTTTGTGATATACTCTTATCTCTCTTTTTTAATTCACTATATTTTCTTTTATTCTTATGGATATTTATGTATTAGACCTAAAAATTGATTTACCCATAAAAGTTTATATTTGGAAGTTAAGATACTATTTTTTATTTATTAATGATTTAGAAAATCCATTTTTTTATATTTGTAAACCGAGTCCTCAAAATTTTTCAACACAACCTCCATCCAAAAACACATCAATCTGAAGATAATATCTTTATTATAGTAATGATCTTACTTTTATATTTATATTCTATTTTATTCTTTTTAATTTAATCTTTATTCCATTACTATAAATATAAAAATTAATTTTTAATCTCTTTAATCCTTTTTCAATTTATATTTAACTGAACATTCATGGACACTATGCCTGGTTTTGATATATCTTCTACTACGTTCAATTTTTCATCATGAATATTGATAAATAATTTATCTACAACATTATTCATATTTTCTGTTAAATTGTTATTAATACATATTCCTTGAACTTCTCCCTCAATGTGATCTATAGAGATCCTTGTTATTGTATCATTATCCCTTTCAACAGTTTGTCCAAGATTATTTATTTTTTTAAAGCACTTCCTCGCCATCCTTAATTGAAATATTGATAAACAATTATTCAGTGGTACTATAAGAATATTTATGTGACTCATTGTTTTCAGTAAAATTCATATTTTAAGGGATCATAAAAATTCTCCATTTTAAAAACAATAACTTCTTTTTCACGAGACACAACTCTCTAATTTTTTTCATCAAAAAAGAACTTGATAACCTTTTTCTTATTCACATACCTTTTGATTCAAATCTATACCCAATTATGATTATTCATGAATTTAATCATGATCATCAATTTCTCATTATAGATGTGTTAGTTCATACTCAATTTGTATAAAATATGTATAAAACTCCTTCAATAATACTATAATCTCCTAGTACATATTTCATTGAATAAATAATTTTAAAAAAAATCACTAACTAGATTTACTTAAAGTCAAAAACTCTTTTGGTTAAATATTATCTTGAATAATCATACCTTAATTTTTAGATACGAGGGACATATAAATTAAAATATTGATCTTTAAGGCTAAACTCCAAAGAACACAACCTTTTCACTATGACACAACTTTTTGTAACCTGAGAGACACCCTAAGAGAGGATTGAATTTGGGTTCTTCCTAAATAAAGTTTTTCATTCAATTAATCATACACTATTTTGATATTATTCCCATAATATTTGGAACTAGTTATTAACCTATTTATTAATTACATTCTAACAATCTCTCAATGAATCTCGATCATGAATGTTAAAATATAAAATACGCACTAGACACATTGATTTTAGTTGGTTCATGATAAAGGACTAATACATATAGAATATGTTGATGGTGAGTAGATTTACCAAGTGACAACAATACAAATTATTGTTGTTACAAAGATTCAGAAAAGATGCACGATTTGTCATAGAGACACACCCTATTATTATCTTACATGAACTAATTCATTGAAGGTTTGTTTTTTTGATAGGCACAAGGGAATATTGAATAATTTATAGACATGGATGTCTCTTCTAGATTAAAATATGTTTATAAGAAACCATATTTCTATATATACAAATATATTCTTCATTAATCTATACTATCTATACAAACCTCTTCCAAAATCTAGATAAGATCAAATCCTTATAGGGAGTTAAGTCTTTTTGACTTTTTATTCTAAATCTAGATGAGAGTATCATATTTATATAGGGATTTAATATTTATCTTCAAAATTATATCAACCATGAATAACCTATTACAAAACATGATTATCCCATAATAGGACTATATTGTTCACTTTAACCTCTTAAACAACCACGCGTATCAATGGAACTTCTTATTTATTGATCTCTCTCTCTTGAATTAATCAGATATAAAATGGAATTTAACAAATAGATTTATTCTTTTATTTCATGAAAAGGATATATCAATTTCATTTAGGATTAACTATAATCTTCTTATCAAAATGATATATTTTATAATGTTATTCTCTATATCTTTTTTTGATTAAGGAATTATTCCAGACAAATTCACTATCTAATTTATTTTTTTTCCTCCTTTGAATATTTATATATATTCACAAAACTACATGAATATTACTTTATAATATTCCTCAAACATATTTTATCCATATAAAAATATCAATAAATCCCTATAATTTTTGGTCCTTTATTCATTTTGATTTTCCTTAATAATCACAATGTGATCATACAACATGTATCAATATGAATTTCTTCATCAAGGAAAATAAAACCTTAAAATGGGAAAAACTAATTAAATCCATTTATGTTTTTTCATTGTATAGTCATTTTCACCACAGAATATAAAAATACACAATTAGATTTATTTATGAATCATGTCATGTGATATATCAATCATTATAATTTATGACTAGTCATAGTATTTAGTATATTTTATGATTGATATTGACCCTTATATATCATATTTATCCATAATTACTCCAAAGTCTGATTTCTTTTTACCCTTATATAGTCTATTATGATCTAAAAATTTCCCATCTTCCTATCAAGAATACCTTTATGTATCATATAAAGATGTATAAATTACTCCTATATATCACTCAAGTATCCTCGTTACCTTTTATTATATTTTAGATTTACTTCTATATATTCTCCATTGTGAGGAATTTTCATTTTTATGTATGATTTACTTTTACATATTAGGTTTGTGACCCCTATAAATTCTAATGTGTCTTCTTCATGAATTTTCAAATTTCCAAAATTCTTTAGAGGATAATCTTATATATTATTCTGAATGACTCTTACATATCAAGAATTTGATATTTTTTATCAAGATGACACTTATGCATAGATTTAAGTTACTCTTACATATAGAGAGAAATATGATTTTTATTTTTTTAATTCTACCTCTTATACAAGAAATAATCATATATATACATGAAGCTTGAAGACTTTTCCATATTTCCTAGTATTATTAGATTAAACCTCAGATATTAGAGTAAATGAATATTATGTATAGGAGTTTTTCCAATTCAAACTCTTATACATCCATAGAATATCTATACATAACATCTAGAGTTTACTTAGAAAAATCAAACCTTCTTCCAAACTTCCAAAAACATTCTTATAACATCTAACTTTTAGAAGATAAAATCAATACCTTTTTGGGAATATTTTTCAGAATAAACCTTAGTTATATACTTCAATTTATATAACAAATTCTTGAAAATTATTCGAAACACATTAGCTTCAAGAATAGTAGTTTTATCATTATAAATTAATTCTACATTCTGTAATTCTAATAAAATCATATGGAATACACTCCAATTCCATGTATGACATATTTTTGGGCATACTCAAACACATATACATCCAAATTTGGTTCCCAATTGTTTGGTAACCATTCTATTATTCATATAAGTCACCAATTTTTCTAATATCTTCCTTATCTACTCTTCAACAGAACCAATAGATATTTTAAAATAATCAATTAGATAAAAAGTTTATTATGACACTTATCATATATGCTTATCATGGGATTATTATTACATTATTTTATTTTAATGATTTCTCAAATGAAATGATTTTTATAAGAATGGGTTGATATTTATATTAATTTTATTTAAAAATAGAAAATGAAAACATATTTTTTTAATTATAGCTTAAACTTTCATTTGTAGGAATGCCTTATAAATTGAGTTATATTGATTATTGGTGGTATCATACTAGGTGACACCTCACACCATATATTAAAATAATAATTTTTATGAAGAATGGATTATTTATAATCTAATTAAATGAAAGGGTGATACTTCTTTAGGTAGAGTACCTTATATGATTTATTCATGTTTTAGTGGAATATTGGCCTAGTGGTTACCATGGGTTATGAGGAGTTGGTTCTTGTAGTGTTTTTGGGACATTTTAAATTTCTTGGGATGTTCATATATCAAACTCACAATCTTATTCCCCCTTTTTATCACTATTGTATTAAAATTTAATTTTTTTATGGAGTTATGTTTTGATGTTCATTTTGGTTTTACTTCTTATCTAATAATTTTATGTTTTGTTGTTATAAAACTTTTTATACTCTAGGAAAGGACATCCAATTAATGTATTCCTCATTAAAAATTCTCATTTGGTGTTAATTATATTTATTATTAGTTTGGGAAAGTGAAATCATTCATAATTGGAATGTTTTGATACACTTGGAGATTATCAATGGTCCATGGTGATTAGAAACATTATTCAATCGTTTTAGAGATCCAACTAGGGTGAAATAGTGGTTTGAACTAGGCAAGGTTTCTACACATAATAATGATACACATGCATGTTGGAAAGGTTTTATATATAGAACATTTATGTAAATAATACACACCTTCTAAATTAAAATTAAAATAAAATAAAATAAAATATAAATACAAAATATAAAGTACATAAAATAAATATAGGCACAAAATCCATCACTTTGTCTATAATAAACCCTAAGGTAATCATCAGGCAAGACTTTTCTTAAAAGGTCCTACCAATCCTATAATCACAATATATATACCATCTATATGCTCAAAAAGTCAACTTGTAGGGGGTAGGTATAAAATTGCCAATATAATATCCACACGGAATCTAATTTACTACCAAAATTGAGTAAAATTATACTTATATACTAGTGTACATGAAATCCATGTCATGTATAAAACCTAAATTAGAATTATAAACAATAATAAAATATAAATAAAAAATAATGAAGAAAAAAAAATGAAAAAACATGTCTAAAAAACTCAAATGAATCATCTCAAGATACCTAAGAAAAATTGAATGAATATGTTTTTTCATGATATAATAATAAGGAAATAAGTATATATAATAATAATGATATTATTCTAAAAATATACCCTGTGAAAAAAATTCCCATGTGGACATGCCATTCATGAGTAAACCACTCATGAAAGGTTACAATGTCTTGCCTCATAGGTCCTAAACCTAATTAACAAGACTAATGACTTATTACATATGATAAATTATTATCTTTGTGGAAAATATGACTTGTTATAAATCATAACTACGTATAAATAATTACTATATAACTGGAGAAAGATTTGTATAAAGAATTGATATTTCCATTACCCTCACCCCTATCAATAAATATGTTAATAATTGAATAAAAAATAACTAACTAACCAAACAAATAAATAATATTAATTGATAATCCTAAATCCTACATGAACTCTATATATTTATTAAAAAAATTAGATTCGTTGGTTATTTATAAAAACTCAAAAGAAAATATCTACCTTGAATGAATAATTAAATAGAACCCATTTTCACCCTATTTAAACCTTTCATTGAACAATATTAAAATAAAACCCATGATTTTATAAGAACATATGTGACTATTATAAGATAAATCCCTAAGTAAATCTAAATATATTTTTATACTTATTTTAACACTAGTATGTAAATATATAACTTATAAAATAATTTTAAAATATTAAATCATAGATTAATAACTATATAAATCCATACTAATTAACTTATATAATATAATTTAAAAAATTTATTTTTCCTAAGTAATTTATGGACTAATCTCTCCCATTTTGTGTGTTTGAGGAAAGAAAATACATTACGACCAATGGGTTACAATATGAGTCCCATGAAACTCTGAGTGGGGAAAGGATAAATAATGGAACTGAATATTTTTGAACCCTTACCCATCTTAAAAATTTCCATCATGTTTGTAGGAATGATGTTTAATATATAACTCCCATTATTTTGTTTTTATTTTTTTGTTAGAGTAGGAAACCCAAGAGGGGGGTTAATTGAGTTCCTAATAATTTTTTTTGTTAAAAAAATTTAAAAAATATTCCCCAAGTTAATTAAATAATCTATGTTAAAAAAAATAGTATTATATAAGTTTGATCTTTCAAAAAATTTCTCAAAGTAGTATTAGGGACAAGTAAAAAATGATATTTCAAAAAACCTAAACTTTTGAAACTAAATTACTTAATAAAAACCTTGATATAAACACAGGTTAAGAAAAACTATAAAAGTAAATGTTTTATTTATATATTTAAATAATAAATATAGTTTTAACTTTTAAATACAAAAAAACATAAAAAACACAACTAAACAAGGGGTCAATCTCAATTTGATAATTAATCCCCTCCAATTATAAATCAACCTTTTCCATGGTTATTATTATAAAAATAATTAGATCCAAAACCTAAATCAGGTTTTTACAAATAAAATCATGCAGTATGTCCGTTCTCAAATCCTCTTACAAAGTTATACATGGGATGGAAAACAATACATGCCACACATGACATATTCCATGGTTTCTATGGGTATACAAATTAAATAAAGTTAAAAGAGTATTTCTATCAAAATCCATTTTAAGCACAAGACACATTTTGTAAAAATAAATTAAGTAGTAAAATAGATTACTCAAATGTAAATCATAAACAGATAATGAAAATAAGAAGAGATAAGAAGAAGTTATGCTGATCGGTCTGAATAGCTTAAGATTCTTTAGGGTCCTCTTATTTTACTTGATGAGGAGCTTGAATAATATTCTATTAATTTCTAGGAAAACAGAGCATCATAGATTGTTGTTTTCTATCTATATATTATAAAAAAATACTATATAGTTCTCTTTATTTAGTGTGTGAATGGTTCTTTTTCTTCTGTATATTTTATAGAATTACAATCACATGTATATCAGATCAACTATTAACAATCATCTCTTCAAAACAAGCATGGGAAATATGTCCAGAATAAATAACTCTTCAAGTCCAATTATCCATTGAATAATAATAATGAAGATATCTTGGATCCTCATAATGCATACTAAATTAGGAGAAAACTGAATTTATATTTAATGCATCCATAGAGTGGTTTAGAAACAACGATTTAATATCCACATGTGACTAAAATAATTTAATTCAATAAACTATCCATTAGAGAAATTAAATTCGAATGAGACTCAAAATAGAAATGGTAGTAGGCTGATAGTAGATCATCTTTGATGGTATTGTAGACAAATGGTAGATTAGACAAATGATAGCATATTCAAATGGTATATATTTAAATGATAGATCATATAAACTAATGGTATATTTGATCAGTGGTAGATATGATCAATGGTAGATCAAGTTCGATGGTACATATGGACCTAATTGTAGATCAGGTTTAGCAGTAGACCTGATCTAGTAGTAGAGTTTAGTCTGAGGGTATCACAACTCTGGTGGTTTATCTCGTCTAGTTGTAGAAAAACTCTGATAGTAGATCTAGTCTACTCATAGATCTTGTCTAGTGGTAGATGAAAGTTCACCATTAGATCTAGTATGAAATAATGGTGGATCTATTGAACTAACGGTAAATGCCCTCAATGATACACACATCACTAGTAGATTCTGGTGGTATATGTAATCCACCGATAGATCTAATTAAACTAACAGTAGATCATCACAACAAATGGTATATCTTCATATCTACTGATAGATCTATACTTTTCTAATTTACAGTACAAAATAATGTACTAACATAAACTATAAATCTAATTATAAATATGAAAAATATGATTATTGTGCATTAAAATAAAAAGGTCCCAATGAAATTGATCAACAAACACATTTGTAAATATTAAAGAACATAATAACACATGTATTTTAATTGGTTCACTGAAATTGTGTGAAATCCAATAGATATACACATGATGATATGCCACTATACTAAAAGCCACTATTAATTCATTATTTTTGGGGATATATTGTTTATTTCAACCAATTATTTCAGAAAGGAATCCTCTTATATAACCAATATTTTATAAGATTTTTATTTATGTTTCTACGAGCTTTCTTAAAATATACATATTTATTTTTGAGAATAGAATAATAATTATTAATATCATTATAAAAAAAGTCAACATTATAAAAAATATTAGAATAATAAAACCATATCTCATCATTTTATAACATAAAAAATGTTTTGCTTTGTTTAAATTTCTACAAAAATCCAAATTCAAAAAATAATTTGATTCTTTAGAAACATTTAAAGTAGAATTTTTCAGTTCTTCTTTTATTCTTACATATTTTTAATTTTTATTTCAACTTGTTTCTCTTATAAAAACAAGAGTTAGTACTACATAATAAATCCTTGTTTTTTGAATTCATATTATCATACTTACTTTTAAGTTTCAAAAACATTTTTAAAATTCATTCATTATATTGAAAACTATCTTCTTATTTTGATTATTTTTTAGAATCTTCTAGTTATCTAAGAAAGTTTTCACTAGAGGTAATAATTTTTTATTTATACTTTGAAAAATCATAATTTTTTTTATTTTTTTCTAATAGTTTATTATATATTCTTATAATATAAATTTGATTTACGAACATTCATTAGATATTTTATATCAGTATATTTACTTTTCATTTTGGATTAATACATCATCAATATTCTAATTATATTATTCATTTTAATATCCTTAAAAAATATATATTGTGTAATGGTAGAAATATTTCTAATACTCTTAAAAGGTACAACTTTAAATGATGTTAAAGACCCATTAGACTCATTTATTTAGCTACCTAAGGATCTAGCATAGTAATAAATATCAATTGGACTTCCATTAACATGAGTTAATGTTTTATCATCAATCAATTTAAAATTTAAAAAGTAAATATTATCAGTATTATATGTAAGATATCTGACATTATTAGTACCTTCATAAGTAACAATAATACTTTTACACATTTCATAAATAATATAATAATAAAATTTATTAAATTAATATGGTATAAAACCATATATAATTATATTCATAACATTAAAATTATGATCATATCTAGTTTCTTGAAAATCATTCTCTAATTTACCAAGAATGAAATTTTTATTTTAATGATTGATAATTTATATATATACCATTAAATTTAAAATTTTATGACACACAGTAATCCTAGTTTTCTAATACCTGTAATTATCTCCATTAAAATATGGTTCTCTAACCATAGACATTCCATTATTAGGAATATTATTTAAAAAAAAATATCCCTTAAAACTTGTTAATGTTAAGAACTCAAGGTTGAGTTGTGATACCAACTACTATACCATTTATAAAAAATTACCACGAGAGGGGTGAATGGAAAACTTTATTATTTTTCATTGACCTGAGTAATATTTTTAACATAAATCTAACTAAAAGTATCAAATTTTAATTTATCAATATTATATATAAACTCTCTAAAATTATATGTACCATCATAAGTAAAAATAATAGTTCTCTAGATTTTATAAATACCATAGTAAGAAAATTTATTAAAATCATTATGTCTAATAGAACTACAATTATAATCATAACATTAAAATTAATATAATATCTAGATTCTTTAAAATCAATCCATAATTTTTCTAAAACAAAATTTATCTTATAATTTTTTATAATATATATACATATATTCTTAAATGTAAAATATTAAGATACATGATCATCCTAGGTTTCCAATAAACATAATTATCACTATAAAAATAATGTTCTCTAACCATATATATTCCTTCTTTAAGAATATTATTTTTTTTTAAAAATTAATTCTTATCCCTTAAAATGTGATAAAGTCAAGCACTCAAGGTTGATCTCTAATACCAAGTATTATCCAATTTATAAAAAATAGGACAAGAGAGGGGTGAATTGAGCAGTTTAATATTTTTAATGAAACATGGATCTTAATAAATAAAATTACAACATTTAACTAAATTGTGTATTTTTTAATTTACTAAAATAAGGTAAATTAATAAAACAAATGTTGAATTAACATTGTAAATTTTTCATTGTATTTTTTACTAATACATTTCAAGCATCATATATAAAATGTGTTAGAGAATAAAAAATGAGACAAAGAGTCCATATTAATAAATTACATGAGATGGTGATCAATATATGTTAAATATAACATGAGAATATAACATTCATAAGTGGATATGATAAGAATAAGGGTATGAATAATCCTTAAGATGAAGTTTAATATAAACAGTTATAATCCTTTTAAAATTTCCTAAACGTTATGGACAAAAAATAAATTTAATATAAAGAATAATTTTGGGGTTTATTATTATACATTGTTGTTTATGGTTGTATGATGAAAAATCCTAAAAAATGAGTATAATGTTTGGACTAGAAAATATAATAATAGTTTTATAATGTTTCTAAAGAAAGTAATATGACATTAATTACATTACACAACATTGTGATATTGATGAAATTTTAACGATTTAATGAGATATTGAATATTCACAAATTTATGGATGAATTTGATAAACTACTTTATAAGACACTATAAAGGAATAAATATCTTGATCAGTTGGATTATATTTTGGAAAAATGAATATTTTAAGATTCATAACTATAAAACTAAAATTTCAATTGTTTTGTTACATTATTTTGATGTTTCTTACCAGTTTATTAAAAATTATTAATTCTATGTAACAACGAAATTTACTTTTAATATAATATATAACAATGTATTAGTTTTTTTATAAGACTTTGTAATATTGAAAAAAAATCAGAAGGTTGAGTAAGAGTTGTTTGAAGTGATATATGTCATTAATGTTGAATTTGAACTGTATAATTAATAGTTAAATGAGGTTTTATAAAAGTAATATAATGATTTCAAAAATTTCATGATATCAATACGAATGATGTTTTATAGTGATAAGATGAATTCAAAGAATGTGTTAAATTGAATGATTAATTTCAAAGGCCACATACGATAGAGTTTAATGAAAAAATGGGTATTTTAATCTGTTATGTTTTTAGGATAATATTTATAATTTTTGGGAGTATTTAAAGAGATGTTTGAAATATCAATAGTATAATTATCTAGTAATTATTTTCATGAATGTTTTAATTAAATGGAATATGTAATCAAACTAGATTTTGAATGATATGATAGATTTTAATAAAATAAATTATTTGAGATATTATTAGAGATTCAAATGGATAAAATATGGAATTATTTTTCTATATATATATATATATGTTTTTAAAGTATTAAATTTATCAAATATTTTATGGATATAAATTATATATAATTATTAAAATAAAGATGTTTTCATAATTCAAGTAAAATATGATCATATTTTTTTAGGGTTTCAAATTATATATTCAATATTGATTATACAATCAATATCCCCATGAATAAATACAACATAAAATACATTTAATTGAATATATAAATAATTTTACATCCAAACAAAATTAAAAAGAGAAGAAATATATAAGGAACCACACATCTATAGTAAGATATATAATGATTTAGATTCATAGACTTATATTAATCATAATTTATTTTTTTGATAAGAAGGGAGAATTTAATAATGTATCATATCTGATGGATCAAAATGATAACCGAATATTAATAATATGATTCAAAATGAATATCCAAAAATAATAAGAAATTATAGAAATATTTACTAACACTAAATGCAAACAAGATTCATATCTACGTGCCTAATATTCTAAGAAATCATCAGTGTTATTATTTAATTCAACATTTTGAGAAAATATAAGGTTGATCAGATTTCATAAAAATTTGATTATATTAAATTCATTTAGAACTGGATAATTTAAATTAATAGTTTCTAGAAAAAATACTTAAATTTATAAAGGAGTAGGTTTTGTATTAACAATGTATTTTTCTTAATTTCAGAAGAGAGTGAGAGGAAATCATGTAAACCTGTTAGATGACTATAATTTTGGTAGGATTCCTAACACGAGTTTAACGATGATAACTTTCTCATTTTAAAATTATTGATAATAAGTGAATATATTGGAATTAGATATTATAATTTTTTTTCTATAAGTACATAGCTTCAAAATGGGATGTGAAGCTTATAAAAATCCATTATTCCATAGTTATTATTCCAGTTCTCATATACAAGTAAGAATAAGATAAAATATTAATAAATGAAATGACTCATAATAGGTGATTATGGTTGGATTAATTTGATATACCAATAATGTTATAAATCATTTAATGTAATGAAAATGTTATGAACATTGATTTACCGCTCTCAGTTTTTATCACCCTTTTCCTGGGAACTATAATTGTTATATGATCCAAGGCCACAAATATTTTCTCCCTATTTAAGAGGAATCTAAATTATTATTTAAAAATATTTATCCTTGAATAATTGAGTGATACTATATTTGTAATAGAATTTTTGTTTATTTTATATGATTTAATTACCATAATTGATATTTGAAGCTTAACATCAAATTCTTCATTGAGTTAACATTCCTACATTGGTACTTTCAGATTCAACTTCTTCAAGTGGTAATAATAATTGTTATAATTAATTTTTTTGAATATATTATATCATATTTATTTTAAATATTGAATAATATATTGGTTTTACAGAGTTTATTCCTTTGAAATTATTAGTTAGATATTTTTATATTCATGGAATATTTTTTTCTTGATTAATTTAAGAGTTTCATTCATGATATGTGAGAATTTTAAAATTTATAATGATGCAAAAATTTTTGAACTGTTCAAAACATCATAAAAAATTCTACCTATCGATATTGTAAAAAATATTTACCAATGGAAGAGGATGAAAAATAAAAAGGGAATTCTTGCACTTCGAAAGAAACTTTATTGTGCAAACAAGATGAATATTAAATGTACATGGATGTTGATAACCTCTGTATGTAAACACCAGAAATTTTTAATTTTTCCTGAAAAGAAGGATTTAACCTATGTAAGGGATGTATAGGGAATGGGGATAAAAAATATGTATTTTAGAAATAATTGTTTATTCCAGAGATTATATTTGAAAATATAAATTGAATATTTTATATGAAAAGATTGAAACTCAATATGGGAGAGGGGGGGGTAATTTTTTAAAATTATTAGTTTTATTTAAATATTTTGGAAAAAATTAAAACTTATTACATTATACAGTAAAATAGTACAAAACCATGGTAAATCAAGATTATTAGGCCTAAGAAAGGGCTCCAAAAACTATAATAGAAAAAATAAAACAAAAAAGGGAACATACACTCTAAAAAATAATGAAACTTTCAAAATACAAAAGTGAAAAAATCGAGGCATGATACAGTATAACCTTATACCAATTAGTAAACCACTACTAATGTAGAAAAATGTGACATCAGAGAAAGGAATGATGAAAATATTAGAGTATCCATACAATTAGTCATAAATAAAAATTCTATTTATGATACTAGTGAATACAAGATCCAAAATTTTCAAAATATACAAACAATAAGCCTAAGAAACAAAAAAAATCACCCAATACAAACAAAATATCAAATAAATTACCCCTATAGACGAAAAAAAAACAAATAGTCACGTATAATCATGATATCCAATGAATCCAGCCACATATTTCTATTAAAAATTAATAAATATGAACATTTATGGCCATAGAATCCAAAGAAAGACCATATACCTTTAGAAACAACAGATCTATCATCAATCCACCAACAATGATGCTAAATGTGTACCCTTAACTATAATCAATGAAACCAAAATGATAATTACATAGATAGAAGGAAGAAATTATTAACAATGGGATAGATCCAACCCATTGGGATATTCCATGAAAATATTCACACCTGATAATTCATCTAAATGGGATGGTATTAGACTTATGCACCTCTGTATAGGACAGCTAGCTGACCAGCCTTGTGAAGGGGGAGTGCTGATATCATGAGATGTGATGGGGAGGAGCAGCTCAAATTTTCCTTGTCTATGTAATTTACTCTAAGACCTATAAGTCATGTAATTGTATTTAAGCCTTCCTTCCTTGTAAGGGTTCCACCTCACCCATTGAAAGGTGAATTATCAAACTAATAAAAAAAGTTCTTCATGCCATTTAGCCAGATTAAAACATAAATGGTTCAAAACAAAATAGCTAATGACACCGCTACTATGAACCTTAGGAGATGAGATCATGAACAAGATCTAGATGGGTTAATATGCGATGCAGACCCATCCTAAGAAGATAATCCTTGAGAACAATCTTCATTATTGGTAACATGATGTCTAATACCAGAGACACTACAAAATACCCATCCACAACACTAGTAGGTGGTTTACTAATGGTAATGAATCTTTTTTTCTTCCCATTAGTGAACTATATAAAAAACATCCCAACAGGCTAACATCTCAAGAAAAAATAGATTTAAATATTGAACTAAAGCTATTGAAAGAAATTTACTCACCCTGGGAATCCCTTAATTAATGAATACATATTTAACAAAGAGGGAAGAAACCTGAAATATGATAATAAGGTGAAGGTAGGAAACTATTTATAAGAAAATAGTTATATTAAAATTGAAATTAGATTATTACATGAAAAATTAAATGTTTTTTATTTCGAATTAAAGTTCATATAGAGATTGATATTTTCTTAATGACTGAGGGTAGTTGATAAGAGTTGTATTTCAGAGAATCCCCTCATGACATAAACTAAAAAATGTGTGTTGTGAGTTGTCCTTAATTAATTCATCATAAAAATGGAATTGATATTACATTGAATGTTGGAGAATTACTATAAACTCCATTCTATCCTTTGGTGTGGTGTGTAGATAATCTTCACATATGAGGGATGTTATAATTATTTTATTAAGTTAATTCATTTATCATACTTTGGAAGTATTTTTATGATATATTAATTAAAAACATTATCATAGATGAGTTGTAGGTTTTATTTATTTTAATGAATATGTAAAAGAATACATATTTTTTAGTTGAAGTTATTCATAACATAACGGGTACCAATTCATAATGACATGAGTATTTATTATAAGGAGAATTATTCTAATTGAAATTTATGACACCATAGTGGAAATATACACCCTATAAAGAGGATTAAGTGGAAGAGATCTATTCTATAAGAAAATAAATTACACCATGAATCATATACCCAAAGATGGGATATTGTTTCTCTCTGAGGTAGAGCCCAATTTCTTTTAGTACTATGCTATTTGGGAACAAAATTTCCTCATGTTACAAAATTTATTATCACACCACAATAAAATGGCCCAGATTATTTTGTTTGTGCTAGATAAGATTATAAAAAATAATCATATGGTAATACCATGGTTCATATCACAATATGTCTTCCTAAAATATAGATAGATGTAATTTGATATGGATTTCAAAATACAATTACTGAGCCACACAAAAATAATGGTTAAGTTTTTTTTGTATTTTGTTTCCATATCCAGTGAATCATAGAATCATGTCATAATAAAAGTTACTATGACACAACGTATGTATGACCTATAAATTGAAGAGTTTATGGACCAAAAAAAGAATATTCTATTCTAATGATGTTTTTATTTACCATTCCATTCATTATTGGGTTAATTAAAATATGGTTTTGGATGGGATTTGAGGATATGAACAAGGGTGCACATGAGATCCAAATTCATGAGGCACTTGAGGTTATGTAAGTTAATATAATTTAACTCATTTATTATTGTAATTAATTATTATACTTGGGAATTTAGGGACATCTACCCTCATATTTCCTTTTTCTAATTAAAAATAAAATAAGAACATGGGTAGGAGGATAGAAATTCTTGTATACTAAGGATTACCCATTTAATAACAAAAATTAATGAACCTTGTTTTTTAAATTTTTCTATGTGTTTTCTTTCTCACACTCTCTCCCATTATTACATCATCGGTGTCTAGATCTACACACACAAATTTATTATTAGATATTACTTTTTGAGTGTTAATGTTTTTGTTAATCCATTAATTTACCTACCACTCTTTGAAGTGGGTTTCTCTCTTATGGGCCCATTAGTTGTTATTATATAATTATTGAAATGGTTAAGTTAATCACGTTAATATGAGTTTATTTTTCATTGATTGTATATTTTATGAAAAATATCCATGGAGTATTTAAATAGTTCCAATAATAATGCAGTTTTTTTGTTTGATTTTAAGTGATTCCATAAGTGGAGAGAGATGATTGTTCAATATCTTATATCACCTAGGTCAAATGTTTCTAAAATCACAAATAATGGTATTCATACTCCCAATTTTTTGATAGAATATATGATACTTGACAATATGAATATCTAATTTTATGATCATGTATGGAACATTATACATTCATCCCTATTAGATAATTTTTTCACAAGAGTCGCTGGGATAAAAATTATTAATGGAGTATTAAAGAAACATTATAGTATCCATAATGGAGATAATAAAGTGAGAAATTAATTAGTAAAAGAATGAAATGGACAATTTAAGGATATAAAGATAAGATAAGAATAAATTGGGGAAGGGTTCTTAATTTAGGTGAAAAACTTTATAAACTCATTTCATAACTATATAAAGATTCTTCAAGATTCTTTCATAGTGAAGAAGTTGATGATAAATCTAAAAAATAAATTCATTGTAAAAAATTATTCATTTAAATATAAACATTTGGATGAGTGGAAAATTAATAAACTTATTAATGTTTTTATTTTATATTAGATTAAAAGAGGGAATACAACAAAGAGAAAGATAAAATCCAAGAAACCGATAGATTTTAAATACCTAAATGGTTTTAAAAATCTTATTTCTAAAATTTATAATGAGGAAAAAATTAATGGAAAGGATGGTGAAATAGAATTAAATGACTTTATATAATTATTCTCAAATGTAAAAATGGACGAAAAGGTAAATAAAATGTTAAATTAAACTCAAGTGTTTTAATTGTTGAAATATTGGAATATTTTCTGAAAATTTCGGTCAAAAATGAGAAAAAGATGATAGTGAAGGAATGTGGAGTGACAATTTAAAAAATATTATTAATAAGAGAAAATAATTAAAAGGTATAAATAAATTCAAAATAATTATTATAGACAACTTATTCTCCAATCATAATGACATATCTTTAGATGAAAAAAGTAAAATAGAGAAGGTGGATTCAAATGATAAAAAGATAATGGGATTTATGCATCAATAAAATCATTCAAAGGAAATCTTGAGTGAATGAGAATAAATTAGTAGTGATGAGAAAAAATTAGTCATTAGGAATCAATTAAGGAGTTTTAATTGAGGATGGAACTCTTGTTATTCTTTAAGGAAAGTATAGAGATTGAGTGATATAAAAAACTATAAAATCTAAAAATGGTTTTCTAAGAAAATACCTTTGTTAATCAAAAGATAAATATATTACTAATATAAATGTTCAATTAAAAAGAAATATATGCGACTTCAATGAAATCCTTCAAGTATGGGATAATATTATTGAGATGACCCAAAAAAATTTATTTCTAATAATGAAGATGTAAAAAATTATAAAGTAATGTTGGTTGATGCTAAAAATTTATTGAGGAGAACTCACCTTATGTTTCATAATTTTTTTAATGAGGTTAGTTAAAGAAATAAAATAGAAGAAATATATGGTAATTTGATTATAAAACTTGGTAATTGTCCCATGGTACTTGGGACCATTGGTTTGGAAAGCAGATCATGCAACAGAAACAGTGGCATCATTAAAAAAAGGTAAAAACATTGTTACATCACATAACAAGGAGAAAAGTCATTTTCTAAATGAAAAGGTTATTTTGAAAAATCTAAATTCAATAATTCATGGGATAATATAATTCCAAGGATAATCTTAATGAAAGAGTATTTATAAGGAAGAAATATATTAATCATGAGAAGAAAAAAGATAAGAAATAAATTTTGAATTATGAAAATACTAGATGAGAAGATTTTAATGAATCTATTTAATATCTTATAAGATTATTATTTGATGAAGGTTTTTAGTGTTGTGGATTTTATTGAGAAAAACATATTTGTGGTTGTATAAAATGTCACTTTCCCAATTTATGATAGGCTATGAATCATGAGACAGTTAACCTAATTTTTTTGAGGCTAGTAAAGACATCATTCAAAAGATAAGATTCAATTATAAAAATTAATTTAATTATGTTGATAAAACTTTTGGGTTCTATGATCAAACTAGAAAAACCTTTAAAAATTTTATCACAATGGAACTAGATTATCCATATCAAAAGGAAAATTACAAATCTATTAATTGATTGAATAATTTAGAGTAACCCATGGTAGTTGAGCATTTATTAAAATATAGAAGAAGAAAGAATACTAGGATTCTTAATAGTAGTTTCTCATCACAGTTTTTTTCAAGAAAACTCTCATGAAAAGTATCTAGATATATGATAAAGGATTTTCTAATTTCATCAATTTTTGATCACTCAACATCAAAGGAGTTTTATTAACCATGATTTTTTAGAATAAATTGAGTGATTTTCAATTTATCGATGGGTTAAAGCACAATATCTTGAGTGTTTATTATCTTTGAGATAATATAAATGAGGTGATATTTATAATGTATGGAAGTTACAGAGGGAAGATCAATGATGAAAAAATATTTATGAAGGGATAATGAACAAGTGCAAATCTATTTTATCTTTTCAGTGATCAAGAATCTTGTTTTCTGTGAATGGACTAGGAAAATTGATTATGGTATATGATACTTTTACATCTAGGAAAAATGAACATGGATAAGTTAATAACGTATTATACTATAATGAATCTACCAATATGCATCATGAAAGGATCAACACCCAAGACACATGCCTCAAATTCGAAATGGAGAATAATATTTACAAGATAGTGGAGATCAAGATGAATAAACCTCTTGATTTGGTGCATAGATATGTGTGTAGGTCAATGAGAATAAATTAAATCAATAAAGGTAATTATTTTATGAATTTTTTTATTGATTTCACTCATATAACATATGAAAATTTTATATTGATTAAATTACAGGATCTAAATAAATTAAAACCCTTTTAATTGAATGTCTAAAATAAAATTGTATATGTTATAAAAATAATTAATAATTATAACATATTAAAATATAAGAAAAATTATTTAGAGGAATATATTGGATTTCATGATATAAGGAATGCATATGGTTCTTTATACACACCCCAACAAAATAAATTATCTGATTATAAGAATTAAAGTTTTGTGAAAATGGGGATAACCAGGTTATCTGAGCACAAATATTAAAAATTATTATTATAAAAAATACATGATTAAAGATATCTATATTATTAATTGATTCTTACTCAGACCATATTTTATAAGATCACCGCATGAGTTATGGTTTGGTAAGAATCCATTCTTGAGAAGATCGAGGGTATTTGATAACCATTTTTATATCATGATCAATGGTAGACAATGGAGAAAGTTTGATGAGATAGATGATGAAGACATATTTATTAGATAAATGTAAATACCTGAAAATTGCATGTATTTTTTTAAATTATTTTCTATTTTTACGAGTCTGTGAAAATTGACGGTGCGTGATTCTGAGATCCGACGTGCCCGAAATGAATTTCTTAAATTTTTTAGGTACGTTTAGTAAACGCGTGGGTGGCATTTTCTATCTTTTGAACCAGTTCTCAGAATTGAAATCCGAGAGCACCGTTGAATCCAAAACGCTGAGATTCTCTTAAGGGAAGCTTCACTTTGACCGTAGATGGTCGGGAGAAAAGGATAGTTTTTGGACATTCTAATGAAAAGTTAAATAACATGTAATTGTTATTTTATTTCCTTTTCTTTTTCCCACCACCTATTGACCGGTGGGGGAGGGGACCACAGAGGTGGTCAGACCTTTAATTATGGGGTGTTAAATTTCATGGTTACACTTTGGTTGTGTAACCACCCCTCGCGTAATTAATGAGGCACATTAATTACATCAATTAATGAGGAACTTTAATTATGTCAATTAATGAGAAATATTAGTCACATCAATTAATGAACCTAATTAACTCTTCAACGTGTTACTCAAATTTCTCCCTCTTAGTTAAATGGAGCTGAGGGTGGGGTTTTGGCATGACTTCTTCAAGTGAAGAAACTCTAGTGGAATTCTGGAGCAACATCCACTAATGGAGGACGAAAGCTCGGGCGGCAATGATCTGATATCAAAGAACACCGATGACCCCATCAAATGTGGATGCTCCACCCGCTATAACCACAACCCCTCCAATGGATCTTGAGGTAAGGGTTTACATTCATTGATGGTCCATATCTTCTCATTATCGAAAAATATATCGAACACAGACCAACTGACTAACATGTTGATCTTGCATCTCATCAAATCATGCTGGTGGTCATTGCGGGATCTTAAATTTGGGGATTATTATTCATTTTTTTATTATTAATTTTCCTCATGTTTAAAACGCTAACGCATAGGGTGTGAGATGAAACCAACAAGGCCCAGACCCTCAACCAAACTTGTATTGGGTGCGTTTTTCATGGAGGAATAACGAACACGGTGAAACTGCATTTTTGAGGGCTGTGAAGTGATGGCGGTAGTCCGGGAGGCCTGTAGGGGTTCCTAGAAAGAATAAAGAACCATCAGAACTCACCCAGAAGCCTGAGGAAGGTACGCCGGCATGACACCAGTGACCGACGAGGAAGATGAAGGAGATGGTGGCCCACGCCAGCCCACTGAGGAGGAGCACATCGCCGCTCGGCACCACAGTGGTCAGACAGGCGGCCGAAAGTGGGCCAACTACAGAGGGGGAGGTGGCGTACCATCACGTGCCATGCTGCAGGGTCGTGGCTTCAAAACCATGATGAGTTGGAAGGGACCTGCCTCCAGTGGGTCCCGTGGGTGACGAGGCGGTGCCACGTGACGCCGCCCTTAATGGAATCGAATGGCTCATTTGAGTCGATCAGGTGTACCAGACCGCACTTCCCGCGTGGGGCATACCAGTAGGCTAGGCCATGTCACCCGGCAATCCGGGAAGGTCCCCAACCCAGCCCAACTGGGCCGGCCCATGCCGGTTCAGGTCGGGTCAGCGCAGACCATGTCGGGTCGGGTCAGACCAAACCCAGACCCCTCTCGGGCCCAGAAACGATTAAAGGCCCATATCTTGCTAACTGTGCATCCATTTGATGAAACTTATATGAAGTTGGGATACATGGAGAGAGAAAATGCTTTTTACATACTCCACATAGGTTTTGGAAAAAGTTAGAGTAAGGCTGGGTTAGATCGACTCCGAACCCAACTGGGCTCTTGACACTAAAATGCCTATAACTTACAGACCGGGTGTCTAGTTGATGTGTCGTCTGTTGTGCTGGAACCCTCATGACGTGACATATCATCGGGTTACTTATTCATGAGACTTTGTGCTGGTTGAAATACAACTGATGGATTGAGAATCGGTTCTCCCAGAATCAGGTGTGCTTCGTGCGGGAATCTAGTGGCTGGTTGTGACATGAAGAACAAGAGCGACCAATATGGGTTAGCATGAGAAACTCCAGAGTGGAATGATATAGCTATATGACTAATCATCCCTACCTCTATACCAGAAACCAATACGGGTCATCACCAGGTACCAATATGGGTCAACACCAGCGACCAATACAGGTCAGCACCAACGACCAATACTGGTCATCACCGACAACCAATATAGGTAATCACTAGAGACCAATACGGGTCAACATCTAGTGACAAATACAGGTCATCATATAGTGACCTATATGGGCCAGTAATAGAGTTACTATGGAAAGGATGATCTGGCTTTACGACTAGTCATCCCTATCCCAGTAACCTAGAAGTTATACAATTAGATTGAGTTGTCTCTTTTAATTTTTTCTTCATGATTTAGATCATGATTTTGATATTACCGTTGTGGTACTTCTAGTGATTGTTTCTTTTTGGTATTATCGAGAGACCTTCGGGGGTCTCAGGGTCTCCTACTGAGTTGTTATACTCACCCCTGCATGGGCTTTTCCCACACGTGTGTGTCTGGTGAAAACTACTGATGCTCTAAGGCATGCTTTGGAGGTTCAAGACTTGTTGGAGCTTGGTGAAACAGGAGCATTCGATATCCTCTTCTATGACTTCAGACTTACAGCTATTACCCCCTAGGTAGAGCTACATGGAAGATGCTACAACTGTTTACTTTTTTTTTAGTTTCTTGGGCTTGTATTCCGACCCACTATTTTCAGTTTATAGTTGTACTTGTGGTTGTACTTTACTCCCATGGTTGTACCTTACTTTTTTTTTTGTTTTTTACCTTAGTTTTACCTTTTGAGTGTATACATATATTTAAGGAAATGCCTTCCTTGTTTTGGAAAAGTCTTCAAGTTCTAGTCACCAACCCATGGCCTATGGAAGGCGGGCATGGGGTAGTCACGTCCGGGCCCCATGGGACGGGTTGTGACAAAGTGGTATCAGAGGGCGGTAAGTTCTTCCAGAAGAACTAAGAGTCTAATTTTAATGAGTAAATGTTTTAATGTGTCTTGAGTTTGATTTTCAGTAAATGAATTCTATTGTGGGTGCGATGGTTGACGTATCCATACACCAGGACCATGAATTCTATTTTCCGACTCAGTACATGAAAACACCGGTTGTTAGTGTTTAGAAAAGTTTTATTGATCTTTCTTGAGTCATCTCACCGGGTATAACTTATTGACTGTGGAACATCTATTTCTCATAGGATGAATCCAAAAATAAAATCATTCAGTATTTTGGTTAGAGATCGTGATAGTGGCCCACCCGAGCAACTAGTCGTCGACACAGGGACCACTCATAGTGGTGGTACCTTTGGGTGGTGTACCAGTAGCACCACCACCAATTGAATAGAAGATGCTACCAGTGGATCATGCATGCCGTCTCAGCACATTTAATGAGTTCTAAATATAGAGGCCACATAAGTTTCAAGGAAAGATGGACCCCTAGATATTAGAGGACTGGATTGAGCCAGTTTCGCAGGTATTTCTCTTAGTAGAGACACCCACCGAACATATGTCGATCATGGCTGCTAACCTTCTTCACAACTTGCTAGGAAGATAGAGGATCTCAACGCTTTAGGTGAATGAGGAGACGACCATCACTTGGATGGAATTTCGGATCCTTTTCCGGGGGGAGTTCATGCTAGGGACACTACGTTCTGTGCGTATTCAAGAGCTACTGCATCTGTAGTAGGGTAGCTTGATTGTGGCTCAGTACATGGTGAGATTTAATGAACTATCCCAATACTCCACTGACATGGTATATGACCCTTACTTTAGGGCCCAGACCATTGATTAGGGGATCTGAAGAGAGATTAGAGATGTGACAGTTTCTCTCACCATCCTGATATAGGTTGGGGTGCTATAGAAAGCTTTGTTGATGGAGAGATTCCTTGACAAGAAGGCACCGACAGTGAGAAGCCCTACCAGACAACAGGTGGCAGAGTCATCTGTAGATAGAAGTAGATAGATGACGCAGAAGCCCAAACAGGGTAAACCTTCTAGTGGGAAACCAGGGGATGCATGGTTAGAGGTGTGATTCTTGAGAGGCTGAGGGATCCACTATCAAGGCATGATCTATTTTTCCTAAGGGGGATAGTGTCACAGAGCTCATGACTATCCAAATCCTTGTGAGGATGATTGGTAGATGGTGGTGGGGACAATGAGATAGTGAAAATGTCAGGAGCATGAGAGTCAGCCAGACGATTGATGAGGCAGGGTAGGAGGACGTGTAGCGAGAGGTGGTCGAGGTCACCATGCACTACCACCTTCACCCCTAGGCGGTCCACCACGAGCTCAGGGAGCAGGTGGATGGGATAGGTCCAGCTACAGGTAGTAGATGCTCAAAATCCTGAAATCCCTGAGATGATATGAGGTAAAATCTATATCTTCTCTAATTTAGTAGTAGTGCTTATCAACACAGGTTCTAGCCATTATTTCCTTGCTGCAGACTTAGTTTGGGACTCTGAGATTCCAACTGAGCTTCTAGCTTGACCTTTGCATTTGGATACTCCTATGAAGGATATTCAGCTGTCACACATTGGTTCCAATAGTGCGATCTTACTCTTAGAGGAGAGAGTTTTGGATGGGATCTTATAGTAGCGGTGTTGAAGCCCTACGATGTCATTCTAGGCATGGAGTTGCTATCAGTATTTCACGTATAGAGTGACATATTGAGACGTAAAATGCAATGTATGCGTAGAGTTGGAGGCTAGTTTTCCTTTGTTAGTGAGAAGGAAAATAGACCAGCATGAGATGGACAAGTACTCATGAGGGTGCAACCGATTACATATCAGCTAGCTTGCATGACCTTCAACATGGTTTATGAGGCAAGTCCATAGTTCCCAGAGGTGGTGGATGAGTATGAGGATGCCTTTCCAAAAGGTGTCCCAAGACTACCTCCTCGTAGAGAGGTAGAATTCCATATTTACTTGTACCCATGAACAATACTGATATCTACACCATCATATCGGATGTCCCCAGAGGGTACAGTTGGAAGACCTACAAAGGAAGGGATTGGTAAGGCCCAATGTTTCTCTATGGGAATCCAAAGTGTTGTTTTCCAAGAAGGTAGATAGATTTTTGAGGTTGTGCATGGAATTCTGGAACCTCAACCAGGTGACTGTGAAGAACAAGTATCCTCTGCCGAGGATTTTTGATCTGTTTGATCAGTTTAAATGAGCTAAGTGGTTCTCAAAGATAGACCATAGATCAGGCTATCACTAGATTTGCATGCGAGATGAGAACATCCAAAAGATGGACTTCCGATGTCGTTACAGACATTAAAAATACCTAGTGATTTTGTTCGGCGAGACGAATGACCCTGTAGTGTTAATGGCTCTCATGAAAAGTATCTTCCAGACCTGCTTAGATCGATTTTTAGTGGTCTTAATCAACAAATTTTTTGTGTACTTTGCATCTGAGAAAGAGCACACTGTACACTTGATGTAGTTCTATACACACTTTGGGAGCACCATTTATATGGGAATCTCTCAAAGTGTGAGTTCTAGACATGGAAGGTCCACTTCTTGGGACACATCATCTCAATGTCTATTGTGGTAGTGGATCTAGAAAATATCGAGGCAGTACTTGCTTGGGAGCTACCCAGAAGTGTTACTAAGGTGCATAGATTCTTTGGTTTAGTAGTCTACTATTGGAGGTTCATGCTCGATTTCTCCAGTGTAGCAGCACCTATGAATGCCTTGACGAAGAAGGGTAAATATTTTTTTATGGTTAATGACTTTCTAGTAGAGCTTTCAACAGCTGATGCAATTCATGACCAATGATCCCATCTTGAGGTTGCTGGAGGAGGGAACAGACTATGTGGTTTAGTATGATGCATCAGGGATCAGACTCGGTTGCATCCTGATACAAGATGATGTAGTAATTTCTTATGGATCACGATAGTTGAGGCCTCATGAGAAAAATTAAGTTACTCACAACTTGTAGTTGGTAGTAGTAGTCTTCACACAAAATATGTGGTGAATCTACATTATGGGTAAGCAATTCATTGGTTAATCAGACAACTAGAGACTCAGATATATCTTCAAACAGAAAGATCTAAATATGAGACAATGATGTTGGATAAAGTTCTTCTAGGACTATGACTTTGAGATAGTCTACACTCCTGGGAAGGAGAATGTAGTGGCATATGTCCTTCGCTAGAGATCGAGTTCGAAGCTACTGAATGAAGTTTCAGATAAGTTAGCCTCGCTTAAGATATCCTACGTGGATAGAGATGAGAGAGTCTACCAATAGTAAATGGTAGTTTCCCTTCCACTCCTTTAGTGAGTTAGGGAGGTGCAACTCAGAGACAGTAGTTGCGATACTACATGGGTTTAGATATCCTCTGTCCATGCACCTGATAGATATTCTGAAGGTGGGGAGCACGCTATCCTTTCCAAAGGACATACAGTTATACCATTGATTATTCGAGAGGAGGTGCTGAGGGAGTTCCATACATCACCCTTGGTGGTACATCTAGGCATGATGAAGATGTATCAAGACCTCCGACATTGGTATTGATGGCCAGAGATGAAGAAATATATGGTGGAGTTTGTTTCTAGATGCCTCACTTTCCAGAAAGTGAAGGCCAAGCACTTGGTATCAGGAGGATTGACCCAACCCCTTGAGATAACTTAGTTGAAGTGGGAAGGGATATCGATGGACTTTGTGATGGGGTTACCATGCATGTCCAGAGGGCACGATACCATTCGGGTGATCGTTGACCGACTCACCAGGTTATCCCACATCCTTTCTATTCGATAGAAGGGTGTAGTAGATAGAATGAGGCGTCTCTATGGTCAAGAGAACATAAGAAATAACGGGGTGCTTTCGATGATAGTCTCAGATCGTGATACACGCTTCACATCTCTATTTTGGAAAGGATTGCAGGTTGATTTCAAGATTCAGTTTCACTTGAGCATAGATTTTGACCCGCAAACAAATGGTCAGACTGAGCAGACCATCAAGACCATCGAGGACATGCTTCATTCATATGTCCTAGATTTTGGTCGTAGTTGGGAGGACCACATAGGCTTGGTGGAGTTCATGTAAAACAAAAACTATCACTATACCATTGGTATGTCCCATTTTAAGATGATGTAAGGATGACCATATAGATTTCCATTGTGCTGGACGGATCTAGGAGAGCCAGCACTTGCGGGCCCAGATATGGTACATGCTACCAGTGAAAAGGTGCAGGTCATCCGAGAGTGGATGAAGACTACATAGAGATTACATAAGTCCTATGATGATAGGTAGTGGAGACCACTGGAGTTCTAGGAGGGGGACCACATATTATTGCGAGTCTCTCCTTGACGAGGACTACAGAGATTTGGCTGAGGCAGAAAACTCTCATTGGGATTTATTGGATTATTCCTGATACTTTAGAGGATTGGAAAAGTGGTGTACCTCTTTTCACTACCACTATAGTTGGAGAGAGTGTACGACACCTTCCATGTATCCTAGCTGAGGGGATTCGTGCATGACCCATCTCACGTCATCGACCATGGGGAGCTGGAGTTTGACAATGAGAAGACTTTTGTGGAGTACCTAGTGGATATAGAGGATCGACATGAGTGGATCCTTTATGGGAGATCGATACCTCTGGTGTGTGTTCTGTGGCAGCATAGGAATCTCTAGGAGATTACATGAGAGCGAGAGGCCCATATGCATGCCCAGTACCACTATTTGTTTTGGTATCCTTTTTTGGAATTTGGAAATGTAAATCCCCAAGGCAGGGAGAATTTATAAACCCAAAAATTCCATGTAATTTTTTTTTAAAATTATTTGGGATTTTTTCTAGTCTTTGAAAATTGACGGTGAGTGATTCCGAGGCCCGGTGTGCCTGAAATGAATTTCTAAACTTTTTTTTAGGTAAGTTCAGTAAAGGTGTGATATTTTTTTTAATCTTTTGGACTGGTGCTTGGAATTTAAATCCAAGAGTATCATTGAATTCATAGCGCTATGATTCTCTTATGGGAATTTTCACTTCGACCGCAGTTGGTTGGGAGAAAAAGATAGTTTTTGGACTTTTTAAAGAAAAGTAAAATAACATGTAATTGTTATTTTTTTCCTACCACCTATTGATTGGCAGTGGTGGGGACCATGGAGGTGGTCAAACATTTAATTATGGGGTAAAATTGCATGGTTACACTTGGGTTGTGTAACCACCCCTCATGTAATCAATGAGGCACATTAATTACATCAATTAATGAGGCACATTAATTACATCAATTAATATACCTAAATAATTCTTCAATGAGTTACTCACCTTTGCCCCTCCAATTTAAATGAAGCTTGGGGTGAGGTTTTGGCATGAATTATTCAAGCGAGGGATGTCTAGTGGAGTTCTGCAACAACATCCACCAACAGATGATGAAAGCTCGAGTGGCAATGATTCGGGATCGACAAATGCTGATGACTCCATCCAACATGGACGCTCCACCCTCCGTAATCGTGGTACCTTCAATGGATCTCGAGGTAGGTGGGTTATGTGATTTGATGTTCCCTATTTTCCCATTCTTGAAAAAAATATAACGGACACAAACCAACCAACTGATGGGTTGATTCGTGCCTCATCAAATCATGCGGGTGGTTGTTGTAGGATCTTAAATTTAGGGATCATTATACCTTTTGTTTATTACTAATTTTTATAATGTTTAAAATGATAACGCGGAGGGTGCATGAAGAAACCAACAAGGCCCAGACCCTTTTATAAACTTGTCCTTGGTGCATTATTCATGGAGGAATAACTAACATGGCGACAAGGCATTTTTGAGGTCCGTGAAATGACAACGACAGTTCAAGAGGCCCGTAGACGCGTCCAGAAAGATGAACAGATAACTGAAGATCATCCAGTGGGCCGCATAAGCTCCGCCGGTGTGACACCGGTGACCGGCGCCTATGGCGAAGAAGGCGGCTGGCGATTTCCGGCCACAGAGAAGTGTGGCGCCGCTCAACACTGCGGTGGTCAGACAGGCGGCGGACATCGGGGTGGCCGTAGAGGGAGAGGTGACATGCCGTTGTGAGCCACACTAAAGGGATGCAACTTCAAAGATGTGAAAAACTGGAAGGGACTTGCTTCTAGTGGGTCCCATGGGTGATAAGGCGGTGCCACCTGGCACCACCCTTAATGGAATCGAACAAATCATTTGAGTTGTTCGGGTACAACAGACTGTGCGCCCCACCTGGGGTGCGCCAGTGGGTCTGGCCGCACCCAGCTGGTGGGCTGGGCTGGCCTGCAGCCTAGCGGACTAGGCCCTCCATGGCCCAACCTATCAAGGTAGGCTGAGTCGATCTGACTGGGTCAGACCGGACCCGGACCCCTCTCGGGTCCAAAAAAGCCTAAAGGTCCATTTCTTTCAAACTGTGCGTCTGTTTGATGAACTGTCTACAGCACTGGGATCCTTGGAGAGAGAAGGTTCTTTTGAAATACTCCCATTAGGTTTTGGATAATGTTGGAGTACAACTGGGTTGGATCAACTTCAATCCGACTGGCCCCTCAGCACTAAAATGCCAATAACTTAGAGACCGGGTGTCCGGATGACGCACCGTCTATTTCATTGGAATCCTCATGACGTGACAGATCATCAGTTCCCCCAGAATTAGGCATGTTTCATGTGTTAATCTAGTGTATGGAAGTGACATGAAGAATAAGAGTGACCAATAAGGGTCAGCATCAGAAAATCTAGAGTGAGATGATCTAGCTATACAACTAATCAACCCTACCTCGGTACTAGCGACCAATATGGGTCAACACCAGCAACCAATACAGGTCATCACCAACGACCATTATGAGTCAGCACCAGTGACCAATACAGGTCAACACCAGTGACCAATATGGGTCAGAACTAGCGATCAATGTGGGTTAGCATCTAGCGACCAATACGTGTCAGCATAAAGTGACCTATACGGTTCAATAGTCGAGTTACTACAAAATTAATGATATGAATTTATGACTAATCATTTCTATCCTAGTAACCTTGAAGCTATACTGTTAGAGTGAGTTGTAAATTTTGATTTGTGCTTCATGATTTTGATAATGATTTTGATATTACCTTTGTGGTACTTTTTTGTGATGTTTTCCATTGTGGGTTACTGAGAGACCTTCAGGGGTCTTGGGGTCCCCTACAGAGTTGTTATACTAACCCATACATAGGCTCTGCCCACACATGTGTGTCTGGTGTAGACTAAAGAATATATGAGGTAGAATTGGGAGGTTTGGGACTTGGTGGAGCTTGGTGCGATGGGAGCAGTCAACATCCTATTATTCGACTTCAAACTTACAACTACTACCCCCATGTAGATCTCTTAGCTAGATGAAACTTCTGTTTACTTTCTTTTTAGTTTATAAGACTTGTATTCCGACCCACTGTTTTCATTTTACGGTTGTACTTGTGGTGGTTGTACCTTACCCTCGTGGTTGTACCTTACTTTTGTTGGTTGATTACTTCAGTTTTCCCTTTTGAGTGTGTACAGATCTCTAAGTTAATTCCTTCCCTATTAGGGAAAATATTTTTGGTGTTAGCCACCAACACCTATCCTATAGAAGGAGGGCATGGGGTAGTCACATCCGGGCCCTGTGGGATGGGTGTGACAATACATAATTAATTAAAGACATTACTAGTTTTACAATAAGAATATGAGAAATATTCTTGACATCTATGATGTAATTTTGTGAGAAAATCCAAATATTTCAAAAACACAATATTCAATTTTTGATAACATTGATAAAGCACTTGGAGAATACATTAGACATCATCGGTGTATTTTTTAGGTATAAGAATATTTTTAAAAACATCATGATGATTTTTAAAAATTATGTGATGGGTAATTCCATGATCAAGGTGAAACTATTTTCATGTAAACTATGATACCTGTATTTTTTTTGATAAAATCCATAGAAATAGAATAAAATGTGTTCAAACCAAGATAAGTTTAATTAATTTTGATTATACTATAATTTTTTCACAATATGATCCAAATATTATTGATTAATATTTGTAGTTTAAGTATTTAATAATATAATTAGAATAATATCCTAATCAAAATGGGAAGAAAAAAACATAGGATTTGATACCACATTCCAAATAAAATAATGTGATTAAGAAAAAGTGTGTTTTATGGAATAAATTGAATGGGAAAGGTGAAGTAGAATATACAAATTTTTTTTCATGTTTTCAAGGTATTCTATTGAATTACGGGTATTTATTTTGATAAGATATTTCCTCTAGATATAGGAATTGAAAAAAAATTCAAATCTTTCTCGTGTTATATGGTCAACTGAATTATATGTTTTTTCAAAATGGATGTAAAGTTATAATTTATTATTTTTCAACTTGAGGAAGAGGTATGTGTTGAATAAATAAAATGATTTATTCTTTTAATTGATGTTTCTAGATTTCTCAAATTGAAGAAGGCCATATATGGGGTTAAACATGCACCTTTAACATGGTATTAGAAACTATACAGTAGCCCAAGGAGCATGAAATTCAAGAAATTAAGAGTGGATTCTAATCTCTAAGTCAAGAGAGATTAAAAAAATTCTATCATAGTGATTATCTATCTTAGTGATATAACTTTTACCAGAAATAAAGGCAATAATTTTGATGAATTTATTACACTATTAATGATTTCAAATCCTTTTTTTCTATTTTCCTAAATCCGGTTTAGGATAACAGTTATCCTCATCAGTTCTTGAATAAATTTTGTATGGATGAATTAAGAGAGGTCTCTAATCCTACAAAATAGGGATCATTTTTTCTATTGATGAAGAAAAAAAGTGTAGATAAAATATATTTTGAATGGTTAATTATTATCCCAATTTATTTGAAAATTTATTTTCAAGAAATCATATTTTTAATTACACATTATTAAATATTTCAAATCTATCTTAAGGTGTTAAATATTTCTCTAGTACAATTGATCTTGCACTATATCAAAGGGACTCTAAATTTCTATATGAGGTATGAAACTAATTGTAACACCCCAAGATTTCATAGTACGTTATTTCTTCAAATTAATTCAATAAATTGCACTACACACAACACCGAGTTCAAGGGCACCAAGACTTACCAAACTATTTGTTCAAAAGAAGTTATGAATAGTATTAACTAAATTTTTAACTTTATATAATCCTTATAATTTTAGAATCCATATTATGAGTTTCTTAAACATAATGTAAGAACAAATTCAATTTTTTTTCAGATAAAAGATGTATTTTTCAAAAAAAATGAAATTTTACCACCTTTTAATGGAAAATAATTTATAAATCCAATATTTGAAACTTTTATATATTCAATTTTACAAAATAAAATTCCTTTTTAGAATCGAGACATAATACTTTAGTTTAAAAAATGTTTTGGTGTTTTTCTAATGACTTTCATATTTGGGTGAATAGTGGAAAATACTATATTTTAACAAAAAAACAACTTTTTTAATCAAAATAATGTATAGTGTTAAATTATACATTTTAATATTTTGGAAGTAAAAATAGATTATATTTTTACTATTTAATCCAATTATGGTCATTGTAAGTAATTTCACTTTAAAATTGAACTTAAACAAGTGCAAATCTTTTGATAGTTATTATTTCATGAAAATACTCTTTTTGGTTTTGACAACGGGAGTTAGTTTTAAATTAATAAATGCAATTTATATGTTTTTAATATGGTAAAATAGACTTCATTTTTGAATTCATAATATCAAAATTATCTTAGGGTGAAATTTCAGAATTTTTCTAAAAACATTCAATTTTAGATGAATAGTGAAAAACACCGAGTTATTAGTTAAAACTGACTTTTTATTTAAATAATTATTTATTTTATTTAAATATAGTTTATGTAATAATTGATACATAATACCTATATAAGTTCAATATAATTAATGGGATTCATTTTATAATAATTTTAGATATATAAAAATTTTATTGAGCTTTTCACCGTCTTTTACCCATCTCCAAGGAGAATTTAAAAATTCTGATAAAACATAATTGTTGAGCCCTCTGGAAGATTGCTGATTTCATGTTTATAACTGATGTTTTAATAATCACAAATCATCACAACTCATTGATGCTTAATCTGGTTTGATGTCTCATAAACATAATTCCAATCTATGAATGAATCAGTTATCATGCTTTTAACTATGCTTATTGACTTACAAAGTATGTTGGAAGTCTTCTGGATTCAACAGACATCAGACTCACCGATCCATCAGACTCACCGATCCATCAGACTCACCGATCCATCAGACTCACCGATCCATCAGACTCACCGATCCATCAGACTCACCGATCCATCAGACTCACCGATCCATCAGACTCACCGATGCAAATGACTCACCGATGCAAATGAGTCACCGATGCAAATGAGTCACCGATCCAAGGACTCACCGATGCAAATGAGTCACCGATGAAAATGAGTCACCGATCCAAGGACTCACCGATGCAAATGACTCACCGATCAGATGACAGACCGATGCTGATCAAAATGACTCACCGATCAGATGACAGACCGATGCTGATCAAAATGACTCACCGATCAGATGACAGACCGATGCTGATCAAAATGACTCACCGATCAGATGACAGACCGATGCTGATCAAAATGACTCACCGATCAGATGACAGACCGATGCTGATCAAAATGACTCACCGATCAGATGACAGACCGATGCTGATCAAAATGACTCACCGATCAGATGACAGACCGATGCTGATCTATCTGATTCACCGATCATTACTCTAATGCTGATGACCTACCGATCTCTTTAACAGTCATAAACAACTGTTTGAATTTCTTTATCTTTATCTTTATTTATTCTAACCAACGGTCATATTAGTTATATTTTAATACCCTGACAATTAATTAATAATGGTTGTCGGATGTCAGGAAACCGTACCTCGTACCTGCGGAAAGGAAACCTTTTTGTCCTACGGAGCACGTGATGTAAATACAAGAAGACTCTGCTGAAGAGTGTGTGAAGTGTTAGAAAATTGAACAAGAGAAAAACGAAGAAGAGAGAGACAACACACACAGAGACAAGGAAGCATACGACATACTCAAGAAGAGTGGTGTGCATACAATAGAATATTGAAGAGCTTCATCGACTACATTCCACTGCCTGTGAACCTGAAGCATACGACACTCTGCTTCTCAAACAAAATCGAGAAGAGGATTCAGAATCACTTCTGATTAATTCCAAAAACGAGTCCAGTGCTACACTGAAATCACTAGAGCCATTTCTAAACTCTACATCTCTGCTCTGTGATTTATTTATTCTACATTTTGAGCAGTGTGTGTTATCTGCTGTATTAAACACACACACTGACTCCTGTACTTTCACTGGAGGATCTGTAAATCCTCAGCAAACCTTTTACACTACACTTCCCACTGTGGATAGTGGTAGAGGTCTTGTGACCTGGACAGCTGGCTGCTGTTGATTGTTTTTCCCACGTAGAACTGTGGTAGAGGTCTTGTGACCTGGACAGTGTGTTCACTGTTGTTAACCCCGATCCAGGGTGTGGATCACTTTTATATAAACTTTTGAGAGGACTAAGTCTCGGCTTGAGACTGAACCTCTTGGTTACTTCTCTGTGTTTACAGTTACTCTATATCCATACTATACATATTTATTTCATATTCCGCTACTATTACTTTGAAATATAATCTATCTTCAAAGCTACTTTGATAATTAAATTCGCAAGTGTTTATATTTATTATAAATCAGTAAATTAGTTTCAAAAGTTAATTTAATCATAAGATTAAGTTAACTGAGAACTAATCAATCTTTGAGAAGCTAATTGAACCTTTATAATCTATATAAATTCACTACAGTTTAATTTGTTTTTGAAATTGGGGGATTTTATTAGAAACTGCTTTTAACAGAAAATTTTAATTGGAACTCAATTCACCCCCCTCTTGAGTGTCCACTCCGACCAACACTTGGTATCAGAGGGTGTAAATACTTTCTAAAAGTGCTCTGCTTTTGACCTATGATTTTAGTTGTATTTTAAAGTTCTTAAAATTTCTGTTATTTCTAAATTTTTATCTCTTTAAAATTCTTTTTTGTAATATCATGGATAATAGACTTGAGGGTGCTGCTACTAACCGGCCACCTTTTTTCAATGGAACTAATTATGCTCAGTGGAAACTGAAAATGAAAATTCATCTAGAAAGCATAGGTTTTGATATTTGGACTGCTATTGAATCTGAATACAAAATTCCCACTACTGCTAGATCTACTTGGGATGAACCTACAAAGACTGCTTACAATAATAATTGTAAAGCTATGAATGCTCTGTACTGTGCTCTAGGAGATGAAGAGTTTAATAGAATTTCTGCATGTAAAACTGCATATGAAATTTGGGATACCTTAGCTGTTTCTCATGAAGGAACAACTAATGTTAAGGAGATGAGATTGAATACCTATACTATTAAGTATGATAATTTTAAGATGAAGCCTGATGAACCCATTTCTGATATGTATCTCAGGTTCAATTAAATTGTCAACACAATGACCTCTCTGGGAAAGGATGTTCCAGAAAAGGAACAAATTATGAGAATTTTGAGATGTCTACCTGAAAGATGGAGAGGAACCTCTGTCTCCATTAGAGAATCCTGTGACATTGCTGCTCTACCTGTCAAGGAATTAATTGGTAAGATGATGATGTATGAAGAAGAGATTAAAGTAAATAAAGAAGAAGATGATGAACCTAAAAGGAAGTCTATTGCCTTCAAGACTACAATCTCAAAGAATAAGGATAAGGAAAAGCTTCAAGCTATCAATGAAAGTTCAAGCAGTGAGGAAAGTGAGAATGATTCTGACAGTGATGATGAGATGGCTCAAATAGCCAGGAGATTCAAAAAGTTCTATAGGAAAAAGAAATTCTTTAGGAAACCAAATTACAAGGGAAAGTATGACCAACAAGGCAAATGGAAAAAGGATTGGAAGAAGAATGACAAATCAGATGATGTTGTCTGCTATGAGTGTAAGAGGAAAGGACACATTAAAGCCGACTGTCCAAAGCTGAACTATAAAACGAAATATGAATACAAGAATAACAATACAAGAAGGCCATGAAGGCTACTTGGAGTGCTTCAGAAGATAGCACAAGTGAAGCTGAATCTTCAGACTCTGAAAAGAATCGGGCCAACATGTGTTTCATGACAAACACTTCTGAGGTAACATCAGAGACTCCTGCTTTTAAGTCATACTATTCTGGAGAAGATTCTGACTCAGAAAACATGTCAAAATCTGAATTGTTTGAATACTGTGACATGCTAGAAGAAACATGTAATGAGCTTAAAGATAAATATAAAGGTCTAAAGAAACAGCATGCTTTAAGTGTTAAGCATAAATCTGATCTGGATATAGAAGTAGAAAAGAATGCTCAGCTGCTTAAAGAGAATACTGAACTAAAATTGTCTAATGAGCAACTCAAGAAAGACTTAGAGAAGTTCACCAATGGTAAAAATACTCTAACACAAATTCTAGGAAAGCAAGTTGCACCTAGATACACTACTGGTATAGGATACCAACCTGGACAAAGGAAAGTTGCCAAAACTAGATTCATTCCTAAATCTGGACAGAAGATAGTTAATTCTGGAACTTCTTATGCCTCAACCAGTTATATTCATAGTTATGAATCTAATAAGGTTTATCTTTCAAAGGATGTTATTTCTACAAATTATATGAGACCCATTAGACAAATATGGGTACCTAAAGTGTTATTGGCTAACCTGTCTGGACCCAAGAAGATCTGGGTACCAAAATCATCTTCCATCTAAATCTGTTTTGTAGGATACCTGCTTGAAGAGCTGTTACAAGAAGATATGGTATTTAGACAGTGGGTGCTCAAGACACATGACTGGAGATTATTCTTGCTTCAAGAGCTTAATAAAAGTTGATGGAGGATTTGTCACTTTTGGTGATAACTCTAAAGGAAAAATCATCGGCCTAGGCCAGATTGGTAACACGGATTCAATTTTGATTTCTAAAGTTTTATTTGTTGATGGACTTAAATATAACCTGTTAAGCTTTTCTCAGTTATGTGATGATGGTTTTCATGTTAGATTTGAAAATGATTCTTGCAATGTTTTTAACTCTAAAAATGTTTTAGTATTTTCTGCTTTAAGAAGTGAAAATGTTTATGCTGTTGATTTAGATTCGTTAGCTAAACAGAACATTCCTTGTTTAAATGCTTTTCATAAAGAGTCTTGGCTTTGGCACAGAAGATTAGGACACTGCAATGTGCACTCACTTAGAAAACTTTCTAGGAAGAACTTGGTTAGAGACTTACCCAAACTTGAATTTCCAGCAGACAAAGTTTGTAATCCCTGTCAAAAGGGAAAACAACACAAAGTTTCTTTCAAATCAAAGAAAGAAGTTTCAACTTCTCAACCACTTGAACTGGTTCACATGGATTTGTTTGGACCATCAAGAGTTTCTAGTTTAAATGGGAAGCACTATGTCTATGTTCTTGTAGATGACTTTTCTAGATACACTTGGGTATATTTTCTAGCTCACAAAAGTGAAGCTTGTTCTTACTTTGTTAAATACTCCAAGTCTGTAGAAAATCTTAGTGGACTCAAGATTAAGACCCTAAGAAGTGATCATGGTCGTGAGTTTGAAAATCAAGATTTTGAATATTACTTCTCACTCAATGGCTATTCTCATAACTTTTCTGCCCCTAGGACACCCCAACAGAATGGTGTAGTAGAAAGAAGAAACAGAACTCTGCAAGAAATTGCTAGAACCATGCTCAATTAATATGACCTGCCAATTTACTTTTGGGCTGAAGCTGTTAATACAGCTTGTTATGTCATTAATAGAGTCTTGATCAGACCTGTTCTAAAGAAAACCCCTTATGAGTTGTGGAACCATAGGAAACCTAAGGTAAACTACTTCAATGTTTTTGGCTGCAAAGTCTTTATTCTGAATACTAAAGATAATCTGGATAAATTTGCATCCAAGAGTGATGAAGGAATTTTCCTAGGTTACTCTGTCTCTAGTAAAGCCTATAGAGTTTTCAATAAGAGAACCAAATGTGTGGAAGAATCTGTTCACATCAAATTTGATGAAACTGATCCACATGAGCCTAAAACCTCTCTTGGGAATCTTGAAGAAGATTTGTCTATTCTGGACCTTAATGATAAATCTAAAGAACCTGTTATAAAAGCATCCAGTTCTAGACATTCTCCAGAATCTGCTTCTGTTGAACCTCAATCTCTAGATGAACCTGAAATTTCTAGCCCTATCTTTTCAAGACCATCTAGGACTCTAAAGAATCATCCCTTAGATGCTGTTGTAGGAAATCTAGATAGAGGAACACAAACTAGAGATTCTCTAAGAAACCAGGTTGAACATCAAGCTTTTCTTTCACAGTCAGAACCTAAAAATATCAATGATTCTATCAATGATGAATTTTGGGTAATGGCTATGCAAGAAGAATTAAATCAGTTTGAAAGAAACAAAGTCTGGGAATTAGTCGACAGACCTAAGGACACTTTGACAATAGGCACAAAATGGGTGTTTAGAAATAAAGTAGATGAATCTGGAAATATAGTCAGAAACAAAGCTAGACTAGTTGCACAAGGATATAGTCAAGAAGAAGGTATAGACTATGAGGAAACTTTTGCACCTGTAGCTAGACTAGAAGCCATTAGGATCTTACTTGCATATGCTGCACATCTGGATTTCAAATTATATCAAATGGATGTTAAAAGTGCATTTCTAAATGGTTTTATAATTGAAGATGTTTTTGTAGAACAACCACCTGGATTTACTAATCCCCATTTTCCAAATCAAGTTTTTAAACTTTCTAAAGCTTTATATGGTTTGAAACAAGCTCCAAGATCTTGGTATGATAGACTAAGCAATTTCCTTATTTCAAAAAGTTTTACTAAAGGGATTGCTGATCCAACTCTTTTCATTAAAAGAATTTATAAAGATGTTTTAGTTGTACAAATATATGTTGATGATATTATTTTTGGATCTTCTAAAAACTCCTTATGTATTGATTTTTCAAAGGTTATGCAAAATGAATTTGAAATGAGCTTAATGGGAGAGCTTAAGTATTTTCTTGGATTTCAAATCTTTCAAACTAAAAATGGTATTATTTTAAATCAAAGTAAATATACAAAGGATCTTTTAAAACGTTTTGGATTGGATAGTATTAAGGAAAGTAATACACCTATGAGTACCACCTGTAAATTGGATGTTGATGAAACTGGGAAACCAGTTGATCAAACCAGTTACAGAGGTATGATTGGAAGCTTACTCTATCTTACTGCTAGTCGACCAGATATTATGTTTAGTGTGTGTATGTGTGCTAGATTTCAAGCTAATCCTAAAGAATCACACTTATTAGCTGTTAAACGGATTTTTAAGTATCTTAAGTATACTATAAATTTAGGTTTATTTTACCCCAAAAGGACAATCCATTGAGTTAATGAGTTATTCAGATGCTGACTTTGATGGTTGTAAGTTAGATAGAAAAAGCACATCAGGAACATGTCATTTGCTTGGAAAATCCCTAGTATCATGGTGTAGTAAGAAACAGAATTCAGTTGCATTGTCTACTGCCGAGGCAGAATACATAGCTGCTGGAAGTTGCTGTGCACAAATTTTGTGGATGAAACACACTCTATTGGATTATGGATTTGATCTTAAACATGTTTCAATTAACTGTGACAACACTAGTGCAATCAAATTATCCAAGAACCCTGTGTCTCACTCTAGAACTAAGCACATTGATGTCAGACATCACTTTCTAAGAGATCATTACCAGAAGGGTGATATTTCTCTAGAATTTGTTAGTTCTAAAAATCAATTAGCTGACATCTTCACAAAGCCCTTATGCTCTGAAAGAATGAAATTTATTAAGCATGAATTGTGTATGACTGATCTGTGAAACTGATCTGTGAAACTGATCTGTGAAACTGATCTGTGAAACTGATCTGTGAAACTGATCTGTGAAACTGATCTGTGAAACTAATCTGTGAAACTGATCCGTGAAACCGATCTGTGGAACCGATCTGTCACACTGTTCTGTCAAACCGTTTTTTTATACGTTTTATTAATTAGTAAATTACTTTTTATGGGAACCCTAAATGATAAAATAAATGATACGCGGCTATTTATCTTCCCTAAACCTTTGACCTTTCATTTCCCGCCGAACCTCTCAACCTCTCTTCCCCTCTGCTTCGAACCTTCGAACCTTCGAACTCCTGCCTCTCCAAAATCCTCGAATGGCTAAGCAAAAGAGACCGAGCAAAGGACCAGATAGCCCTGTACCTTCAAAGCGTGCTCGAGGCGAGTCGAGCAGTACCTCTCAACGCTCAGTAAATCCGAACCTGGAAGCTCGGATTATAGCTGTAGAAAAAGAAGTAAACTCGGAGTGGCTTCTGTCAAGTAAGTCCCTGTTGCTACAAGTTCTTAAATCGCAAGGATGGATAGACTGGTTTTCAGACAACGCCCGAATAGATTATCCAAAGCTAGTACATGAGTTTTACATGAACCTGAAAGTCACGCTTGATGGTGTGGAAGCTGCTAGGATGTCGTCTGTTGTAAAAGGAAAGAAAATATCTTTCTCATCTAAGCAGTGGGCTGAATGTTTAAACGTACCTCATGAAGGTCGATATGAGGACTATGCTGGCAATATACCCCCAGTCACTGACTATTTTTCTTATGAGCTAGCGCTAGAGCTTCTAACTGGAAACAGAGAATCGAGGAGAATCACAGCTTCAGAATTAGATGGTGAGAGCAGACTCCTATTCAAGTTTATTCAGCACCAACTTTGCCCTCGAAGAGGAGATTTTGCTGCTGTTAAGTATCAAGATGTTTTTCTATTGTTTCTGCTCAAAACCCATGAAAAGATAAACCTGTGTAGATATGTGATGGTCCACATAGCTAGTATGCTGAAACCTTCCAAGAAAGCCACAGCGTTGTTTTATTCAAAAATGATATCTACTATGCTCCAGAATCTGGAATGTGTTGATGAAGATGATGAAGTTGTTGAAACAGAGCGTACCTTCTGTCTCAACAAAGAGATCTGCAAGAGGATGAAAATCAATTGGAATCCATGGAAGAAGTGCTGGGTTGCAGATGAAGATAAGTTGTATGAAACCTACAATCCCATAAATCATGGCAAGAGGCCAAAGGATTTGAGAGATCCTGGATTAAAACCAGATGAGGAACCAATTTATTCTGATGATAATGAACAAGAAGAAGCTGCAACTGAAGAAGGAAGTGTGTCTTCTCCTGATGATAGGAGTGATCCAGACACTGCTAGCCCCAAGAAAAGAATAGAATTTGGACCTGCTAGTCCACCCTTAACCCTACCAGAGACTGAACCTATTCTTGATGATGAAGAAGATTCTGATACTGAGGAATATCACAGTGAAGCCTCTGAGCAGAGTAATAATGAGCAAGGTGATGCTGATGACAATCATGGTGGTGATGATGATGATGATGATGATGTTGAAGCTTCTGTTGATGGTGTTAACAGACCAGTGGATGGTCTTGCTGAAGATCAAGTAGAACAACCTCAGTCAGTACCAGAGATCCATATCAGTGACAAAGCTGACTCATCAAAAATTAGTGGAACAACAAGCTATGAAAAACCCAACTACACCCTGTGTGCTGCTGTTTGGGATGACTACCCTGGATATGCTGTTTTGGGCTTAGAATATTCTGAAGAAGAAGACGAATTGCCAGAATCTGCTGCAGCTGTGACAAGGAACCTTCCAAGAGAAGCAAGGTCTATTCCTACTGTTGATCCTGTACATGTGAATTTACCTGGTTCTGAAATCTCTCGAGCTGATCTTGATAAGTTCAAGACTGAATTGCTAACCACTGTTAGAGATATAGTCAGAGAATAACTTTCCAATGCCCTTCATCAAGTATCTCTGCAAGTTTCTGAAAATTCCTTGAAAGCTTTTTCAACTGCAGTCTCAGATGTTCTCAAGCCAGACTTGACTGCTACTGGTGAATTTGTTGGTAGGCACATAGCCTCTTTGACTCAAACCTTGAAGGATCTCCAGGTTAGCTTACTTTCTCTATCAAATGAGTTCAGATCAACCATCTCTGGTATGATGGAAGTTTTGAGAAATCTGATTGAACATCTCAACAAGTCTGACCTGAGGAAGTTGAAAGCTGAACTAACTCATATAGTCGGCCAAACCAGTACAGGCAAGGTAACCAAAATCACTACCCGTGAGATAGAAGCTCTCAGAGAAGTTGTGCATGCAAAGCTCGCTGCTGTAAGACAAATTCTTGACTTATAATCTTTGAGGAAGATGAAAGATCTCTGTGATAATAGTCATAAGATGACCTTAGTATATTCAGCGGATTCTAAGAATGCCCTGCAAGAGATCAAGGAAAAAGTTGATACTTACTTCTCCAAGATTTATACAAAACATGAGATGGCTGCAAACTTCAAAGTCTTGGTAGAGAATCTGAAATTACCTCCAGTCACTCAGGCCTTCAACACTCAAGTTCGCCAATTGCAAGATTTTGTCCCTTCCTTGGCACAGTTCATGGAGAACAAGGATGATTTTGAAAAAGCTATGAAGTATGGAGCAGAAGTCATTCAGGACTTCATTCATCTGTTGAAGCCTTACTTGGATGCACAGGCCACTGCAATTGTACTTCCTACTTCTGAACTTCTCAGTGCCTCTGATGTCGCTCCGAATCAGCTGTCTGTTGCCCAAGCTCTATCTCAGTTGCGGCCAGTCTCTCAGAAAGCTTCTCATCCAACTCCTACTCCTTCTCAACAACCCTCTGTGACACCTACAACTGCACCTGCCAGAGTTGTCCTGCCGCCACTTCAGCTCCGTGAACCACAACCTGCCTCCAAGCCTTCTACCTTACCTACCATTGATCCAAAGGATAAAGGGAAAGCCCCTTTGTATCCCAACAAATAGCCATGTATTGTTTTTGATGGGGTGATCTATGTATTGCTTATCTTTTTCTGTGACTTTATCATATTTGTTTTTTTCCTTTGTGTTATGTTCTATCCTCTCTACACCCTGCTTCTCTTTTCCCTTATCTGTTTTCTCTCCTTTTTGATTATCCCAAAGGGGGAGAAAGATATATATAATGGGAGAAAGATATATATAATGGGAGAAAGATAGAAAGATATATATAATGGGTGAAATATATATCTAAGGGGGAGTACTCTATATATATGAAGAGGGAGATCAATATCTCAGGGGGAGAAATCTGAATACTATATATATGGGAATGTTATTTTAAGAGGGATATTGTTTTTTATTTTATTTTTATTTTTTTTATTTTATTTTTATATATATATGAAGATTTGTGATTATCAAAAAGGGGGAGATTGTTGAGCCCTCTGGAAGATTGCTGATTTCATGTTTATAACTGATGTTTTAATAATCACAAATCATCACAACTCATTGATGCTTAATCTGGTTTGATGTCTCATAAACATAATTCCAATCTATGAATGAATCAGTTATCATGCTTTTAACTATGCTTATTGACTTACAAAGTATGTTGGAAGTCTTCTGGATTCAACAGACATCAGACTCACCGATCCATCAGACTCACCGATCCATCAGACTCACCGATCCATCAGACTCACCGATCCATCAGACTCACCGATGCAAATGACTCACCGATGCAAATGAGTCACCGATGCAAATGAGTCACCGATCCAAGGACTCACCGATGCAAATGAGTCACCGATGCAAATGAGTCACCGATCCAAGGAATCACCGATGCAAATGACTCACCGATCAGATGACAGACCGATGCTGATCAAAATGACTCACCGATCAGATGACAGACCGATGCTGATCAAAATGACTCACCGATCAGATGACAGACCGATGCTGATCAAAATGACTCACCGATCAGATGACAAACCGATGCTGATCAAAATGACTCACCGATCAGATGACAGACCGATGCTGATCTATCTGAGTCACCGATCATTACTCTAATGCTGATGACCTACCGATCTCTTGAACAGTCATAAACAACTGTTTGAATTTCTTTATCTTTATCTTTATTTATTCTAACCAACGGTCATATTAGTTATATTTTAATACCCTGACAATTAATTAATAATGGTTGTCGGATGTCAGGAAACCGTTCCTCGTACCTGCGGAAAGGAAACCTTTTTTTCCTACGGAGCACGTGATGTAAATACAAGAAGACTCTGCTGAAGAGTGTGTGAAGTGTTAGAAAAGTGAACAAGAGAAAAACGAAGAAGAGAGAGACAACACACACAGAGACAAGGAAGCATACGACATACTCAAGAAGAGTGGTGTGCATACAATAGAATATTGAAGAGCTTCATCGACTACATTCCACTGCCTGTGAACCTGAAGCATACGACACTCTGCTTCTCAAACAAAATCGAGAAGAGGATTCAGAATCACTTCTGATTAATTCCAAAAACGAGTCCAGTGCTACACTGAAATCACTAGAGCCATTTCTAAACTCTACATCTCTGCTCTGTGATTTATTTATTCTACATTTTGAGCAGTGTGTGTTATCTGCTGTATTAAACACACACACTGACTCCTGTACTTTCACTGGAGGATCTGTAAATCCTCAGCAAACCTTTTACACTACACTTCCCACTGTGGATAGTGGTAGAGGTCTTGTGACCTGGACAGCTGGCTGCTGTTGATTGTTTTTCCCACGTAGAACTGTGGTAGAGGTCTTGTGACCTGGACAGTGTGTTCACTGTTGTTAACCCCGATCCAGGGTGTGGATCACTTTTATATAAACTTTTGAGAGGACTAAGTCTCGGCTTGAGACTGAACCTCTTGGTTACTTCTCTGTGTTTACAGTTACTCTATATCCATACTATACATATTTATTTCATATTCCGCTGCTATTACTTTGAAATATAATATATCTTCAAAGCTACTTTGATAATTAAATTCGCAAGTGTTTATATTTATTATAAATCAGTAAATTAGTTTCAAAAGTTAATTTAATCATAAGATTAAGTTAACTGAGAACTAATCAATCTTTGAGAAGCTAATTGAACCTTTATAATCTATATAAATTCACTACAGTTTAATTTGTTTTTGAAATTGGGGGATTTTATTAGAAACTGCTTTTAACAGAAAATTTTAATTGGAACTCAATTCACCCCCCTCTTGAGTGTCCACTCCGACCAACAATAATTTTACCACTTCTGTGAGTGGAATTTCAAAACTCCAAGAGAAACGGTTAACCTCAATAAGTAAAATGTGGTTCAATAAGATTAAAATAATTTTTGGTGAATAGTAACTTTTGACTTTTAATTACAGCGGTTAAAGATAAATAGGCTAATTCAGGGTAAAAAGAATATTATAATAATACAAAATTACCTTAAATCTTTTCCTAACCTTATTGGATGAGTCATGGACGACCATGGGACTCCTTGATTCTATTTTGGGTCCCCATGGAGCCAGTTATGAATGATAATGACACTTTATTTTAATTAACTTAAACTAAATGCAAAAATGACATAAACAAATATCTTTTAGTAAATCAATTTTTACATGGGGTTATATAAGTCATATTCTCGACTATAAATATTAATTAGAAATATAAAACAATTTCATACATAATTTTATTTTATTTATAATTTTTGGACATTAAATAATTAAATTTATTTATGACACAATGATGATGCAGTAATTACCTTATTAATGAAAGAATCAAATAAATTGTATTATAAATACTAAAATAAATAAAATTTCAATGTTTTTATGACATAAACAAATTTTATAGGTGAATATGACATATTAAGGTTTATTTAATGATTTTTTGTCGAATTAATAATTCTTTTATGACTTTAACAAAAATAAATTATTAAATAATGTCAAAATTGACATAATTGAGTTCTTAAAACTAATACTATATTATTTGTTGATATAATATTTTTAAAAGTCTAAGGTTCGGCCAAAGGGCCTAAATAATATTATATGTTTCATTAATGAACCTATTGGGGGTCCATTGGATGTATATAGTAAGTTTATTAACCATATAATATAAAAATACAAAGAGACATGGTAAATGTGAAACTATGTAACTAAGAGTTAAACCTAAAAGATAAGGTTAATATAGTGACCCAAACCTGTCTAAAACCTATTAGGTGAGTGGTATGTGACCCATAAACACCATATCCTTTACATAATCTGATTTTTATCCATTATAAACTGAAAATTATTTTATTATAAAATAATATTTCTAGCTTTTCCTAAGATACCCCTCACTCCTCTTATAAAAGGGCACTCCCCTTCTCTCTAATTCACACCTTCAAACCCATTTGGATAATCCAAAACCTGCCCAAATACCCTCTCAATTGTCCTCCCTTAATTCTATATGCCTTCCTTTAGTCAGAAAGCCAACCTAAGGATCCCTTTTGATGAAATCAAAATGAAGAACCCGAAGAAGAGGTAAATATTTCATCATCTCTTTCAAGTTCCTTTCTTCTTCCACTTCCTCTTTATTTGTTGTTTCTATTCTAAAATAATAACTCCAGTATCTTCTATATACCGTGATATTTTTATAAATGTGGTACATCTATATTAATTATTCTATACATTCTTTGAATGACATGTCACCATACGTGCGTATATACAACTTACCGTCTCCACATCGTGGTGTAATTGTTATTCAATACATTATTATTTGGATGGGTATAATAATGATGTTTAATTGATGTAAATAATAAATATATCATGATAATGATTCTGTATGTATGATATACCATCAATTTATATATTATTTTTTTATCAAAAGATTGATATTGTCGCTCGTGCTACGTACGAATTACCGTCTCCACGAACGCGATGAGATTAATTCCCCATCATATCCATTCAAGACTAATTTTTATTAAATGATTAAAAATAATGTTTAAAGACTTAATATAATTTTGAATATTAATATGATACATCCTATCCATAGCAAACATTACATACGTAACAAAGCATATAAAGAAAAAAGAATCAATTAACACCCGAAACAACGATAATACTAAGATATTATTAACAAAGCAATGTTAAAAGATCATATATGATATCATATTAATATATACAATTATTGTATAATTTAACAACAATTATTTCACCATTATAAAGGATTTTAACCAACCATTTACCAAGGAAAAGTACAAGGTAAGGGGTTTTGTTATCTCACTCATTATTCCCGTGAGATTCATGCTATATTGCTACTATTTCCATTTGTGTAGTGTATGTACTGCCCATATGTGTATTCTTTGTGTAATAAACTTTAATTTAGGTGTATTTACATCTTCATTGTATATTACTTATTTCTTGGGGGTGTATGATTCATAAGTTACCAAATTATTAAGGGTTAATTTCACAATTTCTTTATTATCCGATGTTGTTTTTACGTAAGTATCTACTGGGACATATTTATTATCCATGTAAATGTTTAATGAAAGAGTATTCAAAAGGATTCTTTTAAAGGATTTTTTTACTCAGACATCATTTTAAATGTTTTATATATTTATTTTTCTAAATCATTCTCATTAATTTCCATGTTTTTAAAATGGGTTTTAAGGAATTATCTATATGGACATGAATGTTTTTAAAATGTTAATTCATTTCAAAAACATCAAAGTGGTATGAATCACATTGATTCAAAAATGTCATTAAATGTCTTCCTTTATAAATTATGTGACTTTTTAATGTTTTCATGAAAAAGGGACATTTCTCTAAAAGGGTTTTACAAATCATTTTCATCTATGTCAACATCCTTTGATGGATTTTAAACTTGTTTGATGTTGAATTATTATGATACAAATCATCCATATTGTATTGAATATTTTGTGATATGTATGACTGTGGATGTTTTATTTTCATCCCATTCATGGTTTATAGTTAATGTATTGACATTTCATATGCTAGTTTTAATACGAATGTTTATGTATGTTTAAACCTTTTCATATGAGGAATTAATTGGACTTAGTAAGTGATGGGTGGAGCCCACTATAGCTCCTCGATGCATCGATATGTCTCAATAGAAAAACTAGTGTCTTAGCAAAAGGCCATGACAACATCTTATTTGTAGTCTTGGAACAAGGCCTTGACTATGTGGTTGTGAAAGTCTCACATTATGCATTCCATCATTATGAAAGTCTCTATTGATAATTCATGTGATTATTTGACTAGTAGAATATCCATGTGAGTAAGTAAATGTAATTACTTGGATTTTATCTTTTCCATATTATTTTGAAGTTTAGGTTTAAAAGGATTTTGTCTTAGTGTTATAAATTTCCTTAAATGTTTATAACTATTTTTGAAAGTTTCCGCTATATTTTTATCCTTACTGAGCATATGAGCTCACCCCTTTCTATGTTTTACTATTCCCATGATGCGAAGAAGTATATAATGACTGACCTGCATGGATATTCTATGGGATCTCAGTGTTGTGTATGGAAAAAATGTTGTTGTAGTTGTCCATTTTATGATGTAATGTAAACCTTATAAATGTATCTAGTACATCCAAGGCTACTAAACTAATTTGTCTTTCAAGACTTGATCTTTTGTGATCATGCCAATGATACGTAATAATGCACCAACTCTGGGCTTCTGGGGTCGAGGTGTTGCAATTGGTATCAAAGGAATTTTAGTACAAACCTTGGAATCTAGATTTAGATAATCTCTGATTAGAGAACATTACCCTAATATAGAATTTGAAGATTAGTATAGAAGAACTTCCTAGAATTTTGGTATTGTAGAGATTTTGTGAATTTTCCAAGAAATACATCCCTGTCTGGATACAAGCAGGTAGAGGCAGCTCTAGCATAGATGTACCTAGGGGTAAAACCTGAAAACCCTGCTTTGAGCTAGACTCGAACGGGAACTAGTGCACAACAACAGACCTTTCTGCACTCTTGGTTACGACACTCCCGGGGGATATGCTTAGGATAATTCTCATTTTCTTTACAAACAATTAGGAAGGGTTTATGAGTATATAATTTTTTAAAGAAAGCAGTTTTATGATTATGGATTATATCAATAATCTATTCAATTTATTATAATTTTTTTACATGTTTTGAATTACGAATTACTATTCATAAACTGACCTAGTGTATTCCATTGTATAGAAATGACGCCCAGTGGAAGGAATGTGAACTCCAGCAATACGTAAGATCCCAAGAGTAAAAAGGATCATATCTTTCATGATATTAATCCAACATTTAGAAGAGAAATAGTCTCCCATGTATTCTCATCATATGAAAAAATAGTATCATGTGTTAATAAGATAAGTAAATAATTCACTGAGTCATGTGGCTTTGAAGGGAATCAAGAGAAGAAAAGGATGGAAGAGAGAGATATGGATAAAGGGAAGAGGGAAAAGAAGTATTTTTCCATATGTGATAACTATAGAAATAATCACCTTGGTAAATGATTGAAGGGAAAGAGAGTTTGTTATAAGTGTGGAAAAAAATGACACCAAGTACGTGATTTCAAGGGTAAGAAAAAAGTTTCAAATGTGCAATGCTTCATCTGCAAGGAGTTGGGACACTACGCGAATCAATGTCCAAATCATCATAGTATACCCCAAATGCTGTTATTGGATAATAATAAAGTTATGATACTACCAAAGATGAAGAGGAATGATTAGATTTCTTACATTTTTATTAATGTATCGCGTCATTTGAGTATTGTATTAATGATGTACATGTTAGAATAATTATAGATTATATAAGGATTGTACTGTAGTACTATTTTATTGAGGATTTGATATTATATGTTTCTATGAAAAGTGACTTAACAGTAAGATACACATTTTAGAAAATACATGGTTGATGGAAAGGTAATCCTTAATATGTTCTTGATAATGAGGTAGTGATTTTGGAATAAGAGATGGTTGGTTTGGATAAATTATATTGGATATCCATGACTTCCTTGAAACTGATTAATGATTTGTATATTCCTTCATTTTTGGAGTTTACAGCATTTTTGGATAGAAGAAGTATATCCAATATTCTATAAAGAAAAAGGGAGCATGAATGTAATCTATAAGGTTTTATGGTAATTCAAGATATTGCAGTGTTTTAAAAGAATACATGATAAAGGTGTTCACATGTTATTACATGGAAAAAATGATCTTCATTGTGTTTACCTTCCTTATAAATTGTGGATTGTGAGGTAGGATTGAAGTATTTTGGATAAGTCTAAATGTTATAATGGATTAAGTTTGAAATTCAATACTTTTTTTAAGGTTATTTTTGGACTTTTATAAAAAGGATGACACACAAACCTTATGAAAACCCGTCGCGTCGGATAAAGCAGTGGGAATCGAACCCACAACCATAGTGCGATTGGGATTTATGGCCTACCACTGACTACATGAAGTACCTGGATTGTAAAATGTAGTATCTTTTTTTAATGGGTATGATAGGGGAATTATAAATTCATTTTTTTGGAACCCTATACGAATAGGATAAATAAAATATTCATTTAAGTTCAATTATCTTTTAGAGTGAAAGATGAGTTTGTGGTAGAAATTAGTTAAAGGATGGAACTCTACTTGTCATGTATTCTCAAACTTTAGGTAAGGGATCTTAAAACTAAAAATGTTTTATCCTAATACTTTATGTTTTGTTGAACCAATGATATTTTATATCATCATAGATTTATGGCTTTGAGGCCCTCAATTCTACAATTTATTGTGACTGATGACCTCAATCACCCCTATAAATATTTACATTTTCCCTCCAATTAAGTGTCCCTAATTTCCACCAATGTTCTCCTAATCATGATCATAATTTGGTGGTGAATTTTTCATTCCCCTTTTCCTCTTTTTAAGACTAAATTTTATTAACCCAATTTCTGATGTGGGTTTTCCCATAGAGGTATTTTCTATTTTCAACATTTTATTTTCAAAGAAGAATTTAAAATTGCAAGGATGCAATTTACTTAATGAGGGATGAATGTAACACCCCAATATTTCATAGTACATTATTTCTTCAAAGTAATTCAATAACTTGCACTACACGCAACACCGAGTTCAAGGGCACCAAGACTTACCAAACTAGACGTTCAAAAGAGGTTATGAATATTATTAACTGAATTTTTAAGTTCATATAATCCTTATAATTTTAGAATCCATATTATGAGTATTTTATACATAACGTTAGAACAAATTCATTTTTTTCAGATAAAAGAAGTATTTTTCAAAAAAATGCAATTTTATCGCCTTTTAATGGAAAACCATTTTTAAATCCAATATTTGAAACTTTTATATATTCAATTTTAAAAAATAAAATTCTTATTTATATTTTAGAAATAAGAATTTAGTTTCAATAACTTTTTGGTGTTTTTTCTGATGACTTTCTTATTTGGGTGAATAGTGAAAAATTCCAAATATTAACTAAAAAAAACTTTTTTAATCAAAAAACTTTATAGTGTTAAATTATAAATTTTAATGGGTTGGAAGTATAAATAGATTATATATTTACCATTTAATCCATTTCTCATCATTGTATGTAATTTCATGTTAAAATTGAATTTAAACAACTGTCAATCTTTTGATAGTTATTATTTCTTGAAAATATGCTTTTTGGTTTTGACAACAGAAGTTAGTTTTATATTAATAAATTCAATTTATATGTTTTGTATTTGGTAAAATAGACTTAATTTTTGAATATGGAATATCAAAATTAGCTTAGGGTGAAATTTTTGTATTTTTTCTGAAAACATTCAAATTTTTATGAATAGTGAAAAACAATGAGTTATTGGTTAAAACTGATTTTTTATTTAAATAATTATTTATTTTATTTAAATTTATTTTAGGTCAAAATAGATACATAATACTTATGTAAGTTCAATATAATTCATTGGAGTTATTTTATAATAATTTTAGATATATAAAAATTTTATTGAACTTTTCACCGTCTTTTAACCATCTCCTAGGAGAATTTACAAATTCTGATAAAACTTAATTTTACCACTTCTGTGAGTGAAATTACAAAAATCTGAGACACACAGTTAACCTCATTAAGTAAAATGTGGTTTAATAAGATGAATATAATTTTTGGTGAATAGTATCTTCTGACTTTTATTTACCACGGTTAAAGGTAAATAAAATAATTCAAGGTAAAAATAATATTATAATAATAAAAAATTACCTCAACACATTTCCTAACCTTATTGGATGAGTCATGTCCAACCATGGGCATCCTTTTTTCAATTTTGGGACCCCATGGAGCCACTTATGAATGATAATGACACCATATTTTAATTAACTTATGGTAAAGGAAAAAATGACATAAAGAAATATCTTTTAGTAAATAAATTTTTACATGGGGTTATATAAGTCATATTTTAAACTATAAATAATAATTAGAAAGTTAAAACAATTTCCTACATAATGGAATTTTATTTATAATTTTTAGACATTAAATAATTAATTTTATTTATGACACAATGATGATGCAGTAATTACCTTATTAATGAAAGAATCAAATAAATTGTATTATAAATAATAAAATAAATAAAATTTCAATGTTTTTATGACATAAACTAATTTTATTGGTGAATATTACATATTAAGGTTTATTTAATGATTTTTTTTGTAATTAATAATTATTTTATGACTTTAACAAAAAAAATATTAAATAATGTCAAAATTGACATAATTGAGTTCTTAAAACTAACACTATATAATTGGTTGATATAATATTCTGAAAAGTCTAAGGATCAGAAAAGGGCCTAAATAATATTATATGTGTCATTAATGAACCTATTGGGGTTTGATTGGATTTATATAGTAAGTTTATTAAACATATAATATAAAAATACAAAGAGACATGGTAAATGTCAAACTATGTAACTAAGTGTTAAATCTAAAAGATAAGATTAATATAGTGACCCAAACATATCTAAAACCTATTAGGTGAGTGGTAGGCGGCCCATACCCACCATATACTTTACATAATCCACTTTTTAGCCATTATAAACTGAAAATGATTTTATTATAAAATAATATTTCTAGCTTTTCCTAAGGTACCCTCACTCCTCTTATAAAAGGGCACTCCCCCTTCTCTCAAATTCACACCTTCAAACCCATTTGGATCAGCCAAAACCTACCCAAATACCATATAAACTGTCATACCTTCATCCTAGAGACCTTTCTTTAGTCAGAAAGCCAACCTAAGGAGACCTTTTGATCAAATCAAAAGAAAGAACCCGAAGAAGAGGTAAATATTTCATCACCTCTTTCAAGTTCCTTTCTTCTTCCACTTCCTCTTTATTTGTTGTTTCCATTGTAAAATAATAAATATAGTATCTTATATATACCGTGATGCTATTATAAATATGGTAAAACCATATTAATTATTCTATAGATTCTTTGAATGACATGTCACCATACGTGCATACGTACGGCTTACCGTCTCCACATCGTGGTGTAATTGTTATTCAACACATTATTATTTGGATGGGTATAACAATGATGTGTAATTGATTTAAATAATAAATATAACATGATAATTATTCTGTACATTTGATATAAAATCCAATTATATATTATTTTAATATCAAAAGAATGAGATTGTCGCTCGTGCGTACGTACAGATTACTGTCTCCACAAACGCGATGAGATTCATTTCCCCATCATATCCATTCAAGACTAATTTTCATTAGATGATTAAAAATAATTTTTAAATACTTAATATCATTCTAAGTATGAATATGATACATCCTATCCATAACAAACATTACTTATGTAACAAATCATATAAAGGAAAATGAAACTGTTAACACCCGAAACGACGATAATACTAAGATATTATTAACAAATAAATGTTAAAAGATCATATATGATATAATATTAGTATATATGATTATTTTATAATTTAATAACAATTATTTCACCATTATACAGGAGGTTAACCTACCCTCGACCAAGGAAAAATACACGGTAAGGGGTTTTTCATCTCACTCTTTATTCGCTTGAGATTCATGCTATATTGCCACTATTTACTTTTGTGTAGTGTATATGCCTCCCATACGTGTATTATTTGTGTAATACACTTTAATTTATGTGTATTTACATCTTCATTGTATGGTACTTCTTTCATTTCATGTATGTTTCATAAGTTACCAAATTGGTAATAGTTAATTTCACAATCTCTTTTTTATCCGGGGTTGTTTTTATGTAAGTATCTACTGGGACATATTTATTATCCATGTCCATGTTTCATGAAAGTGTTTTCAAAGGATTATTCTAAGAGACTTTTTTACTAAAACATCATTTTAAATGTTTTAAATATTTATTCTTCTAAATCATTATCATTAATGTCCATGTTTTCAAAATGGGTTTTAAGGAATTATCTATATAGACATGAATGTTTTTAAAATGTTAATTCCTTTAAAAAAATTTGATGTGGTATGGGACACATTGATTCAAAAATGATTTTAAATATCTTCCTTTATAAACTGTGTGACTTTTAAATATTTTCATGAAAAAGGGATATTTTTCTGAAAGAGTTTTACAAATCATTTTTATCTATGTCAACATACTTTGATGGATTTTAAACTTGTTTGAAGTTGAATTATTATGAAAAAAATATTCCATATTGTATTGAAGGTTTTGTGATATGTTTGACTGTGGATGCGTTATTTTTATACCATTCATGGTTTATGGTTAAAGTATTGACATTTCGTATGCTAGTTTTAATATGAGATTTTATGTATGTTTAAACCTTTTCATATGAGGAATGAATTGGAATTATTAAGTGATGGGTGGATCCCGCTATAGCTCCTCAATGCATTGGTAGGTCTCATGAGATAAACTAGTGTCTTGGAATAAGGCCTTGACATAATCTTATTTGTAGTCTTGGCATAAGGCCTTGACTATGTGGTTATGAAAGTCTGGAATTATGCAATGCATCATTATGAAAGTGGATATTGATATTTCATGCAATTATTCAACTAGTAGAATATCCATGTGAGTAAGTAAATGGAATTACTTTGATGTTATCTTTTCCATATTATGTTGATGTTCAGGTTTAAAAGGCTTTTGTCTTAGTCTTATACATTTCCTTAATTGTATATGCTTATTTATGAAAGTTTCCACTATATTGTTATCCTTACTGAGTATCTGGGCTCACCCCTTTCTATGTTTTTTTCCCAGGATGCGAAGAAGTATATCATGACTGACCTGAATGGTTATTATATGGGATCTCAGTGTTGTCTATGGAAACAATGTTGTTGTAGTTTTCCATTTTATGATGTAATGTAAACCTTATAAATGTATCTAGTACTTCCAAGGCTACTAAACTAACCGGTCTTTCGAGACTTGATCTTTTGTGATCATTCCAATGATACGTAATAATACACCGACTCTGGGCTTCTAGGGTCAAGTGTTACCTGAATAAATAACGTTAATTATACTATTATTCCAATTTTGATTGATGCAATGATGGGATATATCTAAAGTATAATTTTTTATATACATTATTTATTGGAATAATATATGTTTCATGGAGTTGTAAGAAGAAAATTCCACTCACATTGATCATAACATAAGTTAAGTAGATTAAAAAAATCCAATCAATGACTTAAATGATATAGATGAGGGCACACATCAAATACATGATGGTGAATGTCTCATAAACATTGATGATTGGGCATTAAAATTAAAGTAAAATAATCTTTTAAATAATCTACTAAAATATTCATGTTTGAAGCATATTAACATTAAGTACAACTTAATTAAAGATAATGTGAAGCATGGTTATAATAAATTAGAATATATTTTATCTAAGGATAAAATCATGAATATCTTCACATTTACTCTAATAATGGATTCTTTTTAACACTTGAGAGTGTTAATTGGTGTGTATTTTCTCCCAAAATAAATGAATTTATTCTTGATTATTTCACCTCTTTCATTACTTTACAACTTTATATCAAACGAGGATAATATAAAATGATCTATTTTTTTAAACTGGGGAGAGATTATAGTTTCTTTTTGTAGATGATGATCAAATGGGATATTTATGTTGTTTTTAGAAGAAAATTAATCATAGAGATCCATTCCATTAATTTATATGTTTCCAAAAAACACCAAGGGGAAGATAAAAGGTCTATAAAGAGATTGAGGAGTCATTAATGATTGTGGGTAACTGATGTGTTTTGGAGTATAGAGAAATACCTCATGAATTGAATTGATTAAGAGGATATATGATTTGGTATTTATTGAGGCATAATCAAAATGGAAAGGTTGTTCCACCAATAGTTTAAGTACTCTCGTAAATACCATTTTATAACATGATATAGTGGAGTGATAATCTTCATATCTGAGTCATGTTATGACTAGTTTCTTAAGGATATTAATTCATGGGGTTTTAGAATTAATTTTGTGTTATATTAATTAAAAACATTTTCAAGAATGAGTTATATTATTCTTAGAGTTGAGTGAATATGCAATGAAATAAAATTTTGATGAGTTTAAGTGCATCATGGAGTGAAGGGTACTGTTTTACTATGTTTCTAGTTTGATGATAAAGAGTTTTATTTTTATGTAGATAACTCACCCCATAATGGTAATAATACTGTTTTAAATAGATTGAGGTGGAGTAGACTGACCCTGTATGATTAGAAATTAAACCATGAATCATGTACCCAAGGGATTGTGGAGATAAAATTTCCCCATATGGTATAATACATTATTTTTTAGTGTCACACTATTTAGGAGACACCATAGCCTTACACAAGAAAACTACTACTCAAGCCATAATGAATTTGTTCACTCCATGATAAATTAGACATGAAATTTAATGTTTTATAGATTAAAAAGATCAAAAAAATAATACCATAATCCCAATGTTCATTCGATAATAGTTCTTATATAGATTTTTCAAAATATATTTAGATATGGATTTTACCCCATAATACCAAAGGACATGATAAAAATATGGTCTATGATCTTCTATATTTAATTTATATATTTATTAAATTTGAGTGTGACATAACATTAAGGTTCATTACAGTTGAAAACATGTTTAAAATATAAATTGAAGGTATTTTAGAACAAATAAAACATGAGTGATTATATTGAGACTTTTATTAAGCCTTCCATTCATTTAGGGAGAATTCCAAGGAGGGTTTGGTTGATATTTGTAGAGATGAACAAGAGAGAACATAAGATCCAAGATCTGATGTACCTTTATGTTGAGGAAGAGAGATTTTTTTTACTCATTAATGTTTTTTCATTCATTATTATACTATTTAGTTCAAGGATACCTCACAATTCCATTATTTTTTTTGATAATAAAAAGGAATGTGCATAGCAGGATTAAAACCATTTCACACCAGGAATTAGCCACTTGATAACAAGGGTGGGTGAACCGTATATTCTAAATTTCCCTATTTGTGTTCCTTATTACTATATATATCAACATCAATTCCTTACCATAAATATATACAAATACCAAATTTTTATGGGAAATCATTGTTTTAGAGTTGGTGTAATTTTTCAACCCTTAATTTACCCACTTCTTAGTGGTGGTTTACTCTCTACAGGGCCTGTCATGGACTTAAGGCCAAAAATATATCCCTTGTAGATTCTAACAGATTGGGGTGGGGAGGGTAAATTAGTGTGGTCACAAATTTTATATTTTTTCCTTAAATAACACTCTATATATATTTGTTTCTTTTAATTACATGATGGTTTATATGAGTAGTCAATCTTTTCTAGACAATGCATAATAATTTTACATCTATAATTTCTTTCCACCATCATCATAAAATTATTTTTCAATATGAAATATTTTTCTTCTTTATATTCATAACTTACATTTGATATGGGAATTGTTTAATTCCCCTTCAAACCTTCATTCCATTTCATTTTATAATACCTCACCATATGACCATGGTAAGAAAAAATAAGATCTATTAAAAAAATCACACCACTCATTCTCTTTTTTTGGTTAAGATGTTGTAGTAATACTTCTTCCCTTCCTCATATCCTTATCCTTTATACTCATGTCTATAATATTTAATATTCTTCCATAACAGTAGAAACAATTTTCTAACAATATTTTAGGGTTTTTATATATTTATTTTAAAAAAACATCTTTTATTTATAAATTATAGATTCTTACCATTACAAACACCAATTTTTGAAGACTCTATGTGATAATATTATTATATCAATGGTCTTATTTTATTCATATCAACATATTTCTATGATCCATGATCTTTTATTATTTCTTTTTCAAATAAGTAGTCATTAACTCTAATGGAGTGCACAATTTTTTTTCAAATTTTTTTATCTCTTATATAACCTTTTTAAAAAATATCATGTTAATGTTTAATTTAGTATCATTGGAAATTTTATCCTCTAATTAATGTGTTAGACCTCATATTAAAACAAGTTCCCTCATAATATTTTCATTTATAATTTTAATATATCCTTTTTTTGAAACCTTATTTCATTTAATTTATGTTTTTATATTTAATTTAATTAGGAAAATAGAATCAACACCTATTTTGATCTCAAAATTATCCACCTTTTCATATATGGTTTTGTATTTCTTCTTAATTTCTATAAGAAAAATATATAGATTAAAAATTATTTTTTCCATATTTTCATCAAAAACTCACAACCCCTTTCCATATATATAGGATAATTTAAATTTATAGATTTCCAAGGTACATTATAAATATAATTAGTTTAATATTTTTCAATGAAAAAAATAATCCAACCTAATATGAGTATTTATACTATTTATTTCATTATTTTTATACTTATTTTTATTTCCATTAAACATAAAAAAATTCTCCATAGTCATTTCTATGAGTCACTCAGTAACACGCAATATTATTTTTATCCTTTTTTCAGAGTCAAAAAACATTCTTATTTCATTTATTAATTATATATCAGTAATTTTAAAATGTAAATAAAGTTATGATATAATAAATTCTGGTCTTAAATACCTAAATTGTTAAAGCACTAATAAAAGTTTTTCATGTTTTTTCATATCATAGTCTTTTATTGTGCATTCTAAAATCATAATCATTATATTTATACTATATAACATCATCTCTAGAATCCTATATATAAAGAAAAAAACCCTTCCACTAAATTTAATTTTTAGTTGACTAAAAACCAAGAGTATTTATGAACGAATACATATACAGTACACACTCTAAAACTAGATATTATATATTTAATTCCAAAATAAAACCTATATTTTTTAATCCTATTTGATGGAATAATAAAAACAAACTGTATCCCTGGTAGATTTTGACAGCCAAAAAGTTTGTGTGTGTTAGGGGGGGGGGGTATATTTAGATGTTTATATATTTAAAATTTTATCATTATTTAGAAAACTATTTTGGATATTGTTCTCATGTTCGATGAAAATAAATTTCAAAAAAAAAATCAATTTATATATGGATATAAATGAAATAAAGTACATGAGGACATAATGATATTACATAGTAAATCTATATTGATCTAAATCCATGTATCAAACACATAGTGACATGATGGTGTATTAAAATATTCTAAACTAACTATCACTCAAAATTAAATTTTTTAGGCAAGGGAACTAATCATAAAGGGTCACACTCTTGAAGATAGTTTTGAGATAGTGTATTACCTCCCAAGAGTCCCTCCCTTTCATCCGTTCACCCCTAACTTCTTTAATATGACTTAATATGTAATAAAATTTTTGGAAAATGAAAAAATAAATATAATAAATATGATATATATGTCATTATAAAATTTAGATTTACTGATCCATTATCATATAATCATTATCATCTTTCTTTAAAAGCTATATAAAAATAACTGCATGATAGTAGAGCCATTATATTTTCTTCAACAATCCATTATAGAAACATCACCTTCCTCTAAAAAGTTTATAGATTTTATCAATTTCTTTATATGGGAATTTTATATGTTAATATCTCTATTCATATCAAATTCTCTATTCACTATATATGTAAAAAATCTTCCTTGAATATTACACTCTCTTGTAATGAACTAGTTCTTTCAATATATTTTAGTTTCATATTTTTTTCAATTCTGTATAACCATCATCCATACATAGAATATCTTCAACATACATACCTAGAATAAAGGTATAAGAACCCAACAAGTCATAATTCTATGTGTCATATCCATAATAATATGCATATCATGTGGTTCCTTAGACCCACACTCCTGGGTCTAATGATAAAGAATCCTACATTAAATTCTATATTTGATACAATGTGAGATGAACATATATTTTTTAAAATAATTTACATAACATAAAAATTAAATCAAACAAATATCAAACAATCCTATAATTTAAAGGTTTAATTACTTTGAATATTAGATATATATGATACTTATTTTATAAAACTTATGAATATTTCTTCATAATGGAACCACACTTGACCCACTTATAGATACTTTATAGAGTATACACATGTTGATAACTTGGGGAATGGAAACATAAAAAAGGGATGAAATCAAATTCTTAGTAGGGTAAACACTTATCAACATGTCTTCATGGTTTAGATTACAAGAATTTGAGGAAACATGAGTTGGGGAGAAATATCATATTATGAATATCATGAAATAATAAGAGTTATCCAATAGTCACGATAAAAGGGTTTCTAATCTCAAATGAGTAAACATATACCATAGAAAAATAATTTGAGATAATAAACATGAGACATGGATCATAATAATTGGCATGTAACAAAGAAATATGGCATAATAATATGAATAAAATCATAGCATAATGGGCTAGGAATAATTACATGTTTCCGTAGGTGGGTCAAGTATCAGTACTCGTTACTCTTTATTATCTTAGTTATTTAAATCCTTACACAATTAATTATAAGGTTATATAGGACCCATAAATCACATAATAATCATCCACATAAATATTTTCCATTAAAAAATAAAAACATTCATACTTTAAACAACACTTAATTACCCAAGTAAAAAGATGGGTTTCATGAAACCATTTCCTAGAACATTCCATAATCCGTCCCAATAATGAAGAAGGATAGTGGTATAAGAAAATATCCCAATTTTAATGTATGGAACACTAATTTTTTTAAATATAAAAAAAAAAATATTTTATGATCAATTTATAATTCACTGTTAAAATCAAGAATAAATATACTATTTTTATAATTCATTGAAAACCCCGAAAAAATGTTTCCTATAGAACAAAATAAGTTTAGTTGATAAAACATTTTAAATATTACCATATAAATCCAAAAATGTTTCTTAAAAAAAGTTATAAATGAAATATGATTTTATGAAATTTCTTTTAGAATAAATAATAAAAATGAATAACTCTTCTTAAAAAACATAGGATTTTAAAATACCTCTTCACACCATGAATTTCATTTTCAAATAAAAAATTTACTTTTGAAAAATAAATAAAAAATTGATTTTAATTTAAAATTCATTAGGAATTAAAATTATTTGGAAACCCATTTTAAAATATATTAATGAATCTATATAAAAATATAATTCTTTTATGATGAGAGAAACTATAAAAGAGTTTTTGGAAAACATTTTAACATAATAATTAAAGAAGAATTTATGGTTCACATTAAAAATAAATTTTCAAAAATTTGTTGTGAAAAATTTAGAAAATATTTAGTTTCAAAAATAATTATACAATAATGGATAATTGAAATGTATATAATGGGTTTTAGATGATATTTTGTGTGGAATATAAAACATATGATTACAAAAGTAAAAACAATTTAACACTATAAAAAATATTTTTTAAACCCCACATTGTTAAAAGGGATAATTATATATTTGAAAATAGAAAATGGGAAATGTAAAGGCCACATGTGAAAACACATAATTGGGTTTCAAATTATAAATGAAAACATTAGTGGGAAATAAAAATATGGACAAGGAGGTGAAAGCATCACTAAATAGAATTTGAATTATTCTAAAAAATGATGTAATTTTTGGGGAAAAAATTCATATAGGTAAAATTCTTGAATTTAAAATTATTTCCCACTTAAGATAACAATAATTTACAATTAAATAAAGTCTCTAGGTTGAAGAAACTAAGCTTGTAAAAATGATGTTCAAAATAAAGTATTATAACTCAACAATGGGAGTTAAGTTAACAAAGGAATTTAAAAATTTGGAATATTTTAATCCACAATCCCATGAAATAAATAATATGATATGAATTTATATATCTATTAAAATGAATTAAAATTAATAAAAAGTTAAATTCATGGCCAATATATACACCAAAAATGTAAACAAGCTGTTAATACAAATCATATCTCATTAAAGAAAAATTCATATGAAAAAACTGTTAACTTTAATCCTTCTTAACCGAATGTGCTTTAAAATATTATATAATAAAAATAAATATATATATCACATATATTTAAACCTTATTAATACCTATAAACTTTTATAATATTTATTTGTAATAATTATTAACAAATTTATTAGTTAATTTTTTTCCATCTTCATATGTTTTTTAGTTTCGATTGTTTTCATTAGTGCGAGTTTCATAGTGGTGGTGCTGATTATTATATAAATATTAAAAGTTAATCATTATGATTTCATTATTTCTACTGTAATATATGTTTTATATTGATTTATAATGTTCTAATTACATTTTATAAGTATTTTAGTTGTTATTCGTGATGATGAATTTGGCAACAAATTGTTTTCGGTAAGGGGGTTTAGTAATAATAAGTAAAATAATAATATACCATTTATTAAACCGTAATAAAAAAATAGTTTTTAATTAATATATAATAACACCAATGGTTATGTTTCCATATTCATCAATTATATAAGTTTATATAATATTTGAGGTATGTGGTTAAACCAACATAAATAAGAAGAAACATTAATCTATGGGTGAATATGGTAAATAAAGTGATTCTTTTGGAATGATATCATTATTACATAATAATAATTATATTATTTATATTTTTTAATATGGATAATAATATTTCAAGTGATTTTATTAAATAATAAAATAATAGAGTGAAAAATGTAAAATGTCACCTTCATGGAGGTGGTAGTCCACACGTATGCATTAACGACACATAAATTTTTCATAGATCATGTAGAAGATAAAGAATAGTTTATAATTTAAGAATCATAAATTTTTTATAAATTTCATATTAATCATGTAAATTTATTTTTATAATCATCAATGTAATGAGGTGATGAAAAATAAATCACACCATTGATGAAGGTGGTAGTTTTCATGTATGCTTGATTATGTCTTCAATTTTCAAATGGTCTAGGATGAAGGTAGAAAATAGATATTACATTAGTATAAAAATATTTCATATTATTATTAATACTTATGTTATCAAAATTGCATGGATAGAAAAGGTTTGAGTGGTTTTTAGAAGAAAATAAAGGAAAAAAGGAAAGGAAATAATAATAATTGAGGGTATTCCCTTACTTATGGGAAAAACTTATTTGAAAATGGATTAAGGATTTGAGTGGTACTATTTTGAGATTATCAGAACCTATAGGATGTCTTTAAGAGTTTTGGGGAGTTGTTTTTTAATTTTTGGTATAATTTAAGTGTCTTGGGGTGTGGAGATAATTGGGGTGGCGATGGATCATTTTATAAGGGAGATGATTGCAATTTTTGTAATATATAAAAGGAAAAGTCAATATTAAAAGGTAAAATGGAAGAAATAGTGGGAAATAATAGAGTGGGAGAAATTTAAGTTCTTGAAATCCTTAAACATTCATTTCCACACTTGTTTTAATATTATTTTAAGTATTTTACACATATTTTTTCACTTTTACATTTTTTTGGTTTTTACCAAATTAACCAATTTTTACTGAAGTAATTTACTCTAAATTTTTAGAAAAAATTTGAAATTTTAATGTATTGTATAAATAATCATTCCAAATATGAAATATTTTTTTCAAATAAAATTTATATTTTTTTTGATAATTTAATTTTAATATTATCACATTTAACACTTAAAACCCCATTTTTAAAAAAAAGTGTATTTTTCATTCTGAAAATAAATTTTAGGATAAAATTATCAATATAGTGAATTTACATGAAATTGATAATTTTATAATAAAAAATAAGAGTTTAATGGATTATAAATAAATATAAATAAATATTATTTCTTGTGATATCATAGTGGTAGAAAAAGAATAAAAACAATTGTTTATTAGAATAGAATATTGCGTGTGTTTCAAAATGTTAAAAAAGGGTTTTCTAAATTCAACATAGTATTTTTGAATGAATAATTAAACTCCATAAAAAAATTGAATAATTTTTTTATATTTTTTAAAGTTATATATACTTTTTAATATAATTATAAATGCTACGGTTTTAATAAAATATGTAATTTTTACAATTCACCTAAAAATAAATAATTTCTAAAAATCCAAAAAATTCATCAATGGATATTGTAGACATGATGAATCCAAAAAATTAAGTTTAGTTCATGAAACTAAAATTATAAAAATTATAAATTTATCTATTAAATTGAAATACATAATATAAAGAAAAACCTTTTTTAGGAAAATAATCATTTAAACATTAAATATTCTTTATCTTATTTAATATAAATTTTTTAATTAAATTATTGTTAATATATTAGTTTAAAATATTAAATCTTATAATAATAATCATATTTTAAAATTAAAAGAATTAATTTATGAGGTAAAATACACATCACTTATAAAAAAAGAGTTCTTTGAAAAATATATATTTTTAACATTTAATAGTTTTAATCACATTTCATTAATTATTTATTATATAAACCTTAAAGTTAAAATATAGATAAATAAATTTTTAAAAATATTATGTATAAGTAAGGAATTTAAATATATGTTTTTATAATAAATCTGTTTATAATCTCTTTATTTACCCGAGGCTTTATTTTTATAATAACTTTTGTATTAATGTTTCACATCATATTGAATTTTTTTAAAAAGGTATGCAAAGATTAATTTTAGTGCGGTGTTTCATGTGAATTAAGTTATTAAATACATTATTAAATTAATGGAAAATATATATTAAAATATTATGGTGTTATATATTTTATAAATAATTTACCTTTAATGATCAATTGTACATCGGTTAAATAATTCAGTTTCCTCAAATAGATCCATCATTAAAATATTTTAAAATATATAGTCAAAATCCTATGTTCATCAGAATTATATAATCATTATAACACATTATCTAAACATCAATCCCCTGAAAATTAATCATCATGAATTTCAATCATTGATAAAATAAGTTTTAGTCAAAATTAATCCCTAAAATTTTAATAAGTTAATGTCACATTCCAATTTCATCAATTTAAATCTTGAGCATTGTAAATTTCTATAAATCAATCCCTAAAAATAAATTATTGATTTTTTAAAATTAAATATTTCAATTATCACCCATAAATTGGTCTTCAAATCCATACAAAATGGTCTACTTGAATCCACCATAAAATCCTAAGCATGTTTTTATATTTGAAAATAAAACCAAATATGTAAATTTTATAAACCAATAAAAAATTAAACTCCCCATTGTAAACAAAAACATAGTTTCATGGGTAATGATATGAACATAAAATCCATGTTGAGTCAAACCCATATATTTCTAAACCCTTGTAATTTAATTAGTTTAAATTTCATATCATCAACCAACCATGACATTGTGTCAAAAACACATGATGTGATTTTATCTTCATAAATCCAATAACATCTAGAAACCCTCTCAAGAATAAATATTAACTACATGAACACTACAATAACCAAGTTACCCATTTTTCTAAAAAAGATTTATACCATATGCATTTTTATTTTACTCCCCATTTTATCCATCTACTCCATTATACTCAAAACATAAACATGATTTATTTTGGGTAATGGTTTAAACTATCTCTCCATTTTTCAATATTGTACCAAAAACAAAATCAAAACTATGATGTGGATTATTATAAAATGGAAAAATAAACTCTAGATATAATAAATAACTCTTCATCTTATACCATAATAAATATCCCTATTTTCCTAAAACCATGATGATAACTATAGAATTATTTGGTCATCCCATGGTATTGAGTGACATTTTCAACACAAATCATCCATAAATATTGAGAAGAAGGGTTTTGGTTTCCAAAATATGATTGGTTTTGTATAGAAATTACATAATTCATCTTTATAAAACATAATAGATTCATTTGTTCATTTATTTTATTTCCATTATAATTGTGAATTATAAAATTACACTGAAAATGATTTGGTTTGACTCTCTCCACGAGGAAAACACTCATCCTTCATTAGACTTCTATAATAAATTTAAAATTTTATCTAATACATAAAGATGTTAGAATAAAAAATTACAACCATTAAAACCTTCTATCACGACTAGATTGCATATCATTACTCTTAAATGAATATTTAACTTCTCAATCCTTCATTATCATCATCATGTTGTTCCTTCAACGTGAATTTACATTTCATTTTATATTAACTTTATTGAAACAATGATGAACTCATTATAAGTTCTATTAATTCTACATGTGTTATTATTGGAATAATATTTCCCAGACCCTTCTTTATTCACCATATTTGATCCATAAATTCTCTTTTTTAATTCTTAGTATCATGGATAATGTGTTACAAAATTCTATTACTCTCACTAAATATATTATGGTCCCCATTCTTATCCTTTAAATAAGTCAAATTCGTATTGAAATAAATCAATATCTAGTTATCAAAAAAAATGCTAATACACATCCTTGGGTTACAACAGGGTCTAACAATAATTTTCTGTCTTATTTAGATTATGAAAATGAGTAGAAAACTATAGAGACTGAGAAAATAAAGGCAATTATTATATATGTATTTCAATATGCATAAATAATTCTATAATAAATTATAGGTAAAGAAGAAAAAAATCACGGATCATTAAAATAAATTGTTGTAATGATGGAATTAGTTTTTATGGTACACAATATAATTTTTTACTGAATTATCACAATTTTATTCCAAGATTAAAAATGGGTCAGAAGAAAATATTAGAGATATTTGACCTAAACTATGGAAAAAAAATATTATTTAATATTTATAATCAAATTTGAAAAAATAAATGATAAAATAAATATTATTTAATACTATTTATTAATAATTTTGAAATAAAATTATTAAAGACATATAAATCTGAGTCGAACATGGTGAAGGATTCATAGAATTTATAGGACATATTAATCTAAAAATGTTCTTACATACAAATAATATGATACTTATATTCACTAATGATCCATTTTTGAAAGAGATGTAACAAAATAAAAAACTATTTTATAAGATAAAGTGATTCAATATTCGTTGAAACCTCATTAAAGAAGATGCCAATGTTTGAATAGGTTGATAAAAAGAAAATGATAGCCACTAAAATATTGTTAATAAGGAACCCCTCTAAATTTTTTAATTTATATTAAAAGTATAATAATTTTTCTAAATCCTTACTCTAATATAAATATTCCAAATCCTTAAAGATGAATAAATTTCAAGGATATTTTTTGGTACATTTAAAATATTGAGAAAATGTTTTTTACTGTTGGAAAAAATCCAGGTAGAAAAATGCATTAGCACTGTGGTAGACCTAATATATGAGAATTATTGAATAAATTTTATTGAAATATGATTCATTTAATTGTTCCATTTTTTTTATAATTGGTATTTTATTCTGTTTTGGAATTAATTCTTCTTTTTTGGATTTTTTAAATTTTGACAAATTCATCATGAAATGAGGTTTTAATGGATTAATTGATTGATGGGAATGAAACTAATGGGTGTTTCTTCAAAATCTATTTTTTTGAATTTATTGGTGATGAAGTTTTAGATTAAACATGGAAGTAACTAAAAATATAAAGGGGTTCTATAAAAATGACATGTTGTGTAAAGAAAAAATCTAAATTTATTTCCTATATTAAAATCATAGAATAGAGTGGAATTTTTATATCTACCATTGAAAAAACTTAATACAACCAAATGTGGAGATTTATTCCCATGTAACATTCATGGAAATTGAATGTGAGATGGAATTTCTCATGGTATATCACATCTTAGAAACAACCTATGATACTACCTGTGTTGAATCTCAAGAGGGAAAGATTTTCCTAATAGTGTATGTGTTGTCACTCAGGATAGAGTAGGATGCTAATAGAAGCATCACTATGATTTCATGTTTGGAGTTCAAGGAATATTTTAGGTAGAATTATTTGATACTATGATTTGAAGCTTTCCCAATCTATGACACTACCTCAAAAGGTAAAATTTGTGTTAATTTATCTACATCACACTCCATGAGTGAGATAATTAATGACATAGTTACTGAAATGTCTAAGGAAAATGGTAATTGGATGATGTAAGTTGTATTTTTTCTTAGGTATGTAAGGAATATATGATACCTCCCATGAATTCATTATACATAGGTGATAGAACAATGAAATTACTCACATCACAACTCCGGGAAGTGATAACCTTGGAATACTAGCTACGTAAAAAGACACATAGAAGAGATTAATGTTAATTCGATAATAAAACTCCAAGAAAACTAGAATTTTGTGATGTTTTTTATAGATGTGTTTAAAAATGTTGATATTTTTTTAAATTCTGTGATGTTTTTCTGGAAAACATCGCTAATTTTTCGAAATTTCCTGAAAATGAAACTAATTTAAAACATTTCAAGGAAAATATCACTAATTGCGCAAACTTTCCCACAAACATCATTAATTTAGTGATATTTCATTAAAAATGTCACTAATTTAGCCATTTTTTAGAAAAAGGTCACTAATTTAGTGACGTTTCCTAAAAACTTTGCAAAATTAGAGAATTTTGGTGAAAATAATGCTAAAATAGAAATATTTATTTAAAAACGTGGCTAAATTAGAGATGTTTCTAGAAAAAATCCGTTAAATGAGAAAGATTTTCATGGAACATCGCTATATTAGCAACATTTTTAATAAACCTAACACACACACACAGACACACTCTCTCTCTATATATTTAAATAGCTCATTTCATGATATCTGTGTAAATATATATTTAATTATATATATATATATATATTAATATATTTATAAACATGAACACAAATATGTAAAAATAAATATAAATAAACACACACAAACACACATATTAAGACGCACACACACACACACACACATATTTATGTATAAAAACATAGATATATTTTCAATTTAGACATACTTTTATAAAAACATGGGTATTTTAGTGGCATTTTTATGATGATTTTAAAACATGACTAATTATATATATATATATATATAATTATAGTTATAATTATATATATGTATAGTACACATATATATTTATACACACACTCATAGATCCACACATATACAAACTTGTTTATATATATATTAACACACACACATATATAATATAAACATAAAATATAAAATATATTTATATATTTACAATAATATATGTATATTAATATAGAAAATTATATTTATATATATATAATATTAATTTTTTAAATACTGACACATACATATAAACATATATAAATAGAAACACACACACATATATATATAAATATATATATATATATATATAAACACAAAAACATATATAAAAACATATATATAAAAATATATATATTTATATATATATAAACACACACACACACACATATAAATATATAAATATACATAAATATATTTTTATATATAAACACATATATATTTTAAATTTGGTCAAATTTTTAAGAAAACATTGCTATTTTAGAGAAGTTTTTACCAGTGTTTTAAAACATGGCTAATTATATATTCATATATATATATATATGTATGTATACATACACATATATATTTTCTCATACACACATTTGAACACACACACACACACAGATATATATATACAGAATATGAACATATATAAAATATGAATATATATATATATAATATAAACATATATAAAAATATAAAATATAAACACATAGATATAGACACACACACACACACACACAATATAAAAATATAAACATAAATATATTAATAAATGTATATTAATCTATAAAATTATATATATGTATATAATATTAATTTTTTAAGTACTGATATATATATGTGTGTGTATATATATATAACACAATAAAATTTTATATTAATAATTGGCATAGATGAGTTGGCCAGGTCATTGAGTATATGCATGCATGGGTTGGTGGTTCAAATTTTAGAGAAGGAAGAATTCTTCCTTGCTTTGTGTTGGTGCATTGAGGGTGTGTGCACTCTGGGAGTGTGAGAATCCCTTAGTGACAACTCTCGTAAAGTGGAGGGTGTGTGCACCGTTTGTGGGAGTGTTGGAAGAAGGGGAATTGTATGGGTGCGTTAGATCATGGAGGGTGGATATTTATGTAAATTTTATTATATTTTTTAATTTAAAAAAACATATAAATTTCAAAAAAAAATATTTTAAAAACAAAAATATGAGTTTAAAATAAAAATATAATTTTAAAAAAATTATATATTATAAAAACCAAAAATATGAATTTTAAAAAAAACTCAGTCTTTTTTGAAACATCGGTAAATGACATGACATTTAACAAAATTTTAAAAAAATTTCGATAAACGAGTTGTCGATAAATATCGATGTTTATAAACATATCTAATTTAGAGACGTTAATTTTTTGATTTTTCTAAAAAACATTTGTAGATGAGGTGTCACTAAATTGAAACAATTAGAAGTGTATCTAATTTATCTTTGTTTACAAACATCACTACTTGGAGACATTTATAAATTTTGTTAATTTCATGATTTTTATAAAAATTTCTAAATTAGCAACACCTCATTCACCTCCATTTTTTAGAAATATCAGTATATGAATTAACTATGTTTTAAAACCTCGCTAACGAAAAAAATAGCTAACTAGTAGCTTTTTGTAGTGTGATAAGAAACAGTTCCTCTTGTGTTAATGATATTGGAAGGAAACCCCCCATATTTCTACTCTATAAGTTAAGTTAAATACACCCAATATACTAATTTATTATTTTTAACCTTGAGAAATGATTCCAAAAGGATCTATATGGAACATTTCCAAAAAATAAAAAAATTGTGGAAACTTTTTTTTGAACACTGGTAAATGAGGTGTAATTTACCAAAGTTCCTTAAAAACCTCAGTAAATAAGGTGTCTTTAAATATTGATGTTTATAGAAATCAATAATTTAGAGAATTTTATTTAACTTCATTTCTAAAAAATGATGAAAAATAAGGTATCTTTAAGTAGAAATGTTTACACACATTGAAAATTTAGCTTCATTTAAAAAAATTATTAATTTTCTATGATTATAAAAATTATTAAATTCATGATGTTTATAAACATTACTAAATTAGGGACACCTCATTTTCATACATTTTTCAGAAACTGTAGTTTATTAATTAGCAATGTTTTAAAATTATCTAATGAAAAAACTTCTAATCAGAGTTATTTTAGTGTGATAAGAAACAATGCCACTAGTACGAATGATATTGGAAGGAAAAACCCGATATTTTTATTTGATTAGTTAACAAAAATTGCGAATCACACCCAACATAGGAATTTTATTATTATTGACACTATAAAATGAGTCCGAAAGGATCTATAAGGGACAATTAATATAAAACGGAAAAGATGATATCTCTATTTGCTGTATTACTACTCATACATTAGGTGATGAATATTCCATAAAAAAATTAATATTCCAATTATTTGGTAATGAGATACTCACACTAGGATTATGTCATGTAATTTAATCTATTTCTTTTAAAATTATTTCTAAAAACTATAAAACAATTTTTAATGTTTTTATGGTCATTATTTTGGTATCTAAAAACACTGTATTTGGGGAACTTAATAGGTAGTGGAATATCTCTTTTCATAGGCTTTGATATGACTACTCATAGATCCAAAATGGACTTACAGATCAAACTTTATGGTTATTAAACATTGGATATCAATGGTGGGGATTAAAAAACTCTCACACAAACACAATTGTCACACACAGATTTTCAATTCCATGCTTTGGTTCAAATATTATTTTGGTTCTTAGCATTCTGTTGGTTTCTGGGTGTTCCAGGTTTGAAATTTTGGCATCTCTTGTGTTTTTTATCTATGAACATGGTCTTTTTAGTATTGTATGACACTTGTCCTCTTGTTTTGTCAAAATTTTGGTATTAGTTTGTGGTGATTTGGAGTTGGTTTTGTGACACTCCTAGTGGCACCACATGTGGGGTAAGTTGTCGAGGTGGTTTGTACCCATGAGTTGGATGAGTCGTGGGGTGAAAATGGGGTTTTATTTTGGGTATTATTTCCTCTTATTCTTGGACTATCTTTCCTTAATGATATCCACCTTTTAACCTCTTGAAATTGGAGAAGAATATATGGTTTTTGGGTGGACAAAATAGGTCGCATGGTTAGGTCGCACAATTTACTTAACCATGCATGCAAACCATGCAAGGGTGTCTAGGTCATTAAAATATTTTTGAATTTTCAATTTTTCCCTCCCAGAAATAAGTCTAATCCACTCTATTATTCCCCCTTTTGACCCCAGCAGCAATGGGAGGCCTCCAAGAACCCTCAAGCTCTCATGAAGCCCATCTTTGATGGGGGTTTTGGTGGGGAAACTCCGTGGTTTCTTTAATTAAGCGTTTCTTTCCTTGATTTATTACTTTTTAGGGTTTATTCCCATATTAATGATGTTTTAAAATTTCTAAAAGATAGGTTTCAAACCTAGAGTTTGATTTGGTGTCTTTTTTGTGTAATCATGAGATTTTAGGTTTCTATTCACTTCCTTGTGGTGTGGCGGTGGTGTGTTTGATGTTTCAACCCATGATTTGATGGTTTTGACACAAAAGGTTAGTGATTCCATGTGTAATCATTTTATGATGAGTTAGCTTGCTTGGTTTATTAATTTATCATGTTTCTAATCTGTTTTGTGTTCTGGGAAAACCATTTTTGGTTGCAATAGAAAAGCATTAGCATTAAATTTACACTTTTGTTTGAAGTGTGTATTTTTCAAATTTAACTCATGTGATATCTCGTGTGGTAGTTTTATAAAACATTAATTGAATTTATTAGTTGTTGACAAGGGCTGCCAATTCTGGTTTGGAAAATTTGTAGTGTCATGTGAGCCTCAAAATGGGTCTTTGAATGGATGTTATGTGTAAAACCTTGTTTTACTCCATGAAACTGTTTATGAAAATGTGTGTTTTTCATGTGCATATTTTGTGGAATTATTTGACACAATTTTATGGAACTTGAGAGTGGTTTAATAAATGTTGAAAGGGCATCCGATTTTACTTTTTTAGGGTATTGGTGTGATTTTAGCCTTTAAATAGGGTTTTGAAATGGGTTTTTTTTGTGTGTGAAGCATAGTTATTCCACTTGGGGTTGTTTTATGAAAATTTTAAATGTTTTATTTGGTTAAAAAAAGTGGGAAAAGGGTTTATATGTACTATTTGGGTGAGTGTTCACCTAATATGGGGGTTTAATGGTAAAATCGTGATTTGAGATGTCAAACATTTTTAGAATGTTTTATAAATTGCTGAAATATTTTACTAAATTGTGATGTGGGTGAGAAACATGTTTGTTGACTGTTTTGTAACACCCCAAGATTCAACAATACGCTTATCTTTGAATAATACAATAGCGTGTGTTGTACGCAACTTCAAGTATCTAACAAACATCACAACCAATCAAAGTAGCCGTTATGAATAGCAATACCCACTTTTTGAAATTATATAAATTTTATATTTTAATATGGACTTAATTATTGGATTTGGAATATTGGAATTAGCCTAGGATGAATTTTTGGAATTTTTCTGAGAACTTCCAATTATTTATGCATAGTGAAAAATACTAAACATTAATTAAAAACAACTTTTTTTAATAAAAATAATTTATAATGATAAATTATACTATTGAGTGGTTTTAAAGTATAATCAGAATATATTTTTATAATTTAATCCAATGTTGGTCATTGGATGTAATTTCACATTTAAACTAGACATAAATAAGTGTCAATCTGTTGATAATTATTATTTCTTAAAAACGTGTTTTTTTTTAACAATGAGAATTAATTTTAAATTAATTTCTGCAATTTATTTGTTTTTAATTTAGAAAAATTGATTTCATATTTAGAATCAGGAGGTCTAAATTTTGTAAATAGATAATTTTTTTAGACATTTTGAATAATTACTCCGGTAAACATTTTATTTACCATGGTTAAAGGGTAAATCCGGTAAAGAAGGGTAAAAAAAATAATATTATAATAATATTAAATTACCCTAAAACGTCTCCTAACCCTATTGGATGATACATGTCCGACCATGGGCATCTTTGGGTCAAATTGGGGACCCCATGGATCCACTTTTGAGTGAAAATCACACTTTATATTAATTAAGTTAAAGTAAATTCAAAAATGACATAAGCATATATCTTTTAGAAAAACAATTTTTACATAGGGTTATATATGTTATATTTTTTATTATAAATATTAATTAGAAATATAAAAAAATTTCCTACATGATGGGGTTTTATTTATAATTTATAGACATTGAATAATTAAATTTATTTATGACACAATAATGATGTAGTATTTTCTTTATTAATGAAAGAATCAAATAATTGGTATTATAAATGTTAAAATATATATAATTTGAATGTTTTTATGACATCAATAAATTTTATTATTTAATATGACATGTTAAGATTAGTTAAATGAATTTTTTTTTCGAATTAATAAAGTTGTTAAGACTTTAACAAAAATCAATTATTAAATATTGTCAAAATTCACATAAAGGAGTTTTTTAAAAACAATATTATATTATAAATTGATATAATATCCCTAAAAATCTAAGGTTCATCCAAAGGACTTATATAATGATGAGTGTATCATTAATTAACCACTTGGGGTTCTCTTGGAAGTATATAGTAAGTTTATTAACCATATAATATAAAAATACAAAGAGACATGGTAAATGTCAAACTACTTAACTAAGTGTTAAATATAAAAGATAAGGTTAATCTAGTGACCCAAACCTGTCTAAAATCTATTGAATGAAAGGATTTATACCCATTCCCTCCTTATACTCGAAACAAGTCAGTTTGGAGCCATTATAAACCAAATATGAATTTATTATAAAATAATATTTTATGTTTTTTCTAAGGTGCCCCTCACCCCTCTTATAAAAAGGCAGTCCCCCTTCTCTCAAATTCATACCTTCAAAGCCTTTCAATTCAGCCAAAACCTACACAAATATCCTCTCAACTTCCCTAAATTCATCCTAAAGGCCTTACTTTAGTCATAAATCCAACTTAAAGAGCCCTTTTGATCAAATCAAAAAGAAGAACCCGAAGAAGAGGTAATAAGTTCACCACCCTCTTTCAAGTTCCTTTCTTCTTCCACTTATCATTTCTTTGTTATTTCCATTCTATATAATAACTATAGTATAATATATATACTGTAATGTTATTATAAATATGGTACAACCATATTCAGTATTCTATCCACCCTTTGAATGACATGTCACCATACATGCATACATTCGACTTACCGTCTCCACGTCGTGGTGTAATTGTTATTCAAAACATTATTATATGGATGGGTATGATAATGATTTGTAATTTAAGTAAATTAAAAATATAAAATTATAATGATTAGTTATATATGATATACCATCCAATTATATATGATTTTAATATCAAAAGAATGATATTGTCGCTCATGCGTACGTACGGACTACCGTCTCCACGAACGCGATGTGATTCATTCCTCATCGTATCCATTCAAGAATAATTTCATTTGATGATTAAAAATAATGTTTAAGGACTTTATATCCTTTTGGATATGAATAAGATACATCCTATGGATAACAAACATGACTTATGTAACAAAACATATAAAAGAAAACGAGTAAGTGAACACCCGAAATGATGATAATACTAAAATATTATTAACAAAGAAATATTAAAAGATCATATATGATATCATATTTATGTATATGATTCTTGTATAATTTAATAACAATTATTTAACTATTATACAATAGGTTAAACTACCCTCGACTAATGAAAAGTACAAGGTAAGGGTTTATTTCAAAATCTCTTCATTATCTGAGTTTGTTCATACGCAATTATCTACTGGGACCTCTTTATCATCCACATCCATGTTTCTTAAAATTGTATTCCAAAACATTTTTACTATTTACTAGACCATGGGTTAAAGTCATTTATACCCTTGTTTGAATTTTTATAAAATGGTTTGAAAGGAATCTTTCTGTCGTTTTCCAAACAAGGTCTTTTTTAACCTTTTCGACAAAATTAAGGTAAGAATGACTTTTTTAACTTATACTGCAGATGCAGCTATTTTCTGCCATTATAAAATATTCAAAGCTTCCCTTACAAGCTTATAAGAATATTTTCAAAGTAAATGTTTTATTTTATAACTATGTGACTTTTAAATGATTTCAAAAAAGAGATATTTCTCTCAAATAGTTTTGATTTCATCTATGTCAACATCCTTTGATAGATTTTATGCTTATTTGAAGTTAATTTATTATGATAAAAAATTACCTATTGTATTGAAGGTTTTTATGATATATTTGACTGTGGATGGGTTATTTTTATACCATTCATGGTTTATGGAGAAACTATTGACATTTCATATGCTATTTTTAATACGAATTTTTATGTTATGTTTAAACCTGTTTATATGAGGAATGCATTGGACTTAGTAAGTGATGGGAGGATCCCTCTATAGCTCCTTGATGCGTCGGTAAGTGTCATGAGGCAAAATAGTGTCTTGGCACAAGGACTTGACAAAATATTATTTGTAGTCTTGACATAAGGCCTTGACTATGTGGTTATGATAATCTGGTATTATGCTTTCCATCACTATGAAAGTGGTTATTGATATTGCATGTGATTATTCGACTAGTAGAATATCCATGTCAATAAGTAAATGGCATTATTTCAATTTATTTTTTCCATATTATTCTGAAGTTCAAGTTTAAAAGGATTTTGTTTTAGTTATACATTACCTTAATTGTTTATTTTTATTTATGAAAGTTTCCACTATATTGTTATCCTTACTGAGCATCTGAGCTCACCCCTTACAATGTTTTGTTTTTCCCAGGATGTGAAGAAGTATTTTATGAATGACCTGTATGGATAGTATGAGGGGATATGAGTGTGGTCTGTGGAGACAAGATGTTGTTGTAGTTTTTCATTTTATGATGTAATGTAACATTTATGAATGTATCTAGTGTTTCCAAGGATACTAAACTTATCGGTCTTTAGAGACATGATATTTTGTGATCATGCCAATGTTATGTAATAATGCACCAACTCTGGGTAACTGGGGTCAGGGCGTTACAGTTGGTATCAGAGGATATTTATTACAAACCTTGGAAGCTAGATTTAGATAAACTCTTATTAGAGCACATAGACCTAAGATGGACTTTGAGGATTCATATATAAGAATTTCCTAGAATTTTGGTATTGTAGATATTTTGTGAGTTTTCTAAGCAATACATCCCTGTCTGGATATGATCAGGTAGAGGCGGATCTAGAACAGATGTACCTAGGGGTAAAACCTGAAAACACCTCTTTGAGCTAGACTCAAATGTTAACTAGTGCATGACAACGGGCCTTGCTGCACTCTTGGTTACGAAACTCCTGAGGGATATGCTTAGGATAATTCTCATTTTCATTACAAACCAATATGAAGGGTTTATGAGTATGTACTTCCTCAATGAAAAAATGTTATTTATTATGGATTATATCCATAAACTGTTCAATTTATGTTCATTGTTTTACAAGTTTGGAATTATTTATTGTGATTCATAAACTAATCTAGTGTATGCCATTGTTTAGAAATGGAACCTAGTGGAAGGAATGGAAAATGTATCAATGCATGAACTCCATGTAGATATTTTCCATCTGCTCAAGATAATTATAGGGGAGATGGTGATGCAACTAGTTCTATTCATCTAATCACCATACTGGGACAACTCACTCAGGTTATAAATAATAACCTTACATATATAGAGCACCCTAATCCACAATGTGGAGGATCAATGTTAGATCACTTCATGAGGAAACAACCACCAACATTCCATGGGAGTAAAAATCCATTAGTAGTTGAGAAATGGATAAATTCCTTATAAAAAATATTCAATGCCTTGGGTAGTAGTGGAAGGGAAAAAGTTATCATGGCAGTTTACCTCCTCACTAGAGATGCTGATCAATGGTGGTCATTGATTCAAAACACGAAGGAAGATGATGAAGTATAAAATAAGAAATGGAGGGAGTTTAAAGATATTTTATTTGAAAAATACTTTCCTCATGACCATCGAGCAGATATGGAAAGAGAATTTCTGAGTCTGAGGCAAAAGGAAAACGAAAATTTTGCAAAGTATGAGTCTAAATTTACAAGGTTAGTGAGGCATGCTGCAGATTATATATTTAACCCAAGAAGTAATATTGTTCATTTCTTTGATGGGTTAAAACCATTTCTTCGTCGAGCATTATTTTCACAATCCTTCTTATCATATGAAGATATTGTCTCAGGTGCTATCAAGACAGAAAAAGAATTCTCTAAGTATTATGACTTTAAAGAAAAGCAAGAGAAGAAGAGATCTGCTGATCACTCTGGTAATGGAAATAAGTGGAAGAATGGAAAAGTTGAATATCCATCCTGCCGTAAATGTTGGAAGAAACACCCTGGTACTTTCTTAAAAGGAATGGGAGTCTGTTACAAGTGTGGTGAAAAAGGCCACCAAGCTCGTGATTGAAAGGGGAAGAAAGAAGCTACCAATGTTCAATGCTACAATTGCTGGGAGATTAGATATTATAAAAATGAATGTCCTAAGAGTCAGGGGAACTTACCTTAGAAAAGTCCAAGGGATCAAGGCCAAGCTTATGCTATCACTACTGCTAAGGTATAAGCTCCAAAAGATGTAGTGGAAGGTAATTTAATGGTTTCTTCAAGTTTAGCCAATGCTCTATTTGATTCTGGATCATTGCATTGTTTCATATCTTCCCAGTTTTCTAAGTAAATTAGATATTTTTAATTTGATTTAACAAGGGAGTTGTCAGTCAAAACTCTTAAGGGAAGTATCATTGCAACAAAGTTTTGTGAATCCATTCCCATTAGAGTATATAAATGTTCTTTATCTGCTGATCTCATCATCATACCTATGATGGAGTTTGATATAATCCTCGGTATGGATTGGCTTTATGACTATAATTTGAAGATTTATTGTAAGAAGAAGGAAGTTACAATTTTTAATGATGATGATAAGGAACACCTTATCTTTAGAACTGAATCGTCACCACATAATTCTTATCTAGATCCACCCCCAGTAGATCAGCTAAATTCAATTATTGGGGAGGAAGAGAATGAAATGACTGTGGGTGAGGAAAGGAATGTTCAAATAGAAGATGTACCTATTATGAGAGAATATTTTGATGTGTTTCCAGAAGATTTACCTGGACATCCTCCAGAATGAGAAATTGAGTTTTCCATTGATTTAATTCCTAGATCAAGGCCCATATCGAAGACCCCTTATAGAATGGCCACTGTGGAATTAGTGGAACTAACGAAACAACTAGAGGAATTGAGTAATAAGGGATTTATTCTCTCTATTTTTTCTCCATGGGGAGATCCTGTCCTTTTTGTTAAGAAGAAAGATGGATCTATGAGGTTATGTATCGACTACAGGGAAATCAATGCTATAACAATAGAGAACAAGTATCCCCTACCTCGCATTGATGATTTATTTGAATAACTACATGGAGCTCAATACTTTTCAAAGATTGAAGTTCGATCCAGATATCATCAGTTATGTGTGAAGAAGGAAGACATTCCGAAAATAGAATTTCGAACCAGGTACGGGCATTATGAGTTTATAGTAATGCCTTTTGGACTGACTAATGCACCCTCTGTATTAATGGATCTAATGAACAGAGTTTTCAAGGAATATCTCAATGATTTTTAGTGTTATTTATTGATGATATCTTGGTATACTCTAAAATCTATAAAGATCATGAAAATCACTTGCGCATTATCCTAAAGACTCTTAAAAGACATGAATTATATGGGAGGTTTAGAAAGTGTGAATTATGGCTTTCGGAGATTTCTTTTTCTTATCCATATTGTCTCAAAGGATGGAATCTCTGTTGGTCCTTCTAAGACAAGAGAAATCCAAGAATGTCTAGCAACAACAAGTATAACTGAGGTATATAGTTTTATTGGTTTAGTAGGTTATTATCGACGTTTTGTCTAGAATTTTGTCCGATTGGCTAACCCATTAACGAAGCTCACACGTAAAGGGGTTAAATTTGTTTGGAAAAAAGAGTGTGAAGAATGTTTCGAAGAACTGAAGAGAAGATTATTCAATGATCCTATATTGACTTTACCATCAGGGAATGATGGGTTTGTTATTTATAGTGATGCTTCAAAGAAAGGACTTGGTTGTGTCCTTATGCAGAATGATGGGGTTATTACCTATGAATCACAACAACTGAAAATTCCTGATAAAAACTATCCTACTCATGATCTTGAGTTAGCAGCTGTGATATTTGTTTTGAAGATATGGATAAATTATCTCAATGGTGAAAAATGTGAGATATATACCGATCACAAGATTTTGAAGTATAGTTTCTCATAGAAAGAAATCAACATGAGCCAAAGGCGATGGCTTGAACTACTCAAGGATTATGATTGCATGATACACTAATACCTGAAGAAGTAAAACAAGGTGGCAGATGCTTTGAGAAGAAATGATCGTGGAGTTTTGAAAAAAATGAGAGTTGAAATGGATCCAATTTTCATGGATCTAGTAAAGTTGGATATGGGAATAACCATGGAAGGTGAAACATAGATACTTTTTCAAATGGTTTCCGAACCATATTTACTAGAAAACATTAAGAGTTCTCAGACCGATGATGAAGAATTTCAAAATAATTTTAAAGCTGTGAATGATGGGATATTGAGTGACTTTGTGTATGAATATGGAATTTTGAAATTTGGGAAGAGACTTTGTGTTCCCGTTATACCTGATCTGAAAAGGGAATTTTTGGATGATGCTCATAGTTCAAATTTATCTATACACCATGGGAGCACCAAAATGTATAGAGATTTGAGGGAACAATTTTCGTGGGAAAACATGAAGAGAAAGATTGATGATTTTGTGTCAAGATGTATGGTTTTTCAACAAGTGAAAGCCAGAAGGCAACAACCTAGAGGAGTCATGAAACCTCTTCCTATACCTGAGTGGAAATGGGATAATATTACTATGGACTTTGTCATGGGGCTACCAAAGACTCCTAGAAAGAATGATGCAATATGGGTCATTGTTGATCGTCTTACCAAGTCAACACATTTTCTTTCTATAAGATAAGATCTACCACTTGAACATCTAGAAAGACTATATATTAATGAAGTTGTGAGACTTCATGAAGTACCCCTATCGATTGTTTCTGATAGTGATCCACGTTTTACTTCAATATTCTGGAAAAGTTTTCAAAAGGCCTTGGATACTGAACTTCGTTTGAGCACTGCTTACCACCCCCAAACTGATGTACAATTAGAATGGACTATTCAAACCTTAGAAGACATGTTGAGATCTTTCTCACTTGACTTTCAGGGTATGTGGGATCAATATTTACCTCTGGTGGAATTTTCCTATAACAATAGCTTCCATTCAAGTATTCGAATGGCACCATATGAAGTGTTATACAGAAAGAGATGTCGCACACCCACCTATTGGGATGACGTTGGTGAAAGAAAACTCATAGGCCCAGAACTAGTGCAGGAAACAATGGAAAAGGTGAAGTTAATCCAAATCCACATCAAAGTAGCCCAAAGTAGGCTGAAGAGCTATGCCGATAACCAAAGGAAGGATTTGAAATTTCAGGTAAGAGATCATGTTTTCTTGAAGGTATCCCATGGAAGGGAGTTATACGTTTTTGTAAGAAGGGTAAACTGAGTCCCAAGTACATTGGACCTTTCAAAATTCTAGAATGAATTGGGGTTGTAGCTTACCGTTTGGAAATGCCGCCAAGTCTCTCAAAATTTCAGGATGTGTTCCACGTATCACTGTTGAGAAAATATATGCCTGACCCAACACATGTACTAACCTATGAGGAAGTAGAACTGGAACCCGATCTGTCTTATTGAAAATATCCCATCAGGATCCTTGATACCAGAGAATATGTGTTGAGAAACCAGACGACTCTTCTGGTAAAAGGTTTATGGAGAAACCATAAGATGAAAGAGGCAACGTGGGAACCCGAGAAACTTATGATAAAGAACCACTCGAGTCTTTTCATGCGGTAGTATTTTTGAAATTTCAAGGATGAAATTATTTTAAGGAGGGGAGAATGTAAAACCCTAATATTCCACAATACGCTTCTATTTGAATAATATAGTACTGTGTGTTGTACGCAACTTCGAGTATCTTACACACACTACAACCAATCAAAGTGGCCGTTATGAATAGTAATACCCACTTTTTCAAATTATATAAATTTTATATTTTAATATGGACTTTATTTTTGAATTTGGAATATCGAAATTAGCCTGGGATGAGTTTTTGGTATTTCTATGAGAACTTCCAATTATGTATGAATAGTGAAAAATACTAAACTTTAATGAAAAAAATCTTTTTTAATCAAAATAATTTATAGTGCTAAATTATACTATTGAGTGGTTTTAAATTATAATTAGAATATATTTTTACCATTTAATCCAATGTTGGTCATTTTATGTAATTTCACATTTAAACTAAACATAACATGTTTCAATCTTTTGAAAGTTATTATTTCTTAAAAATACGCTTTTTGTTTTAACAACGAGAATTAATTTTAAATTAATTTCTGCCACTTCTATGTTTTGAATTTAGAAAAATGGATTTACTATTTAGAATAAGGAGGTATAAACTGTGTATATAGGTAACTTTTATTTTTAGACATTTTGAATAATTATTTCGGTAAATATTTTATTTACCATGGTTAAAGGGAAAATCCGGTAAATAAGGGTAAAAAAATAATATTATAATAATATTAAATTACCCTAAAACGTTTCCTAACCCTATTGGATGATACATGTTTGACCATGGGAATCTTTGGGTCGAATTTGGGGCCCAATGGATCCACTTGTAAGTGAAAATGAAACTTTATAGTAATTAAGTTAAAGTAAATTCAAAAATGACATAAGCATATATCTTTTAGAAATTTTTTTTACATATGGGTATATATGTTATATTTTCAACTATAAATATTATTTATAAATATAAAAATATTTCCTACAAGATGGATTTTATTTATAATTTTTAGACATTTAATAATTATATTTATTTATGACACAATAATGATGTTGTATTTTCTTTATTAATGAAAGAATAAAATAATTTGTATTATAAATGTTAAAATAAATATAATTTAAAAGTTTTCATGACATCCAGAAATTTTATTGGTTAATATGACATGTTAGGATTACTTAAATGAATTTTTTTCGAATTAATAATGTTGTTAAGACTTTAACAAAAATCAATTATTAAATAGTGTCAAAATTGACATAAAGGAGTTTTTAAAACGTATTTTATATTATAAATTTATATAATATCTCTAAAAATCTAAGGTTTGGGAAAAGAACTAATATAATGATAGTTTTATCATTATTTAACCACTTGGGGTTCTCTTGTAAGTATATTGTATGTTTATTAACCATATAATATAAAAATACAAAGAGACATGGTAAATGTCAAACTACTTAACTAAGAGTTAAATTTAATGATAAGGTTAATATAGTGACCCGAACCTGTCTAAAATATATTGGATGAAAGGATTTCGACCAATCCCCACCTTATCCTAGAAATAAGTCAGTTTGGAGCCATTATAAACTGAATATTAATTTATTATAAAATTATATTTTATGTTTTTCCCAAGGTTCCCCTCACCCCTCTTATAAAAGGGCACTCACCCTTCTCTCCAATTCATACCTTCTAAGCCTTTTGGTTCGGCCAAACCCTGACCAAATATCCTCTCAACTTCCCTTAATTCATCGTAAAGGCCATCCTTTAGTCAGAAAGCCAACTTAAGGAGCCCTATTGATCAAATCAAAAAGAAGAACCCGAAAAAGAGGTAATAATTTCACCACGCTCTTTCAAGTTCCTTTCTTCTTCCACTTATTCTTTCATTGTTATTTTCATTCTAAAAACATAAATCCAGTATCTTTTATATACTATGACATTATTATAAATATGTTACAACCATATTCAGTATTATATCCATCCTTTGAATGACATGTCACCATACGTGCGTACGTACGGCTTACCGTCTCCACGTCGTGGTGTAATTGTTGTTCAAAACATTATTATTTGGATGGGTATGATAATGATGTGTAATTGATGTAAATAATAAATATAACATTATAATTATTCTGTATATATATGATATACCATCAAATTATATACTATTTTAATATCAAAAGAATGATATTGTCACTTGTGCATACGTACTTACTACCGTCTCCACGAACGTGATGAGATTAATTCCCCATCGTATCTATTCAAGAATAATTTAATTTTATGATTAAAAATAATTTTGGAGGACTTTATATCATCTTGAATATGAATAAGATACAACCTATGGATAATAAACACGACTTATGTAACAAAACATATAAAAGAAAACGAGTAAGTGAACACCTGAAACGACGATAATACTAAAATATTATTAATAAAGCAATATTAAAAGATCATATATGATATAATATTTATGTATATGATTATTTTATAATTTAATAACACTTATTTAACTATTATATAGGAGTTTAACCTACCCTCGACCAAGGAGAAGTACAAGGTAAGGGTTTATTTCACAATCTCTTCATTATCCGAGGTTGTTTATACGTAATTATATACTAGGACCTCTTTATCATCCACATCCATGTTTCTTAAAAATGTATTCCAAAACATTTCTACTATTTACTCAACTGTGGGTTAATTTCATTTATACCCTTTTTTGAATTTTTATAAAATGGTTTTAATGGAATCATTCCATTGTTTTCCAAACATGGTCTTTTTAAACCTTTTCGACAAAATTAAGGCAAGAATGTCTTTTTTAACTTATACGGTGGGTGAGGCTATTTTTAGCCATTATAGAATTGTCAAAGATTACCTTAAGAGCTTATAATAATATCTTCAAAGTAAATGTTTTATTTTAAAATTATGTGACTTTTAAATGATTTCAAAAAAGAGATATTTCCCTCAAATAGTTTTGATTTCATCTTTGTCAACATCCTTTGAAAGATTTTAAGCATATTTGAAGTTGATTTATTATGACACAAACTTCTATATTGTATTGAAGTTTTTTTTGATATGTTTAATTGTGGATGTGTTATTTTTATACCATTCATGGTTTATGGAGAATGTATTGACATTTCATATGCTAGTTTTAATATGAATGTTTATGTTATGTTTAAACCTATTCATATGAGGAATGCATTGGACTTAGTAAGTGACGGGTGGAGCCCGTTATAACTCCTCAATGCATCAGTAGATCTCATGAGACAAACTAGTGTCTTGGCATAAGGACTTGACAAAATATTATTTGTAGTCTTGGCACAAGGCCTTGACTATTTGGTTATGATAGTCTCACATTATGCATTCCATCATTAAGAAAGTGGTTATTAATATTGCATGTGATTATTCGACTAGTAGAAAATCAATGTGAATAAGTAAATGGAATTATTTCAATTTATTTTTTCCATATTATGATGAAGTTCATGTTTAAAAGTATTTTGTTTTAGTTATACATTTCCATAAATGTTTATGTTTATTTATGAAAGTTTCCGCTATATTGTTATCGTTACTGAGGATCTGATCTCACCCCTTTCTATGTTTTGTTTTTCCCAAGATGTGAAGACATATTTTATGAATGACCTACAAGGATAGTATGAGGGGATATGAGTGTGGTATATGGAGACAAGATGTTGTTGCAGTTTTTCATTTTATGATTTAATGTAACATTTATGAATGTATCTTGTGTTTCCAAGGCTACTAAACTAATCGGTCTTTCGAGATTGATCTTTTATGATCATTTCAATGTTATGTAATAATGCACCGACTCTGGGTAACTAGGATTAGGGCGTTACAGTTTTGTCTAAGTTTGATGAAAAAATTAATTTTGAAGGTGATAAGGGTATTATGTGATATGTGTGTGGGATTTTATTTGAGTTGAAATATCTTTGAATGGTTTTATCAAAATTTTTAAAGGATTTGTGGAAGTTTTAAAGAAACGTGAAAAGTATTGTGGGCATTTTGGTGTGAGTTTGATTTCAAAATCAATTTGAATAAAAATGGGGATGATGTGACTTGTATGATGTACATGTGGGCTATTTGGTGAATAGTTGATGTGAATTTGGTATTTTTATGTGAAAATTATATTTTTTGGGTTGTTGAACTTGTTTGAGAACAAGAGGGAAGCCCGAGTATCTAGGTGGGTGGACATGTACTATTATTCTAGTGATCCCATGGGGTTTGACCTCCGTTTCACATAGCAAGTTTGAAGCTTACAACACTAACTAAAAAATGATGATGATGATGATGGGGGACCACTAGTTTATGGGTATTCTCCCTAATAGTGGATCATGTTCACGAGAACATATATTGTGATGGTTACTCTCACTAAGATACGAGGTACCTGGGACCCACATCGAGCTAGTTCCTAGGGGTTAGTTTCCCATTGATTGTGCTCATTAGTTACTTTGTTCCCACCCTTGGAATACGGTATAGTTGACTATAAAATTCAGTATCATTGACAATATTTTTAAATGTATTGATTCTTTAAAATATATCACTTGAAAACTGTTTTAATTAATGCTGCATCTTTCGAAATTGTAAATAGAATTTTTTTCACAAAACATGCATGATTTTGTTCTTTTAATTTTTATCACATGGAATATATTAGTGGTGGTATCCTACTGGGGTTGGATCACACCCTACATACAACTTTGGGTGTAAGTGGACTTGGTTATTTCTGTTGTAGGTTAATGTACAACTTTTGTGCTAATGGTTTGAGTTTAGCGGTCCTTCGTGATGCCGTGTTGTGGAGATCAATTGATGGGCGGTGCATCTTTCCATGTGTAGGTTCTTGGTATGTATTTTCTTGGTTTTTACCATTGTAATGGTATTTAAACATTTTCTAAAATTGTGTAATTTAGTTTTGAATTTTTGTAAAAGATGTTTTGTTTTGAAAAATCCATATTTCTTTTCTTGGTTTCGTTTGTTGTTTTATATTTATAAATCTAGGTAAATCATTCCAAAATTTATTTTTGTGATACTCAGGGACATGTGCCAGACCATGGGTATTGGGAATGCCTTTTAATCCTTCTCACTGGTCAGGTTTTGTGCAGGTTTTGGTGGATACCAGATTCGGTTCTTGATAAAATGGTATCAAAGGGCGTTCAGGTTAACACTTTGGGTCATGTTATTTAGGGAATAGTTCAAATAGTCTAGAGTTAGGATTTTTGGGACATAGCATTTCGGTTATGGGTAGTGTTCCAGATCACCACACCTCATGATAGGATTCAAGTCTCTAGGGGATTTTGAGACTTATCTGAGTTCTTTGGTTGTCTTGGTTTGATGATGATTAGTGGAAAAGAAAATAGAGGCGGGTTAATGGTCTCAGTGAGCTCGCATGGGCTTGGAAAGCCATGTGGAGATGAGGATATTTACCTATAACACTATCTGTGATAGGGAAGTAATTGGTGTATGGATTCCAACCATATATCCAAGTCATAGGCTGAAGATAGTTTCCCCTCACATTGTCTTATGTCCATTAGTTTTGAAATCATGGAAGTCCGATTTTAAATAAACAATTACATGGTTTTAAGAAGCACAATTTTTTTGTGAAATGATTTTCAAATAAATATGGAAGGGTTTGAATTGTGAAATGGTAGAACTGAAATTTTAGAATTTTTTTGAAATGGAAAATGGTGTGTTTACACCTCTTTTGAAAGAATGATCAATATTAAAGTTGGTTTGGAAAAAGCATTCCCAATAGAGTTTTCAAAACTATTGAAATGTGTTTTAATGGGATAAGTTGGTTTGAAATTAATGTTAATAACTTGAAAGTGAATTCTTATCTAAATGGATGTTTCTTTATGAAACGTTTTTTAACTGTAAACTAGGATTCTGATCTCGTGGTTAGCGGTCTTTAAAAAAGGATGTAATGGTTGACTATTTTGGTTTTGAAAAATGGAATGAATTTTTGTTTTAACCTTTAGTGTTTATGTGATAGACCACATGCATGGGGATTATATGGGATGATTGATGGTTAGTGGCATGAATAGATGAGTTCCGGGATGGATATGAGGACGGTGCCCGATGTGGCACAAAAACAAGCATGTGTGAGGACCATAGAGTATGATTGGTGGATATTCTAACTGTTGATCCATTTTTTTCCAAGAAATGTTTTAATGTAAAAAATGATGTCTTGATGACTGGTTAGAGAGGGTGTGTATTATGTGTTTTTGAAAAAAATGATGATGTTGTGGGATGTTTTGAGTCCAAGAACCCCTCATGTTTGAACGATGATTTGGGATTGTGTTCGGTCGGTAAGCTAGGTTGAAGGGCTCGTTAGTGGTATCTTCTAAGAAAAGTTTGGTAAGGCTTTACGATGGTTCCCCTAATCTATTTGGTTCTTATTTATGGTATGTTTTGACCAATGGACCAACTTGGTTGGGTCCTTGGGTTCTCTTGTGGGGTAAGGTACGCCCCTATAAAGGGTTAGTACATGATTGAAGTGCAACCCGAATCATTTCTCCGTTAGAAAATCCTCTAGTTGATCAATGTAAAGATTCATTTCTCAGGAATTGTAGAATGAGTCTACACCCTTTCATTTTTGGGTTTCCGGATCCTCTTGTAGCGGGAGAGTTCATGTGGAAGGTTGAAAGAGACCTTAGATTCTTATGTTACCTGATTCATCAAAGGTGGATGTAGTTTGGGGTTGATCATGTGAATGAGTATCTAGATGGTGTATAAGAGGGACTTTAAGTCCTTTGTAGTCTCTTCAAAGCAGGGGTTTGCGTTAAACCACCAGTGTGGCAAATCTGGTCATGAGAGGCTATTATGGCCACTTTTTGGAATTGTATGATGTTTGTGGATGTGGAATAAGGTCCCCCTCTAAATGTATTGTTTTTAACAGTTGCAATGGACATGTTTGGGGATGCCTTGGGATGTCATGGAGTCCTTTGAATGTAAAGGTAAAGTTGTACAATATTTTGTGGGTTTTTGTCTTGTCATATGTGTGTCTCCTTTTGGGAAAACTCTACATCCATTGATTAAAGGATGGTGTTTCTATACATCCTTTCCTTTTTCCATTTCTAATCCAAAGAAACAAGGGGTCATGTGTGTAAGAACCCGGTTCTTAGTTTTGAGGTATAAGTTTCTTCTTTTCTCTTTTCCTTATGTGTTTTTTAGAAAATGAAGAAAATGGGAAAAAATACTAAATTTTGGGACTACACACTGTGTACTTCTCCACATGCTGTGTACGTTGGCCGTGTGGGATGAGTACACAAGGTTTGTAGCCCTTTCAGCGATGAAAGGTGTAAAAACCAACTACACGCTGTGTTGTTTGTATTTACATGCCGTGTAGTCAGTTGGTGAACAAATAGTAAGGCGGTGGAGGCAGCTTCTAACTGAGCATCACTATACTCCATGTACTCATGGATTACACGCCGTGTACTCATGTCGACTGATGAACAGTGCCACGCTGGCGAGAAGCTGCTAGAGGAACAGTTAAAAAATGGAAAGGACACACCATGTACGCAATAGTACATGCCGTTTAGTCTGTTTTTTTCTCTTAAAATGGGAAGTAGCCTCCCCTATTCATAGGGAAGGCTTAGAATCGTAGGAGGATTCGAGAGAGGGGGACGAACCTTCAAGGAGCTCCAGATCGCACACTGGGAATACTTTTATGCCTCTGACGATCTCGTTGGAATCGTACGATAAGCCTCTCCTTCTCCTTAAGTCGTTCTTACCAATTCTTTACCGAGGGAAAGTTATTTACGTTTGAACGAGATTTATTTCACCTAATATATTCTTCGTTCTTAGATGTTTCGTGGAGCGTCATTCATGTATACCGATCAGGGGTGATCGAGGTAGGTGGATTGGTGTTTAAATTCCAACTGTTGTGCGTTTTTGTGTACCGTTGAGCTATGAACCCATGTTGGGGTGTTGTGTGGCTGAGGCCTTGGCTGTTTTATATACCTATAATTTTATAGTTAATAAAATTTAATTGTAAAACTGCTGTTTGGGATCACTGCTTGGATCCCGGACCACCCGAGGGTGCGTTCCTCTGTTTAGCCGCTTCGCCAGGATACATGAGGGAATGCCTTTGTAATAATTTTTATTAAATTTCCTGGAGAGGAATTGTATGTAAATTGCTTATTTACATATTGGTCATGGCCCGATTACTTTCTCTTGAGGGCAGTGTTCTTTTCAGCCTAAGGGCATTGGTTGTTTAGCCTGAGGGCAAGGTACTGCTTAGCCTGAGGGAAACGTTCTATTTCTCTTGAGGGAAGCTTTTCATTTGATTGAGGGTAGTGACTTCTGTACCTGAGGGAGACACTTAGTATACCTGAGGGAAATATCTGTTATGCATAAGGGAAATATTCTGATTACCTGAGGGTAAGCCTGAGGGTGCGGTTACATTAGCCTGATGACAAGGTTCTGATTAGACTGAGGGCTTAGTTCTGACGAACATGGAATGTTATTAGATTGAACTACTAAAAGAGTATTTAAATGGAAAAGAAACTTTTAAAGTTATTTACTTTTGAGTACTTCTTAGTTTATTGCATTTACTACTGCACACTGTTGTTGCATATTTTCACACAGTTGGACACGGTCCGTTGGTGTGTGCCTACTGGGATTTATTTCTCACACCCTATTTGGGGTCATGTCTTCAGCACCAAACAGATTAAATTTCTACAGGTATGGCTAAGGTAAAGTGTCCCTATATAGGTACTTGATTATTGTTGAGTTATAGGGGAGCATGGGACTGAGCTCTGGCTCGTGATGCTGCCGGCTATTCTATTTTGTTTTTTTGTACCTCTACTTTCCATTTCATTGCATTGTACTGCTGTGTAATATGTTCTTACTGTTTTCATAGAATAGTGACATGCTGCATCTTAACATACATATATATATGACTGTTGGTTCTTTTTTACTTCAGTTGTTCATTTAGTATTGTATGTTTTATCTTGTATTCCGCTGCTATTGTATGTTTTATCTTGTATTCCGCTACGCTACACTTTGAAAAATGAGGGGATAGTTTCCCCACTATCAGACCTGGGCCCTCGCTACTAGTCGGCAGCCTCTGGCGTTTAGGGAAATGCACTTGAGGTCATGTGATCAACCGGGTTCGGGGCACCCCTGGAGTGGTACCCGGATCCGGCACGTTACAAAGTGGTAACAGAGGAGTTCTTTACTTTGTCTTACTATTTGGAGCCTTAGTCATAGATATGACTGAAATGGTAGTTTTTAATAAGTTGTTCTCGGGAGTAGCTAACCCGTGTACAAGGAAAAGCCACTCCACCTCGTATTTTTCCAATTCTTCTATTTTTGAAAATTTTACAGTTGATTTGATTTCACTATTGGGTGACACACTTGTGATTGTGCTATTTATAATTCATCCGTGGGTTATATTTAGTTGCAACCCAATGAGATGAGGGTATTCCATCTCATGCATCAGTTAGGCACATAATAGAAATCACATTCCATGCATAGTTCCATACCATATACGTGCATTAGAAATTGCATGCTGTTGTGATAGATGTTGTGCTAGAAAAGCATGCTATTGTGATAGCTTCTTTGATAAATACCTGCTATGTGAAAGGGTATTTTTGTGTTAGCCTCTTGAAAGGATGGACGCCAAACTTTGGTTTTTGGAGAGTATGAGCCCTTAATAACCGGAATTTGGTGGATAATTGACTTGATTACTTGTGTATAACACATATAAGATTCCAATATTTGATTCGTGGGGAGTATGGGCCCTCACGAATCGGAATTGGGCACTTAGGTGTTGTTTTTCAGTATTTTCTGGGCTCTGGAGTAGTTTCTGAGGCATACTGTCTGGAAAACCCAAGATACATGTCGTGTAGTTTTACGAACACACGTCGTGTGTTCTTTTGTTCGGGAGGAAATGAAAACTTTTTGAGTACATGCTGTGTACCCTCAGTACACGCCATGTAGTCTCTTTCCATGTCATAGACCATGTGGGTACGGACACGGGGTAGAGAAAGGCTTAGGGAAAAAAATCAGGTCGTGTACTAGATGTACACACCGTGTAGGGTTGACCTGGAGTCTGCCCGTGTAAATAAAAACACGGACGGAGGAGACCTTGCGACATACACGCCGTGTCCACCTTGGAACATGCCATGTAGTCTGGCCTGGGGACCCAGCCCTGTAGCTAACAAATACAGGTCCGTGTTACCTCCTCTTGAACATGCCGTGTACCTGAGGGACACGCCATGTAGTACTTACGGGTGGGAGACTGTGTGGACTTAACAGTGTGGCTTGGAAAACGGGGTGGTGTACACACCGTGTGCGGGTGTCACACGTCGTGTGGTATTAGCCGAGTAGTAGGCCATGTCACAAACGACATGTGAAGTTGGAAATTAAACCATACACACCGTGTAGATGAAATACATGTCATGTATTCTTTTTCAAGTGAGTCGTGTGTCTTATCCATGTAGAAGGATTCAGTCAGGGAAGGAGGATTCAGGTACACGCCGTGTAGTCCGAGGACACGTCGTGTCTGTGGGGTGTTACATGACCAGTTTAAACTGGGGAACACGCCCATGTGAATGGCTTGTAAGAACATGCCGTGTAGTTTAATACACACTGTGTAGTCAAGTTTTCTAAATTTTGAAAACATTCCTTCTCCTGTCCCCTTGTTTCGGTTTGTAAAAATCGTGATCTAAGGTGTGTGTTTGACCTTGTAGAGTCATGCCGCCGAGACGACCACACGTTGTTCACCAGGAGAGAGGCAACGATGATACTTCAGAGATGGTGGGACATGAGCTACCAGTGGATCCTCCAGCAGAGCCATATGTGGTGCCAACTGTTATACCAGATACCAGAGCATATGCATAGTTCCGTGAAGGCTTTATGCGGTTTATGCAGACATTTCAGGGAGCACGGAAGGCTGCCACATCTATGGTAGAGTTGACGTGTATCTTCCAACAGTAGCATCCGCCTACGTTTTCAGGGGATGGCGGACCACAGGCTGCAGATTCTTGGTTGGGGTCTATGCGGACTATTTTTTAGCACCTATAGACGCCTCCAGGGCAGAGGGTCAAGCTCGTGATGTATATGTTGCGTGATTCCGCCAAGAGGTGGTGGGATGTTACCACCCAGTTAGAGCATCACAGAGACATGGCGTGGGAAGATTTTCAGATATCCTTCTATGACTTCTTCTTCCCATAGATGCTGAGAGCAGATAGATCTTGAGAGTTCATGAATATGCAGCATGGCCCTATGTCGGTGATGGACTATTCTGATCGTTTCACCGAGCTTCAGCGTTTTTCACCAATTCTGGTGGGTGATGAGACGTTGAGGGATAAATTCTTTGAGGATGGTATTTGATATGACATCCACGCACTGGTGAATGTTTTCAGGGTGCCTACTGTAAATGCTATTATGAACCATGCACTGATTACCGAGCGGAATCTCTGGGAAGCTAGTGGTGTAGGCCTGGGCAGTTCTTCACTAGTTTCTATTAATATTTCCGCCTGTAAAAGGAAGGGAAAGATGGTTTTCCCTCATGGTAGAAGTATTAGCCAGGAGATTACTTTAGGTGTCCTGGTCAGGTGCTACCAGTGTGGTAAAGAGGGTCACAAGAGACCGCAATGTCCACGTGACCCAGTGGAGTGCTGAGCTTGCGGAAAGATGGTTCATCTGCAGCGCTTTTGTAGGGAATTTCCACCAGTGGCTAGTGAGAGGGGTTCTGTGTAGACTTCGCGTGCAGGAGAATGACTAGCATCTTTTTACCATTCAGGAACCTAGAATACATTAGGGCGTTTAGGTTGGGATGCTGGTCGTGGTTGTGGTAGTCAGACACCAGGATCTCAAAGGCAGCAGGGCGGGACAGCTCAGGGTAGCTAGGCTGTGTCGCAGGGCCCGACACTGGGCAGACATATGCAGTGCAACAAACCCAATAGGAGTAGGATCCCAAACCTTCTATTGTCATAGGTACTATTCTAGTAGCTTTTGTTTTATCTTCAACACTTTTCGATACAGGTGTTACACATAGATTTGTATCTGTGCTCGTTGTGGAAAGCCTTAGGCTCTGTGTTTCTTCTTCTTCTGATGTTATGGCGTTGGACACTCTGTTGGGGATTAGAACGACTGGTGTGCGTTAGTGCAAGGAGTGACCCCTTGAGTTTGGTGGGTGTCACTTCCTTTGGGACCTCTATGTCTAAGAGATAATGAGCTATGATGTCATTCTCGGGATGGACTGGTTGGTTCCCATTAGATCCTTATAGACTTCTTTCGTCATAGGGTGCATTTCACATCACCAAAGGGTGGAGAGTTTCTATACAAGGGTGAGTGGGATGTTCAGGCGAGTCGAGATAGACCAGAGAATCATGTGCGAGGTGGAGTCACAGCCCCGATTGTGAGTTTATATCTGGATGACCATGGACCATGTCAGAAGGATTTCCCTCCAGTGGTTGATCATTTCAGGGATGTCTTCCCGAACGACTTTTCAGGTCTACCTCCAGAGCAAGAGGTGGATTTCTCTATTGAGATTGTTCCCGGAATGGCATCGATATCCATTCCCCTTTATAGGATGGGTACTCTTGAGTTACAGGAGATCAAGAGACAGTTAGAGGAGTTATAGTCAAAAAGTTTCATCTGACCCAACACTTCTTCTTGGGGTTCTCTGGTCCTTTTTGCGAAGAAGCTGGATGGTATCCTCAGACTCTGTGTGGATTATCGGATGCTGAACTAGTTGACGGTCAAGAACAGATATCCCTTACCTAGGATTTAAGTTCATTGAGATCAACATTGAGGTGAAAAAGTGTTCTCAAAGATTTACTTGAGATCTGGATATCATCAGTTATGCATTTGACAATTTCATATACCTCTCATAGCCTTTAGGAGTAGGTATGGTCTGTATGAGTACTTGGTTATGCCGTTCGGACTCACGAACGCACCAGCTGTTTTTCATGGCTCTGATGAATCATATGTTCCATACTTATCTGTACTCTTTTGTGGTAGTTTTCATGGACGATATCTTGGTGTACTCTCACACTCGACACGACCATGCCACCCATCTTGAGATCATATTGAGTACACTGAGATGGAATTAGCTATATGCTAATCTCTCAAAGTGTGCCTTTTGGATAGACCAGATACACTTCCTTGGTCATATCATCTCAGAGGCAGGAGTTGGAGTAGGCTCAGAGAAGGTGAGAGCAGTAGTTTCATGGGAGCATCCTAAGAACGTGTTTGAGATACAGTGTTTCTTAGGGTCGACTGGTTACTACAGGTGCTTCATCCAGGACTTCTCCCGCTTAGCACCACCATTGACGGGTTTGAATAAGAAGGGTATGAAGTTCGTTTGGTCAGAATATTGTGAGATAGCCTTTCAAGAGTTGATGGGAAAGTTAACATCAGCACCAATCCTAATACTCCCAGAGCAGGGGAAGAGCTATACAGTTTACTGTGATGCATTAGGTATTGGGCTGGGAGCTGTGTTGATGCAGGGAGATTAAGTTGTTGCGTACGGGTCTCGGTAGTTGAGGCCACATGAGAAGAATTAACTAACACATGACCTCGAGTTGGCTGAAGTCATTCATGCGTTATACTGTTGGAGACATTATCCTTTGGGAGAACATTTTGTGGTTTCCACCGACCAAAACATTCTCAAGTATATCTTTACTCAGCGTGACTTGAATGTGAGGTAGCAAAGGTGGTTCAAATACCTACAATCCATCGATTTTGAGCTTGCCTATACACCTGGTAAAGGTAATGCAATAGATGATGCACTAAGCAGGAAGACTCAGATATAGGCGGTGCAGGAGGCTAGTGGTGAGTGTCATCTCATGGATTTGTTCTCTGAGTTGCATTTAGAGGTGCATGACAGTCAGGGGCGGAACTATCTTTCATCTTTAGCTGTGACCTCTACCCTTATAGACAGAGTGAGGATGAGACAACAATCTAATTCAGAAGGCCTAGTTCTATGGGAGTCAGTGGAAAGTGAGGACCCTCCTCCTAGATGGACGATAGGCGATGATGAGGTATTTCATTTCCATGGACGAGTGTGGGTTCCAGAGGATATACGCAAAGAGCTGATACAGAAGTTTCATGCCTCATCTTGGAACGTTCATCTCGGGGTTACCAAGATGTACCATGAATTGAAACGTCAGTACTGGTGGCCGAGTATGAAGAGGGATGTAGCGGGTTTTGTTATGAGATGTTCCGCCCGTAAGCAGGTGAAAGCAGAGCATCAGAGGCCAGACAGACTGTTACAGCAGTTACCCATTCCAGAGTAGAAATTGGATGAGGTCATGATGGACTTCGTGACTGGGTTGCCAAGGTCACCTTGAGGAAATGATGTTGTGTGGGTCACTGTGCATAGACTTACGAAGGTAGGTCACTTTTTTTCCGATCAAGGAGACCTTCAGAGTTGACGAGATCGGGAATCTGTATATCCGAGAGGTCGTACGTCTTTATTGGGTCCCTTATTCTATCATTTTAGATAGGGACACCCATTTTATGTCTCATTTCTGGCAGGGTTTTCAGAGGGAACTGGGTACATAGGTGCTTTTGAGCACATCTTACCACCCTCAAACTGATGGTCAGACAGACCGTACAATACATGTGCCAGAGGACATGCTGTACGAATGCGTCCTTGACTTTGGGGGGTCTTTGGAGAAGTATATACCCCTAGTCGAGTTTTCCTATAATAATATTTTTCAGGAAACTATTGAGATGGAACCTTATGAGGCTTTATATGGTAGGTCATGTTGATCACCTTTGTGCTGGATGGAAGCAAGTGAGGCAGCTTTACTGGGGCCACAGCTCATGCAGGAGACTTCTGAGCAGGCCCAGTTGATATGGAAGCAGATGGCTACTACACAGTCTCTTCAGAAATCATATGTTGATCGTCACAAATGACCCATGGAGTTCAGGGTCGGGGATCATGTGTTATTGCGTGTGTCACTGAGGTTGGGACACATGCGGATCATGAGACAGGGTAAACTTTCATCGAGGTATGTGGGGCCATTTGAGATTCTGGAGAGAGTCGGGTTGGTTGCCTGTCTGTTGCAGTTACCACAAAGGTACCGGGACATGCATGAAATCTTCCATGTATCTCAGTTACACCGTTATCATTCAGACCCATCTCACGTCTTTCAGCCTGAGGAGGTTGAGCTTAATATAGATGATTCCTTTGAGGAGAATCTGATTCGTATTGTGGATAGGAGCACAAAAGTTCTCTGAGGCCGGTCAGTTCCACTGGTACGGGTTCTATGGCAGCATGGCCAAGTGCAGGACAAAACCTGGGAGTTGGAGATTGACGTACGTGCTCAGTGGTCAGAGTTGTTCTGGGATTTATCTTCACCACCCTTTGAAGGGAAATTCGGGGACAAATTTCTTTAAGTGGGGAAGTTTGTAAGAACTCGGTTCTTAGTTTTGAGGTACCTGTTTATTCTTTTCTCTTTTCCTTAAGTGTTTTTGAGAAAATAATGAAAATGAGGAAAAATCCTAAATTTTGGGACTACACACCATGTACATCTCCACACACCATGTACATTGGATGCGTGGGATGAGTACACAGGGAGTGTATCCCTGTCAGCGATGAAAGGTGTCAAAACCGACTACACGCCATGTAGTCTGTATTTATACGCCGTGTAGTCAGTCAGAAGGAAAATAGTAAGGTGGTGGAGGAAACCGCCATATGAGCATCGGTATACACAGTGTACTCATGGATTACACGCCATGTACTCATGTCAACTGATGAACAATGCCATGCTGGCGAGAAGCAACCAGAGGAATAGTTAAAAATGGAATGTACACGCAGTGTACTTAATAATAAACACCGTGTAGCCTGTTTTTTTCTCTTAAAATGGGAAGTATCCTCCCTTGTTCATAAGGAAGGCTTATAATTGGAGGAGGAGTCAGGGGAGAGGGCAGAACCTTCGAGGAGCTCCAGATCGCATGCCGGGAATCTGTTTCTGCCTCTAACGATGTTGTTGGAATCTTACAGGTAAGCCTCTCCTTCTCCTTAAGCCTTTCATACCAATTAATTCCTGAGGGAAAGTTATTTACATTTCAATGGGATTTCTTTCACCTCATATCTTCTTCATTATTGGACATTTCTTGGAGCGTCGTTCACATATACCGATCAGGGGTGATCGAGGTAGGTGGCTTGGTGTTGAAATTCCAACTGTTGTTCATTTTTGTGTACTGTTGAGCTACGTACCCATGTTGGGGTGTCATGTGGCTGAGGCCTTCGCTGTTTAAATACCTATAATTGTATAGGTAATTAAATGTAATTGTAAAACTGCTATTTGGGATCGCTGCTTGGATCCAAGACCACCTGGTGGTGCGTTCCTCTATTTAGCCGTTTAGACAAGATACATGCGGGTATGCCATTGTAATAATGTTTATTAAATGGACTTGAGAGGAATTGTATGTAAATTGATTATTTACATGTTGGTAATGGACCGATTTCTTGCGCCTGAGGGCAGTGTTCTTTTCAGCCTAAGGGAATTGGTTGTTTAGCCTGAGGGCAAGGTACTGCTTAGCCTAAGGGAAACATTTTATTTTTCCTGAGGTAAAATTTTCGTATGCTTGAGGGCAATGACTTCTGTGCTTTAGGGAGACAATTCGTATGCCTGAGGCCAATATCTTTTATTCATGATGGAAATTTCTGAGGGAACGATTCTGATTACCTGAGGGTATGCCTGAGGGCGTTGTTACATTAGCCCGAGGGCAAGGTTCTGATTAGCCAGAGGGATTAGTTCTGAGGAACATTGAATGTTATTAGATTGAACTTCTAAAAGAATATTTAAATGGAAATTAAATTGGTAAATTTAGTTACTTTTGAGTACTTCTTAGTTTATTTCATTTACTACTACACATTGTTGTTTCATATTTTCACACAGTTGGACATGGGCCTTTGGTGGGTGCCTACTGGGATTTATTTCTCACACCCTGTTTGGGGTCATGTCTTTAGCCCCCAAAAGATTATATTTCAACAGGTATGGATAAGGGAAAGGGTCCCAATATAGGTACTTGATTGTTGATGAGGTGTAGGGGAGCATGGGATCGAGCTCAGGTTCGTGATGCTGTCGGCTGTTCTGTTTTGTCTTATTGTACCTGTACTTTCCTTTGCATTGTATTGTACTGCCGTGTAACATGTTATGACTGTTTTCATAGAATAGTGACATGCTGCATCTTGACATACATATATATATGACTGATAGTTCTTTTTAACTTCAATTATTCATTCAGTGTTATATGTTTTATCTTGTATTCCACTGCTGTTGTATGTTTTATCTTGTATTACGCTGCGCTACACTTTGACAAATGAGGGCATAGTTTCTCTACTATCAGACCTGGGCCCTCGCTGCTAGTTGGAAACCTCTGGCATTTGGGGAAATTCACTTGAGGTCATGTGACCAACCGGGTTCGGGGTGCCCATGGATTGGTACCCAGATCCGGGATGTTACAGTGTCTGTGTATCTCATAAGCTATTGTTTTAGTGAATTTTCGGGTTAAGGTTGGATGATTTTGGGGTGTGTTATGTCTTGGTGACATTTTTAGGGATTACGGTGTAGTTTTTTGTGGAAACAAAATAATAAGTTCCATATAGGGGTTTCCAAAGCCTATTTATGTGGTAGAAAGTGCTTCAATATTTCGGGATCCAGCCATAGGCCCCATAGTGAAGCTAACATGTAGTTAGTGGAAATACTAGGGCCGTTTAAACCCTTATAAAAAGTCATATCCTCAGTATGAAATATAGGAAGAGTTTAAACCTATGGTGTCGTCATCTTGATTTTGTTGTTCCTGTTTAGTGTAAAGTGGTGGAGGGACTTATACCCATGTCATCGCCCAATGTCATTACATACCCCCTTGTTTTACATTGAGTTTTTGGATAAAGGTTTGAATTTTGGCTAGACAAGTTGAGCGAACAGTTTGCACACAGTTATTAGTAACCATGACCCAGAAAACCATGCACATAGAAGGATCCGCACGTTAGCACACAATTTCCTCAACTATGCGAATTAACCGTGTGGTCGTCCCAACCCATTAAATTTGGGTTCTTCTTGTGCCAACCCATGCTGGTCAATTAAGATTGTTGGTTCTTATGTTGGGGATACCCACTGTTATTCTCAGGTATGCTCCTCTATAAATTTCAAATGGAAGCCTACCCCTTTTACCGGGGAGTCCTTTCAGGCCTTCCCTTGTTAGTGTCCCTATCCCATCTCATGAAAAATTTGAGTTGTATCTTATGGTGGGGAGCCCATTTGTGTCTCCACATACTAGTAACTCAGATTAGTACTTGGTCTTGGCTTGGCAGTAGGTAGTCTTTTTTGGAGCTATATAAGTACCTATATATTCCTTGGGTAAATGCTGGGGTTGGAGAATGCCCAACGGTCTTGTTAAAAGAAGGTAAGTGTAACCTTGTTTGTTTTTTTTGTTCATTTGGGTAAATTGTTGGAATCTTGTTCGGATAGTTTTTTATGAGTTTTATTTCGTGATAAAATTTAAATTTCCTTGGACATTTCAGGAAAGTGATGTATGTTTTGGTTCGTGAGAGTATTCCTTCATTAATTGATCACTAGAGGTGTTTTGGCCTCTGGGGGTGAAACTTGGAAAAGGAGTGAATCTTGGATTATCGATTTGGTTAGGTTTTTTTATTTTGGCTATGATGTGGCTTTTCGGGGGTAGAAATATTTATGGTGGGGAGAATTGTAACACCTAGATTTTCAATTCTATGTTTTGCTTCAAATATTCTTTCGGTTCTTAGCTTTCTCTAGGTTTCTAGGTGTTCCAGGTTTGAAATTTTGGTGACTCTTGTGTTGTTGATCTATAAACTTGGTCTTGGGGATATTTTATGACACATGGCCTCATGGTTTTTTTTCAAAAGTATGGTATTAGGTTGCGGTGATTTGGAGTTGGATTTGTGACACTCCTAGTGGAACCACTTGTGGGGTAATTTAATGAGGTGGTTTGTACCCATGAGATGGAAGAGTCTTGGGGTGAAAATGTGGTTTTCTTTTGGGTATTATTTCCCCACATTTTGGCCTATATTTACCCCTTGGTTTCCCCCTTGGAACCTCTTGATATTAGTGAATAATGTATGGTTTTTGGGTGGCTATAATAGGCTGCACGGTTAGGCCACATAGTTAGGCCGCACAGTTTACTAAACCATACAGGAAAACCATCAAGGGTGTCTAGGTCATTAAAATATTTTTAAATTTCCAATTTTTACCTCCGGAAAATAAGTCTAATCTACTCTATTCATCCCCTATTAGACCCCAGCAGCAATGGGAGGCCTCCAAGCCCCCTCAATCCCTCATGGAACCCATATTTGATGGAGTTTTTGGTGGGGAAACTCAAATATTTCTTCAAGTAATTCTTTATTTCATTGATTTATTTTCTTTACATAGTGTTTTTTAACTCATTAATGATGTTCTCAAATATCTAGAAACTAGGGTTCGAACTTAGGGATTGATTTGGTGTCTTTTTGGTGTAATCTTGAGGTTTTAGGTTTCTCTTTACTTCCTTGTGGTGCATCAGTGGTGTGATTGATGTTTCGCTCCAAGATTTGAGGTTTTCGACACAAAAGGTAAGAGATTCCATGTGTAGTCATTTTATGATGAGTTAAATTTCTTGGTTCATAAATTTATCATGTTTCTAATCTATTGTGCATGGTGTGAAAACCATTTTTGCTTGTAATAGTAAAGCATTGGAATTAATTTACATTTTGGTTTAAAGTGTGTATTTTTATAATGTAACTCATGTGTTATCTCTTGTGTTAGTTTTAGAAAATGTTAAAGGGATTTATTAGTTGTTAAAATGAAATATCAATTATTGTTTTGTAGTGTTTTAGTGTCATGTGGGCCTCAAAAGGGGTCTTTGAATGGGTGTTATGTGTAAAACCTTGTTTTACTCCTTGAAAGTGTTATGAAAATGTGTGTTTCTCTTATGAATATTTTGTGGCATTATTTGAGGTAATTTTATGGAACGTAATAGTGGTTTAATAAATGTTGAAATTGATGCAAATTTTATATTCGGTAGGGTCTTGGTGTGATTTTAGCCTTAAAATAGGGTTTTGAAATGTTTTTTTTTGTGAAAAACATAGTTATACCCCTTGGGGTTGTTTTGTGAAAATTATAAATGTTTTATTTTGTTAAAAAAAGTGGGAAATAGGTTTATATGTAATGTTTTGGTGAGTGTGTTCACCTAATATGGGTTTTTAAAGGTAAAGTGGTGATTTGAGATGTCAATTATATTTTTAATGTTTGATAAATTGCTGAAATGTTTTACTAAATTGCGACATGGGTGCGAAACATGTTTGTGGGCTATTTCGTGTGATTTTGCTGATAAAATGAATTTTGAAGGTGAGAAGGGTATTATGTGATATGTGTGTGGGTTGTTATGTGAGTTGTAATATCTTGTAAAGGTTTTATAAATTTTTTTAAAGGATTTGTGGAAGTGTTAAAAAATGTGAAAAGTGTTGTGGACTATTTTCGAGTGAGTTTGATTTCAAAATCAATTTGAATAAAAAGGGAGATGATGCGACTTTTTTGATGTACATGTGGGTTTTTTAGTGAATATGTGATGTAAAATTTGTATTTTGAAATGAAAATTATATTTCTTGGCTTGTTGAACTTGTTTGAGCACAAGAGGGAAGACCGAGTATCTAGGTGGGTGAATATTTACTAGTATTCTAGTGATCTCGTGGGGTTTGGTCTCAGTTTCATGTATCAGGTTTGACACTTAAAACACTAACTAAAATATGATGATGATGATTATTGGAGACTTCTAGGTTATGTGTATGCTCCTTACTAGTTTCTCATGTACACAAGAACATATATTGTGATGGTTACTCTCACTGAGATAGGGGGTACTTGGGACCCACAACAAGCTAGTGCCTAGGGGCTATTTTTCCATTTCTTATGATCATTAGTTACTTTGTGCTTACCGTAAGTATATAGTATATTTGGATGTAAAATTCTGTTTCATTGAGATTATTTTCATGAGTGTTGATTGTTTAAAATATCCCACTTGAAAACTGTTTTATTTAATGTGGCATCTTTAAAAATTGTAACTAGTATTTCTTTTTCACAAAAGTTGCATACTTTTCGTCTATGAATGTTTATCACATGGAATATCTTATTGGTGGTATCATAATGAGATTTGGATCACACCCTATATAAATATTTGTGTATAAGTAGACTTAGTTATTTTTGTCGTAGGTTTGGGTACAACTTTTGTGCCAGTGGTTTAGGTTTAGTGGTCCTTTCTGATTTCATGTCCTGAAAATGGATTAAGGGTGGTGCCTCTTGCCATGTGGTGGTTCTTGGGATGCCTTTTCTTGGTTTTTACCTTTGAAATGGTCTTTAATTTTTTTTATTTTTTTTAATTCTGTTCGGAATTTTAGTGAAAGATGTTTTGGTTCAAAAAATCCAGATTTGGTTTCCTGTTTTCATTGGTTGTTTTATATTTATAAATTTGGGTAAATCATTAACAAATTTTTATATGATACTCAGGAACTTGTGACAGCCTGTAGGGATCTGAAACAGCCTTCGGGCCTTGTCACAGGCTGGGTTTGGTGCCAGTTTTGGTGGTGACCAGATTCTGTTCCTGACACCAAATATGCAATTTCATAAGTTGTGGTGTCATGCAAGTTACAATTTTTACATGGGTGCATGTATTCCATGATTTTGAGAATCATAACACTATGCTACTCCACTTTCAACAAGCATTAAGAATCTCTACAAAATGTATTTTAAGGCACTGAAAAACCAAAATCTGTACACATTCTCCCAAAACATTCACGAACTGAAAAATTATATAAGATAGAGGCTTAAAAATTCCTCTAATATTTCTATGAAGTGAAAAAAAATTTAATTTGGAATTTCATACTGCCAATTATTTCCACTCACTAAAAATTGACTTTCATGCTTTGTACTACGCAAAATAAGTCCATTCACTATTACAGGTGAGAATATTCTGTAAACCTATTAAAAAAAGTACTTCAATGAATTAACTTGTTCTTGTGATCATTTTACACAAATCCCTTCAATAAAGAACACACTTTTCACTAAATGATAAATCTATATAAAAGTGTGAATTTATGGTAACCCCCATCAATCATAAAACCCATACCATGGTAAATCATTTGAGGCCCTCTTTTTGTGAAGACAACTTTTGTGAACATTGAGGGAATATGGGCCCACACCCCTATAATATGGGTTTCCATTATAAAGAATATATTAAAAAAAGTTTTATTATAGACTCTGACCCCTAAAACATTCACATTAAATTGGGCCTTGGAAACATCCATGTTTATTTCTATGAAGCATAGGCCAAGAATCTTATCTAAAACTTTTCCCTAAACAAGAACCGAACATCCCTTGTGTATTCCCCACACATATACTTACTACATTAAAGAAAAACCTGGTTATGTCAATCCATATTCCCAACTCATTACATTGATTTTATCAATTTTATGACACAAGTCTTCTTACCACATGACGTTAAACTCCATAGACCAATCTTGTCACTTGAATTTAAACTATACACCTTAAATTATGTGATTCTTGATTTCTCCTCTAGAATAATACATAACAATCTCTCCTTTAGGTTCAATACCAAATTCTAAACCTCTTTACTATCCCATATTAACCTCCATGTATGGTAAAACCAAACCTTCTTGGATTAAATTTTACCATATGCGTGTCCCCACTAGTTGTAAATATATGATTCCCCTTAGTTGATGCGACTTAGTGGATTTTCCCCACAAAATACTAACTTGTTACTACTCCTAGGTGACAATCCTATGTGGAACCATACCCAATATATATTAAACTATGAATTCCATTAGGTGATGAGACAAGGTGGATTTTCCCCATTTGATGTTAACCTCCAACCACCCTTAGGTGTTAGGACTTAGTAAATCTATCCCCACTGGATGCTAATTTGTGATCGCTCTTAGTTGATGAACTTAAGTGTATCCATTTACAGTGGATGTTAACCTATGATCACCCTTAGTTGATGATCCTTTGTTAATCCATCCACAATAGAAGCTAACCTATGTCGTCCATTTGGGGATGAGCCTAAATGGATTCTCCCCTACTAGATGTTAGCATGTTACTACCTTTTGGTGAAAACCTTAAGTGGATCTTTACCCATTGAATGTTAACCTATTACAACCATTTGGTGATGATCCAATGTGGACCAATCCCCATTAGATGTAAACATATGCCTTCACTTATGGGATGAGTGTAAATGGATTCCTTCCTCATGTCAAGATCATGAGGTGACTTATTCTATAAGAATGGGGTAACCCTTAAGTGACAAGGATATGTCGACCCTTCGTCAGCAAGTTGTTTCCTAAATTATGAGCATATGAAACACCTTTATAAATTCATAAAACAACTCCTTTATAGGGTGATGATAATAGGATAAAAATGTGAAGATAATAGGGTTCACCATGTGATGAGTATGAGATGAATTAGGTGGTGACTAGATAAATTTTTATATGTAGAGAGACTAATATGTCTATCAAATTATCATACCATTCCTCATGCGATGAGCATGCGATTCACTAGGTTATTATCCTATGTATCCTTGGGTGATGAGACCAATATTAATCATGTTATGAGAAAAATAATCCTTATGTGACTATCTATAGCTATCTCATATAGAGAGTATTGTAATAACTAAGAAACAATCCTAGAATGGCTTGGGTAAAAAGCCCCAAATTCCATATCTGATGAATATAATATGCTCTCACAACTAGGACCAAGGAATATAGATCAAAATTTAGATTCCATAGAAGCTTAATGTATTTCCCCTTTATAATCTAATTAATTCATCATAATAATGTAGAAATTTATGTAATTAACTGATATCAACTTTAATTTTTCTTCATAAAAAAAATTCACACGCATATCCTAAATCTTTATAAGATTTATGGACTAGGAACAATCTTTCAGAAATAGAGAAGTTCCCAAATCCTATCGCTTGACTATGCTCATGGTTTCATGTCCACCACCTACATATGGAAAACCACTCTCCATTGGATATCCACAATGTAGATCCTAGAGTTTGGCCATCTGTGGCGTGGTTTGATGAATAAGTCCTAATGAATGAATTAGAATTGACAATGATCCATTCCCAATGGACATTTTTAGTGCTTATCGATGTGAAATCACATCTCACTATCTTAAATACACTTATATAAAATCTTATAATGATATTATAGATAGATATATCCAATTTTATTTAGTTGGTATCCCAAAACATATAATAATAATCTCCTTACACATCCATCAATCTCAATGTAGACAACATTAAATGTATAATGCTATCAGTGATAATAAATAAACCTACCACCATATTTAATATCAATAATGAATATAAACATATATATTGTATATAAATTTATGATTCTATAAAGGAGATGAATAATGTGGAAGATAAATAAAATCTAAATTTATAGCACATCCTTTGAAAATTATAGATGGAAACACGCATTGACCGAAAACTCAAAGTGTCAAAAAGAATATATTTATTCATTAATTAACTAAATTATGGAAGAGAGTAACTAACATTACATGTAGAGATTTATCCTAGGAGATAAATATTTTCAAGGGATCATGAGAAGTGTGTAAATGAAATGATAATTCCATCATTGATTTTAAATAAGATGAAGGGAAAATATGGGTGTCTCTATAGAGAGTTAGGAATTCACTTTTGTGGGTGATCATTATTTGATACCTTATATTTCATTGTTTTGTTTTATATTTCAATTCCTTATGGATATGATCTTTCACATTGAAGTCTATAATTAAATTTTGTGATTAATTCAATGTTAGAAACCATAATTATAATTTAATTATATATATTTTATTTTATTTTTAATCATTTAATATGAGTCTATAGAGAGTTGAATTATATCTTGATATATGATTGTTATCAATTTATATATTATTCAATTTTTCTATATATGTTATTTTAATTTTAGTTACCTCCCCAAAAATAATTTTATATATGATATAAAAGAATTGAATAAGTGGTGAGTAATTAGTTATTATTAGTATTTGTATGTAAGAAAATATTATCACTCCTCATTTCATGGGATTAGCATATAAATAATAAGAGTTTCTTTTTAAATGAATTGTGAGTTCACCATTGTTGTTTGTGGGGATTATTGAATACTTTCCCACACACACATGAAATAGAATCATATTATTGTGATCATATTAAATAAGAAAATCAAAATTCTAATCACCTTATAATGATATGTATTAGTTATGGGCCATCTATTTAATATTTTTTATAATGATAATTCATCATTTAAATACAACATGTTAATATAGCCTTTGGTAATATATCCCATTAATAAATCACTTATTGTACTATTGTTATTTAAAACGTTTTATCTTTGTCACTAGTTATAAATTCAAAAAACAATCAACCCAGGCACACCTAAAAATTTATTACCATGATAATACCATAGAAAATACAAAAAAGTAACACTTTGAAAGTGGTATTTTACGTGGAAAAATATTTAGGATTCCCTAATTATATATTTTATCATTAGATAATATTAATTTTAATAAAACACTATGAAAAATTGGCCTCTGGCAAAAGAATAATATTATTTATAAGAAGGTGTTACTAAATTCCAAAATTTATCTAATTTAATTTGATATTTATCCTGCAGTGATGATCTATTATATTTTGAACCTGAATTTAAGAGTAAGTAGAAATAATTTAATAGATCATTATATTCTAAAAAATGTTATTGAACAAATAGCTTTGATTGACTGAATTGAGACTAATTGTGTTAAATCTGAGACTTAACTATAAACCATTATAGAGAACCCAGATAAAAAACTTTGATTCATTTTTGTACCTCACTTCACTATCATTAATAATCAAATCGTCCTTATTTATTCATAAACTTAATTTTACATTAAACCTTTATTGATTCATTTGTTCCCTAAGATCCACTATCTTATAGGGTATGACCCCAAAAATATCCTCTTGAAATTACAATGGTACATGAGAATCGACAGACAAGAGGGTAGATGATGAACTGATTAAGGTAATTGTAATGAATTTCTATATTAAAATAGATTACAATGAGAGGCTGTAAAACATTCAACTAGGACAATTTGATAGCTATGATGAATATAATTGTTTTTCAACCAATGGTTCCTTCTAACATTAAAGTGTACCACCTAAATAATGAGATCAGTAAGACAAGATGACCTACTAAGAAAACTTTATATGATTACTAATAAATATTCAGGATTATCTTATTAAGTTATCCACACCTTGTTATTGGGGAATATAATTTCATAATTTTCTTATATAAAAGATTATTTTGAAGTGGTGAAAATAGTTTGGATGTATCATTTAGTGGAGAATTGATTAGAAAATAAACAATTGAAACCAAAGGCCTAATTTATAAGGTATATATAATTTCAAATGTTTTTTATCACCCATGGTATTTCAAAAAGAGGAGTTCATGGTGTAGGTTTTCTTGAATTAGCTTTACAAAACACTAGGCATGAGAATATATCTTATTTGGAGAGAAAAATAGATGTTAATAAAATAATTGATAGATCATAACCTAGAAGGGTTTTTAGACTATTTTCTTCCCAAAATCATTTTACTAATTAATTATGTTATGTTCAGGATACTAAAAATTATATTGTATCGTATCAAAATAGAAATTTTTATTAAAAAAGCAAGTCTGGGGTGAAATATCTCAATCCCAACATCTGTTTGTAAATCAGTAACACCCAAGGTCTATAATTTTGTAAGATTATTGAATGTTATTTCAATAAAAATCCTACCAAAACATAAATTTCCAATAAATGGGGACCAATACTCGATTATCAACAAGTTTCCAACCATAGAAACCAAAATCATAGTTAAAGTGTAAAATTTATGTACACATAAATATGATTAAAAAAATGTAAACCCAAATTGAATATTTGATTTAAAATGTTGATCAATATATAAATTAATAAATAAGAATTTTTTTAAACCATTCCCATTACTAAGGGAAATTTGAGCATGGCACAAACCATATATTGAAATGAAATTTATCAAACATTGCAAACTCACTTTAAACTAATTGTCCAAAAAAATAGAGGAAATGGAATTAAATTTTTGAAGGAATATAGGAAAACTATAAAAACAAACTAAAATGATTTAATTAAAATAAACATATTACCTTATCATTCCCTTTTATCATGTTGTAATCAAATAAGATCCATGAAAATAAAATTCAAAGATAAATTCCCAATAGCTTTTAAGAGGTTCAAATTAATATACTTCTAATGTAATATCGAAAACCAATTACAAATACTGATGAATTACTCAATTAATTTTAAAACAAGAATATAATATTTCATTTGTATGAGTGAGATATATTTTTTTAGGAATATATCATCTTTAATTACCAAAAAAATTCCCACCAAATTTCATGATCTAGGAGTAATTTTAACTTCTTTCACCATTGGGAATCTTACATTTACTAATTATTTATGTGGTATTGGTACATTAATTAATGTTATACCCGAATTTAAATGTTATTGTTTATATATTAGATAATTAAATCTGACTAAGGAGGTATTTCAAATTTCAAACTCGTCCACTAAATTTCATATAGGAGTTCTTGAAGAGTTTTTTTTGGAAATGGTCAATACCCATATCTTTCCAACTTATTTTTATGCATTAAACATAAATATGGAAAGAGAAGTAGAAAAATCCCTAATAGTTCTTGGTATTTATTACTAAAATACATCTATCACAACAATAAATTTTCATTAGGGAACCCTAATAATAATATTTAGTGAGAATACTATAATTTTTAATATATTTTATTTCGTGATATTTTCATTAGAGGATCATTTAGTTACCACCATCACAAACCTTGAGAAATAAAACCCACATGAAAAAAATTATCTAAGAAATAAATTAGGAAATATTAATTCTTCAGGAATCAATGGAAATAAAATGGAAAGAAAATTATTTTACTATGTGATATCCAATATAGTATAAAGAAGAAAGAAAATAAATCATTTCAATAGTGGATTTAATTATTTTCTTTCAAATGATAATTATATTGATAGTTTAATTATATATATAAATATTATGGTTTATAGTTAAGTGAACATAAATTTTTTTACTTCTCTAATTTGACCACTCAAACAAAAGTTAAAACATTTTCTAAATATTCATAAATATGTCTATAATATGGAACAATAAATGATGTCATTGATTAATGGTAATATTATATAAATATAAAAAAACCACAATAAATAAGAAATTTGGGGAAATTATATTAATTTTAGGATACATTGATTGAATTAACCCAAGATTTATTAGGTATAATTTTTTTTATTAAAAATGAATAAAAATACATTAGAAAACAACAAAGAAAGTTGAATCCTATAATGATGAATGTTTTAAAGAAATAAGTATATTTTTATTATATTATGGAATATCAAAACTAATATTTTATCATTGGTAGGTTAGTCTTATTAACACAATGCCTAAGAATTTAGGACTAAAATTTATTAAAAAAATGAAAAAATGAGTCGGTCTTTGTTAGGATTAAAAATTCAAGGAGAATATACAGTTATTATAGAAAATTAAATCATCTGAAAAGGTTGAATCAATTCATAATACACTTAGTTGATCAAATATTGGAGTTATTTTGAAGTAAGACCCATTATTGATTATTTCATGGGTTCTCAAATTACTTTCTACTTCGCATTACACCTAAACATCATGATAATGCCACTTTCATTTTCCATATAAACTCTTTATTAAAAAAGGATTCAATTTAGATTATGTAATAATCCTGGTGATTTTTATATTTGTGTGGTATATATGTTTTATGGCTTGAAAAAGTAGTTATTTGACGATTTATAATACTATTTCACTATTTTTGGAACTTCTTTTTATTATTGTTTGTAAAGTCTTGATAAAGTGTAACACCCTAAGACATTACAATATTTTCCATTTAGAATAAATTTGATTTTGTTTCTAGCTTTACTTATACGAAATACCAAGTTAAGGTTACACTATTATTAGACTTCTCTATTCCAAACCCTAAATTTAGCTTACCTTACATGAAATAATGACTTTCTTCGATGGCTTTCGTTACACGTAAGATCACGTTTTACTGAATACTATTAATATTATTATTTAATATGAAAATTACCTCATATTAATTAAATTAGAAGTTATGAATATGATTAACTAAATTATTAAAATATTTTTTTACCCAAATATAAAAGGATATATTTTTTTACCAAATAGTTATAAATTAAAATAAAAAAATATTGAATGTAAAGAAAATATTCTTATAAAAAACAATTTCTTATTCTCCCAAGGGTGTTCTGTCTTAAAAAAATAGATTAATTACTATTAGTGAAATAAATTATATATATTTTTATATATATATTATAATAAATAAAATATTTTTTACAATTATTCAATAGATTTGATAATAATAAGATTAGAAAAAATATCCAATTCTATACATAAAAGCTAATTTTTTCTAAAGACAGTTTTGCCACCTTTTAAAGGATTTTTTTAAAACTAAATCATAGAAACTTTATAAATTTTATTTTAAAAAATAAAATTCATTATCGAAACCTAAATTTTACTATTATCACAGTTTGAAATTATGGTGTTTTTCTGAAATGTTTCATTTTTTGATGAAAAGTTAAAATTATTGAATTTTAATTGAAATATAATTTTCTTCTAAATAATTTATAGTTTTAAATTATATTTTTAATTTTTTTAAAAGTATAATTAGATCAATTTTTTATAATTTAATTCAATTTAGTCCATTCTAATCATTTTCATATTGAATTTACATTTAAAAACTTAGTAACTATTTGGATATTTTCAGTTTAAAAACCCTCTTTCCCATAATGTATATAGGATTAATTTTAAATTAATTTCTGACACATATGTGATTTGAATTTGGAAAAATGGATTCCATATTTTAAATTAGAATAATTTATAATTTATTATAAGTTAAACATTTTTTTTACTAAAAATATTAGTTATATTATTTAAAAATAATTACAATGATTAAGGTAAAAAGTTTTTTACTTAGAGGGTAAAATTTAATCTTAAGGGACAAAAAAATCTATAAAATTTCCCAAAATATATTTTATTTACATATTTAGACAATATATAATATTTTATAGAGTTTTTTTTGTTATTGGAGGCACATTATGTATGGGAGACCTCCCAATAGTGTTTACCTTTTTATATTTACAAGAATGCCACTCCTCCTTTACAATAAAAGTGAAGTCACCCCCTCACTTATTTACAACTCTAAATCCCACTGGTTCATAAAAAACATAATAAAATAATCTCCCAAAATTATTAATCTCATCGTATAATTCTCAATTGCGTAGAAATTAAACCATGTAAGATCTTTGGTGAGAACCAATAGAATTTACCCAAAAACGAGGTAACGTTCTTCAATGAGAACATTTATTTTATTTATTTGTATAATAATTAAATTATTATTATATTATAATTATATAAACCATAGTGTACTAAAAACACATATATTTTTTATCTTACATGTATGACCGACAACTACTCACATTTCCATAAAATGGGATACACAATCACCATTCCTTTGTACAGCGGACTACCGCCCCATGAACTGATGACGTTTGTTATTTCCTTACCACCATTCAATGTTGACAATAATGATTGATTTATAGTCTATATATGTGATATATATGATATATATGATACTTATAATGTATTTATTACTATTTAACTACCATATAAAACATACATTCATTCTTTAGATTTCATGAGAATACGATTACATCATTTGTGGATGTGGGGAGTACCGCCTCCTCAAAGCCATGTGATTAATTCACACATTACATGGAATGTATTATAGATGATTTTATTAAACATATGTGACATATATTAAACAAAAAAGGATACTATAACTAGAATATAAATATATGTTATTTACTTTTAATTCTTTCAATATGATAAGAAAATGGAAACATCGTTCATGCGTACATACAACCTATTGTCTATATAAATGATGTGTTCCATTTCTTTCAAATAAATATTATAGATAAATTTAAATACATATATATTGAATATATATGAAATTTAAATAATTTATTAAAATTTTAAGTTTATTAAATCATAATCTAATTTATGAGTAATGATAAATAACTATTCAAAATTTATTCGAAAATTAAGGACATTAACCCCAAAAAATATGTAAATAATGAATAATTATTATTGGAAAGGTTATAATATGTTATGAATGGACTAAATATGGATTAATAAATATTAATATAGTTTTGATATAATTTAATTACAATATTTACACCATTATACTAGATGTTAAAGTGCATTCAAACAAAATGAAGCATAAGGCAATGGACTCAATCTCAATTACATTTTATTAAATAATATTGTAATTTTATTCACCTAACTTATTTTATATGGTTTATACGCTAATCAATTGAAATTTAAAATAATTAATACTTCATCACTGATGTTATTAAAAGTATAAATTTTAACTATTTCAATTAAAGGTATTTAAATTAAGGGTTACCATATTGTATAGAATTTCATAACACAATTTCTTTTCATTGACATATAATAATTACTCATTGTCAATAATAATCAATCATTATGCGTATAATTAATTTTAAATATATATTTTTGTATTTACAATTATTTTATACCAAATTACTGTTAATACACATAATATATTCATTGGTTGATTCCCACTTCAATATTATGGTCTTTTCAACGTTTTATTTCACAATATAATTTTATTCAGAATTGTTTACACTTGAATTTACATCAAGGAAAATCATTTGATCATTGATTAATCAAAACTTTAAGTTTATTCTCTTATTATTATTCAGGATTATTTTTAATTAAAAGTATAAATTTTCCACTATTTCATACTTAAAATTGCTTATAAAATGTTTTTAAAATCCGATGTCATTTATTCCCTCAGTCAAAAATCTATTTTCTTAAAAACCATGTTTTCTAAAAATGTTTTATTCAAAATATTCCAAATAATTTATTAAAATACATGTTTACCAATTTTTTTTTATTTTTTTCAAAGGAATATTTATGTCTCTTTCTGAATGAGTAAATTTCCTAACCATTTTACAATACAAAAGGAATTCAATTTTTACCTCATACATAATTAAATTCAAACATTAATATGAAGCCTCTCTTTCAATTTTAAAAAGATATTTATAATGATATTTTGAAATTTATTTTCTAATAAAATGATTTTATTTTTTTAAATTAAAAGTATATTTGACTTAAAAATGATTTTAAATATATTTTTATTTCATCAATAATAGTAACACTTTTTCTTACTCTATAGGGTATATGTCATATTTGTACCATCCAAATTCTTCCTCTGGATATATTAAGATTATTTTGACCATGAATAATATTGAAATTCACTTCCTTGATAATTTTTATAGTAATTAACTTCCCCTTGTGTTATCCACTTACTAGTGACTAATGAAAAAAAAAATTACCCTAAATATCCAAATTACTTATCGTAGATATGATTATTTCCTAACATGTATACCATTTTTACGTACAATGTTCAATTTGATAGTTATTTGATTATCAAGGGAAATACAGATACATTTATATTCTTTACTCAATAAGAATATTTTATAAGGTATATTGTAATATATTAAATTGATTATTATATATAAGAGGAATGATTTAGACTGGTACTGATGAGTGGGGCCTAGAATATATATATCCCCTTAATGCATCGACAAGTTCTCATGGGACAAATCAGTTGGCCAAATTGAAAAGGTTTCTACCTATAATTTTAAACCATCTTATGAAAGGTCTTAAAGGTATAAGTATTCATTTTCTTGAGACATGATATCCAATAATTAAGAATTTTTTCACTTATATTTCAGTAATTAATATTAATATCTATGATATTTTCATACGATAAAATATATGAATACATTTCATACTCATTTTATTGATTAAATGGAATGTGTTTTCAGTTATTTACATTTCCATATTTTTTACACACTTATTTCCTAGTAATTGATTACATGACATGTGTTCTCAATTATTTAACACGCCATATTGATTATTCTTCTCGATTCATCATTTCTTCCACTATAATTAACCATTATTAAGACTTTGATATCACTATTATTTTTTTCCTATCCCTAGGATTGCATGAAGTGTACTAACAAATATATAAAAGGAGATTATATATTGAATAAAATTATGATAAGAATATTATGATATAATTTGTGTACTAAATTCTATTACAAGAATCATGTATGTATATAGTTTACCAAGCCTACTAAAATCTTTGGTCCTTTGAAAAAAATTCCTCATACCATATGTTAATGTAATTTTAGTAGGCATAAACTCCAGGATACTAGGGTCGTGGCTATGATAGTTGGTATCATAGAATGTTTAGTAGAAACTTGGAGAACTAAATTTAGGAAAACATAGATTACAGAATATAACCCTATGATAGAATTTGTTGAAAAATATAGAAGAACATACTAATGTTTTGGTAAGGTATAGATTATGTGTGTCTTCTTAGAAATACATACATGTATAGAGACCAAATATGGACTTGGTTCTAGAACCGATATACCATGGGGTTATAACTCTGAAATGGGAATGTTAGGATTGACACAAAAGTAACCTATTACATGACAACAATCCATACAGTTCACCAAGAAATATACATGATTATTCAAATTTAACTTACAAATCATTAAGAAGAAGTTAAATATATTATGAAAATGAATAACATAGGTTAAACCAAAGGTGTTTTAGATTGAAAATATGGTGTTATGATTTTAATATCCTTTAATTGATTATATTATTTTCTCACTACGACTTTTTTTACTCACATTGTACTTTTTTGTTTTATTCAATGGTTGGAACCCAAAGGAATCATGTTAGTATTGAACATGAAGGAAAAAGTGATGAAAATGAAAAACAGAATGAGATGTTTATAGGAGTGAAAGATTTCATGTTTATGCCTAATAAATTTCTGAAAATATTATTAGCAATATATACCTTAACTAACTCTTGAACTCACCAAACATGAGAAGGATGAATTTTTCAAAGAGCTCGAGTGGTGGAGACTATAGAAAAAAAGAAGGTCAAGTTTCTTTCTTTTATGAAATGTGGATATAGACACCTATAAAAGTGTGTCTATGAAATGAGTAAATTCTTTTTTTTGGAAAATAGGGCATAAAGAAAATAATTTCTAATAAAAAATGAAGAGTATGACAGAAGGAAATAAACCTCATCCTAAGGATCCATTTATAGTTTGTTTCCATAAATATGGGGAACCTAGGAATTAATCGAGTCAATGACAAATTCTAAATGGTAAACCCTAGACCATGGAAGTACCCAAGTATAAATAAAATGGATAACATGTTTATGTATTATGATTGAATAAATTAATTTTTGAAGTGTTTAACTAATAGTAAATTGGTTTTAAGAATCCAAAAACATCTATAGATTATAATAAATTTTAGAAAGAGAACGTATATTAATTAACATAAGTGTCAAAAATACCTTAATGAGTTTGTTATTTAAGCATTATCATAATATCTGAGTCCAAAACACAAATGTTTTAGTATTTATTTGATGAGATTCTACCAAGATTAACGACATTTTGGAGAAACATGTGCACGATATATGTTTTTATGGAAAAACATTATCTGTAGAATAATTCCTTTACATTTTTAGACACATGTTTAGTGTTTTTGATTGAAAATAGGGTTGATATACAAATAATATTTTCAAATTTTTTTATAAATGAGTTTAATTGAAACCCTAATAAAATTATTATTTAATGATTAATTTAATTTTAAGAATTTTCATCATATTTTTAGAAAAAATATTGTAATTATAATAATTTAATTTAGAAAAATGAAAAAACACATATAGGGTGAAAACCCATTGCATCTGATTGGGCGATGGGTCTTGAACCCATGACCTAAGGACGATAAGAGTTTCATGCCTACCATTGGCCTACGTGATATCATAGTTAAAATTCCATTGTTTTTAGTTGAAAAACTTGATGAAGAAATATTAATTATGAACCAAAAATATTTCTTTTTTGGTTTAAATATAAAAAAAATAGCCACATTTTTTTTGTAAAATTTTTAGAGTCTTACAAAACAAATTTTCACTGTTTTAGGGATATTACAATCGGTAAAAAGTTAATTTTAGTACTTTAGGAAGAAAAAAAATTGGGTATTCATTTCTTAGAGTAAAGGGATAAATTTGATATTGATCATGGAATAACCAAAGGAATTAATTACATTTATGAAATATAATATTTTCCAGTAAGTATATATCCTTATATAATTAGGCAGTAAAAGAATCAATAAACATTAGAAAAACGATCATGATTTTTTTATTCTAATACATTAATTTTGATGAAATTATGGCCTTCTAAATAAACATATATTTATGTTGTTGAGGCCCTCAAATTTACATTGATCTTTTTTTGATCAATGACCTCAATAACTCCCTATAATTATTTAAAAATTTTCTCCAAACCCATATTCTCACTTCCCACTAAGGGTTTCCAAAGAAGAAATGTAGTTATATTTTTTTTTCATGTGACCTTTTTTCTTTTAATTCTCTCTTATTAAGAGGATATTTTATTAAATATTTTATTATGTGGAATTATAAAAAATAAATTTTCAAATATACACAAATTTTTTATGAAGATCATGTTTCAATTGGGAAGACACAATTTATTTAAGGCGGGGATAAAGTAACACCCCAAGAATTTATAATATTTTCCTTTTAGATTAAATTTAATTTTGTTACTAGCTTTCCATATATGCAACACCAAGTTATTATTACGCTACATTAAACAATATGACTAGATTTATCTATGTGGAACCCAAATATTATATTACATTACACGTAACAATAACTTTATTCGATGGCCTATGTTTCATGCAAGGATGAGTTTTAGTGAATACTATTAATATTATTATTTAAAATGACAATTACTTCATAGTAATTAAATTAAATTTTTGTAATAGGATTAATTATCTAATGAAAATATATGTTTTATAAAAATATAATTTTTTTTCATTGGATACAAATTAAATAGTAATGAAAATAAAAAACAATTTAATGTAAATGAAATGTTTGTACGAAAACCTATTTTTTAGGCCCCCAAACGATTATTTTCTTAGTAAATTAAATTATTTAATATTATTCAATCATAAATATAATATATATATATATATATTATATTAAATAAAATATTTTTTACATTAATTCAATATATTTTCTAGGCATAAGATAAGAGAAAATCCAATATTATGTATAAAAAGATATATTTCTCTAAATGTAGTTTTCCACATTTTAATGGATGACTTGTTTTTAAAATAAATTTTTTCACTTTTATAAATTTTATTTGAAAAACTATAATTAATTTTTGGTATTGTAATATTGAAATTATCTTAGTATGATTGTCACGACCCGTGATCGGGGTCCGTGCCGTGACTACAGCAAGCCCGCCTTCTATATGCCAGGGGATGGGGACTAGAATCAAAGGCGTAAATCCTGATAAAAAGGGAATTCATTGCCTTTAGTAAGTAAAAAAATACAACAGAGTACGCAAATGAAAGTAAACACTAAGTAAAAAAATGAATACAAAAGAAGTTATGGAAAGTACAAGGGCCAGAACTACAAGCCCAATAGTAAAGTACAAGGAAAGGACAAACAGGTACAAATAAAAGACAAACAGCTGGAAGGTTCCTAGCAGCTCCTGGATTGTCCACCATAGATCCTACTTAAAGGGTAGGTACAAATAGCCTCCTTAGTGCTCCACGTTTGTCTTTCTCCTCCGGGAACCGACTCGTCGTGAGGTCCACCTCCGGGTACCGTCCAGTCCTCGTACACTCCGCCTCGGTTAGAACTATCCATCTTCTACATCCAACACAACGAGGTGAATGTATAGCCCATGCAGGGGTGAGTATAACCATACTCAGTAGACACCCCGAGACCCTCAAGGTCTCACAAAATCCAAAAAGGATAGACCACAGAAAAAAGATACAAACACGAAGTATCATCATCCTACTTAGGTATATGCCAATACATATACCTAAGTTATCAATCACAGTCCATCCCCAACTCTCGAGCCCTAGCACAAACCATTTCTCAAGGGAAGTAAGTCAATCACCGCATTGATATTGGTTAAAAGACATGACTCAGCTCACACAGGTATACAACTCATGAAGAGGGGTAAAGATGATTAGATGTAGCCTCCAAATAATCTCCTTTTTCAAACCCACATAGGATCCTGGAACAATATCAGCGCTGTCAAACCCGCGTAGGATCCTGGCATAGAAGTTGTCACTGTCGAACCCACATAGGATTCTGGAACAGTATTCATCGTTGTCGAACCCACGAAGGATACTAGTACAGAAGTCGCTGCTTTCGAACCCACGGAGGATCCTAGTATAGAAGTCACTGATGTCAAACCCATAAAGTGTCTTGGTACAAAAGTCATCATGTTCAAACCCACGTAGGATTCCGGAACAGTATTCATTACTGTCGAACCCACATAGGATCCTGGTACAGAAGTCATCGCTGTCAAACCCACAAAGGATCCTAGTACAGAAGTCGTCATTTTCAAACCCACGTATGATTCTGGAATAGTATTCACCATTGTATAACCCACATAGGATCCTGTTATAAAAGTCGCTACTTTCAAACCCACGGAGGATCCTTGTATAGATGTCGCTGCTGTCGAAGCCACGTAGGATTCTGTCATCTCAAACGCAGCCAGCTCTATGGTTCCCGCACACAGCACGCTCGATTCTGGGAGGGTCCACTCCTCGAGTAAAGAGGTATATACATCTAATATCACTAATTCCTGAGTTGATGTATCTAGTAGTTCCGTCTCATCATAAGGAACCCAATGAAATAGACGGTGCATCAAATGGACGCCCGACCTGTGAGTTATTGGCATTTACGTTCCTGGGGCCCGATTGGTTTTTAGGCTCAAACCAACCTGAATGTACTCTAACTACGTCCGAACCTTAGGTAGAGTATGCCAAAAGAACCATCTCATCAAAATTAACCCAACGTGACAGATGGCACGTCAATCGTACGCCCGGTCTGAGAGTTATAAGCGTTTCCGCTCCGAAGGCCCAGTTGGTTTCGAGTTGGAACCAACCCGTCCATACATAAAAATATCCAAAACCTTGAGTGTGATATACCTAAATGACCGTCGCAATCAAAGGAATCCAACACAACTAACAGTGCATCGATCGGAGGTCTATAACTCATGTTATGGGGGAAAAACCAAATGTAATCTGAAGAGGGGGGGGGGGTCTAGGTCCGGTCCGACCCGGCCCAACCCGCCCGGGGTCGGCCAGAACCTGGTCGACCCGACCGGGGTCCAGGTCCAGCCCGGTAGGGCATGACCCGACCCGACTGCTGTGGCACGACCAACACGAGGACGGCCCAGCTCGCGCTGTAGGCAGCCCGACCCGCATGGCTGGCGGCCCGGCCAGCACTGCAGGCGGCCCGACCCAAGCACCGGCGGCCCAGCCTGATGCCCGGCCCGCATGTAGGCGGCCCAGTCCAGTGGCCAGCCGCGGCTCATCCAGCTAGATGAGCGCGGAACGGGGGGCACGACCCCCCAGTTCTTTGAAACGGCGGCGCAAGCTAGGGCCGCTCGTGCCTCCCGGAACCGGTGAGGCGGGTTCCACTCCACCGCCGTAGCTGATACCATGAGGGCCTTCTGCCGGCGACGCGCGAGGGGCGCCGCCGTGCCGGCAACCTGCACCGCCTCGCTCTTCTTCGAGCCACCAGAGTCATTCCAGTGGTCTGTTTTTCCTCATGTCTGCGCATACGGCCTCCTCGGGTCTTTCCCTTCACTGCGACGACCTCAAAACATTGTTGCCCTTTTATTTACCAATCACCCAACAAATCGTGCATCACGAACAAATTGCTAGAGGGTTCAGACTTGTTTGATAGCCCGTGACCTCCTCATTATAGGCTCAGTAATTATTTAACATATAATCACCCAAGTACGAGGGTATAATTAACATATATAAAATTATACAAATACCCCTACCTCATAATCGGCGTTGAATGTTGAATAGTCACAGAAGACGGGCGTCCTGGAAGATGGGTGTCATTCTGTCAACATCAAAGGAAGTAGATCTCAAAATGTCGTGTCGAGACAACATCTTCGGTGTACTTTGTGGGAGAGGGTGCCTCCTTTCCTTCTCCATTTGAAGAAAGTGTTGCTTCACGATCTTCGAGACGTGGTGTGTTCTTCGTTGAAGAACGACTTTCTTCGTTGAGAGAATATTGTTCCTCGTGTTCTTCGTTGAAGAGGGTGAATTCTCCCAAAGCCTTCCCATAGAATATTTTCCAAGTAAAATGAAATAATAGGCTCCCCAATATTGTAATATTGCAATGCATTTCAAAATATTTCAAATGAATTCATGACACCACAAATAATTAGTTAATTGTGGAGCTCAATTAATTAATTAGTAGTGTTGGAACATTAAATGAGAGAAGAATGTGGAAGGTTTAACCCTCATCAATGGGGGTTCCAAGGGTTTTAAGGGCAAGTTGAAGAGTTGATGTTTGTGTGGGACCCACACACATTATCCTCTCATGAGAGGTTATGTGGGGGTAGGCCCCACCACCAACCTCCCTTTAGAGATAATAACCACCAAATAAATAAAAGTGTTTACTCACACATTTTTGTTTAATTTTTAATTTTAAGTAGTAACCCCAAATTATATCTTCCATCCTGAACAAAATGCACCTGCGGTAAAGGTCCCCTTAAGCGAATAATGGCACTGTGAGTTCATCGGCGTCCTCTGATTTCAATTCCGAGCACCAGTTCAAAAGATAGAAAAACCCACATGTACGTTTACTGAACGTACCCGAACAAAACATCAGAAATTGATTCCGGACACACCGGGCCTTAGAATCAGGCACCGTTAAAAACTGCGGACTCCTAAAATTCCAAAGAATTTGAGAAAAAAATTTCCTTCAAATTTACAGGTCTTTACATTACCCCCACCTCAGAGATTTACCTCCCCATAAAGCTAAAACACACACTAGGAAAACAAATGGGGGGAACTGAGCATGCATCTGAAACTCCCACTCCCATGTGCTCTCCTAGAGGTTCTCGTGATACCAGCGAATGCGCACCAGAGGATTCGACCATCCATGTAGGACCCGCTCCTGTCGATCTTCAATCTCTACCGGAACCTCCGTGAATTTCGCCCCGTCATCTATGTCCAGCTCCCCGTGGTCGATGATGTGGAACGGGTCTTGCACGTACCTCCTCAGATCTGATATGTGTAATACGTCATGCACCTGATGAAACTATGGTGGAAGGGTTCGGTGGTAAGCCACCTTGCCTACTCTGCTGAGGACCTAGAATGGCCTGATAAATCATGGAGATAACTTTTTTCATCGGCCAAATCCTTGTAGACCTCATCGAGTTGAGACCCATAGGAAAACGTGGCCACCATCCTTGAACTCCAGTGGTCTCCGTCTCCTATAAACATAAAACTTCTATCTGCTCTGAGCAATCCTCATTCGCTCTTGGATGTACTACTAAAGGAGATGCGTGGAACTCCCTCAACACTTCTTCCTATAGTGCAACTCGTACCATGGTACGTCCCCTAAAAGGAATGACGTGTTCCCCACCTTCAGAAAATCCTTCGGGTGCCTGCCCTGAGGATTTCTGAGCACATCGTGTCTCGCAGTCAGCGTCCCCATGCTATGCCTTCCTGACTCACTGATGAAGTGGGGAAGTGACTATGAGAGACTAAAGAAAGTCTGCTCCATCTCTATCCACAAAGCATATCTGCAAAGTGGGCAGCTGCTCCGTCGCCTCTCCTAATAGCTGAAAGCCTGAGCTCCTGTTGTGAGCATATGCTACAACGTTCTCCTTTCTAGGAGTATAGAATATCTCGAAGTCATAGTCCTGGAGGAACTCAAGCCAACACCACTATCTCAGGTCCAAGCCCTTCCATGAGGAGACACACTTGGGACTTCTGAAATTAGAGTAAACTGTAAACCGTTTTCTCAACAAACTATGGGTGTAAATATCCAATTATAAAGAATATGACTACACCCTTCTTCTTTTACGTCCTAAAAGAGCTTCTAAGATTTCTCCTTTTCCGAAAAGAGAAATCTGGTCTCATCCCCTGGATGAACCATGTCCTTTTCCTAATACAATCTATCTTGACATGAACGGTACTATTTAATGCCATGGAAAATGTCATAAGGCCTCGACTCCACTACCAAGAGATCCAACCGTTACTCTAACCTCCAAGGGTCGAGTCACACTGTCGGCAGCAGTGTGTGGTCTCTGGGTCTCCTCTAGTAGGAATCTCAAATGTGAGGGTCAAGACAAAGATTTTTACCGGAACTTCTCAGTATCAACCACACAAAAAAGGTTGGAATGAAAACATCACATGGAAAAGTTTCTTTTATTACTATAGTTCAAAGTACAAAGACACAAAAAAACCACAAAAAATGATATCAACAAAGCTAGAAGCATCATGAACAAAGGACTCTACACCTAGAGCTAGTCCTGCTCCTGTCCACCTACTCCCAGAGCACTATGGTCATAGGCCTCAGCTTCCTGAAGCCGAAATCTCCCCTATCCACCCATTCCTTATGGTCGGGGTGGACCTCCTAGTGGTGGTGGTGGTAGGGCCTCGAAACATCATCCAACACCTACTTCTCGGCCAACTCCTCTACCACGTCTGCCTGCTCCCGGCGGACCACCATAGTGGAACCTCTTTCTCTACCTAGGAGGTCCCTCTACTGCCTGCTTCTCATCTGCAGGGTGGGTCAGGAAGTCTCGAGCCATGTGACCCTACCCGCCGTATGCATTGCACTGCCTGCTCCTCGTATGGATAGCTCTGTCTCGAGTGCCCCACACAACTGAACCTGAGTCGTGCAGTCGACCACCTGTGGGTCTAGTCCTCTTGGACCCCTGCATCATATGTCTACTGCCAGCTGCAGAAGACTCTGGGGCATGTCGACTAGTGGTGGGTCTCGCTGCTGGAGTCTGCTCAGCAAGGAAACTACCCACTAGGAGGGCTCGCTCCAATACCCCAGTCTGTGTCGGAATGTTGAGAGATATCATCTAAGACCTGTTCTCATGCTCGAGTCCCTGCTCAAAGGTTTGGGCCCCGATGAATGGGTCACATACCATATCTGTGGAGTAGCACGAGAGGTCAATGAACCTCGCTGAGTACTGAGCTACTGTCATGATGCCCTGCTGTAGATGAAGTAACTCCTGAATCCGCACCGCATAAAGGGTGGATAGTACACACTCTTCCCGGAACAGGCTCTCAAAGTCTGACCAGAGTAATGATGCCTCATTATGCACCTGAAGCATCAAACTCTACCATCTGCCTGCTACTAACTTCAGGAGAATCGAGGAAAGGATCACCATGAGGTCGGCTGGTGTCCCTACCAATATGAAAACTCTGACAAGGACCTCTAGAAAATCCTCAGCTGCCTGTGGGTCCGTCTCTCCCCAAAACCTAGGCGGCCTCTGATGCTGGAACTCGGGCAACACACTCAGGCGGCGTATACTCTCTACTGTTGGAGCCGGTGATATTGGTGGCCCTGTGGGTAGTGGTACCACTGGTACCTCCGCTGTGATGGGGCCTTGCACTGTGGCCTCATCGCTCAGTGGGCTACCATTTTGTACTAAACTCAGAACCCTAGCTGGCTACCTTCGTGGGGCCATCCTGAAAAGAAACTGGTGATCCACGGTTAAAATAATATACCTAGTGAGATGACCCAAAGTTATCACAAAGAAAACTTTTTTGAAGGGAAAACACACGCAATCAGTGTTTTCATGCACTGATTCGAAAATCAGAGGTCAGGGTCCTAGTGTATGGATACATTGGCCACTGCACCAACACTGGACTCCTTAGACTGAAAACCACACTCAATACTCTTAAAACTATTGCTTCATAGAAAAGAATGATCAGAGTCTTGAGTTCTGCGGTAGAACCGACTCCTCTGATACCAATTTCTCACGACCTGTCATCAGGGCCCATTCCGTGACTACCCCAAACCCGCCTTCCATTGGCATGGGGCTGGCGACTAGCACCGAAGGCATAAATCCTAATAAAAAGCGAAGGCATTGCCTTTAGTAAGTAAAATAATATAGTAGAGTACACAACTAAAAGTAAACACTAAGTAAAAACTGAATACAGAAGATGTGATGGAAAGTACAAGGGCCATAAATACTAGCCCAACAGTAAATTAAAAGGAAAGGAAAAATAGGTAAAACTAAAAGAAAAATAGTTGGAAGGTGCCTAGAAGCTCTTGGATCGTCCACCACAGATCCTAACTAAAGGGTAGGTACAGATAACCTCCTCAATGCTCTACGTCTATCTGTCTCCTCCGGGTACTGACTCGTCATGATGTCCACCTCCACGTACTGTCCAGTCCTCGTACACTCCTCCTCGGTTAGCACTATCCGTCATCTTCATGGAAATGGGTGGGTGGGGCCTAGTTGTTACATTTGGTATCAGAGGAGGAACCCAGCCTTAAGTGCGGTGCACTGCCTGGGTTGAGATGTAGGGCCCACAAGGAGGATGTTGTTCTCTAAAGTGGGTGTGATTGTAACACCCCAAAATGATAAAGGGTTCAATAATTAAATTATATGACTCATGTCAACAAGGTTCACCATCCTTTTCTGGAGTCTACCTGATTAGAACTCCACAGTTAAGCGTACTTGGCCTGGAGTAGTGATCAGGATGTGTGACATCCTGGGAAGTTTCCCAGGGTATGTGTGAGTGAGGACAAAGCACACTAAAAAGGACAAGTGTTGGCATGTGGGGACAATAATTAGTCAGATAACCCGTTCAGGCACTTGGGTGGGCCCATGGGTGGGGACCATGTGTGCGGGGCAACTGGTGGTACCTGGTCCCAGGAGGTCACCCATCCTGATCACTACTCCAGGACAAGCACACTTAACTATGGAGTTCTAATCAGGTAGACTCCTGAAAAGGAAGGTGCACCTTATTTACATGAGTCATATCATTTAATCATTGAACCCTTTATCATTTTGTGGTGTTACAATCACACCCCCTTTAGAGCATAAAGTCCTCATTGTGGGCCCTACATCTCAACCTAGGATGTGCACCACACTTAAGGCTGTGTTCCTCCTCTGATACCAAATGTAACAACTGGGTCCCGGTGACAGCACAGCCACCCCGCCTTAACATGACCGTCGTGTCATGGCCCACCAGGTACCACCAGTTTCCCCGCAAACATGTGGTCCCCACCCTGGGGCCCACCCACGTGCCTGAACGGGTCATATGACTAATGATTGTCCCCACAGGCCAACAATTATCCTGTCTAGTGTGCTTTGTCCTCACTCACACATACCATGAGAAACTTCCCAGGAGGTCACCCATCCTGATCATTACTCAAGGCCAAACACGCTTAACTGTGGAGTTCTAATCAGGTAGACTTTCGAAATGGAAGGTGCACCTTGTTGACATGTGTATATCAATTAATCATTGAACCCTTTATCATTTTGGGGTCTTACAATGATTTGTTTTATTTTTCTGAATGTTTTGTTTTTTGATGAATAGTGAAAATACTAAATTTTAATTGAAAACAAACTTTTCATCTAAATAATTTATGGTGTTAAATTATATATAATATGTTTCAAATTTTATTTAGATAAATTTATATCCATTAATAAAAATTAGTAAATTTTAATTATTTTGATATTGATTTTGGATATAAAAACATAGTAAAGTTTTGGTCATTTTCACTTTAAAAACCCGCTTTCCCATCATGTATGTGGGTTTAAATTGAAAATAATTTTAAAAAGTTATGTTAGTGGAATTTTAAAAAATGGATTAAATATTTAAAATAACCATGGTTTGTAATATTTTTTAGTGTTAAATAAGTTTTTGACATGAAATATTAGTGAATGTAATTAAAATTAATTATAGTGATTAAGGTAAAAATTAGTTTACATGGTGGTTAAACATTAATCTTAATGAAACAATGACATAGAAAATTTTCAATAAGACTTTTTATGTACATATATATACCATATACTATTTTTTATTGAATTTTTATCATTATTTTAGGCACATGATGTAAGGGAGACCCCCCAATAGTGCTTACCTTTTTATATTTACAAGAATGCCACTCCTCCTGCACAATAAAAGGGAACTTACCCCCCACTTCTTTACACCTCTCAAGGCCTTTGGATCATAAAAAACTATAACATTAAGATCCAAAAATACCTACCCCACATCATAGATTCCTTAATTTGGGTTGAAATTTAACAAAGGAAGAGCATTGTCACAAACAAATTGGAGTTACCAAAAAAAGATGTAACATTCTTCAACGCGCACTTTAGTTTTATTAATTTCTCAACTCATTAAATTATTATTATATCTTGTAAATTTAATAACATAAGTATCCAAACTATAATTATATGTTGTTATATTAATGGTATGACCTACAACTACACAAACTTCCATAAAATAGAATACACAATCATCATTCGTGTGTACGAAATACTACAGCCTTGTGAACCGATGACATTCGTTATTCAATTACCCCATTCTAAGGATTGGAATAATGATGGATTTATAATTTATATATGATATAAATTATGTTAATCATGTTTCTTTTTCTTATGAAATTACTATATAACACATAACTTTATGATTTCCATTTTGTGGGAATACAATAACATCATTTGTGGACATGTGGACTACAACCTCATCAAAGTGATGAGATTCGTTCACACATTACACGAAATATATTAAAGATGGTTTTAATAAAAATATGTGTAATATATGAAATTTAAATTATACTATAATTATAATATATGTACATATAATTCACTTTTTATCAATTCAATACAATATAAAAATGGAAACAACATTCATGCGTACGCATGACCCCCCGTCACCATGAACGATGTATTGCATATCCTATCACTAAATATAATAGAATAATTTAGATACATATATATTGAATATATATGAAATATATATAATTTAAACTCTTTATATTATTAATTCATGATCTATTTAAGATGAACGACAAAACACTAGTCAAAAGATACTCAAAAAACAAGGACATTAACACCTGAAACGATGAAAATGATGAATGATTATAGATGAACAGGTTATAGTATGTTATAAAAGGGCTATATATGGGTTCATAAAAATTAATATTGTTTTTTATATGTTAATAATATTCCTAAAAATATTATACATGAGTTAAAAGAGAGTTCAACCCAAATGAAGTTTAAGGTAAGGGATTCTATCTCAATTTCATTTCATTAAGGGATATTGTAATGTTATACACCAATATTATTTTATATAGTGTATAAACTACCCTTGTGACATGTAATATCATGAATAATTCATTATTCATGGTATTCTAATTTTAAATTATAATTATTTCATTTAATGGGATTTTAATTATGAGTTACCAAGTGGTAAAGATTTTCATAACTCAATTTCATTTAATTTATATATATTAATTTCTCAATATCATTAATATTCTATTATTATGTGCATAATTAATTTTAACAATCCATTTCATTATTTTAAATTTTGTGCGGATTTATAGTTGATATAGATAATTGATCCATTGGTTGATTCTTACTTTAATGTTATGGTCTTTTCTAGTGTTTAATTCACAATATCTTTTTATTAAAGGTTATTTACACATGAATTTAAATAAAAGGAAATTATTTGATTAAGGATTAATGAACCCTTTAATGTTATTATACACTTTTTATTCATGATTATTTTATATTATGAATACAAATTTTTAACTCTTTGGTTCTGAAAAGTATTTATAAAATGTTTTTTATAAACTTAGTTAATTTATCTCTTCAGTTGGAAATCTATATTCTTACAAAACCATTTTTTCTAAAAATGTTTTCTAAAATGTATTCTTTAACCTTTTATAAATGATTTATTAATAGAAAAATTTACCCAATTTTCCTTTTAAAAAATGTTTCCAAAGGAAAATTCTTATCAATTCTCGAAGGAGGTACTTTCCTAACAATCTTACAATTAAAAAGGACTGTTCTTTTTTACCATGTATGAAATTAACGATCGTTAGTTATTTTAAGCTTCCTTTGAAACATTAAAAATATTTATTTAAATAAAAAGTTTTTAAAAGTTATTTTGAAATAAAATTATTTTCAAAATGTTTTTTTAAATGAAAAGTATATTTTACTTAGGAATTTTTTCAATGATCTTTTTATTTCATCAATGAAAATAACTCATTTTATTACTCTAATGAGTATATGTCGTATTGGTACCATACATATTATTCCTTTTTATGGATTTTGATTATTTTTACCAAGGATAGTATTTACATCCAATTTATTTAATCATTTTTAATTTTATTAGGTTTCCCTTTAGTTATTCTATTTCTAGTGACAATTGAACTTTACATTTCTCCTAAGTATCCAAATTATTAATCTTGGATATGATTATTGGGTAAAATGTATACCGTATTTACATATATTATTTACATTTAATGTTATTTGATTATATAGGGAAATATTGATAAATCTATATTCATTTCTCAATATAGATATTTGATAAGTTTCATTGTTTATGAATTAAAAAAATTATTCGATATACGAAGAATTTTATAGAATAGAAATGACAGGTGTGGAACAGACTTTATATATCCCCTAGATGCATTGAAAGTTATCAAGAGAAAAATTAGATAGAAAAATTAAATGGGTTTCCACCTATAGATTTAAACTGTCTTAATAGTAAATTTTTTTATGTTCCCCAGACCTGATGTCCAATAATTAAGAATTACCTTAATTGATATTTTAGTTATTATTATTTGTATCCATGATATTTTAATAATTTAAAATCTATATATTAATTTAATTTTTAGTTTATTGATTAAATGGAATGTGTTTTCAGTTATTTACTTTTCCATATTATTTATACACTTTTTTATCAGTAATTGATGAAATGGAATGTGTTTTTAGTTATTTACCTTACCATATTGATTAATATATTTGATTAATCATTTATCCTATTGTACTTAACCCTTAATGAGGATTTGAGATCACCCTTATTTTGTTTATTTTACCTAAGATTCCATAAAATATACTATGAATTATATGAAAGGATATGCTAGATGGAATAATGTTATTCTAAAAAAATTAAGTTATAATTTGTGTATTCAATTTCAATATAGGAATCATGTATGTAACTAGTTTACATATAATATTAAACTGTTCGGTCTTTTGGGATGTGATTACCTTATACCTTGGTCTAATGTAATGTTACTAGGAATTGGAAAAATACTACTAGGGTCTGGGTCACTACATAAAGTCTAAAAAAACATTATCTAAGAAGAATCATGTACTATATTTTGGATATGTAACTTTATGGTTGAAAATATAAGTTTGACTGGTTATACGATCTCATAAAGTAGGGTAGATGTTTACAAATTAGGGATTTATATAATCATCTCATTGACTTACACCAATTATATGAAACAAATAAGGTTATTTTAATGACATGTATGACTCTATATTAGGATTGTTATTTTTTTAAAATATTTATTTACTATTTTTTAATTTTCTATAAATAAATGATAAATGTTTTTAACGACCCTCATATAGAATCATTTAATGATAAAAAAATATTATTTAACACAAATCCTATCATTTAACCAAAATATTTGGATAATCCATTTGAGTTACTATACGATTATTCTAATAGCGCATTGGGTGCTATAATTTCACAGAAAATATGAAGTAAGTTTTTTATGATTGATTAAGTTTTAGGACATTAAATGATGAATAGATAAAATATAAAATTTATGAAAACTTTATTCTAATAAATATATTTTCATTATATAAATTTAGATCACGTTTTCGTTAAACTAATTTCATTTCATTCTCTAATAATTTTATAATCCAGTAATCTATATATAGAGATAAAATAAATTAAAGGGTGGTGAGATGGATAAAATTTTTATAATAATATTATATTTAAATTAAAGGAAAAAAATGAACAAATAAATTATTGACATACCACATAAGGTCATTAACTCACACCACTAAAGTTGAAACACTATAAAAGGAATCCATAAATAAATAAAAAATTATGATACTTAAGGATGAAACTATGTATTATGTGTGAGATAATCAATATTTATCGATAAACTATTTTGATCAAATGGATAGAATATTTCTTCCCAAAAATGATATATCTTCAATGTTTAATGTTTGATAAAAATTTACTCATAGGGGATATCTTGGATGTTGCAGAACAAAAGTGAAAGATCTTGATTTTAGATTATGCTAGAAAACCATTTTTAATGAATCACATGAGTATCTTAAGAATTGTAAAAAACTTCACACTGCTAGAAATATATCTATGTTATGTGAAATCACTCAAAGACCACTTATTTTGTATAAAATAGATGATATTTGGGGCATGGAATTTATTTAATGATTTAATATATATTATGATATTTAATACATAACAAAATTGATTAAGGAAAAGATTATAAGAATTTATTTGTCATCTATTTTTAAAATTTTTAGTGCTTATATCTTCTTTAGATCTAGAATTACAAGATCTATCATCATTATTCATGGGTATGAATTTTACAATCAATTCATGAAATCACTGATGAGAAGGTATGGAGTGACAAAAAGGTATTTACCGTTTACCACTCACAAACTAGTGGGAAAGGGGAGGTATGAAACCATGGAGTAAAAAAATATATTCTAGAAAGCTATCAACCCTTATAGGAAAGTTTAGATTCATAGGTAGGAAGAAACCAAATGAGATTATTAAACATGTCAAAAAAATATCATAACAAAAAGACACTATATGTTAATCATTAAGAAAAGTGTCCTTATTTCGATAAAATTGGATCATGGAGAATTCAAGGAATAAAGAAGATGAACATGTATTTTTAAGAATGTAAAAATCAAATAATATTATAGGTTTGGGATTTGGAATAAATCACAAGGAAATAATTAAAAAACACAAGAATTTACAATGCAAAAGAAAATTTATCACAAGATAAGACGATATATTAATAATAATAATATCATATAAATGATTAATTAATATGGTAAAAAAGAAAAATCAAACATATGTCTAAAAAACATTGAATTAGATGTGAAGGGTAATTTTCATTTATTAGTGTTATGAATTTTTGTAATAACCCATACTGAGATACATAAACAAGTTTTCTACAACACTTTAGGTGCACATCCAAATCACAAAAGGCTTTCATTAATGGTAATGGAAGATATATATATATATATATATATATATGACTAATGTGGAAGTTGTTTCCCCCCTTTTATGATAAACATGGTTATCAAAGTATATTTTTGGAAAACATCCACGAACATAGTAGGTGTCGAACTAGTGGAAAAAAAGTAAACAATTTCCCTTTATAAGAGGAAAGTATATGTCATGGATACATATTTTACTCAATCAAAAATATATGAAATAATCTATATATAAATACAACTATTTATAAATATAATCAGAAAACACATATACAAACCATATATCATACATATACCAACACCATGTGAAATAAACCAACACTAATGATGTAATGAAAAGTCTTATATAAAATATATTCCATATATAATTTCCTAGGATAGATCTTGATTTCCAGGCCTATGTCATCTATCAAAAGGAAAAAAAATTCCTCATGACTCCACACTCCATTTCTTATGAACCAACCCTCTTTGTTAGTTTAATTTTTAAGAATTATACAAGAAAAGGCCTTCAAAAATCCTAAAAGGACACACTAAAGGTGTGGATACATCTTACAGAGTAGACAAAAACCACTCAATCCCAATAATCTAATCATAAACTAGATTGGATGTTGTGGCAGCATAAACTAAATAGTTAAGATAATGCATAAAGATAAAAACTATTCATAATATAAAGGTCAAACTAATGAGTTAACTGCCATATTGGTTGGTTATAATGTGTAGAAGAAGCTACATATAAACCTAACCATATAGAATATATAATAAATAATATATGTGTAGTGAGAGGACTAGTTTGGGATATACCTAACACTGAGAGGGTGGTGAATCAGAGTCGGGGAATTTAGAAACCAATTCCATCTTTTTATCCCTGTACCTCTTGACCTATTAGGATCATGATTCTCTTATTCTCTTTTCCTTGTTGCATGAAATAATTGAATGAAGTAATAATATTCACATGATATTTTTACAAGGTTCACCTACGTCCTTTCCATGCATGTGGATGACCGGTACATGGATTCTGCACTATAATTTGATATGCTATTACAGTGGAGTTTCTAGGAAATTAATCCTCTAGCCAGTGCGATTCCATACACTTTGGAGGGGGTGGGAAGCACTCCGATACCCAGGACTGGTGAAATCCTAGTCCTGATTGCAACCTCTAGATGGTACTTTATACTTCCTCTGAAGAAAGTCTTCTCCCTGTTCAAAAGGGTTTTCAACACTAATAAAGTGTTCCACCTATTGAGACTTACTTGATGTAACAATATTTATTTATTCCTCCTTTCTTCACTTGTTACTTTCCTAGCTTCATGAAAGTAATCCAACTTTCTTCCTTTCTAGCAACAAACTTGAAAGCTGCACAATCTTTTTCCCTTTCCTCTTCAGTGCAGAGCCAATTGCACTAAGACTTCTACTTCTACCTATTAGATCCACCAACACCCTTTTTGATTATCAGAACAATGAAGACCAACTTAGGTTAACATCATCACAATATTTGTGGTCTTAATAACTGAATATATATTAGCCACTCTCTTATTCTTCTTCTCTTACTTATGATTGACATAGTATAATATAGAATAGTGCAGCAGTGTCTTATACTCTTTCTTCAATTCTCAATACCAACACAAGAGTGTGTCGGTATACTTCCTAGTTATTTTGTGGAGATATGAGTTTATTTTCACGTCTGGATCCTAGTCACACAAGAAACAACACCCCTGCAAATAGTGTATATAAATCATGCAACTAGAGTGTGTTCACCTTCGTGTAAGCAGAAAGTTCCACGGGCCTTCTTCTTTATGCAGAGGATGCATGATTATTCTTCATAGAAGGAGGGATGTTTTACAGATCTGTCTTCATGAATCACTACAAGGGTGAGAATTCATCGGTTGTATACTCACGAGATATCCTTAATAAAACAATGTGAGGGTTTAAGAAAACCAATAACTTGTTTGTGGTTTCTTCTTCGCATAGAGGGTACAATTCTTCTTCTTTGAGAGACACTTCAAGAGTGTATAGAACCAGTAAAAGGCCTGTGGGACTGTAATTTTTTACTCAACCTTTTGAGTGTGTTGTGCGAAATTTTCTTTACGTGCATTAAAAAATCCACTTTTGCATGTAAAATTTTATGCGCAACGTTATTTTTATGTGCAACCTAATTTTTATGCCCAACCCCCCTTTTTACGCGCAACCTTATTTTGACGTAGAAATCCTCTTTTTCATGCACCAAAGATTGGGATTTCTCTAATTGTTGAGCCTCTATGTAATTCAAGGGGGTCACCTCTAATTTATAGGTGTCGTCGACCCTTTCTCGAAAAACCATCTCTTGGAGCGCAAACCATTTGTGTGCAACATCATATTTTTTCACAAACCATATATTTTTTTGCGCAATTCATGCCTTTTTCATTTTTCAAATTTCTAATCACGATAAACTAGTTGTGCGAAAAATTTCACACCGTATTCCATATTGCATGCAAAAATAAATGTTTCATGCAACCTCTTTTTTTCGTGCACTCTACCCAATTTTTCATGTACTTTCTTGATTTTTTCACATGCTTTATGCCTTTACTTCATAAGGATTTCATCCTAAGTTCTCATAACTTATGATATTTGTGAAATAAAAATCAGAAAATAATATTCTGATTTAGAAAGATAAGCACATGGATGATTTCTTTTTTACTCCCCTTTTATTCAATATGAAACATGACTTCAAAATCACATCAATTATCATCACATTGATGATACTTCATCCATATTCATTGTTGTAAACAATGTGTCACCTTTGAAACAAGTTCTTTGAATTTAGGACCAGTGCAATAATCACATCAACGTTCTTCCATTAAAATTTTCATTAAAAAATGGATCTCCTTCTTCATTTTGACCAGTATTGACACCAGTTAACAACAAATACAACTTATACAAAAAGTGGTCCGAACAATCTCCCCTTTGTATTTTGTTTTCAATACCTTAATACTTCTCCTGAAATGAACGTGTCAATGTTAAATTGAGAATCTTCTCTCTTCCCTTACTTCTTTCTTTCCCCTAGAATTTAATTTCACTTATATCCCCCTTATTGAAAAGAAATAAAATGTTCATGGAAGAGAGTCTATTATTTCATACTTAATCAATGTGCCATCAATCATTTCAATTTATGTCTACTTGATCAATACTCGGTGGAGAAAAAAAGAGGATTTCATTTAGACAAAATCTGTCCATTACCTACAAAATATAACAGCTCATGAGATGAGAACTCATGTACTTGTCTTAAAGGGATTTCCACTTTCATTCTAGGAATAGGATAATAAGTGTTATATGAAATAATCAACCTGAAACTCCTACACTCTATCCAACAAAAGGATAAAAAACATCCAAGTGCAATTGAAAGGATAAGTTGCATTGGGGCACTTTCACTCTTCTTATGTCATTGATTAAATTTGTTACCCACCTTTGTATAATGATCTTTATTTTGTGTAACCAAGGATGGGAGATTTAGAAATAACAAAAATTTTAAATGACATGATATTCAGAAAATCATTAGAGTAATTGAGTTTTATACCAACTGATGTTGATACAGATTGAGATAATGATTTTGGAAGCTACATCTTGTGTCTCTTCCTTAAGGGAACACTTCTAATCATGGAATCCCAAGTTCTCCCCCTATGATCTTTTGTCACATTCAATTACATATATGATAAGAACAAATACATCACAAAATGATTTAAGGGAATAATGTGGATCATCCTTTCTCCATAAATTTGAACAATATGGTTGATAGGATTTTCTCAAACCAGATTCTCCATTATTCACATTTTCACAACTAATCTTCAATGATTAATGTGATTGAGTGGTCCTTATTATTTCTTCCATCCCTTTGTGTGTGAATATTCTTTCTTCAAGGGATTTCACAACACTAGAATCTCCTGGTGCAATATTCATCTTCTTGAGAAATTCTTGTTGAGATAGAGTAATTTCAAAGAATATTCTAATAGTTTAACCATCCTTATTACACCTCATACAGAAAATTTATTTTTCTACATATAGAATTCTTTTTTTGTTTTTAGCACTAGTCTTAGCATGTGCACCTTCCATTTTTCTCATTCTTTCCAAATCTTTTGGCCAAACCACCAATAGGTCATTAAGAATCGAGGCATCAAAATTAACTCTTATACATGGATTCTTTTGAGTATCATCCTTCTTAATAGTTCTTTTAGATGCACGACCATTCACCTTCTAGGATTTGGAATCCAAGAAATTCTCAACTTTCCTCCTTAGAGTCTTCTTAAGAGTGTTTTTTACAATATTTTTCTAAATACTTCCCAAGGATGCTTGTTTTTCCTTAGCTAGATCATGTGATCTTATATTCTTATCATATTTGTGTACCCGTTGAAATGAACATATTCCATTCATGTGACCACTCCTATTACACACATCACAGATGTTATCTGACATTCCAAATATGATTCTAGGTTAAAAATGCTTATGGATATTTGGATGTTTCATCTTCTTCTCTTGCATTCCCCCCCTTGAGAAAGGCTTTATCTTTTCTTCTAAATTTAAGAGATTATAAAAACAATCTAGTGCACAATGCCTAAATCTATTACAACACCATCATTGACCAACAAACCCTGAATTCTTTCCATATTCTTTTTAATGTTACTAAGTATTCTTCTTGATATGTTATTCTTTCTGTGGGGATCCATCTTCCACCCTCTTTCCCCTATCCACCCTAGCCATGGTGATAGGTTTCTTCTCACTTTTATTCAACCACACTTGTTTAGAATTTTTCTTCCAACCAGCACTTTTTGTAGAAGAAGTTTTAGAAACATTAGTAAAAGTTGTTATAGATGATACCTTTACTTTCTCAGCTGTTTGTGATGGATCAATGAGTGAAGTCATGATATTATTATCACATTTTAGAAGTCTTTTGATAGAAGAATCCTCCAGTGAACATTGATTACTATTAGTAACTATTTCAATCTTTTGAGAAGACGTAATATGTGTCTTCTCAAGACTGGTGAACTTAGCTTGCAATTCTAGACAACTCATATTGAGGATGACTTCATGGTCTTCAATAATTGTCATCTTCTCTTCACAATCCTTATTTAGTATTTCAACTTCATCTTCATGAATCTTTACTTTGTTTTGTAACAAAGAGTCAAGTTCTTTTATCTTCTTGGTGTCTTCTTCCAAATATAACCCCTTTACATCGTTGCTCTTTTTTAGTTCATCTTCAATTGCATGGATATTATCTTCTAGAGTCTTGTTGACTCCCTCCTTTTCTTCAACATCTTTGTGCCACTTTGAAGAACTTACTTCAAATAACCTCTTTGTTTCTTCAATGTCTCCAACCTTTCTGGAGAGATTTAAACATTCAACATTTTTTTATTGTAAGCCTTTCTCCAAAACATCAGTTTCTTCTTCTAGTTGAGAGATATTTTCCTGCATACATTGAAATACTTCACAAACCAAGGATGTAATTTCTTCAGGAATACCATGCAGAATCATTTTAAATATTTAAACTGATATTTCTTGAGATGTTGTAGATTTATCATCACCACCTGTGATAGCATTCTCATCATGAGAATAATTTTCAAATGTACTAACACATACCTCTTGATTAGTTTAAGTGGGAGGGTTTTATATTTTCTTGGTGGGGTCTTGATCCACCTTCTCTTTACTTTCCAAGTATGATGTGTCTTCAATTTCATCCAGATATGGAGAACCAGGTGCTTCCTCTTCTTTAGATAAGAGAGAATTATTCTTCAAATTTCATTTCACCTTATTTTTCTTGTTCATCATGTTCTTGGTAGATATTGCCTTTTGCTGAGAGATAATTTAATCTTCACTGAATGTGCACTTCATTGATAACTTAGGAAAGAAACTAAGGTCTTCAAAAGAGAATAACTTTACTATAGATAACCCAAAAGAGGTGAACCTGTACATCTGATACAAATTGAGAGGAACAGGTTTGGATATACCTAACACTGAGAGGGGGGTGAATTAGTTTTGGGGACTTTTGAAACCAATTCTAACTTTTTATACTTGTACCTATTGACCTGTTAGGATCTTGATTCAATTATTCTCTTTTTTTCCTTTCACATACAATAATAGAAAGTAGTAAAAATATGCACATGATATTTCTACAGGTTCACCACTGAATAAGAGTAGATACGTCCTTGCCATGTAAGGGGATGACCAGTGCATGGATTCTCCACTATAATGTGATATGATATTGTAGTGGAGTGGATTTGAAAACAATACTCTTGCCGGAGTGAGTCCCTACACTTTGGAGGGGGGAGCACTCCACTACCTTGGATTGGTGATATCCTTGTCCAACATGCAGCCTCTAGCTGGTTCTTTATAATACCCCTGAAGACAGCCTTCTCCCTGTTGAAAAGGGTTTGAGACACCAATATAGTCTTCCACTGGTTGAGACCTACATGATGTCACTGTACTACTTTGTTCATCCTTCATTCACTTTTTACATGCCTAAAATCATGCAAGTAACCCACCTTTATTCTTTCCTATTAGAAAACTTGGAAGCTGCCCAATCTTCTTCCCCTTCTTATGCAGTGAAAACCCACCTACACTGAGAATTCTGCTTCTACCTGCAAGAGCCACAAAATCCCTTTGTGATCATGAGAATAATAAAGACCAGATCAACTTAGCATCATCAAAATTGTTATGGGCTGAATAACTGAATATAGATTGGACACTCTCTTCTTCTTTTTCTCTTCCTTTTAATTGACACAGTATAATATGGAATAGTGCAGTAGTGTATTATACTATTTATTCAATTTCGAATACCAACACAAGAGTGTGTCGATATAATTCTTACTTCCTTTGTGTGGATAGGAGTTTATTTTCACATTTGGATCCTCATCACACAAGTAACAAAACCACTGCAAACAGTGTATATAAATCGCGAAACCAGAGAGTGTTCACTATCTTGTAAGCAGAGAGCTCCACATGTCTTCTTTTTCACATAGAGGAAGCATTATTCTTCTTCACGAAACCATGGATGGTTCATGGATCTGTCTTCTCAAATCACAAAAAGGGTGAGTATTCATCAGTTTTTTCTCACGAGATCTCATTCATGAAATACAACGAGGGTTTGAGAAAACCAGTCACTTGTTTTTGGTTTTTTATTTGCATAGAGTGTGTGGTTCTCTTTATTTGCAAGACACTTCTAGTGTACATATGACTTGTTAGAGGCCTATGGGACTTTAATTTTTTTCACAAAATTTTGGGTGTATTGTGTGCAATTTTCTTTTCTTGTGTGAAAAAATCCACTTTTGGCATGTAAAATTTTACGAACAACTTCCTTTTTTATGCGCAACATAATTTTTACGCGAAATCCCTCCTTTTTACGCACAACCTTATTTTTACATGCAAATCATCTTTTTCGCGCACCAGAGCCCTGGATTTCTCTATGTGTCGAACCCTTATGAGATACAAGGGGGAATCCTCTTATTTATAAGCATCACCGACCCTAGATAAAAAACCTTTATGTGGTGCCCCAACCTTTTACGTGAAACATTATATTTTCATGCAAACAATTTAATTCTTCACGCACTTCATGTCTTTTTAATTTTTTGACATTCCAATAATGATAAACTAGTTGTGTGGAAATTTCCACACTGTATTACATATTGTGTGAAAAACCAATATTTTGAATAACCACTTTTTTCCTCACACTCTGCCCAACTTTTCACGTACTTTATGGACTTTTTCACGCACTTCATGCCTTTCCCATTTTTCTCAATTTTGATCTCAAAACACCCCTTGTGCACAAAATTATAAATAACATTCCATATTGTGTGCAAAACCAATCTTTCGCGCAACCTCATTTTTTTGCGCACTTTATCCAATTTTTTGCGCACTCCACGCCTTTTCAAAATTTCATTGTTCTGATCCTGAAACATAAATTGAATGAAACTACTCAAATCCCCTTAAAATTATCATGATAATTTTTCTTCAAAAAATACATGTTTTCATCTTCCTATTTTTAGGTGCAAAAATTTGGAAAACACTTGATAAAAGCACCACCTTCAATATATACATCATCCATAACCTTCATGTTCTTTTTCTGTGATTGGGATTCCTCAAAAAATATTATTCATTCATCAAAAACTTCACTATCTTGATATATAACCTTTGATATATCATCTTTAGCATCATCATTGTTTCTATAGAATGTACTATGACATCCATGCCTTCCACCATTATCGTTCCTTTATTCAAAACCGTATATGACAGACAACACTTTTATTCCCCCTATCCTTCATAAGGATTGAATCATAAGTTCTCTTAAATTATTATACTTGTGAAATACAAACCAAAAAAGCATCTTCTGATTTAGAAAGCTAAGAACATGCATGATTTTTATTTTACTACTCTTCTATTATGTTTGGAACATGACTTCCAAAGCACTTCACTTATCCTCACATTGATGATACTTCATCCATATTCATTTTTGTAATGAATATGTCACCTTTTACACATGTTCATTGAATTTAGGATCACTATAGAAAAAACTTCAATAATCCTCCATTAACATTGTAATTTAACTTTGGAGCTCCTTCTTCATTTTAACCAGTATTGACACCATTTGACAACAAATACAACTAATACACAAAGTGGTCCCAATATGTAGTTATATGTTAGCTGATATATTTCTATGTTCCAAAGGAATCTTCATAAGAATTAATGTAACCATAATCCATATATAGTGGTTGGGGCGTTCCATTTCTTTGACCATAACAACCACCATTTATTATAAACAGATATTGGGGAATTTCATGGCCCATATCAGCCTACCACAACCATATCCCAATATATAAATACAAAAATATAATGTGTAGCTAGGGTATAAATGATTTTTTATAGATTGTACACCCATTCCCAACTATTTTCTCACCACTAAATACCAAAAATAAAGTTTCAAGATATATACATATTCTAATTTTTACTTTATCATGTCGGTCATAATATTAATATAAAACATGGTAATCATGATCATTTTTCATTGGAAAACCATATCTAAAATAATATAATAAAAATTTTATAAATAATTCTTTGCACTTATTCTAAAATGGAATAATAGACAAGTCATCAATAAAGTAAAAAAACATTGAATATATGTAATAGACTTCACAAGTATAGAACATATATATCTAAAGTAAAACCATTTTCAGTTTATTTAGAAGAAAAATAAGTTATTATTAGAGAGGAAAGTTATTTATGAGTGCGAGGAAAGTGAAATATACAAAAAAATATATATTGAACCAAAGATATATATGTGGATGAGAAAGATATACCACCACTTTAAGATATTACAAACCTAGTTTAGAGAAATATTTTTTTAAACCAATTAAATTTGATTCAATATATATATAAAGGATAAATAATTAGCTTGGAATATATATAATTGTTAAAAACTACTTTCTACCACTTTGAGTAATAATGATCAAGGACAATGTTTGATTTCAAACCCTAGAAAATATGAAGACCAAATGATTTTGGTTCTCACATCGAAGAGTAATGAAATTAAGACAGAAGATGATACTATAACCTTAAAAGTACAAATTAAATTATTTGAAAATACCTAATTATTAAATTTATATGATGATTAGGGATTATAATAATTGGGTACCATGGAAGGACAATGAGAGTATGAAAGGAGGAGATCTAGATTGGAAATTCAGATCAATAAAATAAATGGGTTTTAATTTTTATATAGATTTATTATTTCAACAATATATTTTTAAAAAAAAACTCTTTTATATAAAGTGAATAATGAAATACCATAATGTACCTAGTCCTTTAAAAAATATCTTTAACAACACTAGACACCACTATGTATCTAGTACCCTTATACTGGTCAATAGATTTTATCCCAATACCAACACCCTCATTAATTTATTTCATCTATATTCCATCATTTTCCATTTGGTTTCTAATATAAATCAACACAATAATAACACTTAGTGAATATAAAATTAATGAAAAAGAAAACTAAACATAAAAAATATGCCCATTAAAAAATCTGCACTAAAAGGATTCTTGTCCTCAAGAAGGTTCAAAAAACCTCTTGATGCAAGAAATTTGTCCATCAATGTTTAATATCATCCACACATTCCTAGTTTTCATCCAATAATTATCCATGTTTTTTTTAAATAATCATAAAATTAATTAGTGTGTATAGTTATTTAAATTACCTTTAAATAACATGCTTATTCAATACCTCTATCTCAGGAAACATAGTTATACTGAATTTTATTGGACACACATAATTTTTTAATTTGTTTGACCTATTTTGAGGATTACTTTGTCATTTGGTGTCATGTTTATTATCCCACACAAAAAACCCCATCTTATAATCAAAAGTAACATGATCAAGGGTATGACCTTGAAATTAGAAAACTGTTGGGATTTACAAGTTACAATCTTGTATTAATAAAATTAATTATCTTATTCTAAATAAAGGTCACTAAATAGTTTATAAGCCTCCACAAAACTACACATATATTTATTTAATTCCTTTTCATTTTACATTAATCTCCTATGGTAGTTCATATTTCTTCTTATTTGATAAAATATTGTATCTGTTCTCCTCTCTCAGAATCTTCAACATCTTCTAGTTCTTCATTTATAGTTATTTATATTCACTATATATTATGTGAATAATGATTCCCTAATATGAATGTAATTATACATATTTATTTGGGTCTCATATATTCTCATTCAAACAAATAAAATCCTTATCACGGTATTCCTTTAATTTCTCAATAAGACTCTGGCATTAATCCTAATGTGGTATTTAGAATATTACTTTCATGTTATCCTAAATAAATAATAAAATTGATGTTTTTATAGTGTGTCACTATCAATGATAAACTTTTATCATTATCATGTCTAGATCTTCTCAAAATTCTCCCAAAAATTGAACAATGGTGTAGTACACCTCTGAAATTATCACATATTGTCTTTATGTCTGAAATACACATTACCATGGGTTTTTACCATGTTATGAATTTGAGATGATCTGAGAACGAATCAAAACCTCCATCAAGATATTTTTTTCAATTTGTAATAGTGAAAATAATCATATTAATTTAGTTATATTATATTATAATATTCACTAGGATATTAATTCATTTATTCTGAATATAATCATCCTACAAATATCAGTTTTTAAGTGTTCTCAAATCATCAATGGACACCTCATTTTCCCAAAGTGAAATATTATAAAATAATATTAAAATACTATAAAGGTGTCCAAAATTCATATGAGGGTGTTTAAAATTTTAAACTAGGCTTGAAAATATCATACATGTGAAGAAAATAACTTTAACATTTGATATTTCCCTTTCCCAAATCATTGTTCCTTAGAAATATCCTATGCACATGCTCAAATGTATTACAGTCACTGAATATCTTTCTCATAACTCAATTCAAATAAAACATGAGAATATTTAAGAAGATATCAAATATCATACAAAACTCCTTCCATTTACTTTCTTGATATCTCAAAATTCATATGCATAATGAAATTTTCTTATGAGACTCCAAGATGTCATATATATAGCTTAGTTAACTTTTTAATAGATCAATCTTACTCTACAACTTGAGAAATTTCATACACTATATGGATTTTTTAATTGTTAAATATCAACACAAATTTCATAAAACCTCAGTAAAAATAACTTTTGTGTGGCTCACATAGCTAAATTATCCTATTCTAAGATAAAATCTCTTATTAATAGGATAATTTCTTTTGTTAGATTTCAAATTTTTATTTTCAATCCCTTATTTAAACATATCTTGGAATATAACTTATTCAAATGATATTTGAGGAATTTGAACTACCCAAAATACATCCTTAAACATCTCAAAACATTAGACTTACTTGAATAATTTCTTCAATATTTAATTATTAATCAAAACTTGTCTATTTCATTGTATATTCGTTTAAACAATTTTAAAAAAACAATAAGTAATGACAACAAATAAAACATCATACTTTACGATTTAAAAATATATAATTTTTGATTTTTTATTAACACTTCCTCATTTATCTCCACCTTATTAACAATAAAACCAGAGATTACAAATGATAGGGTATCAATATAAATAAATCAAGGAAAATATTCTTGAAATAATCACATCTAAGTCAATGAAAGGTATCTTGATATAGAAAACAAGAGTAATTAAATCAATTATCAATGTTGTCAATAAAAATATCATCTAAACATTGTTGTATCTTTATTTGTACACAAAAAAAACTAGTAGGAAAATATTTTCCTTATTCATTACTATACTGTTCAAAAAATAAAATTAAATAACTCAAAAAACAAGACAATAGGTTTCACCCATGTAGATAAAATCTCTTCAATAATTTATGAATGCTAGAAAATATGAGGGAACATAAAGGGTAACATACATCAATGGGAGAGAGTGGGTTTCACTCCCATTTGTAGACTTAGTTTCTCAAACTATTCAGTTGTAATATGTTTTCTAAGAGTATTAGTAACCTATTATTTCAAGAGAATAAATTCTATACTCAAAATAACTAATTTCACCATATCCTTTAAAAATGGTACTTTATCTCAATATATTTTGACCATGAGTGTTTTCTATGTTTTTTGGATTTTTTTATCGAACTTTAATTATTACAACCTATAATTAGAGGAAATTTAGCTTCAACATTCAAATATTTCAGTTGTTTCTTCACATATATCATCTATTTATCTTCTTGTGGAGTTACCAAACATTAATCCTTAGTATATGTGAGTGTAACTAATGGATTATTTTTTGGTTACCATGAAACAAATATTCATCGAAGTAAAAATACTCCACAAAATATGGATTTATTATCATCATCGGCCCCTACTCAGCCAACATTAGTAAATACTATCAAATATTTCTCCATTTTCTTGTTAAAAATCATACCATAGTTGGAATTATTTGATATATATCTTAAAATATTATTTATTGAAAAAATGTGTTACCTTTGGATTATATTTATACTAAGGAAAAAGTGGAAACATATAAAATTCCAAGACTATATGTTTTTAATTATACAATACTTGCAATAAAACTTATAAAATACTTCTGACTAATATTTTCCCTTCATCGTACTTACATTGTTCTACACTGACTTGAACTAGTGGGGACACTTCTTTATCTTCATGTTTGTAAAACTTCATCAAAAGATTCTTTGCAAATTTTTCTAGTGAGACAAAAATATAACCTGGTGATTGAATAATTTCCCCCACAAGAAAAATACTATTTATTTAAGAATTGAAATTTCAAAACTCTCTATAATGATAGTTGAGAACTCAATATAAAATATTTACTCACTTATAAAAAATAAAATATCATCAACATACAATTTCACAAAGAGTGATATGATGCTAACCTTTTTCACAAAAATATTTATATCGACTTTCCATTTTTTTTAAATTTCATGAGTTTTAGATACTTATCATGATTAATATACTAATATCTTGAAACTTACAAAACATAGTGAAGTATTTATATAGATTACATAAATTTCATCCATATAAATCACATATAATGATTTTATACTATTCTATGTACAATTCACTATGTAGATCACCATTTAGAAAAGACCATTTTTATCCATTTTGAATATTTCAAAAATTATCATAGTTATAATGCATAGAAATATTTTAATTAATTATTATGGAATTTCGAGGAAAGTTTTTTTATCAAATTTTACCCCATCAATTTGTGAGTACCCATCTCAAAACTATCTTAACCTTATTCGAGCTACATCACCATTCCTCTCCATCTTTTTTTAAGAGAACCATTTTTCTATAATCACATTATTTTCATTGGAACTATGTACGAGTTAAAATGTATCATTATCCTCAATATTTTCAATCTATTAATTCATGGATTCAATACACTCTTTTTATTCACAAGATATCTCAACTTTACAAGGATGTGCAAGTAGGAGGGTGTGATCAATGGCCATGATCATTCTTTTTTTCTAAACACCTTGATTTTGGTGTTCAATAATGTTCTCAGTATTAATATGTTTTCTTATCCTCACATTTACCCCTTTAAGATTTATTTCTTTAACCTTATTATTAAAAATTTTATATCCTGAATCTTCAATCGAATCTTATTTATTATATATATAATTTCTTAAAAAATTTATGAAGATACAACATAATCCTGATCAACTATAATGGTTGTACTTATGTTTTCATATTAATTTTCAGAAATTTTGACGTCAACATTATCAAAAATTCTTTCCCATATATTATTTTTAAAATCCATATAGTTTAAAATTTGGTTTATAACCATGAAATAATTTATCTTTGAACTTTTCATCAAAATTTCCTCCATTTATGTTCTTCTTATGATCTGAAATATACTTAAAAAAACTCAACGTGATTAAAATTTTTCATTATTTTTAATCGCATATCTTAAGGATTCATGTCTGAATTTGGCCTTAAAAGATATATATTCTGAATTACTCTAGTAGTTATGATGGCCTATAAATAGTAATATCTTGAGGTGTTATGATTTTATATCATAGTTTTATCCTTATCAACATGACTATTTTTTCCATTATAGACACTCCAAATTTTTAAGGATTATATTGATAAATGAAATCATATATAATTCCATGTCTGTTATGATTTTTATTGAATTGGATACTATAATATTAACTCTAATTATCTGATCTTAATCACTTGAAGGGAATTATTATTTAATTCTCTAGAAGTATTTTTAAATTATAGAATCTGTTTAAGGAATGTGATTTGTGTGGAATAAACTTGATGCATGTCATAATTTTGAAATTATTTTCGTAAATGAAGAAATATATTTCTCTATTTATTTTATAATTTTTCATAGGACCACATTAAACTAAGTGAATAATTAATAGAGGCATTTAATTTTTAATTTAAACCAATTTATAGGGTTTGTTCACTATTTTCTCATTGTTATAGTTTTAAAAATAGTGGTGTAATTCTCGATTAAAAATGGTATTTTTCTCAGAATGTATTCTTTAATAAATTTATTAATATTATTTTGGCCATGCGGACCATGCCTTTGATATTGTAGTTAATTTTATGCTTATTGACTTAAGTAAACTCCATCAATTGCTTACCTAACATAAAAAAATTCATGAGGCATACACAAACCACTTATTACAATAGACTTTTATTTTATTATTTTTTACTATGTATCAATTTTTTAGGAAGATAACATCATCCCCAACATCACATAGTTATGATAAAAAGAACATGTTATTCCCTAAACATATCAAGAAATAATACATAGTCTGGAATGATTTTATTTTTTCTAATGTTTTATACCCAAAAAACATTGATCTTTTGTGAGATTTCATTAAAAATGTTACAAATCCTCATTTAATATTTTTGAAATTTTTTATGGTTTTTATATAACATTTATGTGAGATGAATAACCACTCTAAATTATCCAAGGATTCTTTGATTTTAAATGATTTTAATGATACTTCAACTAAATTTTCTCATTTCCACATCTAATTTTTATTTTTATTATTTCCAAAACAATGACATATATCTAGTCGAGATGGGAAAAAAGAAACTCATATATCTATGATAGAACCTAAAAACAAAACATAATACCAGTAGTAAGCCTAAAATCGTTTGTTCTAATAAAAAATTATATAGTTGAATAGGTTTTTGTGTTGATTAGTTTTCTCAATTAAATATAAAAACCTTATAAATACTAGTTTGGAAATATATTTTAGGAATTTATGATTATTGGAGACTGATCTCTCATGTGTTTCTCTTATAATATTTGAGTAAATTTAATCATTTCTTCAGGACTTATAGATATTTAAAATTGTAGTTTATTAAATTTTTTTAGGAAATATTGTTTCTATTAGAATTATATATTATGTATACTTTTACATTCATGTCTAAAAAATTATTTGGAATAGCTATTTTTGATAGTTTGTTCAAAAAATTGAAATGTTTATTCTATATCATTTTTCTATTACATTTTTTACTGTGATGATCAATTTTAGCCACATGATTTTTGATTTTATCATTCTCTATAACCCCTAGGACAATGGTGGAGGTTATGTATTTAATTATTTATCCCCTTTTGTAATATAATGATTCAAAATCTCAGGGAGGACTAATTTGTGATATACTCATAATTGGGAGGTGAATTAGTGATCAAAACTTTTTTTTCCTTTTATAATGTTTATCCATTTTACTTCGTATATTTGTTAGGATCTTGATTCTATTATTCTCATTTTCTTGTAAAATGAAGGTATACGAATGTAGGTAAAAATGGACCATGATATTTTTACAAGGTTCAGTACTTAATAAGAGATGATAATCCTTAGAATAGTTTGGAGATATTCCAACCACACAATAACAAGAATATAATACTTTTAATTTGGTTATAGTAAGTATGGAATAACCATTAACTTTCAATGAACTATAATCAAGCACCATTAAAAGTTTTATAGCTCCTTTATGGTTCTTTATTCTTTTTTTGAAGATAGTCTTAACCTGTTAAAGTTGTTTGTAACACCAAAAAGTCTTCCACCTATTGAGAATTCAGATGGATATCATAGTGAGTAATGTTTTTATTACATGAACTTTCTAACTTGTTACTTGCACAGCAGTAGCCAAAAAACTCTTCTTATTCATCATTGTAGAATACTAAAAGATTATATTTATTCATTTTATTCTAATATCAGTCACTATAATATGAATATATTATAGATTGATAATCTCATAATTCATCCTTAACCAATATGATTATTAATGTAATGTACTGACCCAGCTAACCATGAAAAGGTATTCAAACTAGTCACAAAATGTCCTCATTTGTGCCTCCCCTTATAGGAAAGGATACCAATTACGAGAGAGGGACCAAGAATTTGATTTTCGGGAGACTATAACCTCATGACCCGAGTATCACAATGGTATATTAGAAAAATAAATAATAGAGAACATCAAGAGTAGTAATAGATGGAAGATAGAACATTGGAAGAATAATATAAATAAAATTTAAATTTCCAACACCAATGTTCAAAAATGCATACACGTCTAGATGATGACACATGAACTAAAATTGTAGGCATAACCCAAAAAACATGGTACAGTGAAATACACGAATAAAAAAAGAAATAAAATCCTCAGGGGATAACTCCATGAGAATCCTATGATCGAGCTCAATCCACTGACCCTAACTCTTAGGTACAAGTAAGTCATCACAAGAAATAATCCATGGTCCTGTAAACATGAGATCTTCTCAGGTATGGTAGTGCATGGGTGTCACGAGAAGGGTGTGAGAGAAAATCCTAGTAGGCCACCACCAATGGTGTCTACCACTAAATAAAGTCCATGAATAATAATTACAATAGTTTTTAGGTATAAATAATAATAATAAATTCTGAAAAAATAAATACTATCCAACTAAGGTTCCAACATAACACAATGCCGACTCTACCTACTTCATCTCATGTTTAGAAAGAGTGTTTCATCATTAAATATATATATATAGTAATAATATATATAGTATATGTAAATATTTTATCCACATATACAGACTAAGTATGTGGGGACGTAAGTCTCTAAATACCTAAAATATGAGGGGATGGATGGACCAAGGTGTATCTCAGACATCCATAACCAGTCTAAAGGATTCTATAAGCTCAAACAAAGAGTAAAATCCTTAAATCTCATAGTGGGAAGGATACTTCATGCCCGTCACTTGAGATGGGGAGTTTAAAATCATGTTAACACTTGATATAGTGGGTGTTCCATCATTCCAAAACCTAAAACAAGGGATATGGTGTGGCCTTCCCATTATCTGATTAGTTTCAATATTGTGAGATGTCATGCTCAACACCTGATGTAAGGGAGTGTGAATTTTCATGCCCAAAAAACCATTACCATAAATCCACAACCTATATCAAAGGCCTAAACATATTTAAAATAATTTCCCTGAGTCATTACCTCTCATGTTTTATATCCATCAAGACCTAATATAACCAAGGGAATTTCATTCCATATTAAATTAAAAATGTACAATAGGTGAGGCCATTCTCCTATTATATTTAATACAGTTAACATAAGCAATGATTATATGAATATATCAAGTGGAATGGTCATACAACCTAATTCAATTTTATTTAACTTAAACCATTCAATTTTAAAAAATCCATTTCATTTATCAAGATAAAGCCTTTTAAATTCATTTCATGCCAACCCAGTTAAAAAGTGGTTATTCTATGAAACCATTGGTCACAAAGAAGGCCATTCCCTAGATTAAATCCATTTAAGAATATTATTTGAGGACATGTACTAAACATGCCACAAAAATAATAATAAAAAATAAATAGGAAACTCTAATGCAATGGGGCCAGGTATGATTTAAATCACAAATCACCACTTTAATGATTATAATACAAAGCACCTCATTTGAGGGGGTTTATTATAAAATTTGACATTATTCAAAAAAAAAATCCTTTAGGACAAAAAAACTTCACATTAAAGGAATAACTCATTAACATGATACTTTGGGGTGATATCATCAATTGGGAAAATACATACAAAGGGAAATTCCATTTAAAATACAATAGAAAATTAGAAGGAATTTTGGGAAATTTATCAATTAATTATATAGGGGAAATATAACCGGAACACCCAAAGGGTTTCCGTGATCAAGGTTGACATCCCCAAATTAAAAAAAATTATAAACATGAGTATATCAAGGTGTGTGTCCCAATTTTTAATAAATAAATATATTTTAAGGATTCTCATGAAAAAGTATGGAAAGAGGAAACAAATATTTATAAATTGACCGAAACTTTTGGAATGGGATATAGATCAAATTTCTCATGATTAGGATGCTCTACTCATTCAATAAAAAGACTTGATTTTGGCTAGTTTTGATGAAATCCCAGAAACAAGCATCCACCAAAAAAGAGGGCGAATGATCTCACACCAAAATAGCACAACAAAGGTGAAGAGAAAATTTGAATGGAAGAAAGTGGATTCGAGATATTACCCTTTCAGATCTAATGTGACTGATGATATTCAAATTAGACTTAAAATAAAGGATATACCATGATAACTAGGTGGAGGAAGGAGGAAAAACCCATGGGGGAAAGGAGATCCTCATGTGGATAAAGGAGAAGAATAAAAGAGAAAAAATGTGTTTAAAGGTTAATTAAGCGAAAAAGGTTATTTAACCCTAAAAACCGGGTCCTATAGTTTGTATGCACAGTCTGAAAAAACCATACACCAACCATGTTTCTCTTGATGCTTAAGAACCACACCACATAGGATTGTACCACATAGTTTGGCCTACCATGCACTAACCATGTAGTGAACAGTGGAGACAAACATCCCAAATGACACTAAGTATGTGGTCTGGGTGAATGGTTTCAGAAAACCATGGGTTTCCCATGAGGGTTACACCTACTCACCTACACAAGGTGCATGATTTACACTGATGGGATACACACCTTCAGACATAGTGTGCACATTTACTAGTCTACCCATACTTGAGTTCCTGGGGCTTTATGATCCCAAAACTCAATGGAAAACCCAGGTAATCTCTCAATCCCTTAACCATGTATAAAAAACACATGATATATTTCAAACTCTCAGAATTTCATTCTTAATATTAGTTAAAATAATGACCCTTCCACCAAATAAAAAAAATTCAAATTCACTTATAATTCTAAAATTGCTTAAAACACGGGTCTTTAAAACCTGCCCACCTTATAACTTCTCATCCTTGAGGATCTTTGGGTAAAAAATGAAAGAAACAACTGACCTAAAGAGGTCATGAAGTCTCCTTGAAACGGTCGCATCTCATTAATAAATTCATAATGAACATCCAAGAATTACCTAAGAATACGATACTTATGTCGTGAAAACCCAAGACAACACTCATTTTCCAAACTTGAAACACTAAAATGGTTCTTATCCAAGTCCATTTTTTGAGATACATGATCACATCACCATATATTTAAAAATATATCTAATGGTTATCCCCACCATAGGTGTTAACATAAAAGATTCCAATTCCGAATCATGGTACCTCCCCCATCGTAAATGTCTACAAAGAATTCCCTAATCATTATAACAATTCTCATGTTGTGATTTTGAACTAGTAAAATGGTCAATTCCCCAAAAAAATCATTTATCCAGATCGATCCAATGTTTTATAAAAATTTAGCAATGAAACATACCTCACTTGTCTCTACCTGATGATGTTTCAAAAAATGGTTCTTCACTGACCGCATTCTTTAAGACAAAAGAAAAATAGATTGATAAATTCCTATAATAACCCATCTCTTTATTACATATTAATACATGAATTATTACATAAAAGTACACATAATATAAACTATAAGATAGATAATTCAAGTGTATTTTGGAATTTGGTACACTACATAAGAACTTAAAATAGGGAATCCATCATCATTATTGAAAACTTCGTTAATATGATCATAATATCCCATTAAACTTAAAATTAATTGGGATAACTTAGGAAAAAAAATATAAGAAATGAGGGATTTATAAATCCCAGTAAGAGAATAATCATGTCATAACATGAAGAGAATGATACATGTTAGAAAATAGGCATATCAATGGTGCATGAAACTATTAAGAATTATAAACAAGGAATAATTAGACATGATATAACATTTTAATAATAAAGGCAACATGGGAAATGTAAAAAAAACTTAAAAGGCTGCATCATAAACATAGGTAAAGGCTAACATCCAATAAATAATGATAGAAAAATTCCCTTAGATAAATCATGTTTACTCCCAATACCAACATAAAGTCTCATGAGACTAAAAATTACCCAATTCATTGAAGCACTATATAATTTTGGGCACACTCATCACTTTCATTTGATTCTCATGCTTAAGTGTGCCACATAGATCCTAAATCATGTAATCATTTATCAATAAATTTTATTTCAAGATAAAGGTATCTTGAATACATATATTTAATTAACCCATAAAAGAAGTAAAAGTGTATAAAGGTGAACACCCTTAATAGGATATGAGTATGGTATTCAATACATAATTGTTTCAGCATGGAAAATCATGGTGAAATTTTGCCAGTATAATAGTGTCACTTAAATATTAATTAAATGGTTTGATGAGAAAAAAGGGGTATATAATTATTTGAACAGAAAATGAAAAGTAATAGGGAAATGGAAATACATATCCTAACATTAGGAATTGTAAATAAAAGGCATAAAATAATAAATAAACTTTAATAATGAGTAGAATGAGAGGATCCCTTACCTTGAGAGTGTGACTCCAAATTATTGGTATGTGCTTATTAAAAGATTGGGGGCACCTTGGGAATATTCTAGAGAGAATAGGGAGGAGTAGGGACGTTCTATATGGATTTCTAGTGAAGATAAATGATATCTAGGGTGGATTTATATAGAAAATTAACGAGGTTTTTTTTAATATTTCCCAAAAATAGGTTTTGGACTCTATAATAAAATAACCAAAACTAAAAACCGTATGAGGGGTTTTTTCCATGTTTTCTTCTAAATGGGAGTGTATTTCATTACATTATATGTCCAAGGTGTGAACCTAATTAAATAAAACCCTCTCAGATGTGGAAGTGAGTCATACCATTAAAAAATGATTTTAAACCCATAAAATATATTCCTGTTTTTTGGAGGATATAGAATGGATTTATAAAATTAATCAAATAATCATAAAATCACATCATTTTAAAGGAAACAAATTCTATCTTGGGTGACTTTAATATTATTTGTTACATCACCCTTGGGTCATTTTTTTTCCTAATACACACTATATATTTATACGGTATTTAATTATTACTCGAAAATTTGACTATGTCAGAAAATTATGAAAAATTTACTGTTGGATAATTTTGACATTACGATTCCAAAAAAAATATTTTTTTATTAATTTTTTTTATAAATAAGTTCATTTTTACTTTTAAAATAATAATAAATATTTATTAATAAATGATGAATTTTCTATAATAATGATTTTAAAAGACATAAATATTATATTTGGATTCATAAAAAATTATATGATCATTTATATTTAATAAAAAATATTTTATAATAAAATTTTATTAACACATATTTTATTTCAAAAAATCCATTTATTTATTGATATAAATATCTCAATTTAATTTGAATATTACCCAAAATTACAATTTTATTTTATTGTATCCAAATTAATATCATTTATAATGTAACAATAATATGATAAAATATATCCATTATTCTATAAAAAATAATTTACATACTCTTATATATAGGTTCTTGAGTCATATCCCATTAATACACCATCAAATACCTTAAGGGTAAGGTGCGTGATGGTGAGACTTTCATGGGGTGGTTCGACGAACAAGGTTTGGATCTAGATCTTGATGAGCTTTATCTTCTCCCATAAAAGGTTTCAATAATGCCTAAGTTATACGGTCTTAGATTGGTATTTAAAAAGGGAAAACCCTAGTGATGCTATCTCCCTCAGAAGCTCTAATATATGGGCCTCACCGAGTACGATCCTACTAGTTGAGGAAATCACTTCCTTTTTCTGTGTTAATTGGATTTGTTAAAACCATATATTTATATTAATCATGTGATCACTATTTAGTGGATATATTATCAATAACAATGATAATTAATGGTATTTAAAAAACAATTGGATATAATTAAACAAAATAAGTGCATGTGTTTTTTATAACCATTTTTCATAAAAAGACATTTTATTAAATCATAAGGGGAATTTTATTTATAAAGGTTCTAGTCGTTATAATCTTACCCCCTTTAAACATTTTCCACTCAAAATTTTTATTTCCAATAATAAAAATGTTAAGGTTAACTCTATTTCATCACCTCCTCAGGTTCCAACTTCACTTATTTAATCTTTTGGTTTCTCCAAAACACTTTAACAAGGTGCATTGTCTTATTTTTTAGAAATTTGAATCTATAATCCAAGATTTTCACCACATGCTCCCCATATAAGAGATCATTATCCAATTGTTGTACCTTAAGATTGAGTAAATGTGAGGGGTCTAGTATGTACTTCCACAAGTGGTATACATGGAATACATCATGTACTTGAGAGTGGTTTGGTGGGAGTTCTAGTTGATAGACCACCGCTCTAATGTGATCATTGATCTCAAAGGGAGAAATCTATATTGTAATAAGATTTCCCTTCTTAAAAAATCTCAATAATTTCTTCTATGTAGATATGAAAAGGAATAAAATGTCTCCAACATAAAACTTTAGGTCTCATCAATGATTGTCAGCATAAATCTTCAGTTGACTCTGTGAAACATTAATGTTCTACTAAATGGTCTTAACCTTTTCCACCATTTTATCAAACATTTTAGGACCTAGATGTTTTCATTCCCTGAATTTATCCCATCATGAAAGTGTTATAAACTTATTCCCATAATGGTATTTAAAGGGATCCATTTGCTTTCATGAGTGGAAACTATTATTGTATGAGAACTCGACCATATGAGGATTTTCATCTCATCCTACTTTGAAGTCCATTGATATTTCTCTCAATATATCCTTTAGATTATAGATAGTCCACTCCTATTGGCCACCAGTTTGAGGGTGATAATCCATGGTAAATTTCAAATCAGTATTTAGAGTGTTTTGGATACTCTTCCATAACATGGAGGTAAATTGGGGTTCTTGATCAAATACAATCGATAGTGGTGTTCCATACAAACTCACAACTTCTATAACGTATATCATTGCAAGTTTATTGATTGATAAGTCCTATAAAATCATAATCAAGTGTACAATATTTATAAGACAAGTCACCACAACCCAAATATAATTATTTATTTTTAATGTATTCATTATACTAGCGACAAGGTCCATGGTCATGTTCCCCCATTTACATGTTGGTATGGGTAATGGTTGCATCATCCCCTTTGAATTTTTCCTTTCCACATTCACTTGTTGACATCAAGACATCTTTATGATGTTTCTACAATCCCCTTTTTCATATTTTCCCACCAATAGTGATCTTAGAGATCTCAACACATATTTTTTTCTTTCTATATGTATGTAGAAAGTAGAACTATGTGGATCATCCAAAAACTAATTTTTAACTTTGATTTTATGGTACACATAATCATGACCCAAATATCACAACACTTTTGTTAGCATTTAAATCCAAGGACTTCCCTTTTCTTATATTTTCCACTTTTTTCTGAATTTCCACATCATTTCTCTAAGAATCATTTAACTTTTCCAAAATTTATGGCTGAATAATTTTTTTTAAAAGTATTGATGATGTTTCTTCCTTTATGATTCCCATGTACATTATTTTCAAATAAAAGAAGACCAGATACTTTCAATTTTCATCAATTATATAATTGATGGATCCTTTCTACTTGGATCATCTTACACTTTACTCGCTTTCCAAGGATGGTAATGGATTGAGTAGTCATAGTCCAAAAATTAGTGATGACCATATTAATTGGCTCAAATTCATCTATTTTTGTGTGAGTATATACTTGAGGCTTTTGTAATCTGTATATATTTAACACTACAAACCAAATAGATAATGCCATCATTTTTTCATAGATAAAATCACTGGATCCAAATCATGATCATGTGTTGGGCAGTTTTGTTCATGAACGTTCAACTTCCTTATAACATAAGCTATCACTTTTTCATTCTGCATTAACACACAACCCAATCCCTTATTCTAAGCATCATTGAATACAAAAAAGTTATCAACCTGAGGGTAGTTAGATTTCATGTGTAATGATAAGCCTCAATTTCAAATCATTGAATCTTTCTTCACATTCATCATTACATGAATAATTGACCCCCTTCCGAGTTATATTAGTAAGAGGGTTTGAAAATCATGAGATATTTCTCAAAAATCGATTATTGTACCCAACTAATCCTATGAAACTATGGATATTTATCCTAGATGTTACTCTCAACCAACCTTAAATTGCTTATTTCTTTAAAGGGTCTACATATATAGCATTTATTGTGATGATATTCCCCAAGAATGAGACTTCTTTCAACAAGAAGTCCCATTTTATATACTTGGGATAAATCATATCCTTTCATAAGGACTTTCGATCAATGTTCATATTATCCCCATGATCCTCCATTCTTTTGAAGTATATGATAATATAATCTATAATGAATACCAAAGATTTATCAAGGAAATCCCTATAAAATATATCCATGGTGTCCATGAAGATTGTTGGACCATTTGTGAGTCCAAATGGAATTACTATGAACTTATAGTTCCTATACCTTTTTCGAAAAGTAGTCTTGGGGATATCCTCCTTCTTCACCTTAACATGGTAATACCCCAATTGTAGAACCACCTTAGAGAAGTATTGTGCTTCTTATAGTAGATTGAACAAGGCACCAATCTAAGGAAGAAGATAATTTTATTTATGGTGATCTTGTTGAGACCATGATGAACAATTTAAAGGCATATTGGCCTATAATTATTTTTTATAAAGTAGACTACTTCACCCCATGGTGAAGCACTTGGGAATATGAACCCTTTATCGAGATTATATTACAATTGTTTATTTTTCTCCTCCAATTACACAACATTTACTTTATATAGAATCTCGGATAATGGTAACTCTCTAGGTATAATCTCGATTAAAAATTCAACCTCTCATCTAGGAGTAAGACCAAGAAATTATTTGATAAAAAAATCAGTGTATTCCCTCATAATAAAAATGTCTTCAAGTATGATTCTTTCCTTTGAATCAATCATTTCAGCTAGATATTCTAGATCATAGGGTAATAATATACATTCTTGATATGTTGTCACTAAACAATATTAATCATCCACCTTACACTTGTACAGAATTTGGGGGTGATTTGCAATATGGATATTTATTTTCTTATCATGGAAGTTTATGTTGGATCTATATACCTAAATCCAATCTATGCCATGAATTGCATAAAATTCCACCAAAGAGATTTTTGTATGGTTCTCTAGGATGTTCAGCCTAAAAAGTTTTACAGGAGAGGAGTTATAGGTTTTGGATGAAATAATTTCCCCATTTTCCATTTTCACCAAAATAACTACCTCAATGCTTTGTGGTGGTCTTTGAATATTTCTAATAATCTTTAATGAAATTAAGGAATTCATAGAAAAAAAAATAATAAATGACATTTTATTTTCTTGAATTAGTAAATGGAATACTTTTCACCACTTTTCATTCAGTATCCACCTCTATAGTTGTGATAGAAAAATATCTCTCTTGCTACCTTAGAGGTTGTTGGATGCATCTGAAAACCCTTTTCCTAGTGAATTGAGTTTCAAAGTTCCCCAGTTCCTTGAAGTTGAAGAAAAAAACAATGTAATGAGGGTTTACTGTAGAATTCCTTTCCTCTACCGCATTAGTTGGGTTCTCATGTTGAAAATATTTAACTTGGGGTTCTTCCTTCCCACACCTAAAGATTTTTCTTATCCCCCATATACAATTTCTGAGGTTGTTATTCCGGCACATTTGAATAATAGGATGTTGAAATTTCTTACCACTGTTATATTTATCCATAGGACCACTAGAATTTAACACTACATTACATTTCTTGTCCCTATGATACACTCGAGATTCACCGATATCCATTTTGACTTTGAGGGATTATCATACAATTTCCTTATATCTAACACAGTCTCAGAACTCCATGGATTTTCATAGACTTGGTTTTATACTACCAAAGAAGATATCATCCTTGCATCCAGGGGAAAGGAACAAAACCAAATGCATATCATGAAATCCTTTTGATGTTTTTATTGTACACCCAGATAGTTTTTCATCTATTTTCTCAAGAGAAAATAAATTCCATTCCATTTTAAGTTAGTGAGTATGAAGACAATATTTATTAAAAAACATTTTCTTTAATTTATTTCACCCCATCTCTTAGATATCATCCTCATGCTTCTTATTATTGATTAATGTCCACCAATGATAAACTTCTCCATCCATATGGTTATAAACTGGAAGAAACTTCTCTTTTTTGAAACATTTAAGTGTGGAGAATATATTATAAATGGAGTTGATCCATTATTCAGTGATTAGTGGATCAAATGATCAATTGAAAGACAGAGGCCTTGGTCACATAAAGAACTCAATTTTAGCTTGTTCTCGATTAGAGGGATTTAGAAACTCCTTTTGATCTTGGTATCTACTCAAAACATGAGTTATCTAAGAGAGTATCATCATAAAGTTTGTAACTCCTTCTCCCACCAGGTTGGGAACCTCATTGGGGGTAGTCCTCATATTTCCCTTCTCATTAGTTGTGTTCTTGATTCATCCTATTTCTGGACAATGGATAGAATAAAAGGATAATTTGGGATGAGTATTTTTAAACAATTAAACCATTAAAGGTGGAATACAATGAAATTAAAGGGACAAATTATAATTTAAATTTCATAAATTATTAATTTATAGGCTTTAATATAAGTTATCAATGATCTATTTTCTAACATATATTGTTATGGGAATTTTTTTCTTCAATAATAACAGTTCATAATGATCTTATGATATTATAAAATCACATCCCTTGAGAGTTTAAAACTAGGTGTGTAGTAAGGCCCAATATTATGCACTAGTTCACAGTCAAGTCTAGGTCAACACGATGTTTTTAGGTTTTACCCCTATATACATCTGTGCCAAATCCATATCCACCTACAGTATCCAGAAAAAGATGTATTTTCTTAAAAAACTACTTACAATATACTTACAAAATTTTATGGATTTTTTTCATATAATTAGTCATATCCCTTAGGATACCTCTTGAGTTTTATAATCCTAATCTATAAATAAATAAACTTTTCTTCTAATACCAATTATAATAACTCATGTCTTAATTACATATTAATCAATGATTTATTACATAATAGTACACATAATAAAATTAGAAGGTGGTCAATTCTAGATTTTTTGGGGAATTAGGTACATCAAAAAACAACTTAAAATGGGGAATACATCATATTTATTGAAAAATTCATTAACATGATCAAAATATTCCATCAAACATAAAACTACATGGGATAACATTGGGATATTCCTAATAAATGGGTGACATATAAAGCTTAATAATGGAATAAACATGGAATAAAATGAATATAATAATACATGTTCAAAAATAGGCATATCAATGGGGAATACAAGAAGTAATAACAATAAATAAGAACAATGTGACATGATATAACATGTTAATAATAAAGGCATCATGGGAAATGTAGCAAGAAATTAAAACACTGCATCATAAACATAGGATGAGGATAAATTTCAAGACATCATGAGGGAAAAATTACCATAAAGGAATCATTTTTAATCCTTCTCCCAAGATGATGTCTCGTGATACTAATATTTACCCATGCATTGGAGCACTATATAATTCTAGGCGCACCTGTCACATTCATTTCATTATCATGATTAAGTGTTCCACATAGATCATAAAACATGGAATCGTTTATCCTTAAAATTTATTCCATGATCAATGAGTGTGGAATAAATAAATTTATTCTCTCAATAAAAAAATTATAAGTTTATAATGGTGAACAACCTTGATATGAAATTGGTATGGTATTCACTACATAGTTATTTTGGCATGGAAAATTGTGGTGAAATTTCTGTAGCATAATGACATCACTTAAATATTCGTAAAATGGGTTGATGAGAGTGATAGGGGTATATTATCATTTGGAAATAAAAAGGGTAGTAATATGTACTTGTAAAGATATATTCCAAAATTATGAATTTGAAATAGAAGGTATAAGATAACAAATAATCTTTAATAAAGAGGACAATGAGAGGATCCCTTAACTTGGGAGTGTAACTCCAAATGATTGGGGGTGATTCTTGAATGATTGGGAGAACATTGGGAAGACTATAGAAAGAGGAGGGTAGAGTTATTAAATGCTATAGTATTTTTAATTAATATAAATGGGATATTGTGTGGGTTTAATTAGGAAATGAGTGAGGATTTCTTTAATATTTCTCAAACATAGGTTTTGGACTCTATATAATAAAATAACAAAAAAAACCATAACATGGTTTTTACCCATGGTTTCTACCAAATGGTAGGGTTTTTTATTTTATAAGAAAAAGGGAATAACATAATAAAATAATACCATTGTGGATGTGAAAGTGGTTCATACACTTAATGAAATGATTTTAAAACCTTAAGATATATTAATGGTTTTGGAAGATTCATAATGAATAAATAAAATTAATAAAATAAAACTAATATCATATTATTTTAATGGGAAAACATATATTTGGTCTTGGGAACCATTTATAGTATTTATTACACTACTTTTGGTTCATTATTATGTCTTAATACACATTGTATATTCATACAACATTTAATTTTTACCCAAAAAATCAACTGTCTTAGAAAATTATGAAAAATTCACCGTTGGATAATTTCAAGCTTTTGATCCAAAAAATAATATTAATTTTTTTTAAAATAATTTACTATATATTTTATTTTACACTTTTTAAATAAGATTCATCTTTTATTGAGAAATGCTCATTTTTTTACAGTAACAATTATTGAACACTTATCAAAATTATATTTTGATTCGTAAAGATATATATGATCATTAATATTTAATAAACATTTTTAATAAAAATATTTTATTAAAATATTATCTATTTCAAAAAATATATTAACTCACCAAATTAAATTCATAAATTGAATTTTAATATTACCCAAAATTGTAATTTTTTTATCGTATGAAAATAAAAATCATTTATAAAGAAAAAAAAATAAGATTTGAATATATTCATTATTCTAAAAAATAATTTAAATAAAAATATTACTATAGTCTTGATAGATATCAATTTAATATACCAGAAAACACATTATTGGTAAATTGTGCGATGATGAGACTTTCATGGGGTGGTTCCATGAAAAGGGTTTGGGTTGTGATCTTGATGAGATTGAACTTCTCCAGTAAAGATTTTTTATCACAGTTAAGTGGTTGGATCTCATACTAGGCTTGGATAAGGGAAAATCCCAGTGATGATAACTCCTTTTTATGTTCTGATAAATGGGATTCATAGGGTATGATCCTACTGGTTAAGACCATCACTTCCTTTTTCTGTGGCAATTCAATTTGTTAAAACCCTAAATTTATACTAATAATATTATCACTGCTCAATGACAATATTATAAATAGTAATGATACATAATAGTATTTTAAATGCAACTAGATATAATAAAAGAAAATAAGTTAATTTGTTTTCTATAACCATGTTACATTGTAATACATTTAATTAAATCATAAGGGGAATTTTATTTATAAATTTTTTGGTCATTATAACTCGGACCGACTTATCTCAAAAACACGCAGCTTAGACTACTAATGTTTTACAACCTGAGCAACAATTCCTTATTCCAATGCATCTCACATATTCAACAGGAACATTCACTAAATCTCACACTAGACTTCTGGTGACTTTACCTAATTAGCCAATACCTAACCATTTAATCAGTAATTCTATAGAATGAACAAGGACATAACCTAGATCTATTCCACAAGAATATTAACCCTTTAGACATCACCTTCGAACCGACAACAAGTCCAAGACAAACACAAATTAATTAAACTAGAGTCCAAGGAACTAACCAAATGTAGTTCATACACCATGTTTACAAGTGAGATGTTTGTACAATGCAAAGACATCCACATCAGATCAATGGATGAGCCTAAAAATGAATCATCTTGGTGTTCAAGCTAGAAGAAAAAGGATGGTGTCCAAGAATCCATCAAAGGAATTCTTACATGATATCCTAGGTATTACTCATATCTAAACATTCCTGAATGAAAACCACACATCTGGTGTTAATCTTAGGAAAATTCTATTTATTAAAATTTAATGACATTTGAAACTTTTAGCTTGGCATATAACCCACGTTCTCTTAGTGCATCAAGGATGATGTCATGATAGGGGACCATCCCATCACAAAAATAGAGTTCACAAATAAGATATCAATAATTTATAAATGATTTGAGACACTTCTACCATATCCAAGATGAAGTGATCAGTATATTTTATAACCAACAATACCCAACAACCATTAAAAGAGCTTCCAAACCACTACTAGTTGAATTCTATTGAAAGAATCTTGTCTTAAAATGCTGAAACATCATCACTAATTGTTCACAAGGACATTATAAACCGAGGCACTCTGTGATCTCTCAAACATAACCATCAAAGTACATCCTTGAATAATGGTGTTTCTCAAGGGTTGCATACATATCTAGCCACATTAATGTCGTGCTTCCAGGAAATCACCGATATAATTCAATACTTAAAAACCTCAAGGTAATTCAAGATAGACCGACCACTTACAATGGTCCTAAATGGATGTATTTCTTCTACCTTGAAGGACATGTATTCACCAGAATAGACATGATGATCCCAACCATAGGAGTGTACTAGTCTTCGAAATGAGAGATAAAATAGCTACTCATAGGAAAGATAAATTAGACTCACCATAAATGCACACATGAAACTTGATTGGGTCATGATAAAAAACATAATAATGTTTGGAATAAAATACAAACCAACCTAATAAACATTTCAAAAAACCCAATCTTCTAGGATAACCATCCAGATCAATGGGGTATTATTTATTCCTTTAACTCATAGGTCACTCTACTATGGAGATGACCCAGAATGCTCTCAATAGATCAATGCTAAATAATTCCACCAAACTCATCTGGTTCATTATATTGTTTAACAATATGAGGGACACTACATATATAAATTCACACTATCCATAGTTTATGTGAACAAAAATCCCATCCTGGATATGATACATAGGGCTATCGGCCCTATATATACAAGTATTTGATGGACCACCCAATAAACTGGCTCAAGTCTTATTATCCCATACAATTGTAAAATAGACTGATGCCCTCCTAAGTCACCCAAGGAAAGATATAGAAGGTAACATAACATAATAAGTGGCCGACCATGCCCTAGAAATGTTTAACCAACTAAACCCAAGAATTAGCTGATGCTCACACCCGTAACAATGGACAATTATATCATGATCACCCATCCAAAAAAGGACGTTATTTAGAAGTTAAGCATCCTAATAGAGAAGAGGCACCCAAATGACACCTGAATTATGAAAGATCACAGAATTTAGCAAGTAAATAAAATTATAAGGAAGCTACCAACCTTGTACTAACCCCTTAAAAATCACAAGTGTCGACCCTATCACTAGGTCAGACTAGATGAATTTCACTAGGACTTAAGCCTATCATTTAAGACCTTTCTAAAATGAATAATCCAATAAAAAACTCTTACCTTTCTATTCCAAGGAAACTCAAAGAGATATTTAAACTACCCACACATGTGGGTTTAAACAAATGATACCTCCTAAGGTTCCATTTCAAATTCATTACATTAATCCACATTCAATGATTAAATATTTAAAATATTTAACTCCAAAAATCAAGTGCCAATTATAATACAAAATCAATTTGTACTTGATTTATCCAATGCCTCATGTAAAAAATAAAGTACTATGAAACTTATTTCTTAATCATTAATAATTTATTAAAATCCTGTCATAATTTATAAATTTATCCCATAATTGTTTTTATAGATAAGGTGACCTACGAGGGTCCTGCTAAGCCAACCAGGGTTCATCAGAATGTAACCAAATAGTAGTTTCTTAATTTTCAATGTTTCCAAACACCCATAGAATTTATTACATAATATACACTCCCCAACTGACATACATGGGTCAAAATGTGCATTTACCAAGTTAATCATGCATATCTTCATGTCCAGGTGATAAAGACTCAAGCCTTTATAGAGGCAAACATCAAAAATTTATATTTTTAAATCACCCTTAAATAATAGTTAGATTATATGGGTTTCCATCTCCAATTTATAAGGTTACCATACACTTTATATATCTTGGACTAACTCCTATTTAATCTAAAACAATTCACTTTAAAATTTTAACTTTAGCATATTTTTCATTTTAACAATGTTTTGTAGACATATATACACAACTAAAAATATGGTTTGAATAAATGGTTTACCATTCCCAAATTTATAAAGTGACCATAAAACATACAATTGAGAATTGGTTCCCATTTATTCACAACCAATATGTTCATCCCAGGAAAAAATTATATATCTAAAAAATAACTAGTCATGGTATCACAAGAAATAAACCTATAGGATCAAGATAATAAGTACAGAAGCTTGATTCTTAGGGAAGACATGTAAAATAAATCACCCAAGAATGTTATGTAGTTATGAATGATAAATAAATACCTAAATGGGTATAAAACTATGCATATCACAAAAATAAATAACATAGTATATAAAAAACTAACTAGTAAACACACAAGGCCTATAATAAAAATCAGCAGGAAGCCTACAAATGAAACTACGTGGCATGGTATATTCATGGAATAAGAATTTCGATGTGCCTATAATTTTTTATGTAATGTCGCTTCATTTCCATACCGGGCTAAGGAAAAATACAATAAATTTTCATAAATCAATAAGAAAAATAAAGTACATCACTCACTTGGTGAAATCATAATCAACTATCATAAAAAACAACATGGTCAAAAATCCCAGCCATGACCACTTGGAATTTACCCATGGGTGGGGTGATCACTCACTTACACAAATATTCAACATGTGATGATACATTCCTAGTCTCTTATATACCATAACCAAATTATAAGAAAAAGGAAAAACAATGCTCTAATATAAATTTGAAATGTACCAACCTGATTGACCACAAAAACAGTCACCAGACTGGCTGCCACATAGCCTGAAGCAAGCCTCCCCGTATGCTAGAGACTACCAACTTGTAGCAGGGGAATACAAAGGAGATATTGGGGAGACTATACCCTTATGAATTGATTATCACAGTGGTATAATAAAAAAATAACATAGAAAATTTTGAGTAGAAATAAATGAATGATAGAGTGGTGGAAGAATAATATAAACTGAATATAAATAGATAATGCCAATGTATAATAATTCATGCATGTCCAGATGATGACAAAAAAAAATAGTAGGAACACGTCAAGAAACTTGATACAATGTAATACATGAACAAGGAAATAAATAAAATCCCCAAGAGAAAACTCCATGATAATTCTGAGCTCCAGCTCAGTCCCTTATTCATAACTCCTAGCTACAAGAAAGTCTACACAATCAATAATCTATGGTTTTGTGAACATGAGATCTTCATGGGTACCACAGTACAATGGCGACCCGAGTTGGGTATGAGATAAAATCCCAATAGGCCACCACCAACAATGTCTATAGCTAAATCCAACCTGTGAATAATAATTAAAACAATGCACAACTATAATAATAATAAACAACACTGAATAAATAAATACCAATTGACTTAGTTTCAAATAGGTCACCTGTCCAACTCTACCTGCTTCGACTCACAGTAAAAAAGAGTGCCAGATCATTATATATATATAGTAATAATACATATATAGTGTTGTTATATATTTAATCTACCTATATAGATTATGTATGTGAAGAGGTAAGTAGCCATATTCCTATAATAGTATGGGATATCAAGATCATGGCATAACTCATACATCCCTAACAAGTCTAAACGAGCCTATAATCTCAAACAAAGGGTACAATCCATACATCTCATAGTGCGTGGGAGATGTGATGCTCGTTACTCCAGAGGGTGAGTGTGTCGTCATTCCAACACTCGAGATAATGGGGTTTCCAACATGCCAATACCAAAAACAAGGGACATGGTGTGTCATGCACACCATCCAACTAGTGTCAATGGTGTGAGATATCATGCTCAATACCCGATGTAAGGGAGTGTGAATCATAATGCTCAACATAACCCTTTCCATCATTCTAATGCCTATATCAAATGAATAATCATATTTATAATAATATACATGAGGTATTACCTCCCACCATTTATATCCATCAATCTCAAATATAAACAAGGGAATTTCATTTCATATTAAATTTAAAATGTTTACGAAGTATGGCCTTGGAACCCATTCCATTTAACAAAATTCACAAAATCCATTCTTATTTGAATATAGAAAGTGTTGTGGTCATACCACCCAATTCAATTTCATTTAAATTAAACTATTCAATTTAAACCAGCCATTACATTTATCATGGAAAGTCCTTCTAAACTCAAGTCATGCAAACCCACTTATAATGTGGCTGGTATTTAAAACCATTGGTCACAAAGAAGACCATGGACCCTTATTAAAACCATTTAAGAATATCATTAGATTGCAAGTACTAATTATTCTACATAAATAATATTAAAAAATATATATGAAACTCCAATGAAATAAATAAAACCATGATTTAAATAAAAATCTGCCACTTTTTTTCTTAGAAGACAATGCACCTCTTCAAGGGGTTTTATTATAAAACAAAATATTTTTTAATGAAAAATTACTTTATCACAACCATGATTAAAATTAAAGTTATAACTCAATTTATCAGAAAGAATCATTTTATAAATCTACCAAATATGGAAAAACAATTACAAGTTTCAGGATTTAATATAAGAGGTTCTATCATCAATTGGAAAAACACCTATATGGGGAAATTCCATTTAAAATCCAATATAAATGATTTAGATGAAATCCAGGAAATTTTTCAATTAATTATAAATATAAAATCATGCCGGACCACCCAATCGGTGTCTGTGATCGATGTTTAAACCCTAAAATTACTGCACAGTGATCAACAAAAGTATATAAAGGCGTGTGTACAAATTTAGAATGAAGAGATATTTTTTAAGGAGACGCATGGAAAAGGAAAGTGTGTGGCACAAAAAATATATTTATAAATCAATGAAAACATTGAGATGGGTATATAGACTACCTACCTCATTATTTTTAAGCATTACTCATCCATTATCAAGGATTGATTCCATCCAATTTTGAATAAATATAAGAAACATTTATCCGCCCTAAAAATAGGTCGAATGATCTAGAACCAAAATTATACAACCAACATGGAGTGAAAATTAGAAAAGAAGAAAGATGATTAAAGATCATACCCTTTTGGATATAATGTGACAAATAATATTTTAATCAGAATATGTAAGAAAGAGATACCATGATCCTTATGTGGATGAAGGAGGGGAAACATTGGGGAGAAAGAGAGCCTCACATGGATGGGGGAGAAGAAGAAAAGAGGAATAAGGGGTTAAAAGGTTCATTAAGGGTAAAAGGGTAATTTAATCCAAAAAAATGGGTTACACATTTTTTTTACACATTTTGGACAAACCATTTTCCAATTTTCTATCTCTAGCGACTTAAGAACCACACTTCCCATGGTTGTACCACACACTTTCTTTGGAGATGGTTCCCTAGAAAAAACTTCTATTTACTTTATGATAACCTATATTCATAGTTTTTAATATTAATAGAATTATTACCATATCATGATTGTTTTTATACATAATATTGTATGTGATAATGTCCCAAGAGTTGCTGTTACACTAAAAATTTTAGAGTAGTTACCAACTATGATGAAAAACTCAGAAGTGCTATGAAACTATTCATATATATAAGTTCTATAGATGGATGATTTAATTTGGGGGAAAAATTGATATAGGATATCATGGGTGGAATCTCAAATGACATTGAGTTAGCCTCCCATGGTGTACACCCTTAGTAATAACTAGTGTAGGATATTTTTAGACCAAGACCTACTTGTATGAAATCCACATTTATATGTGTCATTAGATATCCCTATCTATGGATGTGTGTATTGATCCGTAGACTTTAATATTATTATTAATGAGTATTATTAGTTGTGTAATTTGATATATCAATTAAATCCATAATGAAAAATTTTCACAGTGATGTAGGATACGTTAGGTGCATCATGAGTAATACTGTATTAATGAATAATGCGAGAAATAATTTTTCCCTTATGTTATTTAATAGAAGTTTATATCTCAGGACCTTTTCTGGAAACAATATATCCTAAATAAATCCATGTCCATGGTATTCTATAAGAAAGTTCAAATTTTGGAAATTCAAAGAAAGAGATATCGAGAACATAGGTTGATAACACCGGCATGTGACCTACTTGATTTTAGACCTCATGATAAATGGATTATATTACATAGTAAGTGACTGTATGAGGTATTATTTCATTGGAACATTAATATTCATCTCTATGGGTGCCTTGGAATTTTTCTAGATCCTAACCTTGGACTTTCGATGGCTTCTCATAATGCCACTAAGAGAGAGGCCTAGAGGGCCACACACTAAGTGTATCCAAAATCATAGTTAGATAATATATTAATATTTATTATTAAAAATTATGAATAAATATTAGTTCTATATTTGGATTAATAATTATTCATGTTTTCTTTATCACATATATTCCATTATCATTTATTCGAGATAATATAATGTGAGTGGAATATTTTATAAATACTTATTCTATTTTTGGTAAATATAATATTTATTTATATATTGGAGAATAGTATAGTGATTTTTATTTAATAAATAAATAGTTTTAATTAAAGCACATATAAATATTTGGTAGGAATGGTGGACCAAGTATAATTTTCCAATGAGAAATAATAAATAATAAATATTTTATTGTTAAATAATAATTAATTTAATTCCAAAGCTAAGCACATGTTGAGAAATAATAATAATAATATTATTATTATTTGAGATGGGCTTCCACATGGACTAAATAAATAATAAATGGAACATGTGCACTTATTTTGATTTATCCCTAGTGAAATATAAACCCAATTATATTATTTTATTATAAATTCAATTAATTAGTTTGGTTGTGCACGATGAATTTGGAGAATCCTCTCAATACATAGAGATATCCCTTCTCCAAGTACGCTTCCATTAATAGGGTGTGATCTTACTCCACCTCCAAATCTCATGATAAGAGAGATCAATGATAATTCTTTTGAAGTGGATCTCATAGTGATCAAAGGCAAAAAATTCAGGCGATATGATCTTCCATGATAGAACCCATAGATTCCTATGACGATGTTATGAGATTTGTGGAACATGTATCAATCACTTATGTAGAGAATATTCTCTAGATTTCATTAATGAAAAGGTAATGTAACATAGATATGTTTATAGATCCATATATGAAGAAAGAATTTCAACAAGGTAATTATTTATTTATGTAAATTAATTATACATAATATGTGATGATCCTCCCTTCGGTTATGGTGTAATTTACAATTTATATTTTCTTTTATTCAATTACATAGTTCACAACATTTATCATCATGTAGATCTCGGATTTATCAATGATCATGACAAAAAGAAAACTTGGGCATGACCCAACACACACATTCACTGCACAAGGAACTTACAAACGGTTCCAGATGCATCACATAATTATTTTTAATTATTTAAAAACTGTAGATTGATTAATTTATTTGTAATTAAATTATCAACTAATATTTAATCATTCTTTAAAAATAATTTCATGATCTAAATATTCCTCCATCATTTCCCCTTGATCTATTCAATGGGATAATTTTTTTGAATGAAATAAAATTGATGAACTAATTTGGAGGTTCCAAGGATTATTTATGGATAACACAGATGTACACATGGTGTAACCAGATTTACATGCCATTTACTAGTATTTAATGCAAAGGTATTAATTCAAAAATTAATTCAAAATTTGTGCATTGATGAAACACAGTGTATTTATTTATTACATCGTGTGTTGACCGGGAAAAGGTGGCGCACATTCAGTTTGAGTACACATCACATATCCAAAATACACAGTGAGTAGTCCCTTTAAGTCATAGATGGAATGAAATACCTGACTAGTGACCACGTAACTCAGAGACCATACACCATGTTGTTGCTTATAAACAACGTGTACTCCAATTTTCCAAGGCACAATTTACATGTCAAGTCCCTAGGTGTGTACCTTAGATAGACAGAGAGATATGTACACACCATGTAACTCGCATGTACAAACTGTGTATTTATATCAAATTACATAGATTTGAAATTTATTTATTGTACTATGTAAACCTTATCGAAATGTTTTTGCTTGTGGTCATTTAGGTGATTATATATGCCTTGTAATAAGTTTTAATACACACACATATATAAATGTTCAATTAATAACTTCCCCATGTTTAGATAAGAATATCATGTATGAGTAATACTAAAATTTTTTCTCTATGGGAATTAAAGCATGACATGTTACAGAAAAATCATGTAATTATGGAAATCATTAAGTTGATACTATGTATTATGAACGTACGTGATAAGTCATGCATTCTATACACTAAAATGAGGAAACCATGTTGGAGTATAATACTTGTTTGGTATATTTAGATGGGTATTAACTGTGTTACCTCCGAGGTATATTTATGTATATATTTAATTTTATATAAATTTATTTAATTTATTTAAAATTATGATAGATGAGAATCTCAAGGAAATTATAATGAGAAATAAGACAAAATAATTGATTAATTAATGATGATAATAAATTTATTTTAGCATGATTTATCTTAATTAATAATGATTAAGAATTAAATTATAGTTTTGTTAAATTTTTAATTTGTTTCATTCATGTGGATGATCACGACCATAAACCAGATATTTGTATGTGATTGGTTTCATTTAATTGATTATTAAATAAAATAGTTGGCCTATATTCCTTCTCTCCACTTATTATATAATGGCCAGCATGCCTGTGGTTTCTTTTTTGTACTCCCATTTTCCCTCACTTGTGTGTGAGTACAAGAATATATAATGGATGGAGCTCCCAATCTAGTAGAGGCGGCTCAATTTTTGAGATGAGTAAAAACCTATCAAATAGAGATACATACGTGGATTGGTGGAAAGCTATAACAAAAACCTTAATTGGTTGAAGGTGTTTTTACCCTAGTTCAACAATTATTTTATCAACCGCTATATAATCTAAACATTAGTAAAAGATCATGATCATACCACTTAACTATTTTATTTCTATCATGTTTTCTACAACAGTGTTTTGGTTGGCTGATGATGACGATGTGGTGATGGTAGTCGACCGCAAAAGTGGTTACCCATTTCGTGAATGATGATTGCGAGGTTGAACAGGATGTTCAGTGTAAATTTGAGCGGCGACTTTCAGCTCCGGTGGTTTCTCCGGCGTACTGGTGTCATGATCGATGGTGCTGTCATTGGGAGGATTAGGTTGGTGATGATGACACAAGTGGATGGATGGAGTCATATCTTTGGCTGCCACTGGCCTCATGGATTGTGATTCATCGGGTTATGTGTTTTTCTATCTTTTTGAAATTTGAAATTTGAACCTGGAATTTAATGTTTTGTATCCAGCGTGTATTTTTTTGGTTATTCCTAATCCCCAAAGAGGCCTTTTGAAGATCTAAAAATTTGAATTTCCACTCCAGGAATTCCAAGTTGAAGTTTTCAGTTAACATAACTTAGTTCACATGAATGTTTTACTAACAATGAAATACATGGAATAACTGAGAGGTATGGTTTGAGGAAATACAACTTAAGGATTTCAGGATTGGGGAGTCTACATAATATATCAAGGAACGGTGAGTAAATGTAGTTGGAATTTTGAATTCCTACCTAAAACCATTCATGTTACTTGAACAACGAAAATTGGGGTAATGATAAGAGGAATATGAATAATTTCCACTTGAATGTACAAGAAATAAGATATTCTTAAGCCAATGTTAAAGGATATTGATCTTCATTGAAATAGAGGGAGATTAATATATATAACATTGATTAATTTTTATAAATCTATTAGATAAAGTACTAAAATCTATGACCATCCTATTTTTAGAAACATTAAGAAAATGAAATAAAAATGTTAATTTGATCCATACTTGGGAATAATAATCTTCCCATGGGCACACATTTCTAAGAGAGGCAGAGGTGTCGATGTGTTATCATTAGTTATGAAAGGAAATTTTATTAGCTGGATGAACCTATTCCTGATGCGTTTGGTAATGAAGAAAGTGATGAAGTGATATCTCTCTATGAGAAACATGTAAACTATTCCACATATGTTCAATGTTTCATGCAATCATCCATGTACAATGAGAATTTTATGTAGCCAGAAGACATGGATGCATATGGCATGATGTCTCTCCTTTTGGATCTCTATCAAGAGAAGGAGAGACAAGAGAGATAGAAGATCTCCAATTCATTGTCTACAACTAATCTTGGATAGTCTGTGCTAGCTAGGCCTCATGTAGTCAAGATTATTGAATAAAATTAATGATTATACATATTAAGGAATAGCTTACCTGATGATTTTGGTATATAACTCATACTTTCATCACTACCCAAGACCTTCTCTGGTTTTATTGTTAATTACAATATGATCAATAACGAGAATAGTATTTCCAAACTTTTTACATTTATTTTACCAGTGGATAAGAACACATGGAATGAAAAACCCACAATACTTATGGTGAATAAGAAAAGTAAGAACATGGAAAATGGGACTAAGACTCATAACAAGCATAAATCTCTTGAGAAACATCCTTTTAAGAAGAAAAGATCCATAGACTGGGAAAGGAAAAGGAGGAAATATATTTTTCATGTGGAAAGAAAGGATAGTGGAAGAGGAATTAAACCTAGAGGTAAGGAGAAGATAATATTGAATTCATTATCATGTTTAATCTTTCAATATCTATAGGCGGGGTATTATATAAAACTTTTGGTTCTGAAATATGTATCAAAACATAGGAACGAAGTAGATTTTGAAATATTGCTATATGAGAGTTGGATTTGAAAAATGGAAATGGTGCGAGGATGGATTCTCTAGCCATTGGTGACTACCACCTTTCATTGCCAATGTGAATGATTTTGGTTTTAAAATATTGTTATTATGTACCTACAGTTACCACAAACATATTTTTTGAATCATGCCTTGATGAAGATGGGATTATTTTCATGTTTGTAAATAAAAGTTTATTCTTTTATGAAGAAAACACATGTTATTATATGGAAGATTTAAATGGAATTCTTTATGACTTAAATTAAGAAAAAAAGTATTGGCAATTGATAAAAAATCATGTTTACATAAATCATATGACACCTAAATTTGGAATCACCGTCTAGGTGATGTAAACGAGAATTATTTGACAATGATCTATCAATATGGTTATTGAGATTCCTCTAATCTAAAACCACTTGAAATATGTCATGCTTGTTTGCAAGGAAAAAAATGAAAAAACCACCATTTGGTGAATAGGGGAAAGAGCCACAGAGCTTCTAGGATTGGTACACAATGATGTGTGTGGACCATTTCCAGAGAAAGCTAGTGGTAGATATTATGACTTCAAAACATTTATTGATGACTTGAGTAGATATAGATATGTCTACTTAATGATTTATATGTTCATGTTCTTTGAGAAATTAAATGAATTCAAGGATGAAGTAGAGAATAAACTTTGGAAGAAGATAAAAAATCTTAGATCATACTAGGGCGGCGAATATCTTAACCATGCGATCATAGAATTTTTAAGGGAGTTTGGGATTATATCTCAACTCGCTCAACCTTACACAGCAAAGTGGAATGGTGTTGGTGAAAGGAGGAACCCTACCTTTTTAAAAATGATAAGGTCAAGGATGAGTCATGCAGATCTTCAATTATCCTTTTGGGGATATGCATTATAAACTGTGACATACACATTATACCAAGTTCCAACTAAGTAGGAAAATGAAATTACATTCAAGTTATGGAGTTTAAATAAACCCTTTTTGTCACATACACATGTATGGGGTTTTGAGGCATTTTTAAGTCCTTATCAAGAAACATACTATCACCCCAGGGTAAAAATTGTATCTTTATAGGACATATAATGGAAAAAAGGCATATTACCTAGAAAACCCTCATAAAAGGAAGTGAATGTCGCCAGAAAGACAATATTTCTTGAGAGGGAGAGCCTTCTTTAAAAGGAAAGTGGTTGAAATATTGGCTTCGATGAAGTTGATGCTCAAGATACATAAGAGATGAAGCAGGATTAGTTTATATAGGTCTCTATTAAACAATTAGTTCTTGAATCACTAGTACATCATAGGATCACAAGAGAGGTAAGTGAACCATAAATATATGGTTTTCTAGTAACTGAAGATGAAGAATCATTATTGGTTGACAACAGTGAGCCTATCTCATACAAAGAGGTAGAAAAGAGAAAAGAAGATGCAATATGGTATATTACCATGAATTATGAAATGGATTCCATGTATCATAACAAATTTTGGGTTCTGTTTGATGCACTGGTTGATGTAAATACTATTGGATGAAAATGAGTATTCAAGAGGAAACTAGACATAGAATTTAAAATAAATACCGATAAATTAACTCTAGTGGCTAAAGGGTTTAAAAAATTTCCTGGAATTGACTACGATAAAACCTTTTAACTAGTTTACATTTCTAAATCCATTAGAATTCTTATTTATATCTAAGCTTACAATGACTATGATATTTGGAAGATGAATTCCAAAACTACATTCCTTAATGGGATCCTCTAAGAAGTTGTCTCTATGACACAACCAGAAGGGTTTTTGACTCTTGGTGATGCCAAAAGGATTTTCAAGTTGTAGAGACCCATTTATGGATTGAATAAAGAATCCAAGTCATGGAACCATTGATTTAATAAATCTATAAAATAATATTGATTTATTAGTAATGAATTTGAGCCATGTGTTTACAAGAGGTTTAGTGGAAATCAGGTCTTTATCCTAGTAGTATATGTTGATGACATTTTACTTATTGGAAATGACATACCAATATTACAGTTTATTAAGGACTAGATAAACAAGTGTTTATCTATGAAGGACGTAGGTGAAGTAACCTATATTACAGGGATTATGATCATCCATGATAGATCCAAGAGGCATATTAGACAATGTCAAAGTAAAAATGTTGACCAGATAATAAAGAGACATAGTATGGAACAATCCAAAAGAAGATTACTTCCTGTTTCACATGGGTTACATCTTTTTAATAAAATGTGTCATTGGAAACAATAGGAGAAAGAGAGAATGAGAAATATCCCACGCACCTCAGTGATAGGATCAATCATGTATGCAAAGTTTTGTGCTAGACTAGATGTTTCCTAAGAATTGAGGATGGTAGGAACATATCGAGGAGATATAGGAGAAAAAAATAGGTCTTCTGTTAAGGATTTCTTTAAGTATCCAAGAACTAAAGATATATTACTTGTGTATGGAGGTGACAAAGAGTTGATTAGTAGAGGTTATAATGATGCTAGTTTTCAGATAGATCAGAATGATTTGAAGGTGTAGTCAGGATATGTTTTCTACCTCAACGGAGGAGCTGTGAGCTGGAAAAGTTCAATGTAACACATTGTCTCTGATACTACTGTAGATTATGAGTACATAGAAGATTATAATTTATCCAAGGAAGCCATTTAGATGCAGATATTTTTCCAGGAGCTTGATGTGGTACCTATCATTAAAGACACTATCACATTGTATTGTGATAATACTACTATTGTGGATCTTTAGAAAAAGGCAAGGTCACACCAAAAGACAAAGAATAAACTTCTTAAGTATCACCTATTTAGGTATTTTTATCACAGGGAATAATTTGAAGTAAAAATATTACCCATGAAATATAACATGGTATACCCCTTGGAAAAAGGGAAATCTCGTTAGAAGAATATGTATCAAGTGAGAGCTATTATAATGAAGTTTGTTAGTAGTTAGCTCTAGTGCAAGTTGGATTTTGTTAGATTTGGTTCTCTACAACCAACTTCTATTTAATTTATGATAACCCATGGTCAGAGTTTGGAAAATTAATAAACTTATTATCACATCATGATAGTTCTTCTGAAAAACATAGTATGTGATAATGTCCCAAAAGTTTCCATCACACTAAAAAGGTCATAGTAGCTCCTCTCTATGATAAGAACATGGAAGTGCTATGGAAATATTCTTAAATACATGTTCTATAGCCGAATTATTTCATTTGAGGGAAAAAAATGATACCAGATATCATGGGTGGAGACTCATATGACTTTGAGAAACCTCATAATGGTATACTCCCTTGGTAATATCAAGTGTAAGATATTATGAGAATGATACATGAATATAGGAAATCCACCTTTAAATTTTTTATTTGAGGTTATTATCTATGGACATGTTTATTGATCCATAGAAATTAATATTATTGTTAAGGAGTATTATGAGTCACATTATTTGATGTATTGATGAAAACCGTGATGACAGATGTTCATGTTGAGGTAGGATATGTTGGGTGCCTGATGAGTAATATTGAATTAATGAATAATTCTAGAAAATATTTATCCCTTACATTCATTAAAGTATGTTTATATCTCATTCCCTTTTACAGAAATGATAAATAATAAGTTAATCCATGGACACGGAATTCTATAGGAAATTTCAAATTTCAAGAAGTCATAGAAAGAGACATCAAGAACATAGGTTGATGGCACATGAATGCAACCTAATTGATTTGATATATCAGGATAAAGAGAGTATATTACACCATAATCATCTGTATGAGGTATTATTTCATTGAAACAATAACTACTTTCTCTATGGGTACTTTGGCATATTGATAGACGTGAACCATGGGCTTTAGACTGCTTTTCCTAATGCCACTCAAAAATAGGCCCAGATGGTCACAAAATACGTGTATCTGAAATCTTATTTAAATAACATTATAGTCTTTATTATTTAACAAGTTGAATAAATATTATTCTTGTACATCATTTAATAATTATACATGTGTTATTGATCAAACAAAATCCATCACCAGTTATTTGAGAAAATATAATGTGATTGTGATATTTAAAAAATATTTATTTGATATTTTGTGAGTATAATATTTATTTATTTGTTAGAGAATAATGCAGTGCAATTTACTTAATAAATAAATAATCATTATTCAAGTCCTGATAAATATTTTGGAATAACGCTGGACCAAGTTTAATTGTTCGGTGATAAATAATAAATATTTAATATTATATGATTAAATAATTTTTAATTTAGTTTCCAAGTTAAGTGCATGTAGAAAAATAATAATAATAATAATAATAATATTTGAAATGGGGTTCCACAAATATTGAATTAATAATGAAGGGAAATTTTGAAATTACTTTATGTTAACCCTAGTGATATAAAACCCAATAATATTATTTTCCTAGAAATCCAATTCATTTGTTTGGTTGTGTAGAACAAATTTGGAGAATCCTTTCAAGACATAGAGAGGTATCTTCTTCATGAATTCTCCTAATAATAGAAAGGTATCTTCCTCTAACTCCCACTCCCAAGTCAAGAGAGATCAAGGAGGAACCTTTGGAAGCGATTCTCACAACAATCACAGGATGGTGATGAATGGGATAAGATATTATGTGAAAGAACATATAGCCTCCTATAGTGACATTTAATTATTTATGGAAATCATTTGGATCACTTATAGAGGGAATGTTCTCATAATTCCTACTATACAATTATTGGGAAACACAAATATGTTGATAGATCCATCAACGAAGAAAGAATTTCGACAACATAATTTTTCAATTATTTAAATTAATTATAGATAATATGTGATGATCCTCTCTTTGGTTCTAGTGTAATTTCCATTTTCAGTTTACATTGATTAAATTATGTTGATCATGAAATTTATCTTCATTTATATCTTAGATTTATCATTAATCATGAAAAAAAATAAAATTTGGGCATGACCCATCACATTCTTCCACTGCACCCAGAACCTACATGTTTGACAAATCATGTTCTAACCATGCGCTAAATAGTGAACACACACACTTATCAAATTGAACCAATCATGAAACATTAGAACATGATTTGGGAAAACCATGTTCATCCCATGCGTTTCACTTCTGCTCACATTCCGAAAGTGCATGGTTTATACTGGAGGGTTGTACGGTTTCTGAAAAAACCATGCACCGTTACCAGTCCACCTAAACCTGAGTTCCTAGGTCATGAAGTGTTTTAAACTAAATGGAACACCTGAGTAACCCCTCAATAATTTAACCAAGTCTAAAATAAATAATTAATGGTGTTCCAACTTTGGGAATTGTATTCTGAAGCTCGGTTCAAAGAACATCCCATTCCCAAAATACTAAAATTAAAATTCCATTGTAAGTTTAAATTGGATAAAAATATGAGTACATACAATTAACAAGTAATTACTCAATCACCAAAACATCTTTTCTTCTTCTTTATTGAATGAAAAACTTCCATTGTGATTATTGAAACAATGAATGTTTAGATTAGTGTAGCATTATCACAAATAAATTTTTCTTCATCGATATAATAAAAATAATGAATATAGTTTCGATTAACATTTTCTTATTGTTTGTGCAAAGAATATTTATTAAACTAAATCATACCACACTTTAAATATTAATTCATGCAAGTGAGATCTCGCAAAAAATCAATAATATAATAAATAATATATTTAGAATTATGATATTCTATCCAGATTAAGTCTCGAATAATTTACACAAGAACTGTGAATACTGTTTAGTATAATATTACCATTAAATAAAGTGCCTAAGAATATCATTCTCCATATTTTTAATAAAATCCCAACCACACTCAATTAACATCAAATAAACATTTCATGGGATTTTACCATCTTATTTTTTTTAGGGACCTTATCCTGAAAATATGAGCACAAATAATAATAATAATAATATTTTATGTGATCATTATTGAGGTTAGTTTATTATTTTACTTCAACTTAGGAGTCCACTCATTGAATAAGGTTTGGGTAACTCAATATGTGCATATGAAATGCACACACTTTTTCATGAATGCATGATCTACCACATGAAAAAATGAACATGCTTGTGAGTTCTTCTTCTTATTTGCACAAGTATTGATAACAAGTGCTTGTACTAGATGTGTCATGAATCCAGATTCATGAAAAATGTATCTTGATAATAGCTATCTTTTTTAAGTTCATTTTCCCAGTTTAATATACTTGCACCGAATTGAGTTCTTCACGAAGGTATGTGAAAGCATAATGTCTTGATCAACTAAAATAGATAGTTATGGATTGCAGAATTGTTCTTTTCAAAACACGTCGAGTGTGTTAAAACAAGTATACTATCCAAGATTATTATTTTTCTTTCAAAATAGTGAATGTTTATTCATCACATTATAGATGACTATGGAAAACCACTTGTTAATGATCCCATAGAGGCTCACAAAATCAAGCTTCCTCACATAAGAGAAACCTTATAAGATTTGATATTATATGAAAACTAAATCTCTTATCAATATAACATGCACAAAAACTACTCTCTTAGAATATGAGTATTTGTATTTATAGATGAGGTCTTCCCTTCCTTACAATGGAATAATTATTATGGAAGTCAAATATTTTAATACCTATATATCTTGGCCTTAATATTCTAAAAACATGGGTTTCTCAAATATTATATGATGAATAACATGGTTTTACTTCTTTCAAGATAAATAAAATCACATACATCATATGCACATTGTTTGCTCTTTTTATATTGAATTACCTCATGCATTTTGGATGAATGAACATCCTTATGTATTAAAACCAACATTTTTCATTGTATCAACCTCTTAAAAACATTTTTTTCATCTTATCACATGAGTAAAAGAGTTCAGTTACATCCATGGCCTCAGTTCAATCTACATTTTCTCAATACTTCGACATAACCATAAAATATGGCTAAAATTGAGGATAACCGTGATTGTCGACCACAAGAGTTGAACAACACAATAAAAACATCATAGAGTGGTTGAAGATGATACAAATTTAAATGGAAGTATAATATAAATTTTTTTATGTATCTCGTCTTATTTTCATATCTTATTAAACATGGGAAAAATGACAGTTTGAATACCATACCACATTAAACTATTATAAATTTGAGGGATTCTTAACAAGTGTTCCCATTTGAATAATTCTTTAGGACATAACACTGGAGTTGGTACCTAGACACACTTGGACCTCATGCCCACATGGGATGCATCAAACTATTTTGTATTATACAAGCACTCCTCTTGATGTGCTATAAACCCACTCACACACCATCTTACTTGTGTAGGAACTTTTTTTCAGTCCTCCATATCCCTTATATTACCAACATAGTTGACTAAGGTTTACACTGCACCCATAATATGTGGTCTTGGGTTTCCCTTGACTAGCTTTATAGATGGTTAGATTTTTTGATTAAGTCTAAATAAAATTCAGTCATTAATTTAATTTCCATGCCATATGTTCCTCACCACCAAATTCCTTCACTTCATTTTCATGCGATTATAATTTTCATGATCTTCTCTAAAGTATTCTTCATAAAAATTAATATTTTCATACTTCTCAAATAATCTTCTCATGCAATAAATAAATATTTCATGTCCTCCTTTGATTTATTACTATCTTTTTGGAATACATGTTCCAAAGATGTCTTCAATATTAACTCTTTATGCGAATAACTATTTTCATGGTATCCAACTTCTAGTAATCCAAAATTTTATGGGACATCAATATAATCATTATTAAAGACAATATTATTACTCAACACACCATGAGAAAAAGTCTATGAAATTAAGAGTAGTTTAAAAATCTTCATACATATAAACATAATGTATTTAAAATAAAATCTTTAAGATAATATGAATTGAGTATATTATTATTCATTAATTCATCCATGAAATTTTTACATTGTTATTAGGATTGGATATCTTGTATACTTTAGAAAAAATTTTCTTATTGACTTATTCAATATATTAACATCAATAAAACAAGTCTATTTCATTGACCACCATTGTAAACTCGTAAAAAACATTGAATACAAATACAACTCAAACACAAAGAGGGATATTCAATTACCTCCTATAAATATTTTTGTAAATACCTTTAATGTTATTATCAAATGAATATTTCCATATGTGAATCTCTCTCTCTCTCTTACATATCCAAACATTAATTTAATTTTTTATTACCATTATTTGTTAGGAAAGTAAATGTTCATGGGAAAATGTTATCATTAAAAATATAAAAATGTTTCATCCATCATTTAACTATAATTATACATGAGGAATGCTAAGTGTAGAAAATAAGAGGGTTTGATTTATAGAAAAAATCTATCCATTACCAACTATTCTTAAATCCTCATGGAATGAGAACTCATACATCTGTATTCAAGGACCATCAAATTTTACTCTTGACTAAATATACATAAACGAGATATGGATTTTTTATAAATGATCAGTATGGAACTCTTGTCCTCACTTCAAAAAATAGATGAAAAACATTAAACTGAAACAAGTTGGAAAAGTTTTCTTTGGGAATATCCATTCATTAACTTTTATTATGTTATTGATTAAGTAAATTAATCGCAATTTATTTTTTGTTTGTTATGTTTGATAATAAATTATGATAAATAATGAAAAACATATCTTTTCCTATGAATGTATTTTCAAGTAATTTCCATAATAGTCATATTCAATACAAATTGAAATAATGATTATGGAAAAATTTGAGTTATATCTATTTTTCTCCCCTTATGAGAAACACTTCTCATCATCCTAATAATAGAAAATATCTTTAAGAATAAATTTCCAGATACAAAAATTTTGGGAATAAAACAATCTGGAACTTTGACTTGTGACTATATAGATTGGAATACTTGTAAAACTTTAGAAAAGAAGATCTTCATAAATAATTATTATTCAGAATAAAAAATATAAGATCTAATATGGATGGTATTTTCTTTATCCATATTTTCTAGTATAAGATATTAAAATATTTAACTTCATAAAATTTGATATTATTTAATATTTCATTTTAAATATCAAACTGGTGAATTAGTTAATGATGATGAATTATTTGACATTGCTTTCAAAAATTGAAAACACTTACTATTTCACATGTTCTTCCCCTGATAACATTCTTTACCTTCACTTAAATAATAGACAATAAAATACCCAATTATTAAGGGAATAATGTGGATATTATTTTCTTATTAATGCGAATATCAAGGTTGTGATGATTTTTTCAACCAAGATACATAATTTACCCCAATCTACATGATTTCACATCTAAACATATGATCTAATTTATGGTTGGAAAACATGGATCTCTTCATATTATCTTCTACTTTGGGTGGCGAATATTTATTCTTAAAATTATTTATGGATGATGAATTCTTATTCCTCTTATGATCAGCTTCTTCTTCTGGATGAATATTTAAACAACCTTTTGTACATTATCTATCTTTATAACATCTCCCACAAAAAAACTTATTTAACGAAAGATTTGATTTTTTTTAACAATATATGATGTGATTTTTCTTCATCATGTGAAATATTCTATTTTCCATTTTCACTAGCCTAGACTTGTTCTTATTCCATTTTTCTCATTCTATCTATATCATCAGGCCATATAACTAAAATTTCATTAGGAACATTGGAAGAAATTTTGGATCATTCACATGGATTCATATAAGTGTGAAACCACTTAGTAGTTCTTTCAAATAAATAAATTTCCCTCAACTTCTTATATTTATAATCCAAGATATTCTCAGTTTTCTTCCTAGGATAATTGTTTTACAACATTATCTTACTTTATTCTAAATGTTTCTTCCTCTTTTTTAGCCAAATTTTATGGTATTCTTTTCTCAAAAAAATTTGATACATGTTGAGATGAGAATACACCAAAATTGTGACCACATATTTTACAAACATCACATATATTTTATAGATTTCCTAATCTATTTTATGTATATAGATACTTCTAAATATATGGATGTTCCATATTATTATATAGATTTATCCCTCATGAAATGGGACGTCTTTTTTACTTTAAAATTTAGAGTATTTTAGAAAAAATATGGAGAAATATATACAAAAATATTGCAACACCAAACCTGACCCACAAAAAAACGATCCTCTTATTTATTCTACATTATGTTTTTATGAATTCATCACTACTTTTTGGGATATTTTTGGGGAACCCACTTCTAAACTATTTTTTATTATCCACCTTGTCAAGGTGGTAGGCTTATTATCAAATTTATTTATCCAAACTTTTTCAGATTTTGTTCTCCAACCTACACTGTTGATGGAAATGAATTTAGAAGAATTAGTAAAGTATATAATGGATGGTACCTATTTATTCATATCTTAGTGAGAAATATCATCAAATGAAGTCATGATATTATTATAAATTGTTAGAGAAAATTAACACTAGAATAATTTAGTTAGAATTAAGTATAAGAAAGAATTATATCATTATTTTGTTCAGTGTCACTATATGTCCTCTTAATATTGGAAAACTAAAACTTAAAATTCTAGACATTTCATTTCAGGAATGATTTTATGATCATAAATCATAATCATATTTTCATCACAACACTTTTTCTTTCATTCAAATTCGTATTCAGGTTTTAATTTTTATTTTGTAATAATGAGTCATGTTTCTTGATCTTCATAAATTTTTATTCCAATTGTAAATACTTCCATCAATGTTGTTTTTCAATTTATATTCTAGTGTGTGGATCTTTTCTTCTAGAACCTCTTTCTCACTAAATTCATTGATCCATTTTAAGGAACTTATTTAAATATTCTTATCTACTGATTCAAAGGCTCCAAACTATCTAGATAGCTTTAAACGTTCTTGAATTTTTAATTATAAACACCTCTTCAAATAATAAACATTATCTTCCAACCGAGTGATGTATTCCTATATATATTGAAAGACTCAAAAAACAAAAGAGGATTTTTCAATGAGAAAACAATGAAAAATTCATCTTAATCTATCAAATAATATTTATTGATAAGTTTTCGATTGATCATAATCACCACTTATGCAATGATATTCTTCTTAAGGAAAGTTTTGTTAAAAGTCAAACCATACCTCTTGATCACGTAAATGTCTAGATCCGAATTAGGTAGAAATTGTTGTGCCTATCCTGAGTAGAAACATGATAAATATACTCTTTAATTTTTAATCTTGATTTTTCTTCATTATTAGAAAGGAATGGAAATATTGATACACCATTTTCTTTGTATAAGAAAGACTTATTATTTATCATTCATTTCTCTCTTTCTCATGATCATCATGGTATTGGTAGATATAGACTTATTATTTATAAAAACCAAATCGTTACAAAAACTGAACTTCACTTTAAACATATAAAATAATATTAAATCTTTAAAAGAGAATAACATTAATTTAGGTAATATAATAGAGATAAAACTTAGGTATAATACCAATTAGGAGGAACACTTTAGGATATAATCAACACTAAGGTGGGGGGGTGGTGAATTAGTGTTGGGAACTTTTTAACTACTAATGACTTTTATCCCTTTAACCTCTTATGCTTATTAGGATCTTTATTCCCTTTTTATCTTTTTCTTCTTAGATGAAATTATATGAAATAATGTAAAGATGAAACAAAGTATTTTTATAAAGATCAATACTCAATACGAGTATCCATTTGTAACTATGGTTGAAAAATAATCCAACTAAATAACCAATAATAAATAATCCTTTAAATGTGGTTTAATAATGAAGGGAATAAGAATTCACTTGAATTGCACTACGATAAAACACCAGTGCATGTTTTAAATATTTTGGATAGTTTTGTATACTACCTCTAGAAACCTTTGTAAATTGATACGTTTCTATCTAACACTAAGAGATTATTCAACCTATTGAAAATTTTAATGGATGTCACAATGATTATTTTTTTCTTCCACTAATTTCTTCCCTTTTTAGTAGATCAGTTGTAGGAGAAAAATCTCTTCTTCCTCTTATTCACAAAAAAATGAAATATTCTATTTATAATTTTTCTTCTGACATAAATCCAAATAATATGTGTTTATTGTGGAGTAATAATCTCAAAATTCCTCTTCAACCTAGATGATATTTAAAAGATAATAACTCACTAAAAAATTCATATATTCTTCTTTCTTGAAACAATGAATGTATATTTATTCTTAGAATCATCATAATTAAATTCTTATTCTTAGATACAATATCAATAGTGAATGTAGTACCAGTTCATCTTTATTCTTATTGGTTCAGTAAATATATATTGAACTGAATCACACGACACTTTCAATATTAATTTATCTAAGAATGACCTTTCAAAAACTTAAAAAATAGAAAAATAATACATGAATTTTTCTAATATTATGTCTAGATTCCATATCTGATAATTTGAACATGAAATATGAAATATTGTTTAGTATCATATTCTTAGTCAATCAAGTGTTAAAGAAAAATTTCCTTCTATATTTTAATAAAATCTAAGAAAATATTAATTAACATGAAATCAACATTACATGTGATGTTAAAATCATAAAATTGGTGAATGTAAATTATCATGAAAAACCTAGCACAAAAAGTACACTTTTTATTATATTATATACTATATATTTAAGTGTGTTTACTATTTCAATTCAAGTCATGATTCATTCCATAGATCCAGGTTTGGGTAACTAAAACAATGAATATACATTGAATCTACTTATTTATTAATGAATTCACTACCTCATTACAACATGAACATGTAAGTGAGTTCTTCTTCTTCTTCATGCATGTATAGAGCACTGGTAGTCATACTAGACATGGCATGATTCGAGCTTCATAAAACTTTATCATGATTACTTTTATATTCTTCAAGTCCACTATCTTAGTTTAATATAAATTTATGCAATAGATTACTTTATGATGGGATTTGTAAGAATAATCTCATCCTCTTCCATGAAATCGAAGTAAGTCTTGATAAATTTTCCTTTTCAAAACATATCGAGTGTGATAAGAAACTCTAATATTAGTGGTTATATGTATTCATGAAAAAAAGTGCATAGTTCTTCATCATGGTATATATGATAACATAACACACATTATTCATTATTCCACAGAGGATCATGTAACTATAATTCCATGGGTAAGAGAACGATTCAAAGATTCTATATTACCTGGAAATAGAATATCTAGAATGAATAATGTGTGTGGTATCCAATCTATTGGGTTAGGTGCTTTTGTATTTATAGATGAGGTCACCAATTCCTCGTACCACCAAAAATACTTATTTTTTATGATCTATTAATTAATTCATTGAATTCATGAATTTATTGTCTTTCATATTCTTCAAATTCTTATTTTTCAAATATGACGAGTTGAAAAAAATGATATTTCATCCTTCATGATGAATATTATAAAGTGCATGTGATGAATACCATGTGCTATTTTAAACACTAAATACCTCATTAATTATTGATGGGTGAACATTATTTTATATTAATGGCCTCCAATTTCATCATATTATCATAAAAAAATCATTTTCTTTGAATTATAAAATGAACACAAGACATTGATTTCATGTATAGCCTCAGTTTGATTGACCATGTATTGATCATTTTAAATGATAATGGAAGATATATTAAATTGATTATAGTAGTGATAACTAGTCACTAGATTTTATGATGAAGCAAAAACCTCATTGATAGGTTGGATATGACACTGATTTGAATGAATGACCATGTTTACTTTGATAGTGTGACTTGTTTTATTTTCATATCATCTTAAACTTTGGAATGGCGACTATAAAAATATTTTCCCCAATAAAACTCTACTTTGGTTGATGTAATCTAAATATGTTCTCCAATTTCATCACTTCTAGAGCCAAGGTACATGGTTTCGCATCAGAGAAAACATGTACCTCATGCCCACATGGGCCACACCACACCATTGTACAGTCCACAAGTACCCTTGTGGGTGAACTATGTACCCACTCACACACTAGAATAGATATGTATGTGATTTCAAGTAATCCTTAAGGTACCTTATTCTGCCACCATGGCAAGATGAGGGTTTAACCTACCCCATAAGAAGTTGTTGTGGGGTCCCCATATATATCTAGGTGGTTGGACATATTTTTTATATGGGTCAACTAAAATTCAATCTTTAATGTAATGTCCATTCCATATGTTCCTCACCATGAAATTCTAACACATCATTTTCATGGTATTATTATTTTAGTGATCTTTAATAAATTATTCTTTATAAAAATAAACATTTTGATACTTATCAAATAAGATCCTCATGCAATAAAGAAATATTTCATGACCTTCTTGGATTTATTCTTCTATTTTTTGAATATAAGTTCTAAATAAGAATCTAAAATCATATACTCAAGAGAATAACAATTTTAATGGTATTTAACTTCTCTTCATCCACAACAGTACAATACATTATTTATATTAATTATTATAGAAAATGTTCTCACACTAAACACCAGGAGAAAAAGTCCTTGAACATTAAGGGAAGTTGAACAATCATCAGACTTATGAACTCAATGTATTCAAAATATATTCCTGAATATAATAAGTCTTTATTATATTATTCTCTATCCATTAATCAATGTAACATTCACTTTGTTATTAGGATTGGATATCTTAGATATTTTAGTAAATTATTTCTCGATAACTTATTCAATATGTTGATATCAATGAAATATTTCTATTTCATTGACCACATGGAAAAATAATGAAAATCCTTGAAAACAAATACAACTCATACAAAATGTGGGATCTTCAATCTCAACATATGTGACTTGACTATATTTTTGAATTTGTAGTTTCCTTTTTTGTCTATTCCCACTTTTAGCTGAGTTCGGTCTTCTCATAGCCTTTTTTTTCTTTCAAGCCCATTTTTATTTCCATTCTCATTATAGGATCCTTATCATTATCCATTTCATTTGCAACATGCTCACCATTGTACTTAAAATAATCAACTAATGGGTTATATTCTTTTTCTTCTTGTGAAATTAACCCTCTATGATTTTTTTGAACAAAATAAATTTCATTTCTATCATATATACCTTCCTCGACTAATAGAACGATCCTTCTAAAGGATCTCAAAGAAATATTCTTAATTCTTTTTGATTGAGAAAATGAGAGTTATCCATTATTTTTGGCCTTCCTGATAACATATTATATATAATGTTATCCTATAATCCTTATAGTGAAGTGGTATGTGAAATGAACAGCCATTCAATAATTAAATAACATTATAATAATTTTCCCTATATTTACCTCTTCAACCTATTGTGAAAAAATTGAACATAAAAGAAAAAGTTATAATATAATATTTATAGATTTATTCTTTTTTGTATAATTCCTACTTCTATTACATATCCAATCCTTTTAAATATTTCAATCATTTGCCTTTTCATGATTTCCTTTATATTAAAGGGTAGCCCCTATTTATATTTCATAATAAATATGGGTGTTTTGTAGTTCATCAATGATAAATTCCTTAAGAAAACTGTATTATAAATATGGGATATTTGAATAAAATTTATGTTTCCTTATTATAATAAACATTTATACAATGTAAAAATCATTAATAGTTTCTCTAGACCCTTTAATAGTGTTAACAAATCGATATACCCTACTGTACATTTCCTCTATAGTTTCATCTATTTGAACTATACTATCTTCAAAATATTTTTGGCTGATTTATAACATTTCTTCTTTCACATTTTTGTAACTTTTAAAATATTCGATAAATATTATTGAAAATAACATTATTAGTTCTTCATCCCATGAATGTTTTTTGCTCCTTTTCTAATAAATAGGATTATAAGGTATTCATGGACTACCCATTATTGTCAATATATATTTTATTAACTTGGAACCATGTTGAGGTTTAATATGGTACAATGAATCCATATTAAATAGAATCAAGAAAATTTATCCCTAGAGAATTAACGTAAGGTAAAATCCACTATTTTAATAAATGAAACAGTTTTCCAAAAAAACATTTTGATATCTTTTCTTTTAATAATTTTTTTTAAATTTATAGATCATCTAGAGAGTATTCCAACACACTGATAAAACTTTCTCCATCACAGAATGGGTGATGCCCACTGGGGGGGGGTAAATTATTGAGTATAGTTATGTAAATTATATTTCAAATCACATTCTTATTCAACAACTCTCTTTAGATACTCACTGATTCCAATAGTAAATGGATACAACCCATTTTTTAATGAGGTTAATGTACTTTAAGAATGATTTCTTCACTTGTGTTTCATATTTATTATCTTATAAAAACCAAAAACCATTATTATTATAAAAAATAACATGATAAATGGTATGAACTTGAACTCGTATAACTTATAGAACCATCCAGTTTCAATATTTCATTAACAGAATAAACAACTTTTTACCCAAAATATCACTATAGAATGTATGAACCTCCACAGAGACTTTAAATATGTCAATATTATTCCTCATAATTACATAATAATTACCTTTGACTATTCATAATATTTATTCATATATTGTCCAACATATTAGTTCTTGTCAATTATAATTATCATTAGATTCTCTCTCTCTTAATTTCTTGTTTTCTATGTTCACTGAGTGTTGTGTAAATATTGTTTACATAATAGTCCTGAAAATCATTATTATTTTAAGTTTCTTAGAAATTTTCCCTCAAATTCATAAAATCTCTGTTATGTTTCTATATATATTTCTACTTATGACTTCAATATTGATCCAATATCTAGTATTTGAAATACACAACAAACAAAAAAACTCCACACAACTCAAAACCTCTATGTGGGTATTAATATAGAAGAAAAACAATTCCTTATATGATATTACAATCATAATGTAAATATTTAAATATTTTTATATATATTTATCATTAAAATTCCCAGAAAAAATAATCCATGTAATGGTCCACCTTTTCATTTCTCATAGGTGGGATTTTGTGTTCTAAAATGCTCATTTGTACAATGTTTTAGTATTCTCTGTCTCTATTTTAATCTTAGTAATAACCAATAACTATATTATAACGTCTTATTCATAAAATAAAAATATAGTGAATAGTTTGAATTTAATTCTTATATATTAGGATATTTACTACGATATTATTTAATTTATTAATAATATACTCATTCTAAAAATACAATTTTTATGTGTTTTCGAATCTTCAGAGGACTCTAAATCTTCCTAGAGTATAATATCAACTAATTTTTTTGAAATATCATATGGGGGTTCAATGTTCATATGTAGGTTTTTAAAATATCAAACATTTACCAAAAAACTCATATGAGTAGATAAAATAAATTACATGTCTCGTATTCCCATTTCCAATTTATAGTTTATCAAAAATACCCTATGAACTGGCCTAAATAACTTATGTCCTTAGAATATCATTCCCATAACTCAATTCTCTTACATAATAAGAAAATAAAATTAAATATTTGAAATCCCTAAATGACTCATGGATTTCCCAATTCTCCAACTCATATGTCTTACACCTAAAATAGTTCTCTTCGAAAACTCCAAATCCCATATACCTAGATCAATTTAATTATGTATAGATCAATATTTTTATATAGATTTAAAAATTTAATATTTCATATGATTTTTTGGTTTTTTAATTTTCACCACACTCAAATATCATTCATCCTCAACAAAAATATCATTAGGGCAGCTCATGTTTCTCAATTATCCTATGTGGTGATAAAATGTCTTATTTATAGGATAATTTCATTTAAAATTTTCATATTTTGATCAAAAATTCCATATTTAACTCATCTCATATCATAACATCATCATATGATCCCAATGGAATTGAAACCACTTAAAACTAATCTTAAAACCTCTCATCACTTTAAATTTCGTTGAGTAATGGTGAACATAGTAACTTCTTGATTAGAACTTTATCTAGGAATATGAAGATAATCTCAAATAATTATTAAACTTCAATGAGTGTTTAAAAAAATATAACATTAAACTTTAGGGTTTATTAAATTTCATTATTGTTGAAAATTTAGATGGGACGTTCTTCATAGGAACCATTTACTTCCAACATGATGTTATTATACCAGAATACATTTGTGGGAACTGGTATGTATTTACTTAATTGAAAAACAAGGAAATCATTATGTATAAATAGAATTTATAATTTAAAGAAAACATATTGGTAAATTCTCTAATTATTTTAAAGATCTCAATGACCAGATAAACATTGGAGTAAAATTACCATTATTTACCATATTTTAGAGACCAAATCAAAGAGGAACTCAAAGTAAAACATGATAAAAAATCTTAAATTAAACAGGAAAAGTATAATGATCAGTATAAGTTTTTTCTATTCTGTGAGAAGTGCTTATAAATTTCTTAAGAAATTAACTTTATTTTTCATCTCCAATACAATAATAGGATCAATTTATAATGACCCACCAATCCAACTCATGTATAACGGCGAATTACAAAGCTTATAATAGAGGGTTTCAAAAGGATCCATCTAAATAAATGTGTAGTAAGTATTATTTTAGGAAAACCCTTCTAATGATGAGTGATCATATCACGAGCCACCACATGGAAGAATACAATATGAAAACATATCCTAAAATAAATAAATGGTTTACTTAGATTGACCATTAACCTAGGGGTAACAAAGTCTAATCAGTTTAGCATGAGTATTGAGATGCTTCTAAAGTCCTTTCTAGACCCAAGACACAAACCTCAAGTCTCAATAAATGAATAAACTATATTGTATCAATTCAAAATTTATGTTATCTCAAATATAAAATATTATTAGTTTATCAATGAAATAAGATTACCTATTATATAAAAAAACTATTTTTTTCTTCAATTGATCAATAATCACCACACCACATCTCATCACTTTTATAATGAATTTAATCAAGTCACAAAGTCCAGGGTAATTTCAACCAATTTTTATAGTTGTATTAAAAGTGGATGTAAGATACTATAAGGGAATTTTATGTTTTTATTCACCTTCTATCATGTGAAACACCATTTAAAAAACCAGTAATCTATAACTTAATATTTGGAAACTTCAATTTCCCACAGATATCATGATATATCATTGAGTTACTAGGATTGTAGAGACCATGAACTTAGTATCCCAGAGTTAGTGGTTACTTGATTAAATTGGAACTAGATACAAGTGATAACCTCCTAACGGATTAAAAGTTTATATTTTTTTTGAAGACTAGAAAAATACTTAAAATTCACATTACATTAGATAATTTAAAAAATAACATAGTATTTTATTTAAGAATTCCACTATTCTATTTAAAAAATATTTACATTTAAGTTAAAATACATTTCCTATAATCCAAGGGAAATGAAACATATGAAATGAGTGATCCTAGATACTTAGTAAGGGTATGAATATAGTGGAATATATCAAGAATAAATAATTAATAATCAATATTTATTGGTGAATAACTAAAAACATATTCAATTTAATCAATAACATTACTATGAATAATAAAATGTTAAAAATAAATGATGATAAAATAATTTTATTAAATAATCACATGATCTTTAAAATTGTCCATGGATATCATAACCAATCAAATAATAACATGGAAATCACTAACTAATGTCATAATGATTTAATAAAGAGTAACATACATCATAATCTTGATAGTAGGGCCTTATTCCATGACTTAGTACATAAAACATTTAAGTCCTGGACCAAATAAAAAAATATTTTGTCTCATGAGACCTACTGATGCATCAGGGGGAAATAGTATGTAAAGATCTAGAAATTCTGTGTAATTTTTTTTCTTAAATTCATGGGATTTTTATGAGTCTGTGAAAATTTTTGGTTCTTTATTCTGAGGCCTGGTGTGCCCAGAATCAATATCTAATGTTTTTTCAGGTACGTTTAGTAAATGTGTGAGTGGGTTTTTAAAATTATGAACTGATGCTCAGAACTGAAATCTAAGTGCACCGTTGAACTCATAGCACTGGTATTCTCATAAGAAGACTTCCACCTCGACGACAGTTGGTCGAGAATGAAAGTTAGTTTTTAGAGTTTTTAAGAATAATATTAAATAAAAATAAATGTGTAGCTTATTTTTATTTGGTGGTTAAAATCTTCAAGTGGAGGTTAGAGGTGGGGGCCACCACACCATAACCTCCCATGAGAGGTTATAGTGGTGGGGCCCACCTGAGTTCAAAAAACCTCTTATAAATTAAAGGTGTGAGGACCACACGAGCTTTAAACCCCCTTGAACTCTCTATAAGTGGGGGGAAACCCTTGAACTTCCCTCATAAATGTGCCAATCCACATAAATTAATTAATGGAACATTATTTAATTATTTTGAAATATTTTGAAAATATTGGACAAAAATTAAATAATGGGTTAGCTTAACCCATTATTTTTGGGTTGGCATATTCATTTGGTGGAGCATTGGGAGAGGGATTGGAAGAGCTTGGAGGAACTAATTCTCCCAACAAAGAATGCCTCTTTCGCCAACGAAGAACAATCTTCAACCGGGTCAAGAAAGGGAAGCGTTGTCCTTGAAGAACGCCGATGAAATCATCCTAAACTTCTTCATATTCTTTATGATGTCATGGAACGACGTCCTCCTTTTTGAATCATCGTCAATGAACCAGAGGTAGGGGATTTTACGTTTGAAATTGTTTCCATCCTTCAATGTACAAAACACAGTTTGTGTTTTTCCAATTGTTATCACCATATGGAGGAGGGTGTGGGCCGCACAAACACGGCCCGACCCCCTCCATTTACCCTTGCTTGTTCACGATGGTGGCGGTGGAACAATACCGCCGGAGGAGAGGCGGAGCAACGGCGGCCGACATTGGGCCGACCATGAAGAAACTGGTGGCACAAGGACGCCGGGTCGCCAGAAGGGTGTGACATCGTCGTGCAATGCAGAAGAAAGGGCCGCGGCTAGGCCGGGCCACAAAGAAGGGGTGAGACACCGTCGCGCCACGTGAAGAAGGAGAGACCCGACCAGGGAGGGCCTTGGCTGAGATGTAGAGGTGGCAGGCTGAGCAGGCCGCCGGCGGTGCGGAACCGGCTGGCTGCTCGGCCAGCCGGACAAGGCGGGGACCCCCGGGTCCCACAGGTTACCGTACCGATTCCCAGCATTGGTTCCGTTCAATAGATAGTTGCGTGAACCCCCCCCCCCCCCCACCTCACGCGACTAGGGGGGCCCCATAGGGCGCCGCCAACCGCTGGCTAGTCTGGCCCTGCGGGCCGCCAGCTCCTGGCCAGTCTGGCCCCACGGACCGCCAGCCGGGCCTCGCTGGCCGCCCGCAGGCCACACGAGCCGTTGGGCTAGACCCAGCATGGGCCGAACCTAGCGCGGGCTGGCCCCAGTGCGTGCCAGGCTGCCCCCTCGGGCTTGGTGGGACCCGTGGGCCGGGTTGGACCCACGCACAAGGTCGAACCCCAGTCAGGCCCCGTTTGACCTGATTTCACCTTCTCACCCATAAATTGGTCTATAAGTGTCTGATCGATGAAATGTCTGCGAAGACGGAAAGTTTAGAGTGAGACAGTTCTTTTGGAATACCCCACTTGAGTTTTGGACATAGTTGGGGTACGTTTGGGTGAGTTTGAACCTAAAATCCATCTAGGCCCCCAGGAGGAAAATGCCAATAACTCACAAACCAGACATCCCATTGACGTGTCATCTATGGCGTTGAGACCCCTACCATGAGGCGGATCATTGAGACACTTATACATGGGACTTTGTGATAGTTGGAGTATTTACCAGTAGCTCGTGGAGCGAATCCTTCCAGAGACGAGTGAGCAGAGTATAGAGACCTAGTAGCTGGCTGAGACCTGACGACTGCTGAGCTTTCGACTCGAAGTGTTTCGACTAGCCCAGTGGGGAGTGCCTCTGTGTAACGTGACATAACCACAGTGGGGAGCACCTCTTTGTGATGCTGAAGGCCCATGGTACTCGACAGGCGGAGTACCTCAATAGGCTATGAGGGGGAGCACCTTTGTGGGAGCGCGGCTGACCCACAGTGGGAAGAGCCTCTGTGTGAGTACATCAGACCCCCAGTACTCGATGAGAGGAGTACCATAGCTGTCCAGGATAGTGGGAAGCGCCTCTATGTGACGCGACATGCCCATTGTACTCGATAGAGGATAAGTACACCATCAACCAAGGTTCTGACTGTGTGACTGGAGATGTTACTTGATACTACCCCTAGAATAAAGTCCTGGTTTTATCTGAGTTAATGACTTTTTTTGTTTTCCTCATGATTGAGAAGGGTCGCTAGATAACTTAGGTATATGTATGGTCATATACCTAATTAACGGTTATCCGTTGTATTCATTATTTTTCATTTATCCTTGTTGGATTTTGTGAGACCTTGGGGGTCTCGGGTTCCCTACTGAGTATCGTTATACTCACCCCATCATGGGGTTTTCCCACACCTCGTTGTGTTAGTTGCAGATGAAAGATAGTACTAACTGGGGCAGAGAGTAGTAGGACTGGATGGTACCCATAGGTGGACTACTCGGTGTGATGGTACACGGAGGAGACAAACGAATGTGGAGAGCTTAGGAGGCCATCTGTACCTACCCTTTAGGTAGGAACCCCAGAGGATGACCTAGTAGCTGCTTTACTTTGATTTCAGTCGTACATGTACTTTCTTATTGGGCTTGTACTTCTGGCCCCTTTTACTTTCCAACACTTCTTTTGTATACAGTTTTAGTTAGTGTTTTTCTTCCCGTTGTGTACTCTGATGAGTTTTTTTACAGTTATAAATGCAATGTCTTCCTAGTTTAGGGATTTTCGCCTTTGGTGCTAGTCTCCATCCCCTGGCCTATAGAAGACGGGCTTGAGGTAGTCACGATACGCGCCTCGGGGGATAGGTCGTGACAAATTGGTATCAGAGGGAGGTTATACTGCAGAACATAGGACTCTGATATTTCTTTTCTATGAATCAATAGTGTTAAGGGTACTATGTAGGGTCTTCAGTTCAGGGAGACCAGTGTTGGTGCGGCTGGCTGACCCATCCATACACCAGGACCCTAACCTCTTACTTCTGACTCAGCGCATGAAAAAACTGATTGTGGGTGTGTTTCTAGAATTTTTTCTTTATGTTAGTTCAACCAGGTAAGCTCATCAGGTATAAATCTTTGGACTGTGTCACATCTATTTATTTCAGGATTCCTCCCTGAAGATCCCCGAGAGTCATACACTCTGACAACCCAACGAGCGATGAGGCCTTAGTGCATGGCCCTTTACCAACAGAGGCACCAACAGTACCACTTCTCATTTGGACACAGATGCCACCATCCCCAGCAGCAGATGATGAATGCTGCTTGAGCAAGTTGCATGAGTTCCAGTGCCAGATGCCACCCAGGTTCCAAGGAGAGACGAACCCACAAGAGGATGAGGATTGGATGGAGGTTGTGGTGAGAGTCTTCAGGCTAGTAGAGACACCCGCAGACTACATGGTGATCCTTTCCGTGAGTATCCTTCAGGAAGTAGTAGGTAGATGGTGGAGCCCGATGCCCTAGTTCCACGATGAGGCGACACTTCTCTGGACAGACTTCGAGAGCCTGTTCTGGGCAGAGTTTGTTCCAGCGACCCTATGATCGGTACATATACAGGAGTTACTACATCTATAGTAGGGTATCATGACTATAAATCAGTACATAGTGATGTTCACCGATCTCTCGCGCTACTCCATAAATATGGTGTGAGACCCATTCTTCAGGCCCTGGACCTTTGAGTAGGGGCTCAGTCGGGAGATCAGGTCATTGATGATCTTCCTCAGCATCCCGACGTAGGCAAGGGTGTTAGAGAGATCCCTTTTAGTGGAGAGTTTCCTTACTGAGAAGTCACCAGCAGCAAGACCCACTCCTAGTCGACATGCAGTGGAGTCTTCTGCAGCTGGCAGTAGATAGATGATGCAGAGGTCAAAGTGGACCAGACCCACGGGTGGACAACCGCAGGACTCAGGATCTTTTGTGTGTGGCACATGGGATTGTGACTTACCTTCTCAGAGCCAGTGGATTTACTCGTGTAGAGGGTAGGTTCACATGGATCATGACTGTCCGACCCGCCATTCATATGATCAAAAGACAGTTGAGGGACCTCCCTGGCAGAGGCAGAGGTTCAATTGAGGCGGTCCGCAAGGAGAAGGGAGACATGGCAGAGGAGTTGGACGTGTATTTGGGGGTGGACAACGTTACGAGGTGATACTTCCACCACCACCAGGATGACCACACCGACCGCATGTAGTAGGTGGACATGGGAGAGACCAGCTTCAGTCAGCTGAGGAATACGAACATGGTCCTCCGGAGATGATTCAAGTTACGATCTATGTCTACTCCACCTTAGCTGTAGTTCTTATAGACAGAGGTGCCAATCATTATTTTATTTCCACTGTTCTCATTCATAGATCAGAGATTCTGACGGAGCTGTCGTCTCGATCCTTATGGCTAGAGACTCCTACAGGAGCAGACACGACGATTACGTACTGGTGCCGGTAGTGTGAGCTTACTCTATGAGGTGAGAGCTTCGGGTGGGATCTCCTCGTAGCGGCGTCGAGGCCTTACGACGTCATCTTGGGTATATACTGGTTATCTACAGTCCATCCTCAGACTAACTGTAATAGTCACAAAGTGCTCTGTTTCCGCACGAATGGGACAAGGTTCACCTTCACCGACGATAAGGGAACCTTTGCAGCACATGACAAACTTACTCAAAGGAGGCTACAATCGATCACTCACCAGTTAGCTTACCTTACCCTCGAAGAAGTTGATGTGGAGAGTCTGACTTATCCTGTAGTGGTGGACCAGTACGCGAATGTTTTCCCTGCGATGTCCCAGGACTACCTCCTCACAGAGAGGTGGACTTCTACATTGACCAATTCCCTGGGACGACAACGATATCTACTCCATCATTTCGTATGGCTCCCGCTAAGCTTCATGAGCTGTGAGTATAGATGGAGGAATTGCAGGGGGAGGGAATCATCCGGCCCAATGTTTCTCCTTGGGCATACCCTATTTTGTTTTCCAAAAAGGAATATGGGAGCTTGAGGCTCTGTGTTGACTACCGTCTCCTGAACCAGGTGACCATGAAGAATAATTACCCACTTCCGAGTATTGACGACCTCTCTGATCAGTTTAAGGGAGCGCAGTGATTCTTGAAGATAGACCTCAAATAAGGCTATCACCAGCTCAGATTTCGAGACAAGGATGTGCAGAAGACAGCCATCAGGTGTCATTATGGCCACTCAGAGTTCTTGTTTATGCCCTTTGGCATAGCCAATGTTCCATCCGTGTTCCTTAGTTTGATGAACAATATTTTCCAACCTTACCTTGATTTCATTGTTGTGGTCTTTATCGACGACATTTTGATCTACTCGACTTCTGAGGAGGAGCATGCATACCATTTTTAGGTATTACTAGACACACTCCAAGAGAACCAGCTTTATGATAAGCTCTCAAAGTGCCAGTTTTGGATTTGAGAGGTTCACTTCTGGGGACAGGTCATCTCAGAGGCTGGAGTTACAGTGGATCCAATAATGATAGAAGTAGTACATGCTTGTTACCCACCCTGGAGTGTGATGGAGGTACAAAGATTTCTAGGCTTGGTTGGATACTACCAGAGATTCCTTCCAGACTTCTCCAGAGTTGCAGCATCACTATTATCCATGACGAAGAAGGGGAAACCCTTCTTGTGGTCGGAGAGGTTCCAATAGAGCTTTTAGGAGATGAGGTAGAGGCTGACTGGGTCTCCCATCTTGAGGCTTCCATAGGAAAGCATATGGTATGTAGTCTACTGCGATGCATCAGGGACCAGACATGGGTGTGTCCTAAGGTAGGAGCGAGCTGTGATCACATATGGTTCTCGGTAGCTGAAACAGCATGAGCAGAACTACTCTACCCATAACCTGGATTTAGTAGGAGTGGTCTTCGCCTTGAAGATGTGGAGGCACTATATGATGGGCGGGTGTTTTACCGTGTACTCTGATCACAAGAGTCTCAGGTATATATTCTCTTAGAAGGACTTGAACCTGAGACAACGACGTTGGATTGAGTTTCTCCAGGACTATGACTTTGAGGTAGTCTATTCTCCTGGGAAGGGGGACATTATTGTAGATGCGCTCAGTAGGAGGACTGGTATACAACTTCTAGAAGAGGAGACAAAGTAGCTGGATACTTTACATATATCCTTTTTGGATAGTGATTGAGTAGCCTATCTACAGTCTCTTACAGTCACTCCCCCACTTCTTCAGCGAGTCAGGGAGGCACAACATGGGGACATTGACTGTGAGACACGACATGATCAGATATCCATAAGGCATGCAACTGATGGATTCTCTGAAGTTGGAAAGCATGTCATCCTCTTCAGAGGACGTACCATGGTAACAGTGGCACTTCAGGAGGAAGTGTTGAGGGAGTTCCACACATCCCCTCTAGCGGTAAATCTAGGAGTGGAAAAGATGTATCAGGACCTTCGACGACAGCATTGGTGGCTAGGTATGAAGAAGGTAGTAGCAGAGTTTGTCTCACGGTGACTCATTTTTCAACAAGTGAAGGCAGAGCACCAGGTACCAGAAGGCTTGGTTCAGCCTTTAGAGGTCCCAGAGTGGAAGTGGGATGGGATACCCATGTAATTCGTGACGAGTCATCCACGTACATCCAAGAGTCATGATTCGATATGGCTGATCATTGACTGACTCACCATGTTGGACCACTTCCTACCGATCAGAGAGAAGGGTTCAATAGAAAGCTTGAGATGCCTATATGTGTAGGATATTGTGCATTTTCATAGAGTACCTTCTTCTATTGTCTATGACCATGACATACGGTTTACTTCCCGGCTATGGAAGGGGTTGTAGGAGGCTTTCAGGACATAGCTTATCTTGAGAACAACCTTCCATCCTCAGATAGACGGCTAGTCTGAACGGACCATTCAGAACCTCAAGGACATGCTCTGACCGTGTGTCCTCGACTTTGGTCACATCTGGGAGGATCACTTACCGTTGGTAGAGTTTGCCTACAACAACAACTATCACTCCACCATCGGTATGACACATTTTGAGGCCTTGTATGGTCAACCTTGCAGATCCCCACTGTGCTGGACATACCCAGGAGAGTTATCTCTAGTGGGACCAGAGATGGTACGCGCTACCACATAGAAGGTGCAGATCATCAAGGAGCGGATGAAGACTGCACAGAGCAGACAAAAGTTGTATGCTGACAGAAGGTGGAGGCCTCTAAAGTTCGAGGATGGGGACCGCATCTTCCTACGAGACTCACCTCGACAAGGTCTGCATAGATTTGGCTGAGGTGACATGTTATCTCTAAGATTCCTCAGACATTTCCAGGTCCTCAGTAGAGTAGGAAAGGTGGATTACCTCTTAGCTCTTCCACCTCAGTTGCACTGGGTGCATGACATCTTCCATGTATCTCTGCTGAGGAGATACATGCATGAACCTTCCCACATAATTGACCTTAGAGAGATGGATGTTGATGATGGTGATACTTTTACGGAGGTTCCAGTTGAGAATGAGGATCGACAAGAGTAGGTAATACTTGGACGGTCAATACCTCTAGTGTGTGTACGCTGGTAGCACGAGAACCTCCATGAGAGCACATGAGAGTAAGAGGCTCAGATGTGTGCTCAGTACCCCCATTTCTTCCCATAGTTCGAGTTGTAGCATACAGGGACGTAAATCATGAGGTGGGGAGAATGTAAAGACCCTTCAATTCCATGGAATTTATTTTCTTAAATTCATGGTATTTTTATGAGTCCTAAAAAATTTACGCTACTTAATTCCAAGGCCCGGTGTGCCCGGAATCAATTTTTGATGTTTTGTTTGGGTATGTTCAGTAAACGTGTGAGAAGGATTTTATAACTTTTGAACCAGTTCTCAAAACTGAATTCCAAGGGCACCATTGAACTCTCAGTGCTGATACTCTCTTAAGAAGACTTCCACCTCGATGATTGTTGGTCGAGAATGAAAGTTAGTTTTTAATGTTTTTAAGTATAAAATTAAATAAAAATAAGTGTGTAGCTCATTTTTATTTGGTGGTAAAAACCTCCAAGTGGAGGTTAGAGGTGGGGGCCACCAAACCATAACCTCCCATGAGAGGTTATGGTGGTGGGTACCAGCTGAGGTCTAAACACCTCTTATCAATTAAAGAGGTGGGGACCATACATCTTTAAACCCCCTTGAACTCTCCATAAGTGGGGGGAAACCCTTGAACATCCCTAATAAATGTGCCAATCCACTTAAATTAATTAATGGAACATTAATTAATTATTTTGAAATCTTTTAAATATCTTGGACAAAAAAATAAAGAATGGGTTAGATTAACCCATTATTTTTCGGTTGGCGTATTCATTTAGTGGAGCATTGAGAGAGTGATTGGAAGAGTTTGGGGGAACTAATTCTCCCAATGAAGAACGCCTCATCCGCCAACGAATAACGATCTTAAACTGTGGAAAGAAATGAAAGCACCTTCCTTGAATAATGATGACGATGTCGTCCTCGACTTCTTCATCTTCTTTCCAACGTCAAGGAATGACATCCTCCTTTCTCCAACATCGTCAACGAACCCGAGGTAGGGGATTTTATGTTTGAAATTGTTTCTGTCCTTCAATGTACAAAACATGGTTTGTGTTTTGCTAATTGTTATCACCATAAAGAGGAGGGTACATGCCGCATGAACATGGCCCGATACCCTCTTTTTACCCTTTCTTGATGACAATGGTGGTGGTGGAACAGTGCCGCCGGAGGAGAGGCAGAGCAACAGCAGCCGACATTGGGCCGACTACGAAGAAACCGAAGGCGCAAGGCCACCGAGTTGCCAGAAGGGTGCGACATCGTCGTGCCTCGCGAAATAGAGGGCCGAAGCCAGGCTGGGCCATGGCGGAGGTGCATGGCGCCGTCGCGCCACATGGAGGAGGAGAGCCGCGGCCAGGGCAGACCACGGTGGAGGTACAGAGGTGGCCGACTAGGCCGGCTGCCGGCAGTGCAGAACGGGCTGGCCGCTAGTCCAGCAGGACAAGGCGGGACCCCCCGGGTCCCGTAGGTTACTGAACCAGATCCTAGTGCTGGTTCCATTCGAGAGACAGGGGGTGCGACACCCCCCCATTCATGGGGCTAGGGTGGGCCCCACATGGCGCTGCCAGCCATTGGCCAGCCAGGCTATGCGGGCCACCGTGCCGGACCCAGCGGGGGTCAGACCCCAGCGCGGGCCGGACCTAGAGCATGAAAGACCTAGTGTGGGTCGGGCCACCCCCTCAGGCCGGGTTAGACCTGTGGGCCGGGTCAGACCCCAGTCCGGACCCGTTTAACACGATTTTACCTTCTTGCACATAACTTGGGCTACAAGTGTCCGATCGAGGAACTGTCTGTGGCGAAATAAAGCATAGATCGAGACGGTTCTTTTCGCATACCCCACATGAGGTTTGGACATATTTGGGGTATAGTAAGGTTATTTTGAACAAAAAATCCAACCGGGACCCTAGGGCAAAAATGTCAATAACTCACAGACCAGGCTTCTGATTGACGCGCCGTCTGTTGCGTTGAGACCCCTATGACGAGGCATACCATTAAGATATTTCTAAATGGTACTTTGTGATAGTTGGAGTATCGACCAGTAGATCGTTGAGAAGATCCCTCCAGAGACAAGAAAGAGGAGTATGGAGACCTAGTAGCTGGCTGAGACCAGATGACTACTGACATTTCGACTCGGAGTGTTTTGACTAACCTAGTGGGGAGTGCCTTTGTGTGATGCGGCAGACCCACAGTGGGGAACGCCTATGTGTGCCACGGAAAAACCATATTACTTGATAAGAGGAGTACCTAAGTAGTCTATGAGGGGGAGTGCCTCTTCGAGAGCGCGAAATACTCATAGAGTGGAGCGCCCCTGTGTGAGCGCAACAGACCGATGGTACTCGACGGGAGGAGTACCACCGCAGTCCATGATAGTGGGAAGCGCCTCTGTGTGGCGCGGCGTGCCAATTGTACTCGATAGATGAGGAATACACAATCAACCGTGGTTCCTACTATGTGATTGGTGATACTACTTGATACTACCCCTAGAATAAAATCCTGGTTTGAGCTGAGTCAATGAATTTTGTGTTTTTCTCATGATTGGGATGGGTCACTAGATAACATAGGTATATGTATGGGCATATACCTAAGTAATTGTTATCCGTTGTTTTCATACTATTTCTTTTATCCTTGTTAGATTTTGTGAGACCTTGAGGGTATTAGGGTCCCTATTGAGTATTGTTATACTCACCTCTACATGGGCTTTTCCTGCACCTTGTGGTGTTGGTTGCAGATGATGGACATCACTTACTGAGGCAGAGAGTAGCATGACTGGACGGTACTCGGAGGTGGACCACTCAGTGTGACGTTACACGGAGGAGACGGACAGACGTGGAGAGCTAAGGAGGCCATATGTACCTACCCTTCAAGTAGAAACCCCGGAGGAAGACCCAATAGCTGCTTTACATTGCTTTCAGTTGTACTTGTACTTTCATGTTGGTCTTGTATTTCTGACCCCTTTTGCTTTTCAGCATTTCTGTTCTATATAGTTTTACTTAGTGTTTTGCTTCTCGTTGTGTACTATGATGTGTTTGTTTATAGTTATAAAGGCAATGCCTTCCTATTTTAGGGATTTACACCTTTGGTGATAGTCGCCAGCCCCTGCCCTATGGATGGCGGGCTTGGGGTAGTCATGATACGGGTCCTGGGGGACAGGTCGTGACATAGTAGGCCCCACCCATCACTTACAAAGCCCAAGTCACTCTATATATAAAAGGGTAGAAAAATAATCAATGTAAACATTTATATTTCAAAATAATCATATTAAATGTTAATAATTTTCCAAATAAATAAAAAAATCTTAAACCATCTAGAGTTATATGAAGTATAGTATCAAAATAGTACATCCCTAGTCAAACAGATCATAAAAAAGTTAGAGAAATAATAATGATGGTATCATTACAATATATATTTATTGGATAATAATTGAAATAAGGTTTGTTTTTATTGATGAATTGAGATACCATAAAAACTTCACTTAATTTTTTTTAAGGAAAATACCCTTTTAACATCGAAAGTCACTTTTAAAACAAGAAATTTTCCGAATACAAGGAATTTTTTTTATTTGAAAATAAAAATGGAAAAATATAATGTAAACTTCAAAGCATTGAGTATTCATCAAAGAATAAATTCCATTCATGTCACGTACGTTAAAACCAATATCTCTTTCCCATTTTAAGTAAAATGTAAATAAGTAAATCATTAAGAAAATGAAAAAATAATTTTTTTAATTTTTTTATTAAAATTATATTATGGGTAAAAATTTCATTAAAAATCATAGAATAATATGAAAAACATTCTTGAAAGATTTTTTAGAATACAAGTAAATGTTTGAAAAATATTTTCGACTAAAGAGGAAATGAAGTTTGTTTTTTTATATTTTGAGTACTTAAAAGTTGAAAATGAAAAGAAAAGATAATATTTTAAAAATTTACTATATGAGAATTTAATTTATTGGTTTTAAGATAGAAATACCATATAATTCACCTAGTGGAGACTTAATCATGAACAATACCAATTAATGATGAGATTGTGAAATAATCCCACACCACATTGGTACCCTTATAATTATAAACCTAGTGAAATAATTAACATAAAATGAAACCTTAAATACCATTAATGAAATAATATTCATGATATGACATATCAAATAGGAATTATATAAACCTAATATAATAAAATATGAGTATTACATAACATATGTCTGAAACTATGCAATTTCAAAAGAAGAACCCTTCCATGATTAAAAGGTTGATGCAAGAAAACAATTAAGGAATTGATTATCTATAACAAAGGTAAATAAAAAAACACATGTTGAATTTAAACATAAAAAACAACAAAAGTCATTACACACATAATCTTATAATATAAAAGGCAATGAAGAATTAATATAATCCAATGAAAAGAAATTGAGTTATTAAACATTTAACACATGGAAACATTCAAATCAAATCAAATTGGATGAAATAAATATAATTAAAACTAAATATACCATGAATTATTAATTATTCAAGATATAACATGCATAAGTGTTAGTGTATATACTATATAAAAGAAATTTGGAACATAAGAAAAAAATATTCCACAATGAATGAAAATTGAGATGAAACCCCTTACCTTATGTCAAACTTCCTTCATTGGAATAAAAAACTATTGAATAATAAATATATATTCATTATAAATATATTCCAGAAAAATAAAAATATATAATGTACCATATATTATTTACTTATAAATTTTTTTTGTCTATTTATTAAAAATTCATTATTAAAATCACTGTTTTGGGTAACAACTACTTCATTTTTCTTGTATCTCTAATTTTTTAGTTTTGGTCCTTATAATTTGATCATATTTTCATAATATAAAAAACCATAAAAATGATATAAATATCATATATATTCCTTGTACCTATAATTCGTGTCATTCATAAAATTTTAAAATAGAAAAAAATGAATTACACTATTCTTCGAGACGGTAGACCATACACAGACATGAAATTTGTTTCCATTTTTTCGAAGAATGGTTATAAATAATGTTAAAAAATAATTAAGCATTATAGAATCATTACTATTTTATATCTATAATATATATTCATTAAATATATTATTATTATCATCCATGTCAAAATAAAATGAAAAATGTATCACATCACTTCGTGGAAACAACAGTCCCCATGTATGAAAGAGTGACATTATAGTTTTCCAACAGATTGGGTATTAAGAAGGTATTTGTGATATTATAACTTAATAATAATAATAATTTTATAAATATAATATATATACATTAAATATATCACTATATCTAGTCATGAGATGTTGTTATTGAAAATGAATTACATTGGTTCATGAGATGATAGTTTATCAGACACATGATTGACCATTTCATTTACCATTTTCTGGAAGAGCATATAGATATTATTTATTACATAAAAATTAAAAAATAAAATTATATGTTATATACTGGTGTTATTATATTGTAACTATTATGAAATTATTTAAGGTGGTAATATATGAAGTAAAAAAAGAAAGAGCATAGTGAATACAATTACATTTAATTTTAAAAACCAACTTTCGATATCTTATTAAGGACACTATGATTGGTATTTTTGGAAAAAAAATTAGAACTTTAATGTGTATATGGATGTTTGGGATATATTTTTAAAGGTTTCCATTGAGATAAATGTCTTAATAGGTGTGACTAAGTGATAGGAGGGGTACCCTTTTATAATTTTGTGGTGAAATTTTTGTAAATACCCAAAACTATTCAATAATATAGAGTCATTGTCAATACTAGTGAATCAAAAATAGAAAAATAATGGATTATATAGAATTTGACATGAATAAATACCTTCAATAAAAAAAAATATTCATTTTCTAAAGATGTTATTCTCTTATCCTCTAAGGTTATTTACTTTTTCCATTTTAGTTTTCACCACGATAATTAGAGTTTCTTATTTACCTAGTTAATTTATATTTAAAGTATAAAAATAAATGAGACTTATTATATAATTTAGAAACAATTGTTCTAAATAAAATTTCCAATTTATCAAATTCAATTCTTATGTGTTTTTCAAATTCAATTCTAACAAATGAGCATGTAACACACAAAACACTGTTTTAACCTTAACAAAAATAATTAATATTTACTATCTTTAATAATAATTATGAATAAAAATTATTTTGAAATTATTATATAATACAAATTATTATAATTAAAAATAGTTAATCCATTTTATAAAATTTAATTCACAGAAGTTGTAGAATTTAATTTAAAATTAAACATGCAAGGCTGATGAAAATGAGATTTTCCAAAGAAAGTTTTTATAAAATACAAAAACAATTATATAGAAATTCAACATAAAAATTATTTCAAAGAAAAAAATTGGATTTATAATAATATAATTTAACTAATTAATATTTTTAAATAAATTTAAAACAAAATAGAACATTTTAAATTATTCAATAAAAGATAGTTTTCAATAAAATATGTATTTTCACTATTCATCAAAAAAATAAAATATTCATAAAATTCCTAAAAAATTAATTCTACGATAATTTTAAAAAAATTTATTTTACAAATTACTTTCATATTTTCATATAATTATTTTTAAAATTGGTAAATATTAATTTTAAAATAAGTGTGCAAAATGTGACGGGATCATTTTTACTAAAATATTTTTTTAAGCATAAAATTGGATTTATTCCTATCCCAAGATTAGAAAAAAATATTAGATGAATTATAAATAATTTTATTAAATATATATTATAAAAATTTCAATAAAATCATTATTCAATAGAGATTAATTTAATTTATTTAGATAAAAACACATTGTGGTCATAAAAACAGATATTAAGAAAAACATTTCATTTTCTTTCAATTGTTTTTTATTTCATTTTATATTCTAGTCAATTTATAAAAAATATTTTTATTTTATGCATGTTTTAAACATATAATTTTCATAATATGAATTTTTCTATTTATATCGACCAATTTTAAGGAATTGGTGATAAATTTAACAATAAATAATTATATTTTGGTAGTATATCACAATCCGTTTAAACTCAGTGTTGCATATAATTCAAACTATAAATGAAATAAAATTTATTTAAAGTGGAATATATGCTAAAATATTGGGTTGTTACATTCTACTACCCTTAAATAAATTTCACCCTTGAAATTTTATTATGGTCATCAAAGGTCTAATCTTTATTGAAACTCACATCATAAAAAGGGCTAATAAAAAATAATCTTGATAAGAGAGAAAGAGAACTATGAATATCATCTATAATGACACATTACTAGGTTTTAATGTTGGAAAACATTAATGGTAATTAAAAATATGGACATGTAGGAGAAAGATAACACAAAAGAACAAATAGATAGTGTTGGAAAACATTACCATGTAAAAGTTAACAACCACAAGAGCATAAATCAGTGATGGGTGAAGAGACTATAAATTCAAATGAAATAAAGGTAAAATGATAATTTTTTTATTTAAAGATAGTTTTCCTAACATATAGGTATTATTTTTATTTCAAGATAAAGAACATGATATAATATACTTGATATATTTTTATTTGAAAAAGAAAATTTCACCCTTTGGTTGTGCTTCGATTAATTTTAAATTTATTCCTTACTCTAGGAAATGAATATCCTAGATGGGTTTTTCTCCCTAAATCACTAAAATTAATTTTTATTATTGTAAAATCCATAAAATAGTTTCAATTACTTCTATATGTATCTAAATATTTTCAAAACTCAAAATAGTTAGTACAAATTATCCAATATAAAACTATAATCTCTAAACCCCTACAATAACACCCAAAGTACAATTTAATATTTTCCATAAAATTTTTTAGGAAGAAACAATGTCTTTTTAACAAGGATATCATATAGTATAGTGGTCGGAAACTCACCCTTGTCATCCTTCAGTTGTGTGTTCATGCCACACAACCTTTTCAGATAAAATTAATTGACACCCGACATGCTGTTTTTCATTTTTCTAAAACAATATTAATATAATTACTATAACATTCTTAATAATATGATGAAAATCCTGAAAATAAAAAAATCATCAGATCACCTTTTAAACACTATGGTTGTATATACAACTTTTTTCCCCACAAAATCAAACAATCCTAATTGACAATTGTTACTTTAACATCAAAAATCATATCAACCCTAAAGGATATCAATACCATTAATCTTATGAAAAGTGAATCCTTTCTGGAATAATAATTCATGTTGAAATTAAGGGTTACATATACCCAAACCAAATAAAACAACTTCCAAAATTTTATTAATCATATGGAAATCCCATCATGTAAAACCTCAAAATTGGTGTCTAGGACATTGAAGCTATTATCAAAATTTAACTCATAAATGCATGATGGTATCCATAGATCATAAAGTAATGTTAGATGAAGACATATATGCTTAAAATAATTAACACATTCGTTTGGTGTTTCTTTATTATTATAAATAAAATACCATTTGAATATTTACTACTAAAACATAATTACTGAATCTTAATACATAAATACTTAAACCCTTTTACTTCAATGATTGGTATAACATAAATTATTACTTATTCTAGGAGGAAAAATTAAAAATAGATCACTAACTTCAATAATTCTCAGGATCACTAAATTTACTAAAAAGAACTATAAATGCATCTTTAGGATGAAATTAATTTCTCTCTATTGACCTCCTCATTTTTCATCATTATTTCATTACTCTATGCCCTTCATTTATAAACATAAAATTTTTTATATTCCATTAAGACATTATTCTGGGTCTCTCTTTCTATATTTCATTCATGAAGGAAATTGATCCAACATTCCTCCATGGTTTCAACCACTCGAGCTCTTGGTAGACTATATCCTTCTCTTCTTTGGTGATTCAGAAAGTTGGTTACAATAGAGGTTGTTAATAATATATGGGGGTCAATGATTAAGAATTATAAAAATACATTTTACATCAATACCTATACCCCTTGGGTTTCCTAGAATCACTATATTATCCATCACATTTAACTTTAACTACATTCCTCATAGTCCTAATGATAAAATAAAACCTAAAATCATGGAGTGAATAAGAAAATTAAGACTATGAAAAATTATTTATAAGAGGTCTAAATCATAACACCTTATTTTCATTCTATGAAACCATATGTTAACATAGGTCATTATTGGTCACTATTTATTCCAACACATCTTGATGGTTTATAAAAAACGTGAATTAACCTTATAATATCCCCTGGGAGTGTCAAACCATGTGTCCAACAAGGCCTGTTATCATGCACTATGTGTTGATCAAGTTGAATCCCAAAGTTCCTTGCACATAGTTTTCTCCCTCAGTTCAACTGTGCTAAATTCACATCTACTGGAACAATGGAGATAGGGATGTATTGGAAGGAAAACCACATAATCCTTATCCTACCAAAATATCAAGATGTTATCATACACTTAGAAATATCACAAAGGTAGTAATTGGGTTATTATCCCAAATATATATTTTATTAAATATAGTTCCCAAGTTTTCTAATAAATTTTCTCCAATAAAAACTATAAATACACAAACCTTTGTAATAAAAATTCGGTGGTTACATTATTAAATTTTCACTGTACATAAGATACCACATCACAATAGACCAAATCATCCAGTAGTCTTGGAAAACTAGACACATAGATGAATTTAACATTTTATTTGAAAACATAAAATAAAATATAGTGTTTCCTTCAAGAAAAAAACTATTCCATTTATCATATCCCTGTATAATATTCATAACACATTTCATGAAATATTAGGGAAAGTAAATATAAGAAAAGGGTAATATTATATTCTCAGTAAAGGAAGGCATATAATAGAATATATCTTTAATACACAAGGAATAATTAATATATAATTCTAAATAGTTGAAAACACATTCCATTTAATATATATATTTAGCATGAAGAATAATATGGTACGAATAAATGAAGATCAAATTATTCCATATAACTAATCACATAAGCTTGAAACGTATCCATGAATAACGATACTAATCAAATAATCACAAGTACAAGAATAAATATTCTCATATCAATGGAATAAATAATGTTGATCTTTATAAACTATACTTCAACGCATTTTGATAATACAACATACATTAAATAGGTAAGTCCTAGACCAAATACCCAAACTATTTTGTCACATGAGACCCATTGATGCTTCAAGGGGCTATAAGAGGTCCCATCCATCACTTAATGAATGTAATTCCTTACTCATATGTAATTGTAGAAAAATAATCATTGTAATCATTCATATTAAATAACTATTATATGAGATGTTAATATTTTATCTAATCAATAATCATAATCCTAAACTATCTTGAGTAATATGAACAATAGTATCAAAATAGAACATCCCACTAGTAGAAATAATGGATTTAACTTTGAAGTAATAACATCAATTTTTTTACCCGATGAAAATAGTTTGCGTGATAATTTTTTGGCATAGGTTTTTAGTAAAACCAATTCCAAATGTTTTTAAATATGTTTTATAGTGTCAATTTTACTAAAACCCGACACCAAAAAACTTCTCAAGAATGATTTATGGCCACAGTTTTTATGAAAATCGAAACCATATAAATATATATAAAATTTAGTGTTAGTTTTTATGAAAATCAACTCCATATATTTAAAAAATATATTTTTGATTTTGGTTTTTCAGAAAAACGACAATGAAAATAATATTCGATCTCTTCAATATTAGTTTTTATAAAAACTGACTTTGATACTCTTAAAAATGTCCTGATTGGGAAACCCTCATTTTTTTTAATCTTTAATATGTAACTCCCTGGTTCTCCCTCTTGACATGAAATATCTCTGAGGGCCATTTTGTGATCTCCAATGACTATTGGTGTTTTTTTCTTATATTTTTATGATTTTTCAACACCATTATTATTTCTCTACTCTTATTTCATCATCTATGAGATATTTGTTCTTTGGATACCTATTTTTAGTGACATTAAACTGAGTTTGGTTCAAATTTTTTGTATATATTTATTTTTTGTTTTTACGATTCGTTTTTTTAGAGGTTGAAATGTTTACACTTCAAGGAATTCATAAAAATTGTTTGGATTAAGGTTCCATTTTTTTATTCGTCTCTGAATTTTATATGGTTTTTTAATTATGAAGATAAATTATGTATCATTTAATTATGTTTTTTGATTTTCTTCAATTATGATTTACTTTGGTGAGTTGGGATTTTGTTTTTATTTTGATTACATTATAAAAAAAAGGAGAGGTAATGATCCTTGAAGGGGTAGTTTGATATAGAGATTTTCATTATGGATTATTTATATGGAGTGCAATGATGAATGGAAATTTGATTCCTTGTATTATTTGGTAATGACATTGGTGTTAGAGGTAATTAATAGTAGGATACCACATCCTTTTGATTTTGGATATGGTTTTAGTAGAATGATGATAATGTAGAATAAAATTATCATGTTAGTATAATTCTCATGTAGTAAGTGATCATGAAGTGGGACTTTGCACTGGTGATATGTTGGGATCAATGAAAAATAAAAACAAATGTTCTTTTAGTTAGATGTCATTGACAAGTGGTGGGGAATGGTTTTTGGGTTATGTGTATGAGCCATGATTTTTTGAAATGTGACTCATGGGAGTGTGAGTGAGGTTGTGAAATTAGGTGTTATGAGAGTGTACACATATTAGGTGTGGATGGGATCATGGAGCACGTGATGGTTATGTATGGGGGTGTGTTTTAAAATAGAAAATGTATTTTTTATTATATGAGTGTTTTGAATAAATATATTTTTTGAATCTTTATTCACATTAATTTTTTAAAAAAAGATATTAATTGTTTTTGAAATCAATTGAAATGTTTCGAAATTCCCTTGTGAAGTTGACAATTTAAAATAATGTGAAATAATTTAAAATGGATTTGTTTTTTCAGAGGAACATTGATTTCAAGAAAATGAGTTTTGATTCCTATGGAATGTGGTGTTTTTTTTTAAAAATTATGAAATATTTGGAATATGGTTTCCCTTTATCCATGAAAAGATTACAAAATCATATATTTTAATATATTTAAATATTTATATGTTTTAATATATTCAACAATTATATTGTGATATCAGGTACTAAATGAATCATAATTAGATATATTTACAAGAACCACTAGTGAATAAGAAAAATGAGTTGATGAATTCTTGGAATTTTGAAAACGACATCTTCAAAAGAATGATTTTATTTTCTATCCATGTGTGAAGTTTTTGAATATGATAACGTTAAACTCTAGATAAATCAATGATAACCAAATTTTTTAGGGTTTTAGCCTTAATTATACATGTTGGATCTTTCACAGTGGAAGAAATGAAAATTCAACATCCAATGTTGATGAAAATATTCATAATGAGGGAGAGTATCATATTGAAGAATTAATTCATAATTTAGGTGTTAAAACCATCTAAAAATAGCAACTGTTGAATCATTTTATGAATATTATTAGAAACCATTATTCATAGGTTGATGTAAATTTAATGTGTTATCAGCAGTTTTCAGATTAGTTAACGTAAAATAAAAAAATGGGTGGAGTGATAAAAGATTCTTTGTCTTACTTCATCTTTTAAAAGAGCTACTTCCAGACGACAATGGGAATCCAGATTCCAATTATGAGGTCAAGAAAATTTTACACCCAATGGGATTTGGGTCTAAAAAGATACATACATGCCCTAATGATTATATACTCTATAGGAAAGAATATAAATATTTATCAAGTTATCCTACCTGTGGGACATCACGCTATAAGATAGATTTGAAGGTCAACTCAAATTCATTCTCAGGTACTTTAATCTGACATTAAGAAAAATTAATTTTGTTATTTCTAATGATATCATCCAATATTTTGTGCATACAATTATCATAATTCAATATTGATTCATTCATAAGTACTGGAATCAAAACTCCTGCTTAAGCTATTTGGTACGTTCAAATAATTCTTCATTTAAAGCATCTATTTGAAAATTCAATTGACACAAAAGGCTAAGATGCCATTCAAATGAGCGCATCTTTGATGGTAACTTAAATCACACTACTGATTCACCGTAGTGGAAGTGTTTTGATAAAAATTTCCTTATTTTGGAAGTGAAGATAGAAATCTTAGAATGAGATTGTTTACTAATGGAATGAATCCATATCAAGGCCTCAGTAGCCAACATAGTGATTGGCCCGTTTTTCTGGTTGTTTAAAACTTTTCCCCACATCTATGTATGAAGAAAAAATATGTTAGGATGAGATTTATGATTTTTGGACCAAAACAATCATGAAATGATATTGATGTGTATCTTTTATCATTGATTGAGGATTTAAATCTGATATGGTAGGCAGGTGTTCTTGTTTTTTATGCATACAAGAAAGAGTATTTTCTTTGGCATGCTATGGTAATGTTCACTATTAACGACTTTGCTGCATATGGAAACTTATCTAGATATAGTTTTAAGCAACATAAATCATGTCCAATTTGTGAAGAACAGACTTCATATTATTAATTGAAGAATAGAATAAAGGAACTGTACATGGTACAACAAATATTTTTTTAACTGATCAACCTTATCATAGATTAAAAAACGAATTTAATAGTTTACAAGAATAAAAACTTCACCCTAAACCATTATCTGCTGATGAATATTATGATAGGGTGAAAAATATTTATTCTAAATTGGGAAAGAAAATAAGTTATGGTCTTCCATGAAATATCTAAAAGAAGAAGTCTATTTTTTTGAACTACCTTATTGAATATTTTTAGAGATAAAACATAACATCGATGTCATACATGTTGAGAAAAACATATATAAAAGTTTTATTGGATCTTTGTTAGACATAAAAGGAAATAAAAAACATATAGATTTCATGCTATATTGGACATGGCATTAATGACAATAAATTTGGAGTTTTTTCCCACTATGAAATGAAATAGAACATATTTACCTTCGACTTGTCACACATTAAGAAAGATTGAAAAGATGATTTTTTGTGAGTGTCTTCGTGGTATTAAAGTACATAGTGTGTTTTTATAAAATTTGAATAATTTGGTCTCTTTTAAGTATTCTAAATTAATAGGTATGAAATATCATGATTTTCATATATTGATGCAACAACTACTACTAGTAGAAGTGTGTGATATATTTCTAATAGCTGTTATAAAGACTATCATCAGGTTATGTATTTTTTTCAAATTAATTTATAGAAAATATGTTGATCCAAATTTGTTAAATGTGTTGGAGAATGAAGAAACTCTTATTCTTTTTCAACTAGAAATATATTTCTCACCTATGTTTTTTGATATAATGGTTCATATACTGATTCATTTTGTGTATGAGATAAGAATATGTGGGACTATCTATTTATGATGTATTTATCATTTTAAAAGATATATGAGAATTTTGATGGGATATGTTAAAAATCCTTATCAACCAAAGACCTCAATTGTTCAAAAATATGTATCAAAAGTGGAGATTGAGTTCTCTATTGATTATTTGTATAAAGTGTAGCATATTGGTCTACTTATATCATGAAAAATGAAAATTGATAGTGAAGGTAGTGGGATTCTAGCTTTAAAGGTAATGTTCGTTTTACGTGATGATGTGATGCAGGAACATTTATACATTTTTAATAACAAAAATGAGATTTAATCATAATTATCATCATATATTTCTGAACTAAAGTTATGATATCAGAAAAGAAATGAAAAGTTATTGATGATTGAGCATAAGAAGACATTTTTTTCATGGTTTAAAGAGAAAGTCACCATAGATATATCTTTATAAAAAACCATTAAGTGGTCATCAGGAGGACCATCTCTTAATGTGATTACATGGTATGGTTTTTATATTAATGGATACACATTTTACACAAAAAATATGGATGGAAAGTGTACCGTTCAGAATAGTGGTGTGATGGTCTTCGCCGAAGCAATTCATTTTTGAGTCCCAAAGATAAAAACTCAATTCCTTTGTCAACGCTATATTTTGGAGTTATTGAAGATATATGAAAAATTGATTACATTAAATGTTGAATCATCATGTTTAAGTGAAATTGGGTTGATAGTATTAGTGGTGTGAAAAATGATGAATATGGGTTTAAACTGGTTGATTTGAAAAAGATTTAATTACAATGAGGAAGCCTTTATCATAGAGACACATGAAAAGAAGGTATTTTTGGTCACTGATACATTGAATGATCAATGGTCCATCCTTTTACATGGAATAAAATACCATTTGGGTGATGATGATGATGCTGATGATATTATTGATTTACAAGAGCCTTATTTATCATTACGTAATTTCTTGATGATAACAATAAGTATAAGACATACATATTGCATGTAGTCTGTAATGATCATGATGAAGGCATGTGGGAAAACACTAAATTAGTTTCCTATTTTTTCTTGTAAATATTTATATTTTGTTTCTTTTTTTGAAACTTACAAATGCATGCCTATTTTTTTACTTAATTATTTTTTTCCTTCTTGTTTCTAAAAATTCATTTTTCTAATTATATGTAGGTACACAAAATTACATATTACATTATTTTATTAATGTCATATATAGATATAGTGGAGCAGTTACTAAATTATTTCTATTTTTTCATATTATTAAATATTTAGTAATATACTTATTTAAGGATGGAAAACTATTAATTTACATTTTTTGTTGGAATACTAATGCATCCTCAGCGGATGAGACATCTCCTATAACTATATAGAAATAAAGTTATAAATTTGATAAACATTGTATTACAAGTTTAGAAAAACTATCACTTATTTGGGATGAAGATAAATTAAATATTCATTTTGATGATATTAATAATGAAACTGGCCCAAATGTAGTTCAGTTTATCAGTTATATATCAATGCAGAGCTTTTCCAGGTTTAATATTTTATATCCCGATTGGATGTCTATAGAAAGGATGGTGAAACAGTATCTTTGGGAGTCCATGATGGTAAAATATCTTAATTGATTTCTTTTATCTCATTTATAAATATTAGATATTTTAAATAACAGATTTAATTTCTTTAATTATAGATGACATTCAATTTTTAGGAAACAAAATAAATTAATAAAAGACATATCTCTTTAGTAGCAATTTGATAGAGATATTTTAAAACAAAATTGAAAAAAATTATGGTTTTGGAAGAAGAAGGTTGAAAACTAGTTCCTTAAGTATCAGATTATAGATGAAGATACATAGAAGTGATTTCTTGACAGTCATCATGAAGAAAAATTTCTGGTATGATTATTATTTTTTACTGTAAAATATATATTATATTTATCTAATTACTTAGTAGTTTATTTTTATATAACATGCCTCCAGTAGATGTCATCAAGATATCCAGTTGAGAAATGCATACCTTTATACTTTATCAAGTAGCGGGTATCCATATTTGAAGAAAAAAGGATTAAAGAAAAAATTTAAGCATTAAGAGAGCGATCTAGTAGTGGTTCAGAAGAGATCTAGTTTGGTCCTCCATCTCCTCCCACTCACCATGAAAAATAGAAAAGATAAAGAAGAAGAAAAAATGAACAGTATCTTATAGAGGAATCTAAGAATATAGCTAATAAAATTGTACGTAAATATTATTTATTTGTCATCAATTTTTCTATTTTATAAACTATAAATACTAATATAAATTTTTCATTTTTCATTTCAGGATGAACCTTTGGAGAAAGGGAGACATGGAACTTTTATCCCTGAGGGTAGGATGGAAACCATAGCCATTACCTTGGGAATGGTATGACACCCTGACTATGTTAGAGGATATTGGGCAGGTGTTAGTATTCAGAATGTTTTTTGTCAGAGTAAGAAATTAGGAGATCCGAAAATAGAATTCTTAAAAACCAAGATGAATGATATGAAACAGTCTATGAGTGATCAAATTCAAGCAGCAGTGCATAAGGCTTTGTTATAACACTTGGCAAGATAGTCAAAATATGCACATCCTTCCCAGGTATATTATTTTTTTATCATCAATTTTTTTATATTAAATTATAAACACTAATATAATTTTTTCATTTTTCATCCTTCCCAACCTACTCAACTACAATACCCTACCCCATCTACCTACTTTGATCATCTACCTCACCATTCAGACCAAACCGTATATTATTTATTTGTCATCAATTTTTCTATTTTATAAATTATAAACACTAATATAACTTTTTCATTTTTCAGCCTTCCCAGCCTGCTCAGCAGGACTAACGTGCCCCATCTTCCTACTTCGATCCTCCACCTCCTCACTCGGACCAAACTATATATTATTTATTTTTCATCAATTTTTCTATTTTATAAATTATAAACACTAATATAATTTTTTCATTTTTCATCCTTCCCAGCCTTCTCAACCGGACTACCCTGACACATATGACTACATTGATTCTCCACCTCCTCACCCGGATCAAACCATATACAGTGACCTTTTAACTGGATATCCTCATATAAATATTTTTGCGTTTGGACTTGTGAATATTTTTGGGGACTCTGTACATCACCATCCTATGAAGATGGGTTAGGTTAGAGTATCAATACTTGATATTATTGATCATAATTCCTTTCTACTATTTCTTATAGAGGAGATCACAAGAGTTGGAAATTTTCTGGGTTATTTTTTTTACTTTGGTAAATTTCTCTTCTTCGTCATATTTCATATAAGGTATGCATTTTTTTAAATATTAATTACAAATGATTCAAAATTACTTATAATGTTTTCTGAAATTTAACTTATATAAGATTATCTAAAAGAAGAATAAACTTCACAAATGAAATAATAAGTTTAAGAACAATTGACTGTAGATACTTCTATATTTCTTATGGTATACAAATATTATCTTAGGATTTTTATTCATTGAATTATATATATGATTTTTGGATAAAAGATAGATATATGCAAAACAGAATATCCATTGAGATTACTTAATTAAGAAGTCACACATCTAGTTGATTTTGAAAAGATCAACCTGAATGTGTTGTAGTTATTTTCCATATATGTAAATTGATATTTAAATTTCTATTTCTTTAAAAAAATATGGTTTTAAATTGACTAACTATATTTTTTTAAATAATATATTTTTACATTATTATTCTACCAAATAAAAGAACATGCTTTTAGGGTTTTATAGATCCAGAATTTATTTCCATGGAAGTGAAACATGTGAAAAATCCAGATTGAGTTGCATATATATGTGAGATATTATCATATATAGAGACTCGGTATTGGTTTTTCCCATTTATTGATAAGTAAGAACAGAAAAATAATTATGAACTAATGATCATTATAATTTCATTAATTTTGAACTATTTGTATTATAGGGGGCATTAGATGTTAGACGTAATTTTCCCAAGTTAATTCAAATTATATTAGTTTTTCTTTTATTTTTCGAGAATGTTCGTAAAATATTTTCCACCTTATTAAACATGTATATTTTTGTATAAGTTCATTATTTTTAATTATCATTTCTTAGACATGTATTATTAGTTCTTATATATGAATATGCAGTCATGGAATTTTTTTTAACAAATAACACATGTTGATAAAGAAACAAAATGCAATTAAATATGTGGATGTAATGGAATTTAGTTTTTATATTAGATTTTTTTCTAATTTATTGTTATATATTGGATTTTATTATCAATTTAATGTTTTATAAATGTAGTTTCATCATAAAAAAGGACATGTTGAATGTGGTTATTATATTATATGATTTATGTATGAGATAATCACAATTGGGAAACGAATGAAATTGATAAGGTTAGTTATATAAATGTTTTTATATTTTCTACTATATAATTTTATTTTTTAATATCATATCATTCAATGTTATTGTAGGAATTCAATGATTACCAGCCTTATTCCCAAACTAAAAATACCCATATTATATCTATTTTTGTGAAATATTTATTAAATTTGATTACGATTTAAGGTATATTTTTTAAAAGGTTGGAGCCGAAGCATCATTTATTATTAAAGGAAAGTAGAGACCTCTTTATGTAGGTAGAGGGAGACCCATTACATAGCCTGAAGGCCCGGTGGGAATTTTTCCCATTACATGGCCCGTAGGCCCAATTTTTTGGACCAAAGCCCATTCTGTGAATAATACTGCTACAATACCACACAATACCCACCACTACTACAGTCCCCTGCCGCCGCTATAGTGACCTGCCACCGCTACAGTGCCCGACGTTGCTACAGTTCCACCACTACTACAGTTTGATACAGTACTTGCGCCCAATGGGTTTTGAACCCCTATTTTCATGAGGTATATTTACATTAATGTTTATGAATTATATTACATATGGGTTCAAAAAACTAAGTCTTTTTATATAGAAAGTTTTTTAACACATTGATAACAAAATGAATGTTTCAATAATAACAAAAAATGAGCCTATTGTAAAGATTACGTATATGTTTTTTAGTTATACTTTATAATAAAAAAAAGTGTTGATAATTTTCAGATTAAGTAGATAAAATCATGTTAGTTATTAATTTTTTTTCCTGGAAAAATAATTTTTGATTATTGTATATTTTGTTTTTATTATAGGGGTTTAGATTAAATTAGAAGTGTAATATTTTGAATTTTATATTTTTTAACTTTCGGTATCTTTTTTTTTAAAAAACCTCTGCTGATAAATTTGAAAAAAAATCCATTTTTCGGCATAATTTTTTTAAAGAAACCGACACCAAAACTGACCCGAAGAGGGGTTTTTACATCAGTTTTCTAAAAACTGACACTGAAAACCCTTATGTGCCCTGATTTTTATTGGTGGGTTTAATGAAAAAGGAGACTAAAACCATTAACCGAAATAATTATCAATGTTAGTTTTGGGAAAACCAATGCCGAAAATGATATTTTTTATGTCGCCTTTATAAACATTGGTTAAAAATCAATGTAAAAAATGAAATTAGATCCTATTTTTGAACTTGTGTACCTAGTAAAACTAATCATAAACAAACCATAGAAATAATAAAAATGATATCATTTCAATCATAGAATAATATTACAGTCATTCTTGAAAACTATTTTTGAAAACATAGACATGGAAGAAAATGATTCCCAACTAAATAAGAAATAACATATGTTTTTTATTAATTTATTTGATCTTTTGGGTACTTATTTGAGGAAAATGAAATAGAATCATATAATTTTTAATGTTAGCCATATGATAATAAAATTTATTTGGATTAAGATTTAATTTTCATAAAATTCCCCCATCATATACTTAAACATGAAAAATCCAAAAAAATGATGAGATTGTGAAATAAATACTTACTAGTTTGGAAAATTTGAAATCATAACCCCCATTACATAAATAACATAAAAATAAAAATTTAATACCATTAATGTGAAGATATTCATGATTTAATATATAAATGGTCAATTAGATACACCACATAAAAATAGGTGTATAACACAACATATGTCCCAAAGAAGAAAATTTGAGAAGAAAACAATTACAATGATCATAACATTAATGTGAGAATTAATCAATATGGTGATTATGTGTAAAAAAATTAAATCCACAAAGAAAAATTGTAATTAGAACATAAAATTATCAAAATTAATTATAGAAATAATATTAGAATATCAAATATAATGAAGATTTAATATAACATAATAAAAATAAATTAAGTTATGAAACATTTACTTCTTGGTAAAATTCATGTAAAATAACCTCGGATGAAATAAATTGAATTGAAAAAAATACCATGAATTAAGAATAATTCATGATACAATATGTAAAATGTGTTTTTTATAAATTATATAAAATAAATTAGGTGCATAATAATGAAATATTTCTCAATAAAGGGAAATTAAGATAAAATCTCTTACATTAGGTTTGACTTCCTTTGTAAGTGTTCAAAAATTTGGTATAATAAATAAATATATATTTTAAATATATTAAAGAATAATAATAACCAATATCATACAACATAGGATTTAATTATAATTTTTATCTCATTCTTATTAATAATTCTCTGTTAAAATCCTTATTTAAGGAAATAACTACTTCGTTTTTCATATATGTTTTGGTTTGATTCTTTTGGTCCTTGTACCTTGATCATGGTTACATCATGCCTCTAATTTTAAAAATGATTTAAATATCACATATATTTATATATATCTATTATTCACATATAAAGAGTTATATATAAAAATTATATGCAGATAAATGCATTATACCGTTCATGGAGACGGTAAGTCCTATATACACATGAATGCAATTTCCATTTTTTTGGAAGATAAAAAAGGAAGTAAAATGATAATTAACTTTTCCAGAATCATTATTAAATCATATTATATATATATATATTCAATAAATATATCTTTATTACCATCCATGTAAAATAAAATGAAAAATGTATCACATCCCTTCATAAAGGTGATGGAACACACGTACGCACAAACGACGTTATCATTTTTTGAAAGATTATAAGGTAATAAGGTGGATGTGATATTATAATTACATAAATATAATTATTTAATAAATATTATATACACAATAAATTTATCATTATATTCAGTCATGAGAGGTGGTGATGGAAAACTAATTACATTGGTTTATAAGATAGTAGTCCTCCGTACACACGATCAATGATATCATTTCCCATTTAATTGAATTGGATATGGATATTGGTTATGAAATAAACATAATAAAATCTAATTATATTGTAGATACTGTTTTTATTATATATTATTATTTTATACATGATTGAAGGTGATAATATAAGAAGCGAAAAAGAAATAACTTAGTGATTATAATTACATTTGCTTAGAAAAGCCGCCTTTAGATCTCTTATTAAAGACCCTAGGGTTGGTTTTTTTGGGAATAAAAAAATCCCTTGAACAAGTAAAATGATTTTGGTTTGATATTTGTTTTAGTTTATTTTTCAATATCAATAAATTATACGGTGCGATGAGGTGAGTGGAGGGGTGCCATTTAAAATTGGGGAGTGACATTTTTGTAAATACCTAAAACTATTCAATAAGGGGAAGTCACTTTCATCCCAAGAGCCTCCAAAATTGATATATTATGGATCAGAGGGGATTTAAGGTCTATAATAAACTCCAACACAATAATGAAACATTTTTTCAAATATTTTATTCAATTATTCTCTAATTTTACTTAGTTTTAGAATATTTGTTTTCACCACTACAATTTGTATTTTTATTTACCTTGGTTAATTAACCTATATAAGTAAAAAAATATTTACTATTAGATATTATGGATGAAATTATTCTAAATATAAAATTTATTTTATCAAATTAATATACTATATGTGAGAAAAGTTAATTTTAACATAAATACATGTTATATAGAAAACCAAGTTTCATCCTTAACCATGGTAATTAATTTTTACTATATTTACTAGTCATTATGAAATTTTGTTTGAAATTATTATATAATATTAATTTTTTTAGTAAAAATAAGTAATCTATTTTACCAAATTAAATTAACATAAGTGGTAGAATTTAATTTATAATTAAAACCATAAGTGTGACAAAAATGATGTTTTCCAAAGAAATTTTTTCATAAGTGAAAAAGGTATTTATATCAAAATTTAATATAAAAATAGAATTATTAACTTAATGGGATTAATAATAATTTAATTTAACTAATTTTACATTTAAAATATTTTTCAAATAAAATGGAACTTTATAAATTCTTAAAAAAGGAATTTTTTCTATAAAAATAAGTATTTTTATTATTCATAAAAAATAATAATTTAATAAAAAATCAATCTAAGATGTTTTTAACATGATGATTTCCAAAATTCAGTTATTTTTCTAAAATATTTTTTTTATATTGGTAAATTTATTTTTAAAATAAGTAAAGAAAATGTGAAAGAAACATATTTTTTGTAAAATACAGTTTTAAGAATAAAATAAGATTTATTATTATCCCATACTTATCAAAAGTATTAGATTAATGATAATTTTTTACTAAATATATTATATTTAAATTTAATTAACGTCATCAACCAATAATGATTAATTTAATTTCTTAATATAATAACATATTTTGTTCATAAAATTAGTTTTGTAGAAAAACAAATAATTAACAATCAAATTTTTTTAATTTAATTTAATTTATAAAAAATTTATAACAAATGAATTTATTTTATACATGTGTAAACCATATAATTTTCACAATTTAGTTAATTATATTCATATCCACCAATTTAATGGCTAAGTGATAACTGTACTTTTAAATAATAATATATTGATAGTATAAACTGTTTGTTTAAACTCATCGTTGCATGTAATATAAGCTATAAAGGAAATAAAATTTATTTAAATATGAATATATTATAAAATACTTTGGTGTCACAAGGTTGAAAACCCCATATTAAAAATTTATTTTTTTCCCAACAATTCCTCCCTCATTCTGGTAGAGACTACCAAGTTTCCAAGTATATAAAGGAATGAATAAGACTCCTAAGTCCAATATGAGAGAATCACACCCCCAAAGAGTGCCTCTAAAATAATCATAAAATCATGGATAGATATCTAGAAAGTCATTAAAATTATTAAGACCAATATATGTTGTGTTGTGATTTAATAAAAAGAAGGTTTTCAGGGTATTATTTTTTTGTTAATTCCTAATTCGATTAATAATTTTGGGACTTCCTTATGATGTTCTTGGAAAATGAATACCATAGATAGAATGTTTAAGTGTTCATACAGAGGAGTGATTACCAGACAAAGCCTATCAGACTTATTTTTACATATATATGAAATAAGGTGATGCATTTTTATTGTTAAAATATAGTAAACATCACGATTAAAAAAGGTTTTCATGGTTTATGATATGGGTTTTATGATTTGATGAAGTAAGAATAGAAAGAGATATTTATAAATTTTAATATATGAACCTTGATATGTCTTTAAAAAAGGATTTTGAATCATGAAATAGAGAGTTTTGATTGATTGGAAAGAAGTTTCTGAGAAACTTCAATCAGATAAATATGGAACTAGAAATAAATGTTTCTATCCAGATATTATAGATATAACAGTCTAGATTTCTATACATAATGGATGAGTTCCGATTAAGAGGTATATAAATAAGAGGTTTTAGTAACATTACATAGTCATTTGTAAATTATTAAATTATATACTGGATATGTTTTATGTTTAATGATTCAATAAGAATAAAGGAAAAATCCAGATTCCAGGTGATATTTGAGGGAGGTTAGAAGAGATTATTAATGAAAATATATAATAAAATATTTATTACGTCTGTTTACTTCTATTTATTTGAATATTTTAAGGTATAAAACTAAATAGATATCCAAGAATAATTTTTAGTGTTTTAACTATAACATTGAATATTATATTTGTGCTGCAACCTATGTTTTTAGAAAAATGATTCCTATATAAAGGGTCTCAAGTGTGCTGAAAAGTTTTTTACTAATATAGGAGTTAATAAAAATTGTATTTACCAACTGTAGAGATTGGGTGATATTTTAATTGAAAAATAAGATGATAATACACTTGAAAAGGGATATCTAACATAGGATACCAGACTAGTAATAGAAACATTGGTAAAAAACTATGGTTACTAGATGAAAAAGCTATTAGTTAATCATTGAATCAATCATAGGGTACCAGATTGAGGTTTTTGGAAAAAGAACATATCATACAGAAATATTCAGACATATATGTTCAATTAGAAATATATTTCTCATAGATGTTAATGAAAATAAAAAGGAATAATAAGAACTTGTAACAATGAATGTGTGAATAATTCAAGAAGTATAATGATAATGTATTCATTGCTATTAGTGATGGTTTACTTTCTTATTACAAAAATTGTTTTTCATATTATCTAAATGAGGGAAACATGAACTGTAAGGGGACTATAATTATATATAAGTGGTGGGTAATCATTTATTTTTTTAAATAAAATAGGTTTTTTTTCTAGTGGATGTGTGGTATTAGATTATTTCCAAACCATGATAAATTGTAGATAATCATATTAAGTAGTGACCCTTATATATTCTTGGGATCTTTTGGTTGATATTTTTTTAGTAGTTTCAATTATCTCTAACTAGATATGATGTTTGTTTTAATTAATAAAACATAAAATTATAAGATAACTCATTCACCCCTAGTGATCACATATATCCTTAATGGTCAAATATTGTGATATTAGAGAGAGGAACCTTCCTTGAATATTTATAGATTGATGATTGAAGAAAATGAAGGCAACCAAGGATGTTTTATAATAAGGTAATAGTAAGAGGATTTCTATGTTATATGGAATAATTATAATATTCAGAATAATATAATGATAAACTATAAATTATCTTTTGGGTATGAGGTTCCTGAATCTAGCCCCAATTATTTCACTCATCTTGTTAAGGGTGTACCCTCAAAAACTGTAGATAATATGAATCTAGAGAATATTTTTCAATCCATAAATGATATACGTTCCCCTCTATATAAAATTGAATTCTATAGGGTTAAAGAAATATAAATAGTAAATGGAATCTAAGATAATTTGAAAAATATTTATGAAGTAAATTTGTTCATGAAGAAAGAAAAGTTATAGATCAAGAAAAAAATATGAATATATTAAAATGGGAGATAAGTAATATATTGGTGACTTCTTTTCAAGGGTAAATGAAATTTTAAGAACCATAATATGTTTTGGTGTGAAATTTGATGATTCAACTACTGTTGAAAAAATTATATATTTTTTTCTTGATAAAATTTATGTTATGGTATCTCCCTTAAAATATATAGAACCTGAAACTTTCTCTCTAGGTGATTTTCATAATATTACGATTATATATAAAATGATAATTTAAAATGGTATTATGTACAATAAAAAGGATTATCCTGAAATAACTTTAAATGATGATATGATTGGAAATTATATGATATTTTTGAGGATGAAGTTAGTAGCTTTGACAGTGAAGAAGAGGAATGTAAATAGTTTTTTGAATTAATGTATTTGTTTTCAATAAAGGTAAAAAGTGGCACGTATAAGTAAAAATTAAAGTTACCACTTAAGATATTTAACTATGGATCCATTGGAAATTTCATAAAATCTTTCAGAAGACTAGAGGAAGAAGAAGATAGTGACGATGAAGATGGAAATGAAAGAATATCTATGGAGAAGAATATAGACAAATAAAAGGCATATTAAAAAGGAAATTATATGCTGTCATTTAAATATAAAAAGATATACTATTTATCTATATGTGAGAAACATAATGATATTTATGTGGATGATAAAGATTCAAGTAATGATTTTTCCGAAAATTTTCTTATCCATGAGTTAAATGTTGATAGTTTTAGAAGTGATGAAAGAAAAAAAAACTAAATAAGAAGAATAGGAAACTCAAATTTATTTTATGCTTAAAAGTTAGTTTAAATAATTTTATTAATAAATTTATAAACCTGGGAATGAAAATAAGAAATTAAATAAAGATGGTTTATTATAAAATAATCAAGAAAAAATACTTGAAGAAAAATCTATATTGTTAAAAGTTTTTAATGACTTGAATAAGTTATGTGATGAAGAGAAAAACATAAACATCAATATTTAAGAAAAGATAAATGTAAAGGAAAAAGAGTTTGATATTTTTTTATATAAAATAGTTTATGATGAGAAAAAATAAAAAATTCCCAAAACACAATTTAAGAATTCCATGAAGGTTATAATAATTTTAAAACATAAAAGTATAAATAAATATAACCCTCAGAGGTTAAAAACAAGGTTAAAATTGTTTAGAAGAAAAAAAATTCGAGAATAGTATGTATACATCCAAAATAAGTAGATTGAATTATTCTAAGGAATCAAATTCATGTGAAAAAAACTACAACTAGAGACCCTGTTAGAGGTAAGAATATGTTTATTCAAAAGAAAAAAATTTCTTGAGACAACCAATTTTTTTCCACAAAAAGAATATAATGTTAATAGTTGGAAATATGATATAAAAAAGATACACATGTCTAGAAAGTATGCTGGTTATAGAGGAAAGTATTTTTATTTATATCTTTTGGTTCTATCGAGGATTTGAGAATATAATGGATATTTAATGGTAAGATCACAACAATACAATAAATCTAGGAAGTATTAGAGAGATATTTTTAGGGAGAGATAACCCACTCAAATGATACAAACAGAAAATCCAGTTTGAAAAATAAAAATAGATTTTAACCCGTAGAAACTATAGGTGAGAGATACTATCATCTTGTAAATCATAATAAAAGATTTATAGTTATACTGCTATGTCAAAAAAGTATTTAGGATAATTCTCAAAATCCTCTTGTAAATAATGAAAAGGTAAAGGTGAAGGAATTATTTTTTTCTAATTTCCTTGAATGAAACAGAAGAAAAATAACCTTAGATATTAGATAGTGGGTGTCTTTCACATATGACCCAATATTTGAATCTATTTAAGAATGTAAAATATTACAAATAAAGAAAAATGTAATTTTTACATGATGGGTTACTCGATGATGAAGGGAAAATAATACTTGATGGACTAAAACAGAACTTGTTGAATATTTCACAACTTTGTAATGATGGTGAACAAGTTTTTTACAGAAAATATATATTTTTTGTTAAAAAAAATAAATCTATAAAGGCAGTGAAAATATGACAATGAACCGAGGGAATTATTTTTCATGTTGGAGATTCACAAAGTTCATGATATTTGATCTTTATTGAAGAGAATATGTTATGGTATAAAATGGATTCAAATATATTCCCTTAAAATATGAAAACCTAAAAATGTTTCGAAGAGTTAGTCACATTATTGAAATGATAAAAATAAGTGATTGGTGTTGTTCAATGTACCATAAAGGAAGTATTCTGAACACAATAAATAAGAAGGTCGAGGTACATTAAAATCACCCCTTATAGCTTATACATTTTCACATATTTTGGTCCTTGATAAAATAATAAAAAAATTAAGACAAGTTATTTATTTCCTTTATTTATTATTTCAACAATTTTAAATTTATTGTGTTTTTGAGAAAATAAATTAGAGGATCTAAATATGTTTAAGAGTTTCAATAGAATAACTGAAAAAGTTTATCAATATTTTTTGACGAAAATTCAAACAAAAATGGTGCTGAGTAAAAAAAAGGATGGTTTGAAGATTATCATTATTAGTATGGTATTTTTCATGAATTTAGTTCAACATAAACACTTCAAGAAATTGTGTTGATCAAATAATGAATAAAAGTTCAATTGATATAACTCTAACTATATTTATTATAAATAACCCTTCTTGATTATTTTTTAGGTAAGGTAACAGAGAAGAAGTTCACTTTAAAAATATTTTTTTTTCTATAGGAAAAACTATAATATGAATCCATAAAATATGTATTATAAACAACACCAATTCTTAAATTACTTAATGGTGTTTTGAAGTCCCTAAATTATGAAACTCAATGGTAAAAATTTGGGAAGATTGATGAAAGAGGTTTTAATGGTATCTTCCTTGACTACAATCCTAGTGGTTGAGGATATATGTGTTAAATGAAGGAAACTCAAAAGATTGTCGACTCTGTAGATGTGAGAGTACAAGAAAATTTGGATAGAATTTTTTCATTGAGAGTTATCAATATAAGACGAAGTGAAGATGAAGTTGTTAAAGTTAGAAAAATGATGAAGTTTCAGATAGAGATGATTTATTGCAAGGTATTCAGAATGAAGATATTTATTTTTCTATTTCATGTTTGGAGAATAGTTTTATTCATTTCATTCAATGAAAAGGATGTAAGTAGTTTACCAAAATGTCATTGGAGATCAAGGGTAAAATATTTAGACCAAAAAATATTGGAGAAAGTTTCACATACCTCACTGCTTTCACAGGTTGATCTAAGAGATGATGAAGAAGATTTAGAGAATCTAGAATGGGTTTATACCATGAGGGAATAATTGGATTAGATTGATAAAAAAGATAAATTTTAACTTTTAACCAAACTAGAAGATAATAATGAAATTGAAACCCAATGGATTTTCCAAAAAATAGGTGAAATAAAAAGGTTACGTGATATGAAACAATGCATAACTAGTTTTTAATGGGAACTTTTAGTTTAAAGGAATTGATTTAGAAGAGAACATTTCCCTAGTATAATGACTTTAAACCATAAAAATATTTATTTCTAACGGTATATAAATAAGGTGTAATATATTCTAAATAGATGTCATGTACTATTTTCTCAATGGAGTGTCAGAAAGAGATGTTATATTGATCTGCTTTGTGGCCCCTTTTTTAGTCCATATGAATGTTATCTGTGAAATATAAAGAATATTTTTTATGTATTGAAAAAATTCAAAAAACATTAATATTTTAAACTGAAAACTTTCTTAAAGAAGATTAATTTTATAAAAATAAGATATTATATGAACCTATATATAACATAAAATATATAGTTTTACCTCATTCTTATTGATTATTTTTGTCATTACCCCCTCCAAAAAAAGTGCACCCCTCCTGGGTCGGCATTGATATAAGGGAGATAGTGACCCCCGAGACCCACCTCCAGTTGGCCTCGGGTTGGCGACTTGCACCGAGGGTATGGTAAACACAAAAAAGGGAAGCATTACCCTCTAAGAGAACACATGAGAAAAAGAGAGATAAGAGAGACACCAACTGACTCCAACTCAGGCTGAAATATAAAAGAAATCCCAGGTAAACATATTTAATTTCATGAAAAACTAGTACAACTAGAAGGGGAAATTTCAAGTACCAATGGAAAGTAATAAACCTCATAGACCCTGAGTCCCGAACAGCTCCTGCAACCCCATGTTAGTAGTAACCTACCTAATCTCCAACCTGCTCCAAGTGACCTGAAAAATAGTATATATATATATATATACATAAGGTGAGTATAACGGTATACTTAGTAGGATCCTCCCTAGAGCCTCTTGTGAAAATGTAAATAAATCATGATAAAGCATAGTGAACAACTAGTGAATCTGACTCATCACATAAAGAGGTATAATAACTTCCCAACCTCACCATGGATACTCTCACCAAGTATCGCATACAAGAGTATATAATATAATAAAGGATATCAACGGGTACCGTGATACCACTTCCCCATTGGTGTTCCACTTTTCCCCAATGTCACATGTCCTAAGCATATCTCCCCAAAATGGATTTCCCACAAACATCTTGGAGAAACACCACAATATAAACCTCGTGCAATAAACCACTACATCCACATAACCAAAATAACTAGGTAGTTTCTTGGAGCCACCACATATCACATAACGTGTATCATATTTCAGAAAATATACCACAAGAAATTACAACCCATAAACTGAGTAAGGATCCTCAATCCATCACAGCCTATACACATTACACATATAGTATTCCATAAGAAACTATATCCTGAATATATGTGTGTGAATAACCACAATATATTAAATCCCTATACACATATATATGTGGAAAACTAACTTTTGTTCCTACCAGTACAACTAACAACCAAGATAAGAGAGAGGGGCTAAATTTTGTAGTCATCCATCCATCCACCTACCAGAATGTTGGGGAAAACACCCCCAGGGCTCAAAATCCCCAGGGTGTATGTTCTCCTTACTGATGGGGGGGAGTAGTGTATAAAAACAATAAAAGTAAAGAATATATAATATTTCACAACCACACTATATGAATAACCTAATATTAGACCCAACTATAGATATCGTCTCTCAAACTCCCAACAACAACTGGTAAGACGAGGATCCTATAAGCACACAACCATTTAAAGAGCATTATTACATCATTTCTTTACCTTTTTACCAGTGAAACATTACATTAATTATTTTTTTAAACAATAATTAACCATTAAAAATTCCATATTATATTTCATTAGCATAATAGCAAAGTTTCATGGCCTCTCGGAATAATCAAACCGAGTCAACATCTTCTAAGAAATATTAGCACAGTATTACATCCTAGAATTCCCCAACTCCATTGGTTAACATTATTTGTTAATAGTATTATCACTTTACATATTTCTAGGTATTCTAAAAAATCAAAACTAAGATACCAAACACAAGGGGCTCAACATAGTGAGTAGATGGACTACCCATCGAGTCTTTTCCAATTATAGAAAGAGAGTAGACCAATCCTCCCCCAAGAAGCTAAACAAAAAAAGTACGTGTCATACCACGCTTGTCATCACCCATTTTGGAAGGAGGGTAAGAAAGAACATCTACCTTATGCAGTGGGGAAGATAAAGAAGATAAACAACAAAAAATATTTAGAGAGAATCCAACATTCACATCAAAACCATTCATTTCATTCATTTTCCTTTTTAACACCCTCAAGAATAAACCAATGCATCTCGTCACTATAGGCATCCACTACTGCCACAACCAATGGGCCTCCCTACCCCAACATCTCAAAACATTAATCCAGGCTTACAACATATCACATGCAGTAAGAAAAAATATAGAAATTGGGATCTTGGCCCTAAAAAGGCATTATTCCTTCACAAGTAATAAGCTCTAACAGCTCCAGGCATAAGGCTCTTTGGCCTTTACAAGCAAGAAGGTAACTCAAAACCCTACCAGGAATTAAATTTTATCAAACAACTAGTTCTTTAATCCATCTTAAATTAACTGATTCATTATTAGTAGGTTCTAACTATGGGAAACCTAAACTGAAAGCTATCATAGCTATCACAAATTAATTAAACATTATTACAATATCAATTTTATTAAAATCAAATTAAAAAAACAACCAAATTCATTGACATCCATATGTATCTTTATCCATTTTATTATCAATTAATTCCACATTTATGATTTTTACCAATTTCACCAAGAACAACATGCTAAAAATCAAGTCATAGATATCACACTATCTAGAAAAGCAAGATGTAAACCGTTATCACGGTATAGAAAATAAAATGTGGTCAAACCAATTATTTTAACCCTGATAAAGTATTTAATTATGTCAATTCCATTCCAATACAAAAGTATAAAACATGATAACTCTATAATTTCACATAAAATAATAGAAAAAAATTAATCCCCTACCTTGAAAGGTTTCTGAATTTCATCGCTCAAGAACGGATCAAAGTAATGGATCACGATCGACTTCCCTGCAACAACAGAGATTGAAGATAGATTGAAGAAGGAAGCGAGGAATTGATCCCAGATGAAGGAATCCCCAAACATAAAAGACGATGGTGTCTGAGTACTCTAGGGTCAATAGGGGATGCACTCAAGCCATAGGGTTTGAAATGCCTGAGCGGCTGGGTGCCTTTAAAACACCCAGTGGCGGGGTAGTACACGATGTGTACCTCCTCATCAAATATTTTACCGCCTAAAGGCATATTACACTGAAAAATGTGTCCTATTGATGATTTTTTTTATTTTTATGATACCAAAATGGTACACGTCTTGTCCCCCTTGGCCACATCATGTACACCTGTTTCCATCTTCTCACGACCAAACACCTCCAGACATGCTCTGAGCCTTATTAGAGAACCTTGGTCATTGAAAACACATAAAGGGTTGATCCACACATATCCAAGCCCTTACATTAGATACCTATAAAAAAATCTCATCCTTGAGAATCCAAAACAAACCAAAATAGGAAAGAGAAAATGGGTTGTTTGAAGAACCACCTCATGAGATACCTCTCAAGGATCTCACCACCACAGGAGCCCAACCACATCAAAATAACAATGAGACTCATCGTGACAACCACAAACAGCTCTCATGTGCTCTCCCAGGGGTGATACCTCTCAAAGAGAGCAAGCCACAAAAATCCACAAAAGGAAGCCATCTTATAGTAAAAAAAGTCTAAAACCACAAAACGATCATTGTCACAAGGAAAGAGCAAAAACATATAGATTGATATAATTAGTGGGTATCTATGACTCACGTTCCCATGTAATCTCCTCCACACCACTGTTCCACCACAAGACAAGAACCAAGGGGATATAAGACCCACACAACACATTATCTCTGCATTCCTAGATCTCCATAGGCCGCTCCTCTAAGGTTGCATCATTATCAACATTGATCTATCCTCAATTGATGATGTGAGAGTCAGCATGAAGATAACGTCGGATCTATGAAACATGAAAAACATAGTGTATCTAGATTATCTTTGGGGGAAGTGCTACTCGATATGCTACGACTCCAACATGAGAAAACACCATGAAAGGCCCAAAAAACCAGGGAGACATCTTACTCCTATAACCAAACCTTAACGTCCCATGATGGGGAGTCACCTTCAGAAACATGTGATCCCCAAAATCAAACTTCAATGGTCTCCTCCTTTGACCGAAATATGATTTTTGTCAATATTGTGCTTTCTTCAGCCTCTCATGAATCATATGAACCATCTCTATCGTATTCTACACTAGTTTTAGTCAAAGAATTACTGACTCTTTGACCCTAACCCAACACAACAGAGAAAAACTAGGTAATCTATACAAGGCATCAAATGACATCATACTAATGGTGGAGTTTAAACTATTGATATAAGAAAACTCTACCAAAGGTAAGTGCCTCATCCACAAACCTCCAAAATCTAGGACACAAGAGTGAAACATTTTCTCAAGAGTCCAGATGGTCCACTCTGCCTGACCATATGTTTGTGGATAAAAAGTAGTGCTAAGGATTAGTTGAGAACAAAATGCATAATGGAGACCTCTACACACCCTAGAGGTAAAACAAGGATCACAATTGGATATGATTATCCTCGGGATTCCTTGGAGTCTCACTACCTCCTCCAGATATTGCCTTGACAAAACATCCACTAAGATCGACTCCTTGATCTCTATGATGTGATATGATTTCGTTAAATGATAATCTACTAACCGAATTGTTTCATGTCCTCCATGGTCTCAAGGTAAAATAGTAACAAATCCCATTGATATTACCTCCCACTTCAAATGAGGAATATCTAATGGATGGAGCAAACCACCGGGGGCACAGTCCTCATACTTCACCTTCTAGCAGACCAAACATTGAGACACAAACTCTACAACTACATGATTCAGCCCAAGACACCAAAAATGACTCCTCAAGGCTTGATACATCTTTTTCATGCCAAAATAATCTGCTAATGTCTAACTATGTAACGCTCTTAGAACCATCTCACACATTACCATTGATAGGCCTCACCACAAACAACTCCGTATCTCTAGACCTCCACCTTTAGATCCCTAAACTAGGACTCTTCCACATTCTCTAATAGGGATGAATGCACCTTCATATAAAAAAGACAACCTCTAACCCTAAAATATTCCATATTAAGATATAATGATGAAAGTTATTCCATCACACTCCAAGAATCACCAGATTCATGAACTGCATCACTACGTGGCTTCCAGCTCAACGCATCAGCTACAAAATTCCACTTTCCAGGTGTATACAGGATTTTGAAGTCATATTCTTGTAAGAACTCCATCCACCGACACTGCTACAAGTTTAAGTCATGCTTGTAGAAAACATAACTCAGGCTCTTATTATTGGTTAAAACCAAAAAGTTCTCACCAATGAGGTAGTTCCTTCACAACTTCAAAGAAAACCCCACATCCGATAACTTAAAATCATGGGTGGCATAGTTACGTTCATGGGGACGCAACTAACGAGACCCATAAGAATTTTTTTTTCTTTTCTGCATTAAAACATAGCCCAACACCAGAAAAGAAGAGTCATAGAAAACATCAAAATGAGCTCCCTCTCCTGGAAGAAAAAGAAATAGAGTACTTACCAACTTCTCCTTCAGATACTCAAAAGATACCTAACACTGATCAGTCCACCTGAATGCCTGATCCTTTATAATCAATGTTGTCATAGGAGTCACAACACGAGTGAAATCAGCTATGGTCCTCCGGTAGTAGCCTACGAGACCAGGGAAACTTCGTACCACTTCCACTATCTTGGGGGATTCTTAATACACATATGCTTTTATATTCAATAAATCCATAGCTACTCCCTACTGGGACAACACATGGCCTATGAAATGAACTTCTAAAAACAAAAACTCACACTTGGACAACTTCCCAAATGGATTCTATTGACAAAGAACTCCCAAAACGGCGTACAGATTCTCTTCATGCTCATACATAGACATGGAGTACACAAGGATTTCATTGATGAAAACCACAACAAACTTATCCAAAATCTCATGGAACACAACAATCATCAATCCCATGAACACATGAGGACCATTCTTTACACCGAATGACATTACAATGAACTTGTAATGCCCATGATGACAACATAAAGTATTCTTCGGGATATCTTCATCCTTCACACGCATATGATGCTATCCTAAACAAAAATTGATCTTTTAGAACCAAATTTCACCCTTTAGTTGATCGAATAAATCATAAATATGTAGAATATGATATATAGTTTTTAGTGTCACTTTGTTAAAGAGACGATAATTGATACACAACTGAAAAATGTCATCATCCGTCTTCACAAAAAAATTGGGACACCCCAAGATGACACACTTGGCTGAACAAAACTACACTATAACATACTATCATACTATATATGAAGCTCCTGTGACTCAGAAGGGTCCATCCTATATGGATACATAGAGATATGATACACTCCTGGCTGTAGCTCGATCCCAAAATCGATCTCTCGTTGAGGAGGTAATGCTTCAACCTCTTCTATAACGACATCGAGGTACTCTTCTATGACCCGGGGAAATTCCAAATGTTGAACTTCCAAAGAACAAAATAGCAGTTCATCCACCAAGTATGACAAAGATAGAACATGCCTCTGACCAATCTAAGGGTCTCGTTCGCCAAAAAACATCGTTAGCTCTCCATAATCATAAAAAAACACCACCTATGACTTGAAGCAATCTATAATATCCTGAACCAAATACAACCGATCCATGATGAGGATGAACTCACATGGTTGTATCTATACATATAAGAAATCTCCTTTAGAGTAGTGCTGCCCCAATACTGGATCACAATCAAGACATACTTCAAACAAGTTAGCTCGACGTCCAATTGGTGTAGTCAAAGCTAAGGGCACTAGAATCCTATCTACCTAATGTCCCAAAGAATGGAAAAGGGAAATTTATATGAAGGAGTGTGTCACTCCTAAATCAATCAAGACATACACCGAGTAGAAAACAAGCCAAGGGTACCTCAAACGATGTCTGGCTCACCTGGTGTTGGCAGCACTAATGCATGAAGTCGATCTCGACCCCCTACATGAAATATATTACCCTAATGATGAACACCACCACAACCACGCTCTACTCTTTGCAGATGGGGATCATCATGGTGTTTTCCTCTACCAGCCTCATCTAGTCTCTACTGATCCAATGTTGGTCCAACCTAATTCTACTACTTTGTCTAGAACTGACTCATTGGAGGAACTTGGAGAAGAATGCTTGTTACATGATGACCACACTAAAAGGTTAGGAACTCTCACTAATAATGAACTTAGCCTCCATAATAAAAAACGAACCTGATTCTTTGGAATAGGCCTGAGAGCCACATCCCTAGGAGAAATGAGATGCTGAGGGCTGGGATCAACCCAAGAAAAATGGAAACTATTCTACCCTAAAAATTGGAAACCCCCATACCACAGCTCCACTTCCCAAGGAATCATAATGACTCCACTATCGTCACGATCTAGTTCGTTACTGATCCAACGCTAGTGCAAGCTAATTCTACTGCCTTGGCTAGAACTGACTCAATGGAGGAACCTGGAGCGGAATGCTTGGTGAACGATGACCACTCTAAAAGCTTGGGAACTCTCACTACTAATGACCTCATCGTCCATAATAAAAAAATCACCTGATCACTTGGCATAGTCTTGAGAGCCGCCTCCCCAGGCGAAACAAGATTCTGGGGGCTGAGACCTACCCTCGACAAAATGGAAACTATTCTGCGAAGAAAATTGGGAACCCCATAACACAACTCTACTTTGTGTGGAATCATGATGAATCCCCTCTCATGATGATCCTATTCTTGTTAATTTCATCTCAATGACCTCTTCACTTCCTAGAACCACAAGATATGTCTTCAGCATAAAAAAGGTGACCTGGCGTCGGATCTCTAAGTTCAAAGCCTCCTCAAAATGCCTCACCCTGGCCTCCTCATCTGGCAACAGGTCCAAAGTATATCATAAACGTTTCCTGAAATAGATTCCAATCCCTCGCACATTGGAGCTCCGATGTCGGAGGGTAAGTAGATCATGAAGATTAGATGCCTATGTGGTCTAAAAAAGAAACTCAACTCTGAACTTGTCTTAGAATACCTCCCACAAGATCATCTAATCCTCACAATCCCTAAGTAACAAGAACCACCTCTTCCTCGCAGCCCCACACAACATCGTCAAAGCCAAAGACACCCTGTTCTCCATCCGAGCACAGATCTAATTGAAGGCCATCTCAACCTCCTCCTACCAGTAATATGTGACTACATCTGAAACGAATCCCTCATACTTCTATAGACTGTAGCACTAAAACTCTCAGAGTGTCCTTCTCAAAGTGTCCTCATCATCAACCTCTACCCTATGGCGATCTGGTGGCGCAACCTACTAGACATATATTGTGAGAACCTAATGAGGATGTCAACCAGGATCCAAAACTAAAAAATAATAAACAGTTAGAACTCTTAAACATGGGATATGGAAGACTTAACAATAATTAATTAATTGGTTTCGTTTATTAATTTTAAGTTAACCTATCCCAAGGTCCACCCATTGAGACATATGAACAAAGAATAATGATGCATGATCCTCTCCTAGGTATTTACCCCACAACTAGTTTCACCTAGTTTTGTATCTAATATAAACATAAAGGTCCATGCATCAGATCACAGGGGGGCCTAAATACCTATGTCTCAGCTGGTCTCCAGTGTTTACATCACATGATAAAATTAACCGGAACTATTTCCCTACCAACCCATGCAACCTCACCTATTCCTAACATAAAAGTCCATAATATCCCACAAATAGACCTTTGATACCACTCTTTCAATACCCCTCCCCATAAAGTGCACCCCTCCTGGGATGATAATGCAAGAAGTGAGATAGTGACCCCCCGAGTCCGGTCTCCAGTAGGCCCCAGATTGGCGACTAGCACTAAGGGTATAGTAAAAACACAAATTGGAGGCATTACCATCTAAGAGAACACATACAAAAGAGAGAGATAAGAAAAACACCAACCAAATCCATCTCAGACTACAATATAAAACAAATACCAAGAACACATATGTAATGTCATGCAAAACTAATACAACTTGATGGAAAAACAGCAAGTACCAAAGTAAAGTAAAAACAACAGTGACCATGAAGCCCAAACATCTCTTGCAACCCCATGCTAGTAGTCACCAGCTTGATATCCAAACTCCTCCAAGAGGCTAGAAAAATAGTTTATATATACATAGGGTGATTATAACAGCATACTAAATAGGATCATCCCCATAGCCTCTCGGGCAAAAGTAAATAATGTGTGATAAAGCACAGTAAACAACAAGTGAAACTAACTCATCACCTAAACAGGTATACCAAATTCTCAGCCTCACCATGGATACTCTCAACAAGTATTGCATACACGAGTATGTAATATAACAAAGGATACCAAGTGTACCTCGCTACATCTTTCCCACTGGTTTTCTACTTTTATCCAATGTCGCACGTCCAAAGAATCTCTCTCCAAAGAGGCTTTCCCACAGACACCTAGCTGAATCCCCACAACATGTACCTTGTGAAACAAAAACACTACGTCTATGTAACCAAAGTAACCGGGTAGTTTTTTGGATCCACCAAAAATCGCATAATGTGTATCATATATCGGGAAATATATCACAAGAAATTACAACCCATACAGAGAGTAAGGATTAACAAACCATCACAACCTATACAGGTTACACCAATAGTAGTCCATAAGAAAAATATATGTGTGTGAATAACCACATGCTATTACATCTCTCTACAAACATATATGGGGAAAACTAACCGCTATGCTTAATAGCAGAAGTAACTACCAAGATAAGAGAGAGGGGCCAAAGGGGGTATTCATCCATCCATCCTCCCACCAGAATGTCACAGAAAGCACTCCCAGGGCTCGGAATCCCTAGGGTGTTAGTTTTCTTAACAGACAGGGTGGAATAGCGTATAAAAACACAAAAAGTACATAATACACTATATCTCAAAACTAATATATTGGAATAACCTAGTCTTAGAATCAACTATTTCTAACATCTCTCGGACACCTGGCTACCAATGATAAGACTAGGTATCCTATAAGCACACATCCACTTAAAGAGATTTATTACATTACCTCATTCCCTTTATACAAGTTTTTCTTTAAGTCAATTAATTCATTAAACAAAAATTTTCCAATAAAAATTCCACATTATATTTCATTAGCATCACACAAAAGTTTCATGCCCTATAGGCATAACCAATCCAAGTCCAGAGCTTCTCAAAAATATTACTTCATCATTTCATCCCAAAAATCTCTAACCCCATGTGTTAATATCATTTATTCAATAATTTATTAATTGTATTATCAATTTCCATAATTCCAAGGATTATATGGAAAACAATTAAGCTAAAAAACATAAGGGGGTCAACATGGTGAGTAGACAGACTACCTGTCGAGTCTTTTCCACCTATAACAAGAGAGTAGACCCATCCTTCCTTGAGAAGATAAATAGGGAATGCACGTGGAATACCCCAAATTCCATTGACCCTTTTGGAAGGAGGGTAAGAAAGACCAACTTCCTTGAGTAGTGGGGAAAGTAATGAATACAAACAACCAAAAATATTCAATAAGAATACAACATTCACAGATAACCCTCTCATCATCTTCAGTGTCCTCCCCAACACCATCATGCATAATTCGTTGCATCTTTCCACTCTAGGCTTCATATGGTTCCACAACCAATGGGACTCCCTGCCCCCACATATCACAACAACCATCTAGTTTCACAAAACATCACAAGAAATAGGAAACAACAAGGAAACTGGCCTCTTGGCCCTAAACAAGGCATTCTTTCTTCACATGTAATGAGCTATCATAGCTCTAAGCATAAGGATATTTGGAATTTACAAAAAAAAATGTAATTCAAAACCCTACCATGAATTATATTTCATCAAAAAACCAATTATTTAATCCATATTGTATCAACTGATTTATTATTAGTAGGTTCCTAGTATGGTCCACCTAAAATGCAAGGTATCATAAAAACCAAAAATTAGATAAACATGTTTACTACATCAATTTGATTAACATAAAATTACAACAAAAACAATTGGATTCATTTATAGAAATATTTATCTTTATCCATTTAATTATCAATTAATTTCATCTTTACTTACTTTACCAATTTCATCAAGAACAACATGCTAACAAGAAAAGCATAGATATCACACTATCTTTCAAATCAAGAGGAAAACCATTATCACGGTGAAAGGAAAAACCTATTATCAAAACAATTCTTTTAATCCAGTTCAAGTATTTAATTTGGTCAATTACATTGTGATCCAAAAGAAAAAAACATGATAACTCTATAGTTTCATATAAAATAATAGAAAATAAACAAATCACATACCTCAAAAGGTTACTGAAGTTCTTCACTTCAGAATGGATCAAAGAAATGGATCACGATAACCTTCCCCACAACAACATGGATTGTAGACAGATCAACGAAAGAAGCAAGGACCTAATCCAGGATGATGGAATCCTCAACTATTGAAGAGGGAGGTTTCCATGTTGTCTGGGGTCGAGAGGGTGGTGTGCTCAAGATGTAGGGTTTGAAAACCCCGAGTGGCTGGGTGTCTTTAAAACACCCAGCGGTGGGGCAGTACACAACATGTACCTCCTCATCACATCATGTACCGCCTTGAGGTGACATACGCTGAAAAAACGTGTCGACTTTGAACATTGTTTTATTTTTATAAAACTAGAATGGTACACATTATGTCCCCCTTGGTCACGTCATGCACCCCTTATTTCCAACATCTCATGACCAAACTCTTCCATACATCCTTCGAGCCTTCTCCGAGCACCTCAGTCTTCAAAAAAATGAAAATGGTCAATCCACGCAGATTTTTGGCCTTACAATGTTAATGATATTAAATTCACATGAAATGATGATGAAATGTGTGAAAATTAGTATGATGAGATGATGATGTTATTTTAAATGACTATGGTAAGAGAAATGAAACACATTATTGTATTACAAATATTTTAAATGAAAATTTACATTTTCCTTTCTCATGAGAGGTATACAAAGAAACTATTGATGAAATTTTTCATGGAAGTTTCAAAGACTATTTCCACATCCATTTCAATAGGGAAAATTTTGAAAATGATGGGAGAGGAACATATGTTTATCCTAAAGATTTTTGAATATCCCTTGAAAGTACTTTATATCTCATAGCTTTAAGGCCATATTTAGTTAATGCTACTACAATTTGTGATAAAAATAAAAATCTACTAAAAGTTATCTATATTTTTTCTAGGAAATATTCCTTAGATATGATAAAGGAAAAATTAATGTCGGGTTGAAATATGAAATCAACTGAAAGATTTATTTTTTTGGTTACAAATATGTTAGTTGGGTTGGATTTTTGTGTGATAGAATATCCCCATCGGGTGGAATATTCTTTTTAGGAGAAATCTATATAAACATAGATACGAAGAAAACTAGTTCATTGAATCATAGTACTACATAATGAGGTATGTACTAGTAACTCAATAATGGATCAGTTAATATGGAAAAATACATAGTTTTTGTATTTTTTGGTTGATATCAAGTTTCCCCTTATCTTAGGTTATGATAATCAATGTTATACAAATTCACTATGAATCATGTTAAACATTTCTAATCTATGCACATTGTTATAAAATGCCACTACATAAAATAAATGTGTAATGAAATGATATAAAGTAGGAGCTTGTCCCTAAAACATAACAAATAGATGATATCTTCAGTAAATTTCTTCTTAAATAAACATTTTATATGTTGAGGTTGATTATGGGTGTTCAATATAACTATCTTTGGTGATATAGAATGTGATATTCTATCTGTACTCTTTGAGTTTCTTTTTATATTGTTATTAAAGGGGGAGAAGTATGGCAATATTCATTGACACGTGCTTTACCATTTTAAAGGAAATCATGTTTATAGCGTGTCTTTCTAAAAGGGGAAATATTTTATGTCATCATATGTAAACTATTTTAATTCTTTTTAAATTTATTAAGGGAAATATTTTTTAAAACATGGAGTTGGTTTCTATTATGAATAAATGGGAGTAAGGTTAGTGTGGAATTATTTTAAATCACTATTTTATAGAAATCATTGCATATTTGGTAAAAAAATTTGTTTCCAACACCGAGTTTTCTCATATAGTCTTGGGTTTTTTAGATATTGATACATTTCGTGAGTTTTAGAGCATTAATGATTTATGTTTCTAAGTTGAAAAAAATTCAATGGGGGAGACTATTGAGAGCAAAAAGAGTTGATGTACAGTTATGCAGAATGAATTTTTTCTTGGTATTTTATTTTGTTATTAATTCATAAATCACCTGACAATATTGAGACTTATTTTTAATGTTTCTACAAAATGTCTACTAAATAAAGAACAATTAATTAATCAAACATAATAAATTTGGTTAAATATTTCCAATGAGACTGAATTTTACAGCTAAATTAAATCAGGAATTAATTTTATATTCATAAAAAATAGAATACATCATGATTACTAATATTTCTAATGGATTTATTTATGTTTATTCTAATAGGGAGATATGGGATCAGATGGAGAGGTATATGAATTCAATCGGATGATCATTGATAAATATTTTGGGTAGATAATTCCATATCCTCAGATATTATCTTTTGGATAGAGATTTCTAGTTGATCATATAGTGTTTTTCAAGATGATTATAGAATTTGTAGAGGGAGCCTAACAAATAGGTTCTTGTAAATAAGTGTTAGATAGAGTAATAAATATCCTTACATATGAATGAGTGTTATCATATAGAGGAGTTCCAATAAATATGTATCAATGGAAGAGGTTTTAGGATCTTTTAAAATTATTTTTTAAAGCGTTGAATTATGATTATGATGAAGTAGAAATTTAATGCATCAATAACATTAATGGATAAATCAAGATTAATGTCCTTATTTTAGGAAAGTTTTATGATATCATTGATGTTGAGATATAAGGATGTCTCTTCAAATTTGGATGACATCAATTTTATCAAATATTTGAATGTGGTCAACTAAATAAAGAATCAAGTGGGATATTCACTATTTTGAGTTGGAATATTGAATTTTATGTTTTCATTACTCCAAATGTTTTTAGACAAATTCTTCTTATATAATGTGAAGCTGGTGCACTAAGAAGTGTATTGATGCAGTGAAAGTTATTGAATAAGTGAGGTTCTGACTATAGAGATTGGGAGCTCTTTTTATTGATGCACCCTTTACAGTTATACCAAATAGAGGATATTCAATACATAAAATAATAATGGTATCAGATGAATTGGTTCTAGACTAATTTTACCAGAAAAAGAAGCTATTTGATGAATATGGAACTCGATAGAGGGTACTAGACTAAGGTCACCAAAGGGAGAAGGTATCAGACATATAGTTTTAGGAAATTAATTTTAGTTATAAAATTATTTCACACTATTGTGGAAGATTTTAAAGAGTATTAAGAAGTTTTTTCGATAAAAAATTGACAATAATTCATGAAGAACATTGATAATGTATTGAATCATGTTAGTGAAGGATACTTTTTTTGTTTTAAACTTTTAACCATATTTTGTATGATAAATCACAGGAACAATTTAGGGACTATATTATTATGGATGTTGTTGTTATCCTTTATTTATATACAAAAAGATAATTATTTTATATTGGATGTGAGGTATTTGATTATTTACAAACCATTCTAAGGATAAACTACTCATATTTATTAGTGAAAATATTAAATTCTTATGTTCTTGTGTTTTGGATTTCATATTGTTTTTTTCAGTATAGTCAACTCTCTCCAACCAAAGGTGAATATTTTTTTAAATTAACAAAAAAAATTATAAAATAATTGATTCATACACCCACATGATTATGAAAATTTTCTAGATAATTCTTTTCAAAATTGATCAATAATAGATGATGTCAAGTTAATATGGAATAGAAATAACCAGTCTTGGTCCTCAGAAATATCCTAGTAATTTTCAATCATAAGAAATATTAATATACACTCTACCTTTTACTATTACACTTTTGAGCTGGAAACATTATACCATGGGAATAAAAAAATAATTCCCCTTAGAGATTTATTTATGTTTTTGAAATTAAATGATTACAAGTATCTGAACCATTTATGATTCCCTATGTTTAGTTATTTTTTTGGAAATATATACTTGATTCATTTATAGTAGATTTATATTATTAAACTCTCACCAAATAGATAATTCCTCCAACAGTTTAAAGAATTTACTATAGTGGAAAATTCAAATTCATGAGCTGGTTAGTTTTTCTAATGATGAAAAATTTTCCTTGATCCATAGGCCACTACTTAGTGATCCTATATAAGGACTCAACTATAAAGAACAGAGGATTAATAATAATAAACACCAGACTCTTCATCTATTTGAGGTAAAATTTATATATAGTTAGTATTCATTTTTTTATTTATCTCATAAAAGTTTACTTAACATTTATTTTTTCATATAAAAAACACACTATTATTAGTTTGTTTAGTCATGGGAGCTAATATTATAGAAGAATATTTGATAATGTGGTCGTACAATCCTTTAAGTCCTAGAGAAAATTAAATTTGAATGACATAGGAAGAAACCATCCATGAAATAACAACCTAAACCTTCTCAAGATTGACTAATATTCCCACATTTGACACCATATGTGGATGAAATTTAATATCTCAAATATAGAGATAACATTCAAAAAATTTAGAATATAATCAATCTTGTATCATGGTATCTAATAATATTTATTTATGTTTTATATTTTCATCACAAAATATATAATGTAACAGTATATAATCTAAAAAAACACAATGATGGAATTATGGAATTACTGAAATTGTTACAAACCACCCCAGGTCAATCCCAAATTGGTCACCCATACCAGCCCGTAATAAGGTCCGATAGGCATTCCCAATCCTCTCGGGCAAGAAAATAGTGCCCAAAATCAAAATAAAATTATTTGGAATTATTTTTAGTATAAAAAACGAAAAATAAACTAATATAAATTGAAACATAAAAATAAATATAAGAAATGAATGAAAAATGCACATACCTTCATTTGACCATGTGGGCCACCACCAACCACCAAACAAACGTTTCCCCACAATGACTAAGACTGAGCAGTATGAAACAAGAAAGATAAAAAAGAAAAGAAATTATATGTTTGATTATTAAAACTCGTTAGGAATTACCAGATATTATATTCCTATTTTCATTTATTTTAAATAAAAGATCAATTAATTTGAAGTTTGAAATACAAAAAATAAACATATAATTTTGACACATTTTCTTTTTAAAACAAAACATGGTCCATTGAAAATTTTATTTAAAACTAGATTATTTTCAATAATGGAAGCCTATCATTTTAAAAGAATAGAGAAAGATAATATGGAATTACATTTTTATTTAAAAAGTAAAATAGGGTTAAACAATTCTTTAAATAATTCCATAAAACAGTTGAAAACTCATTGTCACCTTTTTAAACAAAGTGGTACACCATATAAGAGAGAAGAATATATGATCACATAACAAGGGAAATAAAATATAACACACATGAGTAACTAACCAAACAAGACACCTAAATCATCTGCCATAGAAAGCTAAGTTATGAATTAGATGAGAGAACCTAGGAGGTCAGTGGACAATCTAGAACATAATAAAATGAGACTCATCCCATAGGAATGCCTCACCCGATCGCATTAATTCACCGACATGATAGGTCTCACCCTACTTGGCCCAATTGATGGGCACAATCCTAATGTATAAAAAGGTCCAAAATAAGGGCCACTAGCCTGTGTGTAATCTAAACTAGTACAAAAACCATTACATGAAAATCCCCCACCTGTGTTAGCTTCCCATGTCATGTCTCAAGAGGGGGTGTGTCATAAAAAACAAAACATGAAACTAAACACACACACACACATATATATATAAATATATCACAAGAACACAAAAACATGAATCAAACCCCAAATCACCCCACAAAACAATCATTTTCCTTTTAACCATTAGATCATAATTGAGTCCCACTCAAAGGACCTCCCATAACATTTGACACAACCAAGGCCGCATGATCATCCATGGAGAGTTTTCAAAAAAGGTCAAACCTATGAAAGTACCAAACATGCTACAAGAAATGTTTGGGTAATCAACCAATCCCAAAGGATCAAACACACCATTTTGAAATCCATTTGAAAATCCAAAACACCATATAAAATACACAATAAATTTATAAAATCCAATTGGGAATTTTTAAAAACACATAGTTCATGGAGATAAATAAAACAATTTCATTCAATTTCATACTCATTTCACATAAAAAAATTTCTCTAATAATCATACATCACTATTTACCATTATAATGAGGATAGAAGTGAAATAAATTAGCGATTCGTAAATTTAACGACCAAATGATATGGGGAACCTACATCAAACATTCACTTTTTGATGACGACCAATCAAATTCCCTTTCCTATTGCACGCATATGCATGTTCACCTAAAGAAAAGGAAACCTATCCCCAATGTATAGATTTTCGTGTCCAAATATGTACAAGGTGATCCTTACATATATTCTTACACCTACATATACCCTTTAACTTAAACATGTATGCATTTTTTATATATATACATAGGTACACTAATCCCAAAAATAAATATTCATACCACCATGTAAAATATGTATATATATATAATGGGGGACATTACATATATATATATATACATTCCTACCTTTGCATACCCATTTAAGTCTCTTTTGACAACGATAACCTGAATCCACCACAGTGAGGTCCAACACACTCTAAAAAGTGGATATAACTAAAAAACCACAAACCCCTAAAATCAAAATTCAACCAAATAGAAGGAAATGAAAACTATGAATAGTAATCTAAGTTAAACACACTAACTTTGATGGAAATGGAAATTACCATCCTCATCTAGACCAATGAACCCCAAACATCATGAAGCAACAAAAAAACCAAAAAACTGGTTAGTGTTCGACCTAGGTTCCCACAACACAATGAGTAGATAGTTTTTACCCCTTTATTTTATATTTCTAATAATAATAATAATAGAATTAATAATATTAATATTCATAATAGTAGTAGTAATAATAATAATAATATTAAAATAATACATTTTATTTTATTTTATTTTATTATCTTAATTTATTTTTATTTTTCTGAACTTTGGGAAGGATGCATGGTTTTCCAGACCAAGCTCCAACCATGCGCAACCTACAAGAAAAAATGTTCCCACACATGGGTTGGCCTAATAGTATAAGAAACTATGAAAAAAGGTTTTGTCAAATGACTGAGCCTCCTCACATAATTATTGGACAGTTTCCTCTAACAGTATATAGGACATGCTCCTTGTACTTGAAAAAAAAAATAATTCCACATGGTTTCTCCTTATCCTCTCACAATATGGTGAAAACCATGCTCAGACTGGAGATAATACCAAAAAACCACCAAAAATCTCCAAAACTCAAAAAATATCACTGAAAAATCAGACAAAATATCCAACATAAAAAAGAGGATAAAAATAAGAATAAAATGTGGTTGAGGTGTGACAATTATACACACCGCAAAAGCATTATTCCCCCAGAAAGTCAGCCAGCCAAATGAGGAACTCAACCTGATTTTGAAAATGAATGAATTTAAGTGAAACCACTAACCACAGGGTGACCTATCATCTACACGTTTCACACTTGAATAGCTCCAGAGAAAACCACATCGAAAATATCCATGGGGAAATAAAAGGAAGTGGTGGTGGGGGTTATTCACACCAAAAGAACCCCTCCAGATCAATGGAACAGATATAAAATATTCAATGCAATGAAACTCAGGAAATCCCAACTATAACCAAAGACTATCAATATAGTAGAATACCCATGGAATGAACTCAAACCAAATAGAAATACAAAAAAAATCATGATTTCCAAATGACTTAAACATATACAAATCGATCACAACTAGAACTAAAACCTATCCACAAAAATATAACAATTCATGGGTTGAAATACATAAGGCGCAACCACAAAACATGAAGGAAAATGAGTCCACAAAGACATCTCACAACCAAGAGGAAATTTTGATCACTAAGAAAACTACAATAAAGGATCATAAACCATTCCCATTCTAGAATTTGAGAAAAAAGGTGGAACAATGTTCTCAAATCTCATGAAATTCTTGACTACATGCAAGCATCACTCCGAGCCCTGATTACTAACACATCCACTACCTCAGATTCTGAAGATGGCACTGTTTGACCAAGACTTATTCATATGATGACACCACTTTTAGAACATCTCTAGGGGACCAAAACATAAACAACTATGACAAGATTTCAAGGATGATTAAAAGAAGACATAGAGTTCCTAAACTGACCACGCTAGTGGAAAACCAGGGAGTTTCCCAATAAAAAAGACAATAACTGACAAAGAGTATCTCTTGAAAATGGAAATAATATTTTTTAAATGGTGTACCTTCCCATTCATCATGAATTTACTTTCTTTTGTGTCTACGAGCTCTGACCCATATCTTTGACTTCCCCAAGAAAAAACTGATGGGAAAAAGTGGTATTGAAGATCACACAAGACATCCTAACTCCCAATGAGAATGGAATTACCACTTACTAATGATACAATTATGAACCATCAAACAACATAAAGTAGATAGAACTCTCACCACTTCAGGAGTTCCCGAATAACTAAAAAAACATTTAACTTCAACGATCCACTTCATTAACTCTATAAACCTCATCATCATGGAGAATCAAAAACTGCTAGGAAGAACTCGATTCTTCCACTTCACTAGAAGTATGGGAAGATATAAAAACTGGACAAAACTCACTAAAAACCATGATGAATTTTTTTGGAATCATACTATAAACAACAAAAAATCACATTCCAAACCAAAATCAAACAAAAAATCCACCAAAGACTAATCAAAACAAAAAAAATCCCTATCCAAAACACTATGATCAAATTCCAAGCATAAAAAAACTCAAGATCCTTTTTCTAAAACCACTATTTTTTTCGAGTTAAAAAACAATATAACTAACGCCACATTCCAAGATTTCCAACATACTATTCAAATTTGAATTAAACATAAAATACCACTTGATAAAAAAAACCATGTTCCCAAAACTCATTTTCATTCTAAAAACTTTTTTCCTAAAAACCATTTTACTCTCCAAAAACCATGTTGAAAAAACCAAGTCAAACCATTGATTTTAAATGCTCACCCACGACACCGTATGAACAATCACATATGTGTGCATCTCACTTCCACTTATATCATCCATGCATACATGAAGATATTCACTATATATAAACACACACATAGAGAAAAATATATATGGATGTCCATAAGGAATACTATACGTTATATTTACTATTTTATAATCAAAACCAAGCATTTACCAAATTCTCAATTCACTTCTCTTCTACATTCTCCCAAAATTTTAAAAAATTCTGAATCACATTCTCTTTAAAAAAAATTCTTCTTCATCTAAAAACCATTTTCAAAAATAATTTTCATTTGAATAACCATTTTTCCTCCCTAAAGACTATTTGGCTTTGAAAACCCACTCACAGCAACCAAAATGAATCCAAAAAACCCACTCGCACCGAAGCACCTAGATGAGGAACTAGTGGTCATGCCTGACCCAACTAAAATGTTTAGAAGACCATCCCCAAAGAAATCAATAACCTCTAGGAGTGTCTTAAACCATACACTAGGGATACACATGGGTCAATACTCCATGTAATCCCACAATTAAATACTAGCTCACTCCCTTGGTCATCCCCCATCCACACAAACCAAAACCAGGGACTCAAATCCAAGACTACCCCTGAAAACCCAAGGATCATAATGAGAAAGAGCTTTTGATTCTATTATTATTCCTACATATCAAGTAAAGACAATTTTATATATGAGATACCTGATACACCAAAAAGGGCCTTCTATGATACCATTTTTTCATGAACCACCACAGGTCGACGCCGAACTAGTCACCTGAGATGGCCTGAAACATGTCCTGAGAGGCATTCCCAATCCTCCCATGATGGAAGATAGTGGAGATAATAAAAATAAAACAATTGGGAATGATTTTTCCAATTAAAAAAAACAAATTAATTAATATTTACTAATCCTAAAAACAAACACAATCAACAAAAAAAATTGCGTATACCTCCATGTGACCCTGTGGGCCACCGCTGACCACTAAACTGACATCTCCCCACAATGAAAAAGACAGATTTGGATGTAGAAACTATGATAAAAATAGAAATTAACCTATAGCATAGAGTATTAGAACTCAGTAGGCCTTCCCAAACAATTTATTCCCATTTTCAATTTCAGTAAATAAAAGATCTATTAATTTCAAGTTTAAAATACAATATATAAACCTAGTTTTTTCGCACATTTTATCTTTAAAATAAAACACCTTCCATGTCACATTTTATTTAAAACAATATTCTTTTCAAAGATCGATGATTTAGTAATTTAATATATGTGATAAAGAGAAGAAGGAATAATGTTTTTATTTAAAAAGTAAAAGAGGGTTTAAAAAATTCATAAAACATTTGAAAACAAATTATCATCAAAAAACAAGGTACACCATACAAGATATTAGAAGAAATTATCACATAACAAGAGAAAAATAATATAGTACACTTGAGAAACTAAGCAAACAAAGCCCCTCCATCAACTGATGTAGACTACTAAGTGTTGATTTATATGGTAGAACCTAATATCTTAGTGGATAAACTGGAACATACTAAAACCAAACTCATCTTGTAGGCATGCCTCACCCGATGACATCAATTCACCCACAATCACGGTCTTACCTTACCCTTCATAGCTGAGGGGAACAATCAGAAAGCAAATCAAGGTCCATACTAAGGGCCACTAGCTAGTATGTATTCTAAACTATCTCAACAACCATTCCTAGAAAGCCCAAAAGTGTTTCCAGGTTCCCATGTCATGTCAAAATGGGGGGTGTTGCCAAAAAAATAAAACATGCATCCAACCATGCTTATATATATATATATATAGCACAAGCACACCCATAACCATCAACCCATGAATCACTCCACAGAACAATCCACTACCTTTCAGCCATTATATCATTAGGGAGTCCCATACCAAGGACCTCCCAAACCATTCAACATAACCATGGTAAGACAATCATCCAAGGAGAGTTTTCAAAATAGGACCCACCTGTTAAAGTACAAAATGAGACCCAAGAAATATTTCAGTAATCAACTATATCCAATGGATAAAACACATCATTTTGAAATAAATTTGGAAAACCAAAACACCATTCAGAACCCACAAACAATTTATAAAGTCCCATAGTTCATTTTAAAAAACACATAGAGTGAAAAGTTAATGATAGGTCCACTAGGATAGATACCTCGAGAGGGGGGTGAATCTGGGTATAACAGATTAAAACATCTTCCCCTTTTGATCTTGTTTTACTGTTAGACAAAAACCTCTTCTCTCTCTTTCCGGTTATAGAGTATGAAAAAACCATAAAGAATGCACATGACATATCAATTTTTTAGTTGGTTCACCCTCACTGGGCTACGTCCAAGGAGCATACACCGGTAGTTTGACGATGTAAGAATTCCACTATAATCACACTGCTATTTACAAGTTCAGAGCAGACTCACTGTCCCTCCTGGTTTACAACCACTTATAATATGATAGCTCATTGCTCTCTCAACTAAAGTGTTCTCACTAATTCTTCATAATATCCACTCACAGTTTATAGTCCTATAGGTCTCTTCATTATCACTAATGAAATATGGATCTTCAACTGTTGGTAGATGCTATATTGGCATACAACTTTCACCTGTAGATGAATCTCACTTCACACCGGGTGTACCAGGCAACCCCAATTTTTACGTGTAGCCCATAATTCACCTTGCGCGTAATTCTTTTGCCTTGCACGAAATCCATTTTTCATGCAACACATATTTTATGTGCAACCACCAAATTTTACATGCAGCCTCTACAGTGCCTTGCGCGTAATTTTATGCTTTTGCGTGAAATCCATATTTTGCGCAACACTACTTTTCCACGCGCCCTCTGCCTTTCGCGCAAACAGTTCTTTTACGTGTAAACTTCTTATTTTCACGAAACTCTCTTGTGCACTCAAATTTAGTGCACTAGATCTTGGATACTCTCTATGTCTTGAGCCACATCTAATGAGGGGTTCACTTTATATTTATAGGCAAAATCAACCCCTGTGCGAAAAACCCTCCTTGATCACATAATTCACTTCGTGCATGAAAAACACATCTTCCTCGCAACATCGTTTTCCATACAGGGCTCATGCACCTCATGACTTTGCAAATTTTTGAGCTTCTGATCTTGAAACACCTCTTGCATGAAAAACATCGATTCTTTATTTCGTTCACCCACTCATATTTCATGCACCGCATTCTTATTTCGTGCACTGTAAATATTTGTTGTGCAACATTTTATTTTTCACGTACCACGCTACTATTTTGAAAAACACTTTATTTTTTGGGCACTACTCAATTTTTACATGCACTTCCCTTTGACAAAAACACATCTCCCCATTTTTCGATATTCAGGCCCAAAAATTTGGCAAACACTAGAAAATGGATCCACCTTGTATATGTTCTTTTGTACCGCCCTTAGATTGTTCATTCCTTTTTCAAGGTTATTTAATCAAACATGGATAGCCAACAATATCTCTTTAACCCGAAAAATCACCTTGTAAACCCCATTTTTCAAAAAATTCTACATCGTGGTCTGCTTTGTGAACAAACACAACAGGGAGGCCCATATTGTCTACAAACACAATCAACTCAAAAATGATTCAATGATACCTTGAGAGATTTTTTCCCAAAAACCTCCCCCTTTGGATTTTTTGACAACTCTTCTCATAAAAAAATTAAAATTCTCATCACTTTGATACCTCCTTAAAGATTTTTCCAGTTACTACCACTATTCGCCTCTTGAGATTCTGATAACGATCAAGGAATCACTCAACACACGCACTAATCCCACATGAGCAATACTCGGTGTGAGAAACAAGAGAAAATGAATAGTTCATCAATGAATCACTTTATTCATAAAACCAACTATTGACACCAAAATGATACCAATTTCCAAAGGGATACCAATTGTTGATACCACTCTCAAAAACCAATTTCTAATAGCTGGAAACCTTTTGACACCATTCCAACACCACTCTTTTGCTTTTATTTCCATCCTCAGCTATCGTGATATCTATTCTTTGATAGATCACTTCTAGCATCGTCAGATTTAAAACTCTCACTATCTGCTTATAGCTTCAACTCCTCTTCAGCTTTCAACTTTCCCTATCTCATTGCTCTCCTTCTATCTCACTTCTCCACCTGTCAGCTTCTCCCCATGTCTCTCCCTTCTTTAGCCACAATTTTCTCCCCCTTTGTAAATGAACCCAAAGGTCACTCATTTGTTGTCTGTAACATTTGAAAGAACAAAAATTAGTGAATTATAGAAAAACACACAATACCTCGAGGAGTGGGGGTCCCACGTTAACACTTTTTCATGTGTGGGGAGTCGAATAGACTCCCAGAGTCTGTCAATTCCTTTCAAAAGCTTCTGTGGCTAAGGCTTTCATCATAATGTCTGCAAGTTGTAGTTGTGTAGGGACATACTCCAACTTCACTATTACCTGCCCAACCTTCTCCTTGACAAATTGATGGTTTATCTAAATGTGATTTTTCCTTGAGTGATGGACTAGATTTTTTCTGAGATTGAATGAACTTGAGTTATCACACTGGATTATGATCAGATACTTCACTTGAACCCCCATGTCATCAAGCTGCTGCTTCATTCACAATAAATTTGTGCATGCTTGAGTGGCTGCAATATACTCAGCTCCTGCTATGCTCAATGAAATGCAATATTGCTTCTGCTAAGAAAATAAATACATAAACCACCAAGATAGAAAAAAACTCTTGACGTTGATTTCCTATCATCCACTGAACTGGCCCAATCTGCATCAGTATATCCCAGTAATTTTGACTATTATTTTTCACTATATATCAAGCCTAATTCCATTGTTCCCTCGATATACTAAATTATTATTTTTACTGCAAGCATGTGGCTTTCATTTGGATTACTCTGATATGTCACTTCTTGTAATGTGCCGAAAACAATGTCAGGCCTTGTTGCAGTCAAGTATAGAAAACATCTAATGATTTTCCAATATTCTGTGATGTTAACTACCTTTCCATTATCATATTTTGATAATTTCATCCAGGTTGCAACTAGAGTTTTCATCTCCTTGGAATTTTCCATTTCAAATCTTCTCAGAACCTCCTTGGCATATTTCGATTGAGAAATTAATGTGTCATTCCTTCCTTGTGTCACATGTAAACCAAGGAAAAACGTTATCTCACCAATCATAATCATTTTGAACTCATGTTTCATGAATTCAGAAAACATTTTGGACTATGCCTCATATGATCCCCCAAAAATTATGTCATCGACATAAACTAGTACCATCATCCTTTGATTACTATTGTTTTTGAAATATATATTATAATAAACTCCACCATGTTGGAAACCAAGCTTCTTCAAATACTGATCAAGCCTTGAGTAACATGATCTCGGTGCTTGTTTCAGCCCATATAACACATTCTTCAGCCAAAAAACCTTGTTCTCATCCTTATGAATGAAAAAACCACTTGGCTGCTCGATATACACATTTTCCTCATGAATTCCATTCATGAATGCAGATTTGACATCCATTTGGAACACTTTGAACTTCTATTGCACTACAATGGCTAGGTATAATATGATTGCCTCTAGTTTTTCAATCGGTGCAAATGCCTCATCAACATCTATTCCCTCTATCTGTGATTATCATTTTCAAGCCATTCGTGCTTTTTTCCAAATCATTGTGCCATCATTATTTGTCTTATTGCGATATACCCATTTAATCCCAATGACATTCTTATCTTCTAGCCTCAAAACACACTCCCATGTCTGATTCTTCTCAATATGATCAATCTCTTCATTCATTGTCTAAACCCAGTTTTCATATTCAGCTGCATCAACGAAGCATTTCAGCTCAAACTGAGATAAGAAAGATGTCTGTTGTAGTGATTTCATTCTTATTGTCTGAACTGGAGCTGACGGATCACCAATGATATTATGCCTGTCAATTTTAGCTTGACTCCTTAGTTTTTGTGCAGATACAGATTTTACTTCCTCATGCTCATCATCAGTATCTTCTTTTGAATCAACATTATCTACATCTTCTCCCCTTGCGTTGCATTCTTCCTCATCACTCATCAGGAATTTTTTCACTGCACTGTTGAATGATCTCCTCACTCTCTACTACTATGACATCATTGCTCTCAAATACTTTTCCTAGCCTTTTTTAAAACATTTATGTACCTTACTTTTTCTTGAGTAGCCACAGATTATCCCTCCATATCTTTGTGACTTATATTTCTTATGTTTTTACTTGTCAAGGATTGTAAAGACCAGTAAATTTCAAGGAAATTTTTTTCTTAATTTTCTTTGGAATTTTACAAGAACGCAGTTTCTGACGGCACCTGATTCCGAGGCCCGGTGTGCCCGGAATCATTTTCCGAAGTTTTGGCTTGGGTACGTTCAGTGAACGGATGAGCGGGTTTTTCTAACTTTTGAACCGGTGCCCGGAATCGAATTCTGAGGGCACCGATGAAATCGCAGCGCCGGTATTCGCTTAGAAACGCCTCTTCCGGAGTTGCGTTTGCTCGAGTGTGCTTTTTAATTTTCGGGCTTAAAGTTAAGAAATAAAATAATTTTGCGACAACTTTATTTTATTTCGCTTAAGCCACTTGGAAGCCACTTGAAGCCACTTAAAGGCGGCTTGAACTGAGTTGAACTGGATAGGATGCTATCCAAAAATATCCTACCCCTTGGTAGGATATTTGTGAGGTGGGGCCCGCACGAGCCCCGCCGTTTCTTTCCACTAAGAAACGCACCCGTGAAAACCCGTCTTAATGAAAGTCAACTGACGCGTTTCTTAAAATCTTAACAGACCATTTAATTGGGCTGTTTCTTTCGTAAATTAAATGAGATGTTTCTTTCGTTGAATTAATTCTACGAATTAATGGTTCGTTTCTTATCTTTTGAAATTCAAATGTTTAGTTGTGTAAATAAAATAAGGCTTAAGCTTATTTTATTTTTGGGTTGAAACTCGTGGTGTGGAGAGGATTTGGAGGAAAGCGTTCTTCTTCGACGAAGAACGCGAAGAATGCGAAGAACGCGAAGAACGCGAAGAATGCCAAACCTGCGAAGATCGACGACGCAAAGCCTTGTACCGCGACACCAACGGATCTCCCTTCGCGACGCTTCTTCCGCGACGATCCAACCCCGCGACAGCCTTCGATCGACAACAACCAAGGTAGGGGGTTGCGCTTCTTTTTATTTTATTTTTGGATTTCAACAACAACATGGATTTAATTATTATTAATTAAATCCATATGTTCTTGGTCCTCGGAGATCGTCGACGCGATGCCCTTCCGCGGTGTGACGATCACCTCCTTCTGCGACGGTCATTTCCGCGACGACCTCGCATCCGACAGCGACGGCGAGGTAGGGATTTATTTTGGGAATTACCCCCCTTTTCTTTTTATATTCCCTTAATTACTTCTTTAAAAAGTTAAAGAACTCGTTTTGTGAACAATTTTAAAATTATTAAAATTGTTGTTTCCGTTCAAATAAGGAACCCGTTTTTATGAAACAATTTTATTTCATTAAAAATTGTTTCGGAAATGCGTTCATGTGTTGAACTTTAATTTCTCCCGGTTGTTTATCTCTAACGCGGAGGGTGCGGGCCAAACGAACACGGCCCGACGACCCTCCGTCGTTCTTCTTTTGTGCGGATTTGACGGGCGACGACGGAACGTGCCGCAACGGATGTTTGATGATTCCGCAGTGAAGGACGAGTCCCGGGAAGAGCAGCGGCGCAGGCGGGAACAAAATCGGACCACCGGAGCGATCCCGGTGGCCCGCGGAACTCACCGGCGGCGCGGGTCACCGGCGCGGCGGCGCCGGCAGCCGGGAGCGGCGGCGCCCCGGCGCGCCGCCGGACAGGCCGCCGCGACTCAGCACGGCGGCGGCGGCACCCGCGGCCGCGCGGGTCCGGTGCCCTCGGACGCAGCTGCGGCCCCACGCGGGGGGCCGCGGCACCTCTTGGCCGCGGGAGGGGGGGGGGCGCCCCGTGTGGCTCGGCCGTTCGGCCGCGCGGCCGAACCGGGCCAGGCCGGTCCGATCGGCCGGGCCGGGTCGGCCCGGGCCCGGACCCCCGTCTTCAGACGGTTTTTCGTTCAAACGCCTGTAACTTGAGCTACGGGCCTCCGAACGACGCGCCGTCAGCGGCAACGCGATCCTTGGATCGAGACGGTCGTTTCGGTATACTATACCCAAGGTGCACCTTCCTTTTCGGGAGCCTACGTAGTTAAAACTCCGTAGTTAAGCGTGCTTGGCATAGAGCAGTGATCAGGATGGGTGACCTCCTGGGAAGTTTCCTAGGGTGGGTGTGAGACGGAAAGGCCAATAAATAACAGACCGGGCGTCCGATTGACGCGCCGTCTGTTTCGTTGAATTCCTCTAAGTGAGACGGATCTTTTGGCTTACTCCGCTTGAAGTTTGGATGCCGACGGAGTGCGGTCGGGTTTGATCGCACCGAAATCCAACCGGGCCCCTGGAACGAAAAAGCCAATAACTCTCAGACCGGGCGTCCGATTGACGTGCCGTCTGTTGCGTTGAGTTCCTATTGATGATACGGAATTTTTGGCATCCTTTGCCGAGATTTGGATGCAGTTGGATAGTGGCTGGGTTGGATCGCACCGAAATCCAACCGGGCCCCTAGAACGGAAAAGCTGATACCTTTCTGACAGAACGTTCGTTTGACGAACCGTCAGCGGCGATGGTGATCTCGTTGAGAAACGGTCCCTATGAGTATACCCTATGAGAGTTCGGGGTATAGTTGCGTTACAGCCGGATTGGTTCGCACACAAAACCAACCGGGCCCCTGGGACGAAAAGGCTAATAACTCACAGACCGGGCGTCCGATCGACGCGCCGTCTGTTGCGTTGAGACCCCTGTGACGAGCTGGTCCTTTGAGTTACTTCTTCGTGAGACCTTGAGATACTTGGAGTATCGACTTGTAGCTCGTGGAGCGGACCCTCCCGGAGACGAGCGTGCGGAGTACGGAGACCGTGTAGCCGGCTGAGACCTGACGACTGCTTGACTGACTCGACTTGGAGTGAGTCGACTAGCCCAGTGGACGGAGCGCCCGGTATTTGGCGACAGACCCACGGCGGACGGAGCGCCCGGTAGTTGGCCGCAAACCCGCGGTACTCGACAGGAGGAGTACCTCTGTAGGCTATTAGTGGGAGCACCCGTTATTTGGCGACAGACCCTCAGCGGACGGAGCGCCCGGTAGTTGGCCGCAAACCCGCAGTACTCGACAGGAGGAGTACCTCAGCAGTCTTAGGTTAGTGAGCAGTACCTCGGAGTCGTGACAGGACCACTGTACACTCCAGAGACGGAGCTCTTCAGCAGTTACGGTTTCGATAATGAAAATACTGGTTTGAGCTGAGACTTTTGACCTTTGTGTTTGCCTCATGATTGAGATGGGTCACTTGATAACTTAGGTATATGTATGGGCATATACCTGGGTAGTGGTTATCCGTTGATTTCACAATCCTTGTGTTTCCTCATGATTGAGATGGGTTACTTGATAACTTGGGTACATGTATGGGCATATATCTAAGTAGAGGTTATCTGTTGAGATCTTCTTGTGGTTATCCTTGTTGGTTTAGTGAGACATTGAGGGTCTCGGGGTCCCTACTGAGTATCGTTATACTCACCCCTGCACGGGCTATGCCCGCACCTCGTTGTGTTGGTTGCAGACGACGGGCAGTGCTGACGGAGGCCGAGTGTTCGAGGACTGGACGGTACCCGGAGGTGGACTACACGACGAGTCGGTACCCGGAGTTGGACTACACGACGAGTCGGTACGCGGAGGTGGACTACACGATGAGTCCGTACCCGGAGGTGGACTACGCGACGAGACAACTCACAGAGGAGATTGACGGACGAGAGTGTGGAGGAGGCTATCTGTACCTACCCTTCAGGTAGGATCCGAGGTGGACGACCAGGAGCTGCACAATCTGTACCTACCCTTCAGGTAGGACCCGAGGAGGACGACCCGGGGGCTGCTTCCCTCTTCCAGTTGTTTGTCTTTTTGCTGTTGTACCTTGTTCAGTTGTAGTTGTACTTTCTTTTGGGTTTGTATTTCTGGCCCATTTACTTTCAGCTCTTCTTTTTTTGTACTTAGTGTTTTACTTCTGCTTGTAATCTTTGGTGTTTTGTTACTTTTATAAAGGCAATGCCTTCCCAGTTATCGGGATTTACGCCTTTGGTGCTAGTCGCCAGCCCCTGGCCTATGGAAGGCGGGCTTGGGGTAGTCACGACACGGGCCCCGAGGACGGGTCGTGACAAATTGGTATCAGAGGTGGTCGGTTCTACCGCAGACTCTGATCTTTCTTTCTATGAAGCAATAGTGTTAAGGGTACAGAGTGTGGTTTTCAGTTCAGGGAGTCCAGTGTTGGTGCGGGCGGCCGACGTATCCATACACCAGGACCCTGGCAACTGATTTCCGACTTTGTGCACGAAAACACTGATTGCGTGTGTGTTTTCAAAGGTTTCCCCCCTTAAAACAGCTCAAACCAGGTCAGCTCACCAGGTATAATCGTTTGACCGTGTTACGTTGTTTCTTACTGGATGCCTTTTCTCGGACGACCAATTAGATCCCAGAGGGATGTGCGTGCTGACAGCCTGTCGAGTGACGAGGCTTCGGTACAGGGCCCTCTTGCAGTTGAGGCACCAGCGGAGGCACCAGCGGTACTACCATACGTTGGGCCACCGATGCCACTAGCCCCAGCAGTAGGCGATTCCCGCTACTTGAGCGCACTACATGAGTTCCAGTGCCAGAGGCCACCCAGGTTTGGGGGAGAGACGGACCCGCAGGCAGCTGAGGATTGGCTGGAGGCTGTGGTGGGAGTCTTCAGGCTAGTGGGGACGCCATCAGACTTCATGGTGACCTTTGCTGCCAGCCTTCTTCAGGCAGCAGCAGGCAGGTGGTGGAGCCACTTGTTCCAGTTTTGCGATGGGATGGCTTTCGCATGGGAAGACTTCGAGACCTTCTTCAGGGTGGAGTTTGTGCCAGTAGCTCTACTCCCCGAGCGTGTTCAGGAGCTGCTACCTCTGCCTCGTGTTTTTCGATCAGAAGCCGAGTCATCTGTGGGCAGTAGACAGATGATGCAGAGGTCCAGGAGGACCAGACCAACAGTTGGGTGATCTCGGGTTTTAGGACCGGTGGTGCGGGGCACCCGGGGTGGGGTCAGAGCCAGGCGTGCCAGAAGCAGACTGTGTTACTCGTGCGGTGGAAAGGGGCACCTGGCACGTGACTGTCCGACTCATCGTACAGTTGATCCATAGGCTTTTGAGGAGCCACCGAGGTAGAGGCAGCGAAAAATTCTTGAGCAATAGTAGAACAGTGGACAAGGCAGTAGAGATCCTGGAGCAGGTGGACAGGAGCGGATCTAGTGGATACGTCTCTTGTACTTCTAGTTCCATGTTGATGTTGTTTTTGTGTCTTTGTACCATGAGCTGCAATAAAATAAAGACACTTATCTTGTGATGTTTGCCTTCCTGTCCTCTTTTGTGATGTTACTGAGTGGTCCCGGTTAAACTGTTGACTTGACCCTCACTTTCGAGATTTCAACTGGAGGAGACCCAGTGACCTCCCACTGATGCCGACAGTGTGACTCGACCCTTGGAGGCGAGAGTGACAGTTGGATCTCTTAGTAATTACGTCGAGGCCTTACGACGTCATCCATGGCATGAATGCATCCTTTATGTCAGGATTGACTGTATTAGGCAACAAATGTGGTTCATCCAGGGGATGAGACCAGATTTCTCTTATCGGCAAAGAAGAAATCAAAGCAGCAGACGTGGAGGCACCGCTAGGTGAGCAGCATGAGGTGGTGTACATCCTAACATGCTACAACCACCCGCCTTAGTTATTCCCGCCAGGCTCAGGGAGCTGGAGGGCGGAGGAAGAGTGCAACTACATGCGGTCAAGGAGTGTGACCCAATGGCTCTAGAAATGATTCAAGGGACAGTCTATGTCCACTACTAGCTGTTGTAGTAACAGACGTCGATATGAATCATTCCTCGGTTCCACAAATCTTGTTCCAGACCTAGAGTTTCCGGTAAGCCGTGGACTTGACCCTCACGTCTGGAGATACCTTGGGAGGAGACTCGATAATCACACTTACGCCGATGGTGTGGTCAGACCCTCGAGGCGAGAGTTCTGGTTGGAATCTCTTGGTGGCAGCGTCGAGGCCTTACGACGTTAGTTTGAGTATGGAATGGGCAATAACTGTTCATACTCAAATTGACGGTTTTAGGCAAATGTTGGGATGGGTTTTCCTTGGTCGGCGGAAAAGGAAACCCCAGGAAGTGCAGGGTAACTCTTGCACAGGAGGGTGCGACCGATCACTCTTGAGTCGGTCAACCTTACCCTCATAGCAGCAGTCGTTTTGAGTTTCAGTTCTAACAGGAATGGAGGCCTCTGGAGTTCGAGGATGACGACCACGTCTTCTTATGGGTCTCACCTCGACGAGGTTTACGGAGATGTGGCCAAGGCGGCAAGTTGTCTCCGAGGTTCAATGGACCTTTCTAGGTCCTCAGCTGGGTAGGCGAGGTGGTTTACAGCTTGGCCCATCCACTTCAGTTGCACTAGGTGCACGACGTTTTCCACGTATCCCAACTGAGGAGATACGTGCTCGACCCCTTCGCATATCATCGACCATGAAGAGCTAGACGGTGGCGATGAGTGTCTTATACGGAGGTTCCTGTGGGGCTCGAGGATCGACAGGAGCGGATCCTAGGAGGATGGTCGATTCCTCTTGTGCACTTTCTTTAGCAGCGCGGGAACCTCCAAGTGAGCACATGGGAGCGGAAGGCTCAGATGTGTGCTCAGTACTGCTTTGTTTCCCTAAGTTTGTGGTGATGCTTTACGGGGACGTAAAGCCCTGTGGTGGGAGTAATGTAAAGACCCGTAAATTTCAAGGAACTTTTTTTCTTAATTTTCTTTGTAATTTTACAAGAACGCTGTTTCTGACGGCACCTGATTCCGAGGCCCGGTGTGCCCGGAATCATTTTCCGAAGTTTTGGCTCGGGTACGTTCAGTGAACGGATGAGCGGGTTTTTCTAACTTTTGAACCGGTGCCCGAAATCGAATTCTGAGGGCACCGATGAAATCGCAGCGCCGGTATTCGCTTAGAAACGCCTCTTCCGGAGTTGCGTTTGCTCGGGTGTGCTTTTTAATTTTCGGGCTTAAAGTTAAGAAATAAAATAATTTTGCGACAACTTTATTTTATTTCGCTTAAGCCACTTGGAAGCCACTTGAAGCCACTTAAAGGCGGCTTGAACTGAGTTGAACTGGATAGGATGCTATCCAAAAATATCCTACCCCTTGGTAGGATATTTGTGAGGTGGGGCCCGCACGAGCCCCGCCGTTTCTTTCCGCTAAGAAACGCACCCGTGAAAACCCGTCTTAATGAAAGTCAACTGACGCGTTTCTTAAAATCTTAACAGACCATTTAATTGGGCTGTTTCTTTCGTAAATTAAATGAGCTGTTTCTTTCGTTGAATTAATTCTACGAATTAATGGTTCGTTTCTTATCTTTGGAAATTCAAATGTTTAGTTGTGTAAATAAAATAAGGCTTAAGCTTATTTTATTTTTGGGTTGAAACTCATGGCGTGGAGAGGATTTGGAGGAAAGCGTTCTTCTTCGACGAAGAACGCGAAGAACGCCAAACCTGCGGAGATCGACGACGCGAAGCCTTGTACCGCGACGCCAACGGATCTCCCTTCGCGACGCTTCTTCCGCGATGATCCAACCCCGCGACAGCCTTCGATCGACAACAACCAAGGTAGGGGGTTGCGCTTCTTTTTATTTTCTTTTTGGATTTCAACAACAACATGGATTTAATTATTATTAATTAAATCCATATGTTCTTGGTCGTCGGAGATCGTTGACGTGACGCCCTTCCGCGGTGTGACGATCACCTCCTTCCGTGACGGTCATTTCCGCGACGACCTCGCATCCGACAGCGACGGCGAGGTAGGGATTTATTTTGGGAATTACCCCCCTTTTCTTTTTATATTCCCTTCATTATTTCTTTAAAAAGTTAAAGAACTGGTTTTGTGAACAATTTTAAAATTATTAAAATTGTTGTTTCCGTTCAAATAAGGAACCGGTTTTTATGAAACAATTTTATTTCATTAAAAATTGTTTCAGATATGCGTTCATGTGTTGAACTTTAATTTCTCCCGGATGTTTATCTCTAACGCGGAGGGTGCGGGCCAAACGAACACGGCCCGACGACCCTCCGCCGTTCTTCTTTTGTGCGGATTTGACGGGCGACGACGGAACGTGCCGCAACGGATGTTTGATGATTCCGCAGTGAAGGACGAGTCCCGGGAAGAGCAGCGGCACAGGAGGGAACAAAATCGGACCACCGGAGCAATCCCGGTGGCCCGCAGAACTCACCGGCGGCGCGGGTCGCCGGCGCGGCGGCGGCGGCACCCGCGGACCCGCGGCCGCGCGGGTCCGGTGCCCTCGGACGCGGCTGAAGCCACGTCCCGACTCAACGCGGCCCCACGCGGGGGGCCGCGGCACCTCTTGGCCGCAAGGGGGGGGGGGCGTGCCTCGGCCGAACCGGGCCAGGCCGGTCCGACCGGCCGGGCCGGGTCGGCCCGGGCCCGGACCCCCGTCTTCAGACTGTTTTTCGTTCAAACGCCTGTAACTTGAGCTACGGGCCTCCGAACGACGCGCCGTCAGCGGCAACACGATCCTTGGATCGAGACGGTCGTTTCGGTATACTATACCCAAGGTGCACCTTCCTTTTCGGGAGCCTATGTAGTTAAAACTCCGTAGTTAAGCGTGCATGGCATAGAGCAGTGATCAGGATGGGTGACCTCCTGGGAAGTTTCCCAGGGTGGGTGTGAGACGGAAAGGCCAATAAATAACAGACCGGGCGTCCGATTGACGCGCCGTCTGTTTCGTTGAATTCTTCTAAGTGAGACGGATCTTTTGGCTTACTCCGCTTGAAGTTTGGATGCCGACGGAGTGCGGTCGGGTTGGATCGCACCGAAATCCAACCGGGCTCCTGGAACGAAAAAGCCAATAACTCTCAGACCGGGCATCCGATTGACGCGCCGTCTGTTGCATTGAGTTCCTATTGATGATACGGAACTTTTGGCATCCTTTGCCGAGATTTGGATTCAGTTGGATAGTGGCTGGGTTGGATCGCACCGAAATCCAACCGGGCACCTAGAACGGAAAAGCTGATACCTTTCTGACAGAACGTTCGTTTGACGAACCGTCAGCGGCGATGGTGATCTCGTTGAGAAACGGTCCCTATGAGTATACCCTATGAGAGTTCGGGGTATAGTAGTGTTACAGCCGGATTGGTTCTCACACGAAACCAACCGGGCCCCTGGGACGAAAAGGCTAATAACTCACAGACCGGGCGTCCGATCGACGCGCCGTCTGTTGCGTTGAGACCCTTGTGACGAGGTGGTCCTTTGAGTTACTTCTTCGTGGGACCTTGAGATACTTGGAGTATCGACATGTAGCTCGTGGAGCGGACCCTCCCGGAGACGAGCGTGCGGAGTACGGAGACCGTGTAGCCGGCTGAGACCTGACGACTGCTTGACTGACTCGACTTGGAGTGAGTCGACTAGCCCAGTGGACGGAGCGCCCGGTATTTGGCGACAGGCCCACGGCGGACAGAGCGCCCGGTAGTTGGCCACAAACCCGCGGTACTCGACAGGAGGAGTACCTCTGTAGGCTATTAGTGGGAGCGCCCGGTATTTGGCGACAGACCCTCAGCGGATGGAGCGCCCGGTAGTTGGCCGCAAACCCGCAGTACTCGACAGGAGGAGTACCTCAGCAGTCTTAGGTTAGTGAGCAGTACCTCGGAGTCGTGACAGGACCACTGTACACTCCAGAGACGAAGCTCTTCAGCAGTTACGGTTTCGATAATGAAAATCCTGGTTTGAGCTGAGACTTTTGACCTTTGTGTTTGCCTCATGATTGAGATGGGTCACTTGATAACTTAGGTATATGTATGGGCATATACCTGGGTAGTGGTTATCCGTTGATTTCACAATCCTTGTGTTTCCTCATGATTGAGATGGGTTACTTGATAACTTGGGTATATGTATGGGCATATATCTAAGTAGAGGTTATCTGTTGAGATCTTCTTGTGGTTATCCTTGTTGTTTTAGTGAGACATTGAGGGTATCGGGGTCCCTACTGAGTATCGTTATACTCACCCCTGCACGGGCTATGCCCGCACCTCGTTGTGTTGGTTGCAGACGACGGACAGTGCTAACGGAGGACGAGTGTTCGAGGACTGGATGGTACCCGGAGGTGGACTACACGACGAGTCGGTACCCGGAGGTGGACTACACGACGAGTCGGTACGCGGAGGTGGACTACATGACGAGTCCGTACCCGGAGGTGGACTACGCGATGAGACAACTCACAGAGGAGGTTGACGGACGAGAGTGTGGAGGAGGCTATCTGTACCTACCCTTCAGGTAGGATCCGAGGTGGACGACCAGGAGCTGCACTATCTGTACCTACCCTTCAGGTAGGACCCGAGGAGGACGACCCGGGAGCTGCTTCCCTCTTCCAGCTATTTGTCTTTTTGCTGTTGTACCTTGTTCAGTTGTAGTTGTACTTTCTTTTGGGTTTGTATTTCTGGCCCATTTACTTTTATCTCTTCTTTTTTTGTACTTAGTGTTTTACTTCTGCTTGTACTCTGTGGTGTTTTGTTACTTTTATAAAGGCAATGCCTTCCCAGTTATCGGGATTTACGCCTTTGGTGCTAGTCGCCAGCCCCTGGCCTATGGAAGGCGGTCTTGGGGTAGTCACGGCACGGGCCCCGAGGATGGGTCGTGACAAGGATAAAGAACTTACTTACAAATATTAGAAAGTATTTCACTGTTGTCTTCTTTCCATACCACATGTCATACAAATTCTTTCCTTCCTTCAAACACAACAAAGACCTATTAGAAATGTATACTGATGTCAAAACTACTTCCTTCCAAAATTTCTCTTGTATGTCTTTTTCAATGAGCATTATTCTGGCCATGTTATTGATAATCATATTTATCCTTTTAACCACTCTATTTTGTTGGGGAGTTATTACTGAGGAAGCATGATTCCTTATCCTATGTTTCTCAAGATATCCTTTCATCTGACTATTTGTGAATTTTGTACCATTTTCAGTATAAATCTTCAAAATTTTCTTTCCAAGTGTCCTTTCACACTCCCTCTAGTACAATTTTAAGCAGCTGAACACATCTGACTAATGGGAATTAACAAATACCCATGCCATTCTTCTATATTCATAAATGAAAAGAACATAGTACCAGTTTCTGTCAATTGATCTTGGTGTGATAGGACCACAAACATCATCAATAACCAATTCGAGCACTCTTATTGACTTCTTTTCCTTTCCCTTATGCGTCAATCTGATGAGCTTCCCTTTTTGGCATGCATCACACGTGTGAGTACGATCACGTGAAAACATAGGGAGGTCTCTTGATGTATCACACCTTAGCAGATCTTCCAGGGATGGTTGGCGAAGATGACTAAGTCTTTTATTCCACAACTTGTTTTTTTCCTCTCTGGATAGAAAACACGTGTCTTCTTCTCGACTTACTAGGTAGAGATTTCCATTTGTTCTCTTTCCCCATAGATCCACTATCTCGTCTCTTCCTTTTACGATACACATCTTCTAAGTAAACCTTATAGAATGTCCTGAGTCACAAAATTGACTGATGCTGAGCAAATTGTGACTGATGCCTTTTACTACTAAGACATCAGCACGTCTCATCTATTTGCCCCCAAACTTGGCCTTTTTTGAGCCAATAATCTTTAATCCTTCATCATTTCCAAACTTGAAAACTCTTTCTTTGTCAAAATTTACCCCTGTAACAAGATCCTTATTACCTGTCATGTGAGATATGCAACCACTATCAAGGATCCACACACCAGAGCGATCTGATGATTTAAGGGAAATTTCATCCACCACAGCCTTCTCATCCTTTTTCTTCTTGGTCCATATTTTTTCCTTGACACTCAGCATGGATTGAGACTTCTGTTCTTTCTCAGAGTATGTTGGACCAACATCATCTTGCAATGCATAAAATCAATTTTTCGTTTTCAACTCACCTGTTGGTTCATTGATATGCTTCATGTGAACATTTTGATTCTTCTTTGGCACATTCCTATGTATAGCCGAAGTGCAGTACCTAGACATGTTCCCAAATCCTCCGCACCAAAAACAGTGTCCTTAAAAATATATTTTGGAAAACCATTCTCTATTTGACTACCACATTTGTTCTTATGCCTTCAATATCTCTTAGCTATAGAACACACATATTGTGAATGTCTCATCTTTCCACAACAATAACACTTGATATAAGGTTCATTCCTACATGTTACTGTGAGTCTTCCATAGGGATATCTGAATATTCTGATTCTTCTTTATTCCCAAATCAACCTTTAATCTCGGGATGGGTGCTTGCCATTTGACTTCAATTTTCACAGATTTTTGTGTCTTAACAAGCCCTGAATCAGCCATAACATCTGAGCTCAATTTCTGCTTCTTTCCTACTGAACTACTAGGATCCTCTTTCATCTTTTCAGTCTTTGGAATGACCTGGTTTCCCAAAATTGTGTTGGGAATCAATGGTTTTTCTTGGTATTTAACATTTCTCCGCAGATCGAAAACTTCCTCTTCAAGCTCTTCGATAGGCTTGACATGTTGTTTCCTTGTGTTTCTCAAGCCATCCATCTCCCTTTTTTATTCTTCAATCTTGATTTTATACTCACTAAAAAATTATGAGTTCTCTGGTGTTGATGACTTGAGTTTCTCAATTTCATCCATCAACTCAGAACATTCTTCTTTCTACTGCTGTATATAGAGTTTGGTGTCCTGAAAAACTATGTTAGCTTTCTAGGTTTTGGCTCTCCAAACATCTATCCCCGCAAGATAAGCCTCTAAGTCAGCTTTCATATCTATTCTTCCTTCAATATATTCTTCTTCATAATCACCATCAATTTCATTCTTCTCTTGATAAGTACTGCCAACTACCACCATAGCATTTTCTCCACGATCTTTGCAGTTCTCTATCTCTTCAACCTCCTCAACCTCAGACTCATCCAAACAGTCTAATTATTTTGAAAAAAGATTTTTCTTCTTAAAGAAATTTCTCTTGAACTGTTTCTTTCCTTTCCCATAGGCTAAAGACTTTTTCTTTGGAATTTTGATTTCATCAACATCATCATCTTATTGGAACTTTTTGGGGCACCTTTCCGCAAGATGTCCAACCTTTCCACATAAAAAAAGAAAGTGGAAGTTTCCCTTAAAACATTCCTTTTACTATTTGAATATTTGAGGAGAGGAATGAAATCACCTCATCTGTCTCTTCTTCTCCTAGAGAATCTTCAATGGTGAGCTTCTTCATGGATTTAAATTCCACATCTTTGGTTTCCCTTTTTCCACAGCATCGTTATCATCATTTCTCATTTCATATGCAAAAGGGTGTTGTACAGGTTATCCAATGTCAACTCTTTCGTGTCTTTATCTTCCAATACTGAAACGTTTGGATTGAACCGAGGTGGAATTTTCCTCAAGATTCACTTCACAATAATTATGTCTTCAATAACTTCTCCAAGACCTCACATGCCCTCCACTAAAACATTTACCCTGTCAAAGAATGCATCAACAGATTCATTCGGGTTCATTCTCAGATCTTCATACTTGTTCCACAACACTTGCATCTTTGCTTCTCAGACCATTGTATCTCTTTCATATATATTAAATAGATTTTCCCACGTGGCATGCGAGGTTTTTCATGACATCACATTTGTATAGATAACATTGGATAGGGATCCCCCTAAAGCATTAATTCCCTTTGTGTCACCATCCAATTCGATTCACTCTGCTTCTGATAATGCACCACTATTAATATCAGATGTGATACCATGCATTGCAGCTACAAACACATCCATTTTCAGAGATCAGAAGTAGTGTTGCACTTGATTCTTCTATAGCTAAAATTTTTTCGCATCAATGATCGGAATCCCTTAATAATTGACGACCTCCATTTGAGAGAGAAACTCATATAAACCTTTCCCTCTAATACCAAATTTTAGGTCCACTAGGCTAGATACCCTGAGAGGGGGGGTGAATCAGGGTATGACAGATTAAAACAACTTCCCCATTTGATCTTATTTTATTTTTAGACAAAACCCTCTTCTCTCTTCTTCCCATTGTAGAGTGTGAATAAACCTTAAAGCATGCATAGGGCACAAAAATTTTTAAATGGTCCACCCTCACTAGGCTACGTCCAAGGAGCATACACCGACAGTGTGCTGATGTACCAATTCCCCTATAAGTGCACTGCTGTTTACAAGTTCGGAGCGGACTCACTCTCCCTCCTGGTTTACAACCACTTACAATATGAAAGCTCAGTGCTCTCTCAACTAATGTGTGATCACTGATTCTATAAAAGATCCACTCATATTTAATAGACATGTAGGTCTCTTCCTTATCACTTTTGAAATTTGAATCATAATATTTTGGTAGAAGCTCTGTTGATGTAAAACTTTCACCCGCAGATGAATCTCACTTCACACCGGGTGTACCGGGAAGCCCCAATTTTTACGCATAGCCCTTACTGCACCTTGTGCGTAATTCCTTTGCCTTGCGTGAAATACATTTTTTGCGTAACACCTATTTTATGCACAAAAACCAAATTTTATTCACAACCTCCATAGTGCCTTGTGCGTAATTTTCTGCTTATGCGCAAAATCCACTTTTCGCACGACACCACTTTTCCGCACACCCTTTGCCTTTCGAGAAAACAGTTCTTTTACGCCCAAACTTATTGTTTTCGCACAACTCTCTTGTGCACTACAATTTCACGCGCCACAGATCAGATACTGTCTAAGTCTTGATCCATATCTAATGAGGGGGGTAACTTCATATTTATAGTCAAAACCGACCCATACACGAAAAACCCTCCATTAGCATGTAATACACTTCGAGTGAGAAAAACACATCTTCCGCACAATATTGTTTTTCGCGCATGGCTCCAATATTTCACACACCTCATGCCTTTTCCAATTTTTGATATTCTGATCTCGAAACACCTCTTGCGCAAAAAACACCAATCCTTTATTTCGCCCACCCGCTCATATTTCTCCCACCACATTCTTACTTCATGCACTGCACAAATATTTCATGGAACACATTATTTGTCACGAACAAAGCTGATATTTCACACAACACTTTATTTTTCGTGCACCACTCAAATTTTACGCGCACCTCCCTATTCCAAAAACTCATCTCCCCATTTTCCAATTATCAGGCCTAAAAATTTGGCAAACATTGGAAAATGGAGCCACCTTGTATCTGTTCTTTTGTACCACCTCCATATTGTCCATTCCATTTTTGAGGTTCTTTAATAAAACATGGATATCAAAAAATATCTCTTGAACCTGAAAAATCACTATGTAAACCCCCATTTTCAATAAATTCTACTACATGGTCTACTTTGTGAACAAACACAACACAGAGGCCCACATTGTCAACAAACACAATCACCTCAAAAATGCTTCAATGATACCTTGAGGGAATTTTTCCCAAAAACTAAATAAAACAATTTCATTAAATTCCATACACATTTCAAATAATGAAATTCTCTAAAAATCATACATCATTATATATCATTAAAATGAGGATAAAAAAATCAATTAATGATTCTTAACTTTAAATTCCAAATGCAATGTGGAGTATACCTCAAACATGTCACTTTTTGAGGAAGTCCACTCAAATTACCTTTCCTCTTGAATGTATATTCACATGAACATATATTTAAAGACTTCTATCCCCCTATGTAAATATTTTCATGGCCAAATATGTACAAGGGGATCCTTACATAGACACTTGCACAAGAATATTGTAACACCATGAGATTTTATGAGAAATATATATATATATATTTTTATGTCTTATGTTATATGAAACACCAAAGGAATCCTTCACTATAAAAAACACTGGCTTGTCTTGCGTTACACGCAAGAGCAACCTTCCTCGATAGCTTGCGTTGTATGCAATACCGAGTTTCATTAAATAATGATATATTATTATAATATTATGAACTAGCTGTTATGAATATTATTAACCATATTTTGAATTTTATAACATTGTAATTCATTTTACACATTTTCAAGAATGAGAAATGAAAACAAAAATAATTTTTCAGATAAAAGAAACATTTTTCAAAAAATGAAGTTTTACCGCCTTTTGATGGCACACCAATTTTAAATATAATTTTTGGAATGTTTATAATTTCAATTTTACAATATAAACTTCTTCTTTTGAATCAGGATATAAAAATTTACATTGGATAAATTTTTGATAATTTTCAAATAACTTTCATATTTTGATGAATAGTAAAAATACGCTAAATTTTTCTTATAAACCACTTTTTTCGTCAAGATAATTTATATGGTTAAACGATAAAATTTAATGGTTTAAATGTATAAATATAATATATTTTTACCATTTAATATAATTTATTTCATTACTATTAATTTTATATTGAATTCATAGGTAAACGCATTTCAATCTTTTGCAATGTTTTAAAATTTAAAACCCGTTTTCTCAACAGCGGGATTAATTTTAAATTAAATACTAGAAATTATTTGTTTTGAATTTGGAAAAATAGATTCCAAATTTATAATCAGTAGGTCCAAATTATTTTAATTGGATACTTTATATTTTTAGAAATTATGAATAGTAAGTACGAAAAATTGTATTTACTACAATAAAATTTAAATCGGGTAATTAATGGCAAAAATAAGATTATAAAATTACCATAACAACTAAAAAAGTTAAATTTAATGAGTAAAAGTCGTCCCATATTACCCAAGGTTCGGAATAGATTCATTTTATGGACTTTTGACCATGAAAAGGATGTAATTATTATTAAAACCAAAGAAAGTGACAACATGTCACTCTCTTATATCTTGTAAGTGTAATCATTTTAATTTTATGATAAACTTCATAAAACAACGAACATAAATAATCACCAGAAATATATTAAAAATATCTACATTATGAAAATTTATTTATTATTTTCAGGGATTAAATAATTATCATTAATGGTGACACAATAGTGATGTAGAAATTATTTTATTGATTGAAATATCAAATAAATAGTTTTAAAAAATGTTAAAATAAATATTATATGAACTAATTAATGTTCTCCAAAAATTTTCAAGATTAATATGAAATTTTATGAATCTATTAAATATTTTGGTCAGATATATTATCGGTGTGGAATTTATTTAAATTCAAAAAAATGAATAATGTCAAAATTGACAGTATTTTTGTTTTATAAAAATAACATATTAAAAAATTGATTAAAAACACAAAAAAATTTGAAAATTATAAATTCAAATTTATATGGTCTAAAATGTCCTAAAGTATCCAATTATGGATAATTCCCAAAAGATAATTAATTATTTAAAACAATTTTAAATTTAGAATATGATTACCAGAAATAAAATTAAATAGATTAAATAAGGATAAATCAAGTTGATAAGGTTTAAAATAAACTACGAACATGTCTAAATTTTATTGTTTGATGAGATTAAAACCCAATCTCGTCTAAAATTAGTATTTGAGTTATTTTTGGAGGTTTCTAAGTGGGGTTTGAGTTTATTATAAATTAATATTTTAGAGGTTTCCAAAAGTGCCCCTCTCCTCTCTTATAAAAGGGAACCTCCTCCCTCTCCTCCTCACAACATTTTGAGCCTTCATGCTCGGCCAAAAACTGTCCATTTATCTTATAAACATCCCTAGAGACATACTAGAGGTCTTAGTCCTCTTTAAAGACCAAATTTCGTTCCCTAAGAGGAGGTTTAGAAGAGTTGTGTCGAAGAAGAGGTAATATCCTTTACCGATTCTATCAAATTTATTTATTCTTCTACTTCCTCTTATTTATTTATTTCATTATAAAGTAATAACAACAATATAAATAATATACTGATATATTATTATAAATATTAAACAACCCTATTTCATCTTCTATCCATCCTACATAAAACGAAATCACCGCACGTGCTTATGTACAGAATACCGTCTCCACGTCGTGGTGTAATCTGTTTTCCACCACCACCATACTTGGATGGGTATAATGGTGTAAAGAATAACCATATATGATTATTATAAAATGATACTAATTCTGAGATATTATATCATCCACTGAAATACCATTAAATAATTATGGGAATGATATCGTCGCTCATGTGTACGTACGACTTACCGTCTCCACGATGCGATGTGATTTGTTCTACATGATCTTCATTAAACCATGATTTTATAAATGAATTGAATGAATAAATCTGATATATATTATACTAATACCATTCTGTAAATGAGGTACCTATATCCTAAAAATAGGAATAAGAATTTATCTGACAAAACACGCATAAGATCATAAAGTAATGCACACCCAAACAACAAGTAGCAATGAAACATTACTAATAACAAGATAAGAATATGACCATATATAATATCATGAAATTTATTATTATTCTAGAATAAATCAATGACATTATTTAAATAATTATACAGGACTATCAGATACGTACATAGCATATCAGACCTAAGGTAAGAGAAAATCTCACAATATCATTTTTATCTGAGATTGTTTATACTTTAGAGTTTACTAGGGAATATTTATCATCTACATCCATGATTCCTCAATATGTAATTCTATTTCTATCTTCCTACAATTGTTTAAATCCTATTTTACCTATTGGATAATTTTTAGTAAAAGATATGAAAGGAATATTTTGACGAGATACTTTTTGACTTTTACGTCCAAAGTACGAGAAGAATGTTTTTTCAAATTATACAACATGAATGGATTTTTATGATTTCATAAAACATTATTTCCATGAAGATTCCTTTACAAGTTTTCAAGTTTATTTTCAATTAACTTTTTTAGTTTAAAATTGAATGACATGTTGAAAAAGTAAAAAAAATTTTGAAGTTGAGAGGATATTTTCCTCAAGAATGGAGTTCATGTGTTTTATCAATATTATTTTCCATCTAAGATAATATAGTGTTCTGTTTATATCCCTATTATTACATTTATTTGATTATGTTATGATGGAATTATTTTTATGATGTCCTTTTATCTTATATGGATTATGTTATCATGGCATGATGTTCCCATTTTTATTACATGGGTTATGCTATGATATATGATTTGGTGGCACACATAAGAATGGTTTCATTACGAGATGGGTGGGAACGATATCTACATCCAATGCATTGGGTAAATATTTATATCTCATGAGATAGATATGGTTGGAAATGAAAGTTAATCTGGTTCAGTGATACAGGACTGGAACGAGGAGTGAACTCGGTTTAGTAATGGAATTTTTTTGCTATGACAGTGCTGTAAATGAGTCTTGACTAATATGAAATTATTTTATATGATTATGTGTTCATGCCACAATTTTTGATGTATTATGTTATGAATATTTGGATTACATTTCACTACTATGATTTATCCCATGTCATGATATTATGATCTCTTTTGCATGATAAGATTTTTAAAATGTTATGTTCTTATGAATATGATATGATTGACATTTACTTTGTTTGCCCTTGCTGAGAATTTGAGCTCACCCTTTATATGTTTTCTTTTCCCCAGGTCAGGAAGAAGCGTATTAAGTAGGATATGCCAAAAGGGACTCTAGATATGATGAAATAAATGGGAGACAATGTAGATTATTTATGAACCAGTTGTTTATGATTCCCAGTTTCTAAAGACACTATACATATATGGTCCTATCATGGTTTTGTTATATGTTGTAATAAGTATGCTTCGATTCTGATGTAATAAGAATTTATGGAAAGTATGGGTCGTTATAGTTGGTATCAGAGGAAAGGTATAGTCAACCTCTGGAAACTAGGATGTGAAAGCCTTAGTAAGAATCCTATGGATATGTCTAATAATAGAATACAATCATAGTGTTTTAGAAATTTCCATGAATAACCTATTATAAGACCTAAAGTTTGCAATTTTATTCATGATTATGTGGTTTTCCTGTTGAAATTAGTGTTTCTCACACTATGCTTCTTGGTTTTAGTCAATGGATGGAACCCGAAAGAACAATGTCAATGTAGAATGCGATGGGCAATGCAATGATTGTCCCCCTAAGCAACCAAACGTTATGGGAGATGGAATGAAAAATCTTGAATCCATGATCACACAACTTTCTCAAGCTATGAATCATACATGACTTCCAAACAAGCAAAAGAGGGACACAATTCTGTTGAATCCTTTATGAGGTAGCATCCACCTTCATTCAGTGGTTCTTCTGATCCATCAGTCACTGAACAATGGATCAGAACCACTAAGAAGATATTTTTAGTCCTTCAATGTTCTGAACAAGATAAATTCATCTTAGCAGTATATTGTTTGGATGGTGAATCTGACCAATGACGGAATCTTTTCAAGAATACAAGGCAATGGGATGAAATTGAGTCCATGGAATGGGACGATTTCAAGAACTTATTTTTCAATAAGTACTTCCCTCATATTCTTCGAACAAAGATGGAGAAGGAGTTTCTAGAACTGAAGAAAAAGGATGATGAATCTGTGAGTACCTATGAAGCAAATTTAACAAGGCTTGCAAGGTACACTTCTGGGATTATTATGAAACCTGATAGTAAGATCGATAGATTCTTTAGTGGCATAAAACCAAGTCTCTGAAGGGAATTAGCTATAAGGGACTTCATTGGCTACGGGGAAATTTTTTGATGTGCTCTCGAGGTTGAGATGAAGATTGGAGTAACCCATCAGTCATATGGGTTTGATAAGAAAAGTAAAATGTAATTCAAAGGAAAATATAAAGACCACACTGGAAAGAAGATGAGTTTTTCCATATTCTCAATGTGTGGAAATAAACATGGATGGAATTGTCTTAAAGGGATAGGTAAATGTTTTATGTGTGTAAAATAAGGTCATCGGGCAATTGAATGCTGCAGTGATGGGAAAATAATGTCTAGTGATCCGAACAAAGAAAAGGATACATAGAATGCACCTCCCACATTTCAATGTTACAAGTGCAAGGAAATGGGGCATTATGCCAATCAATGTCGTAATCCAAGGGTTGTTGATGATGATCAATGTCAACAAACTCTTAAGGCCAAATATAAAGTAAAGTCACATACAATTTCTATCTGCGATATAGAGTACGACAACGTAGTGGTGAATGGTACACTTACCATCCACTCTAAAGTAGAAAGTGTTTTTTTTATTCTGGATCCACCAACTCTTTCATTTTTGATGAATTTTCTTAAGGGTATCGTCGTACTACCCCAAAAATTAGCTATTGAGTTAGCAGTGACAACTCTTAATGGAACAATAGTCGCATCAAAAGTTTACAATTCTTCACCGAATTAATTTTGTAGGAAAGTGCTTCCTACAAATTTGGTGATCCTTCATATAGTGGAATTTGATGTGATTCTTGGCATGGATTGTCTTTCATTATGTGGAGCTCATATCAATTTCTCAGTAATAGATGCCACGTTTAATATTCCTAGTCAATCTATGATCATATATCGAGGAAATGATGAATATAACCTTCCAATGGAAATTTCTTCCATATTATGGGTCTTGATTCCAACAAATGAAGGTTATTTATCTCAAATGTTTGGAGAGAAACTCACGATTAAGAATATTCCCATTGTATGAGAGTTTGATGATGTCTTTCCAGAGGAATTTCCAGGTCTTCCACCAAATTGTGACGTTGAGTTTCAATAGAACTAATACTGGGTGCTATGCTCATTTCAAAGACACCATATAGAATGGCCCCAATTGAGTTAAAATAATTGATGAAGAAATTCCAAGAGAATCTTGATAAGGGATTCATATGCCCTAGTGCATCACCTTGGGGAGCACCTGTTCTCTTTGTTAAGAAAAAAGATGGATCAATGAGACTCTGCATTGATTATCGATAACTTAACAAGATCACTGTCAAGAACAAATGTCCTCTGCCACGCATTGATCACTTATTTGACAAACTATGTGGAGTACAATACTTTTCCAAGATTGATCTTCGTTTAGGGTATCATAAATTAAGGGTCAAAAGGAGGATATACCAATGACAGCTTTCCGTACAAGGTATGGACACTATGAATTTATAGTGATGCCATTTGGTCTTACTAATTCCCCTTATATCTTCATGGATATAATGAATAGGGTCTTTAGAGACTATCTTGATCAGTTTGTGGTAGTCATTATCAAAATATTATTGTCTATTCAAAGGGCAAGGAAGAACATGAAGATCACTAAAGAATTGTATTGAAGACCCTAAGAAAGGAGAAGCTTTATGCCAAATTTACCAAGTGTGAATTTTGGCTTCAAAAAGTTTCATTTTTGGGTCACATAATCTCAAAATTGGGGATATCTGTGGATCCAGCAAAAATAGAGGTTATTAAAAGATGGTCAAGACCAACAACAGTAACTAAAATATAATCTTTTCTTGGTTTAGCTGGGTATTAACGATGTTTTCTGAAATATTTTTCAAGATTATCTAACCCACTCACAAAATTGACTCAAAAAGTAGTTATGTTTGTTTGGAATGAGCAATGTGAAGAGAATTTCAAAGAGCTAAAAAGAATGTTACCAGTGCACCTGTGCTCACACTGCCTTGTAGTGGAGAAAGGTTTGCAATCTACAATGATGTATCCAAGAAGGGGTTGGGGTGTTTTATCATGAAAAATGATATGGTGATAGCTTATGCCTCCAAAAAGTTGAAACTTCATGAGAAAAATTACCCAAATCATGATTTGGAGTTAGCTACAGTAATCTTTGCATTAAATATTTGGAGGAATTATCTTTATGGTGAAAATGTAATATTTATACTGATCATAAAAGTTTAAAGTTTATTTTCACACAAAAGGAGATGAATATTCACCAAAGAAGATCGTTGGAGCTAATTAAGGATTATGACTGCTCAATTCATTACCACCCTGGGAAAGAAAATAAGGTGGAAGATGTCTTAAGTCGATAAGACCATGCTAGCTTATCCATGACGAGGATCACAAAGGATCCAATATTTATGGATTTACAAAGTATAGATCTTGGAATTTTAATTCAAGGGGATATATCTTATCATTCTCAAATGAATGTTCAAACATGTATATAGGTGAAGATTAAAGAGGTGTAGAAGGAGGATGTTGGGATTCAAAAGAAGGTGAGAAATGTTCGTGAATTCAACCTTGATTGTGATGGGATAGTATGGTTCATGAACCGTGTCTGTATTCCTACCACACAAGAATTAAAGAAGTATCTGCTGGATGAGGCTCATTGTTCTTCATTCTCTATTCATCCTGGATGTATAAATATGTACAGGGACCTGAAAGAGTACTTTTTGTGGGATGACATGAAAAAAGATATTGCCAAATATGTCCCTCGATGTTTGGTTTTTCAGCAAGTTAAAGCTGAGAGATAGAAGTCTAAAGGGGTGTTAAAACCATTACCAATATCAGAATGGAAATGAGAAAACAACACTATGGACTTTGTCATTGGACTTACCAAAACATCCAAAGGAATTAATGTTATCTAGGTTATAGTTGATCATCTTATGAAGTCGGCACACTTCATTGCTATTGGAGAGGATTTCTCTCTTTACCAGCCTACCAGGATATATGTAAAATAAGTGGTAAGATTTCATGGAGTACCACTTTCCATTATATCTGATCGGGATCCGAGGTTTACCTTGATGTTTTGGAGAAATCTTCATCATGATCTAGATACAGAGTTGAGTTTCAGCACTGCCTATCATCCTCAGACAGACGGTCAGTCTGAGGGGAAAATTCAAACATTGGAAGACATGTGGAGAGCTTACTATATGGATTTAAACGGTGGTTGGGATCATCACCTATCTTTGGTGGAATTTTCTTATAATAATAGCTTTCACTCCAGGATTCAGATGGCTCCTTATAAAGCTCTCTATGGAAAGAAATGTAGAATTCCAACTTTCTGGGATGAAGTTGGGGAAAGAAATCTATTAGGACCTAATATTGTTAATGATATGGTATAAAAGGTTAGATCTATTCAACAACACATAAGAGAAGCTCAGAGTCAACAAAAAATTTATGCCAACATCCAAAGAAAAAACCTAGAGTTTGAAGTGGGTGATAAAGTGTTCTTACGAATATCTCCTTGAAAGAGAGTAATGAGATTTGGAAATAAGGTCAAGCTAAACCCTAGGTATATCGGTCCTTTATAAATACTAGATCATGTTGGGATGGTAGATTACTGATTGGAACTTCCACCAAATCTCCCTAAAGTTCATGATGTGTTCCATGTATCTCTCATGAGAAAGTATATACCTGATCCTTCACATGTACTAAGCTCAGAAGTTGTACTGCTGAAGCATGATCTTTCTTATGAAGAACATCCGATAGAGATTCTGGATCGTAGCAAAACAGTTCTACGAAACAAGACCACTCACTTGGTTAATGTTTTATGGAATAACCACCAATTAGAAGAATCTACATGGGAACTTGAGGATACGATGAGGGAGAGGAATCCTCATATTTTTGTTAGGAAGTGATGAATTTTGAGGGAGAAATTCATTTTAAGGGGGTTAGAATGTAACACCCTGATATTTTATTAGAAATATATATATATATATATATATATATATATATATATATATTATGTCTTATGTTATATGAAACACCAATGGAATATTCCACTACACACAACACTTGCTTGGCTTGTATTACTCGTAAGAGCAACCTTTATCGATAGCTTATGTTGTACGCAATACCGAGTTTCACTAAACAATGATATATTATTATAATATTTTGAACTAGCCATTATGAATAGTAATAACCTAATTTTAAATTTAATAACATTATAATTCATCTTACACATTTTCTAGAATGAGATATGAAAACAAAATCAAATTATCGGATAAAACAAGTATTTTTCAAAAAATGCAGTTTTACCTCCTTTTGATGGCACATCCATTTTAAATATAATTTTTAACAAGTTTATAAATAAAATTTTACAAAATAAACTTCTTATTTTTAATCAGGATAAAAAATATACCCTGGATAAATTTTTGATACTTTTCTAATAACTTTCATATTTTGATGAATAGTAAAAATACACTAAATATTTCTTAAAAACAACTATTTTCATCAAGATAGTTTATATAGTTAAATGATAAAATTTAATCTCTTTAATGTATAAATATTATATATTATTACCATTTATTATAATATATGTCATTTTTAATAATTTTACATTGAATTCATAGGTAAAAACATTTCAATCGTTTGCAATGTTTTAACTTTTAAAACTCGTTTTCTCAACAACAGAATTAATTTTAAATTGAAAAATACAAATTATGTGTTTTGAATTTGGAAAAATGAATTAAATATTTTGAATCAGTTTTTCCAAATTATTTTAATAGGTTATTTTTTATTTTTAGATATTGTGAATAGTAACTACGGTAAATTTTATTTACTACAGTTAAAGATAAATCGAGTAATTACGGGTAAAAATAAGATTGTAAAATTACTCACCTTCCAAAATTCTATTGGATGAATAAAAGTCAACCCATATCACCTAAGGGTCGTAATTGATTAATTTCATGGACGTTTGACCATGAAAATGATGTAATTATTATTAAAACCAAAGAAAGTGACAGCATGTCAATCTCTTATATCATATAAGTGTAATAATTTTAATTTAGTGATAAACATCATAAAACAATGAAAATAAATAGTCACCAGAATTATAATACAATTATCTACAGCATGTAAATTTATTTATAATTTTTATGGATTAAATAATTATCATTAATGGTGACACAATTGTGATGTAGAAATTATTTTATTGATTGAAATATCAAATAAATGTTTTAAAAAATATTAAAATAAATATTATATGAACTAATTAATGTTCTCCGTAAATTTTCTAGATTAATATGACATTTTATGAATCTATTAAATATTTTGGTTTTGATATATCCTCTGTGTGGATTTTATTTAAATTCAAATGAATGAATAATGTCAAAATTGAAACTATTGATATTTTATAAAAATAACATATTATAAAATTGTTTAAAAATCAAAAAATATTTAAAAATTATAAATTGAAATTTTTATGGTCTAAAATGTAGTAAAGTATCCAATTATGGACAATTAACAATACATAAGTAATTATTTATAATAATTAAAATTTAGAATATTATTACCACAAATAAAATTAAATAGATTAAATAAGGATAAATCAAGTTGAAAAGGTTTTAAATAAATTCCCAACATGTCTAAATTTTATTGGTTGATGAGATTACAACCGCATATCATCTATTCATTGGATTTGAGTCATTTTTGGAGGATTTTAAGTGGTTTTTGAGTTTAATATAAATTAATATTTTAGAGGTTTTCAAAAGTGCCCCTCTCCTCTCTTATAAAAGTGAACCTCCTCCCTCTCCTCCTCACCAAATTTTGAGCCTTCATGGTCGGCCAAAACCTGTCCATTTCTCTTCTTCCACTTCCCTAGAAACATACTAGAGTTCCTGGTCTTCCTCAAAGACCAACATTAGTTCCCTAAGAGGTGGTTTAGAAGAGGTGCGTCGAAGAAGAGGTAATATCCTTTACCGATTCGTTCAAATTTATTTCTTATTCTACTTACTATTATTTATTTTTTTCACTAGAAAATAATAACATCAGTATCAATAATATACTGATATGTTATTACGAATATTAAGCAACTTTATTTAACCTTCTATCCATCCTACATAAAATGAAATCACCGCGCGTGCGTACGTATGGAATACCGTCTCCACGCCGTGGTGTAATCTTTTTTCCACCACCACCTTACTTGGATGGGTATAATGGTGTAAAGAATAAATATATATGATTATTATAACATGATACTAATTCTGAGATATTCTATCATCCACACCAATACCATTCAATAATTATGGGAACGATATCGTCACTCGTTTGTACGTACGACTTACCATCTCCATAATGTGATGTGATTCTTTTTACATGATCTTCATTAAACCATTATTATATAAACAAATTGAATGAATAAATCAGATATATATTATACTAATACCATTCTTTAAATTATGTACCTATAACCTAAAAAGAGGAATAAGAATTTAATCGACAAAACACGCATAAGAACATAAAGAAATTAATACCTGAATAATATGTATCAAGGAAATATTACTAATAGGAAGATAAGAATATGACCATATCTGATATCATAACAATGTATATGATTATGGAATAAGTCAATGAAATTATTTATATCATTATAAAGGTGGTTTATATATGTACATAGCATATCAGACCTAAGGTAAGAGAAAATCTTGCAATCTCATTTTTATCTAAGATTGTTTATACTTTAGAATTTACTGGGGAATATTTATCATACACATACATGTTTCGTCAATATTTAATATTATTTCTATCCACCTAAAATTTTTTAAATCCAATTTTACCTATTAGGGATGTTTGAGTAAAATATATGAAAGGAATCTTTTGATGAGATACTTTTTGACTTTTCTGGACGAAGTTTGAGAAGAATGTTTTTTTTAACTTATACAGCATGAATGGATTTTTATGATTTCATAGAACATTATTTCTATGAAGATTCATTTACAAGTTTTCATGTTTATTTTTAATTAACTTCTTTTAGTTTAAAATTGTATGACATGTTGAGAAAGGAAAAATGGTTTTGAAGTAGAAAGGATATTTTCCTCAAGAATGGAGTTCAAGTGTTTTATCAAAATTATTTTCCATATAATATATTATAGGGTTTTGTTTCTATCCATATTATTACATTGGTTTGATTATGTTATGATGGAATTATTTTTATGAAGTCCTTTTATCTTACATGGATTATGTTATGATGGCATGATGTTCCCATTTTTATTACATGGGTTATGCTATGATGTATGATTTATGATTTTGTGGAACACATAATAATGGTTTCATTATGATATGGGTGGGACCAATATCTCCCTCCATTGCATTGGCTAAAGATTTATATCTCATGATATAGACATGGATGGAATGACAAGTTAATCTGGTTCAGTGATACATGACTTGAACGAGGAGTGAACTTGGTTCAGTAAGGGACTTTGTCCGCTAGGATAGTCTTGGAAATGAGTCTTGACTAATATGAAATGATCTTCTATGATTATGTGTGTATGCCACAATGTTTCAAGTCTTATGTTATGAATATTGGGATTACATTTCACTTTTTTGATTTATCCCATGTCATGATATTATGATCTCTTTTGCAGGATAAGATTTTCAAAATGTTATGTTCTTTTGAATATGATATAATAGACATTTCCTTTTTTTTCCTCTCTTGAGCATTTGAGCTCACCCTTTGTATGTTTTATTTTCCCCATGGAAGGAAGACGGGTATTAAGTAAGATATGCCAAAAGGGACTCTAGATATGATTAAATAAATGAGAGACAATATAGATGATTTATGAACCAGTTGTTTATGTTTCCCAGTTTATAAAGACACTTTGCTTATATGGTCCTATCATGTTTTTGTTATATGTTGTAATAATTATACTTTAATTCTGATGTAATAACAATGTATGTAAAGTATGGGTTATTATAAATATACCCCTTCACATTACACACATATGAATTTTTCATATATGCATAATAACACCTACTCCCATTATATATATTCATAAGACAGTGTGTGGATATATATATATATATATATATATTGGGTGAACTTAGGTATATATATATATCCATACCTATGAAAGGCCATGTGATTCTTTTTTCAAAATGAAAACCTGAATCCACTGTAGTGAGGTCCAACACACTCTAGAAAAAAACTGGGAACTATAAACCCTAAATCCTCCAAATTAAAATTCATTTTTTGTGAAGGAACCAAAAATTATTTCCCAAAATAAAAGATAAACTCACTTCCTTAGATGGTTGAGGGAATAACTAGACTCATTGAGACTGATGAACCCTAAACATCAAGAAAAAACAAGGGAAAAACAAAAAATTAGTTATGGTTCAATATTGGCACATGCACCACACAAAGGGGAAGGAAAAAAATAAATAAAGTAACAGGAAAAAAGAGGAGGATATGAGAGGATCACTGGAGAGTAGCACACCAATAATGAAATAAAATTAGTCACCCAGAAGATGGGAGGCCATGTTTGCTGGGAGGGAGATGAGCTGGCTAGGTTGCATGACCGGGAGAGGGGGAAGAGGGGGGGGGGGGGGTACTCAGCTGATCAGACAATGGGGAGTGGGTTTCCCCCTTTAGTCCAGTTTTAATAATAATAAAAATAAAAATAATCATAATCATAATCATAATATTAAAACATTTTATTTTTTATTTCATGTCTTATTTTCTTTTGATTTTATTTATTTTTATTTTTTTGAACTCTGGGCCAATATCATGGTCTCATAGAACATACGCCAACAATGTTGTAACGAAGCAAATCCGGAGCCCCTCCACTGGTTCCCCTTTCCCGGTTAGCCACAATACCTCAAGCGCATTTCCCCAAAGGACAGAGGCTGCCGAATAGCAGTAAGGGTCTTGGTAAGTTATTGGGGAAACTATGCCCTCATTTGGTAAGGTATTCAAGAAAAAAACTAACAGTAAATTGCAGAAGTAGAAAACAATACGCAACAACTGAAATCAACAGCAGAAGCAATGAATATATAGTAATGATTATAATGATGCAGCAGGTACAAGTTTCTATGGAAATTAGAAAACACAACAACGTGATGGAATACAAGTAAAAACATGTACTAAAATAACATCAACTCCTGCAGCATCGCAAGCCTAAGCTTGGTCCCTTTCTCTCCAGATCCAAGCCATCAAGAACCGGAAGTCAAAGGGTGCTTTCCCTTATCTATACCCGCAAAAAAATTCTGTTTGGCCCCAAAAGCATGACCCAAACAGAGTGTGAGATACAATCCCAGTAGGCAATCACCCAAATTTTTTTCCTAATAGTCAATTAATACAAGGCAAGTAAAAGTGCAAGAAACAATAAAAAAAAGCACATAACAGCTACAATCCACAGTTCTATCATATAAAGTACACATGTGAACAAGCAACAACAAGAATAAAAACATGTAACCCTCTAGGTAGCTCTCACAGCCTAACACCTATGGTTCAACCTACAAGTACTAGCAACCCTCTAGGAGGCACACACAGTCTCACCCCTCTGGTTCAGCTAAGAGTAGACTTTCTGAGGAAGCACTCACCATCAATTCCCCCTACAGTCTCGTATCGTGCTAAAGGATCTCTGGGGAAGCACTCAACATCTCATTCCCCCTATGGCCCATGTCGAGGAACTACAAACTCTCTGAGAAAGCACTCACCTCAATCCCCCCTGTGGTCTCACATCGTATTAAAAGACACTCAGGAGAATCCCTTAAGTTTATTCTCCCTAAGGTATACTACACTAGGTTCTCACTATCCTATGTAAAATAAACATGCTCAGTGTGCATATATCACCCAAGTAAACCTCAAGAACTACATGGCTATCGTTATAAGGCACAACAACATAAAAGTATAACAATTCCACTATCCTAAAACTAGGCATGGCAACTGGAAAAATGCCTAATAAGAAAAACATTCAAGGAAAGGAACAATAACACAGTATAAATTATCCAAATTTATAAGCAATCACCTCTACTTAAGCAATAAAGCAAAGAAGGAAAAAAACAGGGAAAAACTGAAAACACGCAATACCCCATTCAAGGGTATTGGTAACAATTGCACATTATATTCAACAACTTCCTACAGAAATGCACAAAACACCTACCTTGATGCTAGGGGATCGATATAAGTGAACAACAATGATAGATTCTCCTTAGAATGTCGTAGATCTGAGAAAACATCTAAAACACACAATCCACGATAACTTGAGAAGGAGGAGGAATTAGAAAACAAGGCTCAAGGAGATGTAATAACTCACCGCTATGATTCCAATGCAATTTACCATGCTCAAATCGGAGAACAGAAAGGGAGGTGGGGGATCGTCGAAGATTTGCGGATCCTCGGTGCTCTCGGACGAACGAGACCTTGAGGAAGACGTTTCTGTGTGTCTAGCGCGACCCTGATCCGTTTAATAAAAAAATAAAATACACGGCGTGTACTTTTAGAGTACACGGAGTGTATTAGGTCTTTCTGTAATCTGCCAAAAACGGCCTCCACATCACCCCTACACACCGTGTGTGTGGCCCAGACATGGCCATCACATGGCTTCGAGTGGGAAAATAGTACCCGGCGTGTACTTCAAAATTTACCAAAAACTCTATTCTTTAATAAAAACTTTAGAAAAAGGAAAAACATACCTGAATGAAGATCCAAGTTCTTACAAACTTCCCCCTTTAAAGAAATTCATCCTCGAATTTCCCAAACAAGGTGGCAAAGGAGAAACCCCAAACAGCTCCGGCCACTGCGATCGTACATCGGCCTCCCTCTCCCAGGTCACGTCATGTGCTCGCCCATGCTGCCATAACACTTGTACAAGAGGGAATGACTATCCACATAGAACCTTCATACTACGATCGACAATCCAAATGGGATGCTTCTCAAATGATGCATCTGCTTCGAGCTCAACCTCCTTAGGCTGAAAGACATGAGGCGGGTCTGAAAAGCAATGTCGAAGCTGAGAGACATTGAAGACGTCGTGCATGGCCCGGTACCTTTGGGGTTTCTTCAACTGATAAGTGACCGGCCCAACTCTCTCCAAAAACTCAAACTGCCCGACATACCACGGTGAAAGTATACCCTGCCTCTGAATCCTCTTGTGTCCCAACCTCAGTACGACACGCAGGAAAACCTGATCCCTGAACTCGAACTCCAGAGGTCATCTCCACTGATCAGCATAAGATTTCTTCCGAGACTGTACTGTAGCCATCCTCTTTCGAATTAGCTCTATCTTCTCTAACGTATCCTGTACAAGACGAGGTCCCTGAAAAGCTTCCTCTCCTTCCTCCATCCATCATAAGGGTGATCGGAATGGCCTACCGTACAATACCTTGTAAGTTGTTATCTGAATGGTAACCTGGAAACTGTTTTTATAGGTGAACTCCACCAGAGGGATATTCTTCTCCCAAGAACTGCCAAGGTCTGTGATGCATGATAGGAGAATATCCTCAAGCACCTAGACTATGCGATCGGACTAGCCATCAGTCTGGGGATGGTATGTTGTACTCAAAAGTACATGTGTACCCAAGGCCTTCTGAAGTCCTTTCCAGAACTGAGAGGTCAAGCACACTTCCCTATCTGAAACAATGGAGTGTGGAACTCCATGCAGACGCACAATATCTTAGATTTAAAGTCATCCTAGATCATCAACACTGAAGGACTCCTTGATCGGTAGGAAGTGAGAAACCATTGTAAGTCTGTTGATGACAACCCAAACAGTATCGTTCCCTCGAGGTGACCTCAGAAATCTGGTCATGAAGTCAATCACGACATCATTCCACTTCCACTCCGGAATGGGTAACTATTGTAAAAGGAATGCTGGTCGCTGATGCTCCGCCTTCACCTGCTAAAAAGTAGAGCATCTCATGACAAAACCAGCAACATCCCTCTTCATACCTGGCCACCAGTACTGGAGATGAAGATCTCGATACATCTTGGTGATGCCAGGATGAACTGACCAAACTGAGGAATGAAAATCCAGCATCAGCTCCTCACATATGTCTACTGCCACCCATACGTGTCCTTGGAAATGCAAGATCTCATCCTCACCCACTATCCATCCAGGAAGAGGGTCCTCTCCTGACACACTCTCCCACAGGAATAATCATTCTGAGTCTGATAGCTTCCTCATCCTTACCCGATCAAGTAGTGTCGATGTAACAACTACAGAAGATAGGAAAATCTGCCCATGTCGGTCGTGCACATCCAGATGCATCTCAGAGAATAGAGCCATAATCTGCCACTCACTGTTGGCCTCATGAACCGCCTGAATCTGAGTTCCCTGTTCAATGCATCTTCCACTGCATTTCCCTTTCCTAGTGTGTAGGGAAGCTTGAAATCAAAAGACTGAAGATACTCGACCCACCTGCATTTCCTCAGATTCAAATCCCGCTGAGTGAAGATATAATTGAGACTCTTGTGGTCAGTGAAGACCACAAAGTGCTCTCCCAAAAGATAGTGTCTCCAACAGTGTAAGGCATGAACCACAATCGCCAACTCCAGATCATGTGTCGGGTAGTTCCTCTCATGTGGCCTCAACTACCGAGACCCGTACGTGACGAATCCATCTCCTTGCATAAGCACAACTCCTTGCCTGATACCTGACGCATCACAATAAACGGTGTAGCTCTTTCCTGGCTCTGGAAAGACTATTATCGGTGCCGACGTCAACCTTCCCTTCAGCTCCAGAAAGGCTGACTCACAAGAATCTGACCTTAAGAACTTTTCCCCCTTCTCGGTCAGACCTTTGAAAGGTGCTTCTAGGAATGAAAAGTCCAGAATGAAGCGTCTGTATTATCCAACCTACCCTAGGAAACTCCGCACCTCAAAAAAGTTCTTTGACTACTCCCAGGAAACTACAGCTCTCACATTCTCTAGGTCCACGGATACTCCTGCCTCTGAGATGACATGACCCAAGAAGAGAATCTGCTCCATACAAAAGTGGCACTTCGAGTGTTTAGCATAGAGCCGATGCTCTCTCATTGTACTCAGAATGATCTCAAGATGTGTGGCATGGTCATGAAGAGTGTGAGATTATACCAAGATATCGCCCATGAAGACCACAAATAAGTATTCCAAGTATGGATGGAACACTCGGTACATCATAGACATGAAAACTACAGGCACGTTCGTAAGACCGAATGACATGACTATATACTCGTAGAGACCATACCTGCTCCTGAAGGCTTTCAGAGGTATATCTGATGGTCTAACAAGAAATTGATGATAACTGGACCTCAAATCGATCTTCAAGAACACCCGGGCTCCTCGAAGATGATCAAAGAGGTCATCAATCCTTGGCACGAGATACCGGTTCTTGAACGTCAACTGGTTCAAATTCTGATAATCCACACAAAGCTGAAGGGTACCATCTTCCTTCTTCGCAAACAGGATAGGAGAACCCCAAGGAGAAGTGTTGGGTTGGATGAAACCCTTTTTTTGTTACTCCTCCAACATCTTCTTGTGCTCCTGCAACTCAGGTGTAGCCATCTTATAAGGATGAATGGACACCGGTGCCACTCCTCGCCCGATCTCAATCGAGAAGTCTACCTCAAACTCCAGAGGAAAACTTGAAAAGTCCTATGGAAAGACATACCTGAAACGATCCACCCATGGAGGAATGTCTAACTACAAAATCCCCTAATCATCCAGATAAATACTAGCAATCTGGGCGGTCACCCTTCCTAGCCCGTGATGCTCGAGTCCTGCTCGACTTTCCTAAACATCCAATTCGCCTCTATGAAGAAAATATTCTCCCTATGGTGAAACGAAACTCAGTCCACGGCGATAAAAGTCGACGACTGCCTTTAAGGGAACCAACTAGTCTATCCCGAGGATGACATCATAGCCTGTCATCTCTAGGAAGTAGAGATCCCCTAAGAAATGATACCCTACAACCTCTAGAGGGTACTCTCTACACTGACGTACACTAGATGTCCTCATCCCCAAAGGTGTGTCTAGTGTAAACGAGTTGGTAGAAGAAAAGATGCAGAGCCCAAGTCTCTCCACGCCATCAAAAGAGATAATGCTATGCATAGCACCAGTATCGAAAAGAGCTGAAGATAAAAATGAGGCTACTAAAATCATACCTTGAACTGTAGTAGGTCCGGGATCCTACTCCTGATATGTCTGCTCCATAGAAAAATACTAGCCTGCACCACGGCCCTGTGCCCCTGGCTGAAAACTCTTAGCTGATCCAACTTGGTGGTGCTGAGGGATTGGTGGATGACTTCCATGACCTCGACCTACTCCTCGGTCTGAATGGCCGGAAGAGATCCAATTCCCAGACTGGTGTGAAACTGGTGGTGATGCTCCTGAACGAGGAGTCTTGGAAGAACCCCAATCACCAGCTACTGGAGAGAAAACCTGGCAGAAACGCTGAAAGTAACCCATTTTTCCGCAAGAAAGGCACTCCATGGGGTCTCTCTGGCACTGCGACCTCATGTTCCCTACCCTTCCACAATGGTAGCATACTACCTGGCTACCTGACGATGCATCTCACTTCCTGGGATCACCGCACGTAGACTACCTATGATGCTTCTTGCTATCATTTTGAGGAAAACCATCTCTAGAAACAGAACCACCCTGGCTCGCAGCTCTGGATTCTCTCAGATTACCCTCCGCAATTAGTGCCTGGTTGATGATGGAAGTGATGGAAGTCAACTAGAATATGTTCACATGCGAGCGGATCGACCGCCTGAGACCATCCTCGAACTTCCTTGCTAAGAACACCACACTCCCATCTCGGAGGGGTGTGAAATGATGTAGCTCGGTTAAACATGAGGAATACTCCATGAAAAAAGAGTACCCTGCTCTATGCTCATGAACTCCCGGGCTCGGTCGACCCTCAGGGTCTCCGGGTAGAAGTAGTCATAAAAGACATGCTGAAACTCCTCCCAAGCCATAACCTATTGATGAACCACCTGTGAGATCACATACCACCACCTCTTGGCAGAGTCTCGGAGCATGTAGGTAGTGAGATTAACCCACCTCTCTGGAGGTGTCTCCAGATGCTCGAAGATAGTCAGCATTGCTTCTAGCCTTGACTCTACACCCTGAGGTCCCCCTTCCCCTAAGAACGTCGGAGGTTGCTGCTGCTGAAAACCCCGCGTCAAGTCTGCCATAGTTTAGGTAGGAGGTGGTGCTCCCTGAAAGGTCTGCATCATCCTCATGAATCCGTCCTTGAACTGCGCATCAGCGCCTGCAACTGGTATAACAACCAGTGCCAAGGCTGGCCCGAATGGAGGATCAGTAGGAAGTCCCGGATTTTCCATATCTGGCGTCTGATCACTACCTGATGACAGACGTACGACTGGAGGATGTCTCAGAGGCATAGCTCTGAATGATAAAAAACACACCTTAGATCAGAAAAATAAGGACAGAGAACACAAGAGTGAAAAATGGGAATAGCAAAAGGAAAACAAAAAAGTTTACAAAACACGACTACATGGCGTGTATAAAAACTAAACAACATGTATTATTAAGCAACTAACATGGGCGTGTACCCCTGCCATACAGGTCATGTAACACCTCAAACTACACAGTGTGTTGACCCCACACACGGCGTGTACTTGAAAACTATTCCCTTGTCTGAGTCTCTTTACACGGCTAACCCGCATGGTCTGACATAACCCGATACTACACGGCGTGTTCTGAACAAACACGACATGTACTAGACAAGGCTTCGGTGGCCCGTGTTGTTAAACATATGGCTGTCTACATGACTGAACCTTACACGGTGTGTTCCGAACAAACATGGTGTGTATAGGTGAAGTTGACACCATCCCATGTTGTTCGTGACATGGCCGGGTACTTGAACAAGACTACACGACGTGTTCCGAAAACACACGGCGTGTCTAAGAGAAGGTAACGCCGAACCGTGTTGTTTATGACACGGCCGGGTACCTGGACAAGACTACACGGCGCGTTCTACTTGAGTTTCCCCGACTCGTGTTGTTAGTGACACGGCTGGGTACACGACTTCGAACTACATGGTATGTACCTACCATACACGACATGTTCCTGATGTTATTTCTACAACAGCATGTCCCTTCTCACATGGTCAGTTACATGGTATAAAAACTACACGATGTGTAGTCATTAAGTACATGCCGTGTATTCTGTTTTTTTTTGGGCAGTAGCTTAGAAACTGCACAGAAGCCCAGAAAACACAGAAAACAAGGCAAGGAGGTGCCAATTTCTGATTCGTGAGGGCCCATAACACCTCAAGAATCAAAATTTGGTGTTCATTTAAGAAAAGTAGGAAACAAAAAAATCCTCTAACAAGGAAATAGAGATTCTATCAAGCATCTATCACAACATCATGCATAATCTACACAAGGTCTATCACAACAGCATACAATCGTTAATGCACCCTAGATGACATGGGAAGAATGCATGGAATGTGATTTCTAACAAGTGTCTATATGATGCATGAGATGGCATACCCTCATCTCATCAGGTTGCGATAAAAATAGAACCGTGATAGAAAACAACAAAAACACAGGACATCTGAATCACTCTAGGTGAAATCATATCAACTGTAAATCTCAAAACCAGAAAACTGTAATAAACGAGGTAGTATGGATTTTACTTGTACACGGGTTAGATACTCTCAAGCACAGCTTAATACAAAGTACTGAATCCGTCCTATCCCTGGCTAAAGTCTACAAATAGTTAAGCAAGAGAAAAGAACCACCTATGTAACCACTTTGTAACGACCCGAATTCAGAGCCCCTCCCCTGGTTCCCCGTGCTCGGTTCACCACATGACCTCAAGCACATTTATCCACATGGAAGAGGTTTCCGACTAGCAGCGAGGTCCTTGGTAAGTTATTGGGGAAACTATGACCTCATTTGGTAAGGTATACAACAAAAAAATGAACAGTAAATAGCGGAAGCATAAAACCATATGAAACAACTGAAATCAATAGCGAAAGCAATGAATATATAGTAATAATGATAATGATGCAATAGGTACAATTTCTAAGGAAAGATGAAAACACAACAAAGTGCTGGAATACAAGTAAAAACAAGTTCTAAAATAATAGCAACTCCTATAGCATCGCAAGCCTAAGCTTGGTCCCTTGCTCTCTAGCTCCAAGCAATCAAGCACCGGAAGTCGAAGGGCGCTTTCCCTTATCTATACCTACAACAAAAAGTCTGCTTGGGCCCAAAAGCATGGCCCAAACAGGGTGTGACATACAATCCCAGTAGGCAATCACCCAAAGATTTGTTCCTAACAGTCAATGAATTCAAGGCATGTAAAAGTGCAGGAAACAGTAAATAGAAAACCATATAACAGCTACAATCCACAGTTCTAAAATATAAAGTACACAAGTAAACAACAAAAAACAAGAAGAAAAATGGGTAACCCTCTGGGTAACTCTCAAAGACTAACCCATAGGGTTCGACCTACAAGTACTAGCAACCCTCTATGAGGCACACACAGTCTCACCCCTCTGGTTCAGCTAAGAGTAGACTTTCTGAGGAAGCACTCACCATAAATTCCCCCTATAGTCTTATATCATGCTAAAGGATCTCTAGGGAAGAACTCAATGTCTCATTCCCCCTGTGGCCTGCTTTGAGTAACTACAAACTCTCTGAGGAAGTACTCATCGTCAATTCCCCATGTGGTCTTGCAATGTATTAAAAGACACTCTGGAGAAGCCCTTACATCTATTCTCTCTATGGTCTACTACACTAGGTTCTCAAATTCATGTGGGAAATTAACATGCTCAGTGCGTGTATATCACCCAAGTGAACCCCAAGAACTACTTGGACATCATTTTAAGGCACATCAGCATAATAGTATAACAGTTACACTATCCTAAAACTAGGCATAGAAACTGGAAAAATGTCTAATAAGAAAAACATTCAAGGAAAGGTAAATGAGCATAGTATAAATTATCCAAATTTACAAGAAATCACCTCTACTTAAGCAATGAGGAAAAGCATAAAAACAACAGGGGAAAATAGGAAACACGCAGTACCCCGTTCAACGGTTTTGGTGGAAATTGCACATAATATTCAACAAATTCCAACATAAAGGCCCAAACCACCTACCATGATACTAGGGGATCAATATACATGAACAACGATGACAGATTCTCCTTAGAATTTTTTAGATCTAAGAAAACATCTGAAACACATAAACCACGAAATCATTGGAAGGAGGAGGAATTGGGGAACAATGCTCAAGAAAAAGGAAGAAATCAACACTGTGATTCCAATAGAATCAACCGTGCTTGAATTGGAGAATGGATGGAGAGATGGGGGCTCGTCGAAGATTCACAGATCCTCAGTGCTCTCGGATGAACGAGACCTAGAAGAATATGTTTCTATGTGTCAGGCATGACCCCTCGTCTATTTAATGAAAAAAAATTACACGACGTATACTTTTAGAGTACACGGGGTGTACTAGGTCTTTCCGTACTCCGCCAAAAATCGCCTCCACGTCACCCCTACACAACGTGTGTGTGGCCCGGACACGGCCAACACATGGCTTCGAGCGAGAAAAAAGTACACGACGTGTACTTCAAAATTTTCCAGAAACTGCATTTTTCTTAAAAACTCCCGAAAAAGGAAAAACATACCTGAACATTGATCTGGATTCTTACATATGTGCATCCTACAAAAGAAAATATGCACATTAATAGGTTGGCTGCACAGTTTGGGAAGTCGTTCACAGACTGTGAAAAATTATTCTTTCAAATGATATAGCCTCCTTAAAATCATACCACTCAATTTCATCTAACTTTGCGCAATTGATGCACCTAGTTATGGACACCAAAATAAAGACCCATGGGTTCTCCTTAGCCTTGCACGGTTTGGGCCAAATCATGATTAGATCATGCATAGGACCAAAAACAACCCAAAATCTTCAACACTAAAAAAATTCTCACAAAAAACTCAACCTGAACCTCAATGAAAATACCCATAATCAAGAAATTGATGAAAATAAATAGAAACTATGGTTAGGGTGTGACAAAAATATCTAAATCATTAATTCCATAGTCATTTTAGGATCATTTTTAACCCCTATGAAATTAATAAAATGTCATAATGAACACAATGTATCTGAATGTGTATTTTCTGAACACCCTAAAGTCTCACTCAAAGATAATGATACACATACCCTATATTTATCTTTGAAATTAAATTTGTAACCTTTAACTATCCAAATAAATTATCAATTCTAGGAAAAAAATAGTTTTTTTTGTAGTCAATATTTTTATCTTTTGATATTTTATATATAATCAGAGACTTAATTTGGATTTCATTGAAAAAAACTATATCACACTAAGGAAATGTAATCTATTTAATACATCCCTTTACATTGTGCCCCTACAATAGAATTTAAAACTCCCTTAACTCTATGGGACACAAGTGATTTTTTGGAATCATGAATTTTTGTGCATAGTAAGAGCTCTATAAGAAATTATACCTCTCATTTAGGTTGTAGAATAAAAAAATATTCATAGAATAAATTAGAAAAATAATCAAGCATAACATTAGAACTTTGTTCTTTTCAACCTCCACTACCCCAACTACTATACTGGTCATATCTATGGAAATATTTCCCACATGCTCTTGATCTAGAACTATATTAAGATCTTGGAATTATTATTCGTAGATAAATGTATACTTAATAGTGGTTATATATGTAATAGACTCCTAACATTCCTAATAATAAATTCAAAATAAAAATGTGGATAAATTATTTAAGACTAAAATGAAATAAAATATATTTATATAAAAGATTGGAGAATCCTAGAAATTTTGAAATAAACCTACCCTAATAGTAGAATCTAATCAAATATTATTTTTTGACATTCATAACAAAAGGACAATTCATGATTGTTAGATTCATGGAATCCTTGAAACATAGTCCTGGAAGGGACATTTAACAATATGAAATTAAATAATGAGGGGACACTTTATTAAAAAAATGCATTAAGTGTAAATGATACTAAAACGGTACCCTAAACTATTTAAAGTCTCTTGCCAACATTGGTTAATGACTACTCAACTATATACATCAAACCTATTCCTTCTAGTTATCCTTGTAGAGCTAAACTATATATAGAATGAGTGATTGAATACCAACCTTTTTCACAACATCTCTCTTTTTAACTTGATATAATAGTAGGTTATTTATTACCACATATAAAATATCCCCTCGACTGATCAAATGATTATCTAGTCTATTGTGGTCAAAAACTGACACCCAATGGAGTATTTCTTCTACAAAACCATTGAATATTTTTAAATAGGCTACATAAATGGAATTTCATCACATATAAAGGTGTAACATCCCAGTTCCAGAAGCCACCCAAAAGCGCCACGTACCAGGTTGGTCACATGGAGTCAAGCAAATTTCCCTGAACGCCAGAGGCTGCCGACTAGCAGTGAGGGCCTTGGGTGTGATAGTGTGGAAACAATGCCCTCATTGGTAGGGTAAATAGCGAAAGTAAAAATATATATAATAGATCAGAATAAGTAATAATAACATACAATAGTAATAGTATAAGTCTGTAAGTATAAACTTGAAAACACATATATAAAATGATGCATGATACATATGTCTAGGAAAATAGCCAAACAAGTCACAACGTGGGAATAAGACAGTGCTAAACCAAAGTGAAAAAGAAATCAGATAAAATCCTCATCATCGCAAGCCGTAGCTTTTACCTATGTTCTCAAGCTCCACAGCAAGTCAAGTACCCGACGTAGAAGGGCATTTTCCCTTATCTATACCTGCACCAATATAATTTGTTTGGGCCCAAAAACATTACCCAAATAGGGTGTGAGACTAAATCCCATTAGGCAACCACCTGAAGATCTATGTCTAATAGTCAGTGAGTATATTTCTGGTAATAGTATAGAAAATAGTAAACAGAAAGCACTAAGTAGTAAACAATCCATGGTTTTAAGTATTCAAAACAACAAAAAACATGCAACAGCTAAGCAGATAACACAATAGGTAACCCTCTAGGAAGTACCCATAACCTATCCCCTATGGTCCTATCTATCAAGTACAAGAAACCCTCTAGGCAGTACACACATTATCACCCCTCTGGTTCAGCTAAATTGTAGACTCTCTAAGAAATCACTCACCACCAATTCCCTCAATATTATCGTATCATACTAAAGGAACTCTAGAGAAGCACTCAATGTCAATTCCCCATATGGCCCACATCATGGAACTACAGACACTCTAGGAAAGTAGTCAACATCAATTCCCCATGTGGTCTCACATCGTATAATTATAAAGACAATCTAGAGAAGCCATCAATGTGAATTATCCCTATGGTTTATACAACAGGTTCTCATGACCCTGTGTAATCCAAGAAAGTATAGCATCGCGTATCGGCCCAAGTAAACCTCAATAACTACGTGGATATAATTATACAGCTCAACAGCATAAAAGAACAACAGTCACACCATCCTACAATACTGGGCATGATAATGTAAACAACAACCTAACAGGAAAATCAAGACCCAATGGTTAAAACAGGAAAAACATGCATGGTAAAAACATCAAAAGCACAAAAATTTACCCTATTCACAAACAATAATAATCTACTCCGGAATACCAGTATATTAGATAAACAATAGGGCTATTATAGTAAATTCTCAATACCCCGTTCATGGGTATTGGGAAAAGTTTGCACAAAAAACTCAAAGACTATGTACAGAAAGGCCCTGAACACCTATCTCAGTGTTAGGAGATAACTATAATTGAACCACGAGGATTGAATCGCCTTTGAATGAAATATATCTATGAAAATTTATAAAGATTTTAACCCATGATAACTCAAAAAAGAGAAAAAAAATCAAGTAATGGTGCTCTAGAAGAAGAGAGAACTCACCGTTGGGATTCCAACACAACCAACAGTGTTCAATTCGGAGGAAGAACGGATGCTTGGGGGATCGTCAAAGATCCGCGACTAATCGGTACTCTCAGATGAACTAGGTTGAGAAGGAGGGTGTTATGTCCGTCAGATGCGACCCCGATGCATTTAATGAAAAAAACAAAATACACTGCGTGTACTTTTGGAGTACAGGACATGTACTTTCTGTTTCTATACTCCACTTTAGGAGGCCTCCAAGTCACTCCCACACAGCTTCGTGTGTGTCTAATACACGACCTGTAAATGGCCTCATGCGGCCTGGAAGTACATGACATGTACTCATAAAGTACATGTCGTGTACTTAGAAAATTTATATAAACTCCTCTTTTATCAAAAACTCTAGGAAAAAGAAAAACATACTTGAAAAGAAGACCCGGGTTCTTACAAACTTCTCCCCTTAAAGAAATTCGTCCTTGAATTTCCCTAGCAAGGTGGCATGGAAGAAGAAACCCCGAACAGTTCAAGCCACTCTGCTCTTACATCATCCTCCCACTCATAAGTCTCGTCCTGTACCCGCCTGTGCTGCCATAACACTCATACCAAAGGAAGAGACTGGCCACAGAGAACCTTTTTACTGCGATCGAAAATCCGGATAGGATACTCCTCAAATGATGCATCCACTTCGATCTCAACCTCTTTAGGATGAAAGACATGATACGAGTCTAAAAATTAACTTCATAGCTGAGAAACATGGAAAATGCCGTGCATAGCCCTGGTACCTCTAAGGTAACTGCAACCGATAGGCAATCAACCCGATTCTCTCCAGCACCTCAAACGACCTGACGTAGCTTGACGAAATCATACCCTGTCATCTAATCCACTTATGTCCCAACCTTGGTGTGACATGCAGAAAAACCTGATCCCCGACCTCGAACTCCAGAGGTCATCTCCATTGATCAACATAAGACTTCTGTCGAGACTGTGCAGTAGCCATCCTCTTCTGAATCAACTGTATCTCCTCTGTGGTCTCCTGAACAAGACGAGGTCCTAGCAAAGCTGCCTCTTCTACCTCAAGCCTACAGAAGGGCGATCAGCATGGCCTACCATACAACGCTTCATAAGGTTCCATCTGAATAGTTCCATTAAAACTATTGTTGTAGGAAAACTCCACAAGAGGTATATAATTCTCCCAAGAACCTCCAAAATCCAGAATGCAAGCTCAGAGCATGTCCTCGTGCACCTAAATAATATGCTCGGACTGACCATCAGTTTGGGGGTGGTAGGCTGTACTCAAAAGTACATGTATACCCAAAGCCTTCCGAAGCCCCTGCCAGACCCGAGAAGTAAAAGGAGAATCTATGTCTGAAACAATTGAGCGTGGAACTCCATGAATAAGCACAATCTCACGGATGTACAACCATCCTAGCTCATCAACACTAAAGGTCTCCTTGATTAGAAAATAGTGGGAACCTTCATGAGTCTATCAATGAAAACACAAACTGCATCAATCCCTCAAGGCGACCTCAGTAAACCTGCCATAAAATCCATCGCAACGCCATTCCACTTTAACTCGGGAATGGGTAACTCCTGTAAAAGACCTGCTAGTCCCTAATGCTCCTCCTTCACCTAATGACTAGTGGAACACCACATGATGAAACTCGAAACTTCCTTCTTCATACCTGGCCACTAATACTGATGGTGTAGATCACAATACATTTTGGTGACACCAGGATGAACTTCCCAAAATGAGGAATGAGAATCCCGCATCAACTCCTCCTGTATATCTACTAGCACCCATAAGGGTCCCTAGAAATGCAAGATCTCATCCTCTCCTATGGTTCATCTAGGAATAGGGTCCTCTCATGACGCACTCTCCCTTAGTACTAGGCCTTCAGAATCAGATAGTTTCCTCATTCACACTTGATCAAGAAGAGTATAGGTAACAACTATAGAGGATAGAAACATCAGTCCCTATCTATCGGGCACCTCCAAATGCATCTCAGAGAACAGAGACATAAGCTGCCAATCACTATTGGCCTCCTAAACTACTTGTAAATGAGTCCTTCTTCTAAATGAATCATCCAGTACGTTTCCATTCCCAGGTGTATAGGTAAGATCAATGTCAAAGGGCTGTAGGTACTCAACACACCTTCGCTGTCTCAAATTCAGATCACGCTGAGTGAAGATGTACTTGAGACTTTTTTGGTTAGTGAAAACCAAAAAATTATCTCCCAAAATTTAATGTCTCCAACAACGTAGGGAATGAACAACAGCTACCAACTCCAGATCATGCATCGGGTAATTCCTCTCATGTGGCCTCAACCGTCGAGACAAGTACACAATGACTCCATCTCACTACATATGAAAATCCCCCAGTCCGATACCTGAAGCATCACAATAAACAGTATATCTCTTGTCCGGCTCTGGAAAAACTAGTATCAGTGCTGAAGTTAACCTCCCATTCAGCTCTTGAAAGGCTGACTCACAAGAATCTGACCAGAAGAACATCACACCGTTCTTAGTTAGGTTCGTCAATGGTGATGCTAAGCATGAGAAGTCCTGTATGAAGCTTCTGTACTATCCATCATGCCCTAGAAAACATTGTACCTCAAATAATTTATTTGGATGCGCCTAGGAAACTACTGCTTTCACCTTCTCTAGGTCTACTGACACTCCTATCTCTGAGATAACATGACCAAAGAAGTGAATCAGATCCATCCAAAAGCGGAATTTTTAGATCTTAGCATATAACTGATGCTCTCTCAGTTTACTCAAAACAATCTCAAGATATGGGGCATGGTCATGTCTAGTGTGAGAGTGAACTAATATATCATCCAAGAAGACCACCATGAAGGAATCCATGTATGGATGGAACACTCGGTTCATCAGTTCCATGAAGATTGCAGCAGCGTTCATGAGATAGAACGACATAACCACATATTCATATAGACCATACCTACTCTTGAAGGCTATGAGAGGTATATCTGATGGTCTAACACACAACTGATGATAAGAGGATCTCAATTAAATCTTCGAGAACACCTGTAATCCTCGAATATGGTCAAAGAGATTATCAATCCTAGGCAAGGGATATCAGTTCTTGAATGTCAAATGGATAAGCTTATGATAATCCACAAAAATCCTATGGGAAATATCTGTTTTCTTTGCAAATAGGACAGGAGAACCCCAAGGAGAAGTATTGGGTCAGATGAAACTGTTTTCCTACAACTTTTCCAACTACTTCTTAAGCTCCTATAAACCTGGTGTAGCCATCCTATAAGGAGGAATGGACACCGGTGCTGCTCCTGGCACAATCTCAATAGAAAAGTCTACCTCTCACCCTATAGGTAAACCTAAAAAATCTTCTAGAAAGACATCCCTAAAATGATCCACCACTAGAGGAAATTCTAACTATGAAGTCCCCTGATCATCTAGATAAACACTAGCAATCTGGGCTGTAACTTCTCCCAAACCATGATTCTCTAGACCCGCTCTGCTCGCCTGGACATCCCACTCACCCTTATAAATAAATGATCCATCCTCTGGGGATATAAAACTCACCCTACGACGATAATAGTCAATGAATGCATGGAAGGGAACTAACCAGTCCATTCCAAGAATGACATCATATCCTGTCATCTCTAGGACATAGAGATACCAAAGGAAGTAACACCCACAAACCTCAATAGGGCACTCCTTGCCCTGACGTACACTAGATGTTCTTATCCCCAACGGAGTTTCTAGTGTCAAAACATCGACAGAAGAAAAGATACAGAGCCCAAGGCTCTCCACAATAGCGACAGATACAAAGCTATGTGTAACACCAATATCAAAAAGTGCTAAAGATAAAACTGAGGAAACTAGGATCATACCTTGAACTGTAGAGTGGCTGGGATCCTTCTCCTGATGGGTCTGCTCCATTGAAAAAGTTTGGCCAGCTCCGCAGCCCTGTGACCCTACCTGAATACACTGAGTGGATCCAACTTGCTGTCACTGGTAGCCTGGTGATAGACCACCATAGCCATGACTTCCTCCTCGGTCTGTACGGCTGGATGAACTCCAGTTACCGGACTAGTGAGAAACTGGTGGATCTTCTCTTGTATGAGGAGTCATAGATGATCCTCGGTCACCAGCTACTGGTGAGAAGACCTGACAGAAACATTGAAGGTGTCCCAATTTGTCACAATATCGGCACTCCACTGGGTCTCTGTAGCACTATGGCCACGTATGCCCTCTTCTCCTACACTGATAGCACACCACATGGATACCAGAAGGCATCCCGCCTTCTCGAATCTTCATGTGTAGTCTCCCTGCGGTGCTTCTTGCTATCAGTTGGTGAAGCACTAACTCAACATGTTGAGCCGCCCTGGATCACAACTCCAGATTCCCTCAGATTTTGCTTCAGGATCGGTGCCTAGTTGACGATGGAAGTGATGGAAGTCAACCTGAAGATATTCACCTGAACGCGAATGTCCTGTCTGAGGCCATCCTCTAACTTCCTTTCCCAGAATAACCCATCTCCTCCCAAGAAGGGTGTGAAATGATGAAGCTTGGTGAAATGATAGGAATACTCCATAACTGATAGGGTACCCAGCCCAAGGCTAATAAAATCTCAGGCTCGATCAGAACTCAAGGTCTCTAGATAGAAGTAGTCAGAGAAGACGTGCTGAAACTCATCCCACACCATAACTCGCTGGCATCCCGCCTGTGAGATCACATCCCGCCACCTCTTAGAGGAGTCCCAAAGCATGTAGGTAGCGAGCTTGACCCTCCTATCTAAGGGAATCTGTAGATTCTCAAAGATCATCAGCATGGCTTCTAGCCACGACTCTGCAGCCTAGGGTCCTCCCTCCCTTGAGAATGTAGGAGGATCCAGCTGCTGGAAGACCCGCATCAAATCATCCATTGAGGGGGCAGGAGGGGGCACTCCCTGAAAGGTCTGCATCATCCTCAGAAAGCCCTCCTTGAACTGTTCATCCGAACCTATGTCAGGTAAAATAGATGGTGCCAAGGATAGCAAAACTGGAGGATTTGTAGGTTATCCCTGATCAGCCATGTCCAGTGTCTGATCACCGTTTGGAAACTGGCGCACAACCGGAAGATGTCTCGTTGGAATGACTCTATAAGTTTAAGCGCACACCTTAGATCAAGATTATAAAGGACCGAAAACTAGGAGTGTAAGAAGGGAAGAGGAGAAAGAAAGCATTCAATTTTTACAAAACATGACTGCACAACGTGTATATTTCCTACACGACGTGTTTCTTTAAGTCATTAATATGGGTGTGTACTCCTGCATAAACTGGTCGTGTAACACCCCAAACACACAGATTGTTGTATTAACACATGACGTGTACTTGAATCCTCTTCCCCTGCCCAAGTCCTTTTACACAGTTAAGCCCCATGACTCTCCTAACGCAAGACAACATGACGTGTACAAGATAGACATGATGTGTACTAGACAAGCATTACATGGCCCGTGTTGTTAGTGACACGGACTGATACACAACTCAACCTACATGGCACCTTCATGATGGAAATTATGTGCAAGTGAAATGATACACCGACCCATGTTGTTCGTGACATAGCTGGGTACCTATGTCAGACTACATGACATGTTCAATGTAGACATGGTGTGTATAGATGAAGGTTTTATCCATCCATGTTGTTAGTTACACGGGCAGACACCGAGTCGACACGACATGACGTGTTCGACTGGTACACGACATGCTCCCACTGGACCTTCCCCATCTGGTTTCTCTACCCACACGGCCTACGACACGGTCAGAGACTACCCAACGTGTATATAAAGTACACAATGTGTACTTAGGAAAAATGGTTTTTCCCAAACAGAAGATCACAAGGAATGTACATAACATTACACGGTCTGTATACTGGGTTTTTTCGGAACAGTAAGCCTTAGAAACTACTCCGGAACCTAGAAAACACTGAAACAAACAGAAAAAGTGCCAAATTCTGATCTATGAGGGCCCATACTCCCCACGAATAAATTCTTGGCATCTTATACATGTTATAACAATGTAACAAGTCAAAGATCCTCCAAATTTAGGACCATGAGGGCCCATAACACCTCAAGAACGAAATTTTGGTGTTCATTCAAAGAAAACCTTACACAAACAATACCCTATCAAACAATATCTATTTTATCAAGGCATCTATCACAACAACATGAAATTTCTAAGTCACCCTAAATGGCATGGAAAGAATGCATGACATGTGATTTTTAAAAAGTGTCTATATGATGCATGAGATGCAATACCCTCATATCATCGGGTTGCGACCAAAATGGAACCTTAATAACATCAACAATAATAGCACAAATCATGTGAATCACTCCAAGCGAAATCAAATCAACTATAAACTTACAAAAACAGAAAATTACAACAAATGGGTTAGGTTGGAGTTTCCATGTACAAATGTTAGCTACTCATGGGCACAACTTATTACCAAGTACCTATTCCTTCATATCCCTGGATAAAGGCTCCAAATAGTAAGTCAAGAAAAAAGAATCCTCTGATACCACTTTGTAACATCTTGGTTCTGGAAACCACCCAAATGCGCCACATACCCGGTTGGTCACATAGCCTCAAGCACATATCCCCGAATGCCACAGGCTGCCGATTAGTAGCAAGGGCCTTGGGTGTGAAAGTGGGGAAACTATGCCCCCATTGACAAGGTACACATTGGAAGTAAACAAATACATCCATGATCAGAAGCAGTAATAATATTATACATCTGTAACAACATAAGAATGTATGTATAAACTGGAGAACACATATATAAAATGATGCATGATACATATGTCTAGGAAAATAACCAAACAAGTCACAATGATGGAATACAATAGTGCTGAACCAAAGTGCAAAAGAAAGCAGACAAACTCCTCAACATCACAAGCCATATCTTGGTCCCATGCTCTCCAGCTCCACAACAAGTCATGTACCTGATGTAGAAGGTCTCTTTCCTTTATCTATACCTGCAACAATATAATATGATTGGACCCAAAAGCATGACCCAAACAGGGTGTGAGACTAAATCCTAGTAGAAAACCACCCGAATATCTGTGTCTAACAGTCAGTGAGTATATGACAGAAAAAAGTACAGAAAACAGAAAATAGGAATCACTAAGCAGTAAACAATCCACAGTTTTAAGCATTCAGAACACCACACAACATGCAACAATAAATCATATAACACAATAGATAACCCTATGGGAAGTACCCAGAGAATATCCCCTCGGATCCTACCTATCAAGTACAAGAAACCCTCTGGAAAGTACACACAGTTTCACCACTCTGGTTCAGCTAAAGTGTAGACTCTTTGAGGAAGCACTCACCGTCAATTCCCCCTAGAGTGTTGTATCGTACTAAAGGCACTCTGTAGAAGAACTCAATGTCAATTCCCCATGTGGACCACATCGAGTAACTACAGACACTATGGATAGTAACCCAACATCAATTCCCCCTGTAGTCTCACACCGTATAATTATAAAGACACTCTGGAGAATCTCTCAACATCAATTCTCCCTATAGTCTATACCTGAGGTTCTCAAAGTCATGTGTAAGTTAAGCAAGTGTAGCATTGCGTGTCGGCCCAAGTAAACCTCAATAACTACTTTTCTTTCATTCTACAGCTCAACAACATAATAGAACAACATTCACACCATCCTATAATACTTGGCATGGGAAAGTAAACATCAACCTAACAGGAAAATCAAGACCCGAAGGTACAAAAAGGAAAAGCATTCAAGGGAAAAACATCCAAAGCACAACAACTTACCCTGTTCACAAACAATAATCTTCTACTCAGGCATACCATCATAGAAGAGAAACAATAGGGCTATAATGGTAAACCTACAATACCCTGTTCATGGGTATTGGGAGAAATTTTCACACAAAACTCAAAGAATATCTATGGAAATGCACAAACCACCTACCTCAGGGTTAGGTGATCACTATACTTGAACCATGAGGCTTGAATCACATAAAAATTCCATAGATCTACGAAAATTTACAAAGAATTCAACCGATGATAAATCACGAAAGGTGAGAAATTAAAGAATGGTGTTGTAGGATAAGCGATAACTCACCGATGCGATTCCAACGCAACCAACAGTGTTTGATTCGGAGGATGGATGGAGGCTTGGGGGCTCGTCGAAGATCCACAGCTGCTCGATGCTGTTGGATAAATTAGGTTGAGAAAGAGGGTGTTCTGTCCGCCAGATGCGACCCCAATTCGTTTAATGAAAAAAATACACGGCGTGTACTTTTAGAGTACATGACATGTACTTCTTGTTTCCGTACTCCACTTTAGGCAGCCTCTAAGTCACTCCCACACATCCATGTGTGTGGCTACTACATGGCCAGCACACGGCCTCATGCGGAAAGGTAGTACACGATGTGTACTCATAAAGTACATGGTGAATTTACAGAAACTCCAATTTTCTCAAAAACCCCATGAAAAAGAAAAACATAACTGAAAAGAAGATCCAGGTTCTTAAAAAAGAATAGTTAGGACTTGTATTATATACATGAATGCAATACTAATATATAATCATAGGTATTCTTTAGATATGATTAGAAGTAGTGATTTAACCCTAATAACCTTGATTAGAACCACCCCTACTCATATCATCCCAACATTTTTTTCGCTATCCATAATACCCCACACCTATGTTTTATCCAAGAAGTTCACTACCCACCCAAATATTATTTTAGAACTATTTCAGTGCATACTATATTAAGGTATTCTAAGGTGTTTAAAAACTATTGTATAATTGACACAATCCCATCTTTAAGATCACCATTCATATAATATATGAAATATGTATAATATAAATGAAAATGATATATAAATAATAAATTTCATTTTCAAATCACGCGAAACATCTTTGAACACCATTGAACATGCTTGATTATAGTATATTAAGTGGAAAACGCAATCCTCCAACCTTCAGAGGTATCCAAAGGCCATGATAAATCATTTCAATGCTCAAAATGGTGTCCCTTATTCCATTAAGAAAAGTTATCATCTCATAGAGAAAAGGTGGAATAGGAGAAGATACCTCTAGGAAGGTATAACCTCAATTAGTGATTAAATATGAATATCAAAAGTTACACTATCATGGCAGTGTCATTTAAATTTCCTTAAGTATGATCCACAAAGAATCATGTTTTAACTCCTGAATTAAATCACATGAGTTAATTGCATGGCTTGGTCATAAATCATATACATGAATATTACACATTCATTGTGTTAAATCCTATGAAACAATTATTTAAATGATAGTATTCATGGATGATCAATTAGAATGTTAACTCTTCACATTCTATTGCCAGATAAATATCATCACCTTAATGAATGAATCATAGTATAAATTTCTTGTAAATGAAATATCATATAATTTAGGTTATAGAATGTAATCTAACTACATTCTTCTTATGAAAAATTGTATCATATGATACCCATACATCACATAGAGGAACTAGAATTTAGTGGCCCCCTTTCAATCATACACCCCGACTGATCTAATGGAAGTGGAGTGGAATGAAATCCTTATACCATTCATTATGGTTTCCTTTACAATTAAAATAAAATACTCATCAAATTCATATGGAAAACATTTTTTTAGTTTTAAAATCATATTTTATGATTTAGATACAACATACAATATACATACCATATATATATATACGATGGATTTAGGGAATATTTAATTCAATCTCAGAATTTCACCAATTCCAAAAAAAATTATACATCATTTCACTCTATATTTTATCATATAAAATAACATTTAAAAGCATATCCACAACACTTTTAGATATATTCTAGACCGCTTTTGGAAATTATATGGTTAACTTCTACCTTATATCACAACATATGCAATAACATGTGAATAACCATCCAAATTTGTATTGGATTAATTATAAAATACTTTTATACCAGCTCCCTTGGTCAAAGAAAATCCCAATTCAATTAATAAAAAGTGTGTCCCCCTGAGCCGTTATAGTGTTGAGAAAAAATATGAATCACCAGATATATAAATGTATATAAATATAGGCCTCTAAAAATGTTTCAACTCTAATCAAGCTATAAATTGATCAAGTGTGATCTCCATCAAACACATTTTTCTCTATATTCATGGACACTAACTTCATCTCATGATAGAAAAAATTATAATATGTTCTATTTTTCCAATACATCGAGTGATCATTGGATATGAGGAATATCAATTCCTTGTATCTAACTCATAATTACTACATTCTATGTGTATATAATGACCTAATCAAAGAATAAATCACATATAATTCAACTTCATGGATGATAACATCACATTACCCTAATCTAAAAAGATAATCACATCATATAGACTATCTTGGTGTGACCACACAAGTCTAAATATATCTTAATTGAGGGTCCAAATATCATACTCACTATAGGATCTAAAAATTCTCATCTTGGATAATATCCAATGGAAGACATGATCAACAACATACCTGAACCCACTTAGATTAGTTAATACATAATGAGTTATGTAAAAAAGGTAAACAAGTATTAAGGATCTTATACCACATATCTCACTAAACTCAATGAATATAATGTTTTATATGACCCCTGCACCAATTTTATTCTAGATATATTGTATATGACACTCCATGTGTTGTACATAGTGGGTTATCCAACACACCAAATGAAATATTTCCTATGTTTTTATCCCTCATGAGCACATTTGATATCACTTATAAGAACCCTACTCATATAAACCATAATGTTTCCTCATAACACGTAAAATTCCATGAAAAACATTGATTAGGGATAAACTCAATGGCATACTTTAGGAGTACAATTATCATTATATTTTTTGAAATGTGTATTTTTATATACATTTATACAAACAATGTTAAAGAGTGACAAAATATAGATCTCCTATTATATGAAAAAGTTTATATTATTAAATTTCTTTTACAAATATCTATGAAAACCTGACATTAACATCGATGTATATAACATATAATAATCTACTAGATCAGCCTTAGATTTTCTATATTTTATAGGTAAATAATAACTTATTACATCTTTATTTAATTCATATAACATCATTACGTAACTATATGAAAAAATTTACTCACTTCATTCTATAGTGATTAACATTTATTAAGAAATCAATTTTGAATAATAATGATATTTTGGAATCATATTTCTAATGTTCGACTTGTTGAACTTATTCAAACTCCTAACCCTCAAAACATAAAATATTTCCATTTTAACATATATTTATTATTTAAATGTATATCAAGGTTTAAAATTACCATCCATGGAATCCTATTATATAAAACATTTTCTTTGATATAATGTGATTATTTAAATTATTTTTTACCATTACATCCAGCATTTCATTTGGATAAAGTTCCATTCAATTTTTTTATTAATTTTTTTAATAATTTAGGATAATGTGATATTCAATTTTCTCGATAGAATAATGTTAGTATTAAATTTTTTCTTACCATCACATATTATAAAAACTTTAGGATATTTAAGTAGAAATAACATTAGCTTTAGAACGATGCAAAATTTTTAGTTATGAACTTATACTAGGTAAAAAATACTCCCAATAACCTATTAGAAGATTTATTCTAATAATAATATCATGATAAGGCACCAAAAATAATTTGTATAAGGAAATGAAATTTTTTCTTTTTTGTAAAGATATTTAATAAATAATCATCATTTTAATATCATATGATCTTAAATTATTTGATTTTTAATAGAAAACTATTTATAAAAATATGTCACTAATGTGTAATGAGAAGTAATTCCCTCATATTTTAATAAATTTCTAGATATACACTTTATTCAGGATATATATATTTGTTTATCCTTGTATCCTTTTTCAAATGTGTCATAGAATATAATGAATCTTAAATCATGTGCATACAATGTTTTTCATATCAAATCATTATTAATGAACAACATATTATATTGTAACACCCAGAGATTTTTTGAAAAATACTCTTTTAATTTTATTTATGTCTTGTATTTTAATATACACAAAAAATAGTTTGTGATATACGTTACACCATATTAGCTTATATTATTCACAACCACTATTCTTGGCTTGTGTTGCACGCAAGACGAACCTTCCTCAATAGCGTGTGTTGTATGCAATACAGAGTTTCACTAAACGACGATATATTGTTATAATATTATTATGAACTACCAGTTGTTAATATTAGTAACTACATTTTTAATTTTATGACAATATAATTAATCTTAAACATTTTATAGAACATGGTTTGAGAACAAAATAAATTTTTCGAGTAAACTAAGTATTTTTCAAAAAATGCAGCTTTGCCACCATTTGATGGCACACCCACATTAAATTTAGTTTTTGACATGTTTATAAGTTCAATTTGACAAAATAAAAGTCTTATTTTGAATCATGATATAAAAATTTACTTTGGATAAATTTTCGATATTTTTCTAATAAGTTTCTTATTTTGATGAATAGTAAGAATACACAAAATTTTAATTAAAAAAAACTTTTTTCATCGAGAATATTTATATGGTTAAATTATAATATTTAAATATATAAAAGTATAAATAGAATATTTTTTTACCATTTAATATAATTTAAGTCATTTGCATTAATTTTACACTGAATTCTTAAGTAACAACATTTCAATATTTTGCAACGTTTTAACTTTTAAAACCCATTTTCTCAATAGCGGGATGAATTTTAAATTAAGTACTGCAACTTTTGTGTTTCTAATTTCGAAAAATGGATTCCATATTTGTAATAAGTATTTCCAAATTATGTTAATAAGGTAATTTTTATTTTTAGGCATTATGAATAGTAACTATGGTAAATTTTATTTACCATAGTTAAAGGTAAATCGGGTAATCAAGGGTAAATATAATATTATAAAATTACCCTAACCCATGTCTTAATATAATTGGATGATTATATTTTTACCTAAATAATACTTGGGTAGAAATGGAATCTAATGGAACCCAATTGTATTTGATTAAGCCCTTTTATTTATTTTATTTAAAGGAAAGTGAAATATGTGTCACTCAAACTTTAATAATTAGATTATTTTTAATATAAGGATACATAGAATATAAATTCGATTATAAATATAATTTTAAATATAAAATGTTTTTCTTTATCATGGTAATTTATTTGTAATTTTTAAGAAATATTTAATTACCTTAATATCTTATACATTAATGATGTAGAGATTATTTATTTAGTGAAAAATTAATAATATAGTTTTTATTAAAATAACAATACCTATCAAAAGGACAAAAAACTTGGAAAAACATTATTGGTAGAGTATATAAATATCCTAATCATCCAAGGGTCTATTTTTGGACCATTTGGAGCATTATAAAACCGATTATGACATTTATATTATTTTGTTTTAAATGATCTCAAAGATGTCACCATCATTATTTAATAAATATGAAAATTTAAATGTTGTGTTTCAAAGATGATAAATTCATGTACAAATATTATTATGAAAGTTATTATATTTATCTTCATCATAGGAGTTTATTTTTAATTTTTATGCAAAAAATAAGTATATTAAATAATTATACAAAAATGTTGTATTAATTATTTTATTAAGAGATATACCAAATAAATTGTTTTAAAAATATTAAAATAAATAATATATGAACAAATTAATGTGCCCCATGATTTTTTTGATGAATATGAAATGTTATGAATCCATTATATATTTTTTTTCAAACATATCTTCTGGGTGGTTGTATTTAAATTCAAATAATAATTAGTGTCAAAATTAACACAATTGATATTTTATAAAAATAACATATTATTAAATTATTTAAAAATCACAAAATATATTTAAAAACGAAAAATTGAAAATTATATGGTCGAAATGTTTATAAAGTATCCAATTATGGAAAATTGAAAACATTTAAGTATGTATTTATAACAATATACAATTTATAATTTTATTACCACAAATAAAATTAAATAGAATAAATAATGATAAATCAAGTTGATAAAGTTTAAAATTAACAGAAAACATGTCTAAATTTTATTTATTGATGATATTACAACCATATATCATCTCATCTTCGAATTGAGTTATTTTTGGAGGTTTTTATGTGGGGTTTCATTTTATTATTAATTAATATTTTTAAGGATTCCAAAAGTTCCCATCTCCTCTCCTATATAAGGGCACCTCCTCCCTCTCCTCTTCAAAACACATTGAGCCTTCAAGCTGGGCCAAAACTTACCCATTTCTCATCTAATCTTCCATGGAAACATTCTAGAGGTTCTGGTCTTCTCAAAAGACCAAATCTAGTCCCTTAAGAGGAAGTTTAAAAGAGATGCGTCGAAGAAGAGGTAATCTCTTCTACCAATTCATTCAAGTTTCTTTCTTATAAAACTTCCTCTTCATTAGTTGTTTAATTGTAAAGTAATAAAATAAATATCACTAATATACTGATATGATATTATAAATATGAAACAACCCCATTTCACTTTCTATCCATCCTACGGAAAATGAAATCATAGCGTGTGCGTACGTATGGAATACCGTCTCCACACCGTGGTGTAATCAGTTTTTCCACCACCAACATACTTGGATTGGTATAATGGTGAAAAAATAACTATATATGGTTATTATAACATCATAATGATTCTGAGATATTATATCATCCACCATATTTCTATTCAATAATTATGGGAATGATATCATTGCTCGTGCGTACGTACGGACTACCGTCTCAACAAATGCGATGAGATTCATTTTCCATGATTAACCACTCAAGTATGATTATAAATTATATATAATAAATAATAATATTACATAATAATGATACTATATTTATATAAATATATGTTTCATTTACTTAATTCCATTCAATTCAATAAGGAAACGAAAACAGTGTTCATGCATATGTACGGCCTACCATCTCCATGAACGGTGTATTTCCTTCCATTTATTGATCTATCATATATATTTATATGCTGAATATATATTATATATAAATAATGTTTTAAATTATAGAATTAATTAAATCATGATATAAGTAATAATATCAAGAACAACAAATCGGAACATGTACGATAAATTAAACGATTTTACCCAAAATGCTTCTTTAACATGGAATTTACAAAAGAACGGGTAATTTAAAATCATAAGAGAACCATATATGATATCATAACAATGAATATGATTCTTTAATAAGTCAGTGACATTATTTAAATAATTATACAGGAGGTTCGGATACATACGAAGCATATCAGACATAAGGTAACAAATAATTTTTCAATCTCATTTTTATCTGAGATTGCTTATACGTAAGTATTTACTGGGGTTATATTTTCATCCATGTCCATAAAAATGTTTTTCATAAAGTGTTTAATATTCATACATGTATGTTTAAATTCATGTTTACCCCTATTTTGCTTTTACATTGTGTTATGGAAGGAATCATTCTTTTTTGTACCATATGAGGAAATTTTTGACTTTTCCAGCAAAATTACGAGAAGAATGTTTTTTAACTTATACGGAATGAACGAATTTTTACAGTTTCATAATGCATAATTTTCATGAATATTACTCTAAAATATTTCATTATTATTTTAAACAAAATCCTTTTCTTTTAAAATTGAATGGCACTTTTTGAAAATAAAATGATTTTTAAGAAGAAAGGATATTTTCCTCAATAATTCATTTCAAGTGTTTTGTCAAAACTATTATCCATCTAAGATGATATTATTTAGTATGATTATGATTAAAGTATAATGTCTCTATTATTTACATGGTTTTATTCTACTTATGATCAAATGATATCCATTATTTTTATATGGATTATGTTATGATGGGATGATGTTTATGAAACCCATTTTATTATTTCGGTTATGATGAATGATATATTTTTATGTTGTGGCACAAGTAATAATGATTTCATTATGAGATGGGTGGGACCTATATATACCTCTAATTCATTGGGTAAAGATTTATATCTCATGAGATAGACATGGATGGAACAATTAGTTAATCTGGTTCAGTGATACAGGACTGGAACGAGGAGTGAACTCGATCTAGTAAGGGACTTTGTCCACTAAGATGGTCTTGGAAGAAATGCCTTGACAACTATGGAATTCATATCATGTGATTAATGGTTTTCCACAATTACATGTTTTATTCCAATGTTATTTTATCATGATTAATGTTACTTTATGTTCTATGCCTTATGTACTACCAAGATTTATTTCAAATGATTTTGATGTTTAAACTTTATGCTCATGTTTTTTTAAGTTCAAATGTATATGATTTGTTTTATTTTCTCCATGCTTACCGTTACTGAGCATTTGAGATCACCATTTATATGTTCTATTTTCCCCAGGATATAAAGAAAGGTTTAGGTAAGAAAACAAAAGGTTAAGATCTTTATGGGAGATGCTGAAGATCTTTCACCATGATTAGAAGATAATATTCCGAGATTCCAAAGACACTAAACTATTACGGTCCTTGAGTGTTGGTTCTTGTTACGTATTAATTATTCTGAAAAAGTAATGTAATGTCCATGTACGTCAAGCTTGGGTCTCTACATTTATCATATAAGAGAAATATGATAAATATGTTTATTCTGTACATATATTATTTTGAGCATGATAAAATTTTTTACATTAATTTCCATGATATAGAAACTCTTTCTTCAACATGTTAACAGAAACTCTAAGGTTTATCAAATATTCCATTTTTTTCCACTCCTATATATTTGAAACAATTTTAAAATATACAATCAGTATTAAAAACCCATCAAAACTAATGAATAAATTTCTATAATTATTATACCTGATATGGACATTCCATGTAATTTCTAAAAATCAATTAGGTTACCTTAATAATCCCATATCATGGAATCATCATTTATTCTTAATAACATCCTTATGATTTTTTACATGATTAAATCACCTGGACTCTCCAACTAACATTCCTTCTTATGGATTAAAATTTTACCCATGTGTACTATCTATAACACCGGAATAAAGATATGACATTCCTTGTTTATCAATTCCAAAAATTTAATAATATCATGTAAAATATTCTTAAATTTATTCATATTGTATAAAAAATTCAATGGATGACAATATATAGAACTGGTTATCCAAAAAATGAATTAAATAATCCTTTCATTAGCTTTTTCAATAATATTTAGCACCACTTACATGACAAATATTATTAACTTTATAAGACAATAATTAATTTTTTGATTTAGTATCTACTACCTTATAAACAGTATGTGAATCATTTTATCCTTCATAAGAGACTTTATTAACCCGTTGAATGAATTCAAAACATTGTAACATAGGAAGTGGTTGATTTGACACATAGAATCTTTCCTAACATAAGATTTCATATCAATTAACCAATCACATGAGTTCCATACATTAATATTCTCCTTCATAATGATTCATATAAAATTAAGTTTGATAATGGTGATACAATTATCTATAGTAGAGAATTTTACCAGATGAGTATACTATTTTATTACCATTTAATAAGGAATTCTATTAAAAATCTCCGTACTAAAATGTCAAACCATATTCAATAAATCATCTCCATTACTAGGACATCATTAATATTTCATCATGAATGAGACTAATTTAGGAACTTAAATAATCTATGAAAATATCTAGTAGACACATCTAAACCATCATTCCCTATAATACTCCTGGATAGTGTAGTGGAAAACCCATTATTTGTAAGATTCCATATTTTCATCGAGTAATGAATCATTTTAAATTGTTTGTGGTAGATCATTTGAATTTGAGTCATGGTTTTAATTAATACAAACCTCAAAAAATATCAAACCCTATAAATAATCTTCACCACATGTCAACCTGTCATGGAAGTGGCTTTCACCACATGTCAATATTTCATGAAACCATATTACACACCCTATTACTAGTTTTTGTGACATGTTTACATGTCACAAAACTATATTACACCACATGTAATGTTTATTTAATGTTTTAATGGTTTAAAGGGATTGATTTTTTCAAATTAGAAATAAGTTACGATTATTACAAAAAATGAAATAGAAATTTGCATTGTCAAATTTTGATAGAAATAATATTAGAAACACATCTCTAGTGTCACACAACCCTTCACACCTATTTTTATTTTATGAAGATTCTCCGCACACCACCACCTTCAATCGAAGACGTCCAAAACACCTCTGCCTTGGACTGAAACTCCTCCACGCACCGCCATATTCAACCGAATACCCTCTTCTTACCCACATATTCAATCAACGACCATCCACGTACCTACCTCTTAGTTTCATGCCTTTTATTACTGATTTATAGGAGAGCTCTTTGACTAGGAAGAGGTCTCATGCCAAATCAAATTTTTCTAGACCTAGGTTTTTATGGTATGCCTTCTATTTATTCATCTACTTCTAGATCTATTACTAATGAGTTATCTGGTTCTTGTTGAATGGAATATAGTGGCTGATTGCTATCACAGAAAAAAGATTTTTGTTACCACTTACTCTACCTTCATGGAAGGTGGCCTAAAATATTAGTCTCATAGTCATTATTTTGAATATTTATATGGAAGTTGTAGAATTTCGTGAGTTGTTTAAAAATTATTATACCTAATTGAATTAATTAATGTAGTAAATTAATTAATTAAGATTATTTTGATATTATGAGATTTTGGGATTGTTGAATGAGATAACTTAGTAGATAATTAATTATAATATTTTGATTTTACTAATTTTATTAATTAATTGTGGGAATTAATTATGACGGAAATGAGATAGTTGAATTGGGTAATTAATTTTGGAATTAATTATGGTTTATGGATGTTGTAAATTGAGATAGTTAATTGGGGAAATAATTGTGGGATATTGATATCGTGATTTGAGATAATTAGTTGGAGAATTAATTTGATGATATTGATGCCATGAAATGAATAATTAATTGATCAATTAATTATTAGACATTGAAATAGTCTGTTTGAATAATTAAGTGGTGAATTAATTATTGGATGTTGACATTTTGAAAAATTAATTAATTGTTCAATTAATTAATGGACTTGGATTAATTAATTTATGAATTATCTAATGGATGTGGATTAATTAATTTATTAATTAATTAACGGAAGCTATGCTAGGTAATTGTGATAAGAAGCTTAATATCATAAACTTTGGTCTCTATGATAATATGAAAACATGTGATGATGAGATAAATGTAAAGTTGTGATAATGAATTATATAACACCCTAGTTGAAATGTGGGGTGTTAAACATGATAATCTATTCTAGTGATATATATGCGTAGTTGTTAATTTGGGTGCTACAAATGATGATCTACACCAATTATATATCTATCTGAATTTTTGCGAATTATGATATCAGAAATGGAAATCATCACCAATGATATATGTGTATAGTATAGAATTGGGGTGTTGGACATGACGTTCTACACCTATGATGTATTTTCATGATTGAGAATTGGGGTACTAGACATTATGTTCTATGCCCATGGTATATATGACAGATTAATAAATGGGGAGTTAGACATGGTAATCTATATCCAAAACATTGAAATTGGACAATGGTTCCGTGGGTCCGTAAAAATGATATTGAAAATAAATGGATAATCAAATTCCATTATTTAAAAGAATAGGGAATTGAATATATATCATGCTTCAGACTCAATGCAGGCCGATGCAGGTATTGAAGTTTGGTTTTCCTCAAAATCCTAGTAGTGAATGTAGTTTAATAAAGATTAATTGATAATGGGACAACTATTTTATTATGCATTGAAATTGTTTATTTATATAACTTTATGAAAATATTATTTACTAGATTTATTTTAGACACTATTGGAGGTGGCCTACGGAGTTACACTCATACCCTACTCATGTTGTCTGATCAGTACCCGAACAGAATTTGTGTTTTCTGGTTAGGTTAAGGGAAAATGCCTAAATATGGATGGATGAGTTGGGATGGAGCTGGATGAGGGAACTGTATAAGGATCGGGACCCACATTGGAATATCGAGTGCCTTTAATTTCAGTTTGAATTTTAGACACTTAACACATAATTTAACATACCGTTTTTTTGTTTCAGTTTGATATTGTATTCCTTCAATATTTATCTTGATATAATGGTATTGTTTATGAATATTTATGGCTACTCAACTATATATATTTTTTCCACTGGTGTCTTCCTCTGATAAAATAGGGTATAATATCACCATGACTAACTAATAGACCCTCACTGCTAGTCGTCAGCCTATGAAATATGGGGAGGCACACCTGAGGTCATTTGACGATTAGTCTTGGGGTACCATTGTGTGGAACCCAGGTTAGTATGTTACAAAATGGTATCATAACTCCCTTTTTATTTCTTCATCTTTTGTATTACTATTTGGATAACGTATAATTGAGACTAGAAAGAGTTGTGTCTTGGTTATGAGGTTGTTCATTAGAGTAACTACCCATGTATGGGGAAAACCTCACCTACATAGGGTGGGATTTTTTTCATTGTTTTTTCCAGCTACAGCTTAATATTATTTCACCTTGGGTGATTCACATCTTTTTTCAATGTAATTATTGTTTTTGGTAATTGTTGATAACTGACTCGTGGACCCTAAAAGCATGAGAGTTGAGTCTGCCAACATAATTATAGGAACTTGGGATTAAAGATACTTTCATCATTTTTGGAACGCATGCGAAAAATGAGTTATGGGTAAGTTATTAATCTTGGCTTCTTTTCATTGGTTGTGTTAATTGAAATGAAAATGGTGAATTTTTTTAAATTTTCAGATGATGTAATAATGATAATATATGGGTGATTAAATTATGATGTGAAAATGCGAATGTGTTTAGATTTTTTTACTTGGACATAGGTATAATATTATTAAAGGTAGTGGTAGTACCTCAGTTTTGACTGCGTGGAGTAGTTTTGAGGAAGATACTAGTTGTTCTATATTGTGGTTCCTTCTTATGTAAATGTGTTGTCTTTGTGAACTATATCCAAACATAAATTTTATAATTTTTAGAGATATTCCTCTAAGAAGATGCTTGTTTAGAGGATGGATAGAGTACATGGCGATGCGTGACCCTCCAGTTGTGGAAACTGAGGCAATGATAGTATCAGGTGAGGAAGTAGGGGAGAAGTTCCAGGAGAACTTTTCTTACATCATGAAATTAATTAGGAGAGGACCAGGGTGGGTTGAGAAGATCACCTCTAAGTTGCGAAAGGATTTTTAGCTGAAAAACCATCATACTTTTACTAGGGAGGGTGGAACTAAGGGAGTTTAATTATAGGTTGAGTCCATAAAGAGGATACTTGACCATCTGGAGTCTCCGACTAAGAGGAGGGTCAAGTTGGCTACTTATATTCTATGGGGATCTCTGAAGTATTAGTGGGAAATTCATTCCATAACTAGTCATATTGATGGTATGTAGTGTAAATAATTATTATAGAGGTTCTTGATACACTTTTATCAAGATACGTTGAGGTAGGAAAGAGAAATATAGTTTATGCAGCTAACTCAGGGAAGCATGTATGTGATGGACTATGAGGAACACTTTATGGATCTGAAGTGCTTTCCTCTAATGTTGGTAGAATATGAGACGACTACATCAAGACGTCTCTAGGATGTACACAACTGTGAGATTAAATATGGAGTAAAAAATTTTCGTTAAAATTTTTCTAAGGTGGTGGATCAAACTCTCATAGTTGAGGGAAACCTGAGAGAGGCTTCTAGTGTAGGAAATGCAATGTTTTCTGGATGATTAAGAGGTATTAATTTTGAGAGAAGGAAGTGTTTTTATGAATACTTTAGCTAGTGAAGTGGGAAGAAAGGTTTCCCATCAATGAGATCAGGTACTTAGAATATTACTCTAGTGCTTTGACACTAGTGTGATAAGATGTGAAACTTCTAGAATCTTGGTCACTGACCAACATTGGAGTGTCGATCTTGCAGAAAGATGGGGGAATCTATGCAGTTTCTGTAGGAAACCATGATTGAAGATTTGTGGTGGAGGATCTAGACATATCTATGGTGCGGGAAAGGGATATTCTGCACTATATCAGTCTAGAATCTAGATTTCTAATGTTCATATAAATAGAGTAAGTGGACATGGTTATTCAAGGAAAGATCACCCCTATCAGTGGAGTGGGGAATGTCAGGGGAGACCAATAGAGTCACAAGGAAGAGGGACATCATAGTTTTGTGTAGTAAAACATAACATTGTGGATAGAGAGGCTTGACCATGAATAGTGAGAGTTAAAATTCTTGTATCATATACATTATCTAGTGCCTTATTTGATACTAGTGCCTCTAATTCGATTATATTGGAAATCATTTTAATGGTTTTATCCTAACAATGGCGTTTTTGAGTGGGGTTATGATGATAGATGAACCTTTTGGAATATGGTCTAGATCCATCTATATGTTCAAGGGATGTTCTCTTGAGATTTGGGAGTATCCTTTTCTGCGGGATCTCTATATCCTTGACAAGTCATGCAACATCATAATTATCGGTATGGGATGGCTAGTTACATACTGAACCTATATCAATTGTTACCACATGAGGGTGATGCTTACATATCCATGGGTGACATTTAACTTCACCAGGGGAGTGGGATATACAAGAAGGATGAGAAGGGCCAATGAATCAATAATTGGGATAGTTCACAAACTGAGTAGCTAGTTTATCATTAGATTTCTTACATGTAAATAATAACATATTTCCACCAATGGTGAAACAATTTTAGGATGTTTTACAAAGGAACTAGATCTTCCACTAGAGAGATATGTGGAATACATTATTGAACTCATTCTACGGGCTGATACAATATCTATTCAACCATATAGAAGGGAATTGATAGTGATTTGAGATCTCAATACTCAGCTAGAGGAGTTGGAGGATAAGAAAATTATCTATCTGAGTACATTGCCTTAGGGATCACCTGTGATGTTTACAGAGATGGTTGATGGGAGTTTGCATTTATTTTTTAATTACTAGAAGTTGAACAAGTTGACTATAATGAAATTATATCCTCTTCTGCATATCGACAATCCATTTGATTAGTTAGAAGGATATTGTGTGTTATCAAAGATCAACATTATATCAAAATTTCCTTAGCTAAGAGTTTAGACTTATGATATACTTAGGATTTATTTCAAAGGAAGGTATGACTGATATGAGTTTTTCGTAATGTCGTTTGGGTTGAAAAACACAATAGAGGTTTATATGGACTTGATAAAAAACATTCCATCCGTACCTAGATCAGTTTGTGGTGGTGTTTGTGGATGGCTTCTTATTGTAATCCAAGACTCGTGATGATCATGCGCAACATCTTGACATCATTCTAATTATAATGAGCGAGCATCAGCTATATTCCAAGATATCTATGTTCCTGTTTTGGATCAATCAGGTACACTTCATGGGTCACCTAATCTCATAGGAAGGCATGTTAGTAGACCCAAAGAAGGATCACATTGCAGTTTCTTGGGAGTATCCCAAAAAATGAATTCATTATCCATATCAGTTTGGGTTTGGATGGATATTATAAGTGTTTTATCCTTGAATTTTCCTATTTGGAATCACCACTTTTGGGATTGACCAAAAAGGGGATACATTTTTAATACTCTGAAGCATGTGAGAAGGCCTTCCAAGAGTTGAAATACTATTTGAAATCATTACCTTTCTTGATCCTACCTGATCAAGGTAAGGAATATACAGTGTATTGTGATGCTTCGGAGACCAGACTCAAAGATGTATTAATGAAAGGGGATAGCGTTGTGGAATATGGGTCTCAACAGTTGAGGCTTCATGAATTGAACTAACCAATGCATGAACAAGAATTATAAAGAGTGGTTTATTCATTAATGTTTGGGAATCTTTACCTGTTCGATGAGATGTTTAATGTTTTTACCGATGACAAGAGTTGGAGATACATCTTTTATCAATGAAATAGGAATCTTCATTTGTGTAGAAGGGTTGGTTATATGTAGTCTTTTTATTTTTAGTAGGAAAATACTCTCAGGAAGGGTAATAGTGTGGATGTTTCTTTTTGTAGGAAAACTAAGTCTCATGAATTTCATGTGTTTAGTACTGAGTGGAAGACGACAACGTTGCTAGTGGAGATGCACATTTTGGTTCAATAGTGTCAAGAAAAGATGAATCATGTATCAGTTATAGTGGATTTGACCCTTTTAAGATAGACCAGAGATAGAAAGTATGATGATCTAGAGTTCTTGGACTTAAGGGAATGATTTGAAGGTGGGGAGACACCTTTAATATGATTGATAGATTAGGACGAGATCATCCACATGAATAATCAAGTTGTTGTTCCTTCAAACTTCTGAGAAGAGCTCATTTAGAAATTTAAGGCCTCAATGTGGATGGTACATTCAGACTTGAACAAAATGTACCATGACCTATGATGATAGTTTTGGTGGTCATGCATGAAAAGGTGATAGCTAGGTTCATTACATGATGCTTCTTCTTTCAACAGGTAAAGGTAGAGCAACAATGAACCAATGGATTCCTACAGACATTTCCCACTCCAGAATAGAAGTGGGATGATGTGTCCATGAAATTTTTGGTAGGAATTCCAAAGTCTCTTAAGAAGAATGATTCAATTTGTTTTTTTAGGGATCGATTGACCAAAGTAGATTATTTTTTACAGTATGGGAAACCTTCACAGTGGAGAAATTGGGAGAACTATATGTTTGGGAGATAGTCTGTCTGTATGGGATACCATAGACTATAGTTTCATACCACGATTCACATTTTACATCACTCTTATACAGAGATAGTATAATTTTCATGGTATATAAGTATTATTGAGTATGGATTTCCATGAAGAGGTAGATGGGATGTCAGACTGTACTATAGTGGTTCATGAGGATATGATGCGGGCATGGGTTCTTCACTTCGATGGGTCATAGGAGAAAATCCTAGCATTGGGGGAATTATCCTATAGAAATAGTAATCAGGAAACTATACAGATGGAATCATATAAGTATCATTATGGTAGGACATATAGATCACCGTTATGTTGGATGGAGGTTGGTGAGCAAAGTTATTGGGGCCGAGCCTCATACCAAAGACAATGGAGAAGGTAAAGTTGATTTTAATAAATATGGTTATGGATCAGAGTAGGTAGAAGTCATATGCTGATAGAAAGAGATAACATGTATAGTTCATAGAGGGGGATCTTGTATTCCTTAGGGTGTTTCCTAGGTTGGGTCACTATAGGATGTGGAGATAGGAAAAGCTAGTGCCCAGGTATGTTAGACATTTTGAGGTAGTGGAGAGAACCGAGATGGTGGCATACCGATTAGATCTCCCACAAAAATACAATGCTATGAATGATGTTTTCCATGTATGATATATATGGTGATATCAACCCAACCGTTCTCATGTGATCGATGTGGATGAAGTTGAACTAGAGATAGATGCGTCCTTTGAAGAGCATTTGATACGTGTGTTGGATCATAGTGAGAAAGTGTCATAGGGAAAGACCATGTCGATAGTTCATGTAATATAGAAACATGGATGTGTTCAAGAGGAGACATAGGAAAGGGAGGCATATATGAGGGATTAATGGCCTGATATATTTGTTTCAAAATCATAGATGGGATTTAGAGTGCATATCGAGGACAATGTTTTATATGGTTTGTAGATTGTAAGATACGATAATCATTTTCCCAGAATGAATACTTTTATATTGTTTTTGGTAGACCATGTGAATTTGATTCATGGAATGAATTATTTCAAACCTAGAAAAAATTACACACACTATAAATATTTTTCACCACATGATGACATGCCATGAAAGTGGTTTTTACATTGTAGAGACATGTCATGAAACTATATTACACACCATGTAACTAGTTTTTGTGACATTCCAATATGTCATTAAACTAGAATACACCACATGTAATCATTGATTAATTTTTTTAATGGTTTGATGAGATTTATTTTGGTAAATGGGAAAATAAGTTATGATTTTCACACAAAGTGAAATGGAAATTCACGTCGTGTAATTTTGAGGACCATCATATTAAAAACATATCTCCAGCAGTGCATAACCATTCACAGACCCTTTTATTTTCCAAAAATGCTCTGCGCCCCACCATATTTGACTGAAGAAATACTACACACCTCTTCCTTGGATAAAAACTCCTCCATACACCTCTATTTTCAACCTAATACCCTCTACGCACCACCATATTTGACTGAAGACCCTCAGTGTATCTCCCTCTTAACTGTAGGTCTTCGACTGTTGATTTTTGGGAGACCGCTTTGATGTGGAAGTAATCCCACGTCGGATCTGGGATATCCAGACCTAGATTTTTAAGATATGCTTTCAAGATATTCATCTTATTCTAGATTCATTGCTAATGATTTATATGGTTCATATTTAAAAGAATCTAGTAGCCAATTTCAATCACATATGTATGGTTATTTTCACAACCTCCTCCGCTTTCAAGGTAGGTAGTCTAAAATATAAATTCTATAGTTTTGATTTGAATTATATATATGCATTTATATAATTGATAGAGTTTTTTAGAAAGTATAATCCCCAATTGAATTAATTAATGTGGTAAATTGTTTAATTGATGTGGTTGAGAAATTGTATGATTTAGGGATCATTGAATGAGATAATTATTTGGATAATTATTTACACGATTTTGGGATTACTGATCTTAATAATTAATTTTGAGAATTATTTATGATGTAATTGAGATGGTTGAATTGGGTAATTAATTGTGGAATCAATTATGGGTTATGGATGATTCGAATTGAGATAATTAATTGGGAAAATAATTATGGGATATTGATATTGTGAATTGAGATAATTAAATAGGGAATTAATTAATGGATATTGACGCCATGAAATGAATAATTAATTAGTGAATTAATTCTGAGTCATTCAATTAGTATGTTTGAATAATTAATTGGATAATTTATTATTGGATATTGATATTGTGAAATGATTAATTAATTGTAAAATTAATATACATGGATTAATTAATTGATGAATCAATTAATGGAATATATAATCAGTAATTGTGATAAAATGATTATTATGATTAATCTGGGTCACAAGGATAATGTGAAAACATGTGATGATGGGATAAATGTGAGGTTGTGATAAGGAATTATATATCTTCATAGTTGATAAGTGGGGGGTTGGACATGATGATCTACACTAGTGATATACATGCACAATTGTTAATTGGGGTGCTAGACATAATGATCTACCCCAATGATAAATCTACATGAATTGTTGAGAATTGGGATGTTAGACATGTCGATATACACCAATGAGATATGCACATATTTGAGAATTTTGGTGTTATACTAAATTTTCTAAGCCTATGATGTATTTTCATGATTGAGAATTGGGGTTCTAGACATGATATTTTATACCTATGGTATATATCCAGGATTTATAAATGGGGATCTAGAAATGAAGATCTATACTCCAATCATCGACATTGGACAATGGTTCTAAGTGATTGTAATAATGAGATTTAAAATAAATGGATAATAAAATACCATTGTTTAAATGAATAGTGAATGTAATATGTAACATAGTTTATACCCAACACGGGTCGAAGTAGGTATTGAAGTATGGGTGTCCTTAGAAACCTTCCAATCTATATAGATTAATAAATATTAATTAATAATGTGATAACTATTTAATTATGCACTGTAATTGATTTATTTATATAACTACATACAATTTTTATTGACTGGATTAATTTTATACACTATTGGTGGTTAACTACTGAGTTGTACTAACACCCTACTCAGGCTACCTGATCTATACATGAATAGAATTTGTGTTTTTGTATAGGTTAAGAAAAAATGCCCTGAGTTAAATGGATGAGTTGGTATGGATATAGATGAGGGAACAAAATGGGTATCAGGACCCTCATGGGAGTTACCACTATTTTTATTTTTAGTTTTCATTTTAGACACTTGAAAAGTACTTCAGTATGAAATATTTTTTTGTTTCAGTTTGATATTGTATTCTTCAACTTTTTATCTTAAGATATTGGTATGGTTTATTATTATATATTCTTCAGCTATTGTATATTTATTTTTATGAGGTTTTACTCTTATAAAGGAGGGTATAGTTTCCCCACGACTGACTTACCAGACCTTTGCAACTAGTTGGAAACCTTTAGTGTATGGTGAGATGCACATGAGGTCATATGGAAGTATATATTGGGGAATAATTGTGTTGAACCGAGGTCAAGAAGTTACATTATCCAATTGATCAAATGGATAAAACCAGCTCTAACATTATATCATCGAAACCGTTATAGTTTCCCAAAAATGTGTAATTTAAATAAAACACAAAGAGCAAGGAACTTATCTATTAGGGTGACCACATTACTTACATTCATTGCACAAAATAATTTATTAGAACATAACCATTAGAAACACATGTATTTTTTTTTATCAAGGATTAGAAAGGTTAAAATTTGGAAGGAATATAACACTTACTTTTTGACGGAGATTTAATATCATCATTTAATCTCATGTTACCCCCTTTTAGGTATTCATTTTTTAAAAGATTTAGTTTTTCAATCATATTCTCTCAAAAAAATCAATATTTTCAAACCATATTGATGTGAAACACTTTACACCACCCACAATTTTTGTTACACCTACAAAAATAGAAGACAAATATATTTACTCATATCCAAATTCATATCATGCATAAGGTACATGAAATGGTCTTACAAAGGAATATAATTATATGATACTGAAAATATCTACATGAGTAAGCCTAGATCCATATATAGTAAGCCACACCATTTTAGAACAAGGCATAATACTCCTCACTAATGGGGTGTCTATCCTGAAGTCCCTTTACTTATGGATAATTCACACAAGAGATAACCCAATTCATTATTAATCTAACACCCAAAATGTATAATTTATGTTCATGATATATTTTTAGGATCATAACATCATCCACATATTGAGGTCAAGGTGGAAAAACACAAAATACTTATTTTTTATATCTAGTATATAATAAAGATCATAAAAGTTTATACGAGGTATTTTATCACAAAAACAAAATCATTCAATTATTCAGAATATAAACAATTTATAATTTTGAATATAATGGTGAATAACCGTTAAATAAATGAACATTTGAAATATTTAAGCATGAGATAAATACCTATGATCAATTCATAAAATACTAACTAAAATTTTTTATAAATTTAGCATTATTTATCATAGAAATTCAATATTTCTTGAATATATTAGTTTATATTCATAATAAAGAGTTCTGAAATTATTATTGAATGGGATTTTACTTTAATATATTATATTTCAGGAATTATATACATTTTATAATCCATTCCTTTTTATGTACACATTTTACATAATCTATATATACCATACACTTTACCGTAATTAATTATTTGACTACATCATTCATCGAAATATTTTTTAAGAGGTTTATTCAGTTTCGCAAAATAAGGGTTCTTTTATTTTTAACAATTAAAATAAATTATGAAAAACTCATAAATAAAAATAAATTTTCTATATTTGGGACAAAATTTTGAATTTATAAAAAACATGATAAATTACCATTTTTGATTATGAAATAAATTATTTATTTTTAATATACTAAGAATTCCATTTATTTAGAAGAAAATTATTTTAAATAGTTCGTTTTAATATTGAATAATATTTATTAATAAATGTTTTAAAAAAAATGATCAATTAATTATAAAAACTTTATAAATAAATAATTTATAATTTTTTTAAAACTAAAAAATATTCTAAAAAATATATCCTTCAATTATTTATAAAAATATTACAAAATTCAATAAATTTATAATTGAATATAAATAAGAATAATTGTTTTTATTAATATCCTATTATATAAATTCTCTCGTATATGAAGTCATGAGTTAAAATTTTTATTAGTTTTAGTTTATTATTGATAACTCCATTTCTCAATATGATACCTGATTCTTGTTAAAACATATGTCTCTTAATTTTTTATGACAGGATACAATATTTTGAAAACATATTGGGCCTATTGTATTTAATAGAAAGGAAGATAACCTACTTTTTGTTACGAAAAATTACATTGATTTTTCAGTACCATGTTTTTGGACATCCTTATATCGTATGATACATTCAAAACACACAGAACTAAATTCTTGTATTATTTTACAATACATAATATAATATTCAATACAATTTGTAAAAAAAAAATTCCTCAAAAAAATTCACAAATATAAGGACTTCGGTTGTTCTGATACCATTATGGGGATTATAAGGTGTCTGCAAATAACAATGAACAAGAATAAGTCCTATCCCCAAGATTACAATGCATAGAATATAAGAAATAAACATATTGGAAATGAAGAACTTCTATAAAAACACAGATTTCACTATATATCCTTTGTAACATCATCATGAACCATTAAATATGATTGATAATGACCTCTAAATTTAGAGAAATAATCTTCCTACATCTGAAGGTATCCTTGTTCCAAGTTGAATCATTTTTAATGTGTGAAAAATGATCTCTTTTTCCTCTACAACATTAAAGCTGATATGACCTGAAGGGCACCATTAATTTCCTACATAGAAAATTTTTTAATAAAATATAAATGACTCAATATGTGACTGATTAAATAAGTGTAGAAATTTTTATGTTTAAGGTCGAACCCATGATATAATTAAAATAGATTTTGTGGAATTGAAAAATAATTGATTGAATTTTTTAAAAGAAATAGAATAAAGACCATGTTTGGTTTCAAAATAAATTAAAGATAAAGTTCTAGGGTTTTATAGATTCCTTTATTAGAATCTTTTCAATTCAGAAAAAAATTAATTTTATATGATTGTTATTGGAGTTGAGATGAGGATGGTCTATGGTCTTGGTATCCCAAATTTAACATGGAAACACCCTTTTCATATGGATCTATGTAAGTTTTCACATATTGGTTACATTTCTTACAAAAAGGTGTCAAACCTTGGTAATTCACTAATCTCAGAAATATGATTTTGAACTGATGGAATAAAAAAAAGTGAATGATCAGCCCTATTGGTAGATCATATTTCCACATTATCATTGAGAATTAGGATAATATAAATTCAGTCAGGAAAATAGGGAATCTCAATTTGAAAATTGGGATCTTCCGTCTCTCTGAATGGGATCCCAACATCAATCCCTTAAATCAATGGAACTCACACACATAGATGTGGACCTTAATTCACGGGATTTCATGGTTATACATGCATCCAAATATTCTCAATGAACGTGCTACTAGCTTTTTCACCCTCCTCAAAATGACCAGCAAATTTTTAATGGCGATCCCAGCCTATATGCAAGGATATTGATTGAAATCTATGTGGAAATACCTCCTCCCATGAAAATTTTCCTATTGGTAAATGACCATAAGCTAAAGATCAGACAATAATTCGAGTGCTTTCCTACCTTCTATGATCATAGTAAGATGGTATTACATGATATCAAAAGATGTAGAGTGCTGAAGAAGCTGGTTTCACCAATATCCAACACAATGGCTTGGAAAGAAGTGTCAAAGGAAAAAAATAACAACCAATGGACAATTCCCACAAGGACTGATATAAAAAAATCAAAAACATAAAATGGTTGAAATTTTAGAGATCTAGAAACATCTAGGATTATTTGGATGAGGTAGAAGAACATCTGCATGAACATCCCCAATCGAATGATTATCGCACTGAAAATCTCATGTAGTTTAAATATTACAACCAAGGGTCCATTGATGACATCCTATCATGGTTTTCATATGTGATTACATCCATGGTTTCTAATTTATAAATTGAATACTTTTTAGTTGATATAATCCTATATGATGTCAACAAATACATGATGGTTGTCTGATCTACTCCAGATGGTTCTACAGATAAGGTAGATAAAAGAAAGGCGGATAATCATCCACATGAGTAGCAAGAGATAAGCATTCAAATAGCTTCTGGATATACTATTTATGCTAATAATTTTTTTATTACACCTTCTATTTAACTCAAAAGAATAAAAAATTATTACTAAGGATGGTCTGAAAGATCCATCTTCTTTCACAATTCCTATCACATGGGTTAATTCAAAGGACACAATTGATTCCACAACTCCAGTCACAAGGGCTAATCAAATGGGCACAGTTGATTCCATGAATTATATTATAAGGGATGATTATTTATCTATTTTATATTCATATATTCCTAGGAGAACCGGGAGACATAAGAAAAACAATGCAAAGGAAAATGGGGCCAGCACCCGTAAAACAATATCAAAATGAGGATCCTCTTCTGGAAGTACCAATGTAATATCCCAGATTCATCATAAGGTATGTTTTTGTTTTTGTTTTACTTTAAGTCCATTATTTTTTGTTAAATAATTATTTCCCAATGTTATTCTGATGAATCGGGGTGTTCTTGGGTTAGGGGAATGAAAGTGGAAGAAAAGGAGTTTCGGGGTACGTTGTACTATTTGCACATGGTTAGTGCAAACAGTACGGAGCATCCCAGGTAACCATGCAACCTGGGACAGAGGCTTGTGCATGGTTATCACATGGTTAATAAAACCATGTATAATACCTAGGAAACAGTGCGAATGAGTGATTTTGGGATAGTGGCCCACAAACAGTTTGGAAAACCCTGTGGGTAAACTGTGCAACACAACAAAGATTATAAATTTAAAAAATTTACAGTCCAGGATTTTAAATGTAACATCCCAAGTAAGTAATGAATAATAGATATTTTTATCAATTCCTATAAATGAATTAGATAGTGTTTTAGAGGCTTAAAATGAAAATAAATCCAATCTTAAGCATGGAATACACTAATATTTTTAAAAGACTTTTTTACTGCCTTTTAAGGGAAAAACCATTTTTAAATATATATTTTGACAATTTTATAAGATATGTTTGTCAAAATAAACTTATTATTTATGATTGGGACATCAAAACTTTCTTTGTGTGAATTTTTGGTATTTTTCCGAAAAAGTTCATTTTTTAATGAATAGTGAAAAATGTTGTATTTTAATTCAAAACCTCTTTTTAATCAAATTTATTTATATAATTATATTATCTTTTGAATTGGTTTTAAAGTGAAATTAGAATATATTTTACCATTTAATCCAATGGTGGTAATTGGAATCAATTTCACTTTGAAATTGGGCTTAAACTAGTGTCAATCTTTTGATACTTATTGTTTCATAGAAACACGCTATTTGTCCTAACAACGATAATTAATTATTAACTTAATTAATTCATTATATATGTTTTGAATTTTTTAAAATAGACATTATTTTTGAATTCAGAATATCAAATATAGCTTAGGGTGATGTTTTGGAATTTTTCTGAAAAACTTCAATTGTTGATGAATAGTGAAACCACTAAGTGGTAGTTAAGGAAACTGATTTTTCATTTAAATTAAAACTTTTCCACTTCTGTGTTTTGAATTTCAAAAATCCGACATACATCGTTTTCATTAAGAATTAAAATGTGGTTCAATGGGATTAAAATAATTTTTTTGCTGAATAGTAACTTTTATGTTTTAATCACGATTAGAGGTAATTAGTGTAGTTTAAGGTAAAAATAATGTTTTAATAATATTAGATGAGCTTGAAACGTGTACTAACCTCATTGGATATGTCATGGCCGACCATGAAAATCCATGGGTCAACTTGGGGACCCCATGGAGCCACTTTTGTTGGGAAATGACCTAAATAACTTTTTATTTAATGTAAAAGTAAAAATGACACAAACATGAGTTATTTTACTAAAAAAATTTTACATGGGGTTATACAGGTAAGATTTTTGATTATAAATAGTCATTGGAAATCTAAAAAGATTTCTTCCATCATAATATTTTTTTTATAATTTTTAGACTTTAAATAAATTAAATTATTTATGACATCAGGATGATACAGCGATTACCTCATTAATAAAGGATTAAAATAAAATAAAATGATAATGCAAAATCTATGACCTAAACATGTCCAAAACCTATTGGATGGGTGTATTTTAAACCCTTATCACCTTACCCTCGAATTATATCAATGTGAGACCTTTTGAATCCGAAAATAATTTTAAAATAAAAGAACATTTCTTTACTTTCCAAGAGTGCCCCTCCTCTCCTCTTATAAATGGCCCCCACCTCTACCTCCTTACCCACACTTCCAAAGCCTTTGTCTCGGCCAACCCCTACCCATTTTGTCTCTCCACATCCCTATATTACTCCCTGAAGCCTCACATTGGGCATAAGTCTTCCCTAGGAAGGCTTTGAGCTCAAACCAAAGGGAGTTACCCGATTTTAAGGTAATGTCTTCACTTGAGTCCTTTTGTTTTATTTTGCTTATCCAACCCCCTAAACTATTTTTATTACTTTATTTTGTAACACATAAAGTATCATAAATATACTAGGATGTTTTTATAAGAACTATTCGAGCTAAACTTACACACACCTACATCTAATGTTTAAAGAACATACTGTTTCTGTGGATGTCGAATTTCAGCCTCTCGAAACGATGATTGTTCAACATTCTTTTAACACCTTCAAAGGTGGAAATTAAGATGACACTATATTTATATATGATATATAATATGTTTATGTTTTCCTTAAGCTTATGTATTTTTCATTTTGGTCATACCTTTATGGTTTCCATTATGGGTAAACATGATATCTTCATTTAAGGAAGTGCGGACTACCGCCCCCTCAAAGTGATTTGATTCGTTAATACCATATGTGGGACATATAACAGATGAAGTTATGATATAATATATGATATTACACTGGATTTATAATATACCTTTATATCATTATGATTCCATTCTATAAAATACGAAATAGAAATGAATGTAGCGTTCATGCGTACGTACGGCTTACCATCTCAATGAACGGTGCATTTCATTTTTTACCTCTAAATGATTATGTAATATTATAAATGCATGTATATACTGGATATATATGATATATATGATATATACAGCATGATTACAATTCTGAATATAATGGATACAAGAACAACTTGTAATTATAAAGGGTTTATTTTTTACTAAAGTACCAATGATCGTTAAAACGACCGTTATTAACTTAAATAATTACATAGTGTTCATGACATGGAAATAAGTGATATAAAAGGAATAATGAACATGAAAAAGGTTCTTAAACAAGTAGAAATTAACTCAAGTTTATTATTCAGATGATTAAAGAACGACTGAGTCTAGTCAGACCCGAGGTATGGGACTTCGTCTCAATCTCCGTTCATTGAGGCATATTTTGTTTTATACACAACCTTCTTTTATATGGTGTGTAAACCCCTTTGACTTTTACGTTTATCCAAATGGAATCTTTTTTATATGAAGCATTTTACTAAACAACAAAAGGGAATTCTTTTGTCGTACGTATGCGGCGACAACGACTTCTCCACCACTGTGACCATTATTTGAGTTTCAGCTTCCTCTACAAGCCATACCTTTTTTTTAAAAGAAAAATAAATACCATGTTTTACTTTTCTTTTATTTTGGTATTGAAAATGGTTTTCATAATGTTTTTATATCAATGTGTTGTATTGATATCTTGTGATTGAAAGGTGGAAATGTTATGTTTCATTTATGCATGTTTTATGTGATACGATTATGTTGAGGTACTTGGGCATTATTATGAAGACGGGTGGTTCCGTGATAAAATAAGGGCGGGTGAGCCCGATATAGCTCTCCAATGCATTGGGTATTGTGAAGGAGTGAAACATTAAGGTTTCTCTGAAGAGATTTAGGGAATATACTGTGATGAGTATTCCAAACATAACCAAGAGGGTTACTCCCTACGTATGAATGTTATGAATGCCTCAAGTTACCTTTATGTCTTATGATTTCTATGATTTATTCATGATTTGATGAGGTATGTTATAGTGCTTATGTTTTATGGGTAAAGTATGATTTCATTCTTATGTATATATGAACTTATGTTTCCTTTCCATATTTTTTATAACCCATACTAAGCTTTTTATGATCATCCCAAGTATTTTTGAAATGTTTTTCACAGGTCAAGGGAAAGGTACAAGATATGATGATAGTGTAAAGGATGTGTCAAGAATGAATCCATGTTTTATTCTAAATACGTTTCCATTGATGGGAAAAATGAATACTATCTTTATGTAACCACCTTATTTATATGTGGATTGTAATGCAAGTTTTATGTTCTAATTATCTAAAACTCCAAACCTGAAAAGATCTTCAATGCGTAATCTTGTAATAACTCAAGATTAAGTAATGTTTAAGGCTGGGGCCTTATAGTTGGTATCAGAGGTCGGTTTAGGTAACTTTAGGAGTTATAATTCTATTAAATGATTATCCAAAAATATTTTTTTTGAAATGATATAGCATTTGAAGATTAGCATGTTGCTTCATCTAAGACATGTTTGTTCAGAATGGTTTTCCACAGAGAAAACAGGGAAGCAGTGCTAGGAAGGAATACAGAAGGAAATAACCTTCCGAATCAGCATCCTTCCGAATCAGCATCCTGAGATGGTCGGAATTGGAACTGAACAGTTTGTTGCAGTAATGGCGCAGTTGACTCAAGCGATAAATGGTGGTGGTATTCATGCATGAGATCAGCCAGATCAACCGCAGAGGAACATGTCAGTGGTGGAACATTTCATGAGGCAACATCCCCCATCATTCAGAGGATCATCTAACCCTGTGCTAGCTGAAGGGTGGATTAAAGCACTGGAGAAGATTTTCGATGTCATGGGGTGTTCAGACAATCAAAAGGTTAGTCTTGAAATTTTCCATTTGGAGGGTGAGGCATATCAGTGGTGGTCGATGGTTAAAAATATCAGGGACACCGATGAGATTGATGCTCTTGACTGGGATGAATTTAAAGGTATGTTTCTTGAAAAGTATTTTCCTAAGGCTGTTCGACTTAAGGTGGAAAAACAATTCTTGGAATTGAGGCAAGAGTAAGACTCAGTGGTTACCTATGAAGAAAGGTTCACTCGATTGGCATGGTATCCTCCAAATTTTATCCGAGACCTTGATAGTAAAATCAATCGTTTTTACTCAGAATTAAAGCCAAAATATCGAAGGGCATTAGCTTCTCGTGAGTTTAAAAGTTATGAAAATCTTGTTCGATGTGCTGAGAAGGTGGAAATGGAGTTTTCCGATGATCAAGTGTTCTATAACAACCAACCGAAGAAGAGACCGAGGTGGCAGGAGAACAGGGAATAATTATTCAAAAAAGTCTGATGGTAAGAAATCTATGTTTCCAGTTTGTGATAAATGTGGAAAAAGGCATGCTGGAAAATGTCTTCTGAATTCTGGAAAGTGCTACCAATGTGGTAAGATGGGACATAAGGCTCGTGATTGCACTAAATAAGTTCAAGGTGATGGTAAGTTCAAATTTTATTTACAGTTAGTGAAATGTTTTAAGTGCAATGAGATGGGTCACTATGCAAACGAGTGTCCGACAAAGAGCTCGAGTGATGGGAAGCAGTTAGACTACAAGCAGAAAGGGGTGGTGAAATCCTTTGGAACTACTTCAGTAGATGTCAAGCCATCAAATGAAGTTGTATCAGGTACTTTGTTTTTTCAGATTATGCCAGTGTGTTGTTTGATTCGGGGTCTACACATTCTTTCATCTCTGAAACCTTTTCTAGTAAAATGGGAATACCATCTCAAGAAATGACTCCTGAACATGTGGTAAAAAAACCTGGGGGAAATGTTGAGGCAAAAAGAATTTATAAGAATCTTCCTATCCTTATCCGTGGAAAGAACCTACTTGCGAACCTTATTGTTTTACCTCTAGTAGAGTTTGATGTTATCCTGGGTATGGATTGGCTCTCTATTTACCATGCTAAGATTGATTGTAGAGCTGAAGAAGTTTCTTTTCAGAAAGACTTTCAGTTTGTGTACAACAATGAACCCTTACTGTTGATAACTTATCAAGAGGCCAAGAAACTTGTAAAAGATGGAAATGAATGTTACCTTGCACATATTGTTGAAAACAAGGGAACTGTTCAGATTAATGATGTGCTTGTTGAAAATGAGTGTCCTGATGTTTTTCCTGATGAGTTTCCTGGAATAATACCAGATCGGGAAGTTGAATTTACTGTTGACTTAGTTCCTGATGCTAAGCCAATTTTGAAACCCCCTTATCGAATGGCTCAAATTGAACTTTTATAGTTGAAGGAGCAATTGTAAGATTTATTAGAGAAAGGTTTCATTCGACCTAGCACGTCACCATGGGGTGCTCATGTTTTATTTATTAAAAAGAAAGATGGTTCTATGAGACTTTGCATTGATTATAGAGCCTTGAATAACATCACTGTTAAGAACAAATATCCTTTTCCTCATATCAATGATTTGTTTGATCAGCTCCAAGGAGCTCAGTATTTTTCAATGATTGACCTGAGATCGGGGTACCATCAACTGAAGGTAAAGGAAGCAGATTTTCCGAAGACTGTGTTTCGTACAAAATATGGCCATTATGAATTTGTAGTAATGCCTTTTGGGCCAACCAATGCACCTACTGTATTCATGGACTTAATGAATAGAATTTTCCATGAGTTCATTGATAAGTTTGTGGTGGTTTTCATTGATGATATTTTGGTGTTTTCTAAAATTAAAGAGGATCATGAAAGACATTTAAGGGTTATTTTTCAAACCTTAAAAGAAAAGAAATGGTATGGAAAATTCAGCAAGTGTGAGTTTTGATTGCAACAAATTTCTTTCCTTGGTCACATTGTTTCTAAAGATGGGATAACTGTTGATCCTGCAAAAACAAAGGTTGTGGAAGAATGTCCAAGACCCACAAATGTAACTGAGATTTGTAGCTATAAGGCCCCAACCTTAAACCTTACTTAAAATTGAATTAAATGAATAATTCACATTGAGGATCTTTTCAGGTTTAGAGTTTTAGAGAATTAGGACATAACTATTACATCTCAAAAGATTACAATGTAGTCTCTTCTAATAAATTTCCCTAAAATAAAAACTCTTAAAAAGAAACATGTCTAGTTTCATGTTTTAGGTAGCATGACTTTCCCTTGATCCCATCCTTGACCCTATTCCATGCTAAGTCCTGTGAAAAACATTTCAAAAACTTGGGATGAGCACAAAAACTCAGTAAGGGATACACAAAGAATAAAAACGGTTAGTTTATCAAAACAAAACGTAAACCATGTATACTTTATCAAAGTAATACTTTTCACCTTTATGAAGTAGTAAAAACTCTCCACTGAATAAAATATCATTACTTACCTTTTTGTAACCAAAGGATTACCATAAAACCCATATAAAGAACACATAACATATATAAAGGTAACTTGGGACATAAACATACTTAAGTGGAATAACCATACGGTCGACTCCCACACATATCACTTAATGGAATAGCCATACGACCAATTTCCATACATACTTAATGGAATAGCCATATGGCCGACTTCCATACCCAATGCATTGGAGGTTATAACGTAACCACCCGTCCTGGTATTCACGACAACACCCGTCATATGGTTTATAACGTAACAACCCGTTAAAATGTCCAAGTTACAATATAAAATCATAAAACATAAAACCAACATAAAGGAATGATAACATTTCCACATTTCAATCACAATATATCATAAATATATTGACATAATAGAATCCTTTATGAAAACCATTTTCAATACCAAAATACATAAAATAGTATATGGTATTTATTTTATTCTAAAAACATTACGGCTTGTTGAGGAAGCCAAAGACCAAATAATACTCGCGGCGGCGGAAAAGGTCGTTGTCACCGCGTACATTAAAAAAAATTCATTTTTGTCGTTTAGTAAAACGCTTCGTAGAAAAAGACTCCTTTTGTATAAAAGTAAAAGTCAAAGGGGTTTATACACCGTATAAAAGAATGTTTTGTATAAAACTAAGTATGCCTCAATGGAAGGAGATTGAGACGAAGTCCCTTACAAAGACGGTATCCTTGGTTTGAGGATAACTCAATTACATAATTATGTGTGACAAACGAATACACCAAATATGAGTGGATATTAAGTGTAAAATAATCAATGGTCATTCACACATATTCAAAGGATGACATATTCAATAACTACATGTTGAACCCAAAGAAATCGAAATTGGGTTAAGAAGTTTCCGTGACAGCCTAACGACGTCACATCAAAATGAGTTGATGAGAGATAAAAAGTCTATCTTATCACTTGGACATAAAATTTACATCAATAAGGATATATTAGAACATATCCCAACATAACAATATGTAAATTAAAAGACCAAACAAAAGAAGTCTTTTAAAAAAAGGAGGGTTAAATGTTCCCTTACCGACTTGGGTATCTTTCGAAACATACACCTCGTGAAAGAAGGACAATACAACATTGATGTAAATACTCATAAAAGAAAGTATATTACCCAATGAGTAAAATAATGGGCAGTACACACACCACTCAAAGTAAATTGTGGCAAATGTAGCATAAACCTCACGGGAATAAAAGTGTGATGAAAAATCCCTTACGAAAATTCGGCACCCTAACGGCGCCACTCAAAACTTCCAAAATGGATTGATGAGAGGAAATAGGGTCTCTCATCATATGAAAATAATAAGTACAGTAGGAGTAATATAAAAGAACATCCCAATCATAAGAAATATGAGCATAAAAGGAATGACATAAAAGAGTGTACTTAAAAAGAAAGAGAGGTGTAGGATCCCTTACCTCGGGTCCGACTTGACTCAATCATTCTTTAACGTCCTGAATAATAAACTTGAGTTAACTTCTACTTGATTAAGAACCTTTTTAAAGTTCATTATTCCTTCTATATAACTTGTTTCCATGTTATAAACTTTATGTAACCATTTAAGTTAATAATGTTTGTTTTGTCGATATTTGGTTCTTAAGTCGAAAATGGACTTCTTACAATTACATGTTGTTCGTGTGGTCAAAGGTTATTTATATCCAGAATGACATTCCTGATTTGGATAGCATATATATCATATATATCCAGAATATACATGTATTTATAATATTACATAATCATTTAGAGGTAAGAAATGAAATGCACCGTTCATGGAGACGGTAAGCCGTACGTACGCATGAACGCTACTTTCATTTATTTCTCATATTAATGGAATTAAAATTAAATGAGAGGTATGTATATTTTAATTCCAGAATTATATTCATAATTTAGATTTATAATTCATTATATATATCCATTATATACATAAACTTTTAATAGTACATTACATTTGGGGATAAGAAATGAAATGCACCGTTTATGGAGACGGTAAGCCGTACGTACGCATGAACGCTACTTTCATTTCTATCTCATATTTTAATGGAAATAAATAATAATGATATAGAGGTATATTATAATTCCAGTATAACATCATATATAGTAACTTTAAATCCATCCTTTATACGTCCCACATATGCCATTAACGAATCACATCACTTTGAGGGGGCGGTAGTCCGCACTTCCTTAAATGAAGATATCACGTATACCCATAATGGAAGCCATAAAGGTAAGCCACAAATGAAAAATACAGAAGCTTAAGTAAAACATAAACATATTATATATCATATATAAATATTGATAGATCTTAATGGCCACCTTTGAAGGTGTTATATGAGTGTTGAACAATCATCGTTTCGTGAGGCAGAAATTCACCATCCACGGAAACCGTATGTTCTTTAACCATTAGATGTAGGTGTGTGTAAGTGTAGCTAGAATAATTCTTATAACAACATCATAGTATATTTTAGATACTGGAGTTGTTACAAAAAAAATGAATAAAAAGAGTTTAGGGGGTTGGAGAAGCAAAATAAAACAAATGAACAAGAGAGAATGAATTACCTTTAAAAGTGTAACTCCTTTTGATTTGAGCCTAAAGGCTTCCTTTGAAAGGATTCTGCCCAATGGTAATCCTCTAGGATGAGGAGAGGTATGTGGAGAGAGTAAATGGGCAGGGGATGGCCGAGCCAAAGGCTTGAGTAGTGTGTGAAATGAGGTAGAGGTGGGGGCCTTTTATAAGAGGAGAGGAGGGGCACTTTTGGAAATCATGAAACTATTATTTTATTTTCAAAAGTGTTTCGAATTTCTAAGGTCCCACATTGATATATTTCGAAGATAAGATGATAAGGCTTCGAAATATTACCATCCAATAGGTTTTGGACATGTTTAGGTTTTATATATTACATTATCTTTCCATTTTATTTAAATCGTTAAATAATGAAGTCATCGCTACACCATGATGATGTCATAAATAATATAATTTATTTAAAGTCTAAAAATAAAAAAAAATACTATGATGTAAAAATTCTTTTTATATTTCTAATTAATATTTATAATCAAAAATATGATTAGTATAACCCCTTATAAAAATTGTTTTAGTAAAACAATTTATGTTAGTGTCATTTTCACCTTTATTTAAAAAAAAGGCATTAAAGTCATTATCTCACCCAAGTGGCTCCATGGGGTCCCCTAAATTGAGACATGGGTTCTATTGGTCGACCATGACACAACCAATAGGGTTAGGACATGTGTCAAGCTCATCGCATTTTATTAAAGCATTATTTTTTCCTTAAACTACACTAATCACCACTAATCGCGATTAAAAACTTAATAAGTTACTATTCACCAAATAATTATTTTTATCCCATTGAACCACATTTTACTTCCTAATGACAACCATGTATGTCAGATTTTTGAAAATCAAAACACAATGATGGAAAAATTTCATTTAAACGGAAAATCAGTTTTTACAAGTACCACTTAGTGGTTTCACTATTCATCAAAAATTGAAGTTTTTCAGAAAATTACCAAAAATTCACCCTAAGCTATATTTGATATTACGAATTTAAAAATGAAGTCTATTTTAAAAAATTCAAAACATATAAGTCACATTAATTAATTTAATAATTAATTCCCGATGTCAGAGCAAATAGCGTGTTTTTATGAAACAATAAGTATCAAAAGATTGACAATAGTTTAAGTCCGATTTCAAAGTGAAATTAATTCCAACGACCACTATTGGATTTAATGGTAAAAATATTTTCTAATTTTACTTTAAAAACAATTCAAATGATAATCTAATCATATAAATAAATTATATTAAAAAGAGGTTTTGATTTAAAATACAACATTTTACACTATTCATTAAAAAAATGAACTTTATCGGAAAAATACCAAAAATTTACACAAAGTAAAATTTGATGTCCCGATTCTAAAGAAGAGTTTTAATTGGTTCAAAATAATGTATAATAGTGATCAAAACTATATTTAATGACAGTTCTCCATCAGAAGGCGATAAGTGAACCTTTAGTGAAAATTAGGGTATAAAAGCCTAAAATTGAATTCTTTCCGTATTTTAAGCCTTTGGATAAATGTAAAAACATTTAAAAAACATATATAATCATATTTTAGTTATTTCTATCCATTCCCGCCAATAAAACGGATACATGTTAACTGTCATTTAAAATAATATTATTTTATTATTAGAGTGCAACGTAAGATTCCCAAGAAACTCGTTGTTGCGTATTGGGTACACCATCGAGCATTGCATCCCCTTTAAAGTAATATTAATATTTGAATCACAAGTACAGATAAATATAAAGATGTCATATTCTTTATTTACCTGGGGTGTTACATCCTTCCCCCCTTTTGGGAATTGCGTCCTCGCAATTTTAAAATTGGGCTTGGAAACATCCTTGAAAGTCCCACATCGGAAGAAGAGTCGGTAAAACAATCACTTTAAAATAAAGAAAGATAAGTACAAAGGTCACCCGAGTTAACCCATACTAGGATTCCAAGTATGAAAACATGGACATGGAGGAGAAAACATAGGGTCATGTTCTGATGGAGAGTGATAGAAAACATGTTTAGGAGAAAGTTAACCATGAGAAAATCACAAACTTGTGATGGGTTAAACGGTATTCGATTCCCCAGTAGGAAAAGTTAATAGAAAACATTTTTGTTTTAAGTTACTTTTTATTGAGGAATTTATTCATAAGGAAACATAATCACTTATCATGTTGAATTTCAACTTTTATTAGATTCCTTACACAAACTCATATTTTTTTTCCAAAAGACGAGTATTTAGGGAGACTTGTTCACATTAAGAGTACTATAATTAAATTCTAGAGAATTACCTAACCCAAAAAAGAGAACTATATACTTCCCATGTCTTTAGACTTTAACCAAAACCAAAACCCAAAAGATTAGTACAAGATCAGATAACCCATAAAAGGATAACCCATTAGAAAGAAAATCTATTCTTAATCTCCAAAATTTGTCCAACAAAACCCAAAGTTCAACGAGGACCATCCGATAAACAATTTTTCCATAAAATCCCTCAAAGTAAACCAATCTAAGATTGAAACCCAAACATTTGAAGGATTTAGTCACAGAGTCTTCCAAGTTAAATCGTAACATTTGTCTCCCAACAACATCAGTTGCTCCTAAATTCTCGTATTGAAAAGTAATTAACCTAATCACATATCCTCCATGATAGGTCAATAATTTTCATAAATAACCCAAAATCAACTTACTCTTAAATCATAAAATCATATAACTAAAAAGAATCAGTCAAACTAACCAGGGACTTCACGTAGTCTAGTGGTAGGTGATAAATACCAATCGCACTTTGGTTGTGGGTTCGATTCCCGCGGCTTTGTCCGACGCAACGGGTTGTCACACGGTCTGCGTGTTGTCCTTTTTCCAAAACTATATAATTCTTAAATCATTCCCCAAAAAGGGATAAAATCATCAAAAATAACCATAACATAATTTAACATCAATTTTATCTCATGCCTTTCACTTCAATCATAACATATAGTAACCCATAATTACCTCAAAAGTAAGGATCATATAAACCCAAATGGTTCTTTATAACTATGTCCACAAAAGAAAAAATAACTATTCCTTGAATAAAATTTTCATATATTAAACATCAGTGTTACACATACTATAAAAAGTTTTCTAATGTACCCCATCATCGAAAGACACTTATACTCTTATGAATTTCACCATAACTGTTGAAGCCCTTATATGTTGACATCTTACTCATTCAACATTATTCATGATCCATTAACCATTCCTTTCCAACTTATTCCGAAATACCTCTTTCCTACAAACAAAATCATGAATCATATCCTAAGATCCCAAAATAGAAAACAAAAGATAAGAAATAATCCATACCTTTGATTGGTCATTGTCGGTTTCTTCATCCTCAATCGGAATGGCATTAGGTATTGGTAAACGAGTATTTGTATGATCTTGGTGATCCCATTCACAAAACTTCTTCATGGGACATGTGTTTGCATAATGACCATGCACACCACATTTAAAACATTCAATTGATCCCTCAGAAAGAACTTCTTTCCCTTTCCTCGAGTCAACTGGATGCTTCCTTTTTCCACGGCAGGTTCTTGCTTTATGACCTTCATTTCCACATCTATAGCATATTTCTGTCCCTTTGAAACATTTTCCTAGGTGTTTCTTTCCACATCTTTGACACATGGGTTTTTGAACACACTGACCTTTATGATTATTACCTGTAGTTCCATAGAGATTTGTTTCTCACATATATGATGCCTTATAGAAATAACCAAGGTTTAGGTGGTCAATCATAACTCCAGATAGTTGGTTGAGGATAAACACAAGAGTTCTCATTACAGCTCCCATATCATTCAGTTGCTCGCTCAGAAAACTGTCACAATTTCCTTCACATCCACCATTACCTTGGTGCCTGCTAGATCCAGCCATTTACTAAAACCAAAAAGGGTCAGTTTGAGTATAACAACAAAACCATCATGTATTATTGAGGAAGATAAACACTAAGATATTCTTACTCATTCACTTTATCTAAAACTAGGAATCTGTCTGAAATCCTAACCATTATGGTAATGTCACTTATGCTTAAAGAATACCCTAACCTCTAAAATTATATAAACCGACCTTTGATACCAAATATAAGGCCCCAACCTTAAACCTTACTTAAAATTGAATTAAATGAATAATTCACATTGAGGATCTTTTCAGGTTTAGAGTTTTAGAGAATTAGGACATAACTATTACATCTCAAGAGATTACAAGTAGTCTCTTCTACTAAATTTCCATAAAATAAAAACTCTTAAAAAGAAACATGTCTAGTTTCATGTTTTAGGTAGCATGACTTTCCCTTGATCCCATCCTTGACCCTATTCCAGGCTATGTCCTGTGAAAAACATTTCAAAAACTTGGGATGAGCATAAAAACTCAGTAAGGGATACACAAAGAATAAAAACTATTAGTTTATCAAAACAAAAAGTAAACCATGTATACTTTATCAAAGTAATACTTTTCACCTTTATGAAGTAGTAAAAAGTCTTCACTGAATAAAATATCATTAATTACCTTTTTGTGACCAAAGGATTACCATAAAACCCATATAAAGAACACATAACATATATAAAGGTAACTTGGGACATAAACATACTTAAGTGGAATAACCATACGGTCGACTCCCACACATATCACTTAATGGAATAGCCATACGACCAATTTCCATACATACTTAATGGAATAGCCATACGGCCGAATTCCATACCCAATGCATTGGAGGTTATAATGTAACCACCCATCCTGGTATTCACGACACCACCCGTCATATGGTTTATAACGTAACCACCCGTTAAAATGTCCAAGTACCAATATAAAATCATAAAACATAAAACCAACATAAAGGAATGATAACATTTCCACATTTCAATCACAATATATCATAAATATATTGACATAATAGAATCATTTATCAAAACCATTTTCAATACCAAAATACATAAAAGAGTATATGGTATTTATTTTATTCTAAAAAAATTACGGCTTTTTGAGGAAGCCAAAGACCAAATAATACTCGCGGCAGCGGAAAAGGTCGTTGTCACGGTGTACGTTAAAAAAACATTCCTTTTTTTCGTTTAGTAAAACGCTTCGTAGAAAAATATTCCTTTTGTATAAAAGTAAAAGTCAAAGGGGTTTATACACCGTATAAAAGAAAGTTCTGTATAAAACGAAGTATGCCTCAATGGAAGGAGATTGAGATGAAGTCCCTTACAAAGACGGTATCCTTGGATTAAGGATAACTCAATTACATAATTATGTGTGACAAAAGAATACACCAAATATGAGTGGATATTAAGTGTAAAATAATCAAAGGTCATTCACACATATTCAAAGGATGACATATTCAATAACTACATGTTGAACCCAAAGAAATCGAAATTGGGTTAAGAAGTTCCCTTGACAGCCTAACGACGTCACATAAAAATGAGTTGATGAGAGATAAAAAGTGTATCTCATCACTTGGACATAAAATTTACATCAATAAGGATATATGAGTACATATCCCAACATAACAATATGTAAATTAAAAGACCAAACAAAATAAGTCTTTTAAAAAAAGGAGGGTGAAAGGTTCCCTTACCGACTTGGGTATCTTTCGAAACATACACCTCGTGAAAGAAGGACAATAAAACATTGATGTAAATACTCATAAAAAAAATTATATTACCCAATGAGTAAAATAATGGGCAGTACATACACCACTCAAAGGAAATTGTGGCAAATGTAGCATAAATCTCACTGGAATAAAAGTGTGATGAAAAATCCCTTACGAAAATTCGGCAGCCTAACGGCGCCACTCAAAACTTCCAAAATGGATTGATGAGAGGAAACGCGGTCTCTCATCATATGAACATAATAAGTACAGTAGGAGTAATATAAAAGTAAATCCCAATAATAAGAAAGATGATCTTAAAAGGAATGACATAAAAGAGTGTACTTAAAAAGAAAGAGAGGTGTAGGATCCCTTACCTCGGGTCTGACTTGACTCGATCGTTCTTTAACGTCCTGAATAATAAACTTTAGTTAATTTCTACTTGATTAAGAACCTTTTTAAAGTTCATTATTCCTTCTATATCACCTATTTCCATGTTATAAACATTATGTAACCATTTAAGTTAATAATGTTTGTTTGGTCGATATTTGGTTCTTAAGTCGAAAATGGACTTCTTACAATTACATGTTGTTCGTGTGGTCAAAGGTTATTTATATCCAGAATGAAATTCCTGATTTGGATAGCATATATGTAATATATATCCAGCATATACATGTATTTATAATATTACATAATCATTTAGAGGTAAGACATGAAATGCACCGTTCATGGAGACGGTAAGCCGTACGTACGCATGAACACTACTTTCATTTATTTCTCATATTAATGGAATTAAAATTAAATGAGAGGTATGTATATTTTAATTCCAGAATTATATTCATCATTTAGATGTATCATTCATTATATATATCCATTATATACATATACTTTTAATAGTACATTACATTTGGGGATAAGAAATGAAATGCACCGTTCATGGAGACGGTAAGCCGTACGTACGCATGAACGCTCCTTTCATTTCTATCTCATACTTTAATGGAAATAAATAATAATGATATAGAGGTATATTATAATTCCAGTATAAAATCATATATAATAACTTTAAATCCATCCTTTATACATCCCACATATGCCATTAACGAATCACATCACTTTGAGGGGGCGGTAGTCCGCACTTCCTTAAATGAAGATATCACGTATACCCATAATGGAAGCCATAAAGGTAAGCCACAAATGAAAAATAAAGAATCTTAAGTAAAACATAAAAATATTATATATCATATATAAATATAGTTACATCTTAATGTCCACCTTTGAAGGTGTTATATGAGTGTTGAACAATCATCGTTTCGTGAGGCAGAAATTCGCCATCCACGGAAACCGTATGTTCTTTAACCATTAGATGTAGGTGTGTGTAAGTGTAGCTAGAATCCTTCTTATAAAAACATCCTAGTATATTTAAGATACTGGAGTTGTTACAAAAAAAAATGAATAAAAAGAGTTTAGGGGGTTGGAGAAGCAAAATAAAACAAATGAACAAGAGAGAATGAATTACCTTTAAAAGTGTAACTCCTTTTGATTTGAGCCTAAAGGTTTCCTTTGAAAGGATTCTGCCCAAAGGTAATCCTCTAGGATGAGGAGCGGGATGTGGAGAGAGTAAATGGGCAGGGGATGGCAGAGCCAAAGGCTTGATTAGTGTGTGAAATGAGGTAGAGGTGGGGGCCTTTTATAAGAGGAGAGGAGGGGCACTTTTGGAAATCATGAAACAATTAATTTATTTTCAAAAGTGTTTCGAATTTATAAGGTCCCACATTGATATATTTAGAAGATAATTTGATAAGGCTTCTAAATATTCCCATACAATAAGTTTTGGACATGTGTAGGTTTTATATATTACATTATCTTTCCATTTTATTTAAATCGTTAAATAATGAAGTCATCGCTGCATCATCATGATGTCATAAATAATTTAATTTTTTTAAAGTTTAAAAATTATAAACAAAAAACTATGATGTAGAAAATCGTTTTAGCTTTCTAATGAATATTTATAATAAAAGATATGATTAGTATAACCTCTTCTAGAAATTGTTTTAGTAAAACAATTTATGTTAGTGTCATTTTCACCTTTATTTAAAAAAAGGCATTAAAGTCATTATCTCACCCAAGTGGCTCCATGGGGTCCCCTAAATCAAGAAATGGGTTGTCTTGGTCGGCCATGACACAACCAATAGGGTTAGGACATGTGTCAAGCTCATATCATTTTATTAAAGCATTATTTTTACCTTAAACTACACTAATTACCACTAATCACGATTAAAAACTTAATAAGTTACTATTCACCAAAAAATAATTTTTATCCCATTGAACCACATTTTACTTCTTAATGACAACCATGTATGTCGTATTTTTGAAAATAAAAACACAATGATGGAAAAATTTCATTTAAACGGAAAATCAGTATTTACAAGTACCACTTAGTGGTTTCACTATTCATCAAAAATTGAAGTTTTTCAGAAAATTACCAAAAATTCACCGTAAGATATATTTGATACTATGAATTTAAAAATGAAGTATATTTTACAAAATTAAAAACATATAAGTCACATTAATTAATTTAATAATTAATTCCCGCTGTCAGAGCAAATAGCGTGTTTTTATGAAACAATAAGTATCAAAAGATTGACACTAGTTTAAGTCCGATTTCAAAGTGAAATTAATTCCAACGACCAATATTGGATTTAATGGTAAAAATATTTTCTAATTTCACTTTAAAGACAATTCAAATGATAATCTAATCATATAAATATATTATATTAAAAAGAGGTTTTGAATTAAAATACAACATTTTACACTATTCATTAAAAAACTGAACTTTATCGGAAAAATACCAAAAATTTACACAAAGAAAAATTTGATGTCCCGATTCTAAAGAAGAGTGTTATTTGGTCCAAAAGAATGTATAAGAGTGATAAAAACTATATTTAATGACAGTTCGTCATCAGAAGGCGATAAGTGATCCTTTAGTGAAAATTAGGGTATAAAAGCCTAAAATTGAATTCTTTCCGTATTTTAAGCCTTTGGATAAATGTAAAAACATTTAAAAAACATATATAATCATATTTTAGTTATTTCTATCAATTCCCGCCAATACAACGACTACATGTTAACTGTCATTTAAAATAATATTATTTTATTATTAGAGTGCAACGTAAGATTCCCAAGAAACTCGGTGTTGCGTATTGGGTACGCCATCGAGCATTGCATCCCCTTTAAAGTAATATTAATATTTGATTCACAAGTATAGATAAATATAAATATGTCATATTCTTTATTTACCTGGGGTGTTACAGTAGCTTCCTTGGTTTGGCAGGCTATTACCGAAGGTTTGTTAGAAATTTTTCACGGTTATCTTGTCCAATGACTAAGCTAACTAGGAAGGGTGTCATGTTTATCTGGAAAAAAGAATGTGATGATTGTTTTCAAGAATTGAAAAGAAGATTGGTGAATGCTCCAGTTTTGGCACTACCTTCTAGGAATGGGGAGTTTGTTATCTACAGCGATGCTTCATTGAAAGGACTTGGTTGTGTCCTAATGCTGAATGATCAGGTTATTGCTTATGCTTCCCAACAGTTGAAAACTCATGAGGTAAATTATCCTACACATGATTTGGAATTAGCTGCTTTAGTTTTTGCTTTAAAAATTTGGAGGCATCATTTGCATGGAGTAAAGTGTGAAATATATACCGATCATAAAAGTTTAAAGTATATATTCACTCAGAAATAATTGAACATGAGACAGAGGAGATGGCTAGAATTAATCAAGGATTATGATTGTACAATTCATTACCATCCGGGAAAAGAAAATAAAGTGGATGATGCTTTGAGTTGAAAAAGTAATGTTTCATTAGCAATGTTGCGGTTGGAACGTGATCCTTTGGTTAAGGATTTGATGAACTTTGGCATAGAAGTTGTTGGTGCAGGATGTTCTTCTGTTTTGTTTCAGGAATCAGTGAAATCTTCTCTATCAGACAGAATCAAGCAAGCACAGAAGCAAGACAGTGAGTTGCAGAAAAAGGTAGAGCTGGTTCAGAAAGGTAAGTTTCCTGAATTCAACATTGATAATGATTGTGTTTTGAGATTTGGGAAGAGATTGTGTGTTCCTTGTGATTCATAGTTGAGGAAAGAGTTGTTATGTGAAACTCATATTTCTCCATTTTCAGTTCATCCTGGATGTACTAAGATGTACAGATATCTGCGAGAGTATTACTGGTGGGATGGAATGAAAAGAGATATTGCTGATTTTACTGTGAAGTGTTTGAATTGCCAATAGGTTAAAGCAAAGCAGAAGTTACCAAAAGGGATGCTTCAGCCTTTACCAGTGCCAGAGTGGAAATGGGAGAATATATCCATGGAATTTGTTGTCGGATTACCAGATACATCTCGAGGTAATAATGCAATCTGGGTTATTGTTGATCGCTTGACTAAATCTGCTCATTTCCTTCCTATTCGAGATACTTTTTCCCTACATATACTTTCCCGTTTGTATCTTAAAGAGATAGTCAGGTTACATGGAGTTCCTCTCTCCATTTTATCTGACCATGATCCCAGGTTCACTTCTAACTTTTGGAAAGGCCTTCAGAAGTCGTTGTGTAATGAATTAAATTTTAGTACAGCTTTTCATCCTCAATCAGATGGGCAGTCAGAACGAACAATTCATACCTTGGAGGATATGCTACGAGCTTGTTCGATGGATTATCAGGGATGTTGGGACCAACATCTTTCTTTGGTTGAATTTTCATATAATAACAGTTTTCATTACAGTATACAGATGGCACCATTTCAGGCATTATATGGGAAGTGGTGTTGAACTCCAGCTTTCTGGGATGAAGTGGGTGAAAGGAAGTTGATGTGACTAGAATTGGTAGAAGAGTTGGAAAAAAGAGTTCACTTGATACAGAAACACATGCAAACAGCTCAGAGCAGGCAAAAGAGTTATGCGGATAACCGGAGGAAGGATCTATCTTTCGAGGTAGGTGATCATGTTTTTCTAAAGTCTCACCATGGAAAAGTGTGATGTGATTTGGTAATAAAGGAAAGCTGAGTCCAAGGTTCATTGGACCATATGAAATTCTGGAGAAAGTTGGATCAGTTGCATACCGGGTGGCTTTACCTCCATGTTTATCTCAGGTACATAATGTTTTTCATGTTTCGATGCTCAGAAAGTACATGCCAGGTCCATCTCATGTTTTGAGTCCAGAGGTAGTTCAGCTAGAAGAGAACCTATCATATGAGGAACAACCGGTCTAGATTCTTGACCACATGGAGCAAGTGTTACGTAATAATGTGATTAATCAGGTAAAGGTTTTGTGGAAAAACCACATGATGGAAGAGGCAACATGGGAATTTGAAAATGCAATGAGGGATAAGTACCCCCATTTATTCGATAAGTAAATAAATTGCGGGGACACAATTTTCTAAAGGGGGGAAGGATGTAACATCCCAAGTAAGTAATGAAAAATAGATATTTTTATCTATGTCTATTAATGAATTAGATAGTGTTTTAGATGCTTAAAATGAAAATAAATCCAATCTTAAGCACGTAATACACTAATATTTTTAAAAGATTGTCTTACTGTCTTTTAATGGAAAACCATTTTAAATCTATATTTTGAAAATTTTATAAGCTATGTTTGTCAAAATAAACTTATTCCTTATGATTGGGACATCAAAATTCACTTTGTGTGAATTTTTGGTATTTTTCCGATAATGATCATTTTTTAATGAATAGTGAAAATTGTTGTATTTTAATTCAAAACCACTTTTTAATCTAGTTTATTTATATGATTAGATTATCTTTTTTATTGGTTTTAAAGTGAAATTAGAATATATTTTTACCATTTAATCCAATGGTGGTCATTGGAATCAATTTCACTTTGAAATTGGGCTTAAACTAGTGTCAATCTTTTGATACTCATTGTTTCATAAAAACACGCTATTTGTCACGACAGCGGGAATTATTTATTAAATTAATTAATGAATCTTATATGTTTTGAATTTTGTAAAATAGACATCATTTTTGAATTCAGAATATCAAATATAGCTTAGGGTGAAGTTTTGGAATTTTTCTGAAAAACATCAATTTTTGATGAATAGTGAAACCACTAAGTGGTAGTTAAAGAAACTGATTTTTCGTTTAAATGAATCTTTGCCACTTATATGTTTTGAATTTCAAAAATCCGACATACATGGTTTTAATTAAGAAGTAAAATGTGGTTCAATGGGATTAAAATAAATTTTTTGGTGAATAGTAACTTTTATGTTTTTAATCGCGATTAGAGGTAATTAGTGTTGTTTAAGGTAAAAATAATGTTTTAATAATATGAGATGAGCTTGAAAAATGTCCTACCCTCAATGGATGTGTCATGTACAACCAAGAAAATCCATGGGTCAACTTGGGGACCCCATGGAGCCACTTTGGTTGGGAAATGACATAAATAACTTTTTATTTAATGTAAAAGTAAAAATGACACAAACATGATTTATTTTACTAAAACAATTATTACATTTTATATACAAGTCAGATTTTTGATTATAAATAGTCATTGGAAAGCTAAAAAGATTTCATACATCATAGTATTTTTTTGTATAATATTTATACTTTAAATAAATTAAATTATTTATGACATCATGATGATGCATCGATTACCTCATTAATAAAGGATTTAAATAAAATGAAATGATAGTGTAAAATCTATGACCTACACATGTCCAAAACCTATTGGATGGTTTTATTTCGAACCCCTATCACCATACCCTAGAATTATATCAATGTGGGACATTTTTAATCCGAAACTCATTTTAAAATAAAGGAACATTTCTTTATTTTATTATTAGAGTGCAACGTAAGATTCCCAAGAAACTCGTTGTTGCGTATTGGGTACACCATCGAGCATTGCATCCCCTTTAAAGTAATATTAATATTTGAATCACAAGTACAGATAAATATAAAGATGTCATATTCTTTATTTACCTGGGGTGTTACATCCTTCCCCCCTTTTGGGAATTGCGTCCTCGCAATTTTAAAATTGGGCTTGGAAACATCCTTGAAAGTCCCACATCGGAAGAAGAGTCGGTAAAACAATCACTTTAAAATAAAGAAAGATAAGTACAAAGGTCACCCGAGTTAACCCATACTAGGATTCCAAGTATGAAAACATGGACATGGAGGAGAAAACATAGGGTCATGTTCTGATGGAGAGTGATAGAAAACATGTTTAGGAGAAAGTTAACCATGAGAAAATCACAAACTTGTGATGGGTTAAACGGTATTCGATTCCCCAGTAGGAAAAGTTAATAGAAAACATTTTTGTTTTAAGTTACTTTTTATTGAGGAATTTATTCATAAGGAAACATAATCACTTATCATGTTGAATTTCAACTTTTATTAGATTCCTTACACAAACTCATATTTTTTTTCCAAAAGACGAGTATTTAGGGAGACTTGTTCACATTAAGAGTACTATAATTAAATTCTAGAGAATTACCTAACCCAAAAAAGAGAACTATATACTTCCCATGTCTTTAGACTTTAACCAAAACCAAAACCCAAAAGATTAGTACAAGATCAGATAACCCATAAAAGGATAACCCATTAGAAAGAAAATCTATTCTTAATCTCCAAAATTTGTCCAACAAAACCCAAAGTTCAACGAGGACCATCCGATAAACAATTTTTCCATAAAATTCCTCAAAGTAAACCAATCTAAGATTGAAACCCAAACATTTGAAGGATTTAGTCACAGAGTCTTCCAAGTTAAATCGTAACATTTGTCTCCAAACAACATCAGTTGCTCCTAAATTCTCGTATTGAAAAGTAATTAACCTAATCACATATCCTCCATGATAGGTCAATAATTTTCATAAATAACCCAAAATCAACTTACTCTTAAATCATAAAATCATATAACTAAAAAGAATCAGTCAAACTAACCAGGGACTTCACGTAGTCTAGTGGTAGGTGATAAATACCAATCGCACTTTGGTTGTGGGTTCGATTCCCGCGGCTTTGTCCGACGCAACGGGTTGTCACACGGTCTGCGTGTTGTCCTTTTTCCAAAACTATATAATTCTTAAATCATTCCCCAAAAAGGGATAAAATCATCAAAAATAACCATAACATAATTTAACATCAATTTTATCTCATGCCTTTCACTTCAATCATAACATATAGTAACCCATAATTACCTCAAAAGTAAGGATCATATAAACCCAAATGGTTCTTTATAACTATGTCCACAAAAGAAAAAATAACTATTCCTTGAATAAAATTTTCATATATTAAACATCAGTGTTACACATACTATAAAAAGTTTTCTAATGTACCCCATCATCGAAAGACACTTATACTCTTATGAATTTCACCATAACTGTTGAAGCCCTTATATGTTGACATATTACTCATTCAACATTATTCATGATCCATTAACCATTCCTTTCCAACTTATTCCGAAATACCTCTTTCCTACAAACAAAATCATGAATCATATCCTAAGATCCCAAAATAGAAAACAAAAGATAAGAAATAATCCATACCTTTGATTGGTCATTGTCGGTTTCTTCATCCTCAATCGGAATGGCATTAGGTATTGGTAAACGAGTATTTGTATGATCTTGGTGATCCCATTCACAAAACTTCTTCATGGGACATGTGTTTGCATAATGACCATGCACACCACATTTAAAACATTCAATTGATCCCTCAGAAAGAACTTCTTTCCCTTTCCTCGAGTCAACTGGATGCTTCCTTTTTCCACAGCAGGTTCTTGCTTTATGACCTTCATTTCCACATCTATAGCATATTTCTGTCCCTTTGAAACATTTTCCTAGGTGTTTCTTTCCACATCTTTGACACATGGGTTTTTGAACACACTGACCTTTATGATTATTACCTGTAGTTCCATAGAGATTTGTTTCTCACATATATGATGCCTTATAGAAATAACCAAGGTTTAGGTGGTCAATCATAACTCCAGATAGTTGGTTGAGGATAAACACAAGAGTTCTCATTACAGCTCCCATATCATTCAGTTGCTCGCTCAGAAAACTGTCACAATTTCCTTCACATCCACCATTACCTTGGTGCCTGCTAGATCCAGCCATTTACTAAAACCAAAAAGGGTCAGTGTGAGTATAACAACAAAACCATCATGTATTATTGAGGAAGATAAACACTAAGATATTCTTACTCATTCACTTTATCTAAAACTAGGAATCTGTCTGAAATCCTAACCATTATGGTAATGTCACTTATGCTTAAAGAATACCCTAACCTCTAAAATTATATAAACCGACCTTTGATACCAAATATAAGGCCCCAACCTTAAACCTTACTTAAAATTGAATTAAATGAATAATTCACATTGAGGATCTTTTCAGGTTTAGAGTTTTAGAGAATTAGGACATAACTATTACATCTCAAGAGATTACAAGTAGTCTCTTCTACTAAATTTCCATAAAATAAAAACTCTTAAAAAGAAACATGTCTAGTTTCATGTTTTAGGTAGCATGACTTTCCCTTGATCCCATCCTTGACCCTATTCCAGGCTATGTCCTGTGAAAAACATTTCAAAAACTTGGGATGAGCATAAAAACTCAGTAAGGGATACACAAAGAATAAAAACTATTAGTTTATCAAAACAAATAGTAAACCATGTATACTTTATCAAAGTAATACTTTTCACCTTTATGAAGTAGTAAAAACTCTTCACTGAATAAAATATCATTAATTACCTTTTTGTGACCAAAGGATTACCATAAAACCCATATAAAGAACACATAACATATATAAAGGTAACTTGGGACATAAACATACTTAAGTGGAATAACCATACGGTCGACTCCCACACATATCACTTAATGGAATAGCCATACGACCAATTTCCATACATACTTAATGGAATAGCCATACGGCCGAATTCCATACCCAATGCATTGGAGGTTATAATGTAACCACCCATCCTGGTATTCACGACACCACCCGTCATATGGTTTATAACGTAACCACCCGTTAAAATGTCCAAGTACCAATATAAAATCATAAAACATAAAACCAACATAAAGGAATGATAACATTTCCACATTTCAATCACAATATATCATAAATATATTGACATAATAGAATCATTTATCAAAACCATTTTCAATACCAAAATACATAAAAGAGTATATGGTATTTATTTTATTCTAAAAAAATTACGGCTTTTTGAGGAAGCCAAAGACCAAATAATACTCGCGGCAGCGGAAAAGGTCGTTGTCACGGTGTACGTTAAAAAAACATTCCTTTTTTTCGTTTAGTAAAACGCTTCGTAGAAAAATATTCCTTTTGTATAAAAGTAAAAGTCAAAGGGGTTTATACACCGTATAAAAGAAAGTTCTGTATAAAACGAAGTATGCCTCAATGGAAGGAGATTGAGATGAAGTCCCTTACAAAGACGGTATCCTTGGATTAAGGATAACTCAATTACATAATTATGTGTGACAAAAGAATACACCAAATATGAGTGGATATTAAGTGTAAAATAATCAAAGGTCATTCACACATATTCAAAGGATGACATATTCAATAACTACATGTTGAACCCAAAGAAATCGAAATTGGGTTAAGAAGTTCCCTTGACAGCCTAACGACGTCACATAAAAATGAGTTGATGAGAGATAAAAAGTGTATCTCATCACTTGGACATAAAATTTACATCAATAAGGATATATGAGTACATATCCCAACATAACAATATGTAAATTAAAAGACCAAACAAAATAAGTCTTTTAAAAAAAGGAGGGTGAAAGGTTCCCTTACCGACTTGGGTATCTTTCGAAACATACACCTCGTGAAAGAAGGACAATAAAACATTGATGTAAATACTCATAAAAAAAATTATATTACCCAATGAGTAAAATAATGGGCAGTACATACACCACTCAAAGGAAATTGTGGCAAATGTAGCATAAATCTCACTGGAATAAAAGTGTGATGAAAAATCCCTTACGAAAATTCGGCAGCCTAACGGCGCCACTCAAAACTTCCAAAATGGATTGATGAGAGGAAACGCGGTCTCTCATCATATGAACATAATAAGTACAGTAGGAGTAATATAAAAGTAAATCCCAATAATAAGAAAGATGAGCTTAAAAGGAATGACAAAAAAGAGTGTACTTAAAAAGAAAGAGAGGTGTAGGATCCCTTACCTCGGGTCTGACTTGACTCGATCGTTCTTTAACGTCCTGAATAATAAACTTTAGTTAATTTCTACTTGATTAAGAACCTTTTTAAAGTTCATTATTCCTTCTATATCACCTATTTCCATGTTATAAACATTATGTAACCATTTAAGTTAATAATGTTTGTTTGGTCGATATTTGGTTCTTAAGTCGAAAATGGACTTCTTACAATTACATGTTGTTCGTGTGGTCAAAGGTTATTTATATCCAGAATGAAATTCCTGATTTGGATAGAATATATGTAATATATATCCAGCATATACATGTATTTATAATATTACATAATCATTTAGAGGTAAGACATGAAATGCACCGTTCATGGAGACGGTAAGCCGTACGTACGCATGAACACTACTTTCATTTATTTCTCATATTAATGGAATTAAAATTAAATGAGAGGTATGTATATTTTAATTCCAGAATTATATTCATCATTTAGATGTATCATTCATTATATATATCCATTATATACATATACTTTTAATAGTACATTACATTTGGGGATAAGAAATGAAATGCACCGTTCATGGAGACGGTAAGCCGTACGTACGCATGAACGCTCCTTTCATTTCTATCTCATACTTTAATGGAAATAAATAATAATGATATAGAGGTATATTATAATTCCAGTATAAAATCATATATAATAACTTTAAATCCATCCTTTATACATCCCACATATGCCATTAACGAATCACATCACTTTGAGGGGGCGGTAGTCCGCACTTCCTTAAATGAAGATATCACGTATACCCATAATGGAAGCCATAAAGGTAAGCCACAAATGAAAAATAAAGAATCTTAAGTAAAACATAAACATATTATATATCATATATAAATATAGTTACATCTTAATGTCCACCTTTGAAGGTGTTATATGAGTGTTGAACAATCATCGTTTCGTGAGGCAGAAATTCGCCATCCACGGAAACCGTATGTTCTTTAACCATTAGATGTAGGTGTGTGTAAGTGTAGCTAGAATCCTTCTTATAAAAACATCCTAGTATATTTAAGATACTGGAGTTGTTACAAAAAAAAATGAATAAAAAGAGTTTAGGGGGTTGGAGAAGCAAAATAAAACAAATGAACAAGAGAGAATGAATTACCTTTAAAAGTGTAACTCCTTTTGATTTGAGCCTAAAGGTTTCCTTTGAAAGGATTCTGCCCAAAGGTAATCCTCTAGGATGAGGAGCGGGATGTGGAGAGAGTAAATGGGCAGGGGATGGCAGAGCCAAAGGCTTGATTAGTGTGTGAAATGAGGTAGAGGTGGGGGCCTTTTATAAGAGGAGAGGAGGGGCACTTTTGGAAATCATGAAACAATTACTTTATTTTCAAAAGTGTTTCGAATTTATAAGGTCCCACATTGATATATTTAGAAGATAATTTTATAAGGCTTCGAAATATTCCCATACAATAAGTTTTGGACATGTGTAGGTTTTATATATTACATTATCTTTCCATTTTATTTAAATCGTTAAATAATGAAGTCATCGCTGCATCATCATGATGTCATAAATAATTTAATTTTTTTAAAGTTTAAAAATTATAAAAAAAATACTATGATGTAGAAAATCGTTTTAGCTTTCTAATGAATATTTATAATAAAAGATATGATTAGTATAACCTCTTCTAGAAATTGTTTTAGTAAAACAATTTATGTTAGTGTCATTTTCACCTTTATTTAAAAAAAGGCATTAAAGTCATTATCTCACCCAAGTGGCTCCATGGGGTCCCCTAAATCAAGAAATGGGTTGTCTTGGTCGGCCATGACACAACCAATAGGGTTAGGACATGTGTCAAGCTCATATCATTTTATTAAAGCATTATTTTTACCTTAAACTACACTAATTACCACTAATCACGATTAAAAACTTAATAAGTTACTATTCACCAAAAAATAATTTTTATCCCATTGAACCACATTTTACTTCTTAATGACAACCATGTATGTCGTATTTTTGAAAATAAAAACACAATGATGGAAAAATTTCATTTAAACGGAAAATCAGTATTTACAAGTACCACTTAGTGGTTTCACTATTCATCAAAAATTGAAGTTTTTCAGAAAATTACCAAAAATTCACCGTAAGATATATTTGATACTACGAATTTAAAAATGAAGTATATTTTACAAAATTAAAAACATATAAGTCACATTAATTAATTTAATAATTAATTCCCGCTGTCAGAGCAAATAGCGTGTTTTTATGAAACAATAAGTATCAAAAGATTGACACTAGTTTAAGTCCGATTTCAAAGTGAAATTAATTCCAACGACCAATATTGGATTTAATGGTAAAAATATTTTCTAATTTCACTTTAAAGACAATTCAAATGATAATCTAATCATATAAATATATTATATTAAAAAGAGGTTTTGAATTAAAATACAACATTTTACACTATTCATTAAAAAACTGAACTTTATCGGAAAATACCAAAAATTTACACAAAGAAAAATTTGATGTCCCGATTCTAAAGAAGAGTGTTATTTGGTCCAAAAGAATGTATAAGAGTGATAAAAACTATATTTAATGACAGTTCGTCATCAGAAGGCGATAAGTGATCCTTTAGTGAAAATTAGGGTATAAAAGCCTAAAATTGAATTCTTTCCGTATTTTAAGCCTTTGGATAAATGTAAAAACATTTAAAAAACATATATAATCATATTTTAGTTATTTCTATCAATTCCCGCCAATACAACGACTACATGTTAACTGTCATTTAAAATAATATTATTTTATTATTAGAGTGCAACGTAAGATTCCCAAGAAACTCGGTGTTGCGTATTGGGTACGCCATCGAGCATTGCATCCCCTTTAAAGTAATATTAATATTTGATTCACAAGTATAGATAAATATAAATATGTCATATTCTTTATTTACCTGGGGTGTCACAGTAGCTTCCTTGGTTTGGCAGGCTATTACCGAAGGTTTGTTAGAAATTTTTCACGGTTATCTTGTCCAATGACTAAGCTAACTAGGAAGGGTGTCATGTTTATCTGGAAAAAAGAATGTGATGATTGTTTTCAAGAATTGAAAAGAAGATTGGTGAATGCTCCAGTTTTGGCACTACCTTCTAGGAATGGGGAGTTTGTTATCTACAGCGATGCTTCATTGAAAGGACTTGGTTGTGTCCTAATGCTGAATGATCAGGTTATTGCTTATGCTTCCCAACAGTTGAAAACTCATGAGGTAAATTATCCTACACATGATTTGGAATTAGCTGCTTTAGTTTTTGCTTTAAAAATTTGGAGGCATCATTTGCATGGAGTAAAGTGTGAAATATATACCGATCATAAAAGTTTAAAGTATATATTCACTCAGAAATAATTGAACATGAGACAGAGGAGATGGCTAGAATTAATCAAGGATTATGATTGTACAATTCATTACCATCCGGGAAAAGAAAATAAAGTGGATGATGCTTTGAGTTGAAAAAGTAATGTTTCATTAGCAATGTTGCGGTTGGAACGTGATCCTTTGGTTAAGGATTTGATGAACTTTGGCATAGAAGTTGTTGGTGCAGGATGTTCTTCTGTTTTGTTTCAGGAATCAGTGAAATCTTCTCTATCAGACAGAATCAAGCAAGCACAGAAGCAAGACAGTGAGTTGCAGAAAAAGGTAGAGCTGGTTCAGAAAGGTAAGTTTCCTGAATTCAACATTGATAATGATTGTGTTTTGAGATTTGGGAAGAGATTGTGTGTTCCTTGTGATTCATAGTTGAGGAAAGAGTTGTTATGTGAAACTCATATTTCTCCATTTTCAGTTCATCCTGGATGTACTAAGATGTACAGATATCTGCGAGAGTATTACTGGTGGGATGGAATGAAAAGAGATATTGCTGATTTTACTGTGAAGTGTTTGAATTGCCAATAGGTTAAAGCAAAGCAGAAGTTACCGAAAGGGATGCTTCAGCCTTTACCAGTGCCAGAGTGGAAATGGGAGAATATATCCATGGACTTTGTTGTCGGATTACCAGATACATCTCGAGGTAATAATGCAATCTGGGTTATTGTTGATCGCTTGACTAAATCTGCTCATTTCCTTCCTATTCGAGATACTTTTTACCTACATATACTTTCCCGTTTGTATCTTAAAGAGATAGTCAGGTTACATGGAGTTCCTCTCTCCATTTTATCTGACCATGATCCCAGGTTCACTTCTAACTTTTGGAAAGGCCTTCAGAAGTCGTTGTGTAATGAATTAAATTTTAGTACAGCTTTTCATCCTCAATCAGATGGGCAGTCAGAACGAACAATTCATACCTTGGAGGATATGCTACGAGCTTGTTCGATGGATTATCAGGGATGTTGGGACCAACATCTTTCTTTGGTTGAATTTTCATATAATAACAGTTTTCATTACAGTATACAGATGGCACCATTTCAGGCATTATATGGGAAGTGGTGTTGAACTCCAGCTTTCTGGGATGAAGTGGGTGAAAGGAAGTTGATGTGACTAGAATTGGTAGAAGAGTTGGAAAAAAGAGTTCACTTGATACAGAAACACATGCAAACAGCTCAGAGCAGGCAAAAGAGTTATGCGGATAACCGGAGGAAGGATCTATCTTTCGAGGTAGGTGATCATGTTTTTCTAAAGTCTCACCATGGAAAAGTGTGATGTGATTTGGTAATAAAGGAAAGCTGAGTCCAAGGTTCATTGGACCATATGAAATTCTGGAGAAAGTTGGATCAGTTGCATACCTGGTGGCTTTACCTCCATGTTTATCTCAGGTACATAATGTTTTTCATGTTTCGATGCTCAGAAAGTACATGCCAGGTCCATCTCATGTTTTGAGTCCAGAGGTAGTTCAGCTAGAAGAGAACCTATCATATGAGGAACAACCGGTCTAGATTCTTGACCACATGGAGCAAGTGTTACGTAATAATGTGATTAATCAGGTAAAGGTTTTGTGGAAAAACCACATGATGGAAGAGGCAACATGGGAATTTGAAAATGCAATGAGGGATAAGTACCCCCATTTATTCGATAAGTAAATAAATTGCGGGGACACAATTTTCTAAAGGGGGGAAGGATGTAACATCCCAAGTAAGTAATGAAAAATAGATATTTTTATCTATGTCTATTAATGAATTAGATAGTGTTTTAGATGCTTAAAATGAAAATAAATCCAATCTTAAGCACGTAATACACTAATATTTTTAAAAGATTGTCTTACTGTCTTTTAATGGAAAACCATTTTAAATCTATATTTTGAAAATTTTATAAGCTATGTTTGTCAAAATAAACTTATTCCTTATGATTGGGACATCAAAATTCACTTTGTGTGAATTTTTGGTATTTTTCTGATAATGATCATTTTTTAATGAATAGTGAAAATTGTTGTATTTTAATTCAAAACCACTTTTTAATCTAGTTTATTTATATGATTAGATTATCTTTTTTATTGGTTTTAAAGTGAAATTAGAATATATTTTTACCATTTAATCCAATGGTGGTCATTGGAATCAATTTCACTTTGAAATTGGGCTTAAACTAGTGTCAATCTTTTGATACTCATTGTTTCATAAAAACACGCTATTTGTCACGACAGCGGGAATTATTTATTAAATTAATTAATGAATCTTATATGTTTTGAATTTTGTAAAATAGACATCATTTTTGAATTCAGAATATCAAATATAGCTTAGGGTGAAGTTTTGGAATTTTTCTGAAAAACTTCAATTTTTGATGAATAGTGAAACCACTAAGTGGTAGTTAAAGAAACTGATTTTTCGTTTAAATGAATCTTTGCCACTTATATGTTTTGAATTTCAAAAATCCGACATACATGGTTTTAATTAAGAAGTAAAATGTGGTTCAATGGGATTAAAATAAATTTTTTGGTGAATAGTAACTTTTATGTTTTTAATCGCGATTAGAGGTAATTAGTGTTGTTTAAGGTAAAAATAATGTTTTAATAATATGAGATGAGCTTGAAAAATGTCCTACCCTCAATGGATGTGTCATGTACAACCAAGAAAATCCATGGGTCAACTTGGGGACCCCATGGAGCCACTTTGGTTGGGAAATGACATAAATAACTTTTTATTTAATGTAAAAGTAAAAATGACACAAACATGATTTATTTTACTAAAACAATTATTACATTTTATTATACAAGTCAGATTTTTGATTATAAATAGTCATTGGAAAGCTAAAAAGATTTCATACATCATAGTATTTTTTTGTATAATATTTATACTTTAAATAAATTAAATTATTTATGACATCATGATGATGCATCGATTACCTCATTAATAAAGGATTTAAATAAAATGAAATGATAGTGTAAAATCTATGACCTACACATGTCCAAAACCTATTGGATGGTTTTATTTCGAACCCCTATCACCATACCCTAGAATTATATCAATGTGGGACATTTTTAATCCGAAACTCATTTTAAAATAAAGGAACATTTCTTTACATTCCAAGAGTGCCCCTCCTCTCCTCTTATAAAAGGCCCCCACCTCTACCTCCTTACCCACACTTCCAAAGCCTTTGGATCGGACAACCCCTACCCATTTTGTCTCTCCACATCCCTCTCTTACTCCTTGAAGCCTCACTTTGGGCAGAAGTCTTCCCAAGGAAGCCTTTGAGCTCAAACCAAAGGGAGTTACCCGATTTTAAGGTAATGTCTTCACTTGAGTCCTTTTGTTTTATTTTTCTTCTCCAACCCCCTAAACTCATTTTATTCGTTTCTTTTGTAACAAATACAGTATCTTAAATATAATAGGATGTTTTTATAAGAAGGATTCGATTTACACTTACACACACCTATATCTAATGGTTAAAGAACATGCTGTTTCCGTAGATGGTGAATTTCGGCCTCCCGAAACGATGATTGTTCAACATTATTTTAACACCTTCAAAGGTGGAAATTAAGATGACACTATATTTATATATGATATATAATATGTTTATTTTTCCATTAAGCTTCTGTATTTTTCATTTTGGGCATACCTTTATGGTTTCCATTATGGGTAAACACGATATCTTCATTTAAGGAACTGCAGACTACGGCCCCCTCAAAGTGATCTGATTCGTTAATACCATATGTGGGATGTATAAACGATGAAGTTATGATATTATATATGATATTACACTGGAATTATAATATACCTTTATATCATTATTATTCCATTCTATAAAATATGAAATAGAAATGAAAGTAGCGTTCATGCGTACGTACGGCTGACCGTCTCCATGAACGATGCATTTCATTTCTTACCTCTAAATGATTATGTAATATTATAAATGCATGTATATACTGGATATATATGATCTATATGATATATAAATCATGATTATAATTATGGATATAATGGATACCTGAACAACTTGTAATTATAAAGGGTTTATTTTTGACTCAAGTACCAATGATCGTTAAAACAACCGTTATTAACTTAAATAATTACATAGTGTTCATGACATGGCAATAAGTGATATAAAAGGAATAATGAACTTGAAAAAGGTTCTTAAACAAGTAGAAATTAACTCAAGTTTATTATTCAGGAGATTAAAGAACGACCGAGTCAAGTCGGACCCGAGGTATGGGACTTCGTCTCAATCTCCTTTCATTGAGGAATATTTTATTTTATACACAACATTATTTTATACGGTGCATAAACCCATTTGAATTTTACATTTATCCAAAAAGAATATTTTTTATACAAAGCGTTTTACTAAACGACAAAAGGGAATGTTTTTTTCGTACGTATGCGGTGAAAACGACTTTTCCACCGTCGTGACCATTATTTGAGTTTCTGCTTCCTCTACAAGCCATACCTTTTTTTAAAAGAAAAATAAATACCATGTTTTACTTTTCTTTTATTTTGTTATTGAAAATGGTTTTCATAATGTTTTTATATCAATGTTTTGTATTGATATCTTGTGATTGAAAGGTGTAAATGTTATGTTTCCTTTATGCATGTTTTATCTGATACGATTATGTTGAGGTTCTTGGGAATTATTATGAAGACGGGTGGTTCTGTGATAAACTAAGGGCAGGTGAGCCAGATATAGCTCTCCAATGCATTGTGTAATGCGAATGAGTGAACCTTTAAGGTTTCTCTGAAGAGATTTAGGGAATATACTGTGATGGGTATTACAAACATAACCAAGAGGGTTACTCCATACGTAAGAATGTTATGAATGCCTCAAGTTACCTTTATGTCTTATGATTTCTATGATTTATTCATTATTTAATGAGGTATGTTAAAGTGCTTATGTTTTATGGGTAAAGTATGATTTTATTCTTATGTATATATGAACTTATGTTTCCTTTCCATATTTTTTATATCCCATAATGAGCTTTTTATGCTCATCCCATGTTTTTTTGAAATGTTTTTCACAGGTCAAGGGAAAGGTACATAATATGATGATAGTGTCAAGTATGTGTCAAGAGTGAATCCATGTTTTATTTTAAATATGTTTCCATTGATGGGAAAAATGAATACTATATTTATGTTACCACCTTGTTTATATGTGGATTGTAATGAAAGTTTTATGTTCTAATTATCTAAAACTCAAAACCTGAAAAGATCCTCAATGTGTAATCTTGTAATAACTCAAGATTATGTAAGGTTTAAGGCTGGGGCCTTATATTAAAGCCTCACTCAAGAGTTTTTTCTATTATTTCCCTCTTAACCCTAGTGACGAACCAATACCTCTAAGATCTTCCAAGGGTCAATTTACCTCATTTCATGTCTATTTTGGGCATCGTTAGTTGCTGATTGAAGATTAGGGTGAGTCTAATCCTTTCCTCCTTTATCCTTTGTGGATTAGGGATTGTATTTCATGAAATCTCATTCCAAAACCCTGAAACACTTTCTTTTTTGGTGAAATTTATGTTGATGCATCGAAGAGGGTTTGGATTGGGATTTAACGCATTTTTTAGAGTGATTTCCAGAATGGAATCAAGGTAGGTGGTCTATAAGATATATCCCACAGTTTTTTATACATTTGTGAATGTGTGTTGATATATGGATTCCCCCAAGTTGTGAGTTTTCCATATTGAGTAATGTTCAGTAAAATGGTTGGATAAATAATTATTTAGACCCCTCACGATCCCCATGGGATACTTTGAGTATGATTTGAAAGATTTAGGGCCACCGATGGTGTGAAATAACATTTTAGAACCTAGAATAGGTAAAGTTAAGGTTAGAGTTGTCCTGCGAAAATGTAGAGCCCATATTGAACATGTTAATATGTTTAGTTGAGTTGAAAATGGAATATTGAGGGTTTTTAATAGGTTTTGGGGTAATGGAATAAAGGGTTGTGTATCATGAATTGAAAGTGGGATAATTGTGTTAAATGAGATTGTGTCAAATGGTATATGAATTATATTGAAATGCCCAAGGGGATTAGTACATAAGAAATGAACTTGTTGAATTGGAAATGGCTTGTGAATTGAGAACATGTAAATTATTTCATAAGTGAATTGATGAATATGGAAAGAGTTAATATATGGAAAATATGGGGTATACATAATGGGTTGAATGTGATAATGTATTTGTGCTATGCCATATAATATTTTAACCTGAAATGCATAAGTGGGAAATGTATTGGGAAATAAAAAATGGGATAGAAAATATAATGTCTGGTAAATAGAAAATATTGGATATTTTTTTAGAAATGTGAATACACTTAATAGGTTAAGGTATGATTTAGGGAATTTGGATAAATAGATATGAATTTTAAATAGTAAATGTATTAACGTGTTATGGCATAGTATTAATTCCCATGTTGTTGTTATGTATTGTGATTTTGAATGGCATTGGTTATGGTTGGTTGTGTTATGGTATGGTTATGGTGATTGGATAAATAAGGTTCTGCACAAGGCAGGGTAGAGTGGGGTATTGAAATTAGGCTATTCTCCCACAGATTGAGTTATACTGAGCCTCTAAACTCCACCCAAAAAATGCATGGGTTAAGGAAGGGGATGAAGGATCTTTTTACCTAATGGTTAAATTCCACTTAGAACAAGGCTTTGAGGTGAGGATAATGTGTTGATGTGATATCTAGAGACACAAAGCTTGATGTACATGGACATTACATTACTTTTTCAGAATACTTAATACATAATAAAAACCAAAACTCAAGGATCGTAATAGTTTAATGTCTTTGGAAACTCGAAATATAATCATCTAATATTGGTGAAAGATCTTTAAAAACTCCCATAAAGATCTTCCCCTTTTGTTTTTTTACCTAAAACCTTTCTTGAAATCCTGGGGAAAATAAATCATATAAAGGGTGAGCTCAAATTCTCAGTAAGGGTGAGCATGGAGATAATAAAACAAACCATATACCATTGAACTTAAAAAACATGAACATAATGTTTAAACATAAAAATATTGAGCAAAGACATAAATATTGGAAGTACGTAAGTCATGTATCATAATAGAACATCAATCTTGATAAAAAAGCATGGGAATAAGACATGTAATTGTGGAAACCATTAAGCACATGATTTGATTTCCATATTAGCCAAGACATTGCTGCCAAGACCATCTTAGTGGAAAATGTCCCTTTCTGAATCGAGTTCACTCCTCATTCCAGTCTTGTATTACTGAAATGGATATACTTACCATTCCATCCATGTCTATCTCATGGGATATAATTCATTACCCAATGAATTGGAGGGAGATATAGCTCCCACCCATCTCATAATGAAATCATTCTTTTGTGTGCCACAAAATCATAAATCATACATCATAGAATAACCCATGTAATAGAATGGGATTCTTATACATGATGCCATCATAACATAATACATATAAAAAAATGGATATCATTTAATCATAAGAAAAATAAAACCATGTAAATTATGGAGACATTATACATGAAACATAAATATATGAAATAATTTCATTTTAGATGGAAAATAGTTTTGAGAAAACACTTGAAATGAATTCTTGAGGTAAATATCCTTTCTTCTTGAAAATAATTTCCTTTTCACAAAATGACATTAAATTTTAAAAGAAAATGTTTTTGTTGAAAATATTCATGAAACCTTGTAGAGTAAGCTTCTTTAAAATAAGGAGTTATGAAACTGTAAAAATACGTTCATGCCGTATAAGTTAAAAAACATTCTTCTCGTACTTTTGCGAAAAGTCAAAAAGTACCTCGTATGGTAAAAAAATATTCCTTACATACCATGCAGTAAAAGTAAAAAATGGGTAAAAGGGACTTTAAAAATACATGAATTTTTTTTTATAAAACTTGGACATGGATGATAAATATAACCCCAGTAAATACTTATGTATAAGCAATCTCAGATAAAAAAACGAGATTGGAAAAGTTATCCCTTACCTTATGTCCGATCTGATTCGTATGTATCGAAACCTCTTTTATAATGATTCAAATAATGTCATTGAGTTATTAAAAAATCATATTAATTGTTATTATATCTTATATTGTCCACTTAGGTATTTATATTACCCGTTCATTTGTCAATTCCATGTTAATGTAGCGTTTTGGGTAAAATCGTTTCATTTATCGTACGTGTTTGGACTTGTTGTTCTTGATATTATTATTAATTATATCATGATTTAATTACTTTTAAAATGTAAAACATGATTTATATATCATATATATTCAGTATATATATATATATAATAGATAGATAAATGAAATGAAACACACCATTCATGGAGACGGTAGGCCGTACGTATGCATGAACGCTATTTTCCTTTCCTTATTGACTTGAATGGAAGTAAGTAGATGACATATATATATATATATAAACAAATCCAGTAGCTTTATAATATCATATATTCCATTATTAATTATTATATATACTTTATAATCATTCTTGAATGGTTAACATGGAAAATGAATCTCATCGCGTTGTGGAGACGGTAGTCCGTACGTACGCTCGAGCGATGATATCGTTCCCATAATTATTGAATTGAATTGGAGTGGATGATAAAATATATCAGAATCATTATGATTTTATAATAACTATGTATATTTATTCTTTACACCATTATACCCATCCAAGTAAGGTGGTGTTGGAAAAACAGATTACACCACGGCGTGGAGACGGTATTCTGTACGTACGCACGCGCGGTGATTTTGTTTTCCGTGGGATGGATAGAAGGTGAAATGGGGTTGTTTAATATTTATAATAATATATCAGTATATTAGTGATACTGATGTTATTAATTTATAATGAAACAGCTAAATAAGAATAAGTTGAAGAAGAATGAAGCTTGAAAGAATCCGTAGAAGAGATTACCTCTTCTTCGACGCACCTCCTTTAAACTTCTCCTTTGGGCACTAGGGTTGGTCTTTTGAGAAGACCAGAACCTATATTATATAACTAGAGATGTTTATAAGAGGAATTCTTAGGGTTTGGCCGAGCTTAAAGGCTCAAAAGGGTGTGAATAGAAGTGGGAAGGGGTTCCCTTTTTATAAGGGAGGAGAGGGGCACCTTTGGAAATCTTCAAAATATTAATTTATAATAAATCCAAGCCCACATAAAAACCTCCAAAAATGACTCATATTCGAATATTAGATGATATAGGGTTGTAATAGCATCAGAAAATAAAATTTAGACATGTAGGGAATTTATTTTAAACATTATCAACTTGATTTATCCTTATTTAATCTATTAAATTTTATTTGTGGTAATAAGATTATAAATTTTAAATTGTTATAAATAATTACTTATGTGATGTGAATTATACATAATTAGATAATATATGACATTTTATACTATATGAATTTCAACTTATAATTTTTAAATATTTTTGTGATTTTTAAACAATTTAATAATATGTTATTTTTATAAAATAACAATAGTGTCAATTTTGACACTATTCATTTATTTGAATTTAAATAAAATTCACACAGAGGATATATTCAAACTAAAATATTAAATAGGTTTCTAACATGTCATAGTAATCTTTAAAATTAGTTGATCACATCAAATACTTAATATAATATTAATTTTACTACTTTTAAAACCATTTATTTGATATTTCTCTTAATAAAATAATTACTACAACATTTTTGTATTATTATTAAATATAATTATTAGTTGCATAAAAATTAAAAATAAAATACTAGAAAGAAGATAAATCTTATATATTTCATAAGAATACATTTAGTTGGATTTATCTTCTAAAACACTCAAATTTTAAAATGTTATATTTATTAAATTATGAAGGTGACAACTTTGACATCATATAAAAAATAATATAAGTGTCATAATCAATTTTATAAGACTCCAAACGGTAATTTATTCTGTCATTGGATGCTTATGGTTTATATATACACTACCAATAAGTTTTTTTCGGGTTTGTGAGCCCTTTAATATGTATTACTATTTCAATAAAAACAATATTATTGATTTTTTACTAAATAAATAATTTCTGCATCATTAATGTATAAGATAATAAGGTAAGTAAATAACTCGTAAAAATTACAAATAAATTACCATGATAAATAAAAATATTTTATCTTTCAAATGATTATTTATTACCTAATTTATATTCTGTATAACCTTATATTAAAAATACATTAATTATTACAGTTTGAGTGAGACATATTTCACTTTCCTTTAAATAAAATAAACTAAAGGTCTTAATCACCTCCGCGTTGGTTAAAATGGATTCCATTTAGAAAAAAATATGACTTAGGACGAAATATAATCATCCAATTGTATTAAGACAAGTGTTAGGGTAATTTTATAATATTATATTCACCCTTAATTACCCGATTAACCTTTTACTATGGTAAATAAAATTTACCGCAGTTACTATTCATAATGCCCTAAAATAAAATAGTCTATTAATATAATTTGGACCCATTGATTCCAAATATGGAATCCATTTTTCCAAATTCAATAAACAGAAGTTTCAGAAATTAAATTAAAATTAATCCTGTTGTCGAAAGAAAACAGGTTTTTGTTTAAAACATTGCAAAAGATTGAATTGATTTAACCTACAAATTCAATGTAAAATCAATTATAATGACATAAATTATATAAAATAGTAAAAATATATTTTCTATTTATACTTTAAAACCATTCAATATTATAATTTAACTACATAAATTATTATGATGAAAAAAGTTGTTTTTAATTAAAATATAGTGTGTTTTTACTATTCATTAAAATATGAAAGTTATTAGAATAATATGAAAAATTTATACAAGGTAGAATTTTATATTTTGATTCCAAATAATAATTTTATTTTGTAAAATTTAACTTATAAACATATCAAAAAATAGATTTAATGTGGGTGCACAATCAAAAGGGGCAAAACTGCATTTTTTGATAAATACTTATTTCACCCAAAAAAGTTATTTTATTGTCATACCATGTTCTAGAAAATGAGTAATATGAATAATAAGGTTATAAAATTCAATATTTAGTTAATTCTATTCATAATGGATAGTTCGTGATAATATTATAACCATATTTCGTTGTTTAGTGAAACCCGATATTGCGTACAACACACGCTATCGAGGAAGGCCACGATTGTGTGTAATGAAAGAATGTCCAGGGTTGCGTGTAGTGAAATATCCCTTTGGTGTTGCATATAACATAATTCAAAACTTATTTCATTTATACAGTAAAAAAAATCTATACATAATGTTGCGTAGAATAATTTATACAAAACGAACTTGAAATTGTGTGTAACACGAGCCAAGAATAGTGTTGCGTATACTACAAGCTAATACGGTGTCACATATAGCACAAAATAATTTTGGTGTAGCGTACAACACAAGACAACAACAAAATTAAAAGAATATTCTTCATAAAATCTCGGGGTGTTACATTCTACCCCCCTTAAAATGAATTTCGCCCTCGAAATTCGTCAGGGTTATAAATGGTTTACTACTTGAAAGTTTTTTTAATAGAAACCCAAATCGTAAAAAGGAATACCAAAACTTAACTTTAAAAACTAAATTATGAAATGTAATGGTTACCCAAATTAACTAATAACTGGGTTTCCACATAGGAGAACATAGGTGAAAAATATGGATATGGAAGAAAAATCTAACCATCATGTTCTGATGGAGAGTGGTAGAGAACATGACTATGAAAAATACAACAATCAAAAAGCCATAAATTTGTGATGATCTATGGTACCATCAGATTAATTGGATATGAGTGTAATAGGACAACATTTTTGGTTTTCAAGATCATTTCCCTAATGTTGATGATTTTTTGTATAAGGATAAATACTTACTTGATTTCAATGTAAAATCATCAGTGGTTATTCCATGAAAATATTTTGCTTCATCTCTTATTTAAAGATATGAAGTTGAATTTGACATTCTTGAAGTATTATAAGATCACGCGATAGAATGACAGGTCATTCCATCTATCTCTATCACAATAAAAGGTGAGTATAATATATTAAATATACATAAGTCCATCTATGGTGAGGTTAATCGTTCATGGTTCCAAAAATGGACTTATACTTCATCTATCATACCACGTAATAAAATAAAACTAATTTCTACAAACCATGGAATTCTTGTAGGCCAGTGGTAGGTGATAAGATCCTATCACACTTCGGATCTGGGTTCGATTCCCACAACCTTGTCCGACGCGACAGGTTGTCGCCCGTTCTGCATGTTGTGTCTTTTCTTAAACTACATCATTATAACATTCCATCAATAATATCAAAAAAAGTTCTCACCTTAAACAATACTAACTTATGTCCAACATAATTCATTATAATCTTTATTATCTAAAATACTTATGTCTAATCTCATAGTATAAAGAAAAAAATTACTAGAAATGTCATCTACCGATCATGTGAATACCATCATTTATCCCCCATATATCGTACGATATATCTTGTTGGTCACATTCCAAACATGTGAATACCTTAATCATGTATTCTCTTGAAACATAAATTACCATAGAACCTTAGTGAGAACATGAATGCTATCAAAAGTTAACTCTTTCCAAATACCAAAATCCCAAAAATTCTATATACTCAAACCATGATATCACATTTTCTATACATCAGTCATGAGCTCAATAATACTATCAAACATCTCATTATCTCCTTATCCCTTCTTTATGCGCATATTAGATGCTTTCCAAAAATATCTGAATAACCTTTCATGGTTACCGGTACCATTCTATATATACTTTCAAATACTCTAGGAAAAAAATAGTGTGAAAATCCTTAGATGTCTCTTTATTCCATAGTACCATGAGATTACTTATAAATAATTACTACTGATAATCATGTAATCATTCCACTGGCTTCTTAAACCATTGACCGATCTCGAAAAATTCTTTCATCTCACATATCATTTGTAGTCTCTTCATCATCATCAACATAAATACTACCCATACGACCTTTCTGATTATCTTCATGACACTTTACCTTAGGGAATTGGTTTGAATAATTCTTATACATTCCACATTTAAAACATTTAATCATTGTTGATGTCGTAGCAATACCATTATCCTTGTCCATGGTGTTAACTGAACCTTTTCCTTTGCACTTACTGGAATTTTGTCCTTCCGTTACAAACCCAAAGCATCTACCAGTTACTTTGAAACATTCTCCTTGATGCCTCTTCCCACATGATTTACATGAGGTAAATTGAACTTTCTTTCCTCTACGATCATCATGAAACTCCATCGTTCTCTTATTAGATAATTCAGGAAACTTACCAAAGTTGAGATTATTGATCATATTATGAGATTTCTGTTTGGAATAATAACTATGTTTGGACATCCAAATCCCGTTTCATTTGGTTTCTCATAAATAATATCATTCCATTGCCCATCATATCCTCCATTATCGTGTATATTCTTGTTTCCAGCCATTTTCTAAAACCCAAAAAGAATAGTGCGAGAGGCAAAAATCATGCGAGAAAAATAACATAATAAAGGGGGAGTACCTTCAATATCTAACATATAGGTTTAATTATAATATCATTATCGTAATTCTAGGACTATAACCTATACGTATACTTATACTTAGGTACATCCCTAGACATACCTTAGAAATATCTATAGGGATCTCACTAAGGTTTTTGCAACTTAGTTTCCAAAGGTTAACAAAACCTTTCCTCTAATACCAACTGTAGAGACCCAAAGCTTGATGTACATGGACATTACATTAGTTTTGCGGAATACTTAATACATAAGAAAAACCAAAACTCAAGGATCATAATATTTTAGTGTCTTTGAAAACTCGGAATATAATCTTCTAATCTTGGTGAAAGATCTTCAACAACTCCCATAAAGATCTTCCCCTTTTGTTTTCTTACCTAAAACATTTCGTGAAATCATGGGGAAAATAAAACATATAAAGGGTGAGCTCAAATGCTCATTAAGGGTAATCATGGAGAAAATAAAACAAACCATATACCATTGAACTTAAAAAACATGAACCTAATGTTTAAATATCAAAATATTGATAAAAGATATAAATCTTGGTAGTACGTAAGTCATGTATCATAATGGAACATCAATCATGATAAAATAGCATGGGAATAAAACATGTAATTGTGGAAACCATTAATCACATGATTTGATTTCTATATTATCCAAGCCATTGCTGCCAAGACCATCTTAGTGGACAAATTCCCTTTCTGAATCGAGTTCACTCCTCGTTCCAGTCCTGTATTACTGAAATGGATTAACTTACCATTCCATCTATGTCTATCTCATGGGATATAAATCATTACCCAATTCATTGGAGGGAGATATAGGTCCCCCCCATCTCATAATGAAATCATTCTTTCGTGTGCCACAAAATCATAAATCATACATTACAGCATAACCCATGTAATAGAATGGGATTCTTAAACATGATGACATCATAACACAATCCATATAAAAAATGGATATCATTTCATCATAAGAAAAATAAAACCATGTAAATGATGGATACATTATGCATGAAACATAAACATATTAAATAATTTCATTTTAGATGGAAAACAGTCTTGAGAAAACACTTGAAATGAATTCTTGAGGAAAATATCATTTCTTCTTGAAAATCATTTTCTTTTCACAAAATTCCATTAAATTTTAAAAGAAAATGAATTTTTTAAAAATATTCATGAAATATTGTAGATTAATCTTCATGAAAATAATGTGTTATGAAACCGTAAAAATCCGTTCATGCAGTATAAGTTAAAAAAACATTCTTCTCATACTTTTGCCGGAAAAGTCAAAAAGTACCTCGTATGGTAAACAAAATAAAAATATTCCTTACATACCATGTAGTAAAAGTAAAAAATGGGTAAAAAGGACATTAAACATACAATAAAACATTTTTATAAAACTTGGACATGGATGATAAATATAACCCCAGTAAATACTTATATATAAGAAATCTCGGATAAAAAACGACACTAGAAAAGTTATCCCTTACCTTATGTACGATATGCTTCGTATGTATCTGAACCTCCTGTATAATGATTTAAATAATGTCATTGAGTTATTACAGAATCATATTAATTATTATTATATCATATATGGTTCAGTTAGGTATTTATATTACCCGTTCATTTGTCAATTCCATGTTAATGTAGCGTTTTGTGTAAAATCGTATCATTTATCGTACGTGTTTGGACATGTTGTTCTTGATATTATTATTACTTATATCACGATTTACATAATTCCAAAATGAAAAAAATGATTTTTATATCATATATATTCATTATATATATATATATAATAGATACATAAATGAAATGAAACACACCGTTCATGGAGACGGTAGGCCGTATGTACGCATGAACGCTGTTTTCCTTTACTTATTGACTTGAATGGAAGTATGTAGATGACATATATATATATACATAAATAAATTAGCTTTATAATATCATATATTCCATTATTATTGCTTATATATAATATATAATCATTCTTTAATGGTTTACATAGAGAATGAATCTCATCACGTCGTGGAGACGGTAGTCCGTACGTACGCACGAGCGATGATATCAGTCCCATAATTATTGAATTGAATTGGAGTGGATGATACAATATATCAGAATCATTATGATGTTATAATAACCATGTATAGTTATTCTTTACACTATTATACCCATCCAAGTAAGGTGGTGTTGGAAAAACAGATTACACCACGGCACAGAGACAGTATTTCTTACGTACGCACGCGTGGTGATTTCATTTTCCATAGGATGGATAGAAGTTGAAATGGGGTTGTTTCATATTTATAATGACATATCAGTATATTAGTGATACTGATGATATTACTTTATAATGAAACAACTAAATAAGAAGAAGCTTAAGAATAAAGAAGCTTGAAAGAATCGGTAGAAGAGATTACCTCTTTTTCGACGCACCTCTTTTAAACATCTTCTTAGGGCACTAGGGTTGGACTTTTGAGAATACCAGAACCTATATGATATAACTAGAGAAGTTGGGAAGAGTAATTGGAAGGGTTTTTCTGAGCTTAATGGCTCAAAAGGGTGTGATGAGAAGTGGGAAGGGGATCCCTTATTATAAGGGAGGAGAGGGGCACCTTTGGAAATCTTAAAAATACTAATTAATAATAAATATAACCCCACTTAAAAACCACCAAAAATGACTAATAATCGAATATTAGATGATCTAGGGTTGTAATATCATAAACCAATAAAATTTAAACATGTAGGGAATTTATTTTAAACATTATCAACTTGATTTATCCTTATTTAATCTATTAAATTTTATTTGTGGTAATAAGATTGTAAATTTTAAATTTTTATAAATAATTAATTATGTGTTGTGAATTATCAACAATTAGATAATTTAGGACCTTTTAGACGATATAAATTTCAATTTATAAATTTTAAATATTTTTTTGATTTTTAAACAATTTAATAATATGTTATTTTTATAAAATAACAATAGTGTCAATTTGGACACTATTCATTTATTTTCATTTATATATAATCCAAACAGAGGATATATTCGAACTAAAATATTTAATAGGTTACTAAATTTTCATAGTAATCTATAAAATTAGTGGAGCACATTACATAGTTTATATAATATTTATATTAATATTTGTAAAACCATTTATTTGATATTTCTCTTAATAAAATAATTAAAAGAACATTTTTGTATAATTGTTAAATATACTTATTTGATGCATAAAAATTAAAACTAAAATACTAGGATGAATATAAATATTATATATTTCATAAGAATACATTTAGTCAGATTTATCGTCTAAAAAACCAAAATTTTAAAATGTTATATTTATTAAATTATGAAGGTGATAACTTTGACATCATATAAAATAAAATAATATAAGTGTCGTAATCACTTTTATAAGACTCCAAACGGTCATAAACTAGGTCATTGGATGTTTATGGTGTATATATACACTAAAAATAAGATTTTGTCAGGTTTTTGAGCCCTTTAATATGTATTACTATTTCAATAAAAACAATATTATTGATTTATTTACTAAATAAATAATTTCTGCATCATTAATGTATAAGATAATAAGATAATTAAATAACTCTGAAAAATTACTATTAAATTACCATGATAATGGAAAATATTTTAGCTTTCAAATGAGTATTTCTAACCGAATTTATATTCTATATAATCTTATATTAAAAATAAATTAATTATTAAAGTTTGAGTGAGACATATTTCACTTTCCTTTAAATAAAATAAACTAAAGGTCTTAATCACCTCCATGTGGGTTCTAATAGCTTCCATTTAGACCCAAATATGGCTTAGGACGAAATAAAATTGTCCAATTGTATTAAGACAAGTGTTAGGGTAATTTTATAATATTATATTTACCCTTAATTACCCGATTTACCTTTTATTATGGTAAATAAAATTTACCGTAGTTACTATTCATAAAGCCCAAAAATAAACAAGTAGACTATTAATATAATTTGGACCCACTGATTCCAAATATGGAATCAATTTTTCTTAATTCAATACACAGAAGTTGCAGAAATTAAATTAAAATTAATCCTGTTGTCGAAAGAAAACGGGTTTTTGTTTAAAACATTGCAAAAGATTGAATTGATTTAACCTACGAATTCAATGTAAAATCAATGCTAATGACATAAATTATATTAAACAGTAAAAATATATTCTATTTATACTTTAAAACCATTAAATATTATAATTTAACCACATAAATTATTACGATGAAAAAAAATGTTTTTAATTAAAATATTGCGTGTTTTTACTATTCATTAAAATATGAAAGTTTTCAGAATAATATGAAAAATTTATCCAAGGTGGAATTTTATATCCTGATTCCAAAGAATAATTTTATTTTGTAAAATTGAACTTATAAACATGTCAAAAAATAGATTTAATGTGGGTGCACCATCAAAAGGGGCAAAACAACATTTTTTTAAAAATATTTATTTTACCCGAAAAATTTATTTTATTCTCATACCATATTCTAGAAAATAAGTAAGATGAATAATAATTTTATAAAATTCAAAATGTAGTTAATACTATTCATAATGGCTAGTTCGTGATAATATTATAACCATATTTTGTTGTTTAGTGAATCCCAGTATTGCGTACAACACATGCAATCGAGGAAGGTCTTGATTGCGTGTAATGCAAGAAAGGTCAAGGTTGCGTGTATTGAAATCTCCATTTGGTGTTGCGTATACCATAATTCAAAACTTATTTCATTTATACATTAAACAAAATCTATACATAATTTTTCCTAGAATAATTTATACAAAACGAACATGAAATTGTGTGTAACATGGCCAAGAATAGTGTTGCGTATACTGCAATCTAATACAGTGTCGCGTATAGCATAAGATAATTTTGGTGTAACGTAAAACACAAGACATCAACAAAATTAAAACAATATTCGTCATAAAATCTTGGCGTGTTACATGATATGTGTATCCATAGTGAGATAGGGACTTAACTTATTCCCCTACTTATTGTGACGGATTTCCTTAGTCCCTTGTGTTGATTTTATGTATGCCAACCCCAAGGAGCATGTGTTAAGAATGAAATAAGTAATGAATATGGTGTAAGAAACAAAATTGGGAAAAATGCTAAGCCTGAATTAAAAAAACTTTGTCAACTAATGTAATCAAAACTATTCCTTTATTACTTTCCATTTATTTTATACTTTAATTCATTATCTATTATACTGGATATTTTGTAGACACCATTGCTGGTGGCCTACTGATATTTGTACTCACACCCTTCTTGGGCCACCATTGGGTACCTGAGCATATTTCTTTGTTGTAGGTAAGGACAAGGGAAAGGGCCTTGCACTAGGATGTCAAGTTGTGATTGGTATATACATGGAGAAAGATCTAGACTTAGAGTCCGGACCCATTTCGGGATTTGATTGTCTATCTTATTTTGGGTTTTAAACACTTCGTATAACTAGTATGTCATGACATTGTCAATCTTCAATTATGGTCTATACCCCATTGGGAGATGCTGGATTGAATATATATTAGTTTGTGATTTTGTTTTCAACTATTTATATTGTGTTTTGTTGTGGCTTACTCTAGTAATGAGGATATAGTCTCCCCACCTGACCCATTATACCCTCGCCGCTAGTTGGCTACCTTTGGCATACGGGTAGGCAAGATTAATGTCACGTGAAAATTCATCTTGGAGCACCAGTTAAGTTTTTCTAGGTTTGGGTATATTATAAAGTGGTATTAGAGAACTTATTTTCTCTTTATTACTATTTGGGGATGGTATATAATAGATTATGACTGTGTTGAGCCTTTGTAATGATCTCTTTATTGGGAGTAGCTTACCCATGCATGAGGTAAAACCCAAGTCACCCAGGGTGGGAATTGTTGTTCTCTATGTGTGTTGTTACATTTGAATGATATTTCACCATTGGGTTTTTCACATGTCATGTGATTTGTATTATTTATGATATTTTACTCTTGGACATAATGGTATGAGGATTTTAATTCACGCATCATCTTAGGCACCAAAGGATATAGGTGACATGCATCATGATAGGAATACACGATATGGGTTTGCAAGGAATAGAGAGTTGATTGCATTTTACTTCTTTCAAAAATATGAATAAAATAGTGCCTAATAATGGTAATGAAAGTGGGTAAATGAAAATAATTAAATTTATAGTAATTAACTGTGCATATAAAGAAACATTATGACAAGGTTGATGTTTTGGGTTGTGTTAAATTGTAAATAACGAATGGTGTTTAAAAGAGAAAGATTTATGTGGTGATGATGAAATTGTTAATGAATTTTTCCTAATGAAAAGTTTAAATGAGTTAAAATAATTTCCATAACAAGTTTTGAGATGAGATATGTGATTAAGAGAAAATATTTGTGTGCAATGGAGGATATGTTTTAAAGGGATGTTTGATGAATGCTTTGTGATTAAGTAATTTGGATTAACCCATGTTGACCATGACCCATTGTAAGAAGGGTTGAGGGTATTGGTAGAAATGTGAAGACATCTATTGGAATAATTTATGTGGAATGGGTTATGTATGGATGTATTTATTTCTCTTATTTCAGTCTATAACGATTATACTTCCTTTGATATTTTTTGTTGTTGATGAAAATTTTTGGGGGATATGAATATGAGTATATTGGTATTTTTAGAATTTGGGTAAGTAGAATGTTCTAAAACATGAACCATTTGGTGTTCCTCATTGCATATTTAGTTAAATAGTGGAATTTAGGTCTTAAGGTGATGTTTGGTATTGTGAAAGTAGTAAACCTCATGAGTAGTAATTGTGTTGGTTGTACGATGGACATAAGAATGAGTGTATTGGTTGTAGTGTCATTAGAGATGGGTGTTGTTGTGGGTGTGGTGACCCATGTAGGATTAGGCCTTATAAGATGTATCCCAGACCATAGACTGTGAGTTTTGGCTCATGCAGCTCATGTATGTGTACGATTACCTTTGGTGCAGAACCTAGAGAAAACGGTCACTGGGTTTGCTAGGCATAGTGTGTATCGAATCGAGCATGGTAGAGTCGTTCTCAAACATTGATTTGTTCGTAACTTGATGTGTGTGAGAATGAATGGATTTTTTCCTTCGTTACTTTAGTTTAGGGAACCGATATCCCTCTAATTTCAATGTGGCCTATGAGAGAGGCTAGACGGTTTTCTTAGTGCTATTGGGTGTGTTTCATATGGGGGGGATCATAGACCTTTATAGTAGGACGTGGATGACTTCATCTAGTGTAGGTTATCCTAGAGGGCTAGGTAGGATGGTCGATGTTTTGATAATGTGACTTGAGTTATGGAGATGCATTGATAGATTTAGAGAAATCAAGGGAAACTCTAGGGGAGGATAGCCCAGTGATGCAGGTGCTTCGTAATAGGGGACATGGGATATTCTTCAAAGGTGATATCGATGCATATGAGTACCCATAAGATTCGGTAAATGAAATCACATGTATGGGATTGTTTGTATTAATTTTTTGGTTTTTTGGTGATATGTTGAGAATTCCTTGGGTCCCACGAGGTAGACTAAACAAGAGGCAAGGTTAGGTGAGTAAGCGGGAATCCGAATATGCCTTCGTGGTGGTTGGCTTGTGGAAACTAAATTCGGTATGAGAGTGGTCGATAGAAAGTGTAAAACCTTGAGGGATCTAAGAGGTCCAGATGTGGGAACACATTGGATTGGAAAACCATAGTGTTCAATCATTAGTTGTTCGAGACACACCAAATGGAATCGATTGGTGTGGTGTAAGTTGTACCAAAGAAAACATTGGATCATGGTTTTATGATAGATGGTCACATGGTGGTGGTGTTCTTTGAAAAATTATTAGCGTACCCCATCTAGTGATGATCATGCCCCACATCTTAACATCGTACCAAGTATGTTGAGAAGCTCTATATTTAGGCATAAAAACATGAGGGTGTTTTTTTAGGATGAGGGACATCATGAATTTTATGATCATGGTGGATGTATACGTGATGTGGGAAGGTGGGAGGCAAACCATCGATGGTTTCAGGTGAGGTCCTTGGGATGGGCCGGTTGGTGAAAAATACAATAGTTACCTCCCTTGGAAGTCGGAGTAGGAACTAGTTGATGTTCAATATCTTTATCTGGAGAAGGCTAGATAGACATGTCAATGTTTTTGGATTCGACTTGTGTTTGGGTGTGATCCATAGTGATTGGAATCCCATGTGGAGAGAAATAGTAAATAAACTCATAAGTTGGGGTGTGAGGAGTCAACACTGAATGTGTGGAGGATAATTTTGAGTTGATGTAGTGGAACCAGGATGCCGATAATGAACTTTTAAGGTGCATGAATTGTCTCTTAGAGGGGTCGGGTGGTCCTTTGAATGTGGTGTGTTTTGAGCCATTCTTTGCATTTTGGAACATGGTGGCTCTAAGTGGTATTTGAGATCCTTGTGTTTAGTCATCAAAGAGTGTCGTGATATATAACATTCAATTGTGGTAGGAGAGGTTATGTTCTATAAACCCAATAGAGTTAAAAAGTAGACTTGGTTAAGTGTCCTTCAGTGATATTTGAATACATTGAAGTTCATAGTCTCCTTGGCCATGGGATGTAGTTTCATGCGAGTTGTGAAGCTAAGAAATCCAGGATGAGTCAACCGGGGAATATCAACTTGACACTGAGAAAGAGATGGATGTGGAGAGTGTTCAATCACATTTGGTGGATTCGTTGGGAGGAGAAGTGTGTTTAAAATTTTGGAATGTACAATAGTGAGAATACAACCTTCTCTAGATAGTGTTTGAATGGTAGGGGTGATAGAGTTGGGAATGTTGGTTGGGATGGTCGAGCCTTATAACATTTGGATGATAGTGGTTCTAGGATGAATTTTGTTTTCTCCCGGAGGTTAGGTAGTGACCTTAGATTGTGTGTTAGGTTTAATGTGAAAGTAGGGTTGAGATTCTGGTGGCCTTTTGTCGATTGGGGAGGTTCTATGTAATCAGAGATGGTGGAGAAAATCAAAACAGATAAATGGTTAGTTGACGATGTGAACATGTTTTCAGGTTGGATGGAATCAAGTGGACACTACTCAGGTGAGTTGGCCCTGGGAGGGAGACTTGAAATGAGATTAATCAGTCATATACCTGATACTTTTGGTAACATTTGGGTGTGTAGTTATTGAATGAAATTTTTGAAAATGAGTAGCGGGACGATGTACATCGGGAAATGTGGTTGGAAGGATCATATGTTTTTCTCTGGTTGATACTGGATTTGGTCACCATTAGAGTTGATAAAATAGAGGAAAGTGATTCTAAGTGAATTGGGTCATGAGTTGTTGAGAGGATCGAGCCAATGGTGTGTCGATTGGTTCCTATATTATGATAATACTATGTGTGAAGCTTACATGTGTCATGAGTTAGGTGATGATTCCAATGTATTCTCCATGATTTTTTAGTGGTTGGGTATGGTTGAATTTGATGTAACCTTGAGGACCATCTAGATTGTGTTGTGGATTGTGGTGAGGAAGTACTGAGGGTCAAGACCATGCCTTGGTTCACTTTTAACAGTGGATTTGTACCATTCAATGGGAAACTTGAGAAAATGGGAAGGGATAGATAGACCTAGTGGAATGTTTTATTGTTACAGAATATCAGTGATGCTCGGGAAGAGTTTTTTTCAGGACAATCCATTACAAGGTGTGGAGGTTGTAAGATTACAAATTATCTAAATGGTATGTTTTTTTTATGTTTCATTTTAAGAATATTTTTTTGGTTAAATAAGTATTTATTCAAGTTCATGTAAAAGACTTATGGTGTTCCGGGGGTTCAGATAATGAAAGAGAAAGAAAAGGAGTTTTAGGGTATATTGCACGGTTTGCGCACAGTTATTGAAAATAGTGCGGATCATCCCAATTAACTGTGAAGCCCTAGAAAGAGGCTTGTGCATAGTTTTTGGATGGCTAAGAAAACAATTCCAAATTCCTTGGAAACTATATGAAGGGGTCATTTTAGGATAGTGGCTCACACCCTGTTTTCACATGGTTTTGAAAAATGTGTGGGTAAACTGTGCAACCCAATAATGTTGAGAAATTTACTAAATTGCCACTTCAAGATTTTAAGGCCTCACTCTGGATTTTTCTCTTTTCTTCCCCTCTCAACCCTAGTGATGAAATAACCTCCAATAGCTTCCAAGGGGTGATCTGCCTCATTTAATAGACATTTGGAGCATCTTCAGTTTTGGATCAAAGATCTGGGTCAGTCTGATCTACTCCTCTCCCCTTTGAAGATTAGGGTTGGTATTTTGGGAAATCTCCTTCAGAAACCCTCAACACCATTATTTTATTGTGAGATCTAGTTCAAATAATTGAAGAGGGTTTGGATCCAGATCTAAGGAATCATTTGAGAGTTCTCTTGATAATGGAAATGAAGTAGGTGGTCTAAAATATTTAACCCATAGTTTTTTTTATAGATTTTGGAATGTGTGTTGGGATATGGCTTCCCCCGTGTTGTGAGTTTTCCACCTTGAGTAATATTCAGTAAAATGGTTAGCTAAATATTTATTTATACCCCCCATGATCCTTGTAGGATGCATTGAGGAAAATTAGAATAATTTAGGGTCACCCATGGGGTGCACCACCATTTAAGAACCCAGAATAGGTGAAGTTAAGTATATAGTTGACTTGAGATAATATAGATCCCATATTGAACATGCTAATATGCTTAGTTGAATTGAAAATGGATTATTGATGTTTGTGCCTAGTTTTTGGGGTAATATAATAAATAGTTATGTGACATGGATTGAAAGAGGGTTAATTGGTTTAAATGAGATTGTGTCAAATGGTATATGAATTATATTGAAATTCCAAAGAGGATTAATAGATATAAAATGATGAACATGTTGGATAGGAAATTTCTTTGAGTTGAAAACATGTAAATGATTACATATGGTAATTTATGAATATGGAAAGAGTTAATATTGGGAATTATGGGGTATAAATGATGGGTTAAATCTGATAAAGTGGTTGGGTTATGTGATATAAGCATTGAAAATTAAATGCATAAGTGGGAAAGGGATTTTGAAATGAAAAATGGGCCAAATGACATAATGTATGGTAATTGGAAAATATTGGATATTGTATTGGAACTGTGAATACACATAATGGGTTAAGGTATGAGAATGAGAATTTTCCTAAAATTCTATGAATTGTAATTGGTAAATGTATTAATGGGTTATGAAGTAGTATTAATTACGATGTTTTTGTAATGTATTGGGATTTCCAATGGCATTAGTTATGGTTGGTTGTGTTATGGTATGGTTTTGGTGATTAGATAAATAATAATGTTCACAGGGATTGGTAGAGTGGGGTATTGACATGAGGATCTACACCCAAAGTATGAGTTATATTGACGATCTAAACTCAGACCAAAAAATGAATGGGTTTGGGAAGGGAACAAAGGATCTATTTCTCTATTGGTTGCATTCCACACAGACTGAGGCTTTAAGGTGAGGATAATGTGTTGATGCGATATCAGTATCCCTTGTGAGATAGGGACTTGACTTATCCCCCTATGCATTGTGATTGATCGCCTCAAACCCTTGTGTAGATATTATGTATGCCTAACCCATGGATTATTTGTTAAGAACAGAATGAGAAATGAAAATGATATAAGCAACAAAATTTGAAAAAATAAAAAGCATGGATTAAAATGAACATTTTTATATCATGAAACCCAAAATTTACCTTGTTCAATTACCATTTATTTTATACTTTCAGGCACTATCTATTAGACTATATATTTTGTAGACACTATTGGTGGTGGCCTTATGAGTTTTGTACTCACCCTGCTCGGGCCATCGTTTGGTTCCCGAGTAGATTTCATGGTTACAGGTAAGGACAAGGGTGAAGACCCTATACTAGGATATTGAGTAGTGGTTGATATGTACTAAGAGAAGGATCTCGACATATAGTCAGGACCCGTTTGAGGATTTTGTTGTTCGTCTTATTTTGGGTTTTATTCACTTTTCACTACTAGTATGTCATGACATTGTTAATTTTGAATTGTGGTTTCTACCCAGTTGGGAGATGTTGGGTTGTATGTTTATTAGTTGTTTCATTTTGATTTCATCTACTTATATTTTTTTCAACTATTGATTACTCTGGTAAACAAGGTATCGTCTCCCCATGTGACTCATTAGACACTCGAAACTAGTCGGGAACCTCGAGCATATGGGAAGGTGTGCTTGAGGTCTTGTGACACCATGGCTCGGGGCACTGATTTAGTGGCTCAAGGTCCGGGGACGTTACAAAAAATGCTTAGCCAACCCTTGAATTGAAGGTTTCTTAAGGTTGCAAGCAATAAAATATGGGCCTAATCTGATTTGTGTGAGTGACCCAAAGAAAATCCTTCCAAGGTATAACAACGTCATTTTAGGCAATGGATACCAACTCTTTGAAAAATATCAAACATCCACAAAACATTATAGAATATGGCTCATTTTCCATAGGTTTGTGGATGATATGTATGTTTTATATGAAGAAGAGAGTCAATTTAGTTATTTCTTCTCCAAAAAGAGAAAAAGAATCTTCTCTACTATCGCCTATACTCTCAATAGTTATACTGAACAAAGACATATATGAAACCAAATTATCAATCTTACTGGCTATATCAATGAATCATGGATCATCATTGGGTTCTTCAATTCAATTCTTCATGCTGATGAAAAAATGGTACCAATTTTCACCTAAACCTCTACTATTGAGTTCATTTAATGTGTTGTGGAGTTTATTTTATGTGAAATGAATCTCATAGGTGCTAAGTAAACTTGGTATAAAAGTAATCTTAATGGTGTGATGTCTTGTTGATTGATAGATATTTTATGAATGATGGCGCAATGGGGAATTGAATATCAATTTCATGTATCGTCCTAGAAAAACACAACTCTAACCATCACCCACTATTGGTGATCCTCATAGGTAATGAAAAGAAGCTGTCGATCCCATTCAGATTTAACAATGTATGAACTAACCTCCCGAAATACTGTCAAATTATTTCTGATACTAGGGTCAGATCTAAATTCCATGAAAACCTGATTACATGCCTCTCTAAACATAAAAGACTGAAATTTGTTATGAAAGAATAGATTAGAAAATATTTTTTCCATATGGATACTAAAATTTATTAGCTAGAAATCACTATAAAATCACTTTACGAGGAGATGAAAAACACGATTTTGCTGGTGGGGTTTCTCAAGAAAAAGAACTGTCCCACCTTATTCAAGATCTAATTAGGCTCAAAGTAAATTTTCAAAAAGAACTATTTAAGGTTAAGTGGTTTAATGATGGACACTGAAGCATCAAATTTTTCAACATGATCTAATAAACAAGAATGGAAAATAAAACCATTGACCTCTTTAGGAATGAAGATTATATTCTAAGTGAAAGAGCAGATCTTGCTAGCCACATATTTGCTTACCATGAGGGCATCTTCAATGGAACAAAAAGGGATGTGTAACTCATAGAAGGTATCATCCCATAGATTTTCACTGAGTCTACTGACTTGTTCCTAACACCCACCCCTATAGAATTTGAAATCAAAGAGATGGTTTTTGGCCTAAAAAGGAATCTCGCCTAGACCAGATGAATTCACCAAACATTTCATTTATCACTTTTGGGAGGATATGTAGAATGATGTTTGAAAATTGATTATGCATTTCTTTAAGGGAAGGTCCTTCAATCAAGGATTTAATTCCCAATTCATTTCCCTCATCTGGAATTTTGATAATGCAAGTGACATCAGTCAATTTAGACATGTGGCCCTTGTCATCAAACTCCACAAAATCATTGCTATGATTTTGGATAATAGGATTGATCAAATATCAACAAAAATTATATCTTACAATCAGTTTGGATTTTTCAATGGTAGAAACATATAGGATTGGTTTATCTCTACCTCATAGTGTATCAACCTTCCAAGAAAATCTATAAGGGGAGGGAATATATCTCTCAAGATTTATATTTAAATAGATTATGATACAATGGACCGAGGATTCCTTTGCAATTGTCTTATGTGTTTTGGATTCAATGAAAATATTATTATCTAGTTAAATTTATTTTTTGGCTCTGCTCTCATTTCTTTATTAATAAATGGTTCCCCAGAGGGATTCTCCAAGTTCTCATGAGTTGTGAGAAAAGGCTACCACCATCTATCATTATATTTTCAATTACAAAATATTATCTCAACTGAATTCTTCTCAAACATGGTGGAAATTAGTGACATGAAGACTATCCAAGATGTATGCGGTATTTAATCCCCTTCTCACCTTTTTTGAAGATTTCATTATTTTTACCTTGGGTGATAGAAGAAATATCAATAATATAAATCATTCTCTCCTACACTATGAGGAGACATCAGGACATGATGTCAGTTCGAACAAATCTTTTATTTACATTGGAAAAAATATATAGTGCTAAAAAATATCACCTATGATAAATGACATGGACATAAGAGAGGTATATCTTCCCTTTACTTACCTTTGTGTACCTATGTTTTCGGGAAGGCCTCATTTGTCGCAAATCATCATTATTATTAGTTTAATTTGAAGAGATATATCTTCTTGGAAAGGTAAACCTCTTATAATGTCTAAAAGAATATTTTATTTTAGGCATGTGATTGCATCAAAAATGGTATATCCTTTCATGGTGAATTCCTTTCCTACCTCGGTTATCAATTCCATCAACACCTGAATGAGAAATTTCATTTGGAGTGGAAGAATTTTGGAAGGAAATATAATCATGGTCTAACATAAAAAATGGTATATTCCCTATGATCGTGGAGGCCTAGTAATAATTTTTTTATTGTTAAATCAAACACTAAAAGTACAATTCATTTGGAATCTTATCAACAACAATTCTGATGCCCCAGACTTTCAGGGAGAAAGGATCATGGATATATTGATGGTAGGATCTCAATTCTACTTGTAATCCTTGGTTTGGCTTGGACTTAAGAACACTTTCTAGAAAATTCATAGAAGCTCCCACTAGATTGTAAACACAAATCCATCACTCAATTTATGGATGGAAAACTGTGTTGGAAGACCTATTATTGATAGTATTGACTTTATGGATAAAAGAATTGATATTGAAATATCCATCAAGAAACAAATGAATAGCTTATCTGAGAATCTTGAGGACATTCAACACACTGTTTCTAGTTATGTATTCTTAAGTCAAGGTGGGATGTTTATTTGGGAATCAACCCCATCTGAGAAACATGGCTCTAAGGCCATTTATAAAAATCTAACTCATGGCTCTCCCAAATAAATTGGAAACATCAAAAAGTGGTGTATTTCACCATCTAAATTTACTATGTTCTGGAGACTATCACATAACATACTTCTGGTGGATACTAATCTGTAGAATTTTTTTATTTACCTGTTCTTGTGATGTGTTATTTGTACACAAGACTGTGAAGATGTGGATCATATTTTTTTATTATTCCAAATAGACTCCTCACTCTGGAAAGCTGTGTTTAGAATATTTGATATCTCATTGCCTAAATCAAGTTCTATAATAGGATTATTTCATAATCTAATTAATATCCCACCATCCAAGAATCATTATAACCTATTCATTGTGGCTTGTTCCAAACTAGTTCATGCCATTTGGAGAGGTCGCAACAGGTGCATACAAGATCAGTCTAGATTCAGAATCAAAGCTATGTTTGAAGAGATTATCAAGGATGATTGATATGCAAATGCATTTCACATGGATCACTATAATAATTCACTGAGATACTTGACTGTGCTAAGACATCTGTGAATCCGTAGTAATTACCCTCCACCGCATCAAACTATTGAATGTTTTTGGTACCCTCCTCTTGATAGATGGATGGAATGAAACTCTGATAGGGCCTCTAAAAGAAATCCTATACCACACAAGTATAGTTTAATTTTTAGGGGCTATGCTAGTGATTAAATTGGCCATCATTTCACCCCTTATGGAACTGATATTGCTTTAGAACTGAAAATAATGGGAAAATTAATGTGGTGAAATTTGAACGAAAAAAAGATATAACAAAATATAGATTGAATGTGACTCTTCAATGATTGTTCAGGCTGTTATAATATGGAAGATTCAACTTTCTTGGAAACTGATTGTGAAATGGATCATCTGCCTTAATCAACATGCTTCAATGAATTATATTATAATGCATGTCTTCCATGAAGCCAATAATATTACATATGAACATTCCAACAAGAGTGTGAATGAAGAGGCCTTTACCTTTTCCAAAATTCACCACAATTATTTATTTTCAACCTTTCATAAAGAAAAATGTTTTATTCATACATTAAGGCTGGTGTAATTTAATTCTTTTGTAATGCAAGATCCTTTGTGATTAGTTTTCTGAAAAAAAAATGAATCATGACTGCAACAACCCAAACCATGAAAAAATTAAAAAAAATTAATATTTCAAACTACCCTCCCCCTTTGTATACTTCATCCGAAATATTTGGGAATTACCCCATCATGATTTTCATGAGAGTGTGAGAGGTTTGGGAAAAAAATGAATTATAGAAAATAAATGGTAGAGTAGAACTTGTGATGGTATCTACCGCAGCACATCACCTCACCCCAAGATCTAGTCTAAAAATCAATGATCCTTTTATCCTCCCCATGAGATATTTATTTATAGATTAAGATGATTGTTATGTTGTCTATAATGTGAATTAATGTGTATATTAATTCCTCTAGAGTCAATCCTAGGAGTTCATGGAGCCCCAAGGTAAAATGGTGTGCGTTATAGTAATTTAATTGAAAAAATTGGAAAAATAATTTTCTATTAGAGGGTATAATAGTGTGATATGGAATGTGACATGTGACATATCATGTTCCACTCCATGGAATTATTCTCACGACATGATATCATGTATTAAGAATTTTTTGGGATGACATGATGTGATGTGAGAGTTTCAAACTGCATCACATGGTCTTATGAACCCAAACTATATTTTTCATACTCTTCTTACCCAAACATGATTTTTTTGATTTCATATTATGAACAGGGGATTCATGATGCGAATTAAAATTTTCTATCATTTACACCTTTTATTACCTCTTTATTATTATATTTTAAGTCTTATACTTTATATTTAACTTGTCCCACATCCTGGAGGATCTTTTTCACCGTGAATTGAATCTCCCATTAACACATTTTCTTTAAATATTTTCGTCATGTTACCTACAAAAAACAAAGATAATAATAAATATCCATGAAATTTTTATCAATGTATTAGAAAATTATGATTTTTTATATTTAAAATATTTTTATGAAATATTACCATCAAGTACCCACACTTGAATTTATGATTACCCTCAATAATGGAATCTCAACATACTACAAAGGATGTTAACTCTATCATAACTTAAATTCGATGGAATTATAAGTTTATTAAATAGGGAACTAAATGTTAAAGCATAAAATCAGAAAATTTCATCAACTGCTCACATTTTAGAGAAAAAATTCAATGGTATATTTTACATGTTTTATATAAAAATAACCATCCCCTTCATTACTCAATTCATATTTTCTAATCACTATTAATAAGAAAGAAAAGTTAAATTTACCTCATTTTTTGCCTTTTCACTCATCATCAATGTAAAAATTTAATTATAGTTTCTTATCACATAAAGAATCATTCTTCACACCATAGTATTACAATGAATATACATTCTCCACCCCATAGTTATAAAATCACAAATAATCATGAGGTCTTCATCATTTAGATCAAGTTTCTCAAAGGATTGTGGTAGGTAGTTTAATGATAAAACAATTAAATATCAAAATAGAGGTTAAACATTAATGTACTTTTCTTGATTGTCAAATCATCTCAATATAAATCTCCTAGTTTAAATTCATCCCCTTACCCCTTGAAACTAAAAGTATGATCATTAAAAAGTGAATTAAAATGAATAAAACAAAAACTTGTAATATTTTTAGATTTTTTTGGTCGGTAATATTATCACATTCACTACCCAACCCCAAATTATCTCCTCAAAATAGTATTTCGAGTAATTATAAAAAAGTCACCTGTCATGTAATGGTGATTTTTGAATTTCTGTATCCAATTACCATTTTCCCATTTTTTGCCTTTCTTTATTTCTAATAGGGTGAGTAATGAGTATAATGAAAGAAAATAATAACATTTTTCTCAAATCCCATTAATTCACATCCATTCTTATCCATTTCATAAAATATTCCCATCCACCATGGCACTATCTTCCACACACTCATCATTTTTATAATCATGAAAAATACATAGAGTTGGGATGAAAAGGAGAAGATATGTTTGTAATATTGATATTACAAAACAAGGCTATCCATGGATTATATGATTTTAAAAAGGATTTATGTATGTGTAGGTCTCATGATAATTCATTAAAAATATATGTCTCTATCATACAAAAAATTAATTTCGAAATCATTTCTTTGACAAGATGAATTGCATGTTCTAGAAGAAAACAATCTCGAGTTTCCCTAGAGAATTTTATTCATGAAAAATGGGTAATAAAAGTCTAAAAACACGCTTTGGGAAGAGAAAATAAAATATTAGGATAATGGCTATTGAAAATTCATACTAATAATTAAAATCAATTAACATATATGCCTGAAATTCAAGAAAGGATATATATTAGAGAAATTTTGATTTTACAAATAAACATGCTCCTATAAATCATGATTTTTGAAATAAAAATCACCATGATTATATCTACCTATTCATTCTCTCATTTTCTCATTCAAATTTAGTGACAAGAAAACTAATAAACAAGGAAGGATGATTATTGTGAGAAAATTATGGTTGATAGATGGATGATTAATGAAAAATGTCAAGTGTAGGCTTGAAATTCATAATTAAAATCCCTAATTTTTTTAAAGTTATGGGGGTAATATAACATAAGGAATTGATACTCAAACTCTTCTTTCAGGGATGCATCAATATGGGCTACACATGTTCTATCAGTAGTAGTTCACACTTTTAATAAACATCTCATGATCTAAAAAATCTCTAGGTAACTTCTTCATTACCTTTATTTCAACTTGACAATGCTTCCATTATTTAATAGATATGTGAATGTGTTTCCCTTTTTCATTTAAATTTAAAATATTTTAGAGAGTGTTCTTAAACCTAAATAAAGCATTAAAAACTCATGTTCCCTCCCTGAATCACTTTTTTACCATCATTGGATCAGGCTTACCTCTTCTTAGATCAAGTGACATTATAATGGAAATATGTTAACTAGTATTGATCCAAAAAATAGACTCATATGTGACATATCCATAGGGTCCAGAACTTTTCCTTCCTAGGAATTTTACATAATTCTTCCAATGAGTATAATCTTCTCTACCTGTATTACATAGATCCATTATTGTTTCTTTAATCATTAAAAACCAAGTGGAAGATCACGTTTCATCCATACCCACTAGCCCTACTAAAAACATGGTATAATTGGATGGTCCTCTAGTGTCACAAATTTTTTATTTCATCTTTTTAGTATCTCTACTTATTACTTTTTTATTGAATTAAAATGACCTAGTATGTTTTTCTATAACTATAATAACTTATTTAGCTCTGGTCATGTTTTCATCCTCTAAATATTCTTCATATTTCTCAACATAATTCTTTATAGCTCAATTAATATTGAAACTCACTTGTTTCTACCTACTTTTTGTCGTAGTTCCTCACTTATCAGGTCTATCAATGCTCTTTTGGTATCCATGAATGGTCTTCCCATGATAAGGTATGTCCTCTATTTTTCCATGTTAATCACTATAAAGTACACTAAGAAGTATAATTTTTCTACTTTGACTACGATTTATTCAATTATACCTCATGTTAAATAATTATTGAACCTATCATCTAGAGTGAATCTCTGTTTTTGTTTCATATTCTCCAAACCCAAGATTTTAAATGTATTTTATGAATAGAGTTCATGTTGGGAATGTGATATTACAATTATTTACCAATTTTTTAAGACTCCATATTAAATATAAAGGATGATCTACTTAGGTATTTTTGATTCTTTAGAATTCATTTTCATACAATAACTGAGTAATCCCATGGGAGTGGTCTGGTGCCAATTTCTTCTAGAATCTTCATGTTTTTAAAATGTTCATTCATGAAGTTGCTGTATATCGGCATGTTCAGAAGGGATTGAATGAAATGGATATTAATAGTAATTTAATTGAAATATTCTAAATTTTTTTGGTGCATCAGTTTTTCCTTACATTAGAAGCTCTGGAAAAGGTAGTACTTGACTTAATAGAGGGAGTTATTAACTTTATTCTTCTATAATAACATTCTTTTTACTCATATTCTGGGATTTATTTCTTCATATTCATCTTTTTTCCTTCTTTCTTATTTTCATATGGTTCATTGTTTTCTTGTTTTATTTTTCTAGTTATTAGAGTTATTTCTCTTAGTTCTCCATATGGGTTCTCTTTAAGGGGGCCTCACTATGTTCCTCACTATCTCTCTAGAAGTTTCTCTATAACTTGGACAACTTGAATTCTAGGATCCATCATGTAGTATTTTGATACCTACAATAAAACATATACTCAATAAAAATTTCCATTGATATTTTGATTAAGAATCTAGTCCCTTGATAGCTTCTCTGGTGGTATTAATGAATGTGGCCAAGGTCCCATCCAATGTATGGATGTTTCCTTATAGTGATGGTCCTTGGTATGTCTGAAAGCCTCAGATCCTTAGATGTTACCCCTAAATATTCTATTGTTTCAAACTCCACTAGTAAAATTAATTTTTATGGTTATAATAAAATTAATTTAGTTCTTCTATACACATAAATTGGGGTTGTCATAGGCCCATCAGTGTATCCATTTTTTTAGTCAGATATTCCATCTGAGCCATCATCCAGCTATTTTGGTCGACCATATATATTTTTATTTTCTATATACCTTCAATATAACTTTTTAATCCATATCTCACCATCTCATCTAGTATATTATAGCTACCATTAGATTATTTATTCATCATCAATCCTTTAGATTCATGATTAACAATTGAAAATTTCCCCTTTGCAATTCATTTATAAAAATTTTCAACAAGAAACTTGATTGAAGTACCAAGATGTGAAAATTTTATAATTAATTTCATTAAAATACCTTCTGAACTATTTTATGAATCACCATTATACTGTTTGAAATTATGAATGTTGATATGAATGTTTATGGATTTAGAGGGAAGAAAGAATCATGTGTGAAAATTTCATTGCAACTCATCCCATGTTGTCATGGAATGTGTTGGTAATCTATGGAACTATTCCTAACCTCAGTCTGTTGTATTAAACATTAAAATAATACGTCTTTTCACATTAATTAAAATCATAGATAATTTGAATGTATAATATAGTTCTATGAAGTTCCCTAGACTTGTGTTTGAATCTTCATGAGGTAGTTCTTGAGAATTACACCATGTAGGAAATAATCTGAGTTATGGATAGATTGACCTCATAGTGTGTGGAATGACCCACTGGTTTGATAATTCTTATATTTTACCCTTCATTATATGGTCTTATTTAGTATGTCATCGCATATATTTTAGGATCTCTTGGTTGAGAACCTTAAAAAAATTATTTTTTTCAATGTAAGCCTTGGATTCTTATACTTTGAGCCACCTCAATGTTTGTTCCAAAATGAGATCAATCAAAAAGAATTATTTTACTTTTGACCTTGTAATGTAATCAAGTATTAATCATGTATACATGAAGATAAATCATGATAGCACCGAATGTAAAAATTGAAATTTAAAAAATAAAAATAAAAATAAAAATAAACAAAACTCATAATCTAATTTCTCAATTTCCATATAAATAACACTAAAAATTTGATAGGGCCTGAATGATATCATTAATTTCTATGATTATATACAAATTTAATAATTTCTAAATGAATCAAACAATTGTGACTGACTTACCAAGTGACGAAAGTGGTCAGTTTGAGGTTGAACCCAATAGTTAGTGAAAGTAGATTTTTAAGTATTTTAAAATGAATGATTGAATTGTATTGAAGAAATAGAATAAGGAAAAGAAATTTGGGTTTGTAATGAATTTGAGAATGAATGTCTATGTAATATATATTCCCGGATTGGATTCTAGTGACTATGGAGATTAAATTTAGTTTCCAGATTCGATATGAGGATGATTTTGGGTCTTGGTATCACCTATTTAAAAAAGAAATTCCCATTTCCCACGGCCAAGTGCTTTAGGGAATAATGAATTTAGTGTCTTGATACCATTTTTAAACATAATTATCCAAAAATATTGAATGGTCAGACATTTTTTAATGTAATTATTTTTGTAATTTAAAAATGAATCCCAAATTCTAAAACAATGATTATGAGATAAAAAGAGGAAAGAAATTAAAAGTTATTTCTAATTAAAAAAACCAAAACAATAAAAAATTATGAAAAATAAATATTAAAAATTCCCTCACCCTTTGAATATATCACTCATCAAAAGGTGGGAGTTACCCCCTAATGTTAGTCATGGGAGAGTTATAGGGGAGGGGGAAATAAAAACATTATATAAAATAAACGTTAGATCAAAACATGTAAAGGAATTTACAATAGTGAATCACCTCTCCCCATGTGCTAGTCTCTAAATGAATGACCCATGTAGCCTCCCTAGAAATTTATTCATACAAAAATATAATTTCTATGTTTTCTTTAATCCAAATTAATAAATCCATTAACTATTCCTAACTCAATATCAGGAATTCATTGAGTCCCCCGGTCAAGAGGTTCATCGTATAGTAATTTCATTGAGAAATTTTAGATGTATAATTTTCCATCATTGGATTTCATGTAATGAAAATGTGATTCACAACCTAAAAAATCAAGTTTCACCTCCTAGATAGATTTTATCACCCTTTTTACTACCTAATATTTTTTAGGGTTGTTATGCTGTTACATGAGAGTGTCACATCATGATACATAGTTCTCTTACCCGAAATTGAATTTTTCATCCCCTTATTATGTTGTCCTGAATTTACAATGATCATAAATTCATGAATAAGTGATTTTCAACATGAATTCTCGTTTTTCATCATTTATAGCTTCATTTTCACTTGAATAGTCAACTATGAGAATCAGATCATCATCAGCTTATCCTATGTTATGGGGCATATTTTGTTTTGTTAAATTCATCTCCACTTTTCTTATTTTTATTATTTTAATATTTTGTACTTATAACCTTCCACATATATGTAAAAAAATAAACATCTAGGTCAATTTTATCAATTTAATTAAAAATTTATTATTTTAATATTGAAAAAAATGCATGGAATACTGCTATCACTATAATTTTATAGAGAAAAGGGGGTAGAAGAGAATATATCTATTGGAAGGAGGAGCCTTGGTACAACATCAAACATGAATAACAGACACTATCATCTCATGATTTTTGAGTTTAAATATCATTAAGGAAAATAATTTATGACGAATGTATTAAATCACACATTATAATTCATGATTTTATTCCTTATCTTGAACATTTTGCATATATATGAATATGATACCTCCCTTGAATTAAATTTTATATAATTCTTGTTTAAATGATAGACATTATATTTGATCAGACCGAACATTAACTATTAATGTGCTAATTAATGATAAATATCATCACTAATATAAATTAATCATAGAAAATCATTCATAATAAATATTCATCACATAATATAGGCAATATCATATAATCTCATTAAATTCTATTTATGATACAATAAAATAATAATCTATTCATAAATCAAATACATGTAATGATCCTTAATGTTTCCCTTTAAATCACACACTATGATTGATCTAATGGTAGTATATTGTCTTGGAAAAACTAAAACAATCCTTAAAATTATATCCATAATCATAAAATATAATACTCATAAAATTTATATACCAAAAACTTTTGTAACAAAAAAATTTATTATTACAATATGGGTATATCATACAATAAAATATTCCCTATATTCCACATATATATAATTAATTTAAGGAATATATCTTATAATAATTTCTGGATAGACTCAAAATATATTGAAATGATGAACACTATCACTTAAATCTTCAATAGTTTTGTAATATCCATCTCAAATCACATATTATCACAAGGAATTGATGATCAATATGTGTTGAGAAGATGATGCTTACCCATCAAGTCCTTCCTATAGAGTAGTCAGGGGTTGATGTTGTAGAATCCTATAATTTTTAGTAGATATAAGAGTATATTACATTACATGAAATGTAATTTAAATTTTGAAAATTGAATAATAATATTAAAATCATAACTCGAATCCCCTATCTCATATGATCTCTTCTGTCAAGTTATTTCATGCTTGAAAACCTGGATTGAATACTTTTAAAACATAATTTAAATGTAATCAGGAAAAATCCAACTAATAATAATAACTACTAGAAAGTATAAGATAAATAAATCAACTAAATATTTTATAAAAACATAATAATCACTAACAAGTAAAAGTTATTTATTTATTATAGAAATTTCAATAAATATAAATCCTTAATTGATTATAGTCGTAAAATAAAAAAACAAAGTAAAAAAATATACCATTCAATAATAAATAATCCCACTCAGCGAAAGCTACTCAAGATGAATGAAACTAAAATAAATATATTTATGTATGAAAAGAACTAAAATAAACATAGACTTCTCCAAATTACTCATGATTATACTATAAATATACTAGCCATAAATATTTATTAGTAACATATTAAGTGGAGAAAATCATGTCATAAGGATATTTTATATCCCACTCACCCTAAGTGAGTTTTGGTAAAATATTTTAAGAACCTCATCTCAAATACCCATAATGTAATAGAATTAATTCATAGAAACACCAAAAGGATAATTACCAATCACAACAGGCTGATAAAAATAATAAAGGATGATATATTCATTTCCATATTGAATGATGTTTCCCACATTTGATGTTAATTTAGATCATAAAATGATCTTAAAAAAACTATTACAATCTTAATAGAAGTCGAACTAGTTAAAATTCATAAATATATCCTTCATGGGAGGAACCTATATATTGGGGATACCTGTTATACTTGGATACAAATCTACATATAAATTTATATTCGTTAAATCATAAAAACCCAATAAAAACTATTTAAAATAAAATATAAACATTAAAATCATATTCAAAGAGTAAAATTAAAAAATATAAAGGGTGTTATAGAAGTCCATATATGAATGATAACCCATGTGGAAAGGCTAAGGAAAACCTCAGCTGACCACACCTAAGTCACCCATAAAAATTCAAAAAAATGTCCATAGTATTCCATATTATATGTCTAATAATCAAACATACAAATGTGTTTTACCCTTTCTTTGAATAAATAAAAAATATATACATGTTCCCGTGACCAAAAAGTTCTGTTTGTGAGTACCTCATACCTAGAAAAAATTAACTACTCGACCCCTACCAACATAATAAAAAACAATGTACCTCTAGTATAATCATAAAGTAAAAAATTTATACTGGAAGGGTGGGCTATCACATAGGGGACTGAGGGCTATGGCATACATTTACAGCTTGCGTGTGTGGTGTGTGTGTGTTTGAATGTAATTGTAAACCCAAGAACCTAATATATATAAATAAATATTTATATCATAATATAAGTTCTAAAATAACATGATACATATTATATTAGTCAGATTCCTGCTATTTATCAAGACATAAAATGGAACCAAAATATACCTGATTCTATCCTAATGTAGAATCCATAAGAAATAACTTGATTTTAAATTTATATTAGTTCATATCTATCTATGTCCCCAAGTAATCTATATAAAGAAATGAATTATATGTAATCCATATATAGAGGTTGGGGCATGTCGTGACACTGACCAACACAAAACTAGTTTCCTATGAACATATGGTTGGGAGTACCATATCCCATACCAAAATTTCATTGATATACCCTAATACACTCACAAACACACACATAAGAATAATAGGTATCTTGTGTACACATTCCTATGTATAGTTGGGGCCCCTATGCCAAACTGTTTTCTCATTTTCAAAGACCTATAATAATATCTATATAAATATACATATTATAGTTCCTAAAAAAACACATTGGTTAGAATATATATACATCATATGGAAATCATGATCAACGCACTTTGGTATCACACACACACCCATAGAAATACACATACACACACACATATATATATATATACAACAATAATATCACATATATTCATAAGAATATCCTTAGTCTCATTCTAACTCGGAATAACTAATAAAAATATAATAATGTAACAAATCATTAGATATAAATACAACCCTTCATAATACTGAAACTGATATATCCAATCTAAATTCAATATTTAGTGCAGGTTTTAGAAAAATTAGTTACCATTAATATGAAAATGGTTCTAAGTTCATTATCACTCAAACCTATGCCACTCCATCTCCATTCACCACAATAGTATGACGATGAAGAAGGTTTTACCTATTGATCCCTATATTGAAACATTGAATTATACCTAGATAAATAACATATACCACAACTTAAATATTTCTCAAACCTATGTTATAAAAATACAGAGGTTTTTTCCAATTTACTATAAAATAATGATAAAATTACTTACCTTTAGATCATTAATATAAATTCCCTACTATAACCCATAAAGGAAATGGTCATGGATAATGTCACACCCCTAACCCAGATCACTCTAAATATTAAGAGAACCAATGGGTGAAATTACATAAATTTTCCCTCTATTTATGCTAGAGGCCACTAACTAGTGGTAAGGGTCTATAAAGATACCATGGGGAGATTATATCCTCTCATTAGAGTTTCGGTGAAAATAGAAATAAGGCCAATCACATATAACCAACCAATATAAACACCATAGATAAGAAAATATATGTTCTAATAAATAATCACATCATCACATGATATAATAAGGTTGAATATGTAATACATATCAAGGAATCATCATTGGGTTGACCATATAAAAATGTTACTAAAAATGGTTAAAAATTTCCAATACTAGAAGTAGAAACCAAAAACTATGCTTGATTTTGATTGGACTCTATCATCAATGAACCAACCTAGCTATCAAAATCAACCATCAAGAATTAGGTAAAAACCCTTATCATTTATTATAACCAAATAATATTCATTGGTACCAAAGGTGACTAAAGTAGGGTGTGAATACAACTCAGCAGGGCACCACCTACAAAATCCCAAAAGAAAAATATTCTGAATAAAAGTAAATTCAAAAGTACTATAAATAAACACTTAATTACACAAATAATGTAAAAAATTAAAAACATTGATGGTATTGATTTGTGGTGATACCTGGGGTTGGAGATACATTCTTCACCTAGTTCTAGATGTCTCTAAGCACATAACGATATCATTCTAAACACAAGAAACCACATAGAAGGACCCAATCCTACAATGGATATAATTGATAATTGCATACCTACTTCGAACTATGATAGATGTATCTAAATAAAATAATTAACTCATTTTTACCCCCAACCACATCAATTGGATTTACCAATTAATTATTTCAATAACACTCTAAGGGTGTTTACATGACAACTCCATGATAATTTAAATTTAACAGTGTCAAGACCTCTCTAATTGCATTGTAATTTCTATCAGTTAAATACCCCATCAATGGAGCTTAACATATCAAAGAATCAATCCATCAATATTAACCACAACATCATGGTTTATCAAACTATCACCTTTAACTGTTTAAAATTTTCCCCAACGAATCCCACACCATGATTTACTATTTTAATTTTAAAGGGCCATTTTAGTCCACTATTAGAATAAAAAACAAAATATAAATTTACCATTTATAAGTCATTTTTTCTCAATTCATCATAAGTATAATTTTAAAGTGTCATTCTTCATTCCACATTCCCATACTAGTTTACCACTCCATATAAGTAATTTTACATTTTCTATCCAAACTAGATCACCCCCTTTGAATAACCCCTCATGTAGATTCGTTAATAAAAAGAATCTTGGAATTGAACAATGTAATAGAATAATTTGAACATTTAATTAATTCCAAGGTCAAATTAAATATATGAAAATATATTTTGAACCCTATATATAAATGGATATAAAACATTTAAACAGTAAATTAGATTAAGGTGTACACATAAAACACCATGATTTATTTTAGGGACACCTCATGATATATCAGCATGACCACAGAAAACATAAACTTAGAGATATGGTGAGACTATTGGGAAAATATATGGACCACCAATCTTAAACTAGTACGAGCCTACATAAATAATAAAAACCATTGATTCAAGCTAAAACTATTTAAATTAAAGAAGCATACAATAGACTTGAAAATAGTAAATAATGAATCAAATAATGAGAGGCCACATGAAGGTGAATGAAGAAAAGAAATAGTAGTGATAGGAAGTTAGACATACCTTAAGACTTTAATAGCATCAAATAAAACCCCAAAAGACAATGGATCAAGAAATTTTCAACAAAAACTAAAGGAGAAGTAGTGGACGCATGTTGGAGGACTTATTATCCAAAAAAATAAAAGGGAAAGTGGCTCAAAAATATCAATGGTCATAAGGGATAAAATTGAAAAATTATAATTTATAAAAGAGATTTATAGTTTTGTGACATGTTTGGATAAAATGTGAACGAACTGTAATAACCTTCACTTTCCATGATGAACCCTTTCACAAGGTTACAACACATGGTTTAAAAAGTCGTGCACCAATCATGGAAATGTCATTTAAAAATATTAATAGAGATTTAATGGTTTCCCTAACCCCAAAGAATAGATAAAACATTAGTGCACCTATTCTTAGTGGGATGCAAGGTTGTGGTGCATGTTTAGACATAACCATGTGCTAAAAATATACCCCATAATACAAATCCAAAACCAAAAATTGTTCACCCTAAACACCCTAAAATTATTTTGAGACCAATCATCCACTAATAAAATATATAATAGAAAAAGATAAATGTGTTTTATAAGATTTTATATAGATAGTCACCTCAAAATAGGGGGTCAAGGTATTAAAACTTCCCCACCATATAACAACTCATCCCTGAGTTGTACCCCCCCCCCCAACATCACCCATCTAATTTAGTGAATAACATTATCCAATGATATTTCATAACAAATATTCAGATTTCTCCATTTGAACATGTCCATGGAGCCACACCATGCATACTAGGGGAACGACCTTCACATGAAGTGACTTGTCAATATGATCCACAATAAAAAACTACCACCCCTCACATGATGCTTTATCCTCCAGCTATATATCATTGATATTGATCACATGATATGTGTTTTGATGTTACCATCGAATATGAGAGATATAAAATAAATCATTCATAGTAGTATATCTTAGAGGAAGAGGTTATTGGTTAAAAATATTACCAAAAATATTTTTCACCTTAAATATTTTCCCAAAACATGACACTAACTTCCCATTATTTCAAATATTATATTTACCAAGAATTGGAGAAACTTTAAAGAATACCCAGTCACCTACCTCAAATTATAAATGGAAACATATCTGGTTAGCATACGATATCTACATACTATGACAGGTCACCATGCACTTCTTATTCACCTAAATCTTCTTTGTGGTATACTACATGACACTCGGTGCATACATTTTAGATTCTTTAAATTCTAGATAACATAGAGGAAATCATCATCACCTCCCATAAAAATACTAAAATGGATTCATTTGAATCAAATCATTAGAGCTATTTATATAGATATACTCTACTATGGTTTTAGGTATCTCCCCAGAACACTCAAAATCAATTACACATTCCTGGTGAATTTCATCTAGCATTCAAATCTTATGAATAGAATACCTATCTCAATATGGGAGTTAATATGTACTATGGTGTACTTTCATACCCATCACATTCTACAAGCCTTTATACAATCTTGAGGTAAAATGAGATTCTCTATAAGAGACGATGCTTTGTGGAACACCATACAAGCACACCACCTCATAGACATATAACTCACCTAGATCATTAAAAAAATAATCATATTTGGTATATAATAAATGGAAAAATTTCTTCAAAAATTCCTTGAAAACCCAAAACATCATTGTGACATCAAGGTATCCTTCTAAATATTATCATGAAATGGACCAAAAAATCCTATCACTTCTATAAAGGAATTGTTAATGGGTGGAGATAACCATTTAGTCACCAATTCTCATCCTTCACCAATGTACATGTGGAGATTCATGTAATTAAACCTACTATTTCATTCATCATCCTAGACCAGGAATACTACTTATTTACATCATAGTATTTTCATGGTAAATCCTGGATGTAATGTAATTTTTGAGGCATGAATGTACCTCATCATCTCCTATCCCATACTAATGGAATCTTCCACATGTCTTTATACTTAAATTATCTCACTAGTATCAAGATTATAGTATAGTTGTGGTACCCAACCACCCAAAATATCTCTCTTCACTAAGAAATACAATTCATAATTTTGACTCTCCTTCACTCTGTTACAAATTAACGAAGAACTTGACAAGGATGTATGTGTTTCATGGACTAACTATTCATGAACAACCAAACAAATATTAGTAAAAATATCCATCATCTACAACTTACTTTTGAAATCCTAAACTATATGAGTATAATTCTTCCCACTCTACATGTATGGAACAACGTTCATCTTTTCTAGAGTGTTTGCCAACTCAAAATCAAAAGACAAAATGTACTCAACCCATCTCATCAACCTATTTTTTAGTTCACACTGGGAGAAAATTTATTTTATGGTCTTAAGATCTGAATATACTATATAAATATCCCAAATAATATAGTCCCTCCAAAACCAAAAGTCCTGAACCACTATAACTAATTTTAAATCATGATTCAGGTAGTCACACTGGTGGAAACTCAGCTACCTAGAACCACTAGTGTCTACTCAGACATCTTACATCAAAAATATCATAATAAAACAATTAAAACATCATAATTTTTCTTAATAATGTTCTAGATAAGGTAAGGTCAATATTTGAATAAAATTAAATCTCCCCTTTAGATCTATAAGATCATATTGACAAGTATCAAACCATTCAAATTTCACCCATTTCATGGTCATTCCTTTCAGTGATATATACAAATAGGAAAATTCCTTAATAAACCTTTAATAATAACTGCCCATTACAAAAAATCTATGAACTTCAAATAAATTCTTCGGTCTCTCCCAAGAAACCAGGAACACTACCTTATTTTGATCCACTGCTACTCCTACCTTAGATATCATCTTCCTTAGGAAGTGATCCTAGCATCCCAAAACTATCACTTTGAGTATTTTTTATATATATGTTTCCCTTATAGTGTTCAGAATCCACCTAAAAATGAAGAATAAAATTTTCCCTCAACATGGAGAACACTATAAAAACATTCATAAACATGATAAAAATGTAATAAAAATAAGGGTGAAAATACAATTCATTAAGGACTTGAACACTGTTTCTGTATTCTTAAACCTAAAAACAATCGTGACATACTCATAATTTTATATTTACTCCTAAAAACTATATGAGGAATGTCAAAATGTTACAACCTCAGTTTATAGTACCTTGAACCCAAATGAATCATTTAGAAAACTCAATCTCTATTAAAATGATTGAAGAAATCATTGATTTGAGGGAGTGGATTTCAGTTTTTAATCATTGTATTCTCTAGTTTTTGGTAGACCCTATGAAACCTCAAAGAACCATCCTTTATCTTGGAGAATATGAATAGATCCCCCTATGGGGATGTACTGATATGGATAAACTCTTTTTACTCTAGGTATAATAGCTATGATCTTATCTCTAAAATCTATTTAGGATTTATCCACTAAGGGGTAATAGAAATATAAATTGTAACCAACATATGATAAATTGTAAACCCAGTCCCATGTTCAGTTAGTAATCCTAAAAATTCCACAAGGAATATGTCTAGAGACTAATCAAAGAGAACATGAAATAACTCTTGGATCATTTCTCCTCATCCAATATGAGGCAAGAAACCTATAATGTGACCACACCCCATTTATAATGACCATGTCCTATATTTCTTACTTCTATATCCTATTCATTGATATAATTAAAACTCTAACCCTTATGTGATGTTAATGATACTAAAAAAATGATAACCGGTCTTATCTCATTATAAAACTAGCTAATCCATCCCAAGGATCATGTCATCGCCTCCCATCATCAGTGTAAATAAATCCTCAAGGAATATAATAAATTACAATAATCAAAGAATAATATTCACACCTCTAAACCCAATATGAGTGTATTCCTAAGTATATTTTAATTTATAATACTCCATAATGTTACTCAAAAGTAAAACCCAAGCCCTCAATAAACTACAAAATGTTAGATAATTTTAGGCTCTAGTATAGAATAATAAAAATTCACAATTTAAAGATTCTATAATCATACCATGAACCTTAGATTTTCTTACATATCAATCAGTTAGAGTAAGATAAATAACATGTAACTCGACAGAACCATGAACCTACACTCCATCTTAAATACACTAAGTCGTATCCCGCAATTGTATCTTCAATCCAACCCCTCAGACTACACATCCTCGACCATGACCCAAATGATTGGTGGGACTCTAACTACTAGCCTAATATGGAACAAAAAATCTAGCTCTAGAACCCTGCGCTGATCTATATCCCCTATTACAAGAATTCTACACAGGGATTCTATAAAATCAGTACATATTCCCCATATTAATGTAATTATTTCAGTCTATTTGGGGGAGAGTAAACTATAAAATAGTATTCCCTCAACCACCCCACTTATATTAATCAATAATTATGCCCCTAGTATATAGAGAGAAGACTGACTACTCGGCCTAGTCTGAAAACTACCACACTAACATGTTTCTCCTGATTAACACATCACTCTACCGGAAAAATCACCACCACCACATCCCATGGAAGAATTATGTCTGACACCATGACCCTCATTGAGATTCCTCTTAGTGATGAAAATTTGGTTTACATTAATAGAAAAACAAATTAGACAAAACATATTCACAAACATCTTTATCTCATATGAAATCACTCCACAAAATGTCTTGCTCTTATGGCCACATCTCCAGATATAACCAAAGAAAAAATTTCATTTTTTTAAAAAGAGTAGAATATTCCATAACTGAGAATATTTTTTTTGTTAGATACATAAACTCTCAGCATCTACTAGATTCAGAGTCTAAATAATTAAATTCACAATGATAAATGTTTAGAAATCCATCCAAGTTAGCCTACTATATTGATCATCAAGAAAAATAATATACCTATATAACATTTCTAGTCTATATAATGTTTATATATACATATATCTAGTTTTACTATCCTCTCTTGAGGAGTCTTTAGATAATCAAGAATTGTTTGGATAGACCCCATCCATAGCTTGACATCTTATAGAAGAACCTCACCCCTAGAAAATGGTGGGGGATGTAGCTAAATGGAATGAGTGAGGCCATACATTGATGATATAGCCCTAAGATCCCACTATCCATTTATTTCACCACTATTAAGAAACATTATGAAGTTGATTGTATATATCTAGACCTATAATTATAGGAAGCCTTATCCCACCTACCGGTGGGGAATTCTCACCCTCACTATCCTGGTGTGGCTCCAAGGGTCTTTCTAATGATATATCATGAAAATTCCAAATATGATTATCATGGAATTATATAGAAAGGAATCTATACTTTTTAAATCATGATAGATTGACATAGTGTCGCACTACCCTACATACTCAACACCCCAGGATCAATAACTAGGCATTCTTCTGAGCCCCATTTGTTTCTCACGATAAAAAATCAAGATTTTTATAGGATTCAAATTTTAATTAACCCATTATTCACTAAGAGATCAAATTCAAATGTTTTATTAAATAAATTTCATTGACATGTAATAAAAGAAAATAATTTATATGTTCTATTTGATCACTTTAGTTATCCATGAATTTCCATTAACAATTTATTTATATCAACATAGTTAAAAAAAATCACTTAAGAATTTAGTCATGTTAGATGAAACCAAAGAATAATATGTGAAAATTCAATATAAGTATCCACTAAATTTTTAAATAACCAACCCTTTATATATAGATAGATATATATCAATCACTTGCAACATACATTTGACATATGAATCATAAATTTCTACCATGATGCATGAACACACACCCTATTTCCCCACTGATGAGGAGATAAAATCACTCAAATCACAATCAACACCATATAGATCACTATAGGTGAATTTATATCCAATTTCAATCATAGAAATTAAAATGAAACAATTCCATCATGGGGTCTTAGGATTCCCTCAAATGTTGGTTTTCTACTCGAAGAAATAATTTATTAACCAAGACCTAATGATGTCTAATATCCTATATTCCATAACCTAATAGTTACAAAAAATAAAAGACTTATTTTATACCACTTTGTTATGTCCCCAACCAGACTAACATAGAATAGAAACTGGACTGTAAGGTGACATTACCTCATGCCCGCCTCCCTATATGATAGAGTCTAGAGACTAGTAGAAAGGGTATATAAAGATAATATTTGAAGACTATACCCTCTCATCATAGTTACAATAATAGTATAAATAAGGTGAATGACATATAATAAATCTACATAAACACCTCATAAAAGACACCACAAGTTCCAATAAATAATCAAATAATCATATACTATACCATATTGGGATATTCCATACAAGTCTAGGGACCAAAATGTTAGTCCTATATAATAAAAATGAATACACAAGAGGGGGTATATTGCGTCCTTTTTAACTACATGAAATTACTAAAAGAAATTACTCTGATTTTTATTTGAATATGTACTCTTTTGAGTAATCCAAATATACAGTAGACAAAAATGTTAATAGTGGTTCGAGGTATAAATATCCCTCAGTCCACTATTCAAAGAATCTATTAACGATGCTAGTGACTTTCAAGAGCGGTTTCTATTAGATATGATTTGGAAATTGTATTGTAATACAATGTTACTTTTTTCAAAATATATTAAAATGATTTTATGAATGAAAAAAACAATCCATGAAATTATCAACACTTAAGTATTTAGAAACAAAGAATGTTTTGAATTGGTTAGAAAAAGTATCTATTTAATAGTTTTTATATATACATCACAACTGATAGATGGATAGAAATTCATAGAAACAAATATATCTCCAAATTGTAGTCCTTAAAATGAATCTTTGAATAGCCATAGAAAATATTCAAATAAAGTGGAAGCATCCAAATCAACAAAATTTTTATTTGTGGGAAAAACATAACAACATATTAAAAATGAATGCCTCTGAATTTTATTCCTATAAACATCAATAAATTTTAAAATAAATATCCTAGATTCATACAATAGATAGTGTTGTTTATCTAAGAATAAAAATGTGAACATAAAGTTTTGGATGAACACACAACAACAATAGATACCAAATCTCTTATGTAATCATAAAAATATTTTCACTATAAAAAGAATGATATTTAGAATAAGATAGTTTTTTTACTACTGATTCACATGCTAGTATATATGTAAATCAGTTGAAGGACTAGAATAAATAAGTACCTTGAATTTACATAGGTAAAATAGTTTAGAAATATTCATTGTGTAAATCATGATCTCAAAACAATTTTCACTTCTAAAAATTGAAATTTAAATGATTTAGAAATTCATGACATTACATTGAAATAGAAAAACACAAATGTATATATATATATATATTTCAAAATTGCCTCTAAATCGATTAATAATGATATTTACTTTAGAAAAATCCACAGTGTAAATTGGTAAATGAATTAAATTTTAAATCCCATAGATTATTGGATCTACATGGATATCATTATGTGTTATGATCATTCCAAAACTACAATATCTAGAATAATTATGAAACAAAAACATTTAGTTCTATAATTATTATTTTAAGACAAATGCGATGTTACTTACATTTGGTATATCACCAAAATTAGTTACCTGATCATGTGTTTTTTTACAAAATCATGGTTAAAAAACATGACATTAAGTATAAACATGGTATTCTAAACATGGGGTTGGATACCAACATTAGGTTTAAATAATATTTTTAATAATGATTCCAAAACGCTTTTTAATGATCATAATACTTAACATAAAATTCTTACTCCAAAATATAAAGGTAAAAAATGAACAACTGACTCCATATTTCCTAGAATATAATAATTTTTTATTAAAAATAATAATAATAAAATATATTCAATGTAATATTATTTTTAAATAAATGAGAGTTTTTAAGAGCATTAAAATCAATGAAATATTTGTTGGATCATCATTCCTAAAATATTTATGGCTAATAATTACCAAATTTTTTATGATAAGAAAACACATAAAAAAACATATAGACCTCATTTTTTTAATCAAATATCATTTTTCATTTTGTATTTGTAAATATTTTCCCCATATTTTTATTCTTTTTTTTATGTGGAAAAAAATATTGTATAAAAAATAAATCATTCATTATTTTTCATATAATTATATGTGAATTTTATTTAAACTAAATATAAGTGAAATTTGAAATGTATGGGCTTCATATGAAATAAATAATAGATAAATAGAAACATAAGTAACAAATAATGTCCAAATAATGTTTTATAAGTAATTGATGAGTTCAATGAGAATTCAGCATAAGAGAAAGCTAGTGAAAATAAAGATATAAAATCAAGGACTAGAAGTACGCTCAGAATCTTATGAAGATGAGGTAGGGTTCAAAGAATAATGAGGGGTATAATAAACTACCTAAATATCCTTTATAAAATACCTGAAAATATGATTGAGAGGTTCATCCCATTCCTTGATCAAATAGAGAGAATCATAACTATCATTCAATTTCATAACACAATTCACCTTAAAAAAGCCATGTACTATACAAAAATACTAAATAAATAATTCCATCACATTCCCAAATCCTTTGACCAGATCACTCACACCAATTTTTATTGAAAAATAATTTAAAAATTAGTCCTTAATTGCTATCTAGAAGAATTTGAAATGGAATATTTTCACAATTAAAATCTGGAACTATATAATCTAGGGAACTAGGATAGGAATATATAAGCTTCAACCATTATGAATAAATCCCATAAAATTTATCTAGAAGAGGTAGAATCACATTTTCAAAACTAATAGCCTTATAAGATTAAAATGAGACACAAAAATAATCTTAAAATCCCAAATTTTTTATTTGGACATCATACCACACTTCACCTTTCCAAACATATCTAAAATATCTCTGTTTAATCCATATAAATTTCTCTGAGAATTTGGTATTTATTTTGAAATTTATAAATGAGTCTAAAGAAACTCATAATCATCTTCTGAAACAAAACAAATTCATATCCCCAAAAAACATTTTCTAGAACTCTAAATTTTTTATTTCAATAATTCACTTTCATTTCTCCATAAGTAAATCATGAAAAAAATACTGAAGGAAATATTTTGATCATGTTACCTGATGTATGATTACTCTTCTCTATAACCCAAGGGTTAATCCTTCAACCATATTGAAGGCTCCCACACTTCCATCAAAAAAATTTACTACAAATTTAAACCTTCACATGATAGATAAAATATATCTCTAATTACATTGATACTCTCAATGAAATATTCATTAGTCTTATCTAATTACTTTGAAACCAAATAAACCAATATATTATTAATCAATTCAAAAGATTAAGTAACAAGAATAATAAATTTTATATAAAAATAAATTTCACAAGTTCTCTACCACTTTGATATATAAGAAATAGGTTCATCATGTTTCTCCTTATCATGAACATGTTGTTCGAATCCTTATTCCATTGCAAGAGGTGAATGATCAACCAATATTTAAAAATCCCTGACTACCAAATTAACTATTGCAGGTTTATCGCTTCATTGTGATCTATAATACAATAAATATCTATCTTTTTCTGTAATAGATGGTTCGTGATACACCCTTGAGAACTGAATTTCACTTTCAACTATTTTAGTAATATTTTCATTTACAATTGGTTTCCTCCTTTTGATTATAGTAACATCTTCATCACCAATAGTAGAATCTTTTAAACACACAATAACAACTCTAGATCCAACCATATGTACAATAATACAAAAAACATTAGCACTAACTTCAATTATTGAATCATTGAATTATTATGAAGTATATTCTATGGGCTTCATAGTCCTAATACATGTTATCTCTACCCTCATGACCAAATTTAGAGGGTACATCAACATTAGCTCTAACTGGAAAGATCTTTTCTTTGGATATGATCCATAATAATGTAAAATTCCCAAAATTTATAACTGATAAAATTTTGATGGGATGGAATCTTATCCCTATTCATATATGTGAAATTACACCCCTCTTTTAGATAATAAGGGACATTAATTTCCTATAAAAATAGGAATTTATCCTTGAGTCATTTTGAATACAATTCCACATATACCAAAACATATCCTGATATATATTTAGATTTCCATCACTCATTAGAAGAAACATAATATAAATATATAGAAAGGGAATATTTTATAATTTAAAAATCATATGTAATACAGTAGTTTGAGTAAACTTTAAAGAACCTTCTTTTTATCCCTGAGATCCAATACCATTATATTCTTTGTCTAATAGATTCCAAAAAAAAATCATATTGTATTTTGACTTATAAATAGAATCTCTAATTGACATAAAATTAAAATTGAAATGCTACTAATTAGGGAACAATAACATAAGGTCAATCTCCATAGAAGATATAAAAAGTTTCTTATCACCCACCCTCAAAGAAACTACATCCTCAGTCTTCCCAAAACTAAATTGGATGTTCCAAACTAACTCATTGGATTACATTTAGAAAAAAAGATCAATATTACATTCATTGAAAATTAATTCCAAAACATGAAAACCTATTTATTTCTTATGTTCTATATTTATTTCAAATAACCATTCAAAATATATAACATTTCCTAATAGTACATGATGCTCTGACCTCAGAACAATATTCCTCTTTCCATTACATGGACAGGATTCATCGGTTATCTTTATCATAATATTTTTGAAATGTAATTGAGGGCTGACTATTCACAGAATAATATGTTTGAATTATCTAGGGATAAATGAAACAAGATTTATAAGGCCAGGGAAGATACATGAAATTTCTAATGGTTTTTTATGATCATAAATTTTTTCAGGCCCCTAATTAGTTTTTTAATGTTAAATCCCTTTGAGTTTGGTTTTATTTCATTTAGACCATGGTTTGTCAATGCTCAGTCCAATATAGGTTGAATGTTGCAGGCAAGTAGAAGTAATGAGAAGTGAGTTCGGGTTAAAGAACAAATTCACATCAGGAACATAAATCACGACATAAATTGTTTTGGGTAGACACTAGGAATTTAATTTACAGATAGAACTAAATGAAACCCAATAAACATGTGATAAATATTTACATACATTGTTAATATTACACACCTTGTAAACATGTCACGAATATCTAAACACACTTTAAAAATCATACATCATGATAACATTTCATGAAAATTAAACACGTCATGAAAAAATATTTCACAATAAGGAATTTTTAGTTAATTTATTTTTGAATGGATTGAAATAGGTTTTTTGTAAATAAAGGAAAAAATGGATCAATAGTTACATGACCTAAAATCAAATCACATATTGTAAATATCATTCCCATCTATTTTTGGAAATCTATTCAGCACTGTTTTCCACCTCCCAGATCAATTTTTTTTAAATGGAAAAATTGTTTTTCAACTGATGTCGATCTGTGTACCACCTTATTTGATTGAGGAACATCCAAATATGATTTATGAGAGTCCAATCTGATCACAAATCAAGAACATGTTGGGTCATTGATCATCAGCCCAATATTTTTATGGTATTCATTTATGTTATTATTTCATTTCTCAATCAATTTTAACAGATTTTCTAGTTCTCAATGTAAGGAAATAAGATGCCAATTTCTACCAAATACATGATGTTTTTTCATCAGCATATCATCTTTCAAGGTAAGCTATCTAAAAAAACCCTATTGTCCGAATTTAAATGATAATTTGTGTGTAATGTACATGATTTCACCGACACAATGTGTGCTGTAATTAATAGATTAATTGGAAATGATAATGATGTAATTGGATCACTCCTTGGATCCCTTTGGGTTTGTTGACATGTGACCTAGCTTATGAGTTCCTTTGAAAATAATTAATTGGTAATGGATAATATATGATTTTATCATGACATTTTTATAGGTGATTTATTATTATAAATTCACCATAGAAAAAGTCTTATTTTATTAATTGAATAAATTGATAAACTTATTAAAAAATGGTAAATAGAAGTATTGATCATTTGGATGATCGTTGAAATATTTTAATATGTTTTTTTGTGATAGGCACTTGTGACACATGCTATGGAGATTAAATACAGGGATAGGCCATAACACATGAAGCGATTATTATATACCTTTCTAGGCCTTGAAAAATGGCACACTAATTATATACTAGTCTAGGCCCCGACACATGCTACGATTATTATATAAATGGCTATTCCCTAACACATGCTACAATTATTATATACCAGGCTAGGCCTTAACAGATGATGAGATGCTTGTACAATGAGTTGGCATAGTGATTTTCTATACCATGTGTATAGGGTTATGGTTTTCATGGTTGTGATACATGCATAGAGACATTCTAAAATGATGATAAAGTAGGTTTGTTGGTTTCATGATTGTGTTACATGCTCAGAGACATTTTGAAAGGGTTACGAAGCAGTTAAATTTATGTATTCTATGGACTTTAAATATAATTAATAAACATGTTTATTTCATTATTTCATTAACATTTTATCATAATGTTTTTTTAGAAATGGTGGTGTATACCTATAGTGTTTTACTCACAACCTATTAGGGACACTATTTGGTACCTGATCAGATTACATGGATGCATGTTTGGAAAAGGGAAAATGACCTTCTAATTTATTATTGCTTTCAAGATTGGTTAGAGATTGGATATGGGATAGGAATGGGGTTTAGGATCAGGCTCATTAGAGTCTTTATTTTAGTATATTTTTGTTTTATTTTTATGAACTTTATCATTTTATTTAGTTTATTGTATATTGTCTTTAAATTATACTTTTTTATTTAGATTTATTTTTTTGTTCATTTATTATCTTTGGTTTTCCGATTATTTATTCATATTATATCCACTATTTTTGTTACTCTACTATTATTTTAAATGTTCTGTAAAACTATTTACCAGAAGGTATTTTCTCTCAACTATACTATATAGATCTTTGATACTAGTTTGCAGTATTTAGCATACATGGAGGAATGTCTGGTGGTACATAGCCAACCAATATAGTCCCTTGTTGGAGCACCGGGTAAGGGATGCTACAAAGTGGTATCAGAGCATGACGTTTTATTTTCAAATGATTTTCTACATGGGAATGGTCGAAAGGAGACTAGGATGTGTCAATACATTGTAATTAGATTTTTATGGGAGTATTTAAGTCATGTATAAGGGAAAATATGAGTGCCCAAGGATGGGATTATTATTCAAATTTTTTCATGTTACAGTTTTAGGTTATTTCACCTTGGTTTATTCAATTTTTTTTTGTGTTATTGTTTCTTGAGATTTATACATGAGGCCTCCTATGGCTTGAGATGTGTATGAAAGAATAATGATAGGCACAAAAGGATATATATTTACATTAATTGATCACAATAGGTATATATTTATCACATGTGATATATTTTCATGTATTAGTGGTGAAATGAGATACCAATTATATCTGATTAAAAAGGGAATAAATGAACTATTATCTTATTCCATTTTAATTGTTAATCCCAGTTTAGAATGACCCTGAGCTAGTGATTCTCTATTGTTTTCACCTATTGAGGCTTTCTTTGTTGTTAACCTATGTTCTAAGGAGGGTGTTTTTATGGTAGAGAAAATGCATCCTCATTGTCTTTGAATTGAGCATCAGGGGAGGGGCAATCATCACACTCTTAACATTACTAGGATATAGATTACCATAATTCCATAGGATTATATGGATGCTCAGATCCATGATAGTTTCCTGAGTGTCATGTGATCCATGGAAAGGGAAACTATTCATGACATACCTTCGATGTATAGGATGATGAGATATTTTCAGTTACAACATCTCCCTACTTCCACTGGAGAGGGAGACCCCTAAGCAGTCAGGTTCTAGATCGAGTCATCCATGATGATCTTCAAGAATCTTAAGACACACACAAAGATAAGGGTAATTTTTACTTCTTTCAATCTTCCAGGATCATCCAAGAGTTAGGGGGATATTATAGAGAATGTTATAAAGCAAGATGAATTATCTTGAATGGACTTCAAGATGATGTTATTGAGACATTTCTATCCTGATATATTGAGGTATAAAAAAGAATGTGATTTAATGCATCAGTCATATAAGGGAATTCCAATGCTAGACTATATCAGACATTTCACCGACCTGTATCACTTTACACCATCTCAATAAACTAATGATGTCACCTAGGTGAGGTTTTTTTAGGATGGAATTTTCTTGGATTTACTTCAGAGGCGATTTTTAATTCATTTGAGTAGTTTTGAGGATGTGATGAATCAGGAACACATCATGGGTGGGAATCTGAGATGGTCCCCAAGAAGTGGTCATGCTGATTCCATATGGAGAACATGGAGTTCTTATTCGAGTGGAAAGAAGTTCCTATAAAACATTTTCCCCATGGAAAAAATGGACAGAGAAGTTAGGGTAGTGGGAAACCATCTCAAGAACATGTTCTGTTGTAGTGATGTAAGTGTGGAATGTTTGTCCACAAGTTGCCTTAATTTTTATAAACTTATTTAGAGTGTTATTCTTGTGTAATAATGGGTAATGTTAATAAGGTTTGTGTGAAATTTACATAGCAGAGTATCGGTATTGGATTATAATAGACACCTGAGTCTGGAAGGGCTTATCTGCCTCTCAGCATACATGAAGATATAGTTCCATTGGATCTTTCAGCTAAGGAAGGGGATGTGGTAGAATATTTCAAGAGCAGTGATACCACTATGAGGTAATAACACATGGGAGTAAAACTGGATCCCATGGAAGAGGTTCAATCTAGTTAAATGGTATAAAATTTCCTCTGATCAGTTTGGATACATGACCTTCAACCATCAGAGGTAAAATTCATGTTTTATCTTCCATATCTTGTGTTTTATTTGATATATGAGTATCAAATTCTATTGTATCATTTCATTTTGAAAATCATTTGGGTTTGGCTATGGAGAGAATTTGTAACACCGCAAGCTTCCACAGTACGATTTTCACTGAATAATACAGTAGCGTGTGTTGTACGCAACTTCAAGTTCTAACACACACCACAACTTATAAAACCAGACGTTATGAATTGTAATACCAACTTTTTGAAATTTTATACATTTTATCTTTAAAAATAGATTTCATTTTTGGATTTGGAATATCTAAATTAGCCTAGGGTGACATTTTGGTACTTTTCGGATAACTTTCATATTTTGATGAATAGTGAAAATTTCTAAATTTTTATTAAAAAAAACTTTTTTAATCGAAATAATTAATAGTGATAAATTATGAATTTGAGTGGCTTTAAAGTTTATTTATAATATATTTTTACCATTTCTTATAATTTTTTTAATTGAACATGATTTCACATTTAAACCGGACATAAACAAGTGTCAATCTTTTGATACTTATTATCTCTTAGAAACACGCTTTTTGTTTTGATAGCGGGAATTAATTTTAAATTAATTTATGCCACTTCTATGTTTTGAAAATGGAAAAATGGAATCTATATTTGGAATCAGGATGTACAAATTGGTTAAATAGGTAACTCTTATTTTTAGACATTTTGAATAATTACATCGGTAAATATTTTATTTACCATGGTTAAAGGGTAAATCTAGTAAATAAGGGGAAAAAATAATATTATAATAATATTAATTTACCCTAAAATGTGTCCTAATCTTATTGGCTAATACATGTCCGACCATGTGCATATTTGGGTCGATTTTGGAACCCCATGGATCCACATGTACATGATAAGGACACTTTATATTAAATAAGTTAAAATAAATACAAAAATGACATAAGCATATATCTTTTAGCAAAACAATTTTTAAATAGGGTTATATATGTTGTATTTTAGACTATAAATATTAATTAGAAATATAAAAAGATTTCCTTCATAATGGAATTTTATTTATAATTTTTAGACATTTAATAATTAAATTTATTTATGACACAATAATGATGCAGTATTTTCCGTATTAATGAAAGAATCAAATAATTGATATTATAAATATCAAAATAAATGTAATTTGAATCTTTTTATGAATTAAAATAATATTCTAGGTCAATATGACTTATTAGGACTGTTTATATGAATTTTTTCAAAGTAATAATGTTTTTCGGAATTTATAAAAAACAAAATACCCAATAGTGTCAAAATTGACATAAAAGAGTTTTCAAAACAAATATTATATTATTAATTGATATTCAATTCCTAAAAATATGAGGTTCGTCCAAGATTAATGAACCACTTGGGGGTCTCTTGGATGTATATAGTATGTTTATTAACTATATTAAATAAAAATACAAGTTACATGGTAAATGTCAAACTAAATAACTAAGAGTGAAAACTAAAAGATAAGGCTAATATAATGACCCAAACCCATCTAAAACCTATCGGTTGAATGGTTTTCGAACTATCCCCACCTTAAAATTTAAATAATCTTCTTTGGAGCCATTATAAACTGAATATAAATTTATTATAAAATAATATTTCTAGTTTTTCCTAAGGTGCCCCTCACCCCTCTTATAAAAGGGCCCTCCCCCTTCTCACTAATTTACACATTAAAAGCCTTTTTGCTCGGCCAAAACCTGCCCATATACTCTCTAAAATTTCCTCACTTCACCCTAGAGGCCTTATTTTGATCATAATTCCAACCTAAGGATCCCTTTTGATCAAATCAAAAAGAAGAACCCGAAGAAGAGGTAATGTTTTCACCACCCTCTTTCATGTTACTTTCTTCTTCCACTTCTTCTTTCTTTCTTATTTCCATTATAAAATAAAAACTCCAGTATCTTATATATACTGTGATGTTATTATTAATATGTTACCACCATATTATGTATTCTATCCATTCTTTTAATGACATGTCACCATACGTGCATACGTACGGCCTACCATCTGCACGTCGTGGTGTAATTGTTATTCAATATATTATTATTTGGATGGGTATAATAATGACGTTTAATTCATGTAAATAATAAATATAACATGATAATGATTCTGTATATATGATATAAAATCCAATTATATTTTATTTTAATTTCAAAATAATGATATTGTCGCTCATGTGTACGTACAGATTACCGTCTCCATGAACGTGATGAGATTCATTCCCCATCATATCCATTCAAGTATAAACTTTATTTCATGAATAAAAATGATTTTTGGAGACATGAAATCATTCTAGATATGAATATTCTACATCCTATCCATAACAATTACGGCTCACATAACAAATAATATAAAGGAAAACAAATCCGTTAACACCCGAAACGACGATAATACTAAGATATTATTAACAAATAAATGTTAAAAGATCATATATGATATTATATTAATGTAAACAATTTTTTAATAATTAAATAACAATTATTTTACCATTATATAGGAGGATAACCTACCTTCGACCAAGGAAAAAGTAAAAATTAAGGGGTTTCTTATCTCACTATTAATTCCGTGAGATTTCCATTGTTCGCCACTTATTAATTACATGTGGTGTGTGTACTGTCCATTATTGTATCCATTGTGTAATATAATTTCATTTATGGATATTTACATCATCATTGTATGATCCTTCTTTCTTGGGTGTATGTTTCGTAAGTTACCATATCGATAAGGGAATTTGAAATTTCAATTTCCACTCATTCGGCTTTACGAATATTTCATTGATTATTTTACTCCATGATTATGTGTCGAATCACTATTTATTTTCTTATTTCATAATTTCCACTCCCCTTTATGTGGATATACTTTTGATACACATAATCAATCCATTTATAAATTCTCAAGTCATCGATATGAACTTGATACGAGTAATTTTAACTCAATCTCCATTTATTGAGTTAAACATCTAATTCAATGGTGTTGTTTTTACAAGAATATGTGTGAATGTACATTGATTTTTTTACACTAAATATCCATTCATATTAAGTGTATTTATATTTTTCACACATAATTATGTCGTTGACTTATCCTTAGCCTAAGGATATGACCTTTATGAGAGATTTCATCTCAATTTACATTTCATTGAGACTCCATTATTGTTATACACCAAATCACTCTTATATGGTGTATATAATGTACTTTGACATAGTATATCTTGAATCCCTTTATTCTCATGATATTACAATGTTTTTATTACCTCAATTATTTTTATTCATGTGTCTCTCTTTTGGTTAGAAACTCTAACTAAAATATCATTTTAAAAAGTTTAAAATATTTATTATTCTAAATCTTTCTCATTAATGCCCATGTTTTAAAAATGGTTTTATGGATTTATTTATATGGACATGAATTTTTTTAAAATGTTAATTCCTTTCAAAAGTTTCAAAGTAGTATGGGACACTTTGATTCAAAATTCTATTTTAAATGGCTTCTTGACAAATAGTGTGACTTTTAGATGTTTTCAAGAAAAAGGGGGATATTTCTCTCAATAGTTTGATGATTATTTTAATATATGTCAATATCATTCATTATTCTTGATTTAGGTTAATATAATATATTAAAATCTTCCATATTGTATCTAATGACTTATGTTTGACTGTGGATGTGCTATTTTTATACCATTCATGGTTTGTGGTTAAATTATTGACATATCGTATGCTAGTTTTAATACGAATGTTTATGTTATGTTTCAAAATTTTCATATGTGGAATGCATTTGACATAGTAAGTGAGGGGTGGCGCCCGATATAGCTTCTCGATGCATCGGTAGGTCTCATTAGACAAACTAGTGTCTGGGCACGAGGCCTTGGCAAAATATTATTTGTAGTCTCGGCACGAGCCCTTGGATACGTGGTTATGATAGTCTGTAATTATTCATTCCATCATTATGAAAGTGGTTATTGATATTCCACGTGAATATTGAACTAGTTGAATATCCATGTGAATAAGTAAACGGAATTATTTCATTTTATCTTTTCCATATTATGCTGAAGATCAAGTTTAAAAGGCTTTTGTTTTAGTTATACATTGCCTTAAGTGTTTATGCTTATCTATGAATGCTTCTGCTATATGTTTATCCTTACCGAGCATCTGAGCTCACCCCTGTCAATGTCTTATTTTTCCCAGGATGTGAAGAAGTAATTTATGAATGACCTGTAGGGGTAGTATGAGGGGATATGAAGACAAGATGTTGTTGTAGTTTTTTTACCTTATGATGTAATGTAAGACTTATAAATATATCTAGTGTTTCCAAGACTACTAAACTAATCGGTCTTTCGATACTTGATCCTTTGTGATCATGAAAATGTTATGTAATAATGCACCGACTCTGGGTAACTGGGGTCGGGGCATTATAGTTGGTATCAAAGAATGTTTAGTACAATCCTTGGAAGCTATATTTAGATAAACTCTGATTAGAGAACATAGAACTAAGATGGAATTTGAGTATTAGTATATAATAACTTCCTAGAATTTTGGTATTGTAGAGATTTTGTGAGTTTTCTGAGGAATACATCCCTTTCTGGGTACGAGCAGGTAGAGGCGGCTCTGGCACATATGTACCTAGGGGTAAAACCTGAAAACACTGCTTTAATCTAGACTTGAACGGGAAATGGTGCACGAAAAAGGGCCTTGCTGCATTCTTGGTTACGACACTCCCGGAGGATATGCTTAGGATAATTTACATTTTCTTTACAAACCCATTTGAAGTATTATATATAATATGGGAGTAAATGACCTTGGTTAATCCTAATGTGTTTCAAATTGAGAATATGGTGACATGATATTCTTTAAATGATTTTATGACTACCGTTACTCACATTATACTTTCTGGTTTTAGTCAATGGATGGATTCCAAGGAAGTTATAGTGACTTTGAGAATGATGTACAAGGTGAGAACGGTGGTGGAAAAGAGAAAATCAATGGAATATTGATAAGTGAAAAAGATATCGTCATCATTACAAATCAATTTTCCAAAAATATTATCAACAATATATATATTAACCAATTCCCAGACTCAACAAAGAAGAGAAAGGTGATGAATGATAAGAGCTCCAGTAGTGGAGACCATGGAAAAAGGAATCCTCAATTTCCATCATGTAGGAAATGTGGAAGGAGACACCCAAGAATGTGTCTCAATGGGACAAAGAAATGCTTTACGTGCGGGAAGGAAGGATATAAAGTGAATAATTTCCGAAGAAAAATGAAGAGTACTATGGAAAGAAGATAAAAATAGTCCCTAGAATCCACTTACAGTCATTTTCCGTAAATGTAGGGGACCTGGCCATTACCCGAGTGAATTCCCTCTTCTATAAGATATTTTCTTGGTCAAAGAAGATGGTATGTGGAAATAAATGGTTGGAGAAAGGTTTAAAAAGTATTAGTGCTCCTTGTTGATGGGTTTACATTGGAATAATTTTCTCTTGTATTTGTAACCCTGCAGTTTTCCATGTGAGAATGATATTTGAGGAAGAATTATCTTTTCTCTTGTGGATATAGTTATAAATAACCATTTGATTTTATATGATCATTGGGTTTGAGGCAATTACAAGTTATTATAATTTGGGATGAAAATGAAAGGTATGAGATAACATTTGTGGTCAAATAATGTTATGGTTATTTTGAGGAATATATCTCTTTTTTGGTAATGTTATAAAATATTGTTTTTGAAAAAGGACAACACGCAGACCGTGGGATAACCCGTCACGTCAGACAAAGCTGTGGAAATCAAACCCACAACCAATGTGAGATTGGGATTTATCGGCTACAACTGGACTACGTAAAGTCTCTGGTTAGTGTGACTATTATTTTTTAGTTAAATGATTTTATTGATCAATAATAATTTGATTTGGGATCTTATGTATTATCAAATAAATACCCTTAGTATAGGAAAGTGATTTGGTGATTAAATGATATATTTTATTTTGGAAGATGTTCGCTTTTTTGGGAACACTATATGCCCAAGGAAAAAAGAATAGTTTGGGATTTCATTTGAGGAGTAATGGTGGATTTTTATCTATGTTTTTATTGTGGATTTATAGTGATTTGGGTTATTTATTAAAATAATTAACCTATAATAGGGAATATGTGATTAGGTTAATTAATTTTAAGTATGTGACTTTAAGAGTAATTGATGTCATTTGGAGATACCATTTAACATGGGAGACTACATAATAAAATTCTTCTAAGTTTTGAGTTTCAATATTTTTTTTATTTTATTAAAGGATTTTAAGGAAAATTATTTATTGAATGATATTTATTTAACTTTGGGGTATTGATGGTTTAATTTTAGAAATGAAGATTAGTGTTTCTTTCACTAATGAAATAACCTTATGGGGGATCATCAGATCTTATACTAACCGTTCGGGTTTTTATTAATCTCCAAAGACAAGTAAAATATATAGTTTATTCTTCTTGGATCATGTGATTATATAATAATTTTATTGTAGCTCTTCTAGTGTGACCAAGTCATCTGGAATACTCATCGTTTAAAAATGAGTTAGCAGTAGAAATTTATTAAATAATGACACTTGAATTAAAAATTAATAATATGCCCTTTTATGTTCTTAGTCAATCTCAGAAATGAATTCCTAATATTTATGTAATTTAACTTAAAAAATATAAATAAATAAATAAAAATGTTGTCTGTTTACTTTTCATACTGGGAAACTAATGACTGTTTGTCCCATTACAAGTTTGTGGTTTTCTTGTTGTTAAATTTCTCCTGATCATTTTTTTTATCCCTCTCCATCAGAACATGTAACTTATTTTATAATCAATATCCATGTTTTTCTATATGGAATCCTAGTATAGTTTATCTCAGGTGACCTTTGTACTTCTCTTTATTTCTTTTAAAGTGATAGTTTTATTGACTCTTTTTTCGATGTGGGACTTTCCATTATATTCCCAAGCCCAATTTTAAAAATTTCTACGATGAAATTTATTGAAGTAGGGGAGAATGTAACACCCCATGCTTCCAAGGTATGATTCTCGCCGAATAATACAGTAGTGTGTGTTATACGCAACTTCAAGGTCTAACACACAACATAACTAATAAAACTAGCCGTTATGAATATTAATACCCACCTTTTGAAGTTTTATACATTTTATCATTTAAAATGGACTTCATTTTTGGATTCTTAATATCGAAATTATCCTAGGGTGATATTTTGGTACTTTTCAGATAACTTTCATATTTTGATGAATAGTGAAAATTACTAAATTTTTATTAAAAACATATTTTTTAATCGAAATAATTAATAGTGATAAATTATTAATTTGAGTGGTTTAAAAGTAAATTTAGAATATATATTTACCATTTAGTACAATGTTGGTCATTTTACATGATTTTACATTCAAACCGGACATAAAAAAATGTCAATCTTTTGATAGTTATTATCTCTTAAAAACAGGCTTTTTGTTTTGACAACGGGAATTAATTTTAAATTAATTTCTGCCACTTCTGTGTTTTGAATTTGGAAGAATGGGATCTATATTTGGAATCAAGATATCCAAATTGTGTAAATAGGTAACTATTATTTTTAGACATTTTGAATAATTACTTCGGTAAATATTTTATTTACCATGGTTAAAGGGTAAATCTGATAAATAAGGGTAAACAAATAATATTATAATAATATTAATTTACCGTAAAAAGTGTCCTAACCTTATTGGTTGATACATATCCAACAATGGGAATCTTTGGGTCGATTTTGGGACCCCATGGATCCACTTGTAAGTGATAAAGACACTTTATATTAAATAAGTTAAAATAAATACAAAAATGACATAAGCATATATCTTTTAGCAAAACAATTTTTACATAAGGTTATATATGTTGGATATTCGACTATATATATTAATTAGAAAGATAAAAAGATTTCCTACATAATAAAAGTTTATTTATAATTTTTAGACATTTAATAATTATATTTATTTATGACACAATAATGATGCAGTATTTTCTTTATTAATGAAATAATAAAATAATTGATATTATAAAGATAAAAATAAATGTAATTTTAAAATTTTTATGAATTAAACTAAATTTATAGGTTAATATGACATATTAGTACTGTTTATATGAAATTTTTTCGAATTAATAATGTTGTTGTGAATTTATCAAAAACAAAATACCCAATAGTGTCAAAATTGACATAAAAGTGTTTTCAAAAAAAATATTATATAATTAATTGATATTAAATTCCTAAAAATATATGGTACGTCCAAGAGACTTATATAATTATATTTGTATCATTATTGGACAACTTGGGGGTTGGTTTTATGTATATAGTAAGTTTATTAACTATATTATATATAAATACAAGTGAAATGGTAAATTTCAAACTAATTAACTAAGAATTGAAACAAAAAGATAAGGATAATATAATGACCCAAACCTGTCTGAAACCTATCAGTTGAATGGTTTTTGACCTATCCCCACCTTAATATTTAAATAATCCACTTTGGAGCCATTATAAATAGAATATGAATTTATTATAAAACAATATTTCTACTTTTTCCTAAGGTGTCCCTCACCCCTCTTATAAAAGGGAACTCCCCTTCTCACTAATTCACACATTCATAGCCTTTTGGATCTGCCAAAACCTGCCCAAATAATCTCATAACTTCCCTCAATTAATCCTAGATCCCTTATTTGGATCATAATTCTATCCTATGGAGCCCTTTTGATCAAATCAAAATGAAGAAGCCGAAGAAGAGGTAATGTTTTCACCACCCTCTTTCATGTTCCTTTCTTCTTCCACTTCTTCTTTATTTGTTATTTCCATTCTAAAATAATAAATCCAGTATCTTATATATACTGTTATTTTATTATAAATATGGTACAACAATATTCGTTATTCTATACATCCTTTGATTGACATGTCACCATACGTGCGTACGTACGACCTACCGTCTTCACGTCGTGGTGTAATTGTTATTCAATATTATTATTATTTTGATGGGTATAACAATAATGCTTAATTCATGTAAATAATAAATATAACATGATAATTATTCTTTATATATGATATAAAATCCAATTATATATTATTTTAATATCAAAATAATGATATTGTCGCTCGTGGGTACATACGGATTACCGTCTCCACGAACGCGATGAGATTCATTCCCCATCATATCCATTCAAGTCTAAATTTCATTTGATGAATAAAAACGATTTTTGGATACATGATATCATTCTGGATATAAATAAGATACATCCCATCCATAACAAATACGACTCACAAAACAAATAATACAAAGGAAAACGAATCCGTTAACACCTAAAACGACGATAATACTAATATATTATTAACAAATAAATGTTAAAAGATCATATATGATATCATATTAATGTAAATGATTTTTTTATAATTCAATAACAATTATTTTACCATTTTATAGGAGGTTAACCTACCATCTATCAAGGAAAAAGTACAAAGTAAGGGGTTTCTTATCTCACTTTTAATTCCTTGAGATTTCCATTGTTCACCACTTATTTATTGCATGTGGTGTGTTTACTGCCCATGATTTTATTAATTCTGTAATATAATTTCATTTATGGACATTTACATAATAATTGTATGATCCTTCTTTCATGGGTGTATGTTTCTTAAGTTACCAAATCGATAAGGGAATTTGAAATTGCAATTTCCACTCATTCGGCTTTACGAATACTTCCTTGATTATTTTACTCCAAGATTATGTGTGGAATCACTATTTATTTGCTTATGTAATAATTTCTACTCCCCTTTATATGGATATACTTTTCATACATATAATCACTCCATTTATAAATTCTCAAGTCATCAATATGAACTTGATAAGAGTAATTTTAACTCAATCTCTATTTATTGAGTTAAACATCTAATTCATTGGTGTTGTTTTTACATGAATATGTGTGAATGTACTTTGATTGTTTTACACTATATATCCAATAATATTGAGTGTATTTATATTCTTAAGACATAATTATGTTGTTGATTTATCCTTAGCCTAAGGATACGACCTTTATGAGAGATTTAATCTCAATTTACAATCCATTGAGACTCCTTTGTTGTTATACACCAAATCACTTTTATATGGTGTATATAATCTACTTTGACATAGTATATCATGAATCCCTTTATTCTCATGATATTAAATTTTTTTTATTACCTCAATTATTTGTATTCAAGTGTCTCACTTTTGGTTAGGAACTCCAACTAAAATATCATTTTAAAATGTTTTAAAGATTTATTATTTCAAGTCTTTCTCATTAATGTCAATGTTTTAAAAATGGTTTTAAGGATTTATTTATATGGACATGAATGTTTTTAAAATGTTAATTCCTTTAAATAGTTTCAATGTGGTTTGGGACACTTTGATTCAAAAGTCTATTTTAAATGGCTTCTTGAAAAATAGTGCTAATTTTAAATGTTTTCAAGAAAAAGGGGGATATTTCTCTAAATAGTTTTATGATTATTTTAATCTATGTCAATATAATTCATTATTCTCGATTGAGGTTAATATAATATAATTCAATCTTCCATATTATATCGAATGACTTATGTTTGACTGTGGAGGTGCTATTTTTATACCATTCATTGTTTATGGTTAAAGTATTGACATTTCTTATGCTAGATTTAATACGAATGTTTATGTTATGTTTCACAATTTACATATGAAAAATGCATTGGTCTTAGTAAGTGATTGGTGGAGCCCGCTATAGCTCCTCGATGCATCGGTAGGTCTAATGAGACAAACTAGTGTCTTGGCACGAGGCCTCGACAAAATCTTATTTGTAGTCTCTGCATGAGGCCTCAGCTACGTGGTTATGATAGTCTGGCATTATGCACTCCATCATTATGAAAGTGGTTATTGATATTGCAAATGACTATTCAACTAGTAGAATATCTATGTTAATAATTAAATGGAATTATTTCATTTTATCTTTGCCATATTATGCTGATGTTCATGTTTAAAAGGATTTTGTTTTAGTTATTCATTGCCTTAAGTGTTTATGCTTATCATTGAATGCTTCTACTATATGGTTATCCTTAATGAGAATCTGAGCTCACCCCTTTCAATGTCTTATTTTTCCCAGGATGTGAAGAAGTAATTTATGAATGACCTATAGGGGTAGTATGAGGGGATATTAAGACAAGATGTTGTTTTGGTTTTTTACATTATGATGTAATGTAAGACTAATGAATATATCTAGTGTTTCCAAGACTACTAAACTAATCGGTCTTTCGATACTTGATCCTTTGTTATCATGCCAATGTTATGTAATAATGCACCGACTCTGGGTAACTGGGTTCGGGGTGTTACAGAATTTATGGGGTTATGACTATTAACACACCACTATGAATGTAGTCCAAGGGTATCATGTTATTTAAAGAGTTTTCTCTTGAAATTAGTAGCTATTGTTTCCTTTGGTAACTTCTTGTGATGGAAATGACCGGATTTAATTTGATTCTTGATATGAATTTACTAGTCCAATTATAGAATCATATCAATGATTGTCATAAGAGGGTTACATTACTATCTCAGGATGGGGGAAGCTATACTCACCAGGGTGAGTTGGATCTTCAGGCTAGTCATTTAGGAGAAATTCAGTTTAGATTTGATTATATCATGTATCAGATAGAAGGCCATGTTTTGGATGGTGTAGGTATTCATCACGATAGTTTTCTTCTAGTTGTAGACTATTTTATAAATTTCATTCCTAAAGAGATATCTAACTTATCAATATATCAATAAATTTATTTTATGATATAGTTAGTAATAGGATTTGATCCAATTTATTTCCAACCTTATAGGATGACACTAATAGAGTTTATTGAGTTGAATGTTCAACTGGAATGTTTGGAAGACAAGGGATTCCTATGATGTAGAAAATATCCATGGAGTTCTATAGTTCTTTTCACTGAAAAAGTTGATGGGACTTTTTGATTATGTGTATATTATCAAAGAATGAACCAGAGGATGGTTAAGAACTTGTATTCCCTTCTATGTATTAATGATCTCTTCGATTTGTGGAGAGGTTATAGGATTTTCTCCAAGACACACTTGAGGTTATGGTACCACCCAATGAGGGTGAGACTATCAGATATACCCCAAACTTCTCTTATGATTAGGTATGGCTTATAAGAGTTCATAGTGGTGCTGTTCAATTTGAAAAATTTATCAACAATATTTATGGCCTTAAAGAATCATATATTTCATCATTTCTTGGACATGTTTTCGGTGGTTTACATCAATTAATTATTAGTGTACGCCTAATCTAAAGATGATCCTACCCGAAATCTTGATATCACCTTGAGTAAATTTATAGATTATCGTATTTATAACAAGATATCAAAATATATTATTTAGAATGATAGCATGCACTTCTTCGGCAATGTTAGCTCAAAGGCTGGTGTTTTAATGGACCCAGATTTGGTTGTAGCTATGGTGTCTTTGGAGTGACACAATAATGTCATTAAGATTCAGAGTGTTATAGGCTTAGAAGGTCATCACCGGTGATTCCTGTTGGACTTCTCCCATTCGGTGATGTTTGGGATGTCAAAGAAGGAAGTAATTTTTTTGGCTAAATGTTTATGAGTGGGATTTTCAAGATTTGAGGACAAGGAAGACATCCACATAGATCATCACCTTACATGAGTCTGGTAAAGAGTATATTATGTAATCTGATGCGTATGGAGTTTTCCTTGGAGTAGTTTATTTTTTAGAGGACCATGTGGTCACTTATGGATCTAGAATTTTGACACCATAATAGAGAAAATATCCTACTTATAATCACTAGTTTTCAGTGGTGGTATATTCCTTAAGATGATGGGGACACCATTTTTTTTGGTGAGAGGATTGCAGTGTACATGGGAAATAAGATCCTCAAGTAAATATTTTATCATTGAGACTTGAAACTTTAGAAGAGGAGATTGGTTTTGTATCTTTAGTTTTTAAACATTGAGATGGATTACACACCGGGAATGGGAAATGAAATTTCCAATGCCATGATCTAAAATATGGAGATAGAGGAAATGTAGGAATATTTCAACAGGTATTGGTCCATGGAGATATATATAGATATCTATCTTGATGTTCATGAGTCCCAAGGATGAGTACCACTAGCTTTAATATTTGTGATACCTATGATTATTGGCAAGATCAAGAAAGAGCATTTAACTGATTAAGAGGGATTCATTATGAGAGATGTCTTATATGGATGGGATCCTCTATCAGGATGGTCTCTTGGTAGTGTGAATTATATTTTTTCCATGGATGATTATGGGTTCCTTCTAGTTTCAATGAGGATATAATGAGAGAGTTTCATTTTTTTAAATGGTTGGAACATACTAGTTTGAAAAATATGTAATGTTATATCCATAGAAAGTATTGGGGGTCGTGGATGAAGAAGTAGATAACATGATTTTTGGTAATATGCTTCACTTATTAGTAGGGTGAAGATCGAGCATCAAAGGCCTACTGGGATGTTATAGCCTCTACCCATTCCAGTGTGGAAATAAAATATTATCACTATGGATTTTGGGGCATGATTAATCGGGACACCTTGTATGAATGATTATTTGTGTGTGATTGTGTATCGACTGAGAAAGGCATCCCACTTCTTACCAATCAGAGAGACATTCACTATTGATTATTTGGGAATTCTATATGTGTGTGAGTTTGTTTCATTTCACATTGCTTCAAGGAGGATTGTTTTTGAATGAGAACCTTAATTTACTTATTAGTTTTGGAAGGGTCTTTAGATGGTTTGGGATTACATCTTCTTCGATGTAAATCCTACAATCCTTTGACTAATGGCCAATTTGAGTTGATTATTCATATTGTGGAGGATATGTTATGTTTCTATGTATTGGATTTCGATGGTTCATAGTAGAATAATTTGGGACCCATAGTGTTTGTCTAAAATAATATCTTCCAATAATCAATCTAAATGATCATTTTGAGGCATTGTACGAGATGTTTCATTTTGTTATCCTATTTGTTGGTTGGTGGTAGGAGAGTCATCACTTGTTGGACCATGTCTAGCATCAGAGGAGACTATGCTGGTTTAGTTAATTAGAATGAACTAGGGGACAAGACAGATATGGTAGAAATCATATACAGACCATCAAATATAAACTCTAGAGTTTGAAGTTTTTTATTAGGTTTTTATTTGGGTGTCTCTTATGCTAGGAAACATTGTATCAAAAATCCTGAGAAGGTATCCCCTTGGTTTTTCGGGCCATTAAAGATAGTGTAAAGGTTTGGTCTAGTGGCATACCATTTGTCTCTTTCACAATTCTACAATATCATGCTTGGTGTGTTCCACATGTCATTGATTTGAAGATATCATTCTAATACTTCTCACATGTAAATGTTGATTACATTGTGTTGGATATTGATGCATCCTTTGAGGATAATCCAATACATATTATGGACCATAGTGTGAAGAATATTCTAGGAAGGAATATTACTTTAGTATGATTGTTGTGACAACATGGGAATGTTCACAAGGAGACCTAGGATAGAGAGTTTGATATGTGAGAATAGTGGATACACTAGACCACTTTTACCCCACAGTGATGCATGGAGTATATCTATAAGGACCCGACCATATAACGTTACATAATATTGAATTACATTGAATAATTAAAATTGAGAATCTTTTCAGGTTTAGATTTTTAGAGAATTAGTACATAACTATTACATCTCAATGATTACAAGGTAGACACAGCTACTCCATTTCCATTTTTTTCTCAAAATATAAACTCTTGAACAAAAGAGTCATGTCTAGTTCCATGTTTTAGACATCATGACATTTCGTTGATCCCATCCTTGACCGTATTCCTTTTTAAGTGCTGTGGAAAACATTTCAAAAAAAACATGGGAAGAGCATAAAACACTCAGTAAGGGTTATCACAAAATGGAAAGAAAACATCAGTCCATTTATACATAAAAATAAATGAAATCGTACTTTTCTCATAAAACATAAGCACTTTTACATACCTCATGAAATCATAAGATTTACGAATAACTCATAGAAATCATAAGACATAAAGGTAACTTGAGGAATTCATAACATTCTTACGCAGGGAGTAACCCTCATGGTTACGTTTGGAATACCCATCATATTATATTCCCTAAATCTCTTAGAAGAAATCTCAACGTTTAACTCCTTCGCGTTACCCAATGCATTGGAGATCTATATCGGGCTCACCCGCCCTAAGTTTATCACAGAACCACCCAATTTTATAAACATTACCCAAGAACCATAAAATAATCATAACACTTAAAACATGTAGAAAAGAAACATAAAATTTCCACATTTCAATCAACAGAGATCAGATCATTATATTATCATAAATAAAAATATCTAATAAAATCATTAAAACTCTATGAGATAAAAATCCCTTTATACTTTAAAAATATTAAAAGCAGACATTTAAAAGAAATTTTAGAATCCAAGTGTCCCATACCACTTAGAAACATTTTAGAGGGTTTTAAAACGTTCAAGTCCATATAAATATATCCTTAAAACCATTTTTAAAACATGTACATGGATGATAAATGATTAAAAGAAAAATTCTTTAAAACCATTTAAAATAATGTTTTAATAAAATATTCCTTTTCCATTTTGAACATTTAAATTATAAGCCACATGAACGTATACCATTTCCAAAACATTTAAATGAATTTAGTATAGACATAATATGGATATGGAAAGTCAAAATTTCTGTATATACACTTTATAAATGAATAAAAGTGCATATCATTAAGAAATGTCTCAATGAGAAGAAATTGAGATATAATCCCAATCAAAGATCATGCCATTAGAGAAGAGATAAAGAAATGACATAATTATGTGTGAAAAATATAAATACACCAAATATAAGTGTATATTCAGTGTAAAACCATCATATGTCATCCACACATATTCGTATCATGATATAATCAAGAAGTACAAGTTTAAACCAATGAATTGAAATTGGGTTAATAAGTTCCCTTGGAAAAATTCGACAGCCTAACGACGTCACTTTAAAATTCGGAAAAAGGAACGATGCGAGATAAAAATGATATCTCATCACATGGACATAAAATTTACATCAATAAGGATATATAAGAACATATCCCAACATAATAAGAAGTGAATTAAAAGACATAACAGAAGAAGTCTTTTAAAAAGAGGAGGGTGAATGGTTCCCTCACTGACATGGGTTACTTTCGAAACGTACACCCCATGAAATAAGGAATATACAACATCGATGTAAATACCCATAAATGAAATTATATTACAAAAAGAGTAGAATAATGGGAATTACATACACCACTCAAAGGAAATGGTGGAAAATGTAGCATAAATCTCACGGGAATAAAAATGAGATGAAAAATACCTTACGAAAACTCGGCAGTCGAACGACGCCTCCTAGAACTTCCAAAAATGGATCTATGAGATCAAATAGGGTCACTCATAATATGAACATAAAATGTACATAATGAGGAATATAAAAGAACATCCCCAACATAATAACATGGAGCTTAAAATAAATAACATAAAGGAGAATACATGAAAAGAAAGAGAGAGGTAGGATCCCTTACCTCAAGTCCGACTTGTCTTGTTCGTTTCTTTATATTTCTGAATAATAAAATTTGGTCAATTTATAATTTCTTAAGTACCTCTTTTAAAGATAATTATTCAGTTCACATCACATATTATAATGTTATAATAATTGGTTAATAATGTGAGTTCAAATCAGACTTTTTTGTCGATGTTTGGTATGTGAGTCAAAAATGAACTTGTTTGAAAAGAATTTTCCATGTAGTTATAAGTAAATCATCTCCACAATATTATTAATTATTTAAATATAATATATATCCGGTACATATTCATTTTATATTTTTCCATAATATTTGGAGATAAAAAGAAATGATATGCACCGTTCATGGAGACGGTAGACCGTACGTAAGCATGAACGCAACTTCCATTTCTTTGTCATATTAATGGAAAAAAATAATTGAGAGCTATATATATTATAATTACAGTATAATATATATGTTATATAGGTCACATAAGTTCATTAATTTCATTATTTATTCATTCCATGTATTGCATGAATGAGTCACATCACCTGAGGGGGCGGTAGTCCACACTTCCTCATATGAAATTATCACATTTTCACAACATGCAATGAATAAAGGTATGTTTTAAATATGAAATACAGATACATATAAAAAACATAAATACCATATATATCATATATAAAATACAGTGACATCATAATGGACACCTTTATATGTGTTAAAGGAATATTGAACAATCATCATTTCGTGAGGTAGTAATTCCCCTTCCACAGAAACAATATGTTATTTAACCATTAGACAGATGTGTGTGTAAGTGTAGCTCAAATATTTCTTATAAAAAAATCCTAAAATATTTAAGATACTGTTTTTGTTACAAAATTAAGGAATAAAAAGAGCTTAGGTGGTTGGCGAAGCAAAATTAAAAAAAAAAGAACATTAGGGAAGACTTTACCTTTAAATCGGGTAACTCCCATTGGTTTGATCCAAAAGGGTTTCTTCAAGAGCTTTCTGCCTAAGGTGAGGCTTCAATGATGAATATAGGGATGTGGAGAGATGAAATGGGTAGGGGTTGGCCGATAAAAAGGATTGAGATGTGTGGGTAAGGTGGTAGAGGTAGGGGCCTTTTATAAGAGAAGACGAGGGGCACTCTTGGAAAGTTATACAATATTACTTTATTATAAAATTATTTTTGGATTTTAAAGGTCCCCAAAGGATATATTTCGAGGATAAGGTGATAAGGTTTCAAAATCCACCCATACAGTATGTTTTTGACAAGTTTTAGAATTATATTTTACCCTATTTTCTCATATTATTTAAATCGTTCATTTATGAGGTAATCACTGCATCATTACAGTGTCATAAATAAATTAATTTATTAAATGTCAAAAATTTTAAAAAAAATCATGATGTAGGAAATCATTTTAGATTTTAATGAAAATTGATACTAAAAAATATTAATTGTATACCCCATGTAAAAATTGTCTTAGAAAAACGATACATGTTTGTGTCATTTTAATTTTAACTTTAAATAAAACGTTATTAATATCATTTTCCTACCAAAGTGACTCACTAGGGTCCCCAATTTGACCCATGGATTGTCTTGGTAGACCATGACTCATCCAATAAGGTTAGGACATGTGTCAAGGTAATTTCATATTCTTATAACATTATCTTTACCTTAAATTACACTAATTATCTTTAATCGCGAATAATAAAACCTAAAAGTTACTATTCAACATAAATTATTTTAATCCCATTGAACCACATTTTACATCCTAATGAAAAAAATTCATATCAGATTTTTGAAATTCAAATCAAAGAAGTGGTAGTGTTTCATTTAAATGAAAAATCAGTTGTTTAACTACCACTGAGTGGTTTCACTATTCATGAAAAATTGAAGTTTTTCAGAAAAATACCAAAAATTCACCCTAAGCTATATTTGATATTCCGAATTAAAAAATTATGTCTATTTTACGAAATTAAAAACATATAAGTTTCATTAATTAATTTAATAATTAATTCCAGTCATCAGAACAAATAGCGGGTTTTTAAGAAACAATATATATCGAAAGATTGACAATAGTTTAAGTCCAATTTCAATGTGAAATTAATTCCAAAAACCACAATTATATTAAATGGTAAAAATATATTATTATTTGACTTTAAAACAAATTCAAAATATAATCTAATCATATAAATAAATTATATTAAAAATATGTTTTGAATTAAAATACAAAATTTTTCACTATTCATTAAAAAATGAACTTTATCGGAAAAATACAAAAAATTTACACAAAGTAAATTTTGATGACCCGATTCTAAAGAAGAATTTTATTTGGTCCAATATAATGTATACGAGTGACCAAAACTATATTTAAGAGGGTTTACCATCAAAAGGAGATAAATCGACCTTTTAGTGAATTTTAGAGTATTTATGCTTAAAATTGAATTATTTTCTTATTTTAAGCCTTTATCATTTATTGGATAAATGTGAAAACATCTTAAAAACATATATAATCATATTTTAGTAATTTATATTCATTCCCGCCAATACAACAGCTAGGAATTAACTACCATTTAAAATAATATTATTTTATTATTAGAGTGCAACGTAAGATTTCAAAGAAACTCATTGTTGCGTATTGGGTACGCCATCGAGCATAGAGTTCCATTTAAAGTAACATTAATATTTTATTCACAAATATTAATAAATATGAAAAAGTAATATTCTTTATTTATCGGGGATGCTAAATCCTTCCCCCCTTTTGGGAATTGCGTCTTCACAATTTTAAAATTGGGCATAGAAACTTCATTGAAAGCCCCACATCGGAAAAGGAGTAAATTAAACTGCCAGTTTAAAAGAAAGAAAGGGAAGTACAAAGGTCACCCGAGTTAACCAAAATAGGATTCCATATAGGAAAACATGGACATGGAAGAGAAAACAAAGGGTCATGTTCTGATGGAGAGTGATAGAAAACATGATTAAGAGAAAGTTAACCACAAGAAAATCACAAAATTGTGATGGGTTAAACATTATTTGATTCCCCAGTAGGAAAAGTTAACGGAAAACATTTTTGTTTTAAGATACTTTTAATTGAGGAATTTATTTATGATCTTAAATAAATCATAAGAGAACATACTTACTTGTCGTGTAGACTTTCATCATTTACTAGATTTCTAACAAAAACTCATACTTTCTCCAAATGATGAGTATTTAGGATGACTTGTTCACTTTAAGAGAGATATAATCAACATCTATAGAATCACATAATCCACAAAAGAGAACTATATATTTCCCATGTCTTTAGAAAAAAACCAAAACCAAAATTGTTAGGAAGAGATCAGAAAATATCCAAAAAGGTTAATTCTTTATAAAAAGAAAATATATTCTTAATCTCCATGATATGTCCAACAAAACCCAAAGTTCAACGAAGACCATTCGATTAACAATTTGTCCATAAAATTCATCAAAGTGAACAAAACTAAGATTGAAACACAAATATTTGACGGTTTTAATCACATAGTCTTCCAAGGTAAAATTAACATTTATCTCCAAATAACATCAGATGCTCTTAAAGTCTCGTATTGAAAAGTAATCAACCTAATCTTATATTCTCCATGATAGGTTAATAATTTCCATAGAAAACCCAAAATCATCTTATTATTGATTCATAAGATCATCTAACTAAAAATTAATTTTTCATACTAACCAGGGACATCATATAGTCCAGTGGTAGGTGATAAATACCAGTCGCACTTCGGTTGTGGGTTTGATTCCCGTGACATGGTCCAACGCGACGGGTTTTCACACGGTCTATGTGTTTTCCCTTTTTCAAAAACAATATAATTCTTAAAACATTTCCCAAAAGAGATAAAATCTTCAAAAATTACCATAACATAATTTAACCTCATGTTTATCTCATGTCGTTCATATTCTATCATATCATATAGTAACCCATAATTACCTCAAAAGTAAGGATCATATAAACCCTAATGGTTACCTTTATAATTATTACATGAACTTCCACATCGAGTTTGTTCTCTCGTACATGATGCATTTGAGAACTCACCAAGGTTCAAGTGGTTGATCATGACTCCTTGATAGTGGGATTAGAATAACCACTAGATTCCTCATTGAATCCCCCATTTCATCCAGTCTCTTAATTAGAGAACCACCATAGTTTCCTTCAAACCCATTGTCACATTGGTTCCTGCTAGATCCATCCATTTACTAAAACTAAAAAATGTCAGTGTGAGTATATCAACAAAAGAATCATGTACTAAAGAGGAAGATAACACTATGATATAATTATCCAAGTTATCTCAAACTCATTCCAACTTTCATAATTAACAATTACTCTATATAATATAATAACCATTGTGGTTATACACAACTTTTCACTTATACTTAAACAACACTCTAACCTCTAAAGTTATCTAAACTGACCTCTGATACCAACTATAAGGACCCAGCCTTATAACGTTACATAATATTGAATTACATTGGATAATTCACATTGAGGATCTTATCAGGTTTAGAGTTTTAGAGAATTAGGACATAACTATTTCATCTCAATGATTACAAGGTAGACACATCTACTCAGTTTCAATTTTTTTCACAAAATATAAACTCTTGAAAAAAAGTGTCATGTCTAGTTCCATGTTTTAGACATCATGAGATTTCCTTGATCCCATCCTTGACCGTATTCCATTTTAAGCCCTGTGGAAAAAATTTAAAAAAAACTTGGGATGAGCATAAAAAACTCAGTAAGGGTTATCACAAAATTGAATGAAAACATCAGTCCATGTATACTTAAAAATCAATGAAATATTACGTTCCTCATAAAACATAATCACTTTAACATACCTCATGAAATCATAAGATTTACGAATAACTCATAGAAATCATAAGACATAAAGGTTACTTGAGCCATTCATAACATTCTTACGTAGGGAGTAACCCTCATGGTTACGTTTGGAATACCCATCACAGTATATTCCCTAAATCTCTTCGAAGAAACCATAGCGTTTAACTCCTTCGCGTTACCCAATGCATTGGAGAGCTATATCGGGCTCACCCGCCCTTAGTTTTTCATGGAACCACCCAATTTTATAAACATTTCCCAAGAACCATAAAATAATCATAACACTTAAAACATGAAGAAAAGAAACATAAAATTTCCACATTTCAATCAAAAGAGATCACATCATGATAGTATCATAAATAAAAACATATAATGAAATCATTAAAACTCTATGAGATAAAAATACCTTTATACTTTAAAAATATTAAAAGAAGACATTTAAAAGAGATTTTAGAATCCAAGTGTCCCATACCACTTCGAATCTTCTTAAAGGGTTTTAAAACGTTCATGTCCATATAAATAAATCCTTAAAACCATTTTCAAAACATGGACATGGATGATAAATTTTTAAAACAATAATTATTTAAAACCATTTATAATAATGTTTTAATAAAAGTGTCCTTTTCCATTTTGAAAATTAAAATTATAAGCCACATGATAGTAGACCATTTCCAAAACATTTAAATGACTTTAGTATAGACATAATATGGATATAGAAAGTAAAAATGGCTGTATATACACTTTATAAAAGATTAAAAGTTCATATCATTAAGAAATGTCTCAACGAGAAGAAACTGAGATATAATCCCAATCAAGGATCATTCCATTAGAGAAAAGATAAAGAAATGACATAATTATGTGTGAAAAATATAAATACACCAAATATAAGTGGATATTCAGTCTAAAACCATCAGATGTCATCCAAACATATTCATAGCATGATATAATCAAGAATTACAAGTTTAACCCAAAGAATTGAAATTGAGTTAAGAAGTTCCCTTGCAAAAATTCGACAGCCTAACGACATCACTTTAAATTCAGAAAAAGGGACGATGTGAGATAAAAATGATATCTCATCACATGAACATAAAATTTAAATCAATAAGGATATCGAATAACATATCCCAACATAATAATATGGGAATTAAAAGACATAACAAAATAAGTCTTTTAAATAGAGGAGGGTGAATGGTTCCCTTACTGACTTGGGTAACTTTCGAAATGTACACCCCATGAAATAAGGACTATACAAAATCGATGTAAAGACCCATTAACAAAAGTATATTACACAAATAGTAGAATAATGGGAAGTACATACACCACTCAAAAAAATGGTGGCAAATTTAGCATAAATCTCACGGGAATAAAAGTTAGACGAAAAATCCCTTACGAAAACTCGGCAGCCGAACGACGCCTCTTAAAACTTCCAAAAATGGATTTATGAGACCAAATAGGGTCTCACATAATATGAACATAAAAAGTAAAAAATGAGGAATATAAAAGAACATCCCCAACATAATAACATGGAGCTTAAAATAAATGACATAAAGAAGAATACATGAAAAGAAAGTGAGAGGTAGGATCACTTACCTCAAGTCCGACTTGTCTTTTTCGTTTATTTATATTCCTGAATAATAAACTTTGTTTAATTTATAATTTCTTAAGTACCTCCATTAAAGATAATTGTTCAGTTCATATCACATATTATAATGTTATAATAATTGGTTAATAATGTGAGTTCATATCAGACGTTTTTGTTGATTTTTGGTACATGTGTCAAAAATTAACTTGTTTGAAAAGAATTGTACATGTAGTTATAAGTACATAATCTCCAGAATAGTATTAAAGATTTAAATATCATATATATCCTGTACATATTCATTTTATACTATTCCATAACATTTGGAGATAAAAAGAAATGAAATGCACCGTTCATGGAGACGGTAGGCCGTATGTACACATGAACGCTCCTTTCATTTCTTTGTCATATTAATGGAATCAAAAATAATTGAGAGATATATATATTATAATTCCATTATAATATATATGTTATATAGGTTACATAAGTTCATTAATTTAATTCTTTATACATTCCATGTATTGCATGAATGAGCCACATCACATGAGGGGGCGGTAGTCCACACTTCCTCATATGAAATTATCACATTTTCACAACATGCAAAGAATAAAGGTATGTTTTAAATATGAAATACAGATGAATATAGAAAACATAAATACCATATATATCATATATAAAATACTGTGACATCATAATGGCCACCTTTAAATGTGTTAATAGAATATTGAACAATCATCATTTCGTGAGGCAGTAATTCGCCATCTACAGAAACAGTATGTTCTTTAACCATTAGACAGATGTGTGTATAAGTGTAGCTCGAATACTTCTTATAACAACATCCTAATATATAGAAGATACTGGTGTTGTTACAAAATAATGTAATAAAAAGAGTTTAGGTGGTTGGAGAAGCAAAATAAAACAAAAGAACATTATGGAATACTTTACCTTTAAATAGGGTAACTCCCCTTGGTTTGAACCAAAAGGGTTTCTTGAAGAGCTTTCTGCCCAAGGTGAGGCTTCAATGATGAATAGAGGGATTTTGAGAGATTAAATGGGCAGGGGTTGGCTGAGCCAAATGCATGAGAGGTGTGGGTAAGGTGGTAGAGGTGGAGGCCTTTTATAAGAGAAGAGGAGGGCCACTCTTGGAAAGTTATACAATATTACTTTATTATAAAATGATTTTCAGATTTTAAATGACCCAAAAGGATATATTTCGAGGATAAGGTAATAATGGTTTTAAATCCAAACATACAATATGTTTGTGACAAGTTTAAGACTTAGATTTTACCCTATCTTCTCATTTTATTTAAATTGTTCATTTATGAGGTAACCACTACATCATTACGGTGTCATAAATAAATTAATTTATTTAATGTCTAAAAATTATAAAAAAATATCATGATGTAGTTAATAATTATAGACTTTAAATGAATATTTATAGTAAAAAATAGGACTTGTATAACCCCATGTAAACATTGTTTTAGTAAAACGATACATGTTTGGGACATTTTAATTTTTACTTTAAATAAAAAGTTATTAATGTCATTTTGCTACCAATGTGACTCCATGGGGTACCCAAGTTGACCCATGGATTGTCTTGGTCGGCCATGACTCATACAATAATGGTAGGACATGTTTCAAGGTCATTTCATATTATTATAACATTATCTTTACCTTAAATTACACGAATTACCTTTAATCGCGATTAATAAAACTTAAAAGTTACTATAAACCAAAAAATTATTTTAATCCCATTGAACCACATTTTAAATCCTAATGAAAACCATGTATGTTGGATTTTTGAAATTCAAATCATAGAAGTGGTAAAGTTTCATTTAAATGAAAAATCAGTTTTTTAACTACCAATTAGTGGTTTCACTATTCATCAAAAATTGATGTTTTTCAGAAAAATACCAAACATTCACCCTAAGATATATTTGATATTCTGAATTAAAAAATGATGTCTATTTTAAAAAATTCAAAACATATAATTTGCATTAAATAATTTAATAATTAATTCCCGTCGTCGGAACAAATAGCGTATTTTTATGAAACAATATATATCAACAGATTAACACTAGTTTTAGTCCAATTTCAAAGTGAAATTAATTCCAATGACCACAATTGGATTAAATGGTAAAAATATATTATAATTGGACTTTAAAATCAATTCAAAAGATAATATAATCATATAAATAAATTAGATTAAAAAGAGATTTTGAATTAAAATAAAACATTTTTCACTATTCATTAAAAAAAATGAACTTTATCGGAAAAATACCAAAAATTTACACAAAGTAAACATTGATGACCCGATTAAAAAGAACAATTTTATTTGGTCCAATAGATTGTATAATATTGACCACAACTATATTAAAGAGGGTTCGCCATCAAAAGGTGATAAATCAACCTTTTAGTGAATTTTAGAGTATTTATGCTTAAAATTGAATTCTTTTGTTATTTTAATCCATTATATTTTATTGGATAAATGTAAAAACATTTAACAAATATATATAATCATATTTTAGTTATTTATATTCATTATTGCCAATACAACGGCTAGGCATGAACTACCATTTAAAATAATATTATTTTATTATTAGAGTGCAACGTAAGATTTCAAAGAAACTCATTGTTGCGTATTGGGTACGCCATCAAGCATAGAGTAACCTTTAAAGAAATATTAATATTTTATTCAAAAATATTAATAAATATGAAAAGGTAGTATTATTTATTTACCGGGGATGTTACAATATCAATGATGATCTATTATATGGTAGTGAGGTTCTAAGATATTTTTTTCGAGGTATGTCCCTCATTAAATTTTCTTTGGGTAAACACTCTTTAATTTGAATTTTCATCCATTTAGAACTTGTTTTTTACCATAGTTTTGGGATGGAATGAGTGTTTTAGAGGTGTAGAAGGAATAAGAGGTTATTTATAGTCATAGAAAAAATTCTAACTGAAAATTAAATTTTTGTATTATCAACAAACTTTTGAGGAAGAATTGAGAAACCAAAATATCCAATCATTACAAACAAATAAAACCATGAGAGAGGATAAACCAGATCAAAACTAGTAGATATGACCCACCCCAGCGACTTCATCATGAAGAAAATCCGTCACCATCGCATGAAATCTCGACTAGATGTCCTGTACAGGGTTTCATTGTTATGGTACCGATGGTAAATCAATACCCTCTCGAACTTCCAAATCCGAATGGCATGCTTAGAAGAAATATTTATTCTATGAACCTCATCAAAAGAAAATCCTTGTAGTGTGCTAGATGAAAACATACCAAAAAATGAACATCCCACTAAGAACCATAATGAAACATGAAAACCCAACCAATATGAAGATTCACCAAAAACCAATAGAACACATCCATATCAAGAAGTTTCACCCAAGAACAAAACATGAATTAGAAAACCACATCTAAATATTCAAAAATAAAAATTCAATGCCTATGCGCTTTACACATTAGGCTTAAAGAACATCCAAAACCAATTCCCACCTGAATACCAGTATCTGTAATGTAAAAAATATCCAAATCCAAAATACCTAGATCAACCAAATCCAAAACACGAACAACATCACATCCATGAATAACAGAATGAATTATCGCAGAATCATAATCGCAAAACCACATCACACACAATAGTTCACCTCACTGAGAAATATTCACTGAAAAATAACACAAAAAACATCACTGATTCCATGAGGTTCACATTTCATCTTGTCCACATTGTCCCTACAACACCGATGATAGTGTCAAATCAAAACTCGACAGAGAAGACAAAATCGCTAACCTAGAATCACGAACCTTAGAAATTCTAAAACATAAATATGAATGCAAATAAACTATGGAAAAAAACCCTCAGAAATATACCTAATGAAATACCCATCACAAACTATACCCAAATCCTGTCACCTCCATCCAAGTTTCCCGTGGAGACCGACACCAACCAATGCACAAATAGAGATGAAGGGACACCCTCAGACAACAAAAGCCGGGATCCAACTACTGGAGGTACACTGTGTATCATCCCAAGTAAGTAATGAATAATAGATATTTTTATCCATGTCTATTAATGATTAAGATAGTGTTTTAGATGCTTAAAATGAAAATAAATACAATCTTATGCATGGAATAAACTAATATTCTTAAAAGATTGTTTTACTGCCTTTTGATGGAAAACCATTTTTGAATCTATATTTTGACAATTCTATAAACTATGTTTGTCAAAATAAACTTATTCTTTATGATTGAGACATCAAAATTTACCTTGTGTGAATTTTTGGTATTTTTCTGACAATGTTCATTTTTTTAATGAATAGTGAAAAATGCTGCATTTTACATCAAAACTGCTTTTTAATCTAATTTATTTATATGATTAGATTATGTTTTGAATTGGTTTTGAAGTGAAATTAGAATATATTTTTACCATTTAATCCAATGGTGGTCATTGGAATCAATTTCACTTTGAAATTATACTTAAACTGGTGTCAATCTTTTGATACTTATTGTTTCATAAAAACACGCTATTTGCTCTGGCAGCGGGAATTAATTATTGAATTAATTAATGTGACTTATATGATTTGAATTTTGTAAAATGGACTTCATTTTTGAATTTGGAATATCAAATATAGCTTAGGGTGAATTTTTGGTAATTTTCTGAAAAACTTCAATTTTTGATGAATAGTGAAACCACTAAGTGGTAATCAAGCAAACTGATTTTTCAGTTAAATGAAATTTTACCACTAATGTGTATTGAATTTTGAAAATCCGACATACATGGTTGTCATTATGAAGTAAAATGTGGTTCAATGAGATTATAATAATTTTTTGGTGAATAGTAACTTATTAAGTTCTTAATCGCGATTAGTGGTAATTAGGGTAGTTTAAGGTATAAATAATGCTTTAATAATATGAAATGACCTAGACACATGTCCCAACCTCATTGGTTGTGTCATGGCCGACCATGAAATGCCATGGGTCAACTTGGGGACCCCATGGATCCACTTTTGTTGGGAAATGACATAAATTACTTTTTATTTAATGTTAAAGTGAAAATGACACAAACATAATATGTTTTACGAAAACAATTTTTAAGTGGGGTTATACAAGTCCATATTTTGATTATAAATAGTCATTGGAAATCTAAAAAGATTTCCTATATCATAGTATTTTTTTATAATTTTTAGACATTAAATAAAGTAAATTATTTATGACATAATAATGATGCAGCGATGACATCATTATTTGACGATTTAAATAAAATGGAATGATAATGAAACATATAAAACCTACACATGGAAAAAACCAATTGGAAGAGTGGATTTCGAACCCCTATCACCTTATCCACGAATTATATCAATGTGGGACCTTTTAAAACCGAAACACATTTTCAAATAAAGTAATGTTTCTTTACTTTCCAAAAGTGCCCCTCCTCTCCTCTTATAAAAGGCCCCCGCCTCTACCTCATTTCACACACTCTTAAAGCCTTTGGCTCGGCCAACCCCTGCCCATTTTCTCTCTACACATCCCTCTCCTCATCCTAGAGGATTACCTTTGGGCAGAATCCTTTCAAAGGAAGCCTTTAGGCTCAACTCAAAAGGAGTTACACTTTTAAAGGTAATTCATTCTCTCATGTTCATTTGTTTTATTTTGCTTCTCCAACCCCCTAAACTCTTTTTATTTACTTCTTTTGTAACAACACCAGTATCTTCAATATACTAGGATGTTGTTATAAGATTTATTTGAGCTAAACTCTCACACAACTACATCAAATGGTTAAAGAACATAAGGTTCTCGTGGATGGCGAAATTCTGCCTCCCGAAACGATGATTGTTCAACACTCATTTAACACCTTCAAAGGTGGCCATTATGATGTCACTATTTTCATATATGATATATAATATGTTTATGTTTTCCTTAAGCTTATGTTTTTTTTCATTTTGGGCATACCTTTATGGTTTCCATTATGGGTAAAACACGATATCTTCATTTTAGGAAGTGCGGACTACCGCCCCCTAAAAGTGATTTGATTCGTTAATACCATATGTGGGACATATAAAGGATGGAACTATGATATTATATATGATATTATACTGGAATTATAATATACCTTTATATCATTATGATTCCGTTCTATAAAATATGAAATAGAAATGAAATTATCATTCATGTGTACGTACGGATTACCGTCTCCATGAACGGTGCATTTCATTTCTTACCTCTAAATGATTCTGTAATATTATAAATGCATGTATGTACTGGATATATATTACATATATGATATCTACATCATGAATACCATTCTGGATATAATGAACCTTTGACCAAATTAACAACATGTAAGTGTAAGAAGTCAATTTTTGACTTAAGAACCAAATACCGACAAAATGAACATTATTAACTTAACTGATTACATGATGTTCATAACATGGTATAAAAGAAATAATGAACTTGAAAAAGGTTCATAAGCAAGTATATATTAACTCAAGTTTATTATTCAGGAGATTAAAGAACGGTCGGGTCAAGTCGGATACGAGGTATGGGACTTCGTCTCAATCTCCTTTCATTGAGGCATATTTTGTTTTATACACAACTTTCTTTTATACGGTGTATAAAGCCCTTTGACTTTTACGTTTATTCAAAAGGAATCATTTTTATACGAAGCGTTTACCAAACGACAAAAGGGAATGTTTTTGTCGTACGTATGCTGCGACAACGACTTCTCCGCCGTCGTGACCGTTATTTGAGTTTCGGCTTCCTCTACAAGCCATACCTTTTTTTAAAAGAAAAATAAATACCATGTTTTACTTTTCTTTTATTTTAGTATTGAAAATGGTTTTCATAATGTTATTATATCAATGTGTTGTATTGATATCTCGTGATTGAAATGTGGAAATGTTATGTTTCCTTTATGCATGTTTTATGTGATATGATTATGTTATGGTTCTTGGGCATTATTATGAAGACGGGTGGTTCCGTGATAAACTAAGGGCGGGTGAGCCCATTATAGATCTCCAATGCATTGGGTAACGCAGAGGAGTGAAACGTTAAGGTTTCTTCGTAGAGATTTTAGGGAATATACTGTGATGGGTATTCCAAACGTAACCAAGAGGGTTACTCCCAACGTAAGAATGTTATGAATGCCTCAAGTTACCTTTATGTCTTATGATTTCTATGATTTATTCATGATTTTATGAGGTATGTTAAAGTGCCTATGTTTTATGGGTAATGTATGATTTCATGAACTCATGTTTCCTTTCCATGTTTTTTTTATAACCCATACTGAGTTTTTATGCTCATCCCAAGTTTTTGAAATGTTTTTCACAGGTCAAGGGAAAGGTACATGATAAGATGATAGAGTCAAGGATGTGTCAAGAAATAATCCATGTTTTATTTTAAATGTGTTTCCATTGATGGGAATGAAGAATACTATCTTTATCTAACCACTTTGTTTATATGTGGAATGTAATGCAAGTTTTATGATCTAATTCTCTAAAACTCTAAACCCGAAAAGATCCTCAATGTGTAATCTTGTAATAACTCATGATTAAGTAAGGTTTAAGGCTGGGGCCCTATAGTTGGTATCAAATGTCGGTTTAGATAACTTTAGGAGTTAGAATTCTATTAAATGATTATCCAAATTTATTTTTTTGAAATGATATAGCATTTAAAGATTACCATGTTGCTTCATCTAAGACATGTTTGTTCAGAATGGTTTTCTGCAGAGGAAACAGGGAAGCATTGCTAGGAAGGCATACAGAAGGAAATAACCTTCCGAATCAGCATCCAGAAATGGTCAGAATTGGAACTGAACAGTTTGTTGCAGTAATGGCGCAGTTGACTCAAGCGATAAATGGCGGTGGTATCCATGCACGAGATCATCCAGATCAACCGCAGAGGAACATGTCAGTGGTGGAACATTTCAGGAGGCAACATCTCCCATCATTCAGAGGATCATCTGACCCTGTGCTAGCTGAAGGGTGGATTAAAGCACTGGAGAAGATTTTTGATGTCATGGGGTGTTCAGACAATCAAAAGGTTAGTCTTGCTATTTACCGTTTGGAGGGTGAAGCAGATCAGTGGTGGTCTATGGTTAAAAATATCAGGGACGCCGATGAGATTGATGCTCTTGAATGGGATGAAATCAAAGGTATGTTTCTTGAGAAGTATTTTCCTAAGGCTTTTCGACTTAGGATGGAAAAGCAATTCTTGGAATTGAGGCAATAGGAAGGCTCAGTGGCTGCCTATGAAGAAAGGTTCACTCGATTGGCAAGGTATGCTCCAAATTTTATCCGGGACCTTGATAGTAAAATCAATCGTTTTTACTCAGGATTAAAGCCAAAGTATCGAAGGGCATTAGCTTCTCGTGAGTTTAAAAGTTATGAAAAGCTTTTTCGATGTGCTGAGAAGGTGGAAATGGAGTTTGCCTATGACCAAGTGTTCTATAACAACCAGCAGAAGAAGAGACCGAGGTGGCAGGAGAAAGGTAATAATTCTTAAAAAAAGTCTGATTGTAAGAGAACTAAGTTTCCAGTTTGTGATAAATGTGGCAAAAGGCATGCTGGGGAATGTATTCTGAATTCTGGGAATTGCTACTGATGTGGTAAGATGGGACATAAGGCTCGTGATTGCACTGAAAAGGATCAAGGTGAAGGTAAGAACAAATTTGATTTACAGTTAGTGAAATGTTATAAGTGCAATGAGATGGGTTACTATGCAAACGAGTGTCCGACAAGGAGCTTGAGTGATGGGAAGCAGTTAGACTACAAGCAGAAAGGGGTGGTGAAATCCTTTGCAACTACTTCAGCAGATGTTGGGCCATCAAATGAAGTGGTATCAGGTACTTTGTTTGTTTTTTCAGATTATGCCTGTGTGTTGTTTGATTCAGGGTCTACACATTCTTTCATCTCTGAAACCTTTTCTAGTAAAATGGGAATACCATCTCAAGAAATGACTCCTGAACTTTTGGTAAAAACACCTGGGGGAAGTGTCGAGGAAAAAAGAATTTATAAGAATCTTCCTATCCTTATCTGTGAAAAGAACCTACTTGCAAACCTTATTGTTCTACCTCTAGTAGAGTTTGATGTTATCCTGGGTATGGATTGGCTCTCTATTTACCATGCTAAGATTGACTGTAGAGATAAAGAAGTTTCTTTTCAGAAAGACTTTCAGATTGTTTACAAGAATGAACCCTTACTTTTGATAACATATCAAGAGGCCGAGAAACTTGTAAAAGATGGAAATGAATGTTACCTTGCACACGTCGTTGAAAATAAAGGAACTGTTCAGATTAATGATGTGCCAGTGGTAAATGAGTATCCTTATGTTTTTCCTGATGAGTTGCCTGAAATAATACCAGATCGGGAAGTTGAGTTTACTGTTGACTTAGTTCCTGATGCTAAGCCAATTTCAAAACCCCCTTATCGAATGGCACAAATTGAACTTTTAGAGTTGAAGGAGCAATTGCAAGATTTATTAGAGAAAGGTTTCATTAGACCTAGAACATCACCATGGGGTGCTCCTATTTTATTTGTTAAAAAGAAAAATGGTTCTATGAGACTTTGCATTGATTATAGAGCCTTGAATAATATCACTGTTAAGAACAAATATCCTTTTCCTCATATCGATGATTTGTTTGATCAACTCCAGGGAGCTCAGTTTTTTTCAAAGATTGACTTGAGATCAGGGTACCAACAGCTGAAGGTAAAGGAGGCAGATATTCCGAAGACCGCGTTCCGTACGAGATATGGCCATTATGAATTTGTAGTAATGCCTTTTGGGCTAACCAATGCACCTGCTGTATTCATGGACTTAATGAATAGAATTTTCCATGAGTTCTTGGATAAGTTTGTGGTGGTTTTCATTGATGATATTTTGGTGTTTTCTAAAAGTAAAGAGGAGCATGAAAAACATTTAAGGGTTATCTTGCAAACCTTAAAAGAAAAGAAATTGTATGGGAAATTCAGCAAGTGTGAGTTTTGGTTGCAACAAATTTCTTTCCTTGGTCACATTGTTTCTAAAGATGGAATAACTGTTGATCCTGCAAAAACAAAAGTTGTGGAAGAATGGCCAAGACCCACAAATGTAACCGAGATTCGTAGCTTCCTTGGTTTGGTGGGCTATTACCGAAGGTTTGTTAGAAATTTTTCACGGTTATCTAGTCCAATGACTAAGCTAACTCGGAAGGGTGTTAAGTTTATCTGGACAAAAGAATGTGATGATTGTTTTCAGGAATTGAAAAGAAGATTGGTGAATGCTCCAGTTTTGGCACTACCTTCCAGGAATGGTGAGTTTGTTATATATAGTGATGCTTCATTGAAAGGACTTGGTTGCGTCCTAATGCAGAATGATCAGGTAATTGCTTATGCTTCACGACAGTTGAAAACTCATGAGGTAAATTACCCTACACATAATTTGGAATTAGCTGCTGTTGTTTTTGCTTTAAAAATTTGGAGGCATCATTTGTATGGAGTAAAGTGTGAAATATATACCGATCACAAAAGTTTAAAGTATATATTCACTCAGAGAGAGAGTTAAACATGAGACAGAGGAGATGGATGGAATTAATCAAGGATTATGATTGTACAATTCATTACCATCCGGGAAAAGCAAATAAAGTGGCTGATGCTTTGAGTCGAAAAAGTAATGCTTCATTAACAATGTTGCGTTTGGAACATGATCCTTTGGTTAACGATTTGATGAACTATGGCATAGAAGTTGTTGGTGCAGGAATTCCTTCTGTTTTGTTTCAGGTATCAGTGAGATCATCTCTATCAGATAGAATCAAGAAAGCACAGAATTAAGATAGTGAGTTGCAGAAAAAGGTAGAGTTGGTTCAGAAAGGTAAGTTTCCTGAATTCAACATTGATAGTGTTTGTGTTCTGAGATTTGGGAAGAGATTGTGTTTGCCTTGTGATTCACAGTTGAAGAGAGAGTTGTTATGTGAAGCTCATAGTTTTCCGTTTTCAGTTCAACCGGGCAGTACTAAGATGTATAGAGATCTGCGGGAGTATTACTGGTGGGATGGAATGAAAAGAGATATTGCTGATTTTACTGTGAAGTGTTTGACTTGTCAGCAGGTTAAAGCAGAGCGGCAGTTACCGAAAGGGATGCTTCAGCCTTTACCAGTGCCAGAGTGGAAATGGGAGAATATATCCATGGACTTTGTTGTTGGATTACCGAAGACATCTCGAGGTAATAATGCAATCTGGGTTATTGTTGATCGCTTGACCAAGTCTGCTCATTTCCTTGCTATACGAGATACTTTCTCTCTTGATCAACTTTCCCGTTTGTATCTTAAAGAAATAGCCAGGTTACATGGAGTTCCTCTCTCCATTGTATCAGATCGTGATCCCAGGTTTACTTCTAACTTTTGGAAAGGCCTTCAGAAGTCGTTGGGTACTGAATTAAATTTTAGTACAGCTTTTCATCCTCAATCAGATGGGCAGTCAGAACGAACAATTCAGACATTGGAGGATATGCTACGAGCGTGTTCTATGGATTATCAGGGAAGTTGGGACCAACATCTTTCTTTGGTTGAGTTTTCATATAATAACAGTTTTCATTCCAGTATACAGATGGCACCATTTCAGGCATTATATGGGAAGCGGTGTCGAACTCCAGCTTTCTGGGATGAAGTGGGTGAAAGAAAGTTGATGGGACCAGAATTGGTAGAAGAGATGGCAGAAAAAGTTCAGCTGATTCAGAAACACATGAGAACAGCTCAGAGCAGGCAGAAGAGTTATGCGGATAACCGGAGGAAGGATCTATCTTTCGAGGTAGGTGATCATGTTTTTCTCAAGGTTTCTCCTTGGAAAAGTGTGATGAGATTTGGTAAGAAAGGAAAGTTGAGTCCAAGGTTTATTGGACCATACGATATTCTGGAAAGAGTTGGATCAGTTGCATACCGAGTGGCTTTACCTCCGAGTTTATCTCAGGTACACAATGTTTTTCACGTTTCGATGTTGAGAAAGTATATGCCAGATCCATCTCATGTTTTGACTCCAGAGGTAGTTCAGCTGGAAGAGAACCTATATTATGAGGAACAACCGGTCCAGATTCTTGACCACAGGGAGCAAGTGTTACGGAATAAGGTGATTAAGCAGGTAAAGGTTTTGTGGAAAAACCACATGATTGAAGAGGCAACATGGGAATCTGAAAATGCAATGAGGGATAAGTACCCCCATTTATTCGATAAGTAAATAAATTGCGGGGACGCAATTTTCTAAAGGGGGGAAGGATGTAACATCCCAAGTAAGTAATGAATAATAGATATTTTTATCCATGTCTATTAATGATTAAGATAGTGTTTTAGAGGCTTAAAATAAAAATAAATACAATCTTATGCATGGAATAAACTAATATTCTTAAAAGATTGTTTTACTGCCTTTTGATGGAAAACCATTTTTGAATCTATATTTTGACAATTTTATAAACTATGTTTGTCAAAATAAACTTATTCTTTATGATTGAGACATCAAAATTTACCTTGTGTGAATTTTTGGTATTTTTCTGACAATGTTCATTTTTTTAATGAATAGTGAAAAATGCTGTATTTTACATCAAAAATGCTTTTTAATCTAATTTATTTATATGATTAGATTATTTTTTGAATTGGTTTTGAAGTGAAATTAGAATATATTTTTACCATTTAATCCAATGGTGGTCATTGGAATCAATTTCACTTTGAAATTAGACTTAAACTGGTGTCAATCTTTTGATACTTATTGTTTCATAAAAACACGCTATTTGCTCTGGCAGCGGGAATTAATTATTGAATTAATTAATGTGACTTATATGATTCGAATTTTTTAAAATGGACTTCATTTTTGAATTCGGAATATCAAATATATCTTAGGGTGAATTTTTGGTAATTTTCTGAAAAACTTCAATTTTTGATGAATAGTCAAACCACTAAGTGGTTATCAAGCAAACTGATTTTTCAGTTAAATGAAATTTTACCACTAATGTGTATTGAATTTTGAAAATCCGACATACATGGTTGTAATTAAGAAGTAAAATGTGGTTCAATGATATTATAATAATTTTTTGGTGAATAGTAACTTATTAAGTTCTTAATCGCGATTAGTGGTAATTAGGGTAGTTTAAGGTATAAATAATGCTTTAATAATATGAAATGACCTAGACACATGTCCCAACCTCATTGGTTTTGTCATGGCCGACCATGACATGCCATGGGTCAACTTGGGGACCCCATGGATCCACTTTTGTTGGGAAATGACATAAATTACTTTTTATTTAATGTTAAAGTGAAAATGACACAAACATAATATGTTTTACGAAAACAATTTTTAAGTGGGGTTATACAAGTCCAAATTTTGATTATAAATAGTCATTGGAAAGCTAAAAAGATTTCCTATATCATAGTATTTTTTTATAATTTTTATACATTAATTAAATTAAATTATTTATGACATAATAATGATGAAGCGATGACATCATTATTTGACGATTTAAATAAAATGGAATGATAATGAAAAATATATAACCTACACATGGCCAAAACCAATTGGAAGAGTGGATTTCGAACCATTATCACCTTATCCACGAATTATGTCAATGTGGGACCTTTTAAAACCTAAACACATTTTCAAATAAAGTAATGTTTCTTTACTTTCCAAAAGTGCCCCTCCTCTCCTCTTATAAAATGCCCCCACCTCTACCTCATTTCACACACTATTAAAGCCTTTTCCTCGGCCATCCCCTGCCCATTTGATCTCTACACATCCCTCTCCTCATCCTAGAGGATTCCCTTTGGGCAGAATCCTTTCAAAGGAAGCCTTTAGGCTCAACTCAAAAGGAGTTACACTTTTAAAGGTAATTCATTCTCTCATGTTCATTTGTTTTATTTTGCTTCTCCAACCCCCTAAACTCTTTTTATTTACTTCTTTTGTAACAACACCAGTATCTTCAATATACTAGGATGTTGTTATAAGATTTATTTGAGCTACACTCTCACACAACTACATTAAATGGTTAATGAACATAAGGTTTCCGTGGATGGTGAAATTCTGCCTCCCGAAACGATGACTGTTCAACACTCATTTAACACCTTCAAAGGGGGCCATTATGATGTCACTATTTTCATATATGATATATAATATGTTTATGTTTTCCTTAAGCTTCTGTTTTTTTTTCATTTTGGGCATACCTTTATGGTTTCCATTATGGGTAAAACACGATATCTTCATTTTAGGAAGTGCGGACTACCGCCCCCTAAAAGTGATTTGATTCGTTAATATCATATGTGGGACATATAAAGGATGGAACTATGATATTATATATGATATTATACTGTAATTATAATATACCTTTATATCATTATGATTCCGTTCTATAAAATATGAAATATAAATGAAAGTAGTGTTCATGTGTACGTACGGATTACCGTCTCCATGAACGGTGCATTTCATTTCTTACCTCTAAATGATTATGTAATATTATAAATGCATGTATGTACTGGATATATATGACATATATGATATCTACATCATGAATACCATTCTGGATATAATGAACCTTTGACCAAATTAACAACATGTAAGTGTAAGAAGTCTATTTTTGACTTAAGAACCAAATACCGACAAAATGAACATTATTAACTTAACTGATTACATGATGATCATAACATGGTATAAAAGGAATAATGAACTTGAAAAAGGTTCATAAGAAAGTAGATATTAACTCAAGTTTATTATTCAGGAGATTAAAGAACGGTCGGGTCAAGTCGGATACGAGGTATGGGACTTCGTCTCAATCTCCTTTCATTGAGGCATATTTTGTTTTATACACAACTTTCTTTTATACGGTGTATAAAACCCTTTGACTTTTACGTTTATTCAAAAGGAATCTTTTTTATACGAAGCGTTTACTAAACGACAAAAGGGAATGTTTTTGTCGTACGTATGCTGCGACAACGACTTCTCCTCCGTCGTGACCGTTATTTGAGTTTCGGCTTCCTCTACAAGCCATACCTTTTTTTTAAAAGAAAAATAAATACCATGTTTTACTTTTCTTTTATTTTAGTATTGAAAATGGTTTTCATAATTTTATTATATCAATGTGTTGTATTGATATCTCGTGATTGAAATGTGGAAATGTTATGTTTCCTTTATGCATGTTTTATGTGATATGATTATGTTATGGTTCTTGGGCATTATTATGAAGATGGGTGGTTCCGTGATAAACTAAGGGCGGGTGAGCCCGTTATAGCTCTCCAATGCATTGGGTAACGCGAAGGAGTGAAACGTTAAGGTTTCTCTGAAGAGATTTTAGGGAATATACTGTGATGGGTATTCCAAACGTAACCAAGAGGGTTACTCCCTACGTAAGAATGTTATGAATGCCTCAAGTTACCTTTATGTCTTATGATTTCTATGATTTATTCATGATTTTATGAGGTATGTTAAAGTGCATATGTTTTATGGTTAAAGTATGATATCATGATCTCATGTTTCCTTTCCATGTTTTTTTTATAACCCATACTGAGTTTTTATGCTCATCCCAAGTTTTTGAAATGTTTTTCACAGGTCAAGGGAAAGGTACATGATAAGATGATAGAGTCAAGGATGTGTCAAGAAATAATCCATGTTTTATTTTAAATGTGTTTCCATTGATGGGAATGAAGAATACTATCTTTATGTAACCACTTTGTTTATATGTGGAATGTAATGCAAGTTTTATGATCTAATTCTCTAAAACTCTAAACCCGAAAAGATCCTCAATGTGTAATCTTGTAATAACTCAAGATTAAGTAAGGTTTAAGGCTGGGGCCCTATACACTGAACTTCCATTAGAATCCCTATCCAGCGAGGATGAATTTGGTGAGGAATATGCCACCAGCAATGCCAAATTCCAAGACAGCCGATCCCATGAATCTGCACAATTCCACTTCGACAAGGGGTCTCTTCCACGAGCTCAGTAAAAACTAGATGGGGGAGCATGATGACACTAGAAGAAGAAATGAGGCAGTGATGAGAGGAAACCCTACTGTTGTAGCACCCCTCACGAGCTCAACAACCTCCCGAACATATTCAATTTTTGAACCTATTTCCCAATGTGAATTATTTTTGGGAATACACTATGAATTTAATTCATGACCTAAATTAATTCAGAACCATTAGACATTTCATGAATATTTGAACGCTATATAAATACTATAAACCATGTAAACTTGTCTTAGATATTTACACACCCTAAAAATATTAAAAACTGTGTTAGTATATCATGAAAATTAAACATGTCAAGAAAAAAATTTATAAAATGTTTAATATATTTTTAATGGGTTTTAAATGGTAGGATATAGGATTGGGGGGGGGGGGGGGGTTAGAAAATGGGATCAGTAGTGAAAAGACCTAAAATCCATTCACATCATATAAAAGTCAAACCCAATAATTTTTAAAAATCCCTGAAGTGCTACATTATCCTCCCAAAAAATATTTTATTAATGAAAATATTTATTTTCAACTATAGACCATCCACGCACCTCCAACATTGATCATATACCCTCCACATATTATTTATGAGAGTCCACTCCAATCGCAAAGACAGTTCATGTTGTATCTTGGATCTCTAGACCTAGATTTGTAAATTATGCGTTAGATTTATAATTTTTATTCTCAATCAATTTATAAAAGATTTATGGTTCTCATTGAATGTATGGAATAGACTGAATGATACATAAGATGAATGTTTTTATCACCATTTCTACTCATTCCAGGAAGGGTGTATAAAAACTAATCCAATGGACTGATTTCATTTCCTGTAGTGCATGGAATATATGTGATTATGCAGATGGAATATTCACATTAATTGATGGATTAATTGTAAAAGGTAATAATGTAATTGGATCACTCTTTGGAAAAATTTGGTTTTGTTGAGATGTGATCTAGATTTTGGTTTTGTTTGAAAATTATTAATTGGTAATGGATTATATATGATTTTTCCATGACATGTTTTCAAGTGATTTATTTTTATATTCTCACCCTATAAAATGGGTTATTTGAATATGTGAATACATTGATAAATTAAATGGAAAATTGTTATAGTAAAATTAACCATTTAATCTCATGTTGTTATATTGTGATATAATTACTACCGAGATATGAACTTGTGACACATGATGTGATGCTTATATACTGGGATAGTCCCTAACACATGATGAAATTCATAAATACTAGGTTGTGCCACGACACATGCCACGATATTTATACCTCGTGCTAGGCCTTGAAAAATGTTGTGATTCTTATGAACCAAGCTAGATCTTAACACATGCTTCAACACATATATAACAGGCTAGACCCTGACTCATGCTAAGATTCTTATATAGTGAGTTTGGCCTTGTGATTTGTTTTACCATGTCTACATGTTTGTTGTTGGAATAATTGTGCTACATGAACAGTGATATTCTTGCATGGTGAAGAAGCATGTTATTTGGATTCATGGTTGTGCTAAATGATCAAAAACATTCTGACAGGGTGCTAAAGAAGGCTGATTATTGTATCATATTAATTTTTGAATTAATTAATACACCTGTTAATCACATTATCTTAGGCACTTATTATCAGAATTGTTTATGTGACATGACGGTGTCCACATACTGAGTTTTACTCACACTCTAGTTGGGAATCCATTTAATACATGAGAAGACCATATCAATGTAGGTTTGGATAAGGGAAAAGAACTTTATAGTTGATTACTACTTCTTGGATGGGTTAGAGCGTGGAGATGGCACCGACACAGGTTTTAAGATCATGGTCATTGGAGTCTTTATTTGAGTATTCTATTCTTTTATTCATATGAACATTATTATGTCATTTAGTTTCATTCATATTTTCATTACATTTATATTTTATTATTTGGATTTATTTAGTAGTTTACTTCTCATATTTGGTCGTCTGATTAGTTTTTATTATTGTTTCCACTTATTTTGTTATTATGGTATTATACATTTTTTCATTTAAAGGCTTTAGTAGTGGGTATAATGTCCCCACTATATTCTTTATACCCTTACAACTAGTCAGAAGCCTCTAGAATACAATGAGTTGTTCTTGAGATCACATAGATAAATGGATCAGTCACTTGGGGGAGAACTAGGATGAGGACATTATATATTTAGGTGATGTATGGGATTCTAAAGACAACATCTCTGTGTAACAATTAATAATTCAAAACTCAAAAAAAATCATATAAAATGAAATTAATACAGAAATAAATTAAAAATATGAATAAATTAATTCCCAAAAAATCATAACAAATAAAAAAATTATTTACTAACAAAATAAAATTAATTTTCTTAAAATACGTAAAATAAAGAGTTACTTGTTAATTAATCACGAATAAAAAGATTAAAAATATATTTATAATCTTCATGGAAAAAATAAAAAAACCAAACACCTACTTAATAAAATTAAATTTATATTTAAGAATATGTTTAGTAAAACTTTTATGAAGATGATATTAATTATTAAAAAAAATATAAATAGATATCAAATTTGGAATATAATCTCTCAAAAAATGATGTTTAATATCAATATCCTTCGTTCTAGAATGGCTTACTATATTTTTAGAAATATTTATAGCACTTATATTTTTACATAAAATATTAACTAGATAAAAATTAAGTATAAATTATAGAAGAGTGTGTTTCATCCACAACACCAATTCACATCAACAAATAAAAAATAAATATTTAGCCTCATCCAATGAAAATGTTACAAAATGTTTCTTCATTCGTGAACATGATACCAGATATTTTTCTATAAAGTGATAGTTATAGAGGTAGTCTATTTACAAAATCTAGAAAATCTAACATAAGTATATGAATAAAAAGTTAAATAAAAATCATTGGTTTTTTTATATATTATTAATTAAGAAATAGTATCTTTTAAATGCCTTAAAATTATTTTGATAGCTATCAATTTTTTTTGATTATTACTAAAATATTTTGTATAAACAAATAGAAAACATAATATTCCTCCAAATAATAGTACAATATCATAATCATCCCATCATACCACTATATAACTTTTTTTCATGTAGTTTACCTACATCATCTAAACAATGAATTGTATTTTTACACAGATGGATTTTATATAGCTTAATGTTTTCAAGTTCAAACTTTTTCAATATATAAAAAATGGAATTTTTTGATACAAAACATTTAAAAAATATTTTTTGAATATTTGAGATGTTAAAAAAATATTTATCCAATCATAAAAATTTCAAACATTTTTTTCACGTGTTATGAAAAAAATTCTATAATGTTTTTTATTTGAGGGACATATAATAACATCATAAACATTAATTGGAACCTATAAAATATCATGTGAGGATTTCATAAAATGTTTTGGAATATCTAGACCTATAAAAAACCATTTTATAATATAAAATAAATCAATAATTCATACCAAGCCTTTGGTGGATCTTTAAGACAATAAATAACATTAGCATGTCAAAATTAAAATTTGGAAAATAAAGATTAAGAAAACTAGGGGTTTTCAACAAAAAATTACACTATTGAATATCAATTTAATAATAAGATTCAACATCCATCTATAATAATTTATAATTTATATAATATGTAATGTATAAAAGTATCCTAATGGATTCAATCCTTCAAATAGTGGAAAAGTTCTTTTTATAGTCCAAACCTTCCTCCTGATTATAACGTTTAGCGATTATCCCAGATTTATTTATTATAATTACTCCTTGATAATATTTATTACTATTTAGGACTAATCTTGTTCACAAAACTTCTAGTGTCCAATCAACTAGATCCAAAACATTATTTATTATAAAATTATTTAACACTTCCTTCATAGTCATTACCCAACCCTTATAATTCAAGGATTCTTCTATAGACTTAGTTTCTTACTACGATATAAGAGTAAGGAGCTCCACTAAACTTCTTAAATTCCTACAAGTTTTAACGGCTTCATATATCTCTCATATAAAAGTCTCTATAGGATGGTTCTTCAAAGTTATAGGTTATCAAGGAAACAAACTTTTAGGATCCATGGTTTCACTCTCTTTAGAACAAGATTCATCATGATCATGTTCTAATTTACTTTCTCCATTTTCATTAAAAGATTCATGTATAATGTTATTTAATGAAATAGTAGCTTCATTTATTTTTGTTCCTTTATTATCTATGGGATCAACCTCATAAAAATTCACATGAATCAATTCTTTAACTATAATTTATTTTTTATTAAACACCATATAGGATTTATACATAAAATAATACCCAAGAAGGCGTCCTTATGCAGCTTGATCAAACATATAGCAATTTTCCTTATTATATATGTTATACACCATGAATCTATAAATTATGAAGTACCCAACTATAGGTTTTCTATTATAACTCAAATCATAATGTGTCTTATTGAGAAAAGGTATAATTAAAACTCTATTCATAATATGACAGGATATATTAACAAGTTATTCCAAAAAATACATAGGTAATGTAATATCAATTAATATTGTTCTTTCTAGTTCATATATATTTATATTTTTCTAATATTAATTTACGTTTAGGTGTAAATGGAGTTGAAAAGGTATGTTTAATCACTAGTTTTTTTTAAAAATAATCATTGAATAAAAAATGCTCCGCATGATCACATTTCAATGAAATTATTTTAGAAATTTTTTCATTTTAATCTAAATTAAATTAAATCATAAAAAACATAAAATATTTCGTTTTAAATTTCAACAGGTAAACCCTTGTAATATCAAAAAATAAAGAAAAAACCCAGAAACAACAAATCTACCAACCATTCATGCTACTCTTGAAGGCCCAAAAAAATACATGTGGATAATTTCTAATGGGTTCAATGAATCAACACTTCTTATTTATTTGAATAGAGACTTGTGATTTATCCTTTTTTTCATGCATTACAATGTTTTCTCTCATCAAATTTGATACAAGATAGATAACAAACAATATTAATTTAAGATAACTTAGATATGGAAAATATATTATAGTGACAAATCCTTATGATCCATATCAATGATTCTATATCTTAATAATTTGAATAGTTTTAAAATTGTTTACACATGTAACTATGGCACAATGTATAAAAATGTTATATTATAGGTTCTCTAATCATAAGAAGTCCTTTCACAAAAAAATAATAAGAATTATTTTAAAAATAAAGTATAATACCATCATCACAATGTTGAGAAATACATATCATATTTTTCTTCAACCGTTGAACATGGAGAACATTAGTGATTGGAATAAAATTCAGATCTCTAACTTACCACACTATATTGATTATCCCATTGGTATTATCACTAATGGTAACCAATCCCCCAAAAACATCATACAATGAATATAAATTGAAAAAACATCCCCACACAAGATTCTTAAACATCCACTTTCAATATATCATTTCCATCATTGTGTTTTTTTACCTAAAAAAAATATCATGAATTATTTTTTTACCCAAATGATCTTAGGTATAGCAGTGTCAGTAGTCAAGGATTTAGGTAACCATAACTATTTAACATTACTAAGATCTAAAAAAGAATAAAATTATAAAATTTCATGATAAATATTCTATTTTAAAACTAAAAATTGTTGGATATATTAAGCTACAAAAATTATCTTAGTGACTTTTAATTAAAAACTAAAAATAGGCATCTTTATATATTCTATGATTCTTTGATTTTGGAACCAAATAATTTCTAAATAGTTTACGTTTATCATGATATATTCAAATTCATTATTTTTATTTAGTTTTTTTATTCATTATATGTATTTTTTTTAAATAACCCTCCATTGGTTAAAATATTGCTAACTAAATTTTAGGATTCTACTTTAGAAGAAAATAATTATTTTTTGTATCATTCTTAATAAAACATGATGATGATTTATTTATTAATTTATTTAAATTATAAAAGATTATTTAACCTGGTATTATTTTAAAATAAGAAAAAATTATAAATTTTCATGATTTATTTATGATTTTTTTCAAGGAATCTTATTTCTCTTCTCTCATGGAAGAAAATTCAACTATGTTTTCATACAATCAGTATTAAAATTCAGAATAAAAAATGTAAGAAAAATAATATTGTATATCATCTTTATGAGCCATAATGAGCATGTTTTATTTTTGATTTGATTATACCTTTCTATATTCAAAACTACATGGAATTCATGAATTATCAAACACACTCCACAAAGAATTTATGAATTTATTTTTTTTCATTGATAATTATATTTCATCTAAAGCGTCTACTATTAAATTTTAATTTTTCTTCCTTCTATGAGCTATTAACAATAATGTTTGATATTTTCAATCTAGTTTAATTCCTAACATATAATTACATTCATTCTATGATTAGTTTTTTCAAAGAATGATTTCTTGTAACACCTTTTATATTATAAATATTATTGACTATTATAGCCAACTAAAACAATTACTCTCCAAATTTTGAACACCATGAATCATTATTAGAGAATATAAAATCTTCATTTGATTCATTTTCTCTTTTATGAATATAAAAATTGAGTGATGTATTTCCATTCTTAACCAATTCATATCCCTTATCTTATACATGCATATCTATTTCATATATCATTATAGTAGACACGAACTATTTATTATTATTATTTTTAACTTTGTTTAATTGACCCATTACATTAAAAATACAATTCCGTAAACCACGAAAAACTTTAAGAACATTTAAGTATGGATCATGTTCAAGTAAAATTATTCTTATACCATAAAAACCATTTACTATATCAATTAATATTTTATTAATTTGAGTGATAAATTCACCTTCATACATTTTAATGGTATTTAATATCAATATAGAACTATTGTATCTTAATTATATCACATTCTTAGTTCCTTAATGTGAAACAACAATTGTTTTGAACTTTTCAGAAGCAATATCATATTGAGAAGCAGAATTGAACTCAACTAGTCCATGTCTAAAAAATTACAGTCTCAAAACATGAATTCTGGTTATATATAGCTTCATTTATAGAATCCCATTTTATTGGTTCATATTTATGGATTTTATATGGACTAAAAACATTTATCCAGATTTTCATACCAGGATTTTCAAATATATAATCATGTGAGATTTCCAATATACATAATTGGAACCATTGAAATATAGATCAATAATCATAGACATTACTTCATCTAGATAATCCATTGACATTAATATTTAGGTAAATCATTATTTTTATCTTTTAAGTGATTAGAAGATAAATCATTGAAGAGTAAACATTGAATCAATTTTTTGGTCAGAGATAGAAATGATGAAGACATAGAGGGGGTGGGGATGAATTGTATCCTTTTAAAACACATCATATAATTAAAAATAATCCCTCTTAATATTTATAATTAAAATATATCCTATTTTCTATAATTAGAAAATGTACCATTAAATAAAAATACAACATCATTTTTAATAGTGGTTTAGGGAACAAATATCACTTATTCTACTCAAATAACACTTTCTCTACGAGCATAGTTATTTTCACTATAAAATAAATTTATAAGGGATCTCAACAATTGAGAGTAAGAAATTATAACTTTTTTCATAACTTTTATAAGTCATTTATGCATGACTGAAATTTTTCCTCAAAATACTCAACACCTGAGTATTCATAGAAGAAGTAATGATTGAATTTGGTTGGATAAATTATCTTTTGAATCATTTATAAATGAATACAATAGATAATAGATGAAGAGAGATTCAGAGGAACATCCATGTATTCAAAGTGTAATTCTCAGGAGGAAACACCAAAAAGTCATAGAGAATATTTAGATAAAGCATCACTATTTAAATCCACCAATTTATAGAAACAAGATAAACACAACAACATATAAAAAGTATGTTTGTGCGTATACAACCAGATTATCACCAATTTGTAGTCTTATAAACCTCAAAAAATATTATTAGATATATCATATATTCTTATAGAAGTACGTTTTTTTCTTCCAAGTACAAAATAATGAATTGAAATTTTTTTATGAACAGGGAACTAAAAAAGAAAAAAATTATATTCTTTGATTGTGAAAATATAATCACTATACAGAGTATGATATTAAGAATAAGATATATGATTTTTACTCTTAAATCATGTCAACCTATATATATTGACCAGTTAAAGAATAAGAGTAAATAAGAATCCTGAAATAACATTGGTTAAATAGATCTAGAAATTCACTTGATAAACCGTTAGTTTAAAATTATAACATCTTTTGAAATTTGAAATTTATGACCTATGTGAATTCATAACATTCATTATAATTTTAACCAAATAAATATGTTGATTTAGATACATTAAAATGGACATTTAATTTACTTATAGAGATATTTACTCAAGTGAAATCATAGTATAAATCTCATAATAATTCATTTTTTTAATCCCATAGATGAATAGATCAACATGGGGATCATTTTGTGTGAGGTTGATTCCAAAATAACGGTTTCCATCATATGAATAAATCCAATCCAAATGTCTTATAATGTTATGATTAATTCCAAAATTAGGATACTTATATTAAATATTTCATTAATTTTTTGTACTAATTATGAGGTTCCATAGAAGTGTGAGATTCCAAAACCTAATTCTCAATAAAAACATGGGGTTGGATGCCATCATTAACATCAAAAAGTAATTATAAATAGTTATTAATGATATAAATACCATAATAGCCTTTATGAAAATTATTACAACCAAATATAAAGATAGAAACTAATCAAACGTCTTCCAGAATAACATGAAAAATTTATTAAATTTATTTCAAAATAATAAACCAAAAAATCCACTCTAAGTAACCTTATTGATAAAAACTATGGGTTCTGTGAGAATAAAAATCAATAAATAACTTGTTATATTAACATTCTTAACACTCACATTATGAAAACCACTATGGATAGATAATATAAAAATGATACAAAAAAGGACGAAAATATCCGATGTTAGAAGCATTAACCACAGACTTGTCCTTAGTCCGACTCAGTGCCATCATCCATCCTCTAACCTAGCCATCCAAATCTCTCATCCATCATCGGGTCCTTTACCTTATTCTATCCTATAACCATATAGTATTCTTGAGTACATATGGAATCCTGAGCAGGGTGTGAGTATAATTAATTAAGACACTACAAACAATGTCCCTAAATATAACTAGTATGATTAAAGTGTATACAGATGTTCTAAAATAATAATATTAAATACTTAATCAAAATTAACAATTTGCAATGTTGATTCCCATGATTGATGATGAAACCCATGTTTGGTCACACTTGCTTCAATCTAAGTTATATTTATTTAATAACATAGTGAGATCACACCAACAATAATAATCCACACCGAGGGACCATTTCCTACAATGTAACCAATACTTGATAGCATACCTTATTCAACAAATGTTTAACGTCTCTATAAAAAATAATCCAATCTTTTTTATCTAGGATGCCTCATGATCATTTACCAATTCATTATATCAATACTTTTCCATGGGTGTTTAGTCATCCACTTCATGATAATTTATATTTCATAGTATCATGATCTCTCTAAGAAAAATTTAATTTTCATTAAATAAAGACAACCTTAAGAGTGTTTATCATACTATATCATTAAGGGTCCACTATTAAAAACATCATATGGGTTTATCAAAACATCACCATTTACCATTCAAATTTTACCCAACAAGTCCCAGATCATGATTTTCCATTTCAATTTATAGGGGACACTTTATTTCATGGTTACCATCACACAATATGAAATCCATTTACAACTTTTATATAATTTTTTACCAATTATTAATCAATAACATTTTGAAGTTTCATTTTTTATTTCAGAAGTCCATAAAATTTTACCATTATATATAATAAATTTTACATTACCTCACCCAATTATATCCTCCCTTGAAAATCACCCATCAAGTAGGATCTTAAATCAAAATAATTAAGGAAGGAAATAATATATGTAGTTTAACAACCCAAGATTGACATACATGGACGTTAAATTTATTTTTATAAATAAATACTACATGACAAGAATAGATTCCCAAAGACTTTGTTAGTTTAGTGTCCCTAAAAACTTGGAACATAATATTATAACTTGTTGAAAGATCTTCAATATTTCCAAAAATGATCTTCCCCTTTGGTTTTCCTCCCTAAATCTTTTCCTTATATCTTTGGGAAAAGAAAAAATAAAAAAGGTGATCTCAAATGATTAGTAAGGGTAAACATGGAGAACATAAAACAGACCATAAACACAAGAATTTAAAAACATGAACATAAAGAATAAATATAAAACTCTTGATTCATGAAATAAATCTTTGAAGCACATAAGGAACAATTCATAAATGGACACTAACCATGATAAAATAGCATTGGTATAAAACATAAAATTGTGGAAAGAAAATAAAGAACATAATTTGATCATCATTTTATCCAAGGAATTGATTCCAAGACCATAACAGTGGAAAAAGTTTACTATAGAACTATGTTTACATACCATTCCAACAATATATTACTGAACCAGATTTACTTGCTATTCTAGCCATGTATTACTAAACATGATTTACTTGCTATTCCATCCTTGTTTTACTGGACAAGATTTAATTTTCATTCTAGTAATGTCTATCTCATGGCATATAAATCTATACCCACTACATTAGAGGTAGATATAGGTCTTACCCATCTCATAATTAAATCATTCTTACACATTCCACAAAGAAATGAATCATAGAATAACCCACTGAATAAAATGGGGTTCTTAAAATTAATTCCATCATAATCCATATAAAACAAATGGAGTTCATAAATATAATTCCATCATAAAAAAACTCTAATAATATTGATAATAGGTATATAAACATAACCCTATTTAAATAATTTCATCTTATATGTAAAATAAATTTGATAAAATATTTGAAATTAATTCTTGAGGAAAATATCTTTTCTTCTTAAAAAATGTTTTCTTTTCTCAAAATTGAATTCAATTTTAAAGTAATTGAATTTAATTAAAAATATTATTGAAATATTATAAAGTAAGATTCATTGAAATAATTCGTTATATGTACGTAAAAATCGTTTTCTGCCATATTAGATAAAAAAACATTCATCTCATACTCTTTTTGGAAAAGTAAAAAAGTACCTCGTATGAAAAATGAAAGAAACATTCCTTCCATACCATTTAATGCCAATTTACCAATGGATTAAATTCACTATAAACATTATTATAACTATAGAAATAATATTATGTATTTATGAAACTCTGATGTTAATGATAAATATACACTAGTAAATACTAACGAAAAAACAATCTCGGATAATAATGAGATTGTAAAACTATCCATTACCTTAGGTCTGATTTCTTCTATATGTTTCCAAAACTCCATTATAGTGGGTTTAAACATATTATTTACTTGTAAGAAAACAATAACAATATCTACGATATCATATATGATTCACTTATGACTTTATATTACCTGTTTATTTTATCAATTCCTTGCAAAAGCAACGTTTTAGGTAATAATCATTTTATTTTTCGTACATGTTTTGACATGTTATTCTTGATCCTATCACATAGATCATTATTTAATTACTTCTATAATTTAAAAAATTATTTATATATCATAAATATTATGTATATAAATATATATAATAGATTGATAAATGAAATGGAATACTCCATTCCTGGAGATGGTAGGTCATACGTTGGCATGAACGTGGTTTCTGTTTCCTAATTGAATTTAATGTAAGTAAGTAAATGACATATATATATATAAATATAGTAGAATTATTATTTCATATATTTCATTCATATTTATAATATATACTTTATAATCATTTTTGAATGGCTAACATGGAGAATGAATCTCATCTTGTCATGGAGATGGTAGGTCGTACGTACACACGAGTGATGATATCATTCACTTAATTGTTAAATGGTATTGAATTGGATGGAATATTAACTATAAACAATAATTATCATGTTATTTTTATTATTTTAATTCGTTATGTGCATCATTATATCCATCCAAATAATGTATTTTAGAATAATAAATTACACAAAAGAGTGGAGATGGTAAGTTGTACGTACGCTCACACGGTGATATTGTTATTCATAGGATGGATAAAAGAAGGTATAAGGTTTTCCCATAATTATAATAATATATCATAATGTATAATATTTTCGATTTATTACTTTATTATGGAAAAAACCTAACAATAGTATATAGAATAAGAAAATAATTTTGAAAGAGGTGATAAAACAATTACATCTTTTTTGAGTATATCCGTTTGTTTTGCACACAAGATATCCTAAAGACAGATTTATTACCAATTTTTTGACTCTAGGATTATGCAAGGGAAGTTGGGAGAATAGATAGGTGGAGGTAGGCCGAGAAAATGTTCTTTATAAGTGTGATTAAAATAGAAGGAGATGTTCCCTTTTATAAGAGAGATGATGGGAACTTTAGGAAAGTCTTTAAATATTAATTTATTATGAATTTATTTTCTATTTCTAATGGCCCAAACAGATATATTTAAAAGATGAGATGATTATGGATCTTAATCCTCTCAAAAAATAGGTTATAGAAAAGTTTATGTAAAAAACGTAACATTATCATTTAACATTATCCCTTAGTTAAATAATTTAACTTTTACCATGTCTTCTGGTATTTTCATACAATATGGTTAATATAGTGACTATAAATTTACAAAAGAACCATAAGTGAATAATTATTTATATTTTATGATTATCTAATTCAGTTTCCCTAATCATATATTTTTAAGAATATTATATCATCTAATAAAGTAGTATTTGTTTAAAATATAATTTATGTCAATTTGTACACTATTTAGTAATTGATTTTTTTGAAGTCATAAAAACATAATTACATAAAAAAATGCATTAAAAAACCTCACATGTTAATATCATACGAAAAATTATTTTATGGAATCAAAATGTTCAAATTACATTCAATTTAATGTTTATATTATAATTTATTTGAATATTTCATTAATAAGGAAATCGCTGCATCATCCTTGGGGAAAAAAATACATATACTTATTTAATACCTAAAAATTATAAATAAAATATCATGATATAGGACATATTTTTTTCTTTCTAATGAATATTTATAGTCTAAGTGATCATTTATATAAACCAAAATAAAATTGTTTTAGTTAAAATCTACATCTTTTTGTAATATTTCCCTTTACATTCAATTAATTATTATAAAAGGTCATTATCAAACACAAGTGGCTCCATGGGGTCATAAAATTGACCAAATTATTCTCTTGGTAGAAAAAATATAATAAAATATTATTAGTACACTTATTATGATAGTTTATTATTATTATAATATTATTTGTTACCCTTACTTACCTGATTTACCCTTTAACCATGGTAAATAAAAATAATTAGTGAAATTACTATTTATAATATCCAAAAATAAAATGTACATATTTACACAATTTGGAATTTTTAATTCAAAAAATGGAATCCATTTTTTTAAATTCATAACATAAAATAGAAAAAAATTAATTTAAAATTAATTCTGGTTTTCAAGACCAGAAAGCAGGTTTTTAAGAAGTAAAAACTATCAAAAGATTTACATGTCTTTATAATACATTTAAATGTGATATTAAATACAATGAACAAAATTTTATGAAATAAAAATATAATCCAATTACACTTTAAAACCAATTAAAATGATAATTTAACTATATAAATAAATTAGACGAAAATACTGTTTTGAATTAAAATGTTGTATTCTTCACTATTCATTAAAATATGAATTCTATCTGAAAAATACCAAAAAATAATCCAAAGTAAATTTTGATGTCCCTCTTCCAAAAAAAAATTATTTTTTTCAAATAGAATATATACAATTTTTAAAAACTATATCTAAAATGGGCGCGCCCTCGAAAGGTGGTGAAACTTCATTATTTTGAAAAATACTTCTTTTATCTGAAAAATTGAATTTTTTCATATATCATATCTAGAAAATAAATAAGATTAATTTAAATGTTATATAAAATAGAAAATTAGGTTAATACTATTCATAACGACTAGTTTATATCCTAATAAATAATAATATTTTAATAATATATCATTATTTAGTGAAACATGGTATTGTATACAACGCGAACTATCGTTGTTGGTCGCTCTTGCATGTAACAGAAGTCAAATCACTGTTAAATGTCGTGAAACCATCATTTGGTGTTTTATATGACATATTATAAATATATTTCTTTTATACAATGAACAAAATCTATACTCAGTGTTGTGTGTATCGTACTCCATTTCAGTGTTGTGTGTGACATACAACATGTTGATTTAGTTTGAAAAAATGATTGACCTAGTTAATTAAAAGATATAAATGAAAATTTTCATTTATTTGAAAAAAATAGTGCATAAAAACTTGGGGTGTTACATTATACCCCCTTTAAAAGATATTTATCCCTAGAAATTCGTTGAGTTTATTAAAGGTTTACAAGTTGAATGTTTTTTTCATGGAAAACCACATCATAAAAAGGAATACAAGAACTTAGTTTTAAAAAGGACTGTTAGAAACATAATGGTTACCCAAAGTAACTTATCACTCGATTTCCACATAGGAGAACATAGGTGGGAAGAGAAAACATGGATATTAATGAAAAATCTATCCATCAAGTTCTGATGTAGAGTGATAAAGAAAAAGGTTTGGAAAAAGTTAACAACGAGAATTCCATAAATTAACAATGATTTAAGAGACCATATGATTCATTAGTTAAGATAATACTAAAATAATTTTTTTGGTTTTTAAGATCCTTTCCCAAAATTTGATGATTTTTTTATGAGAATAAATACCTACATTGTTTTGGTACAAATATCACCATTGTTCGTGCCATGAACAATTTACACATCATCTATTATTTAATAAAATGAAGTTGATTTTTTCATTCTTGGAGTATTAGAAGATCATGAGATAGAATGATACTTCTTTCCATCTGTCTCAAAAAATGTTATCATATGTAGTCAAATATTCATCATTCCACCTATAGTGCGATAATACATTAATTTAACAAACTTCGACTAGAATATAACTTTTACTATCCATAAATGTATAACATTACAATCATTCTAAAAGATAAAAATATAAAACATTAGAAATATGTGAACTAAATTGACTAAAAATTTATCTCCCACATCTCATAAGGTAGTTCTTTGTTGTCACATTCCAGTAATATGAATACCTCAATCAAGTATTCTCTTGAAACATGATAATAACATGAATTACCATAAAACCATAGTGAAAACATGAATTCTGTAAAAATTAACTATTTACACACATAAAAAATACCAAAAATTCTATATAATCAAACCATGATAGCAATTCGTCTTTATATCGGTCACAAGGTCATTAATACTGTCAAATATTTCATTATCTTATTATCTCATCATTATGTACATATAATTAATTTTCCAAAAATATCTAAATACCTTTTAATCATTACTGGTATCATTCAACATATACTTCCAAATACTTAAGAACAATCAATAGTGTAACAATACTTATATGTTTATTTATTTTATAATATCATAAAACTACTTATACATCATTATTATTGATAGTCATGTAATCATTCCACTATCTTATTAAATTATTTACTGAGCTTCATCATTTTATTACTTAACACTTCTTTCATATCATATATCATTTGAAGTCTCCTCCCCATTATCAAAATAAACACTACCTATACAAAATGATGATTTTCTTCTTGAGATTTTTCCTTAGGGCATCGATTTTCATAATTTCCACAGATTCCAAATTTAAAAAATTTAATCATCCGTTGATGTCTTAGAAAATCCATTATCTTTGTCCATTGTGTTAACTAAACCTTTTCTTTTGCAATTACTTGTATTCAATCCCTCTATTCCAAACCCCAAGCATCTTCCAGTTCATTTGAGACATTTTTATTTATTCCTTTTCCCACATGATATGCATGAGAAAAATTGAACTTTTTTCCTCTATGATAACCATGAAACTATATATTTCTCTTATTATCTTGGTTAGGAAACTCACCAAAGACGAGATTATTTATGATATTATGAGATTGTTGACCTGGAGTAATAAAAATGTTTCACCTTCAACTTCAATTTCATTTGGTTGACCATGACTAATATCATTCCATTGTCCATAATAATCTCCATTAACATGAATCATATTGTTTCCATCCATTTTATAAAACCCAAAAAAGAATGGTGTGAGTAGAAAAAATTAGTCTAGGAAAACATCAAAATCAAGGGGGGGGGGGGTACTTTCAATCTCTAACATATTAGGTTTAATAATTGGTTATTCATGATTGTTACCATAATTCTTGGAAAGTAACCTATAGTTATACTTACCCTTAAGTAAATCCCTAGAATACCTTATAAAAACATATAGGGATATCACTAATCTTTTCACATCCTAGTTTCCAAAGGTTAACTAAACCTTCATTTAGATTCATTCTCTATCAGTCTGGAATTATTTCTAGTAGAGTAGTATTGATAGCTATCAGGGAACTCCATGGGAGGATACACCCCCCAAGATGGGACACATCACTATTTCTAGTGGAATCTATTTCCTCATGAATCCCTTAGGCCAGGATCCATGCTTTTTACAATGTTCACATGTGAGATTTCCCAAGGATCAGACTCATTCCAATCTCCATTGCTCTAATAACAAATCTAATGACCCAAACATGACGTACATGGATATTACACTTATTTTTCAGAATTATTAATACATTTCAAAATATACACCTAAATACCATATTAGTTTAGTGTCTTTCGAAATTCGGAACATAATATTTCAACTTGGTGAAAGATCTTCAACATCTACTATAATGATCTTTTCCTTTTTTTCCTACCTAAAACTTGTCTTTATATCATGCGAAAAAGAAAACATAAAAAGGGTTAGATAAAATTATCAATAAGGGTAAACATGGAGAATATAAAACAAACCATAAACATAAAAATGTAGAAATTTTAACATAAAGATTAAATATCAAAATCTTGAGTCATGAAATCAATCTTGGTAGTACGTATGGTACAGATCACAAAGGAACATTAACCATGATAAAATAGCATTGGCAAAAATCATTGAATTTTGAAAAAAAATAAGCACATAATAGGATTTACCTAGTATACAAGGAATTTCTTCCAAGACCATCATAATGGACATTGTCCATTACTAAACCAGGTTTACATGATATTCTAGATATGTATCAATCAACCTGATTTACTGGTCATTTAAACCATGTATTAGTGAATCTGATTTAATTTCAGTTGTAGCCTTGTATTACCTAACCATATTTTCTTTCTATTCATGCCATATCTGTATCATGAGATATAAATCATTACCCATTGAATTGGAAGAATAAATAACTCCCACCCATCTCATAATAAAATCATTCTTACATGTTCTACAAAAACATAAGTCATAGCATAACCCATGGAATAAAATGGATTTCTTAATCATTATTCCCTCACAATACATATAAAACAAATAGAGTTTAGAAATGTAATTAAATCATAAACAAAAATAAAATCATTGTTATAATGGGTATAGACTGATAATCCCTTTTCAAAGAATTTCATCTCAAATGGAAATTATTGTTGATAAAATATTTTTAATTAATTATTGAGGAAAATATTCTTTCTTCATAAAAAACATTTTATTTTCTCAAAATGCCAAAAAAATTTAAAGTAAATGAATATTATTGAAGATCAAAAAGAAATCCTATAAATCAATCTTGATTGAAATAAGGTGTTATAAAGATATAAAAATCTGTTCAAGCTGTATAAGTAAAAAAACATTCTTCTCGTACTCTTGCTTGAAAATTTAAATGGTACCTTGAATAGAAAAAAAATAAATATTTCTTCTATAACATTTAATTATAATTTAACAATCGGTAAAATATAATTTAAAAATTAGTAGAATAATATAAATAATATTATATATTTAGGAAACATGGATGTGAATGATAAATATACCCACATAAATACTTATGAATAAACAATCTCATATAATAATGAGATTGTAAAATAATCCCTTACCTTAAGTCAAATTTTTCTATATATGTATAAACGTCCTATATATTGGGTGTAAACATATTATTTACTAGTAATTGAACTATAATAATGTCGATGATATCATATATGATTCACTTATTCCTTTATATTAGCTTTTTATTTATCAATTCCAGGTTAAAACAACGTTTTGCGTAATAATCATTTTATTTATCATACGTGTTTTGATTTTTTATTGTAGATATTGTTACATAGATCCTGATTTAATTACTTACAGAATTTAAAACATGATTAATATATCATAAATATTATGTATTTAAATATATATAATATATAGATAAATGAAATAGAATACATAGTTCATGGAGATAGTAAGCCGTACGTATGCCAGAACACTGTTTCTGCTTCCCTATTGAATTATGTAGAAGAAATCAAATGTAATAAATAAATAAATAAATATATATATATTATAATTATTATGTCATATATTTAATTTTTATTTTATATATATACTTTATAATCATTCTTGAATGGTTTATGTGGAGAATGAATGTCATTGTGTCGTGGATACAGTAGGTCATACATATGCACGAGTGGTGATATCATTAAATTAATGGATAAATGGGATGATATTGGATGGTATATTAATTATAAAAAATAATTATAAAGTTATATTTAGTATTTAAGTCCATTATACTCATCATTATACCCATCCAAATTCTGTATAGTGGAATAATGAATTACAACCTGACGTGGAGACGGTACGTCGTACGTACGCATGCACTGTGATATTGTTATTTGTAATATGGATAGAAAGATATATAAAGTTATACCAAAAATAATGTAGCATATAATTATGTATAATATAATATATTTATTACTTTATTATGAAAACAACATAAGAATAGTATCAAGAAGAATAAATTTTTTTGATAGTGGTGATAATAAAAATTACCAAATTTTCGAGTATCTCTTTTTGATTTTCACAAATGGTATCCATAGGTTGGAATTCATACCAAATTATGGCCACTAATATGCGTTTAGGGATGTTGGGAGAGGTAATGGTATGGGGTTTTATGAGAAAAAGGGATTTTGAGGTGTGAATAAAAGATAAGTACACGTTCCGTTTTATAGGAGAGGTGATGGGCACTTTAAGAGTCTTCAAATATTAATATATTATAATTTTGTTTTTATGTTATAATGGTACCAAACACATTTATTAATATTATAATTTGAGTATGGATCTAAATACCCTCAAACAATAGGTTTTAGATAAGTTTAGGTTACAAAATTAATCTTACCATTTAGCTTTAACTCTTAGTTAAATAATTTAACTCTTACAATGTCATCTTGTATTTTCGTACTATATGTGCAATATAGTTACTATAAAATGAAAATAGAACTTCAAGTGGATCATTAATAATTTTTTTATACATTATTTAAATAATTTTGAAGAATATTATATTTTTAGGACTATTATATCATTTAATTAAATAGTACTTGTTTTGAAAACTCATTTACGCCAATTTTGAAACTATTTAGTAATTGATTTTTTTAATGTAATAAAAAATTTATTCTGTATAGAAAAAGAATTAAAATTTCCTCAACATGTCAATGGAATCCAAAAAATTCATTTATGGAATCAATATTTTAATATTACATTTATTTTAATATATATATATATATAATATCATTTATTTTAATACTTCATTAATAAGGTAATCTCAACATCATCATTGTGTCATAAAGAATTTTTTTTATTTAATATTTAAATATTATAAATAAAATTCCATGTTGTTTTAAATATTTATATCTTCATAATAATTGTTTTTATTCAAAGAAATCATTTATATAAACCAAAATAGAACTTCTTTAATAAAAAATTACATGTTTATGTTTTATTTCCCTTTACATTAGAATAATTATTAAAAGGGTCATTATCACACACAAGTGGCTACATGTGGTACTAAAATCAATAAAAAAATTTCATGGTATAAAATATCTTATAAAATAGGATTATAACATTTTAAGGGTAGTTTTATATAATTTTTGTACTATGTTTTACCTCTATTTACCTAATTTACCCTTTAACCCTGGAAAATATATTTTTTTACTAAAGTTACTATTAAAAATATATAAAAATAAAAGGTAAATATTTACACAATTCAGACATTATCATTAAATATATAGAAAGTATTTTTCTAAATTGATAACACATAATTGACATAAATTAATTTAAAATTAATTCTCATTTTTAAAACTAGAAATTGGGTTTTTAAGAAGTAAACTATCAAAAGATTGACTTGTGTTTGTATCCAATTTAAATGTATAATTAAAACCAATGGAAAAATTGGATTAAAATAAAAAAAATTAAATTACACTTTAAAATAAATTAAAAATACTATCTAACTATATAAATAAATTATACAAAAAGGCTATTCTGAATTAAAATGTAATATTTTCACTATTCATTAAAATATGAATTTTATCAGAAAAACAAAAATTTAACCAATGTAAATTTGGATGTCTCACTTAAAAATGAGAAGTTTATTTTTTAAATAGAATATATAAAAGTGTTAGAAACTATATTTTAAAGGGGTGCACCATCAAAAGGAAGCAAAATTGTATTTTTTTTGAAAAATACTTTTTTATCCAAAAAAATGAATTTGTTCTTATATCATGTCTAGAAAATACATTATATGAATGTTAATTTTAAATAAAAATAAAAATTTTGTTAATAATATTCATAATAGATAGATTATATCCCATTAAATAATAATATTTTAATAATATATCGTGTTTAGCGAAACTAGGTATTGTGTACAATGCATGTTATTGAGGAAGGTCGCTATTATGTATAATGCAAGCCATGTCAGTTTTTCATATAGGGAAAGGTTCCATTGGTGTTATGTATAACATAATCCAAACAAATTTATTTTATACATTGAAAAAAATTTATACACTGTGTTTCATGTATCGTATGCCAACATGGTGTTTCTTGTAACATACGACAAGTTGGTTTAGTTTAAAAGAATTTTTTTACATAGTGAATTGTAAAATATAAATGAAAATGTTAATTTATTCAAAAAAATGGTTCTTAAAAAATAAAGGTGTTATAGGTAGTATAATTTATTAATTCCATCAATTAATTCTTATAATAGAGCCCCCTTTAAAATTCTCACAAATATGGTTTATAACACATTTAAATTGGGAATGATATTTAAACATACATAAATTAAAAATTATTAATTATTTCTAAGGTAACACATGGTAGATCAGAGTGACCACACAATTTGTACACTTAAATATATGATAATTCTATAGGGAAAATATTGGGACCACCTACCTTAGCCTCTTAGGATTCAACTTTCTCAATATCAAACTTGTATTTGAGATAAAATGGATGAAATATAATAAGTATAAAAAATCTCTAAAAATACATAATAATGAATAAAATGACGAGAGAACATATAATAGAGGATGTATTGAACCCAACAAAGAGAGTTTGAAGCTGTTTCACACTACCATTACATTGTCATGATTGCAAGGTATAAAATTATGAAGGACTAAAGAGATAAGTAGTCTTGGTAAACCAGATGCATAAATGAGTCTTGTATTACCAAAGTATACACTAATCACAACGTATTTTTTTTCTTTTGATGATTACTTCATTCCATCTAGTATATGCCTACATAAAATTTATATCATGCTTCTTGGATTCATGTTGAATATAAAAAAGAATTAGTTTAAATTCTTAATTAGTGTAAATTATAACAGCAGAAATAATGAATCAATGAGAATAATAATTATGTCATGGTAAATAACAGAAAATGCATACCATGTAATCAAAAAACATTGAAGAAAGTTCATAAAAAATAAATAGAGGTAATAACTAGAAACACATGCCATTTAAATTACTAGGTAAGGGTAAATCAATATGGGAAGGTAAGAAACTAGACACATGCCATATAATCAATGAAATGAAAATGAAATGCATCCATATATATGTTGACGCAAAATATCATGGATGAATAATAACCGAATCTAAATGAGGTAGATACATAATTATTGGACACTCTGTTTCCTAGGTACATAGAACCATTACTGCTGAGACATTTCACAAGACAGTTTAGCATATCAGGTTGAAACCCATATAGTTTGTGCAATTAGTTCATCCCATGAGACTACTAATGCATCGTGGGGATATCTACAATTGGACCCCAATATTTATCGTACCTGCCAAAATAAATCCTCATATCAAATAAACAAAATAAATAATATCTCTAGTCAAATATCTGTATTAAATAGAAGATAAAAATTTAAAAATAATTTCCAACTGAAGGATGAATAGAAAAAGGTGTATGAATGTTGATGAATTTAAGTACCACTGAAATATCATTAAAAATATTATTAAATAAAATATATTTTAAACATTCCAAAGTCTCCCATACAAAATTAAAGCATTTTAATCATAATATCCATGAAGGAATAACATTAAATGACATAAATAACATCTTGATAATAAGGAGTTTTATGACATAAAATTTTAAAGTAAATAACTTATGTAACAATGTTAAATGAGTTATGAAATAATAATATCCATGATAAATGATATAGACAATTAGGATAAATTAAATGTATAATGATCATAAAAAATTGAATATTTCAAGGGGAAATAAAGTTAGTGAATGTAAATATTATTTCTAGACAAATCAATCATAGACCTTTCAAAGGAAGAATAAGGTTGGTATCAAAAAAACAAATCCCATGTGAGATAAAAATAAATGGTTTTTGTTGTAGAAGAATTGAAATTCAATAAAATATATTTTAAAAACATTCCTAAGGAAAATATCCTTTTTTAAACATTTTTATTAAAAATAACTTTTGAAAAAATTTAATTCAAAAATAATAATTTTAAACATGCAATGGAATATTTAATGTAATGACAGTGGGTAAATCTGTACATATCATATGAGGTAAAAAAGAACATTCATATTACACTGTAAAAGGTTAGAAAAATACCTTGATTAAAAAGAGGAAAGGATAATTATTTGAATCCTTTGGTAAAATAAAAATAGTAAAAATGTATTTAATAAATTATTTTGGAAATTTTAAATACATTTTTTGAAAAAATATTTATAAAACATGGTTTAAAAAACAAGTTCCTTAACTAAAGAGATAAATCAAGTCAGGTTTTCTAAAAAACATTTTGAGTACCATAGAGTGGAAACATGGTAACAATACTTGAAAAAGGTAATGAATTAATAGAGTATAGGAAATAAATGGGGTTATTGAATTATTTTCATATAATTTTATTTAATGGAAATACATTTGAAATATTATTAAAATTATTCTTGAGGAAAATAATCATTAAACATTCCAAAGTGTTTCACACCACATTGAATCATTTTAAATCATAATCCAAATAAAGGAAAAAAATTTAATGAAAACTTTATATAGTATTAAGATAAAACAATTAATGATATAATATATCAAAATGGGAATTAGATACACCAAAAAATAATTATGTGGTGAATAAGGCATTTATCACACAAATGTAAGAATTTAGATGAAATTCCCTTACCTTACATTTCATTTTAGGTGAACATACATTAAAGTCATGTATAAGGGATTGAAACATTAAAGAAATTATAAAATAACAATAATAATATTTATAATATCATATATAATATTATTTTAATATATCATTTCCCATTTGTTAATAACCTTTCATTATTTTACCTATTTCTAGTGTTAATTGCCTAATTTATCATGTATGTTTTGACTTGTAATTTGTTTCTACTATTAATTAAATAAGGGTATAATCATATAAATAGTGTAAAACATGATTTCAATTTAATATATATCAATTATATTTGTATTTATAATAATCATTAATATTTGGAAATGAGAAATGAAATGCACTATTCCTGGAGATAGTAGGCTGTACGTACGCATGAACGCTACTTCCATTTCATTTTCATATAAAAAGAATGAAAAGTAAATTATACATATGTATATTATAAATCTTTTATTATATTAATTTCATATGTGTCACATAGTTTTATTAAAAACACCATTTCTACATTCCATGTATAGTGTGAATGAATCACGTCGCTTTGAGGAGGCGGTAGTCCACACTTCCAAAAAAGATTTTATCGTATTCACAGAAGATGGAAATATCAAAGGTATGTTCAATATAAAAATAAAAAAAGAATAAATACATTATAAATATAATATTAATCATTTATAAATATATTTTTTCATCATAATTCCCACCATGAGTGGTGGTAATGGAAGAATGAACATTCATTATTTTGTGAGGTGGTAGTTGACCATACACATAAATGATAAGTTTGTTACCATTAGATGGATTTGTGTGTAAGTGTATATTAAAAACATAACCTGAAAACCTCTATGTATATTTATAATATGAGTGATTTTATATAATCATGGAATAAATAGTGTTTAGAGGGGGGAAATGGAAATAAAACTAAAGAGTTTGAGGAATTATGCTACCTCTATTTTGGGAAACTCCATTTGGTTTGAATCAAATGGATTCTTTGATTTTATTTTTTAGATAAGTGAGAATTCTAGGAATATTGGATGGATTATTGGAGGCTATTTTTCAAGATCTATATCAATTCATAGTTTCTTGAGAGGTGTGAGGATGTGGGTGGTTTGACTGCCGTTTTATTATGGGGGAAGACTGGCAACCTTGTAAATTTTTGGAAAGGGTATTAAAACCAAATTTATCCCACATAAATTGGATACAATAATAGTAAAAGTTATATACAAGGAGGATAGGGAATACATATGGATGTAAAATGGATTTTTAACAAGTTTATAGGTCATTTAGGCCTAATTTTTAATGTTTAGTCCTTTGATAAGCTAATTTTTCTCTTAATTATGGCAATTAATTTTAATTATTTTCAATAATATTTTTGGTAAAACCTATTTTGACCTTATTATAAATTATAAATAATTCTCATTCTAAAAAAGGAATCCATTTTTCTAAATTCCAATGACATAAGTGGAGGAAATTAATTAAAATTTAATCCCACGAATGGGAAGATAATGAGAGTTTTTAAATAAAAAATGTTCAATAGATTGCTATGTTTTTATATCCAATTTCAAATTTTAATTGATTAAAATGAACTAAATTTTATGAAAAGGTATAAAATTGATCCAATTAATCTTTAAAAGGAATAAAAAAATATAATTTAACCTCAAAAATAATGTAAATGAAATGCAGTTTTGAGTTAACATTCAGTATTTCTCTGTATTCATCATAAAATGAAACTTCAAAGAAAAATCAAAAAAATTAAATATAACCTAATTTTTTATGGTCCAATTTCAATGATTAGGTCTATTTTTACACATATTATTTATAAAAGTTCAAAATATTCGATTTAAAATAGGTTCTCCATTGAATAGTGGTAAAAGTGCCTTTATAAAAATATAGGTTTTTATGTGTTATATTGGGTTTGTTCATATGTTATGTCTATCAAATCTGGTGGATAAATGAAGAACTTATTTTATTTAATATATAAAATATATATTTCATTAATATCAGTCAATAATTTTTATTCATTTAATTTCTTATGATAAAAATTATTTGTAAGCACAAGAATAATTTTCAATAAAATATTCCCTTAATTTTCAATTGGTTATTATATTAATTTATAATTAATTTGTAACTATTGAATAATTTTCATTTTTTTATAAACCATATATCTTTATAAGTTAGATAATACTATTAATAATTACTATTTTTTATATTATTATATTAAATAATAATATTTTAATAATATATTGTTGGTTGGAAAACCCGATCTTGCATGTAATGCAAGCTATAAAATAAAGGCTTTATTGTATGTAACGTAAGCTAACTCAGTATTGCATGAATTACAAGACATTTCATAGAATTAATTTATTTTAAATAGTAAATATATTGTAAAGTATCAGGATATAACATTCCCTTACAGTCTTAGGGTTTCATTTTAGGCACTCTATCAAATATAATGTTCTTACTTTATAATTTCACGGCATTACATTCTCCTTAACTTAATTAATTTTCTCCCTCGAAATTTAGACTAAAATTTGGTTGTATATTGTTTGATGTTTCTTTTGATGAAATCCAACTTCAGGATAATGGTTTGTAAAAAACCCTCTAGAAATAATATAATTATAAGGACATAGAACATATGGAATAACATAAAACTAGGTCTCTATGTATGAGATCATTAGTGACAAGTAGAGATACATAAATTGATGAAAAGAGTAAATATTTATAGGGAGTGATTGATTTTTTCAATAAGAAATAATTTAATGACAAATGTAACATTAATGGACACAAAGCCATAAATATGTGATGATTTAAAAGGTCATTTGTTCAAAAAAAATTAAGGTATTAGGACAAACATTTTTTTAATATAATTTTACTCATGTTGAGAAATTCCTATACTCCCTAAAAGTATAATGAAATTTACTTACATTATACATTTTAATTTAAAATTAACAATTTGATCTTTTGGTAGTTCTTTGATCAAATTTTATGTAATCTATTTCTTCAAGAAATGGACATGCAAAAATTAACTTTGATTCCTAATGCACTAAAATAAACAATTAATTAATCATAAGGCCCATAAAAGAGTGAACATTCATTACATTTCTCTCTAAATATTCTCCAAATCCAATATGATTATTACATTAATCTATTATCCTAAAAATTTACACTATTATATTATAATTAATATTTATTCATCAAATTTTTCAACTAAAAAAATGAAATATTTACCCAGACATTGTGTAGGTTAGCAGTTGGTGTTAAAACTTTATCGTCATTCAACAATGGGTTCTAGCCCCGCGGCCTTTCTATATTTTATTGCTAGTTACCCAACATATATGTGGTCATTTTCTAAAACTATATTAATATAACTTTAAAAATAAATTTTATGGACATACATGAAATATGGTTCATGACTAAATATCCTTTTAACTAAGGTTTCCAATACAACCTTAATACGTTAATACCTAATTCATTTTATTTCATCATAGGACCATCCTTGTTCCGAGGTTTAACCTAGGTAATTCATTTTCACTATCTATTCAAATCAATCATAATGGTTTTTTCATAAAATGAAAATTTTCTTAAAAATACCCCCATGAATGTCAAACTAGGTGCAGATTAAGGCATGTTTTAATGTTCAAAGCTATGTCGTGTCAGTCCCACTATCCTTATCAGAGTTTTTACTCACTCATATATCTATATCAAAACCACATCCACTTTTAGTATCCATACATAGATGTATTTCTAGAAATAATACATAATCTATATCGAACTAAAACTTTAGTATTTTATTCTATACTTATCCTAGAATTGAACCCTAGGGATATGTTCTATAATTTTTGTTTTCCTAAATTTAGTTCCCGAGGTTGATATTAAACATCAATTAATACCAAATATTTTAAACTAACCCAGAGATCCCAGAGCTAGTGTCTACTACCATTACATTGGACTGATTACAAGGAATCAAACCCTAATACCCTGAAGAGTTTATCAGTTTTGGTAAAGCACATATAAACCCGTGTCTTGTATTAAAAATGAAGAAACTAATTACAACATATTTTTTCTTTGGAGGTTAACTTTATTCCATATAATATATCCCAATATATCATTCATTTTACTCTTATCATATTCTTACGGAAAGGAATAAAATAATGGTTTTCTCAAATGCTTAGTAAGTGTAAAGTATAGTGGAATAAATAATAAATCAATAGGATTAGTAATTATGGAATGGAAAATTTCTTAACACACATACCATGTAATCAATATACAGAGAAGTAAGATCATAAGATATATGCAAAGTTAATAAATCAAAACACATTCCATTGAAATAACTATATAAGGAAAAATCAATATGGACAAATAAGAAACTAAAACAATGCCATCTAATCAATGAAATGAAAATTAATTGTATCAATAGATATATCGATGGAAAATATAATAGATATATAATAATTGAATATAAATAAGTTAAATTCATAAGTTTTCGGTTCCATGTTTCCTAGTTACATGAAACCATTATCATAAACATCTTTCATAATAAGATTTAGATTATTGAGTAGAAATCCATCTAATTTTTGAATCTAATTTTTGTCATAAGACAACTAATGCATTGAGGGGATCTCTATAACCGGACCTGTCACCTTTCATAGCTCTTAGAAATAAATCATCATATATAATAGTTAAAATAAATAATATTCCTTATCAAATACACAAATTGAATAGAAGATACATATTTATCAATAATTCCCCAGTGAATGATATGTAACAATAAGGGTTATTATTATTTACGAGTGAAAACACTATTAGAATATCATTAGAAATTTTCTTGACTAAAATAATATTTAAAAATTACAATGTATCCCATACTAATTTTAAAAATTTTAATCATAATCCCTATAAAATAATAAAATAAAATGAAACATAGAATTTCATGAAAATTTTTAGATTCATGATATAACATGTAAATGTAAACAACATATGTAATAATGGTATACAGTTTAGGAAATAATAATATCAATGATAAATGATATGGATAATTAAGGAATATTAATTATTTAATGAACAAAATAAATCAAATATTTCATAGGGAAATCAAGGAAATTAATGATAATACTATCCTGGGACAAATAAAAAATAACCCATTTAGAAGAATAATCAAGATGGTATCAACAAAACATATACAAAGTGAAGTAAAAATAATGGGTTATTGTCATTGATGAATATACATACTATAAATAATCTTTTAAAAAGATTCCTCTAGAAAATATAGTTTTTTTAAAAAAGTTGAATATTTTTTAAAAATAAATTTAAAAAAAATTATTTAAAAAGTAACAATTTATGAATACAAAGAAGCTTCATAGAAATGATGAAATTTAAATCTACACTATATGCATGAGGTAAAATGAACATTCATTTTTCATGGTAAAAAGTTTAGAAAAATGCCATGTTCAGAATAAGATATGAAGATTCCTTTCAAAACATTGGTAAAAGATGAAATGGGTAATAATGTATTTAATAAATCATTTTTTAAAAGTTAGAAAAAATTAAAAAAAATTGAAAAAAAATTATAAGAAAATATGTTCTTTAATTAAAGAGATGATTGAATTTAAGATTTCTGAAAATCATTTTTTAATCATATTGAGTACCAAAGTGTGTAAAAATGGTATTACTACATGAAGAAGGTATTGAATATCCATAAGAGTAAAAATTAATTGGTTTATTTATCATTTTTCATATAATTTCCTCTAATGGAAATACCTTTGAATGATCCTTAAAATTATTCTTGAGAAAAACAATATTTAAACATTCCAATGTGTCAAATACTAGTTTGAAAATTTGTAAATAATACACCTCATAATGGAATAAAACTAAATGAAAGTTTTAAACAAAATTATGATAAAATTATTAATGATACAATATATAAAAAGGGGAAGTGGATACATAACAGAAAATATTTAAGTGTTGAATACGACATTTATCTCATAGATGTTAAAAGTGAGATAAAAATCTATTACCTTACATTTTCTTTTTGGTGGACTTCCATTGCCCTCATATATAATGAGTTTAGACATGATAATAAATTATTAAATAACCATAATAATTTATAAAATATCATTTTTAATATTCATTAATATCTTTTTAGTCGTTTGTAAATAACCTTTTTTATATCAACTGTTTTGGATGTTAGTTTCCAAGTTTCTCGAGTTAGATTTGCCATTTTATTTATTGTTCATATTAATTAGTTCATGGTTTAATCATATAAATAATATAAAACATAATTTAATTTTAATATATATATCCTTTATATTTATTTATCATAATCTATTATATCTAGAGATAATAAATGAAATGCACCGTTCATGGAGATGGTAGGTTGTACCTATGCATGAACACTACATCCATTTCATTTTCGTATAAAAATAATAAAAATTAAATGATAATATGAATTTTATAATTATATTGTAATATTGATGCAATATTTTTTACATTGGTTTATTAATACCATACATTATACATTACATGAATAGCATAAAGGTATCACGTCACTTTGAGGAGGTGATAGTCCACACTTCCACAAATGAAGTTATTATATGCCATAATGATGGAAATAATATAGTTATATTATATATAAAAATTAAAAAACAATAAAGATATTATAAATTTCATATATATTATATATAAATAATATTTCAATCATAATTCCCACTATGAGAGGAGGTAATGGGAGAACAAACAATCATCGTTTCGTGAGGTCGTAGTTCACCGTACACATAAATAATAAGTTCATCACCCATTAGATGGAATTGTGTGTAACTGTAGTTCAAACCATAAAAAAAATTATAAGTATATTTATGATACTGGGGTTGGTATATAATCATGGAATAATGATAGTTGAGGTGTTGGGGAATGGAAATAAAACTATAGAGTATGAGGAAAGATGTTATATCTTCTTTTGGAAAATCCTTTTGGTTTGCACCAAAGAGATTTTGTGGTTTAATTTCTTCCAAAAGGGAGGATTATAGGATGAGGTGATAGAATATTAGGAGATATTTTTTCAGATATTTTTCTATCCAAATTGTCTTGTGTGGTGTGAGGATGTGGGATGGTTGAGTGCATTTTTATAGTTGAGGAGGAGTGACACCTTTGTAATGTTTTGGAAAGGTAATTCCCCCCCCACATTTTTTTCCTTTAAAATTGTATTCAATAATAGTCAAAATTCTATCAAATATAGTATAGGGAATATATAAGTCCATAAAATGTATATCGAGAAATATTCTAGGTGATTTTGTCTCTTATTTTTAGGGATTAGTGCTTTGTTAGGATATTTTTTCTCTTAACCATTATAATTAATTTTAATTACTTTAACTAATAATTTTTTTTCAATTTTTTTTAAATTTTTATACATTATAAAATTTTAGAATTCCAAATATGGAATACATTTTTCAATATTCTAGTCATATAATTGGAAAATATAACTTTATATTTAATACCATATATGGGAAGACAATGCATGTTTTAATGTAAAAACATTCAAAAGTTTACTAGGTTTTTATATCCAATTTCGAAGTGAAATTTACTAAATTGACCTAAATTGTATTAAATGATGTAAAATTTATATAATTAATATTTAAAACAATTTAAATTATAATTTAATATTATAAATAAATTATATAAAAAAGTTGTTTTGAGCTAAAATTCAGTATTTTTAACTATTAATCAAAAAATGAAACATCACAGAAAAATAAAAAAAATCAACCTAAGCTAATTTTTTTGTTATTATTTTAAATATTATGTTTATTCTGACATATAATATTTATAAAATTTCCAAAAAATTTAATTAAAATAGGTTCTTCATTAGAAGGTGGTAAAAGTGCATTTATAAAAAAATAGGTTGGTATGTGTAATATTGGTTTTATTCTCATCTTTTGTCTATTGAATCTATTGGATAAATGTTAAAATAATATTTTTTAATTTATAACATATATATTTTAATAATATAATTTACAAACTATAATTAATTTATTTTTTAGGATAAAATAACGTTGTGATTATAAGAATAATTTTCTATAAAATATTCCCTTTATTTTCAATTGGTTCTTATATTCATTTATAATTAATTTGTAAATAGTGTATTAGTTTTATATTTTTTTGTAAAATATATAATTTCATAAGTTAGTTAATACTATTCATAATGGCAAGTATATATATTATTATATTAAAAAATAATATTTTAATAATATAGTGTTTCTTTGTAAAACTTGGTCTTGCATGTAATACAAGATATCGAAGAAAGTCTTTGTTACATGTAATGCATGATAAGTCAGTATTGCATGAATTGCAATATATATCATATATTGAATTTATTTAACATAGTAAATATATTTTAATGTCGTGGGACTTAATATTATCTTAATAACTTGGTGTTATGTGTCATACATGCTATCAAATATAATATTCTTTCTTTAGAATTTTAGGGCGTTATAGTGGAAGAAACAATGAAAGTGTAGTGTTGGAAGGTGATCCTTACCATAAAAACATAATTACTTCATAAGACACTACAAAATACCTTGTATCAAGGGAGATTCACCAAAACCTAACGGATAATGGATGTGTAAACATTGGTGGAGTTAATAACCATAAAGAAAGTAAAAAAATGAGTTTATGAGATCATGTGTTATAAGGAAACAATTGTATAATTCTACTTTTTTAAATTAGTGAATCTCTTGGCTGGATGATTGCATATACCATATACAAACTGTTCTAGTATCTGCTAACCTAGATACACTATTTCACAAGGTTATATCACACAATTTTCCATTCCATGTATGAAACATGTGAAATTACTTTACAATTATATATACATATATAATGATTTCCTAATACAAATTAAATGTTAAAAAAAACTTCTGAATATTCATATGATTTTTCAGAAATTGGTTTTACGGATAGCAGTAACTGTACGCCCCTAAATGAAACTCAAAAAACAATAATTTTGATACCATGACCCCAAAAATGCTACTCAGACCTCCCCTACACTAAAAAAATTATAATGAATGAAAAATAAATGTTTTAGTATAATTTAATTATATATACACAACAAAAGATCTTCTAAGGTCATATAAAGAATTATTTATTTTGATTCCTAGTCAATAGGGAGGATAAAATATCTAGGTTCCTGCAACAAAGTGTATACAAATTAAGAAGAATGATAATTATTTTTTTATTAATCCCTGTAAGTAAATTCATATGTAACACACATGTAATTAATAGATATAAATATCAAGGCATGAATCAAATCGATTTCAAGGTAGGAGATGAAGAGAATGATAGGAGGAAATATAGGTTTAAATTATTTAAAAATCATAATCCCTAAGACAAAAGGGTTCTAATTTTGATATTAAATTACAATATTAACTCTTATTTGGGGGAAAATTTTATTCTAACACATCCTTAGTAGGAAGAAACTAAGTACCTGGTGCCACTATCAAAACTATATGCAACAATACTTGATATCATTGGGTTCCTGATACACCTACCCTAGGTTCCCTATACTTTCCAACCACCAAATACCTCTTTAATTTCCTTCCCAGATCATCCACCCATTATTATTTCATTCTTAAATATAGATTCACATAAAAATATATAATGAATATAAAATTAAATAAAAAAACTATAAAAATGGATTTAGTTCATTACTCGTTCAATGTAATTGAAATCATTGGAGGTGGAGAGAAAATGTCATTCAATATATATGAGAAAATATTCAAGATTACCATGTGAACCTTCCTATAGAAATAATGAATAACATCACACTAATCTATCCTGATTACAAATAATTCCCTAAATTATTTCTATAAATTTCTTTATTCATTTTCCCCAGTTTTTGTTGGAATATTTATTTAATTATATTCCATGTATTGTGGACGCTGTATAAATTAAGATTGGTTGAGTGAGTGAAAACTATTTGAATATGATATTCATGTTTTCATTTTTAATATTTCAATGTGTTTTTATAATATTTTTTTGTGTTTTAAAACATTTAAATAGCAGTAAATACCATGGTATGTTTTACAACTCATTTCATTAGTGAGAAACTAACTTTGTTTGAGTAACATAACATTAATTAATGTAAAAATAAAATTAATTCACGATTCATAATTTGAAACAATTATTTAAATGACCACTAATTATCAAATATCATGTTTTGAGAAATAGACCAATGAAAATTTTATATTCATGAGAGTCTTTTTGACCTGTTTACGTCATTTTATAGTATCATTATTACTTGAATAACCCATGTTCCTCTTGAATATGTATAATTTATTATGACTCATTATCAAAACTCTTAATATTGATACATCTACTTAGATGACTATTGCATTTAAATTTTAAAATAATTTTTTTCCAAAACACAAGTTAAAAGCACCATTGATATATCAAAACTCTTTTTATGCCTAACATACAAGAATGTAATTGTTAGGTAACCATATTTTTTGATACATCCCTTTTCCACCCTTTTCTGAAGGTGAATACATGATCACATATTAAATAAATATTTGGTGGAGGCCATATTATGGGAATCCAGGGAAGGTACATTAGGTTAGGAAATATAGAAAGAAGATATCCTTTATTAGGGTTGAATATTTCACATAATCTATTTTAAATATTAAAATCCTTCACTATATTGAAGAATTTTTTTTGATAATTTAGAGAATAATAAAAAAAATTGAGAAGAGGGAAGAAACCCAATACTAATTGGAAGAATAAAAGGTTTGAACATAGAGATTAATAATAGAAGGATATTTTTTGGATTATTTATAATAATGGGGTTGAGTGATGCAAAATTCCTTGAGTTTTAAATTGAAATCAGGTATTTTTATTGAAAAACCTAGACATTATCAACCATCATTTGTTTTCATACAATTACCTTCCAAACGTTAACCAAATATTATCTATAAAAAAAATATTTTGTATAAAAAGATCATGAATCTATTTTTTAGACCCAAGAGGTGTGAAAAAATTATAGTGACCATTCATTTATTTAAAGAAGTAAAAAAGTAAGGATATAATTATCTTGGGAGCTAAGGGAAATATTTTTTTGGATGGTTTGTAATAAATGAGTATTGTAGGTTATGAGAGTTTTATATAAACTAAATTTATCTAAAAAATAATTATGAATTGAGTACATGGATATAGAATGATATATTTTTGGTTATATGCGTTAAAAAAAATTTATTTCACTATGAATTATGTTTCAAATCATCCTTTTTCATAGCTTTGAACTCTTATCAAGGGGAATAAAAAAAAGAAGTGTAGGGGAATTAATAAGATAAAATTATTTAATATATTTTGTTTGTATATGATTCATTGTATCCCCCCACATTTTTTATCATTGTTATTTTGTTATGTTCGGAAATTAATGCATTATTTTGTTATATCATTTAATTATTTATTAATTCAAACATAAATGGGGATTACTTAGTTTAATTACTTTTTATGAACTAAATGTATGTTTGTATCTTCATCATCCATTGATTTGTCTATATTGGTGAATAAATTTATGATATTCAATGGGAATAACTTAAAACACAAAGGGGTTCTTGAGGAAATGATAATATCATTAACAACTACAATCTAATGACATTTCTCCATCAGATCCTTGGAATATGATGGAATGATTTAAAATTATATTAATTAGATCAGTATTGAAAAAGGTGGAGATCACCACATACCAAAAATTTAGGGAAACTAAATGTGAGATGGAGATACTCATGACATAGTTCAACATAGTAACAACCTATGTGGAAACTCCCTTAAAATCTTAATATGGAGATATCTTCTTGATTCCACTAGCATTATTACTTGAGATAGTGTGAAAATCTATTTTAAGTAGTTATTTTATATTCTATTTATGACAATAAGAAACAATCTTGTGATTAGGAGTCAATCATATAACATGAAGCTACCATTTCTTATAACACTAAAGTAGATGGTCAAATCCAGGTTACATAGTCTTTGTCTCACCACAATAGTAAAAAAAATTAAAAATCATTTTTGACTTCTACATGTATATTAATATATGGATTACATTATACCCCTCATTGTAATAAGGAATTCATGATGCTACTCAAGAAATATATATAGAAGGACTAAAAAGTAATGATGTTTCCCGCATCACAAGTCAATGTAGTGACAACCCAAAAACTCTATCTAAGAATGTGTATTTAGATAAAGGAAGGAGGTTATTCAAAAGGATATAAGTGACTTTTCCTCCAATGTGGATAATGTCGGAAGTGAAATCAGAACAACACCACGGACATGTATAATGAAAATTAAAAAATATTCCAAACACACGTAGTTTCATACTACTCTATTCATAAAGAATTTATATAATGATCATATAATAAAAATCACATTTCAATATCATTAACATAATCATATAGATTCTTTTAATGATAATAGAGATAGTGAAACCCAATTTTCTCTAGATAAGATTCCGATTCATAAGTGACCAACCCCTAACACATCCAATGTTCTTAAAATATATAGCGGTACCTATATAATTTTTTTAGTGATACTAAATATATCTTGAACCATATTTAATATATTTAGAGAAAAAACAAAGATATACAATTGAATCCATTATTATTTTATAATGAAGATGAAGAATATTTAAGATTATGACAAGATCCAGTTACACTATAGTTTTTGATAAATATGGATGGCCATGTGTCATTCCTTCTATCCCAAAGGGTCCAAAATAAAATTCATGGACACTATATAACTAATGTATGAAAGGGAATAACTATCTAGACACCTGGAATATAATATAATGGGAAAATAATTTTCATGTGACTATGTATAGTATAACAATGGTCTGAGAAGTTTTTTCCCAAGAATGTTAACACTATATGAGGAATGAATCAAGGTTTACATTTAAAATATTGAGTCATCACTAAAGATATGGAAACTCTATAGAAATTAAATGAGATTTATAAGGATATATAAATTCAATTTTTTGAGTGGGTAACCTTCTATGGCACCGTTTATTTTATTATTTTGATATGTAATCAATCCCCATTGGATATGATCATTCAAATAAAAGGATATTAACCTTTTATTGAATTATTTTTTGGCATGTGAAACACAAAAATACCTAAATTATTATATATATATATATATATATAATTGTCCCCCTCTTCTATTTTTTGATATTAGTTTATTGAGAGTAAAATTCAAGTATGATTTCTCATTTTTATGTTTCTAGATATTCTTCTATATTTTCATTTCATGGGTAGTTTAATCATAATTATATCCACATGATTAATTATATATATATATATATATAATATTTTGATTGATTTGGTGGTGTGTATTAGTTAATTTGTCTTACATGTGTTGAATATAACATTTTAACTTTTCTACCCTTAATATCCCCTTCCTTCAATTGGTATTTTCATTGGTAGTGAGTTATGAATTCATTTTTGAAATGTTTGGTGATATGTGAATACATTTCCATTCACATAGGGTATAGAATCACCTTAATGTGATCATAGTAAGGATGATATTCACAATTCTAACCAACATTTGATGAAAATTATGTGATTATGATATCTCTCATAAAACTATATTTTAAATTAGAATTCATCATTTCAAGAGACAATGAAATATAATATTTTTTAATCATACCCATAAATAAATTATTAATCCTCACTCTTATATTTCATAATTTCTTTTCATTCCACTATATATAAATTAGAAAAAAATTTATATAGACACTTCCTATATAGGTTAACATAATAAGAATATAAAAAATATGTAAAAATAAATGTTATGAATATGCTAACCTCCTTGGATACAATTAAAAATTTATGTTATACTAGAACATCACTTTAGGATCATATCAATTTTTAAAAACCAATATATACAATTAGACTTTATCAAGAGTTATGAAAGAAGAAGAGAGATTCATTAATCATTCCTTGACGAAGGGTGATATTGAAACTTTTTAATAAGTATTAAAAGATTAATCTATGTAATTTAACTATAATATTGATTCAATATGGGAAATTTTATACAAGTGTTTCACTATGATGTTTAAATTTTTTATACACATAAAAAACTATTAGAATTTTATTCCATCCATGAAGAGTAAGTTGAAGAATCTCTCAAAATGTATAAAGATAAAAAAATATAAATAAAATCAAGAAGGTGAATGTTATAATCCTTATTAATATACTCAAAAGATCTAAATTAAAAAAATTACAATGTTTGGACAATGTGACTTGTCATGAGGAGAGATATTGAAATTTTATTTTTTAAAATTTAACAAACCAATCATAACATTATAAAACGAATTTATTCATTGAAATGTAGAATTTATATTAAAAAATCATTATTTAAACAAATTATATCTATATTAATAGAGAAAACCATGAATAAATATCTAAATAATATGGTAATTAATAAATAAGTTGAAGAAAATGGATGAAAATAAAACCACAAAATACTATGTCCAGCATTAGGATTCTTAAAAACATATTTGGGAATTGGATATGAAACAAAATAGGATGGTCTAGAATAGTTGATAAAAGAATATTTGTATTATTAATTGATGTCATGGATATTTAAAACAATAAAACTACATATAAGGAATCATGGTTTGAGTTTTAAGTCCCTATTCCCTTTATATATAATTAAATTTCAAAATATGAGTGAGTATCTTAATTAGAATAAATTTTAATATTTTTTATATATAATTGACATAAAGAATGATCAAAATTATTAAATTAATAAACATATTTTATTATCAAAAAATGTTTAATATCTTAAATGTTTTCTTTATAGGGTTTAATGATAAATAACTCAACTGGGTAGATTATTTTTAATTTATAAGAATTAATTCTATTTACGTGGAATAAATAAAAAATTGATATGATGATTTTTTGTTCAGGTGAGGTTATTTTGAGGATTATATAAACATGATTTGATTATTCATTAACTAATCTTGTTTTTTGTACATAGTTAGCTTAATTATTATTAAAGTGATTGACTAATTCCCATTTTTTACATGTTAAAATAATCTCTGAGAAGCTATCACATTTTATTAAAATATTAAACATTAATAATAGTATGAGTATATGTTGATAGAAATATAATTATATAAAGTCAATTACATAGAGAGAATAAGTTATTTTTATGATAACTTACATTATTTACAATATTTGGTTAATATATTATGTTTTTAAAATGGAATATATGAATTTATCCAATATCATAGAGGAATAAAATAATTAAACTAAAAAATTTATAGTATGATATCAAGAATAAGTTGAGATGTTAATTAATTTATCTTACTATCATATGTTTACATGCACCATTCAGAAGTGAGAATATAAAATGTATCCAACCAAAATAGTCAAACAATATCAAACTTGACCCTTCGACAAAAATAAGAAAATATGTTGATGTACCAAGTAAACCCTTCTAAAAACAATGACCTCTTATACACAAAGACATTTAGAAGTCCCAATCAAGATAAGTGAATCCAACATCTAACTATCCAAAAATAATTGATAAACAATAAGAAAACATGTCATACCTAAAATAAAACATGTTTATCTACATATCCCTTAAAGTAAACATGATGGGTATGAGTACAAGACTATGTTTTTCACCAAAAATGGTGTTCCAAATTACACATATAACATTACAAGTTTATTCCACAAAATGTGCTAAAAATTTATAGATATTAATAATAATAAACTTTTTTAATTACAAAATACAAACATGGCATATACTAGAAATATTGTACTTTAATGATCAATATTAATGATAATAATTAACTCTCCATAATAAGTGTATCCAAACTTATATTTACAAGATTTTATCCTAAATGAAATTTTTAATGATTATAAATATTATTAATTTAGGGAAAAATATCTGCCCTAGGAGGGAAGGGAACCATGTATTCAGAGTAAATGAATTCTTTTAAACTATCCTACCGAAAGGGGATTGTGTATACTATGTCACATAAATTTTCATCCTATCCCACAAATGAACATATAAAGGTTTATAAATCCATAAAATTATAACAATGTCAAGACCCTATCCATCAAAATATCTCCCACCAGAGGAAATATTGATTAAATAAAGATAATAACCCCCAAATACATCCTCTTATAGGCCATATGTTAGAGACCAGTACCAAGGGTTTATAATCAATAAAAATTTGATCGATTTACCTCCTATATTAATATAATGAATAATATATTTGATTAGAAACCATTAATAAAAATTGTAAATAAATAAAATGGAAATATTAATTTATAATTTAATTTCATAAAAAACTAAAAAATTTGAAATCACCATAAAAATCCTATATAATGATCTTATTCCCCAGTAACTGTTAAAAAAATCATTCAAGCTGTTAATTTCTAGCTTGATATCCAACCATCTATTATTGTCATGGTAAATAATTTATTATTTTGGGTGAGAATAACATATATACTCAATAGTGTCCTCTCCAAAACCTCTCATGAAAAATTTGATGGAAACATAACAAGGCCTATTTATTATTCAAATGAAAACAAATAATCACCTAAAAATGAAAATATGTTTTCCCATACTCATCATTGAACACTCACCAAGTAACTCACAAGTGTAAGAAATCTATATTGAAACATAAATATAGATAATGGGTACCAAAATTCAACATTAAAACTATACTATCACTCTCACTCCGAAACATCTCACATCTTATGCTCGTCCCTTCTATATGATATCCTACGACTTGTGTGTATGTATCAAATCCATTCCACAACATGTGTGTCCCAACACATCCTTATCATCCTTATATCATAGTAATAACAAAATAGTACTCCATAAGAAACTATAGCCTATATATTATTCATTATACCTCCATTCAACACATCCCAAGCATGAGTTCTCATGGGAATCCATAACCATCAATATTTGATAAAAGTATGTACAATACCAAATTTAATGACAACCCATACACAAATTTATAGTGAAACCATGATATATCAAAACCCGGTTAGTAAAACATCCTATAACATCATTTATTATAGCCAATAATATGCCTCCATATAAACTAAAACCAATTGTTGGGAGAGAGGGATAGGTAGAAGTCAACTGTCCATTGCCTTACCATCCCAGCTGTTTACAAAAAATCCGCCAAACATTTGGGTTTCATTTTTCTAACTGAGTCGGGTTATGATGCATATTAAATAAAAAAATGAGTATCAGTCAATTTCCTCACTAAGGAAACTTCCAAGCCTTATACTCATATGGAGCCATTATTGAACAAGACACACAAGTGACACCATACAAGTATTTATTTTAAACATATAAAAAAGAATCAAAAGCAGTATGATTAAATTTATTATACATTAAATAATAATATTATATATTTATTTTTAATATTAACACATTAATATCTCAATCTATGTTTCTTCGACACCATAATTCCCTATTTATTCTTAATTATGTCATATTCTTATATGAACATCAATAAAAAAACACATTATTTTAAAAATATAATTTATAAATTCATAATTATCCATGTACTATACGACTCATACTATGTCACCCCAATAAATATGCACATGGTATGCCCTGATTTAAACTACATTAAGTATTTGAGAACCATTTCAAAAGATATCTGACCTACCAGCCAATTAGAAGTATTGTAGAAGAACATGTCGATGAGAAATACCATCACTTATTATGTTTCAACCAACTCAGAATCATACTTGACACCATTTCACAAAATATAATCCATAATTATATCACAGACATCGTTACCTATACTATAGTCCCGAGAAAATCCCCCCCATTAGTCACCAAATGTTTCCCTCTATACTATTTTCAAAACACATCATGGCTCTACTATCCTTTAGAATTAATTAAATGTAACAAAATTATTTTCTATATGGATCGGTCAAGGGGAAATTAATTCCTTAAAACCATGTTATACAATCCATTCACAATAATAATGATCTCACTGAACCCCAAAACTATTATTTTTAGAAAATAACCATTTTAATTATAATCGGGAAATAAATGGTTCATTATGCATATATTTTCATGAAAAAAATAGTTAATCTATATCTATAAATCAACAGAAAAATGAATTTATAAAGACTTCCATATTTCATTAAAATCAAGGAATAGTAATCATTTATTTATATGCTATATTTTTTAATAATTTCATTATATTTTCAGATTTACATTGTTTACAAAATTCAATGTATATTAACCTTGATAAATATAAAAATGGATATAACATATAGATAACACGCTATCTAGAAAATGAGGTGGGAATAATATTTCATAAAACCCATGTGACCATATGGACCTAATTCTAATTCATTATTGATCTAGTTAATATATTTATTCTATTAATTCCAATGTTACCCCAGGAGCTAAGGCATGGTATGACCACACATGTAAATTAATAAAAGAGAAGAAACAAATCCCCTACCTTTATTAGAAGCTCAACATTATCTAAGATATAATGGATGATTTCTGATTTATGATCAAAAATCATATATGAAACACCATCGGAACCAATCCACACAAATCCATTAACATTTAATTATTAATATTCAACCCAAAACAAATTTATACATTCAAAAAAAAATCATACAAAAAATAATTGAACATAGGGGTTGCAAAGGAGGGGAGGTGAAAGAGCACCTTGATTTTCAAGACCTCAATAAAACTGAACCAATTTGTTCATACTCTCAATGAAGGTGGTTGGAGGGTGATGGTAGGTCATTGGGTTGTATTGAGTTTCGTAAAAAAAGATAAAATCCAAACGAAGGTGAAGTTGATCCCCTATTCATAGAGGGGGATTTGAAGGAAACCCCAAAATGTACTAACTCCCACTACACCAGTGGTGAAACCATTAACTAGGGATCCTTTTTCCACGTTTATTGAATTTATAAAGATCTAAAATCTTAAAATTATATTGACCATCTTTTATTGGAACCATGTCTACAATGAAGTGTGGTACATGGAGTTTCTCCCTGCATACATCTTCCATGACCAACCATTATGATAAAAGTCTAGGAATGTGGTAATTTTTTCATCCCTTGTTTGATACCCTTGTTCAACAGGATATGACCATACTATCATTCCAGGAAAATATACCATGGAATAGTAAAATTACTCCATTTCACCTAATTGTTCTGAAGGCTAAGTTGTGGAGACACCCCTATCATTTCCAATAGTTTGGATCACTGATCTTCACTCCTAATGCCTACATCGCAATTAACATCCATCAACATCAAAATAATATTACCTAGTCGTTTTCACATGACTATTCCCCATATGTAGCCACCCCAAGGTTAATTCTATTTAAAATGGCTCACCAAGCTATTTCATTCATCACGGTGTTCCCCATCTCCAAATGGACAAATCCATGGCTAGCCTCATTCCTTTTGATCCAATGAGATTCTCCATGGATAGAAATATTTCCACCTATATGTTGTGGTTGTCCTCAATATAGAAATAAAATTTATTTATCATCTCATAAAACCTTAAAACTTCATGTTGGAACCTCGTAGAATGATTAAAACATCAAGGAATGGGTTTAAAAAATAGGATATTACAACATATACCTCTCACACAATTCTCAACTTTGAGAATTTGAAACTAACATAGGGAAGATAAAAAAGGGTACTAAAAAACATCTAATGAGATAAATCACATGGATCGAAGTAGAAAATAATACAACCATCCTAACACAAGGCAATAACACATAATGAAGAAACATCAACTATGATACCAGAAAATAAGAAAATGTATTACTAGTATTTCTTCAATGAAAATAAAAAATCATAAAAACAACTCAAGATATCATGATTGCATCTACGAGAGACATTCCCATGTTCCCTCCTCCATTCAATCATACCCCCAAAATTCGTGAAGTATTGGAATATCAAATCTAGAGAACAAATTATCATCATGCTGCAAAATTATGATAAGGAATTTCTCAAAGGTCTCATCATCTTTGACATCCATCTCACCCCAATTGATGACATGGAAATCATCATATAGATTACATTGATTTTATAACACATGGAATAAATAATGTGTTTGGATTATCTTGGGGGAATGTGATAACTAAAATTACACACTCCAACATGTGCCCATATCTCCAAAGGTGAAAAAAACTGGGGAGAAATATTACTCTAATGACCAGATCATTACTACTAATGAAGATGAGAAAAATTAAAGAACACATTATCTATAACCTTATACTAAATAAGAATATTATTATAATTATTATATGATCTTTGATGATCATATAATGACCTAATTTTTGTATATATCAATTTTACTTTCTTTATTGTACTCTACCCCAGATCTGGTATAAGAATATCCAACACTCTTACCCTAGTTCTTCACAAGGAATATTTAGAAAGTTTATCTATGTAGTACATTGAATGGATCTATACCAATAGTTGAGTGATATTTGTTTTTAAAATTAATCTCCACAAAATTATGGAATATTACCCTCAAACATATAAAATATTGATTATAGGAGAACAAAATTCCCTATATTTTCTAATTTTTTTTCTAAATATGGCCATCTATCTACTGATAAATTGTAGTATTGGGGAAGAATTGAGATCCTAAATAACAAAATATATATCACTACACCATGTAGATAAAACAGATATCATGTTCAAACATGATCAACTTCATAACCCCATGAATCCTTACTATGTCCTGTAGATACTACCTTTAAAAAACCTCTACTAAGCTCCAATATTTAACTGATAAGACTTCAGTTAACATTTTTCAGTGATCCATGATCCACCATACAGAATCATAATCACCTTGAGATTTATGAAGACCAATGATGATGTGAAAATGTATGTCTGTATGTTCATAATCCATTGATTTGTCTATATTGGTGATTTTTTTGATAATCAATCGAAATAACTTAAAACACAAAGGGGTGCTTGAAGAAATGATCATATCAGGAGAAACTAGAATATAATGACAAGTCTTTATCATATCCTTAGAATATGATGGAATGATTGCAATTTATTTTAGTCATTTCATTAGTGAAAAAGGTAGAGATCACCACTTACAAAACCTTCAAGGGAAAAAATGTGAGATGGCGATACTCATGACATAGTCTAACATAGTAACAACCTATGAGGATTCTCCTATCAAATATTAAGCTAGAGATATGTTCTTGATTCCACCGGTATTGTTACTCTCGCTATCATGGAATGCTATTGGTGGTAGTCCTTTTATATTATATATATGACAATAAGAAACAATGCTCATATTAGGTGTCGATAATATAAATAATGATACCATTTCATATAACACAATAATAGATGGTAAAATCCAAATAACACTATCTGTATTTCACCCCAATTGTACGATAACATACAAAGTTGTTTTTGACATATACATGGATATTAATATCTAGATAACATTACTAGCATTACACCTCCTTGTGATAAGGAATTCATGATGCTACTCATGAAATATTTACAGAGGAATAACAAATTAATGATGATTCCCACATCACAACTCAGGGAAGTGAAAACATAGAAACTCTATCTAAGAATCTGTATTCATGGAAAGGAAGAAGGTCATTCAAGTGGTTATAAGTGACTTTTCCACCTATGTGGAAAATGTTGGATGTAAAATTAGACAACACCACTAATTTGTATATGGAAAATAGAAAAACATGACAAATATAGGTTGTTCCATTATAATATATTATTAATGAAGTTCTAAAATGATAATTTAAGTTACATCACATGTAAATTTCAATAACATAATCATATAAAATCTGTTAATGATAATATGGATAGTACCACCTAATTTTCACTCGATAAGATCCCAATGCTGAAGTTACCAACCTTTGACACCCAATGTTCCTAAAATATATATTATTACCGACATAATTCTGTTAATGATAACCAATATACCATACACCACATTTAATATCTTTTTATAAAATACTTATATCTACAAATGAAACCTTTATTATTTTATAATGAAGAGGTAGAATATTTAGTATAATTATAAGATCAGGTTACAAAATAGTTTTTGATAAATATATATGGTTATGTGTATTTTCTTCAATCCCAATGAGTCCAAAAAAATATTCGAAATCACTATATATCAAAATTAGTAAATATAATAACTAACTAGACACATGTAATCTAATCTAATGAGAAATAAATTTGTATGTGACAATGGAATGTACAGAAATAGTATGTGAAGTTTTTTTCTCTGGAATGCTCACACTATATGATAAAGTAATCTAGGTAAAAATTTTAAATGTATAGTCATCACTAATGATAAGGAAACTAAATGGAATTAAAATAGGATTTATAAGGATATAGAAATTCAATTTTGGGGAGGGTATCCTTATATGCTACCTTATATTTTATAATTTTGATATGTATTTCAATCCCTATTTAATGTGATCATTATAATTTAAGGTTATAAACCTTTTTATTGAATTAATTAGTGGGATGGGAAACAAAAAAAATACCTAAATTCTTTGATATATATAATTGATCTCATCTTCTATATTTTTATATTAGTTTATTAAGAGTAAAATTCAAGCATGATTTATCATTTTTATGATTTTAGATATTCTTCTATATGTTCTATGCATGGGTAGTTTAATCATATTTATATCCATATGATTAATTACATATAACATAGTATGATTGTTTTATTGGTGTTTTTAGTTAATTTATAGTACATGTGACGAAGATAATGTTCTCAATTATCTTACCTTGATATACCCTTATTTTAATTTGGAATTTTTTTAGTAGTGAGTTGTGGCTTAACTATTGAGGTGTTCAATTATTTTTTAATACATTTATATTCACATAGTGTATAGAATCTCCTTAATGTGATCATAGTAAGGATGTGAGTAACAATTATACTCAACCTTTGATGAAAAGTATGTGATTATGAGATATCTCATTAAAAAATATTTAAAATTTGAATTCATCATTTCATTATAATATTATAGGTAATATTTTTAATCAACCCCCTAATAAATCATTAATAAACGGTCTTATATTTCATAATTTCTTTTCTTCAACTTGGTTATAAATTAGAAAAAACTAAATTGACACCTACTACATGGATTAAAATGAATATAATATAGAAAATATGTAAAAATAGACATTATGAATATGCTAACCTGTCACGAACCGAATCTGGTCGCCATCAAAATAGGCACTCGACCCGGCCAGCAAGAAGGCCCAATGGATATTCCCGATCCCCATGGGCTAGCACAAGTTCATGGGTATCATAATATGAAAATTGGGAAGGATTTACCCAAGTTTATAAACTTAAAACAACAAAAGCATCCAATAAAATGAATATGGATTTTTCAATCCAAATAGTCTTTTACAAAAAAATCAGAACTGAATTACATATTTTAAAACAACTCAATAAAAACTATAAAAAAGGTAAAAAAACAAAAAGGGAACATACCAATAACCCTCATGGTAAGGGGAACCACCCTCAAGCCATCTTTATAAGGCTTCACCACCAAGGACTTGCTAGAAACCAGAACCACTGGAACTAAAAACTGTACCCAACCTGCGACAACAAAATTAACCAAGTCTACTTATACCCAAGGGTGTAAGTAAGGTGTGATCCAAAGACCAATAGGATACCACCACTAATATATTCCATGTGATAAACATTTAATGATGAACAACATGAATGTTTTCAAAAACATGAAATGCTAGTCACAATTTCTAAAAGACGCAACACTAAGTAAAAATAGTTTTAAGGTGGTAAAATTTAAAGAATAGACACATTTAAAATAAATATCAAATCTACTAAATTTTATACCCACTAATACCATATTCCAATGGCAAGCACAAAATATCTACTGATCACAAGCAATGGGAAATAACCCCTAGGCACTAGCTAGCTGTGAGTCCCAGGTACCTTGTATCTCGGTCAGAGTAACCATAACAAATATCTGTTCTCATGCACAATACACTAGTAGGGAACATACCCATAACCTAGTGGTCCCCAATCATAATAATAATAGTTTATTTAGAGTTGTAAGTGTCAATATTTATAATTGAAACTGATGCCAAACCCCATTGATTAACTAGAATACTTGTACACGTCCACCCACCTAGATACCTGGGTTTTCCCTTTGTGCTCAAACAAGTTCATTAAGTCAATGAATATAATTTTCTCATGAAAATATAATTTCAATATCAAAAATTTACCAAACATCCCACATTTATACAATACAAGTCAAAAAATTCCACTTTTCATTCAAATTGATTTTGAAATCCGACTCACACCAAAATAGCCCACAACACTTTTCACATTTCGTTAACACTTTCACAAATCCATTAAAAAATTTTATAAAACCATTAAAATATATTACAACTCTCATAATAGCCCACTCACTTTTTACATAATACTTGTTTTACCTTCAAAATCATTTTATCATCAAACTTACACGAAGCATCCGACAAACAAGTTTCGCTCCAACATCACAATTTAATAAAACATTTCAGAAATTTACAAAACATTATAAAAATGTTTGACATCTTAAAACATCACTTCACATTTGAAAACCCCTTAACAGGTGAACACACATACCAAACAGTACATATGCACCCTTTTCTCACTTTGTTTGACCAAATAAAACATTTAAATTTTTATAAAAAGAACCCATGTGATGTAAATATGTCTTTAACACAAAAACCCTTTCAAAACCCACCTTTAAGACAAAAAACCATACCAATTACAATTTAAAACAGAATTGGAAGCCCTAGAGACATTTATAAAACCACTTTCAATTTTTATAAAATCACCTTGAATAATATATCAAAAGATCCAAATGAAAACACACATTTTCATAAAATTCCCTCAAGAACTATAACAATTTTTAACACATAAAACCTATTAAAAACCCTACTTTTTAGGCCCACATGAAACTAATACGTTACCAAAACAGAATTACCAGGCCAAAAAATATTTAGTAAACCAATTCCATATGTTATAAAATACACCGAAATAATACCCCTCGAGTAACGCATGAAACCACCCAATTTCAAGTTGAAATGAAACTATAAAATTAAACACTTAACCAAATCAATCATAAACAGTTCTCACACCACACCCAACATATGAGGAATATGAAAAATGAGTAAATACAGAAAGATAACTCATCAATAATTGTTTTCACATGGAACCACCTACCGAAAGTGTCGAATCCATCAAAACTTGGTGTGAAAAATCCATCGCATCACCACCACATCACAAGGAAGATAAATCCAGCCCTAGACCACAATATATAACCAAAAATATACCAAATAAAACAATAGGTTTGATCCCTAACTTTTGGACATTTTAGAACATAGTGAAAGAGGGAGGAAACCCTAAGGAGAAGGATGAAATTGAAGTGGGAAACACTGACTCAAAATAATCTTGAAAAAAATGACCCAAAATATACCAGTATCTGAATTTGAAAACTTCCAACCATTCATGGAAGGTTAGAACAAGGATGAGGATATATTGTATGAACTGGAATGGGTGAAAGAGTAAAAATAGAAGGATTTATTAAGGGATTAATTTACCTATCCAAATATGGGTGATTTCTGAAATCCAAATAAGTTTAGACAAAATTTGAGATTTTATTAAGCTACAAATTGTGGGAGGAGAGAATGGGGCCGCGCCTTATCTAAGTGGTCTCGGGTGAGAGTTAGAATCACTAAAAAAACGTAAATATTTAAGTAGATATTAATTAAATTAAATTAAATTCTAATGTAGAAAATGGGATTTCGGGAAGGCACAATCCCTTAAATAAAAACCCATATCCACCATGATTATGGATTCCTAAATGGTCCAAATTAATATGGTGGTTTAAATAGGTCAGGGGATGAAAATTTGGAATTGGAATGGATGAAAAATGTTGAAAATTTAAGGAGTTATAAAGGAATCAAAATTTATATTTAAATTTGGAATTGGGCTCACAATTTGGCCCAATTAATGAAAACTCACCCATTCCTCCATAAAAGCTTGGGAAACCCCCAAAACAATGCCTGAATAGAAATTAAATTGAATTTAACTTAAAACTAAGTCATTTATGTGAAAATTCTTCCCACCATGAAAACTTTCCACCCCGGAATGTCACATCAAGTCCAAAGCAACAACCAAATCCAATTGAGAAACCAAGAGGTACTCCCTTGCCAGGTTTCACCCCCAAAGGAAAAAACACCTCCAGTGATCAATTAATGAATTATTACTCTCACAAAAAAAAACATAAACCACTTTCCTAAAATGATCAATCACATTCATACTTTATCCCGAAATAAAACTCCTTAAATACTATTTGAACAAGACTCAATCAATTCACCAAAATAAACAACAACATCGAACAAGGTTACACTATTTTGCTATAACTAAACCATTGGGCACTCTCTAATCTCAACGTTTACCCAAGGAAGATGTAGGTATATTGATAGCTCCAAATGAGACTACATACTGCCAAGCCAGGACCATGGATATGTTTGAGTTACTGGCATGGGGGAACAAAAATTGGCTCCCCACCATAAGTGACAACCTATATTTTTTTCCCGAGACAGAATCAAGACACTAATAGGGGGAAGCCTGAATGGAATCCCTAGTACAAAGTGTATACTTCCATCAGAAATTTACAATAGAACTTATATAATACTCATAGTGGTTCTCCCCACCATAAGAACCAACCATCTTAACTGACCAGCACAGACCAGTACAGAAAGACCCCAAAATTTAAAGAGTTGGGATGACCACATGGTTAGTCTACACGGTTTGGGAGACCATGGACTAACAGTGGATATCATTCTATCAACATAGTTTTCTAGGACATGGTCACTACTAACAAAGTGAAAACCATGTGCTCAACCTCTCTAGAAAAACTTTACACCTTTCTCCAAAGACTCAATGGAATCCAAAGGAAGAGGGAAAAACAATGGGTGATGACATGGGTACAAGGCCCTCCACCTATTTCCACAGAACAGGAACAACAGAAGAAAGGTGATGAGACCATAGGTTTAAACTCCTCTAATATTTCTTACTAAGGATATGACTTTGTACAAGGGTTTAAACGATTTTATGATTTCCCCTAACTACGATCCAGCTTCTCACTGAGACCAATGGCTGGAGCTCAAATGGTTGAAGAATCTTTGGCATCGCAGTTAGGATTTGGAAACCCACTGAACAAGAATTCTTCATCCGGTGCAACCAAAAACTACACTGCAATCCCTGATAAGTTTTCTAAGACATTTCACATTGAAAACTCACTTTACCCTAACCTGATATTTCACTGAAACAAGGGTTTAGAAGATGCACACTTATCACACATTATTTGTTCAGGTGAGAAAAATAGAAGTAATGAACACCTATATTCACCTTCCTCTAAAATGGAATATTTTTATGTTTTTCCAAGGGATAAATTTCCCAAAATAACAGAGACTCTCATATGATTTCCCAACATTCACTTTTACGGTCAATCGAGCACATGACATGAAAACGGATCACCGAACACTACCATTGCGACTAATATAAACAATGAATGGAGGGGGACCTTATAAAACATCCCCAAACAACACACAATTCTAGAAAGTGGCCACAATATCCTATCGTGACCATATTTCCGACACTGGTGGTTTAACATGAACACATGCTTCAACGAAACTGTGATGAACCCAGAGGCCCTCTTAGACACCATCGAGATACTCATCCCCACTAACAACCCTAGACACTTCCATCTTCAATGAATTAGGAAACATAAGAAACTAAGGTCTCATTCAACCTTCCACGATCACTTTCACGCTATAAGAGGATCTAAAAATCAAAGTAATATATGGGTGTATACTCAATCAACAAAGATCGAAACAATATTCCTTATATTGATCAACTGGAGGATTTTCCAATGGCGAAGTAATCCAGGTTACACTTCAGTTATGCATTAACCCTTAATGGGGGCGTATGTTATCCAATGAGAGAACCCAAGGACCCAACTAAGCAGGTAAATTGGTCAAAACAATCAATAAACCAGATCCAAACACATGGAGTGAACCACTATAATGGTGTCCCAAAACATATCTCAGAGGAGACTACTAACCGGTCCTTCTACCCAGCTTACCGACCAAACATAAACCCAAAACACAGTTCAAACAGGAGGGGTTATTGGACTCAAAACATCCCACACCATCGACATTTTCCAAAAACACATAATATAAGCCATCCCAAAAAATTAATCAAGACATCATGTTTTTCTTTAAATACATTTCTTGAAAACAAATGGTTCAACGGTTAGCGTATCCACCAATGGTTCCCCATAGGCCTTACTCATGCATGTTTCTGTGTCACACCAGGAACCCTCCTCATATCCATCCCAGCACTCATATAGTCATGATATAAACAATTTATCATCCCATATAACCCCATGCATGTGGTTTCTCAAGGAAATATCAAAGGTTAAAACAAAAAATTCTTTCCACTTTTCAAAACCAAAACAGTCAACCAATACATCTTTTTTCTCAAAACTACTAACCACTTGATAAAAATCCCAATTCATATTATACAAAAATTTTCTTAAAGACAAAAACATTTAAAAAGTAACTCACTTTTAGGATATTCACAACAATTTCAAAACATCTCATCCCATTAAAACACCCATTGATTTTTTAGAAAACTCTATTGGAAACACTTTTCAAAACCAACTTCAATATAGTTCATTCATTCAAAAGAGGTGTAAATACACCATTTTCCATTTCATAATAATTATGAAAATTTAGTTCCACCATTTCATAAATCAAACTATTCTCTCTTTATTTTAAAATCATTTGACAATAACTTTACGATTCATAAAACCAAAGTGCAAAGTTTTCAAAACTAATGCACAAAACAATGCGAGAGGAAACTAGTTTCAGTAGGTGACATGGACATATGATTAGCGGCCATATTCCAATCACTTCACTCTCATAGAGAGTGTTCTAGGGAATGTACTTGGCTCCACATGGATTTTTAGGCCCTGCGAGCTCAGTAAGACCATTAACCAAACTCTCTTTTCATTTCCCCTAATCATCATCAAACCATGAAAACCAAATGACTTAGATAAATCCCAACTTCTCTTGGAAGCATGAATCCCATAATGAGGTGTGGTGATTAGGCACACTACCCATAACTATAATTCCAAGTCCCAACAATCCTAAGTCCATTCTATCCTGACTCTTCCCCAAATAACATGACCTAAAGAGGTAACCTGAACCTCCTCTAATACCATTTTGTCACGAACCGACTCTGATCGCCATCAAAACCAGCACTCGACCTATCCCGAAACAAGTCCCGAAGGTAATTCCCAATCCCCACAGACTGGAAAAAGTTCCTGGGTATCATAAAATAAAAATTGGGAACTATTTACCTGAGTATATAAACTCTAAACAAAAAAAGAATCCAATAAAATGAATCCGCATTTTTCAATCCAACCAATCTTTTACAAAAAAAATCAGAACTTAATTGCATATTTTAAAAAAACTGAGCAAGACAATAACAAAGGTACAAAACCAAAATGGAATATCCCAAGAACCCTCATGGAAAGGGGCACCGCCCACAAGCCATCTCCTCAAGGCTTCACCACCAAGGGCCTTCTAGAAACCCGAACCCCTAGAACTAAAAACTGTACCCAACCTGCGACAACAAAAATAACAAAGTCTACTTAAACCCAAGGGTTTAATCAGGGTGTGATCCAAATCCCAATATGATACCACCAATAATAGATTCTATGTGACAAGCATTTAATGATTAAAAGCATGCTAGTTTTCAAAAACATGAAAGGCTAATCACAATCTCTAAAAGATGCAACATTAAATAAAAACAGTTTTCATGTGGGATAATTTAAAGAATAAACACTTTTAAAATAAATACCAATGATACTGAATTTTCTATCCACTCATACCGTATGCCGACGGTAAGCACAAAAAATCTAGTGAGCACAATCAATGGGAAATAACCCCTTGGCACTAGCTTGCTGTGGGTCCCAGGTACCTTGTATCTCAGTGAGAGTAACCATAACAAATATCTGTTCTCATGCACGACCCACTAGTATGGAACATACCCATAACCTAGTGGTACCCAATAATAATCATCATCATATTTTAGTTAGAGTTTTAAGCATCAATCTTTCTAAGTGAAACTGAGGCCAAACCCCACGGATTCACTAGCATACTAGTACACGTCCATCCACCTAGATATCCAGGTTTTCCGTTTGTGCTCAAACAAGTTAAATAAGTCAATGAATATAATGTTCACATTAAAATATCATTTCCATGTCATGAATTAACCAAACAGCTCACATGTATACAACACAAGTCACAAAAGTACACTTTTCATTCAAATTGATTTTGAAATCTGACTCACACAAAATTATCCCACAACACTTTTCACATTTCATTAACACTTTCAAAAATCCATTAAAAAATTTTATAAAACCATTTCAATATATTAAATCTCTCATAACATCCCACTCACTTGTTACATAATACCCTCTTTACCTTCAAAATCATTTTATCATCAAACTTACACGAAACATCCGACAAACATGTTTCGCTCCAACATCACAATTTAATAAAACATTTTAGAAATTTACAAAACATTCTAAAAATATATGAAATATTAAAAAATTAATTCACTTTTCAAAACCCCTTAATAGGTGAACACACATACCAAACAGTACATATGCCCCCTTTTCCCACTTTTTTTATCCAACTAAAACATTTACATTTTTCATAAAAATAACCGAAGTGGTGTAAATATGTCTTGAACACAAAACCCTTTTAAAAACCCCCATTTAAGACAAAAAACCATACCAATTCCTATCCAAAACATAATTGGAATCCCTAGATACATTTATGAAACCGCTTTCAGGTTTTATAAAATCCCCTTGAATAAAACTACAAAAGATCCAAATGAAAACACACATTTTCATAAATTGCTCTCATGAAGTATAACAATGTTTTACACATAAAACCTACTTAGAAACCCCTATTTTTAGGCCCACATGAAACTAATAAATTACCAAAAAATAGTTTGAAGTCCAAAAAATATTTAGTAAAACAGTTCCATATGTTGAAAATACACCCAAATAATACCCCATGAGTAACACATGAAAACACCAAATTTCAAGTTAAAATGAAACTATAAAATTAAACACTTAAACAAATAAATCATAGACAGTTTTTTCACTACACCCAACATATGTGTAATTTCAAAAATGAGTAAATATAGCAAGCTAACTTATGAATAATTGTTTACTCATGGAACCACCTATCGAAAGTGTCGAATCCCTCAAAACAAGGTGTGAAACATCAATCGCATCACCGCTACATCACAAGGAATATAAATCCAAACCAAAACCACAATATTTAACCAAAAAGACACCAAATAAAAAAACATGTTATAACCCTAACTTCTGGAAATTTTAGAACATAATGAAAGAAGGAGGAAACCCTAAGGGAAAGGAAGAAATTGAAGAGAGAAACACTTACTCAAAAAAATCTTGAATAAAACGACAAAAAATACACCAGTATTTGAATTTGGAAACATACAACCATTTAAGAAAGTTTTGAAAACGTATGAGGAGATCATGTAGGAACTAGAATGGGGTAAAAAGAGTAAAAATATAAGGTGTTATGGAAGGATCAATTTACCTATCCAAATCTAGGCAATTTCTGAAATAAAGAGATGTTTCGACCAATTGGGCGATTCTATTGAGCTCAAAATTGTGGGAGGAGAGAATGGGGGAGTGTCTTATGTATGTGGGATAAGGTTTGAGTTATAATCATCGATAAAACATAAATATTTAAAGAGATATTAATGAAATAAAATTTATTTTTAATGTAGAAAATTGTATTTTGTGCCAGCCCAATACCTTAAATAAAAACCCATATCCACCATGATTATGGATTCATAAATGGTCCAAATTAATATAGTGATTCTACTAGGTTAGGGGATGAAAAATAGGAATTGGAATGGATGAAAAATGTTTAAAAACTAAGGTGTTATAAAGGAATCGGTTTTTTTAAATCTGGAATTGGGCTCACGGTTTGGCCCAATTAATGAAAACTCACTCATTCCTCCATAAATGCTTGGGAAACCCACAAAACAACACCTGAATGGAAATTAAATAGAATTTTACTTTAAAATAAGTCATTTATGTTACATAATTTCCTTGGATACAACTATACATTTCCATTATACTTTAATTTCACTTTAGGATAATATTAATTTTAATAAACCAATATAAAAAATTAGACTTTATCATGAGTCAAGCAAGATGAAGAGAGTTACATTAATGCTTCTAAGAATAATGGTAAGATTGAAACTTTTTAATAAGTATTTAAACATTAATCCACGAAATTCCTCAATAATAGTGATTCAATAGGGTAAATTATATACAATGGTTTCACTTGGATGCTTATAATCTTTTTATACACATAAAATACTATCATAATTGTATTCCATACATGAATAGTAAGTTGGAGAAGCTCTAAAAAAGGATATTGAGAAATAATATAAATTACACTGAGAAGGTGAATATTTTAATCATAATTAAGATAATTAAGATATATAAATTCAAAAAATATTACCTTATTGGGAAAATAAGATAAGACATGGGGATAACAGTTGAAATTTTATTTTTAAAATTTATGAATATTATCCAAACATTATAAAAATAATATATTCTTTTATAGGTGGGAATTATATTACAAAATCCTGGTGTAATCCAATTAAAACAATATTTATTGATAAAACCTTGATTACTTCTCTTAATAGTGTGGGAGTTCATAAATAAGTTGAAAAAAATTAATGAAAATAAAATTATTAAATACTATGTCAATCATTATGATCCCAAATTATATATTAAGGTAATGTATATAAAATAAAATAATATGGTGTGGAAAAGTGGATAAAATAATATTTGTATTACTCAATGCAGTCAAGGGTATTTCAAATAAAAAACTACATCTAAGGAATTTTAGTAAGATTTTAAAGTCACTATCCTATTTATATGTAAATAAATTTCCAAATAAGAGTTAGTATCTTAATTATAATAACTTTTATTATCTTATAAAACCATAATTAACATCAACAGTGATAATAATTGTTAAAATAATAAAAATATTAAATTATTTAGAAAAAGAGTAATATCATAAGTGTTTATTTTATAGGGTATAAAGATATATAACTCAACTGGGTAGATTGTTTTTCAATTTCTACCAATTAATTATATTTATATGTAATAAATACTAAATATATATGATAAATTTTAGTTCATATGATGTTAATTTTGGGATTATATAATCATGATTAGTTTATCAATTAATTACTCTTTTTTTCTTTAGATAGTTAGTTTAATTAGTATTAGAGTGATTGACTATTTCACATTTTTTACTATTTCAGAGAATCTATAAGAAGATTACGCATTTTATTAAAATATTAATTTTGATTAATAGCATGAGTATAGGTTTAAAGAAATAGAAACATCTAAAATCAATTATAGGGAGATAATGATATGTTTTGATGAGAATCAACTTTTTTATAATATTTGTTAAATGGATTATGTTGTTAAAGGGGGATATTTGACTAAATACAATATCAAATAAAAATTGAATACCAAAACTAAAAAAATTTCAGTATGATATCAAGATGGAGTTGATACCTTATGTAATTTATCATATTTCATAGGTTTATAAGCACCATTTAGAAGTTATAATATCAAATGTACTGAACCCGAATACTCAAACATTATCAAAATAGACCCGAAGATAAAAAATAAAACAATTTTTATGATGTTCGAAGTAAACCCTTATACCAACATTTCATACTTATAATTACACACATTTAGAAGTCCCAAACTACTCTTAGTGAATAAAACCTTTAGATAATAAAAAATAATTGAGAAACTATAAGAAAATAGGTCGTACGTAAAATATAACAAATTTATCTACATATCTATTAATGTACACATGCTAGGTCTGAGTACAAGACAATGTTTTTTCACCAAAAATGGTGTCCCAAATCAAACATATAATAGTATAATGGGTATTCTAAAAAATGTGTCTAAAATTTATATATATAATAACAAAAATTGACAACAGAGAAATATGTTATATACTAGAAATATTTTACATCAAATATCAATATCAATGATAATAATTAAATCCCTATAGTAAGATTATCCAAACATGTATTTACAAGATTAAGGCCTAAAATATATGTTTGATGATTATGAATATTATTAATTCCGGGTGAAATATCTACCATAGGAGGGAAGGGAACCATGTATTCAGAGTAAATTAAATCTATTAAAACAACCTACAATAAGGGGAATGTGTATACTATGTTAGGTAAATTTTATTCCTATCACAAAAATGACAACGTAAAGATGAAAAAAAAATCCTCAAAATTCTAAAAATTTCATGAACCCATCCACCCAAAGTTATCCTTCCTAAGGAAATAGTGAATAAAGGATGATAATTACCTCCAATGACAACCTTATATAGGGAATATGTTAGTGACTAGTACTGAGGGTATATAATAGGCACAAATGAGAGGGTTTTTCCTCACATAATAATATAAGGAATAAGAGTTTTGACTAAAAACCACTAATGAAAATTGTGAATAAATAAATTTTAAATCCTAATTTTTAGTGAAATTTCATAGAAAAGTAAAAAAATTTAAATCACTAAAAAATCTTATATAATTACCTCATTACCTATAAAGTGTTAAAAAGATCATCAAGCTATTAATTTGTTTCCTAATCTCAAACCACCTCCTGTGGACATGGAAAATAATTTATTATGTTGGGTGAGAATAACATGTATACTAAATAGTGTCCTCCCCAAAACTTCTCATAAAAAATTTAAAAGAAACATATCATGGATTATTGAATAATCAAATGAAACCAAATCATCACCTAAATAGGAAAATCATTTTTCCCATCCTCAAGATGGAACATTCACCGTGTAACTCACATGGGTAATAAATCAATACTGAATCATAAATATAGATAAAGGGTACCCCACTTACACTTTCCCACTATAATATCACTCTCACTCCACAAAATCTCACATATTATGATTACCCCTTCTATATGACATCCTGACACTTCTGTGTATGTATCATATCCTTTATACATCTTGTGTATCCCAAAACATCTTTATCATACGTATAGCCTAGTAATGACCAAATAATAGTCTATAAGCCACTATAGCCAATGTATCATGTATTATACCTTCATTCATCACATCTGATGAATGAATACCTATGGGAATTCATAACCACAAGGATATGATAAAATTATATACAATACCTCATGTAATTACAACCCATACATAAATTTATAGTGAAACCATGATCTATCACAACCCATTTAGTGAAACACCATATAAAATTATTTATTATGTCTAGTAATATTCCTCCACACAAACTATAACCAATGGGAAGGAGAAAGGGAGAGGAAGAAGTCAACCATCCATTCCCTCACTATCCTGATTGTTTACAAAAAACCCAAAACATTGGAGGTTCAATTTTTCTTTCCGAATCAGGTTGTGATGTATATGAAATAAAAAAAATATAAGAATATCACAAAAAAATCCCCACTAAGGGAATCATCTAAGCCTTAGACTCATATAGAGCCATTATTGAACAAGACACACAACTACCACCAGAAGTGTATTGATTTCAAAAAATGCACAAAATCTTGGGAATAAAAATTATTTAATTTATTAAACTATAATTAATATTATTAAAATTCTATTTTTTAGATTAACACTTTAATATAAAGATCCAAGTGTATTCAGTACCATAATTCGGTATTTATTATCATGTACGCCAAATAATTCTATGAACATCAATAACCAACCCCGTGCTTTTAGTAATATAATTTATGAAATCAAAATTATCTAGGTACTATCTGAGTCATCCTAAGGCAATATAATAAATATACACATGTTATGACTAGATTTAAACTGCATTAAGATATTTATAACCATTACCAATGAAATTCAACTAACCAACCATTTATAAGCATCACACAAGAACATGTCTATGAGAAATACCAACTCTTAACTTGTTTCAAACAACACAGAATCATCTATGAAACTATTTCACATAATATAATCAACAATGACATCATCAATCTTGTCACAAACACTATGGTCTTGAGAATATCTAACCCATTGGTCACTAAATGTTTCCCTTTTTACGTGTTCCAAAACACATCAAGGCTCTATCATCCTAGAGAATGAATTAAAAACTACAAAATTATTTTCATTATGGAACACTCATGGAGAATGTAACAACCCAAAAATTCAATAATGAAAATTTATCTTGGTTTATTTAAATGTCTTATAATAGTTATTTAACACATATGAACTAATGTGGTTTTAGGTTTTGGATTTTAAAAACGGTTAAGAATTGTGACCGTTTCTAATATAGTAGTTGAATAGTGATCACATGATTAGTATAAATATAGGGCTTTAACAAATCCAATTCACTCGGAAAAATGATGTGATGGCCTCATCCGATATAATTTTCCTCTACGAAGCCCATTTGTTGGAGCTTGGAATGGATGTGGCATCGTTGGGCATCTCTGTTGACCAAGACCAAGCCTATCTTGAATACTTTAAGCTTGAGCATAACCACCTACGAAAGAAGTGGACGTTGATAAAGATTACCACTCGATCAATGTTCTCCGAGCCACCACAAGAGTCTGTCACAATCGTGCACTTTACCATAAGGCATTATGAAAGTGTTTTAATGGGTTATGTTCCAAGACCACAATACCACAATTATGTACATTATTCTTGTATAGAGAATATAAATTCTTCTTATTATTGTTACTTGGATAATAGTTTTTGAGGCACGAATATTATTTTTAGTTAAAAATCAACTAAGAAATATATTTTCTGGAATTAATGGATTTTTTAATTAAATAATATTTTAAAAAAATTATTAGTATTATTAAATTAATTTTTATGAAATACAAATTACCATATATTTTTATGAATTCAATTATAACTTTTATTAAGGTTTGAAAGCTGTTAATGTCAAAACCCAGGACTTTTCGATAAATGTCTATTTTTTTAAAAGTAAAAACTCACATATTGAGAAAATTATTTAGATAAAATTAATATTATTTTTGAATCAAGATGTCAAAATTATCAAATGGTTAATTTTTCATAATTTTCTGAGATAGTCAAATTCTTGGGTAAAAATTAAATATCGTTTAAATATATTATGCGGTTTATGACATCCTAATGACACAATAGCGATGTAATAAAATACTATAAATATTATGTTCGGCTAATATATTTTGTACCATTAAAATAATTTGATTTTGGGTCTGTTCAATTTATTTTACAATGATTTAGTGGGCCCTTCAAGGCTTATAAAACATTTTGTCTTTTTAAATTGTTTTCCTTGAGAGTCTGACTCACCTCCACATAATAAACCCTATTATTTTAAGAAGTTAGGACATTGTCCTTATAAAATATTTTTTTCCACTCCCCATTGGAAAAAAGCATTGGCAAAAACCATATGCTGGTTTGTGGTTTTTATTTGTTTAATGTGTGGTGTCCCAAACCTAAATAATAAAGAATTGCCTCTTATTTCCTATAAAAACCCACCCAAGATTAAACATCCACTTCACTCTAAGCCTTTAGAGTTTTACCAACCCCTGAGCTTCTCTCTCTATAATCCTTCCAAGGTGTCCAAAGATTCCATGAAGCCTCTCTGAAGCATCTCCCAATCCTTTGGGATCACACTTCCATGTAAGGGATTCCCGCCTTTCTCTTTTTATCCAAGTTTCTTAATATTTTTATTCCCTTTTATATTCAATTATAAATGTTGGGCTAGAATTTCTCACTACCCCATACTTCCCACTTTATATTTTAATGATTAGAGTCCCCTTTCTCCCTCATTAAATGCTTCCCATGTACACCTGTTACTGTGCTGATATTCCAAAAATAATTTCTCTCTCCTCCTTTACATTCAAGAAATTATTTAGCATCATGAATATAAATTGCATTAAAATTGTTGGGACATGTATCTATATGACCCCAAACTATACATTTAATGTACATATGATAATACACCAATTTTTCTCTCATAAACATTTTTTATGAAACCTTATGTCACTCCGTTATGCTGCCGAAATTGCACCGCGTTTTTTCAAGCCATGATCATTGTGTAGTAAATACCATACCTATGTCTCTATCAAAGGCATTAACCTTTATGCACATATAAATATTTAATGGTTATTTCATGTATTTATTCCACATTACTTAACTTTTTAATAACTTACGATGTTGATCGATTCCATATTATATGATCCATTTGGCACACTTATGCATGAAATGAAATGTTGATGAAGGGTGTGCCCTAATAGTGCTCCAATGAATTGGTAAAGTATAGTATAATTATACGTCATATGGAATGACTGTTGAATCATGCTAATTCATGTGCAATGAGGGTTCAATAGTGCTTCATGTGCAATGAGGGTTTACTCATTCTCCATGTGCAATGAGCCTTGGCTCATGTAAATTCCATGTTAAGTGTTGTTGCCACATTTCCATGTTATAATTATCATGCATTATCATGCCTTTTTGTTCATGTTTCTCTTGTGCTCCATTTATATGCCTATTGTTTAACATGTATTTCATTCCTCATGTTAGTACATGTTAATTAACTTACTTGGCTTTATTACTCACCCTTTTTTATGCATGTCCTCAGGTTATCCTATGGAATGCTAAGAACAAGGAATGTAGTGTTCATGTAAATAATGTTTTCAATAAGATGTTGCGTTCTAAGATTTATGTTGTTATGTTTTGTTCATAATACTTAAAGACAATACACCTCTTAATCTTATATGTTGTATCAAGTGTTGGTTTTATGAAATAAATCATGTTTAAGTATGTAATAAAGAGAAGGGTTGTTATATTTCGTATCAAAGGATAAATTTAGTTATTTTTGGGATTATGATTAGAAAACAATAGTGATGTATTAGAGACATGACTATGTATAAAAAACATCCATATGTTTTTTTTGGGTATTGATTAAGTGGTTTATCAATAAAATACATCACTATCTGGATACGAGAAGGTAGAGGTGGCTCTGGCACAGATGTACATAGGGTTTTGAACCCTGAAAATGAGTTTCGAGCATGACCTGGGGTATCCTGGTACATTAAAACGGGCCTTGAAACACTCTTGGTTATGTAACTTCTGGGGGATATTATTTGGTAAATTCACAAGCATAGTATGAACCATTAATATGGTAATTAAAAAAATTCCCCTTAGAATATATGTTTGAAAGTAGATCATGGATAAAAAATATTGAATCCAATAGATTCTTAAGTTAATGTAATAAAAGTTATTTATAGGTTATCAATTATTATATTTGGATTCTCCTTTATGTGATAATTCATTAAGATACTCATCTCTAGGTATATATTAGATAGACTAGAACCAGAATAATGTTTCTTAAAAATTTATTTCAATTTTTTTACTATTTACTAGACAATGGGTTAAGGTCATTTATACAATTATTTGACCTTATATGTTCTGAAATGAATCATTATGTTGTTTTCCAAACAAAGTACTTTATGGAATTTTAGAAAAAATTAAGGTAAGAATGTTTTTTAACAAATACAGTGGGTGCAACTATTCTATTCCATTATTACATCATCGATGCTTCCCTTAAAATATTATAAGAATATTTTCAAATATAAATGTTTTCTTTTATAATTAGGTTACTTATAAATGATATCAAAATAGAAAGAGATATTTCTCTAAAAATGTTTTCATTTCATCCATGTCAACATACTTTTATGGATTTTAAGTTTATTTGAAGTTGTTTTATTATGGTACAAATCATTCATATTGTATTAAAGGTTTTGTGATATGTTTGAATGTGGAGGTGTTATTTTTATGACATTCAAGGTTTACGGATAAAGTACTGACATTTTGTATTCTATTTTCAATACGAATGTTTATGTTATGTTTAAACCTTTTCATATGAGGAATGAATTGTACATAGTAAGTGATGGGTGGAGCCCGCTATAGCTCCTCGTTGCATCGGTAGGTCTCATGAGACAGACTAGTGTCTTTGAACAAGGCCTTGAGAAAATATTATATGTAGTCTTGGCACAAGGCCTAGACTATGTGGTTATAAAAGTCTCGCATTATGCATTCCATCATTATAAAAGTGGCTATTGATATTTCATTTGATTATTAGACTAGTAGAATATCAATGTGAGTAAGTAAATGACATTATTTTGAATTATATTTTCCATATTATGATGAAGTTTATGTTGAAAAGGCTTTTGTTTTAGTTCAATACATTACCTTAAATATTTATACTTATTTATGAAAGTTTCTGCCATATTGTTATCCTTACTGAGCATCTGATATCACCCCCTTCTATGTTTTATTTTTCCCAGGATGCGAAGAAGTATATTATGAATAACCTATAGGGATAGTCTATGGGATTTCAGTGTTGTCTATGGAAACAATGTTGTTGTAGTTTTCCATTTTATGATGTAATGTAAACCTTATGAGTGTATCTAGTAATTCTAATGCTACTAAAATAATCAGTACTTCAAGACTTGATTTTTTGTGATCATGCCAATGATACATAATAATGCACCAACTCTAGGCTTCTAGGGTTGGGGATTTACATATACACCTGTAATGAGACAAGATCCACACACTAACTATCGAGTAAGTTCATACACTCCATCTTTTGATTGATATTACCTACACATGCATAACAAACCATTTTCGACGTGATGTCTAGGACCCAATAATTTATAGCTCTGGTGAAATATGTTAAAAGAGGATGAAAACTACTCCTTGGTCACTGAAAACTATTCTAAATAGTAAATTCAGAACTAATGTTCAATGTTTTACATTGAAAAGAGTCCTAAAAAGTCCCCAATGATGATGATCAGGTCTTATCCACATCTTCTCAATGACCTCTACCTTTTCCAATACCTCAAGATATGATTTCAACATAATTTTTTATATTATTATGAATATATATAAGAATATACTCATTAAAATTCATCTCTCTAGCCTCATCATTTATTAAAAGATCCAAGGTAAAATGTATGATGTTCTTATAGTGGATGTTGAACTCTTGTATGTTGTATCTCCCAAGATGAATTGTCAGAATCTCATTCTGAAAAGACGACATCATAGAAAAAGAATGTAATTTAAAAAAATTAACATGAGATCTCTTATAATTGAAACATTTATTCCCCACAATTTTCTTGGAACTAAATTCACCATTCTCAACCTTACCCATATCATATCATCACAACCAACAAAACACAATACTCATTCCGAGCACAAATCTAACTGAAGTCTATCTCCTCCTCTTCTAGTGAATCCCATGTCTCTCAATTTGAAATAGATCCCTCATAATGACATAGTAATTTGAATTGAAAATCATAGATTTTCATCCTCATTTCATCATTGTGGATCTCCATAACATAAAGATTTTCTAGAATATCTTACAGAACTTCCACAAAAATAACATGATGAGGAAATTGACCTGAATCAATATCTCTAATGGAAAAAACATCAATGAATCCATAAAAATTATTATAAAATAAATAATTACAATTAGGTAATTCATATTAACATAACATTCCACTTTATACCTAATTAAAACATAGGACAAGACAATCATGATGCATGATCCATACCATGAACTCTACCCTACAAGAATTATAATTTTTCATAGATTTGTTAATAAACATGAAGGTCCATACATCAGATCACATGGGGAACGAAATTCCCATTTTCTAGATGGAATACTTTGTTTCATCGTATGCTAATATCAATAGAAATTGTTTCCCTACTAACCCATGTAATCCCCACTAGTACCTATCTTTGAAATCTATCATTTCTCTGTACCACCATCTTTGATATAATTCGGTCATGACTCACTCCCTCCAAAGGTTCCCCTCTATGGAAGATAGTGAATAAAAGAAGATAAAATCTCCTAAAACATACATATAGTAGACCATGGGTTTGTGAATGGGACTGCGTGTATATAATCCTCACAAATTTAAGTCATTTGTTTCACATATCGATTTACGGAATGAGAGATAAGTTGAGAAACCAATATCCAACACCATTCATAAATAAAGAATCAATACAAACATATATATATTTTAATTTCATAAAAAACTAAAATAACTACCAGAACCAAAAAAAACCTATGTAGTGACCACATACAACAACAACTCCTTAATAATTTCATTGAGATTGGAATGTCCTAAAGAATATACAACCATATCCTGTAGAACTGAAAAATAATTTATAACCATATGGTGACAAAAAAAATTATACTTAGTATCCCCCATGGAACCTATCATGAAAATTTTTAATGAAGCATACTAAATCCCAATGGATAAACAAATAAAACCAACTCATCACCAATATAGGTAAATCTATTTTCTCATCCTCACTAAAGCTCACCCACCAAGTAACTCCTAGAATTAAGAAATACATATTGAATGATATATATAGATGAAGGGTAACTCTCTTCCACATACCCAGTGGCTTGTCAGTTTCATACCCCAAAAACTCCCATTCGTTACTCATCCCTTCTATAAGTCATAATGCAACTCATGTATACATTTAATATTCATTCTTTATCATGTAGAAGTCATCACATCCCCATCATCATCATTATACTCTAGTAGTAACCAAATAGTATCTCACAAGCCACTATAACCAATGTAGAATGTGTTACACCTCAAACAATCATATCCCACACATGAAATCCTATGGGTGGTCATGGCCACTATGAATAGAAATAATCATTTTGTTATACATCATTCTATTATAGTTTTCATGTAAAAGTATAATAAAACCATGATCCACCACATCCTAGGTCAGAAATCACCATATACCATAAGTAATAATAGCTATGGATCAATCTATATATAAAATAATAGAAAAAATAGTACAAGGGATAAGGAGAAGTTAAGAATATATTCCCTACCCCAAAAAATAATTTGGTTTCTGTTTCATATGAAAAATAATGGTGAAGAATATCAGATAAAAAAGAAAATATCACACAAAATGAACACTAAGGGAAAATATCTAGACTTATAATCATATGTTTTTATCATCATATAAGAGACCTGACTACTACCACTATTCACTATAACATAAACATGAACTCAATCCTGAAATCAATATGAATTAATTTTTTATACATTAATTAATATTATTGCATATTCACTATCATGATTAAAACTTTATTCTACAATTCCAAGTTCCTTAGAAAACATTATTATCTTCTTAAACTCATGTATGCCTTCCAAATTTTTGAATAACTATTACCCAACTCAATCATTTATTAATTTCATTTATCAATTCCAAATTATCTGGGTAATATAAGACTCATTATATTATACCACATTTAAGATGAAATTTTCATTCGTAGTGTCAAATTTTGTTAATTATTTTGGTTCCATAAAAAATGATATATAGAAAAATTACCTTTTAAATGATTCAAGAAAGAATATATCATCAAGAAATTAAAGTTCTTAATTTATATAATCTTCCAAAGTTTTATTCTTGATAGAAATACACATGATTTATTCAATCTCACCATTTCCAACCTCACTACTACCACTATACCCTAAAAAAACACCCACCCATTTCTCACATATAGTTTTCAATTCTACAAGGTTCATATATAAAATAAATAAAAACTCTACCATTCTAGAGAATGTATTCAAGGTAGAAAAATTATTTTCACCATGATACTCTCATCAGGAAACTTGGTCCATAAAATCAATTCATGAAATTCTTTTAAAAATATATTAGGCTTGATCAATTCAAAAATAATTAATTATAGGAAGAAAACCATTTGGATTTTCATCTGGAATTAACCAGTTCATTTTGAATAGGTTTTTTCCAATAAGAAAACTGTAACAAATCAAATAATCAATGGAAATTAATTAATATAAAATTATATTATCATGACTCCAATATTTTATAAAGAAATTAATAGTAATTATTAATCATATACCTATTTTTGTTGTAATTAAATTATAATTCTTACTTTATGTTGATTAAGAAATTCTGAGAATATTAACCTTGAAAAAAACTATCAAACATAATTTATTGATATCACACTATTTAGTAACATAAGTGGAATTAAAAGCATAGAGTGAAAACAATGTGATCACAACAATCGAATTATAATTAGTTGATGTTTTTTTATTATCTCTATTATGTTAATTCCACCATTAACCATATATCTAAATCATGATACATTCATACATACAAATAAATAATAAGACATGTAATAGACCCCCTATATTAATTAAAAGTAAAAGGCTATTTTAGAAAGAATGTATGATTGGTGATATTTTTTCACTCATGGAAATGAAATAGAAACCTAACCACAACAATCCATCATCACACCTTACTCGATTTCCAATCCAAAATAGAGGTATCCATCTAAAATGAATATTATAAAAATATATAAATATGTGGAATGAAGAGAATGAAGTGGGGGTATATTGATTTAAGGGATTCTAATCCAGATAAATTAAATTTCATATATTTTCAATATAATTGGATGGCTAGTGGTGATAAGTTTAGGGGTCAAATAGGGTTTTGGAGAAAAATAAGAAATATAAATCAAGGATAAGAAGATACCCTATACATAAATGACTATTTTCAGACCCCCACCATGGATTATTCAATTTGACTATGGTCAGTGCTAATACAGTTAAAATAGACCTGGATTCTAAGGTGTCTAAATTCCTAAAGATCTCATGCTTTAAAACTATTGATAATGACTTTGACTAGCACCACACCTTGCACTGTGACTTGGTTCATGTTGTTTTATCCCTAAGACATTATCTATAACAAACTACTATAGTGTGTATTCAAGTTCTTGGCCATTTTTTATGTCCCTAAAAATATATCGTTGTGATCCTTGACTTTTCATCACGTTTGTGACACATTTAACCTCCAATTCATAGGACAAATTCCTTGGCCATTTCACACCACCACTCGGAAGGCTACGACCTGGTTACACACCACTCACCATTTACAAAAATGTCTCTCACTAACCTAAAAGACCAAAAACTACATCTATAAGTGCCACTACAACTATTTAAATTAGACTAAATGTATTTTATTTTCTCATTCATTTCACATAGGTTGACACCCCAAGGTGATATTGCTTGGAAATAAAAGGCCAAGATGTTCTGCTCACCGTGGTTCACCCTAACACCAAATAGAAAACTCCAAGACTAGAGTCATGTATTAAGATTTATATACATACTATATATAAATAACCACTACCACTAATATATTTTGGTTTCCATCATGATAGAAAATAAATTCCACTTGCCTCCTAGTATACCTTAGGACTTCCATAGAGAATCTTTAAACCCTCAGAAAATACAATGGAATGGGGAAAAAACACTGTACTAAAAAATGTACATCATAGGGCGGAATACCTACTCTATATTACTATTTATTAGAATTGAGAATAATAAAAATCAAGAAGTAATATTATTTGATGAAACCCAACTACCTTTAAAAAAATTACAATATAAATCTAAACGAATTTTTTTAATTTGTTTTGAAAATTAATAAATAAAACTCCCATTTATAATTCATTAAAAAATAATAATCCCTATTTATTTTAACCCAAATTATATCATAAATTGGATGAAATTATTAATTTTATACTATACATAAATTTTAAGCCAAAGATTGTACTTTTTTAAAAAGGGGTTTTGATTCGTTATGTACAGTAATAATAATATTAAATTTTTGTATAACATAAAAAATTTATATGATAAAATTAATATCATATTTTAGTTAAATTTTTTAATATTATTTATTTAAATAAATTTCATTTTTAGTAATAAAAATATGATTACTAGAAATTATGTTAATTACCACGATAATGCTAAACTGTAATTTATAAAGAATTTTTTTTATTAATAGTGTATAATTTTTATATAATAAAATAAATTAATCCATTCGAAAAAAATGACAATGAGATTTTTTCAACCAATATATAAGTACATTTACACTAATTCAATTTTTAATCAATACTAATTTTGATAAATAACACTTAATGATAAGTGAATTTTTTTCTACAAGACATTTTTCTAATATTATAAATGTTTTAATTTAAATGTTAATTTTATCATATCTATAAATTTAATTATACTATGTTGATAAAATATAAGGATTAATAAATTGAATATTTTTAGAATTTTTGTCTTATATTTTTTAATAAAATATAATTTACAAGGGTAAACAATAGATAAGAAGGTAAAAACCAAAATGATATATTATAAAAACAAAGTAATAATAGGATTCATTGTATTTAAAAAATTTTGGAAATTTTATTTTAAAGTATTGGTCAATATTATATAATCCCACACTCCATTATTTTTCAATTTTGGAACCATTAATCATTTTATAGTTTCCTTCAATAATAGATAAATAATGGGTGTTCACAGAATCTCCATTTTTACACCTATTAAAGGGGATCACTTACACTCTTTCAATTTAAAAAATAACATTAATAATTCCCATCAAACCCAATCAAATATTTATCTCTTGGAATTCCCTTTCTTGACATAAATCTCATGATCACCGTATGTAAGCGTAATCGCTTTATTTCTGAGGAGACTTTCAAGAGAATGTTCAAATCCCAAAACCGAGTATTACTTAGTACACATCCTTTTATTCTTAATATATCTCTACCTAAAATACCCTATACTTATTAATATAATGACCTATGTATAATTAGTATACTTATTTTTATGTTATATTAATGGAGAAACCCTTATTTATTCCTAATCATTAACTTAGAAACACAATAAAACAATAATGATGTGTTTTTGTAGACACCGCCTGTAGGAAATGGAATCCATTGTTTTCAATGACAAACTAACATATAAAAATTTCCAAAAAATATTTAAGGTAAAAAAAATTATATTTATGAATCTATTAATATCATGTAATGGTAATATTTCACATTCTACAAGTGATATTAATAATAAATGGTCATAATTAACATACCCATATAAATTGAAAATATTGTAGTACCATTCCTAATCATAGTACTTTTTATTAAAAATTACTTGACTAAAATTTTGTATTCTAAAATAATAATATAGAACAGACACATATATAATTTTTGTGATTTTTATGTAATTATATAAAGCCTTTAATGATGTCCAACATTCCAAAAGCGTTATTTATAAATTGACCAAAACACATCAAATAACTCAAAAAAATCATATATTATAAATAAATACAATATATTTATTAACAGTCCTTTATATATGAATGATTTTTGAATAATTTTTCTAATAATGTTTCTATGAAACTTAATTTTATTATCCATGATGTTAGGTTCATGTGTAGAGTGAATAAGATGCAATGTTATGGTTTCTTGTGTGAATTTTTGGCTCATATGAAATAATTCTTATTATACTCCATGTTTTCTTTAAAATGTTATATAAAATTTACCTTCAATATTTTTTATCAAGATTAATTTATATGTAATGACATTCCATGGCCTATTTTATATTCTTTCTATCATGGGGGTTTGATTAAAAAATTTCAAAACCTTTAAGAGTTTTTGATATCCTAATTTTCTTTCATTGAGTTAGAAATTTTTTTATTGAAATATATTGTTCCAAACATGATCTATGAAACCTATTTAATACATTGAGTTTTTATTTTCTCGCTATTTTCTAGTGTTTTACAAATCTTCCTTATAACATCATTATCAAATTACTCTTTTATAAAATGTTGTATTACTTGAATGAGGGTTCACGGTCTCAATTCATATTACTTGAATCACATTTATATGAACCAATTAACCTCTATATGGTGTTATTACTAATTATTTGTTTTTTTATATAATTTATTACCATTATTTCCTGGTATTTTCTGTTTATTTTCAAGATCTTTTTCCTTTAATGGTTTTTGATTCAAATTTAACTAATGGTGTAAATTTTCTTTTATCAACCTCATTGAAAAATTGAGAACTCCTAAATGTCATAACCCTTATGATAAATTTATAATTCCTTCATCACAGTATCAAAATCATTTTATTCCCCTAATGTTATCTTTGTATATATTTTTTTCTCTTTACATTAATTTAATATGAATGTTTAATAATCTTTTAAACCGGTGTGGTTTTTAACAAATGTATTTAAAAAATATATAAAATGGAATTTATTTTTCTTTTTTTACATTATCATAAAGTTAAAATTTTATTGATATAAAAATAATTTTTATGAAAAACTAAAAGTATCATTTTCAAATACATTTACATTTTTTGAAATTTTTTTATAAGAAAATAAATTTAAAATTTTTATATGGTTCATTGAAAAAAATATTTTTTTTTTCAAATTTCCATGTGAATATATATTTATATTAAAATTGATTATTAATGTGAAACATTATATACACTTTTTCATGGTTTCTAAGAGAAACTAGTTTCTCCTAGTTTAATAAAACATATATTTTAAAATAATAAAAAAATACCAAGGATATTTCTTATTTCGAATGTGATTTTTTCAAAACACATAAAATGTGTTTTTTATCTAAGTCATTATCATTTAATATATCTAATTATTTATTAAAGATATTCTTAAAAGGATATCATAAATTTAATTACTAGGGATATATTATTAAATTTTCTTTTCTATCATTTAAATGTTAAATCTTTTCATTTGTCTTACTTTATCATTGAAGGTTTATAAATTTAAATTTTCTTTCAATTAATTTATTTTGTAAATACATTGTTTTATTTTTATTTGATTAAAGGATTTTCACTTAGATTGAATACATTGATTGATTGGTGTTATTAACCACTTAATCATATATCCTTTGTCTATATGATGTAAATATTGTATGATCTATTATACTGACTGAATGGTATTTACATATGAATTTATTGAATATATTTGGATACCAATTTATTTTACATAGGAATATCATGCTATTATTATTGATATAATTATAAAAGTTTTCTTTATATAAATTCAATTAAAATATATACAAAAAACATCTAATTTTCATGCATTCGTTATTATAAATGATTGATTTTTTATAGAACACAGATGTAAGGATGATGATGGGTGGGGTATATGATCACCCTAAAATGAATTGGTATATGTTTAGGTCTCATGATATAGTTTGGCATGGGAATAATGAGTTAGCTCACATAGGCATGGGAGAAATGATTTTTCCCTCAATTTTAGGTTTAGACATAATGTGTTTATTGAAATAGACATTGGAAAAATGAGTTTGGTCACAAAATTTTCATATTCTTATGGTTAGCCATATCATTATAATTTATCTAATTTTATTCCACAATCTATGTTTCATTAATTTTCAATCTTTCTTTAATTCCATGTTTATCCCTATTTTAAGAAATATTTTACACTTTTATGTTTTTCCATCCCTAATAACATAACTGATGATATATGATTTTTAAGGTATAATTTTGATATATTTCATGATTATGAACATACTATTAACTTACTCTAACTTATGATATTTCGTTTCTATCACTTATGTTTACCTTTACTAAGCGTATAAGATAACACATTTCTTATGTTTCCATATCACCCAGTGATAAAAAAAGGTAATATGTTATATTGGTTGAGATGAGTATTTTTATGGAGAATTTTTTGTAAATATTAAATACTTATTAATGGTTAAAATGTTACTTATATAGTGGGAAAATGTTTTCTAATTTAAGTTAAATGTGTTGTGTTAGTTATTTTTTTCTAATTCTATAAAACTTTAGACCTAATATATCATGATAATGTATTGTAACATAATATTTACCATATATCATGTAATTATGCAGTCCCATATATAGTTTATTATTATAAGTATTATAGTAGGGTTTAGATAACTTTAGCGGTTATGATGCAGTTATGGATTATTTACATGTTTAAAAGTCATGGACGATAATAATTTCAAAGGTATAAAAAATAATTTAGCTTAAGTGAAGTTAAATTGAATATTTTATGGATTAATATGTGACAATTTGTGTGAAACCCATAAGGATAAGTATATCTGTCTATTCTATGTTTAGGAAAACATCCTAAAGTATGGGTAAAATTAGAATTTCTAGGTTCCCCATGAAATTATATCCATATCTTGATCATATAAGAGGAAATATTCATTGGAAAAAATGTACATATGGATAATAACTGTAAGAATAATGGATTTTGTATTAACTTCATTATTTCCAGGTGAATGAAAAAGGGGAGTAACTGCACACTTGGATTGACACTCCTAAGAGAATATGCTTCTGTTAATTTACATTATTTTTAAGCACCATTATAGAGTATTTTAACATATTAATGATTGAAAACATAATAGGGAATGATTATGGATAACTTATATTAAAAATACATTTTCATGTGTCATGTTATCTACTAATTCATATGTTTTTTAAGGATAATAGCTTAGTCAAACATTGAGTGAATATTCTTAAATGATTTATAGGTTTATAATATTTTATAAAATTTATCGATAGTTTTTGTTTATTCCTTTTGGGATTTGTCTAATAAATTTAAGAAAATATAACTTCATGAAATGTATATTTTTAATGTTATGACCACAGAAGACTAGATCCAGTGAATTATTACTTTACATTTGCAGTATTACAAGGAAAAAATTCAAAAAGACCATTCAGTTGGGTAGTTTTGGAAATCTGGATTACAAAAATATTACACATAATACACTGAAAAAATATACTAAAACAAGATAATTAATAACTTAAATAAAATCCATCCTTAAAATATTATTCTAAGTTCTCTACTTCATATCCTATGGAATGAAACATAATAAGGGTGGTGTCAAATGCTCAGTAGGGGTAAGTACATCAGAATAAATAACAAATCAATCTATTTGGAAAGGTAAATAACGTAGAAAACTTTCTATAAATAAAAATAGACAAGGTATAGTCTATATATAAATGTAATAAACTAAATACACATTCCATTAATAAATAAACTGAAAATAAAATAAATCCAAAGATATATCGATGCAAAATCTCATGGATCAATATAATTTTGTCTAAATCGGGTAAATTCTTTATTATTGGATTTTATGTTTCCTAGGTACATGGAACCGGCATCTTCAAGAACATTCACAAGAAAATTTATCTATCAGGTAAAAACCCATCAATTTTTTCCATTTATTATATCTCATGAGACTGTCGATGTGTCAAGGGGCTTTCAATAACTGGTCGCAAACCCATATCTTACCTGTCCAAAGCATTAATATTATATCAAATAAATATTGTGCCTTATAAAATATCCATATTGACTATGTAATATGGGTTTTTAAATAATTCCTCATAGGAGTAGAAATAAAAACAAGGGTTGTTGAAATTATAACACTATTAGGGGAAAATAAAATTTAAATATATGAATGTGTCCCATACCAAATTGAAACACTTAAATCATAATTCCTATTGAATTAAATGAAACATATAATGTAATTATAATAATTAGATCCATGATAGAACCTTTCAATAGAGGTATAACCAAAAAATAAAATTTAATTTGTGTATAAATAATAATAATTCTCAATGAAAAGTAAATTGTGAAAAAAATCCCTTACTTTATCCTTAATTTTTGTTGTGAGGTCTTTAAAATCATGTATAGTGGTTAAAAATAAGTAAATAACAAATCAACTAACCAAAATCATGTTTATAATACCATGTATTAACTTATTATAATATTTCATTACCTATTTGTTAACACAATTTCTTTATTTTAACTATTTTGGGTGTTAATTTCCTAGATTTCCCAAGTAAATTTTGACATGGTATTTGTTGTTTTTATGAAATATGTCATGGTTTCTTTGTCTTAAAAGTGAAAAAATAGCCAAATTATCTTATATATTCAGTAAATATATATTTAGTATAGTCTAAAATATTTTGGAGATTGGAAATGAAGTCCATTGTTCACAGACACAGTAGGTCGTATGTACGAATGAACGTTACTTTCATTTATTTATTGTATTAAGAGAATTAAAATTAGATGATAAATATGTGTATTATAATTCCAGTATCATATAGATGTTATATATATTAAATAGGTTTATTAAAACCATTTTTTATATGTTCCATGTATGACATGAATGAGTCATATCACTTTGAGTGGTGGTAGTCCAAATTTTCTCAAACGAAATAATCGTATTTACAAAACATGGAATGAATAAAATTGTGTTTTAAATAAAAACTGAAGAATAATATAACATTATAAATAACATATATATCATATATAAATAAATTTTCCATCACAATGGCCTCTATGAGATGTGGTAGGAAAAAATTGAACAATCATCATTTCGTAAGGCAGTAATGTGTTGTACCTAGAAACTATAAGTTCATTACCCATTATGTGGAGATGTGTGTATGTGTTGGTCAAACCATCAGTAGAAGAAATTACTAGTACATTGAGTATAATTTTTTATTAATTTAATCATAGTATAAGAATAATATAGGGAGTGGATAATGGTAATGAAACTAAAAGGTACAAGAGAAGGTGTTTCCTCTTAATTCGACAACTTCTTCTGTTTTATACCAAACAGAATCTTTAGGAAGATTTTCCCTCATAGAGGATTAAAGGAATAGGGGAGGATTTTTGGGAAGATATTTTTCCAAACAAAAGTTGTTTGAGATGTGTGTGGAGTGGGGATAGGTGGTGGCCTTTCATAGTGGAGGAGGAGTTGAACTCTTATAAATATTTTAAGAGAGAATTACACCAACGTTCATGTTGAAAGTGGATCCAATAAAGTACCAAGGTCAAGAAAATTTATGATAGGGTATAAATACGTCCATTTAATTGATTTTGGACAAGTTTATAGGTATACTTAGGCCTTATATTTATTTGAAATGGAATTTTACCAAAATCTCGGGGTGTTACATTCTCCCCCTTTAAAATTAATGTCACACTTGAAATTCATGTGGGTTATCAAAGGATTAATAATTCAATGTTTCATTCATATAATCCCACATATTAAATATAGATACTAAAATTTTCCTTGATAAGCGAAATTTTGAACAAGTGTTACCCAAAGTAACACATAACTGGGTTTCCACATAGGAGAACATAGGTTGGGAGTGACGATTGGAAATGAAGGAAAAGCATAAATATTTAACGGGAGTGATTGAGGTTATCAATAACAAAGAAGTGAATGATCAAAGGAATTTTTATGGCCTCAAAGTCAAAAATTTATGATGATTTAAATGGCCACTAGGTTAATAAAAATTAAGGTATTAGGAAAATAATTTTTTGACCACTACATAATGTTGAGTAATTCAAGATAAATATATATAATCAAAATTTCATTAAAGGGTTGTAATTTTAAAATCTTCTAATAAATCCATTACCTCATCGAATGATTGTACAAAAATTACCATTATAGCATAAAGCACTAAAATACACTATTAATAGATATTAAAGCCCATAAAGAATGAAAAAGTATAAATATTTGTCTATTAAAATTCAACATGAATATACATAAAAAGTAACAGTATTAGTTCATCATAAATAATTATTCATTAAAAATAAATATATATTAACAGGGAAATCACAAAGGCTAGTGGTAGGTGTAAAACACTTATCAGCCTTCTTTCATGGGATCAAGAACTGTGGCCTTGCTAGACTTTATTGGTTGTCACCCGACATACATGATGTACTTTTTTAAAACCACACTAATATAATATTTAATATGTACATCCTTGAAATAAGTATAATAACTTATTAGCCTTTTAACCAAGGTTTTCAACACAAAATCAGTTCAAAGATACTTCCTCTGATGTTTAAATTAAACTTTTCATAAACAAATAACATTATAACCCTTATTAAAGATGAAAAATCCAAAACTTTAGAAAGATACTCATGAAATCAGATTAAAATTTATTCCAATGTATATCACAATATTTCTCTTGGTAGTCACATTACAAACATTTCAATACCCTAACAATATATTCTTCTGAATTACAAAAAATAATTTTGGGAAAAAATCATGTTTCTTTATTCCAAAGGTTACTTGATATATTCCTTAACTACAATAATTTGTAAACATCATGATTGCAAACATAAAACACATTCTCAATAATCATTTCCATTGTAATATGTATCTTCCAATTTACTTATTCATAACTAGTATATCTTCATACAAACATTATTATCTTATCATAAAGAACATATTAAGGGTTACATCCCCTTAGTCAAAATATCATATTGTTATTAAATCACATCACCAATCCAATATAAAAACCTAGACACTGAGTAAAAAAATAAGTATATTAATCCTTATATATTTCATAATTCTCAACTTTTGAATCAATATATATAAATACTTTGATTACTTCATCCTCGTTCCATTTTCAATAATACTTCTTTCCTTTCACATTTTATCTGTAGTCTTGTCATAATCCACAATGTAACCATTACTCGCACCACCTTTCTGATTCTATTTAGGAAGTTTCTTCTTGGGACATTGGGTTACATAATTCCCATTTTCTTCACATTTATAACACTTTATCTTTGGTGACATCTTAGGGAGGTCATCCATTTCATTGACCTAACTCTTCATTTATTCCTTCCAATCACGTTCTTTTTGTCATTATATTCCACATTTAAAACACCTTATTATTCATATAAGAAATTCACTTAAGTGATTCTATCAAAATTTTTGAAACAAAGGAACCCAAATATTCATTTGTCTATGGTCTCCATTAGCCAAACTCTCTGCGAACTCCTTCTGTCTCTTTCTTGGTTAGTATGAGAGTTGGTTAAGTTAAAAAAAATTAATTATGTTTTGTGAATTCTCATTAGGCATGATCACAATATCATTAAATCTAGTGATCATCCAACTTGAATCTTCATCAGAAAATATTCCATCTCATTCAACATTAATCCAGTTCATCAGGCTCCCGCCATTGACTAAAACTAGAAGCATTGTATGAGAATTAATTATCATAGTAGAAAACCGCATAGACATGAATAAAATTACTTATAGGATTTCTAAATCATTACTCCTTCATTAATCTATGAAAGTTTTTATTTTTTACTTGGTTATTCCAAGATAACATATATATAAATCCTTCTTGATGGTTTGTGAATAGTTTGAGAACACCCAATGTATATCCCTCAAAAGTGTCAAACTAGGTATACATCATGGACTATTTTCTTGTAACAGATTACCCCAAGTAAAGGTTGAAAACTCTTTTCAAAGTTCTTACCCCTAGGTACATATGTGTGAGAGCCAAATTCACATGTTGTATCTAGACATGGATGTATTTATTGGAAACTACTCACTGTACCCTTTACCAAAATTCCAATACATTTTCATAAATGTTAACTCATCCTTATACTTATCCATAGAGACATCCCTTCACATATACATAGAAGTATACAAAGGGATCTCACTCAGTTTTAGTCATCATAGTTTCCAATGTTTAACTATACATGTGTTATGATACCAACTAAAACAACCCTCCCTTTTCAAAACACTAACATTATAAAATTTTTGTAGAATACTTAATCATTATACAAACAGACGCCCAAAGACCATAGTGGTTACAGTGCCTTTGGAAACATGGAATCATAAACACTGCTAAATTTGTGAGCTACATCATATCCCACTTGGTTCTTCTTGATTAGAAACCTTCATAGACATATCAAACATAGTATATATCATCCTATCATGGGGAAAAAGAAACATATAACGGGTGAGATAAAATTATTAGTAAGGGTAAACAGGTAATAAATTTAATAATAAACATGAGTATAAGGGTATGATAATATGATTCTGAAAATTTAATATCATAACATACATATAAAAGAACATAACATAGATCATGGAATAATGATGGGTAGACATGAATCATAAGGAAATGGAGAGCATAATCCATGAAATAATAACATAGGATTGAATCATAGAATTTTGGAAAACACATAAGAATATAATCATGTCCATAGTATCCATTTAATCACTTCCAAGATCATATTAGTTGAATGGGTTCACTCCTTGTACCATCATAGTAGAAATGTTTCACTCCAACAACCATCATAATCTCATGAGTTCACTCCTCATACCATCTTATTAGCCATGGATCACTCCCATTCTCATAATATTTGTCAAGGTTCACACCCAAGTCCATATTAGTTTATCTCATGTAATATAAAACTTTACCCAATGCATTGGATGGAGTTATAGGTCACATACATCACATAATGTAATCATGAATACATGTGGCACAAGATCATAAATATACATTTCATAACCACTGAAATTAAATATTTATTAGAAACATGTAAACATATCACAACCTGTGAAAAAAATTATAGGTTTTATAATCATTTCATCAAAATTATAACCCGTCAAATAGAAAGTTATTTTATATATGTATATATAAACCAATAAGGAGAAATATGCATCATAATGACCAAGACATTAATAACAACCCATAGAAAATAACTGAATGAAACCTTTATATTGGAATGATTAACATCAATAGATGTCATTTTATAGAGAAAATAATTTTTAAATATCTTTTAAAAAATATTAATGGGAAAAATATACATTCTTATTTGAAAAATTATTTTTAATACCTAAAACTGTTTGAAAATAATTTTCTTATAAAATATGTTGAAAACTTATAAAAAAGGAATAAAATCATTTTGAAACCCATCTTCCTTGAATAACAATAAAATAATCATGAAAATTTTGAAAAACAACAACTTGAAAACTTATAATTTAAGCTTTAAAACATTTTGGAAACCATTTTTCTTGAAAAAATATAAAAGAAGCTAAAAAAAATTTTAGAATCGTTTTTTTTTAAAATTTATAGAAGAATCTTGAAAATATTTTGAAAATAATTTTTCATGACTATATCATTTAAAAACATTTTTTGAAATAATAACATTTTAAAAACGAAAAGGGAGATTTGAAGAAATGATGGCCAGTAAATCTGTACAAGATATAAGAGGTCAAAAGAACATTTCATTTACACGGTAAAAAAAGGATTGAAAAGTTCCATCTTCGTAATGAAAAAATAAGATTAATTTGAAGATATTGATAAAATAAAAATATATTAAAATTATCTATTATAGATTATAAGTGAATGCTATAATATTCGTGGAAAACCTTTTTTTAGAAAACCTAGATTTGCGACCGAAAAAGGGTAAAGTCTAGATTTCTTAAAAACACTTTATTACTATATTATGTATCAAAGAGTATAAAACGGTAAAAATACATGTATATATCTTGAATAAATATAGGATAATAAAAGTCATGAATATATTGAGAAATGAGGTATAAGATTTCATCAAAGGAAGCATAAATATAAATAGTCTTGAAAATAAAAATGATGAGTTTGTCTCAATAAACTTTTATTACATGTTAACATGGGATCTTAATCACCATGTAATAAAATAAATTACATAAAAATTAAGATATGATAAAAAAATTATTCATGATAAAACCTGTAAAATTGATGTATATACACCTCAAAAAGAGTTTAGGTACACAACAATACTTGAATCTCAGAGAAGGAAAATTGAGAAAAACTATTTTATTCATTTGGTATCTATTTAATGTTAAAACCCATGAAAAAAGGATCATAAAATTTTCATGTTAATTACCATAAATTAAATAATATGATACATATAGTTCAATCTTGTGCAGTACATACACCACACCAAAGGAAAGAGTGGTGAACATAACATGTATCCCACAAAAATTAAAAGAAGGGTGAAATCCCCTTACCTTGTGTCTTGACTCTCCCTATACTCATACACTATTCTTGTATAATAAATATAATTTTATTATAAATAATTTTCAGAATAATATTATTATAAATAATACCATTTATGGATTTAATATTACCTTATATTTCCAACTTGTTAACGATCATATGATAATATTTCACGTCGGGTAGTATTCACTTTGCTCTTCACATGTGTCTTAATTTGTCATATCGTTGGTCATTATACATATATAATGATTCCATAATGTAAATAATGATATAAATATCTAATATATCCAGAATATGTGTTTTACAATAATCTATATAATATATTAGTAAAAAATGGTATACACCATTCAAGGAGACCGTAAGTCATATGTACTCATGAACGTTGTTTCCGTCTTTATTTTCTTAGTGAAATAAATAAATAAATAAATAATATATATATAATTATTTTTATAATCTTTAATATATCATATATATCATATAATTTCACTAAAACCATCTTTACTACATTCTATGTGGTGTGTGAATGAATCACATCGCTTTGAGGGGGCGGTATTCTACACTTCCTCAAACGAGATTATCGTATTAACACCAAATGGAAATTAAAAATATGTGTGTTGTTAAAGGAATAGAGAATATTAAATAAACCCTAAATATAATACATGACATATATAAATATATTTTCAATCATAATGGCCACCATGATTGTTGGAAATGAAGAAATGAATAATCATCATTTCGCGAGGTACTTGTTCACCGTACATAGAGACTGTATGTTCGATATCATTTGAGGGATTTGTGTGTAAGTGTAGGTTGAAATATATTACTTAGAAAATCCTAGAGTCTGTAAGATACTATATTTTCACACAATAATTATATAAATATAGTAGAGTGGGTGAAGAAGGAAAATAAAGTAAAAGATCTTGAGAGAAGACATTACCTCATAATCTGGTAACTCCTTTTAGTTTTTTCCAAAAGGATTACTTGAGAAGATTTATGACCAAAGGTTGGATTAAATGTATAATTTATTATTTTTGGAAGCCTAATTGGAAATATCATGTCTGAAAATAAAATTTTACAGAGGTGTAATGAATTCGAAGAGTTGGTGGCCTTTTATAATTGAGGTGGAGTGACACTCTTGTAAATATTTGAAGAGAGAATTAAAACCATGTTTTTCTTGTTGAAATTGGATCCAATAATGAACCAAAGATGATAAATTTTTTATAGGGTATAAATATTTCTAGAAATTGGATTTTGGACATGTGTCTATGATATTTTGATCTTAAATTTAAGGTTTCGCATTTTATTAACATAATTTTTCTCTTAACCGATGTAATAAATTTAATAACTTTCACAAATATTTTTTTTTTCTAAAACAAAATTTAACTAATTAGACATTATAAATTATTTTGATTCCAAATATTTAACCCATTTTTTCAAATTATAATCATTGAAGTGAAAAGAAATTAATTTTAAAATAATCTCACTAACGGGATGAGACTACAGGTTTTTAAAGTAAAAACATCCAAATGTTTGTGAACCTTTTATATAGAATTTCAATGTGAACATGGTTCCAATGACCTAAGTTATATTAATTGATAAAAATATTATCTAAATATACTATTAAAAAAATTTATAATTTAATTTATTCTTATAAATAAATAAGATGAAAATGCATTTTTGAATTAACATTCAATATGTATAACTTTTCATTAAATGATGAAACTATACATAAATATACAAAAAATATATCCTAAACTAATTTTTATGTTTATATTAGAAATTTAATTTTTAATTTTACAAGTTAAATTTATATGAGTTTAAAAAATTGGATTTAAAATTGGGTCATTGTTAAAGGGAGGAAAATAATTCTTTAATAAAAATATAGGTGTTTTAATCATAAAATTGGGGTTGTTCTTATCTTACGTCTATCAAATCAATAAGATAAACATAAAAACTATTTGATAGAATATATAACATAAGTATTATATTAATAACACTTACTAGATGTAATTAGTTTAATCTTACATGGTTAAAATATATCTGTGACTATGAAAATATTTTCTATTATATTTAATCAGTTTTCATTTTCATTAATTGGTAACTTATGAATTCATATTATATTTGTGCAGGACAAATATTATTACAATTTAGTTAATAATATTCATATCCATAAACATAATGTCAAGGTTATATTCCATTATAATAATATTTTTAATAATATACTATAGATAGGTTACACTCGGTCTTGAGTGTTACGCAAGCCATCGATGAAGGTCAATAATTTGTGTAATGTTTGTTAACATGTTTGTTTTGTATAACTTAGTCCAAATAAAGATTATGTTTAACATACAAATTTTCATCCCTTTGTGAAAGGAATGTTTGACTTAGTAAAAATCTATTTTCAATGTTGAGTGTAGTGAAAAACATCAAATAATTAAATTAATTCGAAAAAAATTCACCAAAATATAAGGGTGTTACTTTTTATTACCTAAAAGAGGCTTCTAGGAAAAGGGGAGGATTATTGGGATTCTATTTTGGAAGTTCTTATCCTATCAACAGTGGTTTTAGAGGTGTGTTGAATTGGAAGAGGTGGTGTCCTTTTATAGTGGAAGAGGAGTGTTACTCTTGTAAATATTTGAAGGATGAATTCCACTCATGTTTTTTATGTTGCATGTGGATACAATAATGTACCAAGGTCAATAAAATTTAATATAGGGTATTAATATAAATAGAAAATGGATTTTGGGAAAATGTATAGGTCTACTTAGGCATCAAATTTATGGCTTAGTCTCTTATTATGGTTATTTAACCTTAATCATTGTAATTAATTATAATTACGTTAAATAATCTTTTTGGTAAAAAACTATGTTGACCTTATTAGACATTATAAAATATTATGATTCGAATTATGGAATCCTTTTTCCAAATTCCAAAAAAAGTGGGAATAATTAAATTAAAATTTATTCCACATGTGGAAAAACATTGCAGGATTTTAAGGTAAAAATGTCTGAATGATGGCTGTTATTTTACAGTCAGTTTCAATATAAAATTGATCCCAATGACCTAAATTGGATTAATTGATAAAAATATTATATAATTAAACTTAAAAAATATAAAATATAATTTATCTTTATAATTAAATAAGATGAAAAAGAAGTTTTGAACTACAATTTACTATTTTTAGTTATTCATTAAAAATTGAATATTTATAAAAAATAACCAAAACATCATCCCAAATTACTTTTTATGTTTTTCTTCTAAAAATTAATTTTTTTTGGAATATTAAATTTATTAAAGGGTCCCACATTGGATTTAAATAGGGTTCCCCACCAAAATGTGGAAATATTGCATATATAATAATTTAGTATTTTAGGTGTAATATTGGGTATATTATTATCTGATATGGAGTGTAAAAATATTTGGTTAAAAATATATTATATATATTAAATATATAAAATCTATAAAAGTGGTAGAATTTAATTGGCTATGAAAAACATGGATAATTATGTTTTTGTTTAAATTAGGTGTTGTGTGTATTGAAATGATAAAAAAAATGTAAAGGTAAACATGGTAAAGTCATGGGTGTCACATTATAACCTAATACAAAAATTTTGTCCCCCATGTTTTAGGTTTATTATATTTTATAAGTTGTGGGTAGTTTTTCTTCACTGAATCCAATGGATAGAAAGTTGCATCTTCCATTTTGTGATTTCTCTGAAGAACATTCACCAGACGAGTCATCCAATTTTTTAATACATGATATATGGTTTCAAGAATCCAGATAGGTTCCTCACAATATGAAAGGTTACATTCCAAATATATTTCATCAGATGTGAGCACACGTGTTGGATTAGGACTATACTTCTTCAGTAGGGATATGTGGAACACATCGTGAACCTTTGAGAGTTTGTTTTTGGAAATTCTAATTGATAAGAAGTAGCTCAAACTATTTCAAGATTCTCATAAGGTCCAATGTATCTGGGAAATAGTTTCCCTTTCTTACTAAACCTAATAACACCCATACATTGAGGTAACATTAGTAAAAAAAGATATCCTCTTTGGAATTCTAATTCCTTTATCACCCAAATACTCTAGTTGTTTCTTCAACTCTACCAATTTCAAACACGCTATTCTATATGGAGTCTTTGTTATTTGACTTCAATACAGGATTAAATAAATGGATAATTCAACCCCACGTTCTCAAGGATGTCTTGGTAAATCATCTGGAAATATATCAATGTATTTTTTCAGAATATGTACATATATAATTTGGCGATTACCTCCTTCATCACCAGATATTGTTTTCTATTCCTGTATATGAATTTGATTCTATAAAACTACTAATGGTGTATGTAAATAAGAATCGGGTGAGAAATATTATTCTCTAAAAATGTGGGATTCAATATTTTCCTAAAAAAATGTTACTTACATTCCTTAAAATAAAATTTTCTATCATATTTTAAGAGATAGTCATTGAGAATAATGTCAAATCAAAAATATGTATGATTATAAGGTCAGCACACAAGGTATCATTATGTGCCATAATTAGGACTGAAGAGAACATATTTCGAGAAATAGCACTTCCCTTAGGGGTTTTTACAAACAAAACTCTTATTAAATGAAAAGGGAAATATCTAATTTACATATAAACTAGGTAGATATAAAAGAGTGTGACAATCCATAGTCAAATAACTATTTGGTTAAATTTGAATACAAGATTAATGTACCCTCCCCCACATCATTTGGTACTTCTACCTTCGATGTAGTGATCACATAATCTTGGTCATTTACCCTCAGCCTCTTCTGAGTTACATAACCCCGATTCTTGGTAAAATCACTTGTGTAGTGCCCCATCGCTTTACAATTATAGAACAGTAAATCATTTATCATCTTCTTCTCCTTATATTATCTACCATAGTGACCATTATCTCAATATTTATAGAAAACTCCCATTCCCTTTAAGAATTTCCTAGGGTAACTCATTCCATAGTTATCACAAGATAGAAAATTTTCAAAATTCATCTTCTTTGATGAATTCCCTTTCTCATGATGCTCAAATGGAATCATCTTTTCTAGGTTTCCTCTGAATATATAGATTCTAGAAAATTCAATCTCCCTCTTTATGGAACATAAAACTATCTCTTCATATGATGAAATTTTTTGAGAAACCAGTTCCCTTCAGATATGTGGCGTAAAATGTTCAAATAAGTGGTCAATCATACACTCTATTATATATATATAATTAATATCATACCTATCATAAAATGTAAAGGTAGCTTCTCAATCTGAAAAAGTCTTTTCTTCCTTCTTTATTAAGCTATGGAACATCCTAATCATTTTAATTTTTTTATCAGGAGGGAAGTATTTATCAAATAATGTCTCCTTAAAAGTACTCTATTCCATGAGTTCAATTTCTTCTTATTCTATTTTATTTTGGATTAGAGATAACCACTAATACACATCATTTTGGAAACAATAGACCGAAAGTGTAATGTTTTATTTTTCACTACATTCGTAGGCCATAAATAGCATTTCAAGATAATTAATACATCACTCAGATATAATGGGATTAGTATCCCTACTAAATGATGGGCGATTCTTCTAAAAAATGATATCCGAAATAGGTGATATTCTTAGTGGAATAGGTTTCTCCATTCAGGAAATATTAATTTTCATAACCTCATTAAATTTCACTAATATTTACATGATTTTTTCTCATTATAATACAATCTGTTTTGGTTTCCTTAGTGGGAAAATCACCACATTTTCCACGAGTATTAATAAAAACTTTTCTACCTGGATCTATTTTTAAAAAATGGAACATACTAGACTAGCTAATAAAATCATGAATTTAAAATATGGTATAACACTCAACATAAATTCATCTTAAATAATAACTTTTATTACTTTGAGGGAATGATTACATTTATAACCATCATAATTATAGGTAAATAGAACTATAATTATCCTTATCATATCATCTGGGAGTGTCAAACCTGGTGTGCATTATGGCCCAATGTCATGTACCAGGTTACCCTATGTGAGGTATGGAACACCTTATTGGAGTTGGTACTCCTATGTATATCTATACCAGTACTAACTCCACTTGTATTATCCAGATAGACATGTATTTCTAGGAATATTAACATAATATCTACCATACAAAAATTCTAGGATATTAATGTATACTTATAATCAATGTATAACATAGGGTTTTGACCCCTAATCAACTTTTTCTAAATTTAGTACCAAAGGATGCTTCTAAACATCCCTTTGATATAAACTGTAACAACCTGATCCTATAAGCTCAGAGTCGGTGCATTATTACACTATATTAGCTTTATTAAAAGGAAGAAAAATATTTATGGTCCATTTAGTTTATCATTCTTAGAAAGTGAGATTATATAAATAATACCCATAATACATTTCTAAAAAATAATAAAACATGATAAACAATAAATTGAAATAAAATACATCCTTTAAAGGTTATTCAATGTTCTCTTCTTTATAACCTGGGGAATGAAACATAATAACGGTGAGCTCAAATTCTTAGTAAAGGTAAGTACAAAGGAACCAATAATGAATCAATCAATATGAAAATGAATATAACTGAGAACACTTTCCATAAATACAAATAGTCAATGAATAGTCTACATCAAAATTTTAAATATTAAAAACACATGCCATTAATAAATAAACTTAAAATAAAATAAATACATTGATATGTCGATATAAAATATCATTGGAAAATATAATTGAGTCTAAATGATGGAAATTATTAATAAATAGACTCCATGAATCATAGGTACATGGAACCATTATTGTCAAGACCTTTAATAAGGTGGTTTTTCTATTGGGTAAAAACCCAACTATTTTGTCCATCTATTTCATCTCATCAAACTACTAATGCTTCCAGGGGCTCTCATTAACCGCTCCCCAACCCATGTCTTACATGTCCAAAAAAATACTAAATTCTCAACTGAATATAAGGCTTTATCAAATATCCATATTAATTAATGAATATTTATTTATAAATAATACCTAAGAGGAGGATAAATATCAATAAGGGTTGTTGACATTAAAACATTCTTAGGAGAAAATAATATTTAAATATCATAGTGTGTCCCATACAACATTGAATAATTTCAATCATAATTCCTAGTGAATTAAATGAAAATTATAATGTAATAAGAATAATTATATTCACAATATAAATTTTCAATGGAGGTACTGTAATGGCCCAGACCCTCCGGGACAATTACTTTTCCAAAATTCAAAGTGTTGGGGTGTCCTGGACTCATCAATAAGTCCCAACCATAAGCTCTACAGATCAGCTCCACAAATCAGCTCCACTAATCATCTTCACTGATCAGCTCCACAGATCACCTCGAAAAATCATCTTTACTGATCAGCTTCATTGATCAACTTCACTGATCAGTTTCACAAGCCGATTTCACTAAATCAGTTTCACAAATCAGTTTCAAGAAATCGGTTTCACATATCAGTTTCACCAAATCGGTTTCAGAGTTCGGTTTCAATGACCGATTTCACCAAATCGACTTCATAGATCGTTTTGACCAAATTGGTTTCACAGATCGGTTTCACCAAATCTGTTTCACAGATCAGTTTCACCAAATCAGTTTCACTGATCAGTTTCACCAAATCGATTACATAGATCAGTTTCCCCAAATCATTTTCATTGATCTGTTTCCCCAAATTGGTTTCACAGATCGGTTTCTCCAAATTGGTTTCACAGATCTCTTTTCACTGAATCCGTTTAACAGATAGGTTTCACCAAATCGGTTTCACATATCAGTTTCACTAATTAACTTCACAGGATCTGCTTTACATGATCAACTTCTCTTAATCAGCTTCATGGGATTAGCTTCACCTGACTAGCTCCACCTATCAGTTTCAACTACCAGTCTCACCAATTGTCCACATAGGGTTGTTAGGATTTTCCTTCCCCATTTTTCCCGTAACACTAATTTAAGTCTTTTAACATTTTTAATGTGGTTCAAATCCATTTTTAGTGCTATAAAGAACATTTTAAATCCCCTAGGAGTGGGGAGACCCTTAATGGACCCTTTTTCCTCTCATAAATGAAATCCTTTAACGCACAACTATTTTGGCCACCCATCCGATAAGAATTATTAAATAAACCGGTACTTCCATTGTGGGTAACTATATAATCGTGAGGTGAAACCACGATCCACCATTAAATCCAATCAAGATCCTCATATCCTATAATGCTAGGATCTCAAATTTTTATCACATATGAATTCTTTCCTCCCGGCTGGTCTCTTTTACTTTTCTCCTTGGTGCATTTGGAGTCCCCCTTCTCGAGGCGAGTGATGTGCCTATGATGGTGCCTTTCCTGCTCATTCATAGAGTCTTCCGAGTTCCTCACCTACAATTCATGCAGCCCCAATTGTTGTATAATGGGGAAAAAGGACAATCTTTGATCATTCAAGTAGGGATTTTCCTTTGTCTCTCCTTAGTGTGTATTAGGCAGGGTGGGTATGCTATTGTTTCTATGGGGATGGATGAAACCAAACCTTAATGAAGATAATAAATGGAATTTTAAGGAATGAAGGGGGTGTGCTCTATGTTTCCTCTGTATTCCTTATCCTTAATTATGTGTTGTGAATTGTATTGCTTTATGACCATGGAAAATCAAGGTTGTTGGTGGTCTTTTCTTATGCACTAATGAACCTCTTTTTATCTGCATATTTATGTGATTGAATGGGAGTAACATGGAAACTGTTTAATCATGTAAACATGGTTGACTAAATTGATTCCCAATGAATAATAATCCTTGTGTGATCACACTGGTTAACCAAATGGAAAGACGGAACTGAATGAATGGAATATTCAAATTTTAAAAATCCCTTGCTCTGTGCTAGTGAGGTTGATGATTGATTCTTGGGTAGTGACGTGAATGGGGATGGGATCCTTGGTTGGGATACGATTGTTGGGTTTTGGATCTGAGGTAATTTGGGGCTATATGGTGGGGCATGGTTTGGTTCCAATACTTTGAGGGATCCCACTGATCCCTTTTGTTGTTGTGATTTTACAAGAGAACTGGGTGTGAATGCTTAATTTGTTGTTTAGTTGTTTTCTTTACCATGGATTTTGGTTATGCATGTTAGTTTCTTAGAAGTGTAGAATTTTCTTAAATGGAATTACTTGAATATGAAAACATGAAGTGGTTCAATGGGGAATTGTTTTCCGGGAATGATTTGTGACAGGGTTGTGGCTGTTATGCTTCTTATGAATGAATAGTAATGAGGTGCTTGTGTATGGGATAGTTTTTGAAACCCTAGGCTGGGATGAGTGCTTGTTACCTATATATATAATTGTAGTTCTTATGTTTCATATTCGCAACCCATACATGTTAATCACTTTTTACCAAATAACCACATTTCACGGGGGAGGGTGTTTTTTCCAACACTCTTATGAGTGGCTGGTTATTAGCTTCTTTTTTGCTCCCTTTCCCGAGTATCCCAAGATCCTTCAGGTAGGCTGTGATGGCCTGAGGCCCATTATAGATTTAGATTCATAGGGTAGGTTATGTGGTGGTGGTTGGCCCAGGTGTGTGTGAGCAGGTTGTTTCGCAAGTGTCTTTGGGATGAGGCCCAGGTGTCTTCGGGTGTGGAAGTAGTTGTTTGGACCTAGGTGTGTGCGGAATTATTGGCAGTGATAGCCCAGGTGTTTGCGGGCAGGATGTGTGATTGTGGTATCCTATGTGTGTACGGGTAGGAAGATAGTAGTGGGACTGTGGTGAGGATGGCGGGAGTGGTTTGACACATAGGATGTCCTCAATAACCAGTGGGAAAGTGGTGCGGGGTACCCAAAGATCAATGTGCTATTACGATTACTTTACTTGACTTAGGTTTTTTGGGGAGTGTGCCTTGGTAATGTTTGGGTGGATAGTTTCCTTTTTAGGTGCATTGGTTATCTCTTTTTGTCATGGGGAATTAGAACACCTCCCCACTTGTACATGAGAGCCTTTGGTTTTCCCTACTGAATATACCTGTATACTAACCCTATGTATATAAACTGCTTTCAGATTTCTAGGAGGACATTAGGGATCCTGCAAGACCGTACAAGCTCGGACGTCAGGATAGTTGTTGTTTCTTTTCCCCCCTTTTTTGGGTACTTTCCTTTGGGGTTTTCTTGTACTTTTATAGAATCTACTTTTTGACATGCATATGAGAATGGTTTTATTTTGTCTTTACTTTTACCTTATGTTTTGTTGTTGTTGGGATTTATTATATTACCTCTTAATGTTATTAAAAAAGGCCACTGCCATCCATTTTGGGTGCGATTCTATACCCTTGGTGTTAGTCGCCACTTCGGGACCTATTGAAGGCGGGTCTTGGGGGTCATTATCTCTCCTTCAACTTGAAGAAGGAAGGGTCTAGAAATCTGCTATCCATTTACTCATCATAGTGAAGTCTGGTCATGACAGAATAGTATCAGAGGGAGGTTGAGAGATAGGATGGAGCTCGAGGTTAAGAATAATGAGGATTTCATGGGATGGTAGAGAAATAGTGCTAGGAAATCTTGGTGTGTAAAATAGGCCAGGGAAGACAGGGTAGGAAACTTGATTTTGGGCCCCCCTATGATCCGATGCAAGGACACCGGGCCAACCGAATGACCAAGTGAGGATACACTAATTTCATGGTAGAGACCCTAATAAAGGTACATGCATCAGAATGACTTGTGTTTTTTTGTGTCTTGGGTATTTTGGGGATTTAAAATGAATATGAAGTCTAAGAAAAATTTAAAATCAATCTTCTACACTACTCGGGCTTAGGAATTCCTTATTTACCTGGTAGAAATGGCACCTGGACGATGACCATGAGTAGTGTGGGAGATTAAGGCCCAAGAGGTTGACTTGGATGTTAATCTGAGGGCCGACCGAAAGGAGGAGAACAGTCAATGGCAGAGGATTCTTCATGCCTTTTAGCGGCAGACCCTTGGGAAATACGAGGGCAGTACCTCATACATGGAGACAGAGAGCTGGTTAGAGAGGCTGGTGATAGCTTTCAGCTTGATCCGAGCTCCGATAGAGTAATGGGTTCCTCTAGCTTTAAGCCAGATGTGGGGAGTATCCCATCAATGGTGGAATTTATATCTTGGTGAGAAGAGAGAGGATAAAGTCTCATGGATTGACTTCGAGAGGGAATTTCGGGTGGAATTCCTCGCTTCCAGGATGAAGGAAGAGAAGAGGCAGGAGCTACTCTCCCTTCAATAGGGGAGCATGATAGTTATGGAGGTGGGGATCAAGTTCAAGGATCTATTTCATTTTGCTACAAACTTATTTTCAGATGATGAGTCTCGGGCGAGACTATTAGACGAGGCACTCTGGCCTTCTCTTCAGTACGTTGTTACTCCCTTAATCCTATTGACATACTTGGAGTTCCAGAAGAAGGATAAAGCGGTAAAAATAATTCACACACTTGGAGGTGTCCCATGAGAGGGGATCCAATGGATTTCATCAAAGGGGAAGACTGTCAGCAGTAGGCCTCCAACATCAGGGCCTTCTAGGTTTTGACTAGTAGGGAGTAGGCCCCAGTTGTTCTGGTTTCGATCTCCCAGCCCTCATCCTTTCCTCATGAGACCAAAACCAAGGTGCTTCATTTGTGAATGTCATGGGAACCTTTATAATCAGTTCTCAGAGAGAGTGTAGTACAGTGGTGGTGGGAACGTTCAGCTCCTACCTCAGTAGTAGCAGTTTCTAGCCAGACCCTTTCAGCAGCAGTAGTAGGGACAGTGAGATCACGCTCCTCTGAGAGTAGAAATTCTAGGAGGAGGCCGACCCCATGATGCTCTTCAAGGACCTTGACCAGGGCGTGGTCGGGGAGGCATCTGAAAACTGAGAGGAAGAGGAGCTGGGCTTGGGCAGTTGCATGTTGCAGAGGCAAAAGTTCCAGCAGATCCGTAAGTCATTCGAGGTATGATTAGTTTGTTTAGAACTCTTTCATGTGGCTTATTTGATTCAAGAGAATCACAATTATTTGTTACACCTGGAATAGCCCATGCATTTATCCTAGATATAGAAAGTCTCTCCATTCCCCTGTTGATGAGTACACAATTTGGGGGTCATACTAGTCTGTTTGATGTTTGTTGAGGATATAGATTGATGTTGGGGCTGCATCAGTCTAGTGGGGACCTTCTTCTCCTAAAAATGTATCCATATGATGTCATACTAGTCATTGAATATCTATTTTATGTGAATGGTATTACCAACTACTTCTGGAGAAGAGTCAGGTTCTTCGATGGGGATGGCTAGCATGTGGCTTTTGTTGGCCAGCGGAGTTGTTAGGTGGGGAGACAACATGTGGAGCCTCTTCTTTCTATGTTGGATGTTATTTTAGCAGAATTAGTGGATGCTGAGATGATGGATGTTCTGATAATTGTTAGAGAGTTCCTAGATGTTTTCCCTGAGGAGGTTGGGACTCTACCCCCTCAACGTGAGTTTGAGTTCAAGATATAATTACAACCCGCTGCCTATCTGATTTCCATGGATCGTTATCAGATGGTGCCTTATGAGCTGTGGGAGTTGGATATCCAGATTTAAGGTCTGATAAAGATAGGTTTTGTTTGACCCAGTGTGTCTCCATGGGGTTCTCTGGTCTTGTTCGCAAATAAGGCAGATGGTGGTCTCAGGCTGTGTGTAGACTACTAGAGACTGAATAAAGTAATGTTCAAGAACCATCACCCTCTTTTGAGGATAGATGATCTCTTTGACCAGCTGAGGGGATTAGGTTGGTTCTCTATGATCAATCTACAGTCTGGATATCACCAGGTAAGGGTAAAGGATAGTGATATTCCAAAGACTTATTTTTGGTGCAGGTATGGGCACATTGATTTCATAGTCATGCCGTTCGGTGTTACGAATGCACCTGATGTGATCATGGGCCTCATGAACTCTATTTTTAGTGAGTTTTTGGACCGGTTCATCATTTTGTTCATTAATGACATTTTGATCTACTAAAGATCAGAGGAGAAACACACTAAGCTCCTCAGGATGGTCTTGGAAATACTTTAACATCACTAGCTCTATGGTAAATATTCCATGTGTAATTTCATGACATGAGAATTGAATTTCCTTGGACAAGTGGTGTCTAAAAAAGGGGTAGAAGTTGATCCATAAAAGGTGGAAGCAGATGTTTCTTGTGAAACACCAATGAATGTGATGGAGGTAAGCAGTTTTCTGGGTCTAGCAGGCTATTATCATAGGTTTGTACCCAAATTCTCTCGAGTTTCATCTCCCTTGACAGCGTTGACTAGAAAAGACTAGTCCTTCATGTGGAGTGAGAAGTGCCTGAAAGCCTTTAGTTATATAAAAGGGAATTTGGTTAGTTCCCCAGTGCTGAGGTTACCAGAGGAAGGGATGTTGTTTGAGCTGTTTTGTGATGATTCTGGAATTGGCATAGGGTGTCTGCTGATGCAGAAATGGGGAGTGATATATTATGGGTCTAGGATGTTACGTCCTCATGAGCGTAACTATTCCACTGATGACCTAGAGCTTGGAGCAGTAGTGTTCACATTGAAGTTGTGGTGGCATTGCCTCATCGGGGAGCACTTTGTGGTGTTCACAGATCACAAGAGTTTGAGGCATATCTTTACCCCACATGACCTAAACTAATGACAACATAGGTGGGTGGAGTTTCTCTACGACTACCACTTTGATATCTCTTATACTGAAGGCAAGAAGAACGTTGTGGCTGATGCCTTGAGTAGGAAGTCACGGAGGGAAGCTGTTCAGAAATCTGTGGATGCTTGGAAGGAAATAGAGGAGTTGGCTTCCCTACACCTAGATGTAAGGGAGGATGGTGGTAGAGGTTGTCTGTTTCATATGATAGTGCGTTTCTCTCTACTGTGGAAGGTGTAAGAGTCTCAGGGGGGAGGCATAGAGAGTTAAGTGATGCGTGATCAGGTTAACCAAGGCAATTCTCCGGAAGGGTGGTCAGAGGATTGCCAAAATCAGATACTTTTCCGAGGGCAGTTGTTTGTCCCCGAGATGATGCATGAGGGAGTTCTCTGTGGGTTCCATAACTTACTCATAGAGGTACAACCTAGAGGTTCCAAGATGTACTGAGGCCTGAGGGAATAGTTTTAGTGTCCCGGGGTGAAACGAGCAGTGGCAGAGTTCGTGGAAAGGTGCTTGGTATGTTAGTAAGTAAAGGATGAACACTGTGTCTCAAGAGGTTTTTTGCCGTCTTTAGATGTCCTCGAGTGGAAGTGGGATGACATATCAATGGATTTTATCACATGACTACCTAGGGTTCAATTAGTATGTGATTATATCTAGGTAGTGGTAGATCGGCTAACGAAATCAACTCACTTTCTGGTGATCAAGGAGTTGAGTGCAGTGGATGTCGTAGCACGAAGATATGTGGATGAGGTGGTGCAGTTTCATGGAGTTCTGATGTCCATAGTCTCGGATAGGGATGCATGGTTTACCTCACATGTCTGGAAAGGATTACAACATGCTTTTGGCACCCATATACGTCTTAGCACCGCTTTCCACCCCAAAACAGATCGGCAGATAGAGAAAATCTTCCATACATTTGAGGACATTCTACGAGCATATGTTTTTTACTTTGGGGGATCATGAGAACGACTTTTTACCTTATTAGAGTTTTCCTACAATAATAACTATCACTCTACTATTGGCATGGTTCCATTTGAATCCTTGTATGGAAGGTCGTGCTGTTCGCCAATGTGTTGGGCCGAGGTTGGGGAGGCATGTGTTCTTGGCCTAGAGGTGGTGTAGAGCTCAAAATAGAAAGTTCAGATTGTGCATGAGAGGATTAAGGCAACACAAGACTGACAGAAGTCGTATGCGGATCATAGTAGGATGCCCATGGAGTTCTAGGTTGGAGACCAGGTGTTCTTAAATGTTTCCCCTCGACATGGGCAGCGAAGGTTCGCAAAGGGGACCAAGCACTCTCTTAGGTTCATCGGGCCCTTTGAAGTGTTGGGTAGAGTCGGTGAGGTGGCATATCAGCTAGCATTTCCACCTTAGTTGAAAAGGATCCACAATGTTTTCCACGTCTCCCAAATTTTTCGATATCTACACGATTATTCCCATGTCATTGATTGAGGAGAATTGGATATAGGGGATGACGCTATGTTCATGGAGCGACCAGTGAGGATAGAGGATATAAAGGAGAAAGTACTTCATGGACGAACCACCCCTTTGGTTCGTGTGTTGTAAAGGCATAGTGGCCTCGAGGAGAGTAATTGGGAGTGAGAATCTCAGATGCGCGCCCTGTACCCAAAGCTGTTTTGAGTTTCTATTCTGATCCTTCCTTGTTGTTCTTGTTTTTGTGACCTACTATGATGTAATGATGACCTATTTGTATTATGAGATATTTTATTTCCTTACCTATGAATGGTTATGAAAAGTCCTGATATGTGGGGAAGGGAGGACCAGATCCCTAATCAAGTGGCATTAAGGTGGATGTGATTAAACCCGTGTGGGCGAGTCAGAGCCACCCAAAATGGATATTATCTTGACATGGATGAAAGAACTCCACAATCCGTGTGTTGGGACAATGTGATCCTTGGGATTCGTATGGTTGTTTGGGGCAGTTTTTCCCTGAGAGGTATCTTTTGGAGGGGTTGTATGAGTAAATCTTGTATTCTCGAGGGAAAGAATCATTTTGAGAGGTATCTGATGTAATGTCCTAGACCCTCCTGGTCAATTACATTGCCAAAATTTTAAGTGTTGGGGTGTCATGTACTCATCATTCAGTCCCACCCATCATCTCTACAGATCAGCTCCACAAATCAGCTCCACAGATCAGTTTCACTAATAAGCTCCACAGATCAACTCCATATATCAGTTTCACTAATCAGCTTCACATATCAATTCCACAGATCAGTTTTACAAAATCAGTTTCACAAATTGGTTTCACCAAATCAGTTTCACATATCGGTTTCACCAAATTGGTTTCACAGTTTTGTTTCATAGATCAATTTCACCAAATCTATTTAACAGATCGGTTTCACCAAATCTGTTTCACAAATCCATTTCACCAAATCGGTTTCACAGATCGATTTCACCAAATCTATTTCATAGATCGGTTTCACGAAATTAGTTTCATAGATCGGTTTCACCTAATCGGTTTCGCCAAATTAGATACAAAAATCGGTTTCACAGATCGGTTTCACCAAATCGTTTTCACAAATCGGTTTCACCAAATCAGGTTCATAGATCGGTTTCACCAAATCGGTTTCACAGATCAATTTCACCAAATCAGTTTCACAGATCAGTTTCACTAATCATCTTCACAGGATCAGCTTCACAGGATCAGCATCACAAGATCAGCTCCTCTGAATCAGCTTCATGGGATCAGCTTCACCCGATCAGCTCCACCGATCAGTTTCAACTATCAGTCTCACCAATTTTCCACATATTGGTGTCATGGGATCCTCTATTGTGGTGTGTTTGTTGGATTTTAGATCTGAAGCTATGTGGGGATGTACGGTGGGGCATGTTTTGGTTCCAATACTTTGAGGGATATCACAAATCCCTTTTGTTTTTGTGATTTTATAAGAGAACCGGGTGTGAATGCACAATTTTCTGTTTGGCTGTTTTCCTTTTCATGGCTTGTGGTTAGGCCTGTTAGTTTCCCAGTAGTGTAGAATTTGCATAGATGGAATTACTAGAATATGAAAACATGAATAGGTTCAATGGGGAATTGTTTTCCAAGATTGTGTTGTGACAGGGTTGTTGTTATTATGCTTCTTATGAATGAATAATAACGAGGGTGCTTGTGTATGGGCTGGTTTTGGAAACCCTATGCTAGGATGAGTTCTTGTTACCTATATATATAATTTTAGTTATTATGATTCATATTCACACCCCATTCATGTTAACCACTTTGTGCCGAACACACACATTTCATGGGGGAGGGTGTTTTTTCCCACACTCCTATGAGTGGCTGGTTATTAGCTCCTTTTATGCTCCCTTTCCCGAGTATCACAAGATCCTTCGGGCAGGCTGTAAATACCTGAGTTCCATTATAGCCCTATATTCTTTGGGTAGGGCAAGTGGTGGTGGTTAGCCCAAGTGTGTGCAGGCAGGTGGTTTCCTAAATGTCTTCAGGATGAGGCTCAGGTGTCTTCGAGTGTGGAAGTAGTTGTTTGGACCTAGGTGTGTGAGGGATGTGTGGTAGTGATAACCCAGGTGTTTGTGGGTGGGATGTGTGATTGTGGTAGCCCGAGTGTGTGCTGGCGGGACGAAGGCAGTGGGACTGCAGTCAGGATAGCGGGGGAGGTTTGACGTGTAGGATGTTCTCAATAACCAGTGGAAAAGTGGTGCGAGGTACTCAAATATCAATGTGCTATTACTATTTGTTTACGTAACTTGCGTTATTTGGGGATTGTTCCTTGGTATGGTTTGGGTGGATAGTTTCATTGCTTGGTGCTCTGGTTATCACCTTTTCTCACAGGGCATTAGAATACCTCCCCACTTATTCATGAGAGACTTTGGTTTTCCCTACTATGTATACCCGTATACTCACCCTGCATATATAAACTACTTTCAGGTTTCCAGGAGGACATCAGGGATTCTGTGGGACCAAAATAGCTCAAATGTTGGGACAATTGTTGTTGCTGGTTTTTACCTTTTTCTGGTACTTTGGTGGTTTCTTTTACTTTTATTGAATCTACTTTTTGACATTCATATGAGAATGGTTTTTTTATGTATTTACCTTTACCTTCATTTTTGGTATTATTGGGATTTACTATATTATATCTTGATCTTATTAAAAAAAGGTTAATTCCTTCCATTTTGTGCGTGATTCTATACCCTTGGTGCTAGTCACCACTTCGGGGCCTATTGAAGGCGGGTCACAGGGGTCATTATCTATCCTTCAACTGGAAGAAGGTAGGGTCTAGCAATCTATTGTCCCTTCTCTCATCTTGGTGAAGGCAGGTCGTGACAGGTATAAACACCAAATAAAATTTAATTGGTGCATAAATAATAATAAGCCTAAATGAAAAGTAAATTGAGATGAAATCTCTTACCTTATCCTTCCTTTTTATTGTGTGGTCATGAACCTCTAATATAGTGGTTTAAAATATGCGAATATATAATACTAAAACCACATTCATGTTTATAATACCATGTATTAACATATTATAATATTTTTTCACTAGTTTGTGAACACTCTTTCATTATTTTAACTATTTTGGATGTCAATTTCCTAGTTTTCTCAGGTATATTATGATTTGTAATTTTTTGTTTTTATGAAATATATCACGGTTTCATCATCTTAATAATGTAATCCCTGATTAAATTTTCTTATATATTCATTACACATGTATTTATAATAGTCCATAATATTTGGAGATTCGAAATGAAGTGCACCGTTCGTGGAGATAATAGGTTGTACGTACACATGAACATTTCTTTCATTTATTTATGGAAATAAATGAATTAAAAATAAATGATACTTATGTGTATTATAATTACAGTATCATATATATCTTATATATCTTGTATAGGTTTATTAAAACAATATTTTATACGGTCCATGTATGGAATGAATGAGTCATATCACTTTGAGTGGCGATAGTGTACACTTCCTCAAAAAAACATATCGTATTTATACAACTTGGAAAACACAAAGGTATATTATAAATAAAGACTAAAGAACCATAATAATTTATAAATAATAGATATATCATATATAAATAGAGTTTCTATCAAAATGGATTCCATGATATGTGGTAGGGGAAAATTTTCTAATCATCATTTCATGAGGCAGTAGTTCATCTTACAAAAAAATATGTTTTCTACCTATTAGATGGAGGTGTCTGTAAGTCTAGGTTAAACCACATAATAAAAACACCCGAGTACATTGATGATACCGGTGTTATCATATAAGCATATAATAAGAAGACTATAAGAAGAGGTGAATACAAATGAAACTAAAAATCCTTAGAGAAGGTGTGACCTCTTAATCGGGTAACTTATTTTGGTTTATACCAAAAGGATACATTGGGAGGTTTACTAAAGAGACCCTAGATTTTTATAACATTAAAATTAAAAAACATTTTCATAATAAATAAACATTATAAAAATATACCCCAAAAGACCCTAGTTGGTATACTTCCTTTGGAAACATCGAGACATAAACACTTGCACATATGTCAGCTACATTATCTTCCACTAGGTTATTCTTGACTATCACCCCTATCATACATATAAAAAATAGTACATATTATCATAACCTATGGGCAAGAAAATATAAAATGGGTGATCTTAAATTCTCTATAAGTGTAAAAAAGGGAGGCATGTAAGCATAAACATGAGCATAAGGGCTTGAAAATGTGATCATGAAAATTGAAGATCATACCCTGCATATCAAAAATCATAACAGAGATCATGGAATAAATATTGATAGTTCATAATACATAAATCATAATGAAATAGAGATCTTAATCCATGAAGGTATAACATAGGAATAAAACATGGATGTATGGAAAACACATTAGCGTATATTGATTTCCATAGTAGCCAAGAAATAACTGCCAATACCTTATTAGTAGTATGGGATCACTCCCAATACCGTAATAGTTGTCATGGTTCCCTCCCATTCCATCATAGTAGAATGATTTAAATCCTCTTACCATCTTATATGTCATGGCTCATTCCCATGTCCATCAAAGTAGTCATGGTTTACTCTGAAGACCATCATAGTTTATCTCATCAGATACAAAACTTCTCCCAATGCATTTTGGGGAGATATAAGTCCCACCGGTCACATAATGAAAACATACATACATGTTCCATAAGATCATAAATATACATTTTGTAATCCATGAAATTAAATTGGTACCAATATCATGTAAACATATCAGTACATGTGGAAAAATTACAAGTTTTAAAATAATTTCATCAAAATCATAACCCATGAAAGGGTAACAAATTTCATATACATATAATCCATGAAGGGGAAATGGGTTTCATAATTACCATGACACTAATAATAACCCATTAATATAAATTTTATTTATTGGAACCTTTATATTGGGATCAGTCACATCAATTGATTTCATCTTATATAGAAAATAATTTGAAAATAATTATAAAAGAATTTTTTGAGAAAAGAATATTTTAATGATTGAAAAGGGATTTCTAATACAAAAAACCATTTGAAAATACTTTTTTTAGAAAATTACATGAAACCTTATAAAGAAGTAATGAAATCATTTTGAAAACCATTTTCCTTGAAAACATATAAAAGAAGATTGAAACCATTTTGAAAACCATTTTTCTTGAAAACCTATAAAATAAGATTGAAAAATTTTTCAAAATTGTTTTTCTCAATAAGTTATAACAGAATATTGAATTTTTTTTGAAAACCATTATTTCTTTAGAACATATAAAATAATCATGATAACATTTTAAAAACAATTTTCTCATGAAAAATTATAACAGAATCTGGATAAAATTTTAAAAACAATTTTTCATAAAAAATAATAAAAGAATCTTGAAAAAATTTTGGAATCCATTTTTCCTAAAAATAAAATTTTAATTTTTTTCCCTAAATATTAATATTTTAAAAATGAAAAGAGAGCTTCAAATAAATGATAGTGGGTAAATACATACATGTCGTAAGAGGTCAAGAGAACATTCATTTTGCATGGTAAAAAAGATAAAAAAATTCATTGTTCAGAAAGCGTAAAAACTATTCCATTTAAGATATTGGTAAATTAAAAAAAATAGTAAATTGTTCTTTTATATATTATAATACAATGGTATAATATTCATGCATTTTTTTGTGAAACACATTATTTTATACCAAAAAGTGGGTAATGTTAGGCTTTTATGAAAACCCTTTCTTACTATGTTATGTACCAAAGAGTAAAAAATGGTTCCAATACATGTATATAGATTGAATAAACAGAGTAAAAAAATTAATGAATTTATTGAGACATAGGTTATAATATTTCATTAATGGAATCATAAAAAAATCTCAGAAAAAAATGATTATATTGTCTAAATAATCTCTTATAATTTAGTAAATTGGGATCATAATCACCATGTAAGAAAATAAATTATATGAATCATAAGATATCATTAAAAAATATATTCATTGTATAAAATGTAAAATTTAAGTACATACACTTCAAAAACGAGTTTAGGAGCCTAACAAAACATGAGTCTCCTAGAAGGCAAATTGAGACAAAACTATTTTACTGATTTGGTAACTTTTGAAAGTTAAACCAGAAGAAATAAAAATCATAAAATGGAATTGGTAATACCCATAAATTTAATTATAATATAAATAGAATTAAATAATGTGTATGACATACACCACACCAATGTAAAAAGTGGTGAACATAACATGTATTTTACAGAAATTAAAAGTGAGATGAAATATCATTACCTTGTGTCATGAATCTCATCGTACTCGTACAAGATTCCTATATAATAAATATTTTTTTAGTATAAATATATTACAGAATAATTTTCTTATACATAATTCCATAAATAGTTTTATTATGACAATATATTACCCTCTTGTTACCGATCCTATTTTAAGGTTTCACTTCGATAAATAATTACTTTGTTCTTCGTACGTGTCTTAATTTGTTAGATCATTGGTCTTTATACTTATACCTTGATTCCATAATTTAAAAAATGATTTAAAAATCATTTATATACAATATATGTGTATTATAATAATCTAGAGAATATAGGATTCTAAAATTGTGTAGAGTATTCATAGAGATGGTAAGCTGTATGTACTCATGAACATTATTTCTGTCTTTATTGTCGAATAGAAAGAAAGAAAAAAATGACATATATATGTATATATATAAATTTGATTATTCCATTATAATTAATATATCATATATATCATATATTTTCATTAAACCCATCCTTAATACATTCCATGAGGTGTGTGAATGAATCACATCTTTTTAAGGGGGTGGCAGTCCACACTTCCTCAAATGATATTATCCCATTAACACCAAATGGACGATAAATAGATGTGTATTGTTAAAATAATAAATAAGAATAAATAAAAAATACATAAAATATATGAAATATATAAATAATATTTACATCACAATTTCACCATGATTGGTGGTAAAGATTAAATGAGTAATAATCATTTCGTGAGGTAGTAGTTCATCGTACACAGAAACAACATGTTCGATATCCATTATATGGAGGTGTATGTAATTTTAGGTTGAAATATTTGCATTGAAGATACTTTTATATTTATGATAATGGTTATTTCACACAATAATGTAATAAAGTGAGTGTAGGTGATGAATAAGGAATGTAATGGAAATGAGCTAGAGAGAAGACAATATCTCTTAATCGAGTAACTCCATTTGGTTTATACCAAATGGATTCCTTGAAAAGATTTTTGACCAATGGGAAGCTTAAATATATAAGGTAATATTTTTGATAGGATACTTTGGAAGATATTTGGCTAACTTAAAAGGTTTTATAGGAGTGAGGAATGGGTAGAAGTGGTGGCCTTTTATAGTGGAGGAGTAAGGACACTCTTGAAAATATTTGAAGAGAGAATTCCACCAACATTTTTCATGTTGAATTTGGATAAAATAATGGGAAAAAATTTAGATAATTTCTTATAGGGTCAAAATATGTCAATAAAATGGGTTTTGGACATGTTTCTCATTCTTTTGGGTCTTAAATTTAATGTTTAGTAATTTATTAAACTAATTTTTCTCTTAACCGATAAAATTAATTTCAATCACTTTCCCTAATATATTTTTGTCAAAAATAATTTTGACCTTCTTATACATTGTAAATTATTATTATTCTAGACATGGGATCCATTTATCCAAATTCTAATCACATTAGTGGAAAAAAATAATTAATAATTAATCCTGTTGACGGGATGACACTGCAGGTTTTTAATGTAAAATCCTCCAAATGTTTGATAACTTTTTATATCTAATTTCAATGTGAAATTGATTCTGATGACTTAAATTAGATTAAATGATAAAAATATTATCTAAATAAACTATTAAAACAATTTAATATATAATTTAACCTTATAAATAAATTAGATAAAAAAGAGATTTTTAATTAAAATCATGTATTTTTATCATTTCATTAAAAGATGAAACCTTACAAAAATATACCAAAAAGTCATCAAACTGTAATTTTTATTTTCCTTTAAAAAGATAATTTGTATTTTGAAAAATTAAATATATAAAAATACCAAAATTTGTATTTAATATTTATTCTCCATTAAAAGGAGGTAAAAATGACTTGATATAAATATATGATTTTATGCATAAAAGTGCATTTGATCTTATATTATGTCTATAAAATCTTATAGATTAAAATAAAAAAAATTTATTTAATATATAACATAATTATTAAATAAATTTCACTTAACAATTTTAATTATCTTAATTTCACTTAGTTAAAATATCTTTGTGACTATGATAATATTTTCATTTATATTCAATTGGTTTTCATATTCATTAATTGGTAACATAAAAATTCATCTTATATTTGTTTACACCATATATTTTCATATTTTATTTAATACTATTCATATCCATAAACATAATGTCTTTATTATATTCCATTATAATAATATTTTTTTAATATATTATTGTTAGGTTACACTTTGTCTTGTGTGTTTTTCAATCCATCCAGGGAGGTCAACCGTGCTTGTAATGTATGCTAACCTTGTTGTTCCGTGTAACGCACACCAAGTTTGGATTGCATGTAACATAAATCAAGTCAGCTATATGTGAAATTAATGTTTGACATGGTGAAAATGTATTTTTAGTGTTGTTTTAAGTGAAAATATCAAAATATTAAATTAATTCAAAAAACAATTCACCAAAATATCGGGGTGTAACATTCTACCCCCCATAAAATGCATCTCACCCTTGAAATTAGTATGGGTTATAAATGGTTTAATACATGAAATTTTAATTCATAGAAAACCATATCATTAAAATGGATACAAAAACTTACCATAAAAAGGAAAATTAAAAAACAAAACAGTTACCTAAAGTAACATATAACTGGGTTTCATATAAAAGAACATAGGTTGGGAGAGAATATTGGACATAGAGGAAGAGAGAAAATATTTATATGGAGTGATTGAGGTATTCAATCAAAAACAAGTGAATGATCAATTGAAATTTGAGGGCCTAAAGTTCATAAATTTGTTATTATTTAAAAGGACATAATCTCAATAAATATTAAGGTATTAGGTCAACGATTTTTTGATCACATTCAAAATGTTGAGTAATTCTGGAAAATTTTCTATAATAAAAATTTAATTCTGGGTTAGTTCTTTGAAAAATTTCAAATAAATCAATTACCTCACGTAATGAATTTCCAAAAATTAACAATGATGTATAAAGCACTATAATATACTTTTAATGGATCTTACAACCCATAAAAGAATTAAAAAGTATATCTATTTGTCTATTCATAATCAATATGCATAAACATAAAATGTAACAGTACATGGGCATCATAAATATTAATTCATTAAAAATAAATATAAATTAACCTTGCACAGGCCAGTGGTATGCATGAAACACTTATTATCCTTCGCTAATGGGTTCAAGAACCGTGTCCATTTCATAATTGATTGGTTGTCACCTGACATACATGATGTCATTTTTTAAAACCACACTAATATAATATATAAGATAGTCAGCCGTGAAATAATTTTAATCCCTAATTATATTTGTAACCAATTTTTTCACCAAAAATGTTGTGCACAAATAATTCCAAAAATGTTTAACTCAAACTTTTCATGAATGGTTAACCATATAACCCATATAAATGATGGTAAAAAAATAGAAAGGTACTCACAAAATTAGATTAACATTGATTCCCATGCATATCACAATAGTTATTGGTTGTCACATTCAAAACATGTGAATACACTAATCATATATTATCCAGAATTATCGTAAGTCCATTTGAAAAACATGGTTGCTTCCTTATTCCAAAGGTTACTAGATATATTCTTTAAATCCATGAAGTTATATACATCGTCACTGATTACGTAGAAAACCTTGTTAATAAGAATTTCTAGGGTAATCTGTGCCATTAAAATAACATATTCATATCTAGCATATCTTTATCCAAAAATCATTATCTTCTTATAAAGATTATAATAAGGGTTACCTTCCCTTTATCAAAATATCATCTTATCGTTAAATCAGTTCAGCAGTCTAACATAAACATGTAAATACTGGGGAAAAATAAGTATAAAAATCCTTTAATATTTCATCATTCATAACATTTCAATCCAAATACATAAATAATTCAGTTACATTACCCTAAATCAATTAAAAATAATACCACTTTCCTTTCACATTTCATCCATATTCTCGTCATCATCCTCAATGTAACTATTACTCGCACTACCTTGATGATTCTCTCCAGGATTATTCATCTTGTGAAATTGGGTTGCATAATGACCATTTTCTCAACACATAAAATACTTAACCTTGGATGATGAAATAGGGAGGCCAACATTACAGTCCATTTAATTAACCAAACTCTTCATTTTTCCCTTACACTCACTTTCTTTGTGTCATTATTTTTCGTAGTCAAAACACCTTCTTATTCCTCTAAGAAAAATCACATAGGTGAGTCTCTCCAAAATATTGGAATTAATGAATCCAAATCTCTTATCCTATATGGTCTCTAATACCCAAACTCTCAGTAAACAACTTCTTTCTCTTCATTGATGAGTCTAAGAGTATCTTAAGGTAAACATTGTTAATCATGTTATGTGAATACTAATTAGTCATGATTACGACATAATTCACTAATGGTATCATCCCACATGACTAGTCATAATAAAAAAGTATATCACATTCAACATTAATCCAGTTTTTTAGGTTCCATCCATTGACTAAAACTTGAATCATAGTGTGACAATTATTTATCATAATAGAAAATCACCCAACCATAAAAGTAATTACTTATAGGATTTATAAATCATGACACCTTCTATAATCTATAACACCTTGGATTTATCCTATGATATTCATAGCTAAATTATATCGAAATACTTCAGAATGGTTCATGAATAGTTTGTGAATTACTAAAGAATATACCCCGGGAGTGTCAAACCAGGTGTGTAGCAAGGACTGTTTTCTTGTACTAGATTACCCTGAGATAATCCTAGAATATTTTTTCAGTGTTGTTTCCATTAGGTAAGTTTGTGATAGAGACCCATCCACTTGATTTATCTAGACATGTATGTATTTACGGGAAACCACTCACTTAATTATTTACCGAGATTTTAGGACATTTTTCTAAATGTCAACTCATCCTTATACTTATCTATATATACATCCCTTGACATGTACCTAGAAATATACCGAGGGATGTCACTATGGTTTTCTAATCCATGTTTACAAAGGTTACCTATGACTTTTTTACACTACCAACTAATTCAACCCTCACTTTTCAAAATAGTAACAGTACATAACATCTATGGAATATTTAAACATTATAAAAACAGACACCCAAAGTACGTAGTGTGTATAGTGTGCTTAAAAACATGGAAACATAAACACTGGTATATATTGGAGCTACATGATCTCCCACAAGGTTTTTCTTGACTAGAACCCTTATTAGACATTTAAAACACAGTACATATCATTATAACCTAGGGGAAAGTAATCATAAAATGGGTGACATCAAATGCTCAGTAAGGGAAAAAAACTAGTTTGTCTCATGAGATCTACAGAGGCATCAGTGGAAATAAAAGGCCTTGCCAATCACATACTAAGTCCAATTAATTACTTATATTAAAGGGGAAAAACTTAATATAAGTAAACATTTATATTTCAAAACAATCATAAAAAATGTAAATATTTTCCCAAATAAATAGACAAAATCATAAACTATCCAGAGTAATATGAAGTATAGTTTCAAAATAGTACATCCCTAATCAAACAGATCATAAAATATTTGGGGAAATAAAATGGATGTTATCATTACAACATATATCAATTAGAGGATATGTAAAATAAGGGTTGTTTTTATTAATTAATTGTGATACCATAATAATTTCATTTAATTTTTTATGTAAAATAACCTTTTAATATTGAAAATAATTTTTTTAAGAAAATATTTTCAAAATAAGAGGAAAAAAATTATGTGAAAATAAAAATGGACAAATATAATGTAAACATACAAGGATTGAGCATTCATGAATATAAAAAATTTCATTCATGATGTGAATGTTAAAACCAATATCACTTTCACATTTTTAGGAAAAACTTATTAATTAAATCATTAAGATAATAAAAAAACAATTATTTTAAAACATTTTATAAAAAGTATATTATGGGAAATAAATTAGTTAACTATTCAGAAAATAATATTAAAAACATTATAGAAAATATTTTTAGAAAACAAGGACATGGTATAAATATATTTTTGACTATAGAGGAAATGAAGTGTGTTTTCTTTTAGTTTTTGTTATTTTGAGTACCTAATTGAGGAAAATTAAAGGAAAAGATATAATTTTAAGAATTTAATATATTAGAAGGGAATATATTGGTTTTAATATTGAAATATAGTATTATTCTTCCATTAGAGTCTTAAACATGAATAATCCCAAATAATAATAAGATTGTGAAATATACAATTACCAAATTGGTGACCTTTAAATTATAACCCCAGTTAAATAAATAAAATCAAAGGAAACATTTAATACCATTAATGTAAAATTATTAATGATATAACTTATCAAGTGGTATTTATATACAAATAATAAAATAAAATAGGAGTATAACATTAAATATGTCCCAAAGTATAAAATTATAGAAGAAGAGACCATTCAGCGATCAAAAGGATGATGCGAGAGAAACTCAATGAAGTGATTATGTGAAAAAATGACAATCCAAAAAAACACATGGAGTTTAAACCTAAAAACATGAAAAATTAATTACAGACATAATGAAAGAATATCAAGTACAATGAATAAGTAATATAACCTAATGAGAAGAAATTGAGTTATTGAACATTTTCTACATGGTAAAATTCAATTCAAATTACATTGGACGAAATAAATTGAATTGAAAATCACGATACCATGAATTATGAATTACTCATGATATAACAAGTAAATATTAAAGGGAATCCACCATATAAAAGAAATTTGGAACCTAAAAATTAAATATTCCTCAATGAAAGAAAATAGAGATGAAATCCCTAACCATACATCTGAATTCCTTCATTGGTGTTCAAACCTATTGAATAATAAATATAAATTTATTATAAATTTATTCTAAAGTCATAATAATATAAAACATTACATATATTAGTTAATTATAAATTTTTATCATCTTTTTCTTAAAAATTCCTTGTTAAAATAACTATTTTGGGTAATAACAACATCATTTTCATGTATCTTTTGGCATGTTAGTTTTGGTCCATATAATTTTATAATATTTTAATCATATATATAACATCCTTCTACCGTTTATTGGGTATTTTTTCATTATTTCTAAGTTCATTATTGGTTCTAAATTCTTTAGATGTGATTTTCTGGGTTTACTGTAGGTTACCGAACATGTACACATTGTGAAACTAAGGTAAACATGATGTACTGGATGCTGGATTCATGATAAATAATTTTGTGACCTATTATAAATTGTGTACAAGAAGTACACATCATGTTTGTGTTAAATATTGGATTTTTAGCCCCTGGTAATTTTTTTTCAGCATAACTTATCCAGCATAGCCTACAGGTTGTGACCAAGGGGTACATGTCGTGGCCCATCCCATGCCCAGTTTAAGTCATGCATTCTGATATTTTGGTTCAGTATTTACGTCTGCTCTTTTCTTCTCTCGACCCTAGACTATTCAAAGAAGATTCTCATAGGTTTCTCACCTTCTGGATCGACCTGACTGGTGTTGGATAACCAATATGTTGGTTATGTGTCTCACCGTGTAAGTGTTCTTTTCAGTTTTCATTTCTTATGATCATGGTAGTGCCCTGGACATGCAGTATCAGATCTGATGATTCATGTTCATTAATCATTGTTGTATTATTCTATATCCATTGTGATATCTTGTTCTGGAGGCCTTTTCCTTTGTTGGTTGTGGTGCGGAGGTCATCATACTTCAAGGTATATGTATTTCTTCTCTTCTTTCAACATTTTGTGTTTTTATTTGAATCTATCTTGTTCCTTATTGGATTCTAGTGTCTTTTTTGTGCTATTGGGTTTTGCATTTGATTTGGATTCCAATTCAGGCATTTACAACCCGAAATTCGATGTAGGTGGTTCTCTGTCTAGACTTTGAAAACAAACCTTCTTGTTTTGCTATATGAATTTCTTTATAAATTTATTTATGAAATTCTTATGATTGTTTTGTGTGTTATAAAAGGGTTTGAAATAAAAATAGTGTTCTCAATCTTTGATAAATAGATCATAAATGGTTTGGAATGGGTTTCAAGGCATTGCAATGGGTTTGTGAAAAATATCACATGGGTTACCATGGGTACTTAGGTGGAAGGTTTAGCATGAGGCCATCATCCATTAATTTGTGATTACTAAGGAGGTTTGTCTTGAGGATTTCATCTATTTCCTAGGATAATTTTTTTAGGGGACCAATATTGACATTTTGGGGGGTTCACACATGGGGTATTCTCATGCTACCTAGGATCATTGTTCTCGGATTAGATTTGTGCACTTGATTCTTATGGTATGAGTAATCTGCTTCCTAGACATTTAGTATTCCTTTGGTGTGTGATACATGTTCTTATATTTTTTATTTCATATCTTTTTGAGCTATCCTTGATATGCATGTTTATGGTTGGAGAAAAATATAATGGAAAACATAATTTTAAACTATTATAACTGCTTCTGATTAGAACATTGGAAAAGAGAAATGTTTACCAAGTTTTATATAAAACTTCTTTATTGTTTATCATTCCATTTTTTATTTTAAAAACTGATCATATAGGATTTGTTATATAGAGTCTTGTTTTGGATCAACTGGGTGGGATCCTACTGAGCCTATCATCTCACACCCTATGCACTGCTTCGGTTCTGTGCAGACCTTTGTTTATCATCCAATGAAGGGAAAGGGAATGCACCATAGTGAGGCAGTGAGGTTCATGTTAGTTGGTATGGTTAGATGATAGTGAGATGGTTGGACTTCATCCATTCCGTCGTTGGAGTTGCTATTGGTTTTGATTCCCTTGTAATTATACATGTCTTTCTAGGTTTCTATCTACCTTTTTATTTATTATGTTTCCTCTATTTTCCTTACCGTTATGGAATATACTTTTTTATTCTTCTGCTATTCAATTATTTCCATATATATATGTATGCCATGTGGTTGTTCAGGTTGGTCAAAATCATTTCCTCAATTTTGTCGTTTTATACACGGGTGCTTATCTCTAGCATGTGGGTATTGTGAACACCCTTCGGGTATATGGAAGGTCGGGTCTGGTGCTGGGTTTGAGGGTTACCCAAGTTAGTTCGTTAATGATTTTTATCAGAGGAGGTTTTTCCTCAAGAATATTTTTTTGGGATGTTTGTTATACTGGAGATCAGATTCTTGGGACTTGAGAGGTATGTTTTGATGAGTGCCTAGATCTTATCATAATGAGACTCAAGTTTCCATGGGATGTTGGGATATGTGTCTCTAGTGTTGGTTTCTTCTTCTAAAAATCATAGTTTTTTCTTAAGGGTTTTCTAGTTGGAAGTGATATTTATTATGTGCTAGACCTTTATTTTGTTTTGGTATGAAACAGTATGCCTCTGAGACGTCTTCCACGTGTTCCACGGGAAGGTTTAACTGATTCTCTTCAAGGAAATCCACCTTTGGATCTGAATCTCATTGAGACTATCGTATGGGCAGTCCATGCTGTCGATCAGGATATTCCATGAGCTCATAATGCGGTGGTTGAAGTAAAACTAGGAGGTAGTGGAGAAAGAGGTCGATCAAATGAGTTCATGCGTGAGAAGCCACCATCCTTTAAAGGGATGACTGAACCTCAAGAGGTGGAGGATTGGATGTACATGATCGATCAAATGTTAGAATTCCTGGAGAAAACAAAGAATATCAGGGTGAAGTGCGCAACATTTAGACACAAGGATTCTGGAAAGCATTGGTGGGACTCTATTGTCCAGGTAGTCAGACATGTGAACTTTGATTAGAAGGGCTTCAAAAATTTGTTCTTCTAGAAGTTTTTTACATATTATTTGATGATGGAAAAATATCTGAAGCTCCTATAATTGTAGTGGGGGAGTGTTCGGTGTCAGCCTACATCGACCGATTTTCGAATCATGTTCGTTTTTCTCCATATGTGGTAATGAAGGACTAGCTGAAGGCTTAGAAATACTTGCAGGGTTTGCGACTAGATACTAGACCGTAGTTGTTCATGTTTAAGCTTTATACCTATACAAAGAAAGTGGAATGACCAATATGGTAGAGAAGGACAGGGTAGGAAAATTTGGCTTTACTGCCTCTCATACTATAATTAGTGATATCTTTAGTGGCATGAATGGTAATAAAAGGAAGTTTCTAGATCGTCATAGCAGTGGTGGTGGTGGGTCTCGGTAGCGAGCCTCCTCCGCACCATCCAATGAAACTGGTTGTGTGCCTCTGACTTGCTACTAGTGTAGAAAGGGGGGTCACCCAAGACATTCTTGTCATATTTTTGTAATGATATGCAATAGTTATGGATATGTTGGTCATATAAATCATTTTTAGGCAATGAATACACCTCATTATGGTCAGGGTTTGTCAGCTCCAAAGGCTACTAGGGTGCTGTCATAATTTTCAAGGACTATAGGGATCTATCCAAATGCCTTAGGAGTGATGTATTTACATGTAGTATATGAGTGTGAAATAAAAGTTGAAGTAGTTCCAACAATAGTGAGAGGTTTGCTTCTTATTGCCGCTTCAGTAGCTACTACATTGTTTGATACCAGTGCCTCCCACTTGTTTATATCTTCATGTTTTGTGGATATACTTAAACATCAAATAAAACGTATTCCATTTAAAATGGAGTTATCCACACCACTTGGAACGAGGAAAGGGAATGGGTTCTGATGTCCCTATAGTTTTTTCGTGATAGACGAGGTGGAGTTGGTATTGGATTTTATCATTCATGATCTGGATCTGTTTTATTTCATCATCGATAAGTATTGGATTTTTTTCTCATCGAACAGAGGTTGATTGTTATCATCATTGTGTTTAGTTTATTGTTGCCAATGGGAGCTCTCATGTGTTTCAGTGAGAGTGGGATCTAAGATCAGGTTATGCATGGCCTTCCCACTCGGAGCTCATGAGTTTTTTTCTACTTTTGTTTTTGAACTCGATGATGCTTCTTCTATTGGTGATCGTCCCATTGTAGTCTGAGACATTCCTGAAGTTTTCCGAGATGACTTCTATGGTCTTCTACAATAGAGTGAGGTATAGTTTATGATTGAACTAGAACTTCTAACACAACCAATATCGATGCCTTTCTACTGTATGGCATATGCATAGTTAAAAAAACACATGATTCAGGTAGATGGCCTATTGGAGAAGGGATTTGTTCACCCTAGTGTTTCTCAATTCACATCCCCTAAGCTCTTTTCCATGAAAATTGATTGTTCAATTAGGTTGTGTGTGGACTATCAGAAGTTGAACCGAGTATCAGTGAAGAAAAAATATACGTTGTCATGTGTGGATTATTTGTTTGAATACTTAAAGGGAGGGAAGTGGTTTTCAAAGATCGATCATCAGTGGGGTTATCAGAAGCTCAGAGTCTAGGAATCTAATATACCTAAGACGACCTTCAAGATAAGGTATGGCCATTATGAATATCTCTTGATGACTTTATGTGAGACTAATGCTCCTACAGTTTTTATGGCCTCGATGAATAAGATATTCCACCAATATATTGACAAATTTTTAGTAGTGATCATGGATGATATTCTCTTTTAATCAATGTTCGAGGATGAGTATGAAAACCATCTGAGTTTTGTTCTAAAGATTCTGAGAAATAATTTTCTGTATGGAAATATTCTGAAATACAGTTTTTGGATTTGAGAAGTGATGTTATTGTGGCATATAATTTTATCATGAATTATCAGTTGATTGAGAGAAGGCAAAATATGTTTTTTCATTGAAGGAACCATAGAATGCAATTATGATATGAAGCTTCCATGGTCTTGCCGGACACTACTGATGGTTCGTCAAGGATTTCTCTTAATTGGCTTCACCTTTGACTTTTTTCATCAAGAGTGAAGTGAAAGTCTCATGGGATACAATGTTTTAGACTTATTTCAATGAAATGAAATGACTTGTGACATTGAAACCTATTCTGATATTACCTAAGACCAATAAGGGGTATGTGGTGTTTTGTGATGCATTTGGATCTAGGTTGGGATGTTTTCTGATTCAGGATGATCATGTGGTAGCTTACAACTCTCTACAATTACAAAAACCTATGAATAACTACCCCACTCATTATTTATAGCTTGAAATGGGGATGCATGAACTTAAGTGTTGGTGAAACTATCTCTTTGGGGAGAAGTTCACTATTTTCACTAATCATAAGGGTCTGAGCTATATATTTTCCATGATGGAAGTGAATATCAAATAGAGAAAATGGGTAGAATACCTTCACATGTTTGAATTCGATATCACCTACACCTTGGGGAAATGGAATGTAGTTGCAGATGTATTAAGCAGGAAGGCACCATTATAAGCTGTTCTGAGATTGAACTAGAAGTGAAATCTTATAGTGATTTTCACTCAGTATTACTTGGATTCTCATTAGGATTTCTCAGATATGGTTATGATAAGGGTTTAGTTATCATAATATCCCTTGAAGTCTATATTACAATGTCAACAAAGAGATAAAGTGTTTTATAAGATTCAAGAAAATATTTATAGTGGGGAGACAGTTCTTGGTTGGTCTCTTTCTTCAGAGGGAATACTTCACTTTGGGAAGCAATTTTCCATCCCAACACATGTGAGAAGTTCAGTCTTGTTTGATTGTCATATATCTAAATGGTCCATTCATCTAGAGACTATAAATATGTTTTATGATATGATAATAAGTTTTTTGTTGCGAAGTATGAAGTGTGATATTGCAGATTTTGTGTCCCACTATTACACCATCTAACAGATAAAGGCAGTGCACTTGAATCCTTTCGGTATACTTCATCCTCTTCCAGTGATGGTTTGGAAGTGGGATGAGGTGTCTATGAATTTTATTATTGGGATTCCGTGGACACCATGAGGGAAGAATTATATCTTAGTGGTTGTTGATGGGTTAAAAAATTCATCTCATTTAATTCCGATCAAAGATACTACTATAGTTGATGATTTGGGTAAGTTGTACGTTCAGAATATCATGAGGTTACATGGAATCCCTTCTACTATTGTTTCAAATAGGGATCCATGGTTTTCCTCAAGGTTCTAAAGGAGTCTTTAATAGGAAATGGGGACTCATTTTATGTAACGCCCTTACCCCAGTTACCCAGGGTTCGTGCATTATTACATAATATTGAAATGATCACAAAAGATTGAGTCTCAAAATACCGATTAGTTTAGTAGCCTTCGAAACACTAGATATATTCATAAGTCTTACATTACATCATAAAGTGAAAAAACAGAAACAACATCTTGTCTTCATATCCCCTCATACTATCCCTATAGGTCATTCATAAAATACTTCTTCACATCCTGGAAAAAATAAAACATTGAAAGGGGTGAGCTCAGATGATCAGTTATGATAACAATATAGCGGAAAATTTTATAAATAAACATAAACATTTAAGGAAATGTATTACTAAAAAATCCTTTTAAACTCAAACATCATCATAATATGGAAAATATAAAATGAAATATTTCCATTTACTTATTCACATGGATATTCTACTAGTTGAATAATCACATGCAATATCAATAACCACTTTCATAATAATGGAATGCATAATTCCAGACTATCATAACCACATACTCAAGGCCTTATGCCAAGACTACAAATAATTTTTTCAATACCTTGTGCCAAGATACTAGTTTGTCTCATGAGACCTACTTACGCATCGAGGAGCTATAGCTGGATCCTCCTATCATATACTAAGTCCAATGCATTCCTCATATTGAAAGGTTTAAACATAAAATAAACATTCGTATTAAAACTAACATATGAAATGTCAATACTTTATCCATAAACCATGAATGGTATACAAATAACACATCCACAGTCAAACATATCACAAAACCTTCAATATAATATGGATGTTTTGAATCATAATAAATCAACTTCAAATAAACATAAAATCCATCAATGGATGTTGACATAGATGAAATAAAAATCTTTTTTAGAGAAATATCTCTTTATATTTTGAAATAATTTAAAATTCTTATAATTATAAAAGAAAAAATTTATTTGGGAAATACTATTATACGATTTTAATCGATGCTTTGATGATTTTATAATAGTGGAAAATAGCCGCACCCACCATATAAGTTAAAAAATGTAACTCCCTGACCCCAATTACCTGGAGTCGGTGCCTTATTACATAAGATTGGTATGATCACAAGATAGATCAAATCTCGAAAGACCGATTGGTTTAGTATCCTCGGAAACAATAGATATATTCATAAATTTTTACATTACATCATGATGTGAAATGCTACTACAACAACATATTGTATCCATAATCCACACTATTATCCCCTCATAATATCCCTACAGGTCATTCATAATTTTCTTCATCACATCCTGGGAAAAATAAAACATAGCAAAGGGGTGAGCTCAAACGCTCTGTAAGGGTAAGCAATATAGTGGAAACTTTCATAAATAAGCATAAACATTTAAGGCAATGTATAACTAAAACAAAATCCTTTTAAACTTGAACTTCAACAAAATATGGAAAAGATAAAATGAAATAATTCCATTTACTTATTCACATGGATGTTCTACTAGTCTAAAAATCACATGAAATATCAATAAACACTTTCATAATAATGGAATGCATAAGGCCATACTATCATAACACCATAGCCAAGGCCTCGTGCCAAAACTACAAATAAGATTTTTCCAAGCCCTTGTGCCAAGACACTAGTTTGTCTCATGAGACCTACTGATTCATCGAGGATCTATAGCGGGCTCCACCCGTCACTTACTAAGTCCAATGAATTCCCATATGAAAAGGTTTAAACATAACATAAACAGTCGTATTAAAACTAGCATACGAAATGTCAATACATTCTCCATAAACCATGAATGGTATAAAAATAACACATCCACAATAAAACATATCCCACAACCTTCAATACAATACAAAAGTTTTATATCATAATAAATCAACTTCAAATAAGCTTAAAATCCATCAAAGGATGTTGACATAGATGAAATCAAAACTATTTGTGAGAAATACCTCTTTTCTCGAAATCATTGAAAAGTGACAAATTTATAAAGGAAGTAATTTAAAAGAGATTTTTGAATCAAAGTGTCCCATACCACTTTGAAACTTTTGAAAAGAAATATCATTTCAAAACATTTATGTCCATATAAATAAATCCTTAATATCATTTTGAAAACATGGACATTAATTAAATGATTTAGAAATATAAATCTTTAAAACATTTAAAATTACCATCTTGAAAAAGAGTACCTTTTAAAAATTCTTAAAATATTCATTTTGAAATCATTGGAAAGTCACATAATTATAAAATAAAACATTTACTTTGAAAATAATCTTATAAGTTTGAAATGGAAGCATTGACAAATTTATAACGGCGGTAAATAGCCTCACCCTCCATATAAGTTAAAAAAAATTCATACCTTAAATTTGTCGAAAAGGTTAAAAGTTTCTTATTTGGAAAATGACAGAAAGATTACATTAAAAACACATAAGGGTATAAATGACTTTAACCCATTTTCTAGTAAATAGTAAAAATGTTTTTGAATACATTTTTAAGGAACATGGATGTGGATGATAAAGAGATCCCAATAGATAATTATGTATAAACAACCTCAGATAATGAAGAGATTGTGAAATAAACCCTTACCTTGTACTTTTCCTTGGTTGGGGTAGGTTAACCTCCTATATAATGGTGAAATAATTGTTATTAAATTATACAAGAATCATATAAATTAATATGATATCATATATGATCTTTTTACATTGATTTGTTAATAATATCTTAGTATTATCGTTGTTTTGGGTGTTAACTTACTCATTTTCTTTTATATGTTTTGTTACGTAAGCCTAGTTTTTAATGGATAGGTTGTATATTAATCATATCCAGAATGATATCAAGTCCTTAGATACTATTATTAATCATCAAATGAGAATTATACTTGAATGGATACGATGGAGAATGAATCTCATCGCGTTCGTGGAGACGGTAGTCCGTACGTACGCACGAGCGACAATATAATTCTTTTGATATTAAAATAATATATAATTGGATGGTATATCCTATATACAGAATAATTATCATGTTACATTTATTATTTACACGAATTACACATCATTATTATACCCATCCAAATAATAATTTATTGAATAACAATTACACCATGACGTGGAGACGGTAAGCCGTACGCACGCACGTATGGTGACATGTTATTCAAAGGATGGATAGAATACTGAATATAGTTGAACCATATTTATACTAAAATCACATTATACATATCATACTGGAGTTATTATTTTATAATGGTAACAACAAAGCAGGAGGAAGTGGAAGAAGAAAGGAACTTGAAAAAGGGTGGTGAAATCATTACCTCTTCTTTGGGTTCTTCCTTTTGATTTGATCAAAAGGGCTCCTTAGGTTGGATTTATGATCAAAATAAGGATTCTAGGTTTTAGTGAGGGAAGTTGAAAGATTATTTGGGCAGGGTTTGGCCTATCCAAAAGGATTTTAAGGTGTAAAGTAATGAGAAGGGGGAGTGCCCTTTTATAAGAGGGGAGAGGGGCACCTTTGGAAAAGCTTGAAATATTAATTTATAATAAATTAATATTCGGTTTCTAATGGCTCCAAAGTTGATTATTTAAAGGTTAAGGTGGGGATGGGTCGAAAATCATTCAAAAAATAGAATTTAGACAGGTTTGGGTTACTATATTAACCTTATCTTTAAGTATCAACTCTAAGTTATTTAGTTTCACTTTTACAATGTCTCTTCATATTTTTATATTATATGGTTAATAATCTTACTATATACATTCAAGAGACCCCCATGTGGTCCATCAATGATACAAATATCATGATATATGTCTTGTGGCAGAACCATATATTTTTAGGAATTTAATATCAATTAATAATATAATATTTGTTTTGAAAACTCTTTTATGTCAATTTTGACACTATTCAATAATTGATTTTTTTGAAACTCATATAAGAATTATTACTTCGAAAAAGTCAATTAAATCAATCCTAATATGTCATATTAACCTATAAAATTATTTTAATTAAATAAAAGTTTCAAATTATATTTATTTGGGTATTTATAATATCAATTATTTTAATTTTTTACTATTATGGTAATTACTGCATGGATATTGTGTCATAAATAAATTAACATATTTAATGTCTAAAAATTAAAAATAAAATATAATTATATAGGAAATATTTTTAGAATTATAATAAATATTTATAGTCAAAAATCCAAGATATATAACCCTATTTAAAAAAATTTGTTCTAAAAGATATATGCTTATATCATTTTTGTACATATTTTAACATAATTAAAATAAAGTGTCCCTATCACCTACAAGTGGCTCCATTGGGTCCCAAAATCGATCCAAAGATGTCCATGGTCGGACATGTATCCACCAATAAGTTTTGGACACGTCTAGCGTAATTCAATATTATTATAATATTATTTTTAACCCTTATTTACAGGATTTACCCTTAACCATGGTAAAGAAAATATTTACCGCATTAATTATTCAAAGTGTCTAAAAATAAAAGTTACCTATTTACACAATATAAATATCCTGATTCCAAATATTGAATACATTTTTCCATATTCAAAACACAGAAGTGGAAGAAATTAATTTAATAGTAATTCCCGTTGTTAAAACAAAAAGCGTGTTTTTGAGAGATAATAACTATCAAAAGATTGACACATGTTTATGTCCGGTTTAATTGTAAAATTATGTACAATGACCAACATTATATTAAATGGTAAAAATATATTATAAATATTCTTTAAAACAACTCAAATTCATAATTTATCAATATAAATTATTTTGATTAAAAAAGTTGTTTTTAATTAAAATTTAGTAATTTTCATTATTCATTAAAATATAAGTGTTATCCGAAAAGTTCCAAAATTTCACCCTAGGCTAAATTCGATATTCTGAAGCCAAAACTAAAGTCCATTTTGAAATATAATATGTATATAATTTCAAAAATTAGGTATTACTATTCATAATGGCCAGTTTGATTGGTTGTGGTGTGTGTTAGAACTCGAAGTTGTGTACAACACACACTACTGTATTATTCAAAGGAAAGCATACCGTGGAAGCTTGGGATGTTTCATTTGAAAATTTTAATTTCCCCATTTAGTCAAAAAGTTTAAAATATTATATTTAAAAAGGGTTCACTATTAAAAGTTGGTAAAAGTGCAATACTGAAAATGAATTTGTTCTTACATTATGTCTAAGACTCTCGTAATATGGATTCTAAAATTATAAATATTATATAAAGTTTAAAATTTAGTTAATACTATTCATAACCTCTTTTGAACGGCTTTTTTGGTAAGTCATGGTGCGCCTGAACTCGGTGTTGCGTGTAGTGCAAGTTATTGAATTATTTTGAAGAAATAACACACTATTAAATCTTGGGGTGTTACATTCTCCCCTGCTTCAATAAATTACGTCCTCGCAATTTGAAATTGTTCTTCGAAAATAAAAGGTTGAAAATAGAAAATATCTTTGTGGGAAAACCCACCTCGGAAATTGGGTTACTAAAATTTAGTCTTAATATGAGGAAAAGAGAAATGAAAGGGTCACCACCAAATTATGATCTTCATTAGGAGAACATTTGTGGAAATTAGAGATATATAATTGGAGGAAAAATGTAAATATTTATAGGTAGTGATTTAGATCATCAATCACAAACAAGTGTAAAATTGATGCCCTTAAATTCATCAATATATGATGATTTGAAATACCATCGGTTCAATAAAACATAGGGTATTAGGATAACACATTTTTGGTTTTAGGATTCCTTAAATAAAGTATAAGAATTAATTTATTCATAGAATAAGGGAAGAATAAAAATATATTCTTGGAAAGTAGAGTTCCATCCTTTAACTAATTTCTACCACAAACTTATCTTTCACTCTAAAAGATAATAGAACTAAAAAATATATTCTATTTATCCTATTCGTATAGTGTTCCAAAAAAACGAATTTATAATTCATCTACCAGATCTTTTAAAAAAACTACATTATTTAATCCTGGACATCACGTGGGTCAGTGGTAGGTGATACACCCTTATCGACCTTTGGTTGTGGGTTCAAGTCTTGCGGCCTTGCCGGATGCGACGGGTTGCCACCCGACCTCTGGGTTGTCCTTTTATGGAAATCCAAAATAATACAAACTAGAACTATCCAAAATACTTCAGTCCAAAATTTATAAGGTAAAAACAATAAAGATCCTTTTTTCCGCGTAATAACATGTGAACACCTTCATCATGTATTCTTTTAATGTAACACCCCAATCTTTCATGATACAATTCTCTTTCAATAATGCAATAGCTTGCATTGTACGCAAGTTCGAGTTCTAACACACCATGACTAATCAAAGTAGCCGTTATGAATAGTAATACCCACTTTTTAAAATTATAGAAACTTTATATTTCAAAATGGACTTCATTTTTGTATTCATAATATCTAAATTATCCTAAGTTGATGTTTTTGTAGTTTTTTGAGAATATTCAATTTTTTATGAATAGTGAAAAATACTTAAAAACAACATTTTTAATAAAAATAATTTATAGTGAAAAATTATGCTATTGAGTGGTTTTAAAGTATAATTAGAATATATTTTTACTATTTTATCCAATAGTGGTCATTAGAATTAATTTTACTTTGAAATTGGATGTAAACAATTGTCAATCTTTTGATATATATTGTTTCTTAAAAACACGCTCTTTGTTGTGACAGCGGGAATTAATTATAAAATTAATTAATTCAACTTATATGTTTGGAATTTTGTAAAATAGACATCATTTTTATATTCGGAATATCAATTAATTCTTAGGGTGAAATTTTGGCATTGTTCTGAAAAACTTCAATATTTGATGAATAGTGAAACCACTAAGTGGTAGTTAAAAAACTAATTTTTCATTTAAATGAAACATTACCACTTCTGTGATTTGATTTTCAAAAATCCGACATACATGGTTTTCATTAAGAAATAAAATGTGGTTCAATGGGATTAAAATAATTTTTTGGTGAATAGTAACTTTTAAGTTTAATTAATCACGATTAAAGGTAATTAGTGAAATTTAACGTAAAATAGTATTATAAAAATATGGAATGACCTTTACACTCATAAAACCACTATTGGATGTGTCACGGCCGACCAAGTCAATCCATGGGTCAACTTGGGGACCCCATGGAGCCACTTTGGTAGGAAAAGGAAATAAATAACTTTTTATTTAATGTTAATATAAAAAGGTCACAAACAAGAGTTGTTTTACAAAATTTTTTTTTAAGTGGGGTTATACAAGTCATATTTTTGACTATAAATATCCATTAGAAAGATAAAACTATTTCCTATTTCATGATATTTTTTTATAATTTTTAAACATTATATAAATTAAATTATTTATGACACCATGATGATGCATCGATTATCTCATTAATTAACGATTTAAATAAAATGAAAAGATAATGTAAAATCTAAGAATTACACTTGTCAAAAACCTATTGGATGTGTATATTTCGAACCCTTATCACCTTATCCTGGAAATATATAAGTTTGGGCCTTTAGAATCTGAAAAAGCGTTTCATAATAAAGTAACATTTCATTACATTCTAAGAGTGCCCCTCCTCTCCTCTTATAAAAGGCCCCCACCTCTACCACCTTATTCACACTTTCAAGCCATTTGGCTTGGCCAAACTCTGCCCAAATACTCTCCCAACATACCTCTCTTACTCCTAGAAGCCTCACTTTGGGAAGAATTATTCCCAAGGAAGCCTTTGGCTCAAATAAAAAAAGAGTTACTCAATTTTAAGGTAATGTCTTCTTTAATGTTGTTTTGTTTTATTTTGATTCTCCAACACCCAAAACACTTTTTATTCATTTCCTTTGTAACAACACCAGTATCCTAAATATTCTAGGATGTTTTTATATGAATTATTCGAGCTACACTTACACACACCAACATCTAATTGTTAAATAACATACTGTTTCTGTGGATGGCGAATTTCTGCCTCACGAAACGATGATTGTTAAAAACTCATATAACACCTTAAAAAGTGTACATTAAGATGTAAATCTACTTATATATGATATATAATATGTTTATGTTTTACTTAAGGTTCTGTATTTTTCATTTATGGCATACCTTTATTGTTTCCATTATGGGTAAACGCGATATTTTTATTTTAGAAGGTGCGGATTACCGCCCCCTCAAAGTGATTTGAATCGTTAATGCCATTTGTGGGATGTATAAAGGATGTATTAAATGATATTATATATGATATTATACTGGAATTATAATATACCTGTATATCGTTATGATTTAATTAAATATGAAATAGAAATGAATGTAGCGTTCATGCATACGTACGGCTTACCCTCTCCATGAACGGTGCATTTCATTTCTTACCTCTAAACGTTATGGAATATTATAAATGAATATATATACTGGATATATATGAGATATATGATATATATATCATGAATATAATTCTGGATATAATGGATACTTCACCACATGAACAACTTGTAATTATAAGAAGTTTATTTTTGACTCAAGTACCAAAGATCGACAAAACGACCGTTATTAACTTAAATAATTACATAATGTTCATAACATGGTAATAAGTGATATTAAAGGAATAAGAAACTTGAAAAGGTTATTAAGGAACTATAAATTAACTCTAGTTTATTATTCATGAGGTTAAAGAACGGTCAAGTCATGACATGACGCAAGGTAAGGGAACTTCTTAACCCAATTTCTATTCTTTGGGTTAATCTCCTACTTTCAAATTATGAATTGATATTATTATGCCCAATATGGTATTTGTACTTTCTTTATGTGTAATTATAGTGAATACACATAATAAATTTATTTTATTTTAAAAAAATGATCTTTTTAAGGAACATCATCTCAATCTTCTTTCATTGAGGCATATTTTATTTTATACAAAACTTTATTTTATACGGTGTATAAACCCCTTTTTGACTTTTACTATTATTTCAAAGGAATCATTTTATACGAAGTATTTTTACTGAACGACAAAAGGAATGTTTGGTTTTACGTATGCGGCGACAACTACTTCTCCGCCACCGTGACCATTATTTGAGTTTCGGCTTGCTCTATAAGCCATAACCTTTTAAAAATGGAAAACAAATACCATGTTTTAATTTTCTTTTATTTTGGTATTGAAAATGGTATGTATAAAAAATTGTTTAAGAGTTTTAATATATGAAAACCCAGTGAAAATGTATATGTATTTAGTGCAAGCTTAATTTTTTTTTCCAAAAACTTGACTCTCGAGTGTGGTAGACATGAAGGGATTGGGTGTCGAACCATCATGGACTGTAATTAGTCGAGCAGTCTCAGAATTAGTTATTTTGTTTTCAGAAGCATGCATAGTGATTCCAGAAAAACACTAGAGTATATTTGAGCAATTTTAAATGTATGTATCTTCTAAAAATTGAAATGGTATTTTGATTCTGCAATTAGTTTCAAACGGTATTTTAAAAAATGGTATTCCTAAATGTTTATATACTGTTTTTCATATGATGAATGCATTGGACTTAATAAGAGATGGGTGGAGCCCACAATAGCTCCTCGATGCATCGGTAGGTCTCATGAGCCAAACTAGTGTCTTGGAACGAGGCCTTGAAAAAATCTGATTTGTAGCCTTGGCACGAGGCCTTGGCTACCTGGTTATGATATTCTGGCATTATGCATTCCATCATTTTGAAAGTGGTTATTGATATTTCATGTGATTATTCGACTAGTAGAATATCCATGAGAGTAAGTAAACAACATTATTTCATTTTACTTGGCCATATTATGCTAAAGTTCAAGTTTAAATGGCTTTTGTTTTAGTTATACATTGCCTTAAATGTTAATGTTTGTTTATGAAAGCTTCCGCTATATTGTTATCCTTACTGAGCATTTGAGCTCATCCATTTCAATGTTCTAATTTTTTCAGGATGTGAAGAAGTATATTATGAATGATCTGTAGGGATAATATAAGGGGATATGAAGAGAAGATGTTGTAGTTTTGTTTTACTTTATGATGTAATGTAAGACTTATGAATGTATCTAGTGTTTCCAAGGCTACTAAACTAATCAGTCTTTCGAGACTTGATCTTTTGTGATCATTCCAATGTTACGAAGTAGTGCACCGACTTTGGGTAGCTGGGGTCAGGGGGTTACAGTTGGTATCAGAGGCAGTTTTGTACTAACCTTGGAAGCTATATTTAGATAAACTCTGATTAGAGCACATAGCCCAAAGATAGAATTTGAGGATTAGTATAGAAGAACTTACTAGAATTTCGGAATTATAGAGATTTTGTGAGTTTTCCGAGAAATACATCCCTGTCTGGATACGAGCAGGTAGAGACGGCTCTAGAACAGATGTACCTAGGGGTAAAACCCGAAAACACCGCTTTGAGCTAGACTCAAACGGGAACTAGTGCATGATAACGGGCCTTGCTGCACTCTTGGTTACGACACTCCCGGGGGATATTCTTAGGATAATTCTCGTTTTCTTCACAAACCACTATGATGGGTTTTGAGTATATACTTCCTCCAAGAAAACATTTTTATGATTATGGATTATATCCATAAATAGTGCAATTTATGTTATGTATTTTAGAAGTATGGAATTATGTATTTTGATTCATAAACTAATCTAGTTTATTCCATTGTTTAGAAATGGATCCTAGTGGAAGGAATGGAAACCGTATCAATGCACGCACTCCGTGTAGGGATTTCCCTCCCGCTCAAGATAATTATTGTGGAGTTGGAGATACAATAGGTGTTGATCAACTTATTACCATACTGGGACAACTCACTCAGGTTATGAATAATAACCTTACTCGAATAGAGCACCCTGATCCACAACGTGGAGGATCAATGTTAGACCGCTTCACGAGGCAAGAACCGCCAACATTTAATGGGGGTAAAAATCCATTAGTAGCTGAGCAATGGATAAAATCCTTAGAGAAAATATTCCACGCCTTGGGGAGTAGCGAAAGGGAGAAGGTTGTCATGGCAGTCTACCACCTCACTGGAGATGCCGATCAATGGTGGTCATTGATTCGAAATACAAAGGAAGATGAAGAAGTATCAAGTATGGAATGGAGAGATTTCAAAGATTTTTTCTTAGAAAAATACTTTCCACATAACCATCGAGCAGATATGGAAATGCAATTTCCGAGTGTGAGATAGAAGGAGGATGAGAATGTCGCAAAGTATGAGGCTAACTTTACAAGGTTAGAGAGGCATGCATAAGATTATATACGTAACCCAAGAAGTAAGATTGATCGTTTCTTTGATGGGTTAAAACCATTTCTCCGTCAAGCTTTAGTATCACAATCATTCTCATCATACGAAGATATTATCTCGTGTGCTATCAAGAGAGAAAAGGAATTCTCTAAGTCTTATGACAACAAAGTAAAGCAAGAGAAGAAGAGAATGGTGGAACAAGAGACGAATAAAGGGAAAAAGGGAAAGAAGGATTTTCTATTATGTGATAATTGTGGGAAGAATCAGCCCAGTGCTTGCCTAAAAGGAATGAGAGTTTGTTATAAATGTGGAGAAAAAGGTCACCAGGCTCGTGATTGCAAGGGAAAGAAAGAGGATATAAATGTTGAATGCTACAATTGTAGGGAAATGTGGCATTATGCAAATGAATGTCCTAAGCGTCAGGGAAACATACCTCAGAAAAGGAAAAGGGATCAAGGACAATCTTATGCTGTTACTACAGTTGAAGCGGAATAATTAATGTATTGGTGCTTTTGGACTCAAGGATTATATTCTGGTTATAAAAATAATGTGATATATATATGGATTGTACTGCAGTACTTTTTGATATCATTATGGTTTTAATATGATGAAGGAAATCATATGTTTAGTATTTTACAATAAGAGAGGCTTCACTTTGTTTAGGTAATCTAATGTTACAATTGATTTTGGAATTTAAGAACCATTTAGAGAAAGTCTAGACAGAGGTATTTTGGATAACTATATAGGTTGGAATGGATTAAGTTGAACCTTGGATAGTATTGTTTAAGATTAAAACATTTATGAAGATTATTTTTGGAATATTATAATACTATAGTTTTCGGAAAAGGACAACCTGCAGGGTGGGGCATAACCCGTCGCGTCGGACAAAGCTGCAGGAATCGAACCCACAACCATAGGGCGACAGGACTTTATTACCTACCACTAGCTTACAGGAAGTCCCTAGTTATTACAAAATAGTTTTACTAATCTAAATGGTATGTGTTAATATTTGGAACCTTATACAATTAGGATAAATAGAATATTTTTGAGTTCTTTTACCATCTAGAGTGAAAGGTGGGTTTGTGTTAAAAATTTATTAAAGAATGAAAGTCTACATGACAAGTATGTATATTCCCTTACGTTCTTAGTAAATCTCCTAAATAAATTCCTCAAATTTATAAAAGGTAACTTAAAACAAAAACGTTGCTGGTTAACTTTTCCAACTGGGGATTCAATGACTGTTTAACCAATCACATGTTTGTGATTTTCTTATGGTTAACTTTCTCCTAATCCAGTTTTCTACAACTCTCCATCAGACCTTGATGGTATGTTTTTCTTCCATATCCATATTTTCATAGAATCCTATTATGGGTTATCTCGGGTGACTTTTGTACTTATCTTTCTTTCTTTTAAAGTTATATTTTTATTAACCTTATTTTGGATGTGGGTTTTCCACAAAGGTATTTTCTATTTTCAATCTTTTATTTTCAAAGAAAAAGTTCAAATTGCGAGGACGCAATTTATTGAAGGAGGGGAGAATGTAACACCACAAGCCTTCATGATACACTTCTCTTTCAATAATGCAATAGCTTGCATCGTATGCAAGTTCGAGTTCTGACACACCGCGACTAATCAATGTAGCCATTATGAATAGTAATACCCACTTTTTAAAATTATAGAAATTTTATATTTCAAAATGGACTTCATTTTTGTATTCGTAATATCGAAATTATCCTAAGTTGATGTTTTTGTAGTTTTCTGAGAGCTTTCAAATTTTTATGAATAGTGAAGAATACTTAAAAACAACTTTTTTAATCAAAATAATTTAAAGTGATAATTTATACTATTGAGTGGTTTGAAAGTATAATCAGAATATATTTTTACTATTTTATCCAATGGTGGTCATTAGAATTAATTTCACTTTGAAATTGGACATAAACAATTAACAATCTTTTGATATATATTGTTTCTTAAAAACACACTATTTGTTGTGACAGCGGGAATTAATTATAAAATTGATTAATGCAACTTATATGTTTGGAATTTCTTAAAATAGACATCATTTTTGGATTCGGAATATCAATTAATGATTAGGGTGAAATTTTGGCATTATTCTGAAAAACTTCAATTTTTATGAATAGTGAAACCACTAAGTGGTAGTTAAAAAACTGATTTTTCATTTAAATGAAACATTACCACTTCTGTGATTTGATTTTCAAAAATCCGACATACATGGTTGTCATTACGAGGTAAAATGTGGTTCAATGGGATTAAATTTTTTTTGGGTGAATAGTAACTTTTAAGTTTAATTAATCGCGATTAAAGGTAATTAGTGAAATTTAAGGTAAAAATAGTATTATAAAAATATGGAATGGCCTTTAGACTTGTCCAAACACTATTGGATGTGTCATGGCCTATCCAGACAATCCATGGGTCAACTTGGGGACCCCATGGAGCCACTTTGGTAGGAAAAGGACATAAATAACTTTTTATTTAATGTTAAAATAAAATGGTCACAAACAAGAGTTATTTTACTAAAATAATTTTTAAATGGGGTTATACATGTCATATTTTTTACTATAAATATTAATTAGAAAGATAAAAATATTTCATACATCATGATATTTTTTTTATAATTTTTAGACATTAAATAAATTAAATTATATATGACACCATGATGATGCATCGATTACCTCATTAATTAACGATTGAAATAAAATGAAAAGATAATGTAAAATCTAAGACTTAAACTTGTCAAAAACCTATTGGATGAGTAGATTTCGAACCCTTATCACCTTATCCTCGAAATATATAAGTGTGGGACCTTTAGAATCCGAAAAATCATTTCATAATAAAGTAACATTTCATTACATTCCAAGAGTGCCCCTCCTCTCCTCTTATAAAAAGCCCCCACCACTACCACCTTATTCACACTTTCAAGCCATTTGGCTCGGCCAAACACTGTCAAAATACTCTACCAACTTCCCTCTCGTACTCCTAGAAGCCTCACTTTGGGCATAATTCTTCACAAGGAAGCATTCGGCTCAAATCAAAAAAGAGTTACCCGATTTTAAGGTAATGTCTTCTCTAATGTTGTTTTGTTTTATTTTGCTTCTCCAACCCCCAAAAATCTTTTTATTCATTTATTTTGTAACAAAACCAGTATCCTAAATATATTAGGATGTTTTTATAAGAATTATTCTAGCTACACTTACACACACCTACATCTAATGGCTAATGAACATACTGTTTCTGTTGATGGTGAATTTCTGCCTCACGAAACGATGATTGTTCAACACTCATATATCACCTTCAAAGGTGGCCATTAAGATGTAACTATATTTATATATGATATATAATATGTTTATGTTTTACTTAAGGTTCTTAATTTTTCATTTATGGCATACCTTTATTGTTTCCATTATGGGTAAACATGATATTTTCATTTTAGTAAGTGCGGACTACCGCCCCCTCAAAGTGATTTGAATCGTTAATGCCATATGTGGGGTGTATAAAGGATGGAGTAAAAGATATTATATATTATATTATACTGAAATTATAATATACCTTTATATAATTATTATTTAATTAAATACAAAATAGAAATGAAAGCAGCGTTCATGCGTACGTACGGCTTACCGTCTCCATGAACGGTGCATTTCATTTCTTACCTCTAAACATTATGGAATATTATAAATGCATGTATATACTGGATATATATGAGATATATGATATATATATATCATGAATATAATTCTGGATATAATGGATATTTCACCACATGAACAACTTGTAATTATAAGAAGTTTATTTTTGACTCATGTACCAAAGATCGACAAAACGACTGTTATTAACTTAAATAATTACATAATGTTCATAACATGGTAATAAGTGATATTAAAGGAATAAGAAACATGAAAAGGTTCTTAAGAAACTATAAATTAACTCTAGTTTATTATTCAAGAGGTTAAAGAATGGTCGAGTCAAGATAGGACGCAAGGTAAGGGAACTTCTTAACCCTATTTCTATTCTTTGGGTTAATCTCCTACTTTCAAATTATGACATGATATTATTATGTCTGATATGGTATTTGTAATTTCTTTAAGTGTACTTATAGTGAATACACATAATATATTTATTTTATTTTAAAAAAATGATCTTTGTAAGGAACATCGTCTCAATCTCCTTTCATTGAGGCATATTTGATTTTCTACACAACTTTATTTTACACGGTGTATAAACCCCTTTTTGACATTTACCATTATTTCAAAGACATAATTTTATATGAAGCGTTATTACTAAATGACAAAAGGAATGTTTTGTTTTACGTATGCAGTGACAATGACTTCTCCGCCGCCATGACCATTATTTGAGTTTCGGCTTGCTCTATAAGCCATAACCTTTTTAAAATGGAAAACAAATACCATGTTTTATTTTTCTCTTATTTTGCTATTGAAAATGGTATGTATCAAACATTTTGAAGAGTTTTAATATATGAAAACCCAGTGAAATTGTATATGTATTTAGCGCAAGCTTAAAAATGTTTTAAAAAAACCAACTCTCGAGTGTGGTAGACAAGAAGGGAATGGGTGTCGACCCATCATGGCCTGTAATTAGTCGAGCAGTCTCAGAATTAGTTATTTTTTTTCACAAGCTTTCATAGTGATTCCAGAAAAACACTGGAGTATATTTGAGCAATTTTAAATGTATGTATCTTCTAAAAATTGAACTGGTATTTTTATTTCGCAATTAGTTTCAAACGGTATTTTAAAAAATGGTATTCCTAAATGATTATATATTGTTTTTCATATGATTAATTCATTGGACTTAATAAGAGACGGGTGGAGCCTGCAATAGCTCCTCGATGCATCAGTAGGTCTAATGAGACAAACTAGTGTCTTGGCACGAGGCCTTGACAAAATCTGATTTGTAGCCTTGGTACGAGGTCTTGGCTACGTGGTTATGATAGTCTGACATTATGCATTCCATCATTATGAAAGTGGTTATTGATATTTCATGTGATTATTCGACCAGTATAATATCCATGTGAGTAACTAAATGGAATTATTTCATTTTAATTTTCCATATTATGCCAAAGTTCAAGTTTAAAAGGCTTTTTTTTAGTTATACATTGCCTTAAATGTTAATGTTTTTTATGAAAGCTTCCGCTATATTGTTATCCTTACTGAGCATTTGAGCTCACCCCTTTCAATGTTTTAATTTTTCTAGGATGTGAAGAAGTATATTATGAATGATCTGCAGGGATAATATAAGGGGATATGAAGAGAAGATGTTGTAGTTTTGTTTTAATTTATGATGTAATGTAAGACTTATGAATGTATCTAGTGTTTCCAAGGCTACTAAACTAATCGGTCTTTCGAGACTTGATCTTTTGTGATCATGGAAATGTTACGAAGTAATGCACTGACTCTGGGTAGCTGGGGTCGGGGTGTTACATTTAAAACACTGCAACATCCTAAATTACCATAAAACCTTATTGATTACATTCATGATCCCTTATTCGTTAAAGAATAATAGATATAATCCATCAATACAAAAATGTTTTAAACCCCAACAATGATGGAATATACAAATCATTAATCAGTTTCAAGGTAGTCAAGAATATCCAATATAATTTATCCAAATCAATCATGTATTATTCCAAAATCACTACCTCAGTATCAGAACAATATTATGGTTTATCAATCTCTCAACCATATATTTTCCTAAAATTTATGCTGCTAATGAGTAACTTTTCTTTGTTCCACACAATCTCAAGTCCTTAATGAAATAGTACTGCAGTACAATCCTTATATACTCCATAATTATTATAACAAGTAAATTGTTGATACAACACTCAAATGAGATAATCCACACAAGAACTATAGTCATTCCTCTTCATCAGTGGTAGTATCATAACTTTATTATTATCCAATAGCATCATTTGCGGCATAGTATGATGACTGGGATATAGGTTCGCGTGGTGTATAAACACCTTGAAAATGACGCAATGTACATTTGAAACCATTTTCTTACGCTTGCAGTCACATACATTGTGCCCTTTTCCTCCACACTTATATCAAACTCCCATTCCTTTCAGGCAAGTTCCAGGGTGTTTCTTCCCACAGTTATCACATATGGGAAAATTCTTCTTTTCCCTCTTCCCTTTATCCATCTTTCTCTCTTCCATCCTTTTCTTCTCTTTCTTCCCTTAAAATCCATAGGACTCAGTAAAATCTTTACTTATCTTATCAATACATGATATTATTTCTTCATATGATGAGAATTCATGGGAGACTATTTCTCTTATAAATTCTGGCTTAAGACCATGAAAGATATGATCCTCCCTTCTCTTTGGATCATGTGCATTGCTAGAGTTCTCATTCCTTCTATTGGGCGCCATTTCTAAAAAATGGCATACACTAGATTAGTTTATGAATAAAAATACATAATCCAAAACTTGTAAGAAACATAACATAAATTAAATAGTTTATTGATATAATCTATAATCATAAAAATATCTCCATTGAAGAAGTATATACTCATAAACCCTTAATAATGGTTTGTAAATAAAATGTGAATTATCCTAAGCATATCCCCCGAGGGTGTCGTAACCAAGAGTGCAGCAAGGCCCGTTGTCCTGCACCAGTTCCCGTTCGAGTCCAGCTCAAAGCGGTATTTTCAGGATTTACCCCTAGGTACATCTGTGCCAGAGCCGCCTCTACCTGCTCGTATCCAGACAGGGATGTATTTCTCGGAAAACTGACAAAATCTCTATAATACCAAAATTCTAGAAAGTTCTTCTATACTAAACCAAAAAAGTCTATCTTAAATCTATGTTCTCTAATAAGAGTTTAACTAAATCTAGCTTCCAAGGTTTGTACTAAACTTCCTCTGATACCAACTGTAATGCCCCGACCCCAGTTACCTAGAGTTGGTTCATTATTACATAACATTGGAATGATTACAAGAAAGATCAAATCTCGAAAGACCGATTTGTTTAGTAGCCTTGGAAACACTAGATATATTCATAATGTTTTAAATTACATCATGAAGTGAAAAAAATACTACAACAACATATTGTCTCCATAATCCAAACTAGTATCCCCTCATAATATCCCTACAAGTCATTCATAATTTACTTCTTCACATCCTGTAAAAAATACAACATAGCCAAGGGGTGACCTCAAACGCTCTATAAGGGTAAACAAAACAGCGGAAACGTTCATAAATAAGAATAAACATTCAAGGTAATGTATAACTAAAACAAAATCCTTTTAAACTTGATCTTAAACATAATATGGAAAAGATAAAATGAAATAATTCCATTTACTTATTCACATGGATTTTCTACTAGTAGAAATATCACATTCAATATCAATAACCACTTTCAGAATAATGGATTGCATAATGCCAGACTATCATAACCACATAGCCAAGGCCTCGTGCCAAAACTACAAATAAGATTTTGCCAAGGCCTTGTGCCAAGACACTAGTTTGTCACATGAGACCTACCGATGCATCGAGGAGCTATAGCGGGCTCCACCCGTCACTTACTACGTCCAATGCATTCCCATATGAAAATGTTTAAACATAACAAAAACATTCGTATTAAAACTAGCAAACGAAATGTCAATACATTCTCTATAAACCATGAATTGTATAAAAATAACACATCCACAGTAAAACATATCAGAAAACCATCAATACAATACATAAGTTTTATATCATAATAAATCAACTTCAAATAAGCTTAAAATCCATCAAAGGATGTTGACATAGATGAAATAAAAAATATTTGAGAGAAATACCTCTTTTCTCGAAATCATTGAAAAGTCACACATTTATAAAGGAAGTAATTTAAAAGAGATTTTTGAATCAAAGTGTCCCATACCACTTTGAAACTTTTGAAAAGAAATATCATTTCAAAACATTCATGTCCATATAAATAAATCCTTAAAATCATTTTGAAAACATGGACATTAATTAAAATGTTTAGAAAGATAAATCTTTAAAACATTTAAAATTATGATATTGAAAAAGAGTAACTTTTAAAAATTCTTCAAATATTCATTTTTAAATCATTTAAAAGTCACCTAATTATAAAATAAAACATTTACATTGAAAATAAACTTATAAGCTTGTAAGAGAATCTTTGACAAATTTATAATGGCAGTAAATAGCCGCACCCGCCGTATAAGTTAAAAAAACATTCTTACCTTAAATTTGTCGAAAAGGTTAAAAGTGACTTGTTTGGACAATGACAGAAAGATTCCTTTAAAAATACATAAGTGTATAAATGTCTTTAACCCATTGTCTAGTAAATAGTAAAAAAAATTTAAATACATTTTTAAGGAACATGGATGTGGATGATAAAGTGATCCAAGTAGATAATTACGTATAAACAACCTCAGATAATGAAGAGATTGTGAAATAAACCCTTAACATGTACTTTTCCTTGGTTGGGGTAGGTTATCCTACTGTATAATGGTGAAATAATTGTTATTAAATTATACAAGAATCATATACATTAATATTGTATCATATATGATCTTTTAACATTGATTTGTTAATAATATCTTAGTATTATCGTTGTTTCGGGTGTTAACTTACTCATTTTCTTTTATATATTTTGTTATATAAGACATGTTTGTAATGGATATGTTGTATCTTAATCATATCCAGAATGATATCAAGTCCTTAGATACTATTATTAATCATCAAATGAGAAATATACTTGAATGGATACGATGGAGAATGAATCTCATTGCGTTCGTAGAGACGGTAGTCTGTACGTACGTACGAGCGACAATATCATTCTTTTGATATTAAAATAATATATAATTGGATGGTATATCATATATACAGAATAATTATCATGTTACATTTATTATTTTCCGGAATTACACATCATTATTATACCCATCCAAATAATAATTTATTGAATAACAATTACACCACGACGTGGAGACGGTAAACCATACGTACGCACGTATGGTGACATGTTATTCAACGGATGGATAGAATAATGAATATAGTTGAACCATATTTATAATAACATCACAGTATATATATGATACTGGAGTTATTATTTTAGAATGGTAACAACAAAGGAGGATGAAGTGGAAGAAGAAAGGAACTTGAAAAAGGGTGGTGAAATCATTACGTCTTCTTTGGGTTCTTCCTTTTGATTTGATCAAAAGGGGTCCTTAGGTTAGCTTTATGATCAAACTAAGGCTTGTAGGTTTTATTGAGGGATGTTTAGAGATTATTTGGGAAGGGTTTGGCCGAACCAAAAGGCTTTTAAGGTGTGAATTAATTAGAAGGGGGAGTGCCCTTTTATAAGAGGGGTGAGGGGAACCTTTGGAAAATCTAGAAAGATTAATTTATAATAAATTCATATTCGGTTTCTAATGTCACCAAAGTTGTTTATTTAAAGGTTAAGGTGGGGATGGGTCGAAAATAATTCAAAAAATAGAATCTAGACAGGTTTGGGTTACAATATTAACATTATATTTAAGTATCAACTCTAAGTTAATTAGTTTCACTTTTACAATGTCTCTTTGTATTTTATTATTATATGGTTACTAAACATATTATATACATCCAAGATACCCCCAAGTGGTCCCTTAATGATACAAACATCTTGATATAAGTATCTTGGCCGAAACTTAGATTTTTAGGAATTTAATATCAATTAATAATATAATATTTGTTTTAAAAACTCCTTTATGTCAATTTTGACACTATTTAATAATTGATTTTTTAAAAACTCATAACAGAATTATTACTTCGAAAAAAGTCAATTAAATCAATACTAATATGTCATATTAACCTATAAAATTATTTTAATTCAATAAAAGTCTCAAATTATATTTATTTTGGTATTTATAATATCAATTATTTTAATTTTTCACTATTATGGTAATTACTTCATCGATATTGTGACATAAATAAATTAACTTATATAATGTCTAAAAATTATAAATAAAATATAATTATGTATGAAATCGTTTCAGATTTCTAATAAATATTTTTAGTTGAAACTCCAACATATATAACCCTATGTAAAAATTGGTTTTCTAAAAGATATATGCTTATATCATTTTTGTACTTATTTTAACTTAATTAAAATAAAGTGTCCCTATCACCTACAAGTGTCTCCAAGGGGTACCAAAATCGACCCAAAGATGGCCATGGTCGTACATGTATCCTCCAATAAGTTTAGGACACGTTTTAGGGTAATTTAGTATTATTATAATATTATATTTTAACCCTTATTTACCAGATTTACCCTTAACCATGGTTAATAAAATATTTACCGCAGTAATTATTCAAAATGTATAAAAATAAAAGTTACCTATTTACACACTATGAACATCCTGATTCAAAATATGGAATCCATTTTTACAAATTCAAAACACAGAAGTGGCAGAAATTAATTTAAAATTAATTCCCGTAGTTAAAACAAAAAGCGTGTTTTTGAGAGATAATAAATATTTAAAGATTGACACTTGTTTATGTTCGGTTTAATTGTAAAATTATGTACAATGACCAAAATTATATTAAATGGTAAAAATATATTCTAAATATACTTTAAAACCACTCAAATTCATAATTTATCAATATAAATTATTTTGATTAAAAAAGTTGTTTTTAATTAAAATTTAGTAATTTTCACTATTTATCAAAATATAAGTGTTATCCGAAAACATCCAAAATTTCACCCTAGGATGAATTAGATATTCCAAATCCAAAAATAAAGTTCATTTTGAAATATAATATATATATATAATTTAAAAAAGTAGGTATTACTATTCATAACGGCTAGTTTGATTGGTTGTGGTGTGTGTTAGAACTCGAAGTTGCGTACAACACATGCTACTGTATTATTCAAAGGAAAGCATACCGTGGAAGCTTGGGATGTTTCATTATAAATTTTTGATGTCCCCATTTAGTCAAAAAGTTTAAAATATTGTATTTAAAAAGGGTTCACTATTAAAAGATGGTAAGAGTGCAATACTGAAAATGAATTTGTTCTTACATTATGTCTAAGACTCTCATAATATGGATTCTAAAATTATAAGGATTATATGAAGTTTAGAATTTAGTTAATATTATTCATAACCTCTTTTGAACGGCTTGTTTGGTAAGTCATGGTGCGCCTGAACTCGGTGTTGCGTGTAGTGAAAGTTATTGAATTATTTTGAAGAAATAACACACTATGAAATATTGGGGTGTTACAAAAAAGGACATTCTTACCTTAATTTTGTCAAAAAGGTTAAAAAGAAATTGTTTGGAAAACGACAATAATATTCCTTTCAATTTTTTTTATAAAAAGTCCAAAAATGGTATAAATGACATTATCCCATAGTCTAGTAAATAGTAAAAATGTTTTGGAATACATTTTTAAGAAACATGGATGTGGATGATAAGGAGGTCCCAGTAGATAATTACGTGTAAACAACCCCAGATAATGAGAAGATTGTGAAATAAACCCTTACCTTGTAATTTTCTTTGGTTGAGGTTAGGTCAACCTCCTTTATAATGGTGAAATAATTTTTATTAAATTAAACAAGAATCGTATACATTAATATGATATCATATATGATATTTTAACATTGTTCTGTTAATAATATCTTAGTATTATCATCATTTTGGGTGTTAACGGATTCATTTTCCTTTATATTATTTGTTATGTGAGTCATATTTGTATTGTATGGGATGTATATAATTCATATACAGAATTATATAATGTCTTTAAACATTATTTTTAATCATAAAATTAAAATTATTCTTGAATGGATACGATGGGGGAATGAATCTCATCGTGTTCGTGGAGACGGTAGTCCGTACGTACGCAGGAGAAACAATATCATTCTTTTGATATCAAAATAATATTTAATTGGATGGTATATAATATATACAGAATTATTATCATGTTATGTTTATTATTTAAATCAATTACACATTATTATCATACCCATCCAAAAAATAATGTTTTCAATAACAATTACACCACGACGGGGAGACGGTAAGCCGTACATACGAACGTATGGTAAGATGTCATTAAAAGGATGGATATAATATTGAATATGGTAGTACCATATTTATAATAAAATCACAGTATATTAAAGATACTGGAGTTATTATTTGAGAATGGAAATAACAAAGAAAGAAGAAGTGGAAGAATAAAGGACTTTGAAAGAGGGTTGTGAAAACATTACATCTTCTTCGGGTTCTTCCTTTTGATTTGATCCAAAGGGATACATAGGTTGGTTTTTTGATCAAACTAAGGCCTCTAAGATGAATTGAGGGAAGTTGATAGGATATTTGGGCATGGGATTTCTGATCCAAAAAACTTTGATGGTATGATGAAATGGTTAGAAGTGGTGTCTTTTTATAAGGGGGAGGAGGGGCTCTTTAGAAAAAACTTAAAGTATTATTTTATAAAAAATTAATATTCAGTTTCCAATGGATTTGAACTATTTTATTAATAATATAATGTCGGTATGGGTCTCAATACACTAAATTAATAGTTTTTAGATAGGTTTGGGTCACTATATTAACCTTATTTTTTATATTTAACTATTAGTTAATTAGTTTGACATTTACCATGTCTCTTTGTATTTTTATATTATTTGGTTAATAAACATAATATAAACTACCAAAAGAACCCCTAGTGGTTCATTAATGACATACCTATCATAATATAAGTCCTTTTACTGAACATTAGATTTTTAGTAATATTATATCAATTAATAATATAATATTTGTTTTAAAAACCTATTTTTATCAATTTTAATATTATTTAATAATTGATATTTTTAAATTCTTAATAACATTATTAATTCGAACCAAATTCATTTAATAAATCCTAAAATGTCATATTAAAAAATAAAATTCTTTAAATTCATTAAAAATAAAAATTATTTTTATTTGGGTATTTATAATATCAATTATTTTAATATTTCACTAATAAGGTAATTACTCCATCATCATTGTGTCAAAAATAAATATAATTATTCAATGTATAAAAATTATAAATAAAATAAAATTATTTAGGAAATATTTTTAACTTTATAATGAATATTTACAGTTGAAACGATAACATATATAACCCTATGTAAAAATTGTTTTTCTAAAATATATATGCTCATGTCATTATTGCCATTACTTTAAATTAATAAATATAAAGTGTCTTTATCACACTCAAGTGGATCTAAGTGGTCAAAACATCGATTCAAAGATGCCCATGGTCGGACATGTATCATAAAATATGTTTAGTACACGTGTTAGGGTAATTTAATATTATTTTAATATTATTTCTTTACCCATATTTACCGGATTTACCCTTTAACCATGGTAAATAAAATATTTACCGAAGTAATTATTCATAATGTATAAAAATAAAAGTTACCTATTTACACAATTTTGACATCCTTATCCTAAATATGGAATCCATTTTCAAAATTCCATACATAGAAGTGGTAGAAATTAATATAAAATTGATTCCAGTTGTCAAAATAAAAAAGCGTTTTTTAAGAAATAATAACTATCAAAAGATAGACACTTGTTCATGTCTAGTTTAAATGTAACATTATATCGAATGACAAAAATTGTATTAAATGGTAAAAATATATTCTAACTATAATTTAAAACCACTCAATAGTATAATTTATCACTTTAAATTATTTAGATTAAAAAATTTTGTTTTTAATTAATGTTTAGTATTTTTCAGTATTCATCAAAAATTGGAAGTTCTCAGAAAAATACCAAAACTTCACCCTAAGATATTTTTGATATTCTGAACTTAAAAATGATGTCTATTTTACAAATTTCAATATAGAGAAGTTGAATTTATTAATTTAATATTAATTCCCATTGTCAAAACCAAAAGGCGTATTTTTTAGAAACAATATCTATCAAAAGATTGACACTTGTTTATTTCCAATCTCAAAGTGAAATTACTTACAATGACTAGAATTGGATTAAATGGTAAAAATATAATCTATTTATACTTTCAAACCATTAAAATGTATAATTTAACACTATAAATTATTTTGATTAAAAAATTTGTTTTCATTATTTTTCACAATTCACCCAAATATGAAAGTTATCAGAAAAGCACCAAAAAATTATGAAAACTAAATTCTAAAGTCATGATTATAAATAAGAAGTTTATTTTGTCAAATATAATATAAAAATGTTTCAAATATTTGATTTAAAAATTGTTCATCTTTAAATGGCGTTAAAAGTGAATTTTTAGAAATAAGTATTTCTTTTATCTGAAAAAAATGAATTTGTTCTTAAATTATGTCTAAGAAACTCATAATATGGATTCTAAAATTATAAGTATTATATATAGTTCAATATTCAGTTTATACTATTCATAACCACTTTTGAACGACAAGTTTGATAATCGTGTGGTGCGCTCGAACTCGATGTTGCCTATAGTGCAAGATATTGAATTTCTTTGAAGAAATAACGTACTATAAAATCTTGGGGTGTTACATTCTTCCCTCCTTAAATAAAATGCATCCTCACAATTTGTATTTTTTCTTAGAAAATAAAAGTTTGAAAATAGAAAATACCTTTGTGGGAAAACCCACATCAGAAATTGGGTTAATAAAATTTAGTCTTAATAAGAGGAAAAGGGGAATGAAAAAGTAACCACCAAATTATGATCTCGATTATAAAAACATTGGTGGAAATTAGAGACACATAATTGGAGAAAGAACAAAAATATTTATAGGGAGTGATTGGGGTCATCAGTCACAAACAATTGTAGAATTGAGGGCCTCAAAGTCATCAATCTATGATGATTTAAAATTTCATTGGTTCCCCAAAACATAAGGTATTAGGATAACACATTTTTAGTTTTAATATCCCTTAACTAAAGTATAAGAATTAATATCTTCATATAATAAGAGAAGAAAAATATAAGCTTGTTATGTAGAGTTCCATCCTTTAACTAATTTCTACCACAAACTCATCTTTTACTCTAAAAGATAATAGAACTAAAAAAATAATCTATTTATCATATTCGTATAGGATTTCAAAAAAAGAATTTATAATTCATCTACCAGACCCTTTAAAAAACTACATTATTAAATCTAGGACATCACATGGGTCGGTGGTAGGTGATACACCCTTGTCGCCCTTTGGTTGTGGGTTCATGACTCGTGGCCTTGCCAGACGCGACGGGTTGCTGCCCGACCTCCAGGTTGTCCTTTTTATGGAAATCCAGAAATAATCTGAAACTAGACATATCCAAAAAACTTCATTCCAAACTCACAGTCCAAAATATATAGGGAAGTTAAACATAATGAAGATCCTTTTTTGCAACATAATAACATGTGAACCCCTTCATCATGTATTATTTTAAAAAACTACAACATCCCGAATTACCATTAAACCTTATTGATTATAGTCATGCACCCTTATTCATTATAGAATACTAGTATACTCATTTTATCCAAAAATGTTGTAAACTCAAATAATGAAGGAATATACAAATCATTAATCAGTTTCAAGGTAGTCAAGAATATCCAATATAATTTATCCAAATCAAAGATGTATTATTTAAAAATCACTACCTCTATATCAGAACCATATTATGGTTTTCTTTATCTCAACTATATATTTTCCAAAAATTTAACCTACTATTTAGTCACTTTTCTTGGTTCCACACAATCTCACGTCCTTAATGAAATAGTACTGCAATACAATCCTTATATACTCCATAGTTATTATGACCAGTACATCGTAGATACAACACTCAAATGACATAATTCATTAATAACAACATAAGAACTCTAATCATTCATTCTCATATGTGGTAGTATCATAACCTGATTATTATCCAATAGAATAATTTGGGGAATACACTGGTGATTTGGACATTGTTTCGTGTTGTGTCCCAACTCCTTGCAGATGAAGAATTTTACATTTGAAACCTTTTTTTACCCTTATAGTCATGTACGTGGTGTCCTTTTCCTCCACACTTATAAATAACTCCCATTCCATTCCGGAAAGTTCCAGGGTGTTTCCTCCCACAGTTGTCACATATGGGAAAATTCTTCTTTTCCCTCATCCCTTTATCCATCATTCTCTCTTACATCATTTTTTTCTCTTTTTCCCTTCAAATCCATAGGACTCAAATAATTATTTACTTATATTTTTAACACATGATACTATTTATTCATATGTTGAGTATACATGGGATTCAATTTCCCTTTCTAAATGTTGGCTTAATACCATGAATGATATAATAATTCTTACTATTTGGATCATATGTATTACTGGAGTTCACATTCCTTCCACTGGGCACCATTTCTATACAATGGTATACACTCAGTCATTTTATGAATTGAAATGAATAATTCCAAACTTGTAAAATACCTAATTTGGACTGAACAGTTTATAGATATAATCCATAATCATAATAATGTTCTCTTTGAGGAAGTATAGACTCATAAACCCTTCATAATGGATTGTAAATAAAATGAGAATTATCCAAAGAATATCCCCCAGGGGTGTCATAACCAAGAGTGCAACAAGGCCCATTGTCGTGCAACAGTTCCCATTTGAGTCTAGCTCAAAATAGTGTTTTCAGGTTTTACCCCTAGGTACATCTGTTCTAGAGCCGCCTCTACAAGCTCGTATCCAGATAGGGACGTATTGCTTGGAAAACTCACAAAATCTCTACATTACCAAAATTGTAGGAAGTTCTTCTATACCAATCACGAAAGTCTATCTTAGGGTAACGTGCTCTAAGCAGAGTTTATCTAAATCTAGTTTCTAAGGATTATACTAAACTTCCTCTAATACCAACTATAACACCCCGAACCCAGTTACCCAGAGTCGGTGCATTATTATATAATATGGTCATGATCACAAAAGATCACGTCTCGAAAGACCGATTAGTTTAGTATCATTGGAAACACTAGATATATTCAAAAGTCTTACATTACATCATAAAGTGAAAAAATACAACTACATCTTGTCTTCATATCCCCTCATACTATCCCTACAGGTCATTCATAAAATACTTCTTCACATTCTGGGAAAAGTAAAATATTGAAAGGGGTAAGATCAGATGCTTAGTAAGGATAACAATATAGTGGAAACATTCACAAATAAACATAATCATTTATGGCAATGCATAACTAAAAAAAGCCTTTTAAACATGAATATACGCATAATATAGCAAAGATAAAATGAAATAATTCCATTTACTGATTCACATGGATATTCTATTCTTCAAATAATCACATAAAATATCAATAACCACGTTCATAACAATGGATTGCCTAATGCCAGACTATCATAACCACATAGTCAAGGCCTTGTGCCAAGACTAAAAATAAGTTTGTCAAGGCCTTGTGACAAGACACTTGTTTGTTTCATGAGACCTTCTGATTCATCAATGAGTTATATAGAGCTCCACCCGTCACATACTACGTCCAATTCATTCCTCATATGAAAAGGTTTGAACATAAAACAGACATTCGTATTAAAACTTGCATATGAAATTTCAATACTTTATCCATAATCCATGAATGGTATAAAAATAACACATTCATAGTTAAAAATATCACAAAACCTTCAATACAACATGAAAGTTTTGTATCATAATAAATCAATTTCAAATAAACTTAAAATCCATCAAAGGATGTTGACATAGACGAAATGAAACCCTTTTTTAGAGAAATATATCATTCTATTTTGAATTCATTTAAAATTTATATAATTATAAAAGAAAACATTTATTTTGGAAATATTATTATAATATTGTAAGGGAAGATTCTATGATTTTTAATGGTGGAAAATAGCCGCACCTGCCATTTAAGATAAAAAAGGACATTCTTACCTTAATTTTGTCGAAAAGGATAAAAATGACATTGTTTGGAAAACAACAAAAAGATTCCTTTCAAAACATTTTATAAAAAGTCAAAAAAGGGTATAAATTACCTTAAACAAAAGTATAGTAAATATTATAAATTTTTTGGAATACATTTTTAAGAAACATGGATGTGGATGATAAAGAGGTCCCAGTAGATAATTACATATTAACAACCTCAGATAATGAAGAGATTGTGAAATAAACCCTTACCTTTTACTTTTCCTCAGTTGAGGTTTGATTAACCTCCTATATAAAGGTGAAATAATTGTTATTAAATTGTACAAGAATCATATACATTAATATGATATCATATATGATCTTTTAACATTGTTCTGTTAATAATATCTTAGTATTATCATCATTTCGGGTGTTAACAGATTCGTTTTACTTTATATTATTTGTTATGTGAGTCATATTTGTTATGTATGGGATGTATCTTATTCATATAAATAATTATATTAATTCTTTAAAAATCATTATTAATAATCAAATGAAAATTAGTATTGAATGGATACGAAGAGGAATGAATCTCATCGCGTTCGTGGAGACGGTAGTCCGTATGTACGCATGAGCGACAATATGATTATTTTGATATTAAAATTATATATAATTGGATGGTATATCATATATACAGAATCATTATCATTTTATATTTATTTATTACATCAATTACATATCATTATCATACCCATCCAAATAATAATGATTTGAATAACAATTACACCACGACGTGGAGACGGTAAGCCGTACCTATGCACGTATGGTAACATGTCATTCAAAGGATGGATATAATACTGAATACGGTTATACCATATTTATAATAACATCACATTATATATATGATAATGAAGTTATTATTTTATATTGGAAATAACAATGAAATAAGATGTGGAAGAAGAAAGGAACCTGAAAGAGTGTTGTCAAAACACTACCTCTTCTTCGGGTTCTTTCTTTTGATTTGATCAAAAGAGATTCTTTGGTTGGATTTATGATTAAAATAAGTCCTGTATTTTGAATTGAGGGATGTTTAGAATATATTTTTTTAGGGGTTGGCTGAACCAAAAGGCTTTAAAAATATGAAGAATTGTTCAGAAGTGGTGTCCTTTTATAAGGGGGGCTCTTTACGAAAAACTTAAAGTATTATTTTATAATAAATTCATATTCTGATTATAAAGGATAAAACCGATTTATTTCGAATATAAAGTGGGGATGGGTAGAAATAAACTAAAAAAATAGGTTTTAGACAGGTTTGGGTCACAATATTATCATTACCTTTTAGATTTAACTCTTAGTTAATTAGTTTGACATTTACCATGTCTCTTTGTATTTTTATATTATTTGGTTAATAAACATACTATAAACTGAAAAGAGAACCCCAAGTGGTTCATTAATGACATAACTATCATAAATTATGTCGTTTGGATAAACCTTAAATTTTTATGAATATTATATCAATTAATAATATAATATTTGTTTTAAAAACTCCTTTATGTCAATTGTGACAATATTTAATAATTGATTTTTGATAAAGTCTTAATAACATTATTAATTAGAAAAAAATTCATTTAATCAATCCTAACATATCATATTAACCAATAAAATTAGTGGAATTCATTAAAAGTCTCAAATTATATTTATTTGGGTATTTATAATATCAATTATTTTAATATTTCACTAATAAGGTCATTACTACATCATCATTGTGTCAAAAAAATTTACTTATTAAATGTCATAAAATTATAATTAAAATACCATTCTGTATGAAATATTTTTAACTTTATAATGATTATTTATAGTCGAAACAATAACATATATAACCCTATGTAAAAATTGTTTTTCTAAAAGATATATTCTTATGTCATTTATGTCTTTACATAAAATTAATTAATATAATGTACCATTATCACTCTCATGTGGCTCCAAGTGGTCCCAAAATGGACCCCAAGATGCCCATGGTCGTACATGTATGATCCAATAGGTTTAGGACATGTGTTAGGGTAATTTAATATTATTTTAATGTTATTTAATTACCCCTATTTACCAGATTTACCCTTTAATCATGGTTAATAAAATTTTTACCGAAGTAATTATTCATAATGTCTAAAAATAAAAGTTACCCATTTACACATTCTGGGCTTACTGATCCAAAATATTGAATCCATTTTTCAAAATTCCAAACACAGAAGTGGATGAAATTAATTTAAATTTAATTTCCGTTGTCAAAACGAAAAATGTGTTTTTTATGATATAATAACTATCAAAAGATTGACATTTGTTTATGTTTAGTTTAAATGTGAAATTACATACGAAGACAAACATTGGATTAAATGGTAAAAATATATTCTAAATATACTTTAAAACCACTAAATAGTATAACTTATCACTATAAATTATTTGTATTGAAAAAGATTGTTTTTAATTAAAGTTTAGTATTTTTCACTATTCATCAAAAATTGGATGTTCTCAGAAATATACCAAAAATTCACCCTAAGATAATTTTGATATTACAAATTCAACAATGAATTATATTTCACCAAATTAAAAATAAAGAAGTTGCATTTATTTATTTAAAATTAATTCCCATTGTCAAAACCCAAAGACGTATTTTTAAGAAACAATATCTATCAAAATATTGACACTTGTTTATGTCCAATCTCAAAGTGAAATTACATACAATGACCAGAATTGGATTAAATGGTAAATATATAATATATTTATTCTTTCAAACCTTAAAAATTTATAATTTAACAATACAAATTATTTTTATTAAAAAAGTTGTTTTCAGCATTTTTCACTATTCACCCAAATATGAATGTTATCAGAAAAGCACCAAAAATTTATTGAAACTAAATTATTACGTCATGATTCTATAGAAGAAGTTTATTTTGTCAAATAGAATATATAAAAGTTTCAATAATTGGATTTAAAAAGGGTTCATCATTAAAAGGTGGTAAAAGTGAATCTTTTTGAAATTAATACTTATTTTATCTGAAAGAAATGAATTTTTTTGTTCATTTTGTCTAAGAAACTCATAATATCTATTATAAAATTATAAGTATTATATATAGTTCAATATTCAGTTAATACTATTCATAACCACTTTTGAACAGCTAGTTTGGTAATCTTGTGGTTCGATCGAACCTGGTGTTGCGTGTTGTGCAAGTTATTGAATTTTTTTGAAGAAATAACGTACTATGAAATCTTGGGGTGTTACAGTTTATGTTGAGAAATTCTTACCATCCACATATAGATGTCTAGAAATATTGTGTAATTCAGATCCTAGAGGACCTGATTCGTGCCTCCATCATGAATTTTGGTTGATTGTGGGATGTCCATCAGGGATTGGTTGACTTTATTTACAACAACAGTTAATAGTCATCAATTAGAATGAATCCTTTGGAGGAATTGTATGTTCACCCATGAATATCACCTATTTTTTGGATATATGTGGGAAAATTATATTTGTTTGGAACAAGTCTGGTTCAGGAGATATCGGTAAAGATTCTTGAGGTGCGATGACATCTGGTTACAGCCCAGAGTCAATAGAAATCGTATGCAGATTGGCGACATTGTCTGTTGGAGTTTTCCATTGGTGACTGGGGTTTTTTGAATGTTTCTCCTCATTTGGGTCACCATCATCTCTAGAAACAAAGATATATTTCTCAAATATATGTTAGACCATTTTTTATCACTGAATGGCTATGGAAAGTTTCTTATTGATTAGAATTTCGGGCCTAGTTGATGGACATTCAAGTAGTTTTACACATATCATAGCATAGAAAGTATCACCCTAGTCCCACACAATTCCTGAGTTGGGAAGAAATTTAGTTTGACCCATAAATTATATTTTAGGGAAACCAATTGAGATCGTTGACACTCAAGACAAGGTATTGCATTGGTAGTCAATGTTTTTTGTCAGAGTTCTATGTAAATAAGTATCGAGTTCTCATGAGACATGGGAGTAGGTTTCATTGATGAGGGAATAATGGCCTCATCTATTTCTAAGGATTACATCTTACACATGACTTCTTGGGGATATAAATCCCTTATGGTGGGGAGATTGTATCATCCCAGTACCTTCATCGGGTATGTTTTTTCTTTTTTTTATATTCCCTTCTGGTTTTAAAATACTTAAATATCATTTTCAGAGTTAACTGTAGGTTGTTGAATAGGTACATGACGTGTACCTGAGGTACACATCTTGTACTTATTACTAGATTCACGAGAAGTCATGGTTTGACCTAGTACCCATTGTTTAAATGAGGCACATGTCATGTAGGGGATAAATGTTGTATTTTTAACCCAATGCAATGGGTTTTTTGGTGTAACATATCTAGTATAGCCTACACATCGTGAACAGTGGTAAATGTTATGACCCAACCCATGGCTAAGTTACATTCATGTGTTTGGATATTTTGGTTCAGCCTGTCCTTCAACATTTGTTTCTCTCCACCCTAGACTCTTCCTAGGAGATTTTCAAAGGTTTTTCACCTTCCAGATTGATCTGATCGGCATTGGATCTTCTTTTTGTTTTTATCACATCTCACTGGATTAGAGTTTTTTCTAGTTGTTTGTTGATTATGATCAGGGTAGAAACCTAGCCTGTGTTATCGGATCCGCTGATCCCAGTTAGTTGATCCTTGTAATTTTCTTCTATATACATTGTGAAATCTTGAGGTACGTAGGTTTCCTCTCTTCTAACGAACCTTTGAGGTTAGATTTGAATCATTATTATCATGTATTGGATTCTACGGTATCCATTATTCCTATTAGGTTTTGTTGTTAGAGTCAGATTCCATTTTGGGCATGTGCGACCCAAAGTTTGAGGTAGTTGGATTCATCCCAATACTATGATAATGATCCTTCTTGTTTTGATTTAATAATGGATTTATAAATGTATTTATGAAATTGGCATGATTTTTGTGTGTGTTGAAAAAGGTTTTGGGAGTAAAATAGTTTCCCTGGATTTTAATAAATGGATTATAAACGGTTTAGAATGGTTTTCAAGTCACTAAAATGGGTTTGGGAAAAAAACATGTGTTAGCTTGGGTAATTAGGTGGAAGGTTTATCTCGAGGCCATAGTCCATTTCATAGTGATTATCAAGGAGGTTTTTCGTGGTACCTTTCTCTGTTTCTTAGGCCTATTGTTCTAATTGTGATGGGGGGGGGGGGTTAATCATGGGGTATTTCTATTTTTACGAGGCATGTTGTTCTATGATCAGATTTTTTCACATGATTATTAGGGTACGATTAGTCTCCTACCTAGACTTGTAATATCCCTTGGTCTGTGATACCTATGATTTTATTTTGTATATTTTGGATTTCCGAGTTATACATGATTTTTATGTTTATGCTTGTGGAAAAATGTTATGGAAAACCTACATTGAAATGGTTATACCAACTTTTGTTTAAAACAATGGAAAAGGGAAATGATTACCATGTTTTCTATAAAATTACTTTACTTATTATCATTCCATTCATTATTTCAAGAAAATGAGAATACAAGATTTTTTATATAGAGACTAGTTGTCAAACAGAGGGGTGGGATCTTATTGATCCTGCTAGCTAACTACATGCACACTACATCCGTGGTAAGTAGACCATTGTTTATCTTCTAGTGTAGATAAAAGGAATGATGATATAGAGTGGTGGATTGGTTCATGTTAGCTTATATGGGTAGCTAATGGTGATATGGTTATTTTTATTCACTACCATCACTAGAGTAGTTGTTAGTTTTGAGTTCCTTGCAGTCAAACTTTTCTTTTAGTTGTTTTAGCTACTATTTCAGTTGTTTTATTTCCACTATTTTCCAAAAATGTTATGACTTATATTTTTTAGTCTTCCACTATTCCTTTAATCCTCTATATATTTATTCCATGTGATTTTCCGGTTGGAAGAAATAGTTCCCTCATTTTTGTCTTTTGATGCCCGGGTGCTTGTCGCCAGCCCGTGGGGATAAGGAATTCCCTTTGGGTGTGTGATGGATTGGGTCGAGTGCTGGATTTGATGGTAACCCTGGTCGATTCGTTACAATATAAATAAATAAAAAAATTATATATATAACATATATATTAATTTTACACATATTATTAGTCATCGAAAAAATTTGGAGATAAAAAATTAATTACACTGTTTATTGAGATGGTAGGTTGTACATAAACATGAATGTTGTTTCCATTTTTTTGAAGGATAGAAATAAAGAAATTTAAATAATAAGTTACCTCTATGGAATCATTATTATATGATATCTACCATAAATATTCATTAAATTTTAGATTTTTATCATTTATGTTAATATAAAATTAAAAATGTATCACATCACTTCATGGAAGTGACAATCTACATGCATACAGAAGTGACATTATAGTTTTCCAACCGATTGGATTTTAGAAAGGTATATGTGATATTAAAATTGAAAAATTATAATTATTTTATAAATATAATATGTATACATTTAATATATCACAATATATAGCTGGGAGAGGTCATTATTGGAAACAAATTACATTGGTTCACGAGGTGATAGTCCACCGTACACATGATTGACAGTTTCATTTTCCATTTTTTAGAAGATTATATGGATATTGTTTATTCCTTAAACATGAAAAAATATTAATATATTTTATATAGTAGTTTTATTATATTTTAACAATTTCAAAATTATTGATGGTTGTAAGAGATGAAGTAAAAAAAGGGGATTGTAAAGGCAATTACCTTTTCATATAAAAACCACCTTTGGATATCTTATTGAGGACATAAAGCCTGCTATTATAGAAATAAATTAGGACTAGAATATGTATAATGATATTTGAGGGAAATTTTGTAATATTTATATTGAGTAAAATGTCTTAAGAGGTGTGAAAAGGTGAGGGGATGGGTGCTCTTTTAAATTTATGGGTTACATTTTTTGTAAATACCCAGAAGTTTCTAATAATGTGGAGTTTTTATCAACACTAGTGAATCAAAAATATAAAAATAATGGATTGGTTAGAAGGTAATGTCTTGAAATATTTACAACACAAAAATATACCTCTTTTAAATATGTTATTATCTTATCCTCTATGTTTATATTCTTTTACCACTTTAGTTTTCACCACGATAATTAAATTGTTTTATTTACGTATAAAATTTATATTTTAAGAAAAAAATAGATTAAAAAATATTATATAATTTTGTATAATTTTTTCTAAATAATAAATTCAATTTATCAAATTCACTTTTTTTTGGGTTGAAATTCAATTTTAACATGTTCACATGTAACATACCAAACACTATTTTAACATTAACCACAATAATCAATTTTTTATGTTCTTCAAACTCATTATGAATAAAAATTATTTTAAAATTATAATATTATATGAATTATTATAATACATAATATTTAATCGCTTTTATCAAATTCAATTCCCAAAAGTGGTAGTATTTAATTTAAAATTAATCATGCAAGGGTGATGAAAATGAGATTTTCCAAAGAATCTTTTTCTTAAATACAAATTGTTTTTATATAAAAATTCAAAATTAAATTTATTTAAATGAAATAAATTGAATTAATATTAATATAATTTAACTAATTTATCTTTTTAAACAATTTTAAATCAAAATGGATCTTTTTAAATGTTTCAACAAAATACAGTTTTCAATATAATTAATATTTTTCACTATTCATCAAAAAAATAATATATTCTAAAAATTACCAAAACATCAATTCCTATAAAATTTATAAAGTTTTATTTTAATAAATAATTTTATTTTTTTTCATATAAATGTTTTAAAATTGGTGAAATAAATTATAAATTAACTGCTCATGATGTGACATGACTATTTTTAGAAAAATGTAGTTTTTAGCATAAAATTGGATTTAGTCTTACACATTGCATAAAAAAATATTATAAGAATTATAATTATTTGATTTAATATATAATATATAAATTTCATTATAAAATTAATAATAGTGATTAATTTAATTTATCATGATAAAAATACATTGCGCTCATAAAAAATAGATTTTTAGGAAATCATTTCATTTACTTTCAAATGATTTTAATTAAATTATAATTTCTAGTCAATTGATTAAAAATAAATTTATTTTATTCATGTTTGAAACATATAATTCTCATAATATAAATATTTCTCTTTATATCAATCAATTAAAGATCAAGCTGAAACTGTAACAATAAATAATAATATTTAAATAGTGTATCATGATCTATTTAAACATGGGTTTTCATGTAATGAAAGATATAAAAGAAATAAAATTTATTTAAAAGGAATATATCTTATAATATTCAGGTCTTAAATTATACCCCCTTAAATAAATTTTACCCTTGAAATTTTATTTCGGTCATAAAAGGACTAACCTTCGTTGAAAACTCACATCGTAAAATGGGATAATAAAAAATCATCTTGATATGAGTGAAAGTGAACTATGAATGTCATATATAATAAAAAATTTTTGGGATTCAATGTTGGAAAACATTAATGGTAGGTAAACATATATACATGGTGGAGAAACTAACAGGGAAGAAAAAATATAGAGTGTTTGAAAACATGTCCATGTGAAAGAAATAAACCTCAAGAGAATAAGTTAGTGATCATTAAAGAGACCAAAAATTCATTTGAAATAAAGGTAAAATGATAAATTTTTAATTTTCAATTTTTTTTTCTAATTTCATAGTATTATTTTTCAGTCAACAAAGAGAACATGATAAAATATACATACTTAAAATTAATTTTCATGGTAAGAATAATTTCTCCCTTTCGTTGTTCTTTGATCAATTTTAACATTATTTATTACTCTAGGAAATGAATATCCAAGATGGGTTTTTGCGCCTAAAGAACTCAAATTAGTTTTTAATATCTTAAAATCCAAAAATTGTTTTACTTACTTCTCTATGACTCCAAATATTTACTAAAATCATAATGGGTTGTATAAATTATCCAATATAATAATTTATTCTCTAAACCTCAAGAATAACACCTAATGTTCAAATTAATATTTTTCCATAAAAATGATTATATAGAATAAATGTCATATTATTAATGAACTCATATAGGCCAGTGGAAGGCTCCTCACCCTTATTATCCTTCATTTGTGGGTTCAAGCCATTCATCATTTCTGGATCCAATAGTTTTTTTCACCCAACATGTAGTTTTTCATTTTTTTAATACTATAATAATACAATTACTTTATCATTCCTAAAAATATGTTTAACACCATGAAAGTATAAATAATCATCAGATCACTTTTTAACAACTATTGTTGTATGCACAACTTTTTCCCCAAAAAATCAAATAACCTTAATAGAGTATTGTTACATTATAATCAAAGATCGTATACACCCTAAAGGTTATAAAATTATTTAAAACTATGAGAATTGAATTCTTTATCGAATAATAATTAATTTTAAACCTAAGGGTTTCATATATATGAACGAAATAAAACGTCTCCCAAAATTTCCACAATCATATGAAAATCCCATCATGTAAAACCCCAAAAGGGATGTCTAAGACATTGAACCTATAATCAAACCTAACCTCACAAACCCATGGTATCTATATCTCATAAATTAATATTATATGAAGATATATATTCTCCCAAAAATAATCATAAACATTTTAGGTTTTTGTATTCTTATAGAAAAAATAGCATTAGAAAAAATACTACTAAAACTTAATCATTGAGTCAAAATACATAAAAACATCTACACTTTTACTTTAATGATTCATATAAAATAGGTAATTACACATTATATGGTTCAAACATAAAAATATGCCACTGGATTCAAAAATTCCTAGGATAACTACATTTAGGAAGATGGACTATAAATGGTTCTCTAGGACAATATTATTTTCTCTCTATTGAACTCAATTTTAATCAGTAATTCATTTATCTATTCCATTCCATTCAAAACAAAAAAAACCATTCTATTCCTTTTATACATACTTCTAGTTATTTACTTTTATATTTCTCCCATAAAGGAAATTGATCCCTCTTTCCTCTAGGGTCTCCACCACTCAAAATCTTAGTAGAGTTCATCCTTATCTTCTTAGGTGATTTCGACAGTTGGTCACAATAGAGTTTGTTTATAATGCATGGGGATCACTGATTAAGAATATTCACAATATCATTTACATCTATTCTTATACCCTTTGGTTTTCTTGAACCAATGTATTGTCCATCACATTCAACATTAACTTTATTCATCCTCGTCCCAACCAATACATAAAACAGAAAATCATGAAGTGAATATCAAAATTAAAACAATGAAAAATTATTTATAGGATATCTAAATCATAACAACTAATTTTAATCCTATGAAACCATATTTTAAAATCTATCATTCTTGGTGACTATTTATTCAATTACTTCATTATGTTTCAAAAAGAAAATGAAAATTAACTATAGAATACACCCTGAGAGTTTCAAAACATGTGTGTAGAAGGGCTTGTAATCGTTCACTATGTACTGATCGGGTCGAATCGCATTGTTCATTTATTATAGTTTTTACCCTAGGTTCAACTATGCCAAAGACACATCCATTTTTAGAATCCAGACATGGATGTGTTTGTTTGAAAACCACATAATATATAGCCAACCAAAACATTATGATGTTATCTTACACTTAAACACATCCTCAAAGGCTACAATAGGGTTAATATCCCTAATATGTATTTTTCTAAATATATTTCACAAGGATTCTAAAAATTTTCTCTAAAACCAACTATAAAGACAACCACCCTAGTAGCCTAAACTCATTGGATACATTATTAAATGGGGACTAGAAATAATATATCACATCCCTAAAGAATCAATAGTTTAGTAGGTTTGGAATACTACAAACATAGTTGATTTTCGCATTATATTTGAAAATGTAAAATAACATATAGTATTTGATTTTATAACACAACTAATCCCTTTAGCATATCCCTGCATATCAGTCATAATACATTTCTAAGAATATTGGGGAATGGAAATATAAGAAAAGGTTGAGATTAGATTCTCAGTAAGTGAATGAATAAAATATAATATATCATGACTATATAATGAATAATTAATATATAATGGTAAATATATCAAATTATATTCCATTTAATAAAAAAATTCATCATGAAGAATAATATGGAAGAAATAAATGAAGAACAAATAATTCCATATAACTAATAAAATAAGTTTGAAACTTATCCGGGAATATCATAAATAAACAAATAATCACAAGGATATTAATTAATAATCACATAGCGATTGATTATGTAATATTGATCTTTATAAACATATTTTCAATGCCTTGTGACATGACATCATACATGAAATAGTTAAGGCCTCAACCAATTACCAAAACATGTTTTTCATGAGAGACCTACTGATGCCTCGAGGGGCTATAACAGGTCCCATACATCACATATTGAATCCAATTACATCCTTATATGAAATGGTAGAAAAATAATCATTATAAACATTCATATTTAAAAACTATTATATGATATGTTAATAATTTTTCCAATCAATAAACATAATCATACACTATCTAAAGTAATATAGATAATAGTATCAAAATAGTACATCCCTAGTAAAATTGATCACAAACCATCCATATAAATAATAAAAATAATCTCATTTGAATCATAGAATAATATTATAGTCTTTATTGAAAACAATTTTAGAAAACACAGACATGGAAGGGAAAGATTCTAAACAAAAGAAGAAATAAAGTATGATTTTCATACATTTATTTGAACTTTGGGGTACTTAAATGAGAAAAATGAAAGTAAATAATATAATTTTCAATTATATCCATAGTATAAGAAAAAGGGTTTTGTTTAAGATTGAAGTATAAGAAAATTCCTTCTACATAGGCTTAAAAATTAATAACCGTAAATAATGAAGAGATTGTGAAATAAACCCTTTCCCCTTTAGAAAATTAAAATGATAACCTCAAATAAATAAATAAACATTAAAATAAACATTAAATAATATCAATTTGAATATATGAGTGATATAACATATCCATGTTACAGTAGATACAATACCGAAAAAAGGTGTATGACATAACATATGTCCCAAAAAAGACAATTTTTGGTAAAAAACACTTACAATGATCATAATAGTGATGTGAGAATTAATCAACGAGTTAATTATGTGAAAAAAATTTAATCCACATATAAAAAGTTGATTTAAATATTAAATATTGAAAATTAATTACATACACAAAATTATAATATTGAAGACATTGAAGAAGTAATATAACATAATGAAAATAAATTAAGTTTTGAAACATTTACGACTTTGTAAAATTCATGTAAAATCACCTTGTATGAAATAAATTGAATTGGAACATAATATACCATGAATTAAGATAAAAAATTTATATTAAATTTAAAATGTGTTATGTATAAATTATATAAAATAAATTAGGTGCCTAATGGTGAAATATTTATCAAAAAGAAACATTGAGCCAAAATCCCTTACCTTAGGATTGACTTCCTTTATATGTGTTCAAAACTCTGATATAATAAATAAATATATATTATAAATATATTTTGGAATAATTTTGAAAAACCATAATACCATATAATATTTTATTATAATTATTATATAATTTATATTGACAATTTGTTGATAAAATCACTATTTCAGGTAATAACTGCTTCATTTTTCATATATGTTGTGGTTTGATAGTTTTATTCCTTGTACCATGATCATGGTTACATCACATATTTAATTTTAAACATGATATAAATATTATATATATATATATATTATAAACATATTTAAATTTATATAGAAATGTTATATGTAGATAAATGAATTATACTGTTTAGGGAGACGATAAGTCGTAAGTATGCATGATTGCAGTTTCCATTTTTTGACTGAAAAAATGGATGTAATATATTATTTCACTTTGGTAGAATCATTATTATATCATATATATGATATATATTCATTAAATACATCCTTATTACCATCCATTTCAAATAAAATAAAAAATGTATCACATCGCTTCGTGGAGGTAGTGGTCCACACATATGCACATGCGACATTATAATTTTCTGACAGATTAGATGGTAAGAAAGTGGATTTGATATTAAAATTCAATAAATATAATTTTCCTAAATAGTATATATAAATTAAATAAATCATTTAATTCATTCTTGAGAGGTTGTGATGGAAAACGAATTACATTAGTTCTCGAGGCAGCATTCCTTCGTAGACACGATTAATGATATCATATCCAATTTGACAGAAGAGGATATATATATTGGTTATGAAATCAATATAATAACATCTCATTGTATAGTATATAATTTTTTTATGTTTTAATTGTTAATACGTGAGTTAATGTGATAGGATAAAAAGTGAAAAAGAATGAACTTAGTGATGATAATTACATTCGCTTAGAAAAGACTCTTGGATATATTATTAAAGACACTAGGGTTTGTTTTTTGGGAGTAAAAACATTAATTATATAATTTTAAGGATTTCATAGATATTTTTTATGTTTTTTTAAATATCAATCGCTTAAGTGGTGCGATGAAGTGAGTGGAGGGGTTCTCTTTTATAATTGAGGAGGAGCAACATTTTTTCAAATACCCAAAACTATTTAATAATTGGAAGTCACTCTCAACCCAAGATCCTAAAAATTTATATATAATATAATAGAGGAGATTTAAGGTCCTTAAGAAACTCAACAACAAAAAATGAAACAATTTTTAAATTTTTTGTTGTATTATCCTATAAGTTTACTCAAATTTAGCATTTTTTTCAACACTACAATTAGTATGTTTATTTACCTAGTTAAATAAACATCTAGAACTAAAAATAAATAATAGTTATATATTTTTGATGAAATTATTCTAAATATTAAATCCAATTTATAAAATTAATGTCCTATGTGTGAGGAAAATTAATTTTAACAGAGGATCATGTTATGTGGAAAACCGACATTCAACATTTACCATGGTAATTAATTTTTACTGTCATTACTATTCTTTATGATAAAAATGAAGAAGTTATCATATAAATTTAATTTATCTTATACTAAATAAGTCATATATTTTTCCAAATTAAATTAACATAATTAGTATAATTTAATATAAAATTAAACCCATAAAAGCGATGAAAATGTTCTTTTCCAAAGTAAATTTTTCTATTGTGGTAATGATTTTTATATCATAATTGAATATAAAATTTGTTTTGAGGACCTAAATTGGATTAATAATAATTTAATTCAACTAATTTTAAATTTAAAAAAAAATTTAAAACAAAAATGAACTTTTTAAATGCTTAAAGAAATTATGTTTTCCATAAAATTCAGTATTTTCACTATTCATTATAAAATTTATATTTTTAGAAAAATACAAAAAGTTAAATCTAATATGTTTTTGACATGATTATTCTGAAAATTATGTTAATTTATTAAATTAGTTTTTTAAATTTCTATATTTATTCATAAAATAAGTGGAGAAAATCTGACAGAACCATTTTTTGTAAAATATAGTTTTTAAGAATAATTTCTTTTATTCTAATCCCATATTATAAAAGGTATCATATGAATGATAATTTTCTTACAAAATATATTCTAATTAAATATCAATAAAATAATTAACCAATAGTGATTAATTTAATTTCTTAACATAAAAATATATCGTGTTCATGAAAATAGTTTTTCAAAAAATCATTTTTTTACATTCAAATGAATTTAAATATAATTAAATTTATAATAATTTTATAGTAAATTAATATATATTTTACTTTTGTAAACCATATAATTATTATAATTTATCTTCTTGTATTTATACCATCCAATTTAATTTCCACGAGATAACTATCATTTTAAATAATAATATTTTGATAGTATATCAATGTTCTTTTAAACCCAGTATTGCGTGTAACACAAGCTATCAAGGAAATATTTTTCTCAAAATATGAATATAGTATACAATCGTAGGGTGTTACAATCATCGATAAATGATTTTTTCTTAACAATCCCCCCCTCATGGTGGTAGGGACTACCATATTTAAAAGAATATAAATAAATGAATAGGAATACTAAGGACAATCTTTGAGAATCAAACCCTAATGAGTGCCCCAAAAATATTAATAAAATAATATCCATACATCTAATATTCATTAAAATTGTTGATACCAGTATATTTTGAATTATTATTTAATATAAAGAAGGTTTTCATGGTAGTGTGTTTTTTTATCAATTCCTAATTCTATTGATAATGTTGGACATTCCTTAAGAAGTTGTTGGATAATACTGACTATATAAGGAAATGAGAATTGATCATACATAGGAATGACTAACAGAAAAATCATATAAATCATATTTTCCAATAAAAACTAAATCATGTGATCCTTTTATATTGTTAAAAAGTAATAACATCATGATAACAATGTTTTATCATGGGTTATGCTATGGGTTTTCTAATTTGATGTAGTTGTAATATAATGAGATATATATTAATTGTAATAAATTATCCTTGAGAAGTATTCAAGCAAAGTTTTTTGAATCATCAAAAAAAATTTCAATGTATTGGAAAGAGTTTTCTGAGAAAATTCCACCAGAGAATGATAAGAACATAAAAATATTTTCCTATCAATATGTTCTAGATATAAGGGTTTGGATCACAAAAAATAATAGATGCATTCATATAATGTGGTATCAAAGGAATAGGTTTAATGAAAAATAACATAGTATATTTTAGATTATGAAATTATTTTGAGACAATTTTGGATGTTAAATTACTCATTAATCATAAAGGAAAAAATCATGATTGTAGGTGATATTTGAGAGTGGTTTAAAGAGATCATTAATGAAAAGATATAATAAATTATATATGAAGTTTTTTTACTTTTATTTATTTGGATATTTTAATCTATAAAACTATAGATGTAATTGAGAGGGATTTTCAGTGCCTTAACACTTTAATTGAATATTATATTCACGAAACAATATATTTCTTTGGAAAACGATGCCTATATAAAGGGGATCAGGTGTGATGAATTTTTGTTACTACTATGGGAGTTATTAGAGATGATATTTTATCACTATAGTGATTGGGTGATCTTTTAATGGACGAAAAAGTTGAAAATAAACTTGAAAAGGGATATCTAACATATGATATCAGACTAGTAATATAATGAGTGGTACAAAAATATGGTCACTAGAAGAAGAAGATATTAGGAAAAAATTGAATCAGACAAAGGGTATTGGATTGAGGTTATCAAAAATATAGTGTATCATACAAACATTATTAGAAATATAATTATAGTTACAAATATCTTTCTCATAGATGTGAAGGAATGTCAACATGAATAATAATAACTTGTTTGAATGCAATTGTGATGAATTTAATACAGATAATGATAATATATACATTCCTGTTAGTGATGGATTATTTTAGTATTGAAATGTTTTTGAAATATTAAATATACGAGGGGAACATGAGATGTTAGGAGACTATAATTCTATGCACGTGATGGTTATTACTTCATTTTTTTAAATCAAAAAGATATTTTTTTCTACTGGATTTATTGTATTGTATTTTTTCAAAACAATGATAAAGAGTTGATAATCTTATTAAGTAGTGACCCATTTATATTCTTGTGATCTTATCGTTGTGATATTTTTTTTAATAGATTCAATTCTATTTAATAAGATGCGATGGTTATATTAAATCATAAAATAGAAAATGATAGGATACCTGATTCAACCCTAAGGATCTTAAAAATCATTAATGGTTCATTTTTTTGGTATTAGAGGGAGGTTCCTTCATTGTATCCTTATTGTTTGAATATTTATAGAAATAAAGGTACCCATATATGTTTTGTAATCAGTTAATAGTAAGAGGATTCCTATATTATTTGGAATAATTATAATATCTATAAGGATATAATTATACACTATATATTTTATATTGGGTATGATGTTCTTAAAGCTACCACTGAAGCTTTAACTCCTCCCACTGAGGGTGTTCGAATAAACACTGTAGATAATATGAATACATAGAATGTTTTTCAATACAAAAACGATATAAATTCTTACATCTCTAGAAGTGGATTTTATAGGGTCAATAAAAATAGAAATAATTAAAGGAATCTAGGATAAGTTGAAAAATATTTACGAAGTAAACCTGTTTATGAAGAAATAAAAGTTACAGATCTGGAGACTAAAGTATGAATATCATAAAATGAGAGATAATAAATATATTGGTGACTTATTTTCAAGTGTTAATGACAATATAAGTACAATAAAATGTATTTTTGTTAAATTGAAAGATTCAAATACCATTGAAAAAATTATATAAAATTTTCTTGATAAACATTACGTAAATGTACCACCCTTAAAATATATATAGTACCTAAAAATCAATAATTGGATGATTTTACTAATATTCTGATTAGATATAAAATGAGAAGAGAAAATTTTATCCAGAAAAACAAAAATGTTTATTGAAAAATATATTTCAATGAAGATAAGAAAGAAAATTATATGACAATTTTTGAGAATAAAGAACGTGACATAGATAATTATTAATTGGAATCTAAATAGTTTCCTGAATTCATGTCTTCATTTTCCAGAAAGGTTAAAAGTTAAACATATAAGTAAAATGTAAAGTGGAAAATGATGGGATATAACTTTGGTTCCATTGGACATTGTGAAAAAAATTGTCTAAGTGTAAAGGAAAAAGAATATAGTGATGGAAAAGATAAAAATATAAGATGATACTTCATGATGATGATTGAAAAATAAAATCCCTTTTGTGAAGGAAAGTATAGTAAGTTATTTAAATATAAAAAAAGAGATAATCTTTATTTATACGTGATAAATATAATGATAGTTATATGGATGAAAAATATTCAAGTAAAAATATTTCTGGAAATTTTTTTATCCATGAAATAAATGTTGATAGTTTTAGTGGTGATGAAATAAAATACACTATAAAGAAGAATAATAAGAAATTAAAATAGATTTTATACTTAAAACTGAATTTAATGAATTTCATTTAAAAATTTATAAACCTGAGAAGTGAAATAAGAAATTCAATAAACATGGTTTATCATCTAATAAATATTAAAAATTCCTTGAAAATAAATCCACATTGTTATGAGATATTGGTGACATGAATAATTTTCTCAATAAAGAGAAAAATATCAACATCAAGATTGAATAAAAGATAAAGGTAAAATAAAAATAGTTTGATCTTTTTTGATATAAAATAGTTTAAGTTAAGAAAGAAATAAAAATTTCTATAAACTCAATTTCAGAAGTATGTGAAAGTTATAATAATTATAAAACATATAAGGATAAATAAATATCATCCCTATAGGTTAACAGCAAGGTTAAAATTGTTTAGAAGATGAAACATATCAAGAATAATATGTTTGTATCCAAAATAATTCAATTCAAATATTATGAGCAATCAATGTCTGATGTCAAAAAATACAACTAGAGACCCTATTCGGGGTAAGAATATGTATGTGCTAAATAATAAAATTTATACAGACCACCATTTGTGTTACATAATAAAGAGATATGGGTAATGGCTAGAATGATGATTGAAAATAGATACAGATGTATGGATAATATGTTGGTTACTGAGGAAAATAGTTTTTATATAATTTTTTTATATTATGGAGGCTATGGGAATACAATGAATATGTCATGGTTGGATCACAACACTACAATTAACGTTGTAAGTGTTAGAGGTAGAGTTTGAGGTGGAGTTAACCCACTCAGAAAAGATAAGACAAAGAAATCAAGTTTAAGAAATAAAAATAGATTTCAATCCCTAGAAACTACATGTGAATGATATTATCGTCAGGTAAATATTAAAAAAATTAAGTTATTATACCATCTCAAAAAATTTCTTAGGAAAATTATTGAAAGCCTCATGTAATGAAAGAAAAGGTAAAGTAAAAATAATTAGTTTTCAAAATTTATCTCAATGCCACCGAAGAAAAATGATATTGGATATTAGATAGTGGGTATTTTCACATATGACCCAATATTTGAATCTATTGAAAAATTTAAAATACTACAAATAAGAGAAAAATACATTTTTAAATTATGTCTCACACAATGATTAAGGTAAATCAAAACTTGATGGTCAAAAAAAAGAACTTGTTGAGTGTATAAATGGATAATGGTCTAAAACAAAAAAATTTGAGTGCTTCACAACTCTCTGATGAAGGGAAAATGTTTTTTTAAAATATGGATTTCTTGTTAAAATAATTAAATCTATAAATTTTGTAAAAGTAGGGCAGTGATCCAAGGGAATTAAATTAAAGATTTTAGGTGCACAAGGTTCATGATATTTGATCTTAATAGAATAAAATATGTTATGGTATAAAAGGATAAAAAAATATATTCCATTGGAATATGAAGAACCAGAAATACTAGGAAGTGTTTGTCACATTATATAAATGAACGAAACAAGAGATTGGTGTTAATCAATATAATAGGAAGGAAGGATTCCAAATATAGTTCATATGAAGGTTTAGATATATATAAATCATACCTTGGAGCTTATATATTTTTACATATTTGGGCGCATGAGAAAAAAAGAAAGATATGTTATTTATTTATTTTAATAATGATTTCAGGCTTTTTAAATTTATTACATTTCTGAAAAACAAATATGAGGATCTCAATATGTTTAAGAGTTTCAAGAGAAGAACTGAAAAAGATTATCGATGTTTTATGAAAAAAATGTGAACTAATAAGGGTGATGAGTAAAAAAATGGGCAGTTTAATGATTTTAATTATATGTATGGTATTCATCATGAATGTAGTTCACCATAAAAACTACAAAAAATAGTGTTGATGAAATAATGAATAAAATTTGGGATGAGATGACTCTAACTATATTTATTATATATAATACTTATTATTATTTGTGTAGATATGGTAATGAAGTATAAGATCAATTTTAAAATATTTTTTCAATAGGAAAGACTCTAATGTGACTCTAGAAAATATGCATTATAAACAAAACCCTTGATTAAATTACTTAATGGTGTTTTTATGTTCCTACATTATCAAAGTTGTATGATCCCGTGTTTTTCTGGACTACAGTTTTGAGCAGAAATTTAAATTTTTGCTGTTAGATGATCGTGAGGGGTAAAATGGTCATTTTACACAACCATCTGATCTCAGATAATTTTTCTGACCACTCCGCTGGTCCAATAATGGGGTTTTTACCCTATGAAAAGTGTTTGGTGGAAATCTGGGCTATTCGAAATTTAGTAGAATATTTAATATTTAACATTATTAAATTAAATATTAAATTATTCACGCAGGTTCATTTGGAAATAACATTTAAGCAGAGTTTTAGATTGAGAATCCTTTTGTGTCTTTGAGTCTAAAATTGGGACTCTATCCTAGGGAAGGAATAAACTCATGTCGGGCACATGGGCCATCCCCGACCCATTTTTCTTCCTTTTCCGTTATTATTTCCTTTTATTTTCTTCTCTATTCTTTCCTCCTCCTTCTCACGCATGATCCATATGAACTCCTCCTTGTCCGTGTATTTTGGGGGGATTTGGAGATTGATAGAGAGAGAGAGATAGAGTTGGGAGGCAATAGGGTTTCCAATTCGAAGCTCTCGATGTGCTCAATCGGCGTGTGGAAACTAGGAGCCGTGATATCAACTGAAGCTTCGGCGGATTCCGCCTGAAGGAAGGGAATTTAATGTTTTCACCATATATCTACTTAATACATGTTTTTATAAGTTTTTAAATCCTTTTAATTCTTTCTCTTAAGACCATGAGGATTGATCTGTTGTTTAAGGGGTGAAAACGGGCTTTTCGGGCATTTTGAGGGATTTACCGTCGAAAAACCCAGAACACACGGTGTGTGTTCCAGGGGTACACATCATGTGTTCTTCCCGTTCAGGGAAGAAAAGGTTTTCTTAAGTACACACTGTGTACTTTCTGTACACGTCGTGTAGTTGGTGATTATTTTACTAGTCGTGTGAACTAGAACACATAATAGTGGTTTTTAAGGAGTATACACCGTGTAAAGTAAAGTACACGCCGTGTAGTAGTACTTGGGCATGTGTTTTAGTGAAAAAACACACTGGGTAACTTTTTGTGAACATTACATGCTGTGTAAAGTAATGTACATGTTGAGTACTATTACACAGGAAGGCCCAATGTGTTCTGACCATGTGCCCGGGCCGTGTACTTCCCCGTCTTAGTAGATTTGGGGATATCTTGAGCCCTGGAAGTCATAATTGGGCGTGTGAGTAGTCGATTTTGAGAATGTTTCCATATAGATCGCAATCGATGAATCTGTTTTACTTTTAGAGGCCATATAAATGGGGTTTTTGAGGTTTCTATCTAAAGGGAGGGTTTCTTCCTCCATTTATCAAGATCCGTTGTCACCTGAGAGTGAGACTTGGCGTGGATGATAGGTTGGGTGTTCAGAACAACATAGTTGTGACATTTAATTGGTGATGAGCTATGAGCTGTCTCCTGTAACCTATGGTTTATAGGATCTTCCCCTTGAGATATTTTCCCTTCTGGCCTATGAGTCTGTGAGACCGGATACTTCTATGGATCCCCTGAGGGATGCCTTTACTTGTATACTGACCTTGGTAGTTTCTTGTAGGATCCCTCTCTAGTTTTTCCTTTCACAGGACCTAACTTATGGAATTCCTATGTTGTCCTTACATTGAGGATATCATGTACAATTCCTACCTTTATCTTCTCTAAGGATCCCATGTAGCATGCCTTCGCTCGTGTTTACCTGGAGAATCCCGAGTATGATGCTTCCTCAGTGTTTGACATGAGAGACCCAGTGGGTGCTCGTTGTTTGACTGAACCTGAGTTGTTACATCAGTTTTAGGTAGAGATGGTGATCGGGTTTCACCTAGAACCTGTTCCAAACTAGTAATTCCATGGGGATATGGATGTATTGGTTGTTTGGGAATTTGGGACACCCTCACTGTTTGTTTATATATGACTTGGTTTGGGTTGAAGTAGTGTTTACCAGAGGTGCTTCCTGGTTGGTGGATAATGAGCCTGACATGAGGCATATTTATTTTCTGTTTGGAAGCCTACAATTCCGTGTGTTCCAAATTATAGGTGGATTGATTGTAAATAAGGTTCTTTACCTTACTGTGGATGTGTTTGCCAATGTTGCTTGATTTTGACCATTTGTTCTAGCTTTCCTATTAGGATGACTTGTTTCCATGCCTAGAATTGTTAGGATAGAGTGGTTTTACCTAACATGTTGTGATATGATATATACTATTATCCAATTAGTTCTTGAGGTTTACTTTGGCCGTATTACACTGCTATGCTCGTGCACCTACACATGATTGTGATAACCTAGTGTAGTAGACTATAAGGGGAATTGACCAAGTAAGCTTCCTCAGAGAGTCCTTGAGCCCTTTAGGCTATGAGAGGAATTGACCGTGTGAGCTTCCACAGAGATCCTGGAACCACTTGGGTCTATAAGTGGAATTGAACGTGTGAGCTTCCCTAGATAATCGTTGATTGCTTTAGACTATAAGGGGAATTGACCGTGTGAGCTTCCTCTGAGAGTCTTCTTTTTAATTGAACAACTTGGGATATACTGGAAATTGACCGTGTGAGCTTCCTCAGAATGTCTGTGACCATGGGGATATAAGGGGAATATCTTGTATAAGCTTCCTCAGAGAGTCCTTGAATACCTTTGACTATAATGGTAATTGACTATGTGATCTTACTAGGAATGTCTTGTTTTACCAATGACTATAAGGGGAATTGACTGTGTGAGCTTCCTCACAGAGTCATTATATATACTTATAACTGAACTGGAGGGGTCATACTATGAGTACTGCCCAGAGGGATGCTTGTGTTTGATTGGTTTAACTTGAGGGTTACTTGTTTTTATTTATCATGTTTAGAGGCATATCTCCGGTGTTGGTCGAAGCATGTGCATGTCAATGGGATTATAGAACCAGAGATCGACTTTTAGATACATAGCTTCAGTAGCATGACGTCCAGCTCAATTCCCTTGAATAGTATGTCCATGAGATCGGGATTATGGTCCGATGGATTGACCGCTGATGTTGTTTCTTGTTATTTGAATCACATAATCATGAATATTCATATTTATGTATATTTATATATGTATGGGACTATACATGTGTACGTATATAGATATCGACATCCATGGTGGAACTTACCCATTTGAAAGAGATTATATACCCTGACATCAACCGTGGTTACACGTTTCATTGAATACCTCCTTGTGGTGTCCTAGCGATGCTGCGCACATTGTTGTTGCATACACTTTTAGTAGAACAGTTATATGTTGCTTGTCAGGGTGCCCTACTGAGATTTATTTCTCACCCCTGCACGTGCACCTCGGTGCACATGTAGACCATATGTCTTATTTTCAGGGTGAGCATCAGTTGTATGGTAGATAGGGCTGAGGCCCAGTATTTCATGATCGAGCAGAGATGCTTGAGTGGTTCTGCTAATCGGGCAGCTGCAGTTCGACAGAGTCTGAAGATTGTGTACGTGGATTAGCTCAGAGTTAGTAGAAGAGCCAAGTACTTTTACTTTTAGTTTCTTTCAATACTTGTATCTGTATGGTCGGCCCAGTGAGTGACCAGTGTTGTATTGGATTGCATAGTTGTTTGGGCTTTTACACCATTTTACTATTATATCTTGTTCTATTTCAGTTTTTTATTGGTTCTGCACTCTGTTAACTTCCCATTGTGTTTGATTCTTAGTTATTTCCGTTGTTTTCTGACTCTGGTATAAGGTAATAGTCTCCCCACTATCACACCCTATGCCCTCAGTGCTAGTCAGTAGCCTCTGGCATACTGGGAGGTGAGCTTGATGCCTTGTTGAAAACCGGCTCATAGCACCAGTTTAGTGGGTTCTAGTTCAGGAGATTACAAAATTCAAAGGTGAAAATTCGGTAAGTTTGATCGAAGACGTTTTAATGGCATATTCATTTAATATAATCCTTGTGGTAGATGCTACAAGTGTTAGCATAAGGAAACAAGAAATATTGTTGAATCTTTAGATGCGATGGTACTAGAATATTTTGATAGAATGTTTTCACAGTTAGCTATTGATATATGAGGAATTGAAGATAAAATTGTTAATGTTAAAAAACATGAAAAATATTCTAATAGAAGTGATGTAATACATGTTATTTGGGATGAGGATATTAATTTGGATATTTTATGTTATAATAACAACTATTTTTATCTCATTCAAGGAAAAGGAAGTAACTGTTTCACCGAAATATCATTGGTGATCAAGGGTAAAACTTTTAGACTATAAAAACATTGAGGAATGATTTACATAAACCATTATTTTCATAGTTTGATCCATGAAATGATCACGATGCTTTAGAGATTCATGAATGGGTTTATCCCATGAATGAAGAATTTGGTTATATTGATAAATATTCACATTTTAACCAATAACCAAACAATAATATAAGAATTTAATTGGAAGAAAATGTAGTTTCCAAAAAAAAGTTGAAATAAAAAGGTTATGTGATTTGAAATAATGCATGGAAAGTTTTTTAAGGGAAATATTAGTTTAAAGGAATTGATTTAAAAGATAAAAATTCCCTAGTATTATGACTTTAGACCATAAAAATATTTATTTTTATTGCTACAAAATGAATATATATGATTTTACAAATGGATATCTAGTCTTATTTTCTCAATGGAGTTTCAGAAGAAGATGTTATATAGAGCTTCCATGTAGCCTCTTTCTTAGTCAATTTGAATTTTATGTTTGAAAGAGGAAGACTATTTTTTATGTAATGAAAAAATCCATAAGATATTAATATTCTAAAATATATACATTATTGAAGAAGTTTATGTTTAGAAAAGAAATATATTATAGAAACCCCTATATAACAAAAAATCTATAGGTTTTCCTCATTGTTATTTTTATGTAGATGATATCATATTCACAAGCAATTATTAATAAATATGTGAAAAGTTTTATAATGAGATGGATAAGTTATTTTAAAATTCTATGGTGGGAGAAATGAAACACATTATTATATAACAAATCTCTCATATGAAAATTTGCAATTTTATTTCTCATGAGATGCCTACAAAGGAACTATTGATATAATTTATCATGGAATTTTCAAAGCCTATTTCCACATTCATTTCAATTGGAAAATGGTTAAAAAAATTATGGGAGAGTAAAGCATGTCGAACCTTGTGATTTTTGAATGTCAATTGGAAGTATTTTATATCTCACAGCTCTAAGGTGATAGTTAGTGTATGATATTACATTTTATGATAGTAATCAAATTGTACTAAAATTTTCCCATATTTCATCGTGGAAATAATTATTAGATAAAATAACGGAACAATTGAATTTTGGTTGAATTATGAAATTAGATGAGATATTGATTTTTTTGGTTACAATGTTTGAGATTTGGAAGGATTTGTCGATGCCAGAAGATCCAAATCTAGTGGATTATTCTTTCTCTGAGAAATATATGTAAAATCAGATAAAAAGAATCATAGTTCATTGAATATTATAACTATATAAGTTGGTATATACTAGTAAATCAAGAACTCCTCAGCTAATATGGATGAATACATAGTTATAATATTTTTTGATTGATGCCACATTACCCTTTCTCTTGGGTTTTGAGAATTAAAGTTTTAAGAATGTCACTATTAATGAAGTTAAAATTTTGAAATATATGGACATAGGTATTAAATAACACATAATCAAACAAATGTGTAATGAAATGATCTAAAGGAAGTGTTTTCCCCTACGACAGAGCAAATAGTTGATATCATCACTATATTATTCCTTGAAGAAACATTTCATACTCCAAGGTTTATTATGGGTGTTCAGTATGACTCTCTTTAGTGATATGGTATGTGATATTATATCCTCACTCTCAGTGTTTTGTTTTATTTTATTATTAAATGGGGATATGAATGAAAATATTCATTTTTATATGAGTTTCCTTTTAAAGGGAAATCATGTATATAAGGTGTCTTTTTCAAAGAGGTACAATTTGATTTCATCATATGTTAACTATTTTAATATTTTATTAAATTTCGTAAAGGAAATATTAATTATTGTTTGGAGTTAGTTTTTGTTATGAAAATGTGGGATTGGATTACGTTTTGAATGACGGTAAATCAATGTTTTATATACATCATGATATATTTGGTAATTTTTTTTATTTCATACACCATGTTTTCGAATATGGTTTTGGGATATTTGGATATTGATTCATTTCTTGACTTTTAAAGAATTAATGATTTGTGTTTCTTGGTTGAAAAAAATCCAAAGGGGGAGACTGTTGAGACCAAGAGGAGTTGATGTATGGTTGAGTAGAAAGAAATTTTTCTTTTTATTTTATTTATTTATTAATATATAAATAACTTGACAATGTTGGCACCTCCTTTTAATTTTTTTGTGAAATATCTATAGGAATGATAATAATTAATTGATAAAACATAAGCAATATGGTCAAATAGTTCCTATCAGAGTGAATTTTATAGATTAATAAAACTGGGAAATGATTTTATATTATAAAAAAACAGAATATATCATGAGTACTAATTTTTCTCATGGTTCATGAATGTTTATTCCGATCAGGTGAGGTGGTATCAGATGGATATGCATATAAATTCCATAAGGAAAATCTTGATAATTTTTTTGCGAGTATAATTCCAAATAATCATATATACTCTCAAGGAATGAAATTTAGGATTGATCATATAGAGTTTCTCTAGATGAGTCCATCATATACAGAGGGAACCATACAAATAGGTTCAAATAAATAAGTGTTAAAAAGAGTGACGTGGATCCTTACACATGAATGAGTGTTATCAAATAGAGGTGATCTATTGAAGAGGTATTTAAGGAAGAGGTTTTAGGATCTTTAAAAATTCTTTTTTAAAGCCTTAAATTATAATTATGATGAGATGTAATTTTAATTGATCAATAATAAAGAAGGGGAAATCATGATTCATGCCCATATTTCAAGAGTGATGCAAAATATCCATGATGTCGAGATATAAGGAAGCATCCAGGAATTTGGTTGACTTAAATTTTAAAAAATATTTGATGGTGGTCAATTAATGAAAGAATCAAGTGGTATATTCACTATTTTTTTTGGAACATTGAATTTTATGCTTTCACTACTCCATATGTTTTTTGAGAAATTATTCTTATATAAAGTGGAGATAGCGTACTAAGAAGATTATTTCTACAGTTAGAGTTGTTGAATTAGTGAGGTTCTGACTTTAGATCTTGGGATATCTTTGTATCGATACATCAGATACAGTTATACCAGATAAAGGATATTCAGAATCTGATTCAAGATTTGTTTTAGATGAAGTGTTTATAGACTATGTTTCCAGAAAATAAGCTTTTGGATGAACATTAAATTTGATAGAGAGTACCTAATTAAAGTTAATAGATGGATATGGTATCAGACATATAGATTTATGAAATTTTGTTTAGTTATAAAGTAATTTTTCAATATTGTGTGTGATATTAAAGATGAATAAGTATATTTTGTAATAAAAAATTGTAAATAATTCCTAAAGAACATTGATAATGTATTGCATCCTGTTAGTTAAGGTTTTATTTGTTTTTGTAAATTTTTATCATATTTTCTATGATAAATCACATGAATTGTTAAGATACTATTGTATTATGGACGTTATTGTTATTCCCTAATTTCCATAAAACACGCAAGATTATTTTCTTGTGGATTTGCAGTATTGGATTATTTCAAAACGATTCTATGTACTATATACTCTAATTTAGTAGTGAAGATTTTTGATTCTTGTGTTCATGGTTTTGAGATTTCATATTTATTTATTAGAGTCAATTATTACTAACCAATGGTAAATAATTGTTTAAATATAGATACTTTAAAATTAGAAAATCACTGATTCACACCCCCACTTAGTAATTAAAAATATCAAGACTATTATTTAAAAAAAAGATCAATGATAGATGATATCACTTTAATATGTCATAGATATAACCCATTATTATCCTCATAAATATCCAAGTATTATTCAATCATAAGAAAAATTAATGTACACTCTACATTTTACTGTTACACTTTTTGAGGAAGAAACATTATTCTAAGGGAATCAATCAATACATTTCCCCTAATAGATTTATATAATGTTTTGAAATTATATTATTGAAAGTATTTAACCCATTTATCATTTCTTATGTTCAGTTATTTTTTTGAAAATACATACTTGACTCACTTATAGGTGATTTATATTATTAAACTACTACTAAATAGACAATTAATCCAACACTTCAAAGAATGCACTATAGTGTAAAATTCAAGGTCATCAGTTGGTTAGTTCTTCTTATGATGAAACAATTTCCCTTATATATAGGCCACTACTTATTGATCCTATATTAGGACACATCCTAGAAAAACTATGGATCCATCATAATAATGTTAGAAATCTTCACTTATTTTAGGTAAAGATTTTATATAGGTATTATTAATTATTATTATTTTGTTCCTAAAATTTTACATAAAATTTAATGTTTCATATAAAAAATACAATATTATTAGTTATTTTAGTCATAAGAGGTAATATTCTATAAAAACATTTAATAATGCAGTGGAAAAATTCTTTAATTCCTAGAATACAATATATTTTAATGACATTCAAAGAAACTATCTATGAAATAACTACATAAACCTTATCAATATCAATTAATATTCCAATATATGAAAACACATGTCGATGAAATTTAACAACATGAATCCAGAAAGAAAATTTAAAAAAATTGGAATATAATCAATGAACTATCATGGTATCTAAATTTTTTTATTTATTTTTAATATTTTCATCACAAAATCTAACATATAACATGATATAATCCAAAGAACCTCAAATGATGGATTCATGTAATGAATGAAAATATCATGAACCACACTAGGTCGATCACAATTCGGTCACACGTTCTGTCCCACAATAAGGCCAGATAGGTGGCCCTGATCCTCACAGGCTGGAAAATAGTGTTGGGAATCAAAATAATACAATTGAGAATAATTTTTACAATAAATAATGACAAATATACTAATTTGAATTGAACAATATGAATGAAAATAATAAAGAAAAAGAAAAAAACTACACATACCTTCATTTGACCCAACAAGCGACCACCGACCAGTAAACTGACATTTCCCCATAGTGACTGAGAACAAGCTGGAAGCAACACCCATGATTAAAAAAGAAATGAAAATATAGGTCTGATTATTATAACATAATATGCATTCCAAAATTATCTATTCAGGTTCTTATTTCCATTAAATAAAAGATCCATTAATTTGATGATTCAAATAAAACATTTAAACATCTAATTTTGAAACATCTTCTTTTTAAAACAATACATGGATCAGTGGAATTTTTATTTAAAACCACATTCTTTTCAAAGATAGGATATTTAGGTTTTTAATGGAAGAGAGAAAGGGAAGAAGGACTAAAATTTTTGTTAAAAAATTAAAATATTGTGTAAAAATTACATAAAATAATTCCATAAAACATTTCAAAACAAATCTTTACCTATTTAAACAATTATGTACACTATAAAAGATGGAAGAAAAAATGATCACATAAAAAGGGAGATGTAATATATCACACATGAGTGACTATCAAAACAAGGCACCTCAATCATATTCCGTAGATAACTATGTGCTGAATTATTTGAGAGAACATAGGTGCTCAATGGATAATCTAGAACATACTAAAATAAGACTCATTTTTTAGGAATGCCTCACCCTATAACATCATTTCAACCACATTTTCTATCTTATGCTACATGGAATATTCAAGGGGAACAATCCCAATAAGATAATGGTTTAAATAGGGGCACTAGAAGGTGTGTAAACTAAACTAGTGTAGAAACCATTACTTGAAAATACCCCAACTATGTTAGGTTCCCATGTCATGTATAAAGAGGGGTTTCATCCAAAAAATGAAACATAAAACTGACCATATATATATATATATATCAAAAGCACAAATAAATCATACCCTAAATAAACCCATGGAACATTCCTTTACCTTTTAACCATTTGATCATAATGGATTCCCAAAATAAGGACCTCCTATAGAATTAAACACAACCAATGAAAGAGGTTCATCAATGGAGAGATTTTGAAGGAAGAACAACCTATGAATATAGAAAATGGGAATTAATAAATCTTTATGAAATCAACCAATACCAGTGGATTAAACCCACCATTTAGTAATCCATTTAAAAAAGTCAAAATACCATTTAAAATACACAAACCATTTATAAAAGACATCCATGAATTTTAACAAACACATAGTATATGATGTTAAATATAACATTTTTATGAAACTCTATACCAATTTCACAAAAGAGAATTTCCCTAAAAATCAGAAATCACTCTTTAACATTATAATGAGGAGTGAAAATCCAGCAATTAATGATTCTTAAATTTTCTGGAAAAGTGAATCGGGGAACCTGCATTAAACAAGCTTCATTTTAACGATGACCACTCCAATTACCTTTCATCTTACACATATATGAATACTCACAAATATGTAACGAAACCTAGCCCCTATGTACATATTTTCCGGTCCAAATATGTACAATGGGATCCTTACATATATTTTTAACATGTATATACTTCTATACCTTACACAAGTATTCATTTTTCATATATATACATAAACAAACCAATACCCGATATATGTATATATTCATACCCCCATGTTTGAATATATATATATATATATATAATGGGGGTACATAAGCTTATATATATATGCATTCCTATGCATACCCATGTAAGTCTCTTTTGACAATGAAAACCCAAATCCACTATAGGGAGGTCCAAAACACTGTATAATTATCAAGAAATAATAAACATCAAAAACCCAAAATTAAACTTGAACCAATGAGAAGGAACTGAAAATCCATACCTAAAATTGAATTGAATTCCACTTCCTTCAATGGAAGTGAAAATAAATATCCTCAACCAAACCAATGAACCCTAATCTTCATGAAGTGATAAGAGAAAAACCAAAAAATGTGTCAGTGTTTGACCTAGGTCCCCACACTACATATAAGGGAAGAAGAAAAAATAAATAAAGGAAGAATAGCTAGGATAGTAGAAGAGAGGAACCCCAGATATCATCGCACCATGAAAAAGAAAAAGATCTGACACCTGGATGGAGGAGGTCATGCACGTCGAGAGGGAGAGGAGGTGGTTGTGTCACACAATAGGGAGAGGGTGAAGGGGGAGAGGGCTTGGACGATCAGGAAAGGGGGAGAGGGTTTCCCCATTTATATTAGTTTTCTAATAATAATAATAATTTAATTAATAATATTACTAATATAAATATTCATAATAGTAATAATAATAATAATAATAATAATAGTTTTATTTTACATTACCTTTTCATCTTATTTTATTTTAATGTTTTTGAACTTTAGGAAGGCCACACAGTTTTCCAGACCATGCACCAACCATGAACACTATACTAGATAGAATTGTCCCACGCACAAGATGGCTACACAGTTTGAGAAACTATGAAAAATGGTTTTGTCAGATGAGAGAGCCTCCTCACATGATTACCACATGGCTTCCAATTACTGTGTAGAGGCCATGATCCTCATTCTTGACAAAAAACAAATAAGTCAGTATTGGTTCTCCATGGCCTCACACAGTTTTCTGAAAACAATTATCAGACTATGAACATGGTAAAAACCCACCAAAAACCTCCAAAAATCAAAAAATATCAATAGAAACTATACCTCCAACAAAAAAAAATATGAAACCTCAAGAAAAGGATAATATTTTATATAAACCATGGTTGAGGTGTGATAATTATCCCCACAAAAAAGATTCTTCCCCTACATAGTCACATTGCCAAAGGAAGAAGTCAACTCGAGATTGAATCCGAATGAATTCAAGTGAATCCACTAAACTCAGTTGGACCTTCCACCTCCACATGTCACACATGACTAGCTCTAGAGAACACCACATTGAGTATATACATGTAGAAATAAAAGGAGGGGGTTCTTACCCACCAAAATAACTCATCTTGATCAATCAAACTAATATAAAAGCTCCACCAAAATAAAACCCATGAAATCCCGACCTGAACCTATGTCCCCCGATACAAGGGAAACCCCACAGAAGGATCTCAAACCAAATAGAAAAATGAAACAAAATTGATCATTTCCAAAAACCATTGATCATCTACAATAAAGAAAAACCATAAATAAAACATGTCCAAAATGAGATGACCATTCACGGGTTGAAATTTGTGTGGCGTAACCACAAAACATACAAGAAAATGAGCCCACCAAGTATTTTCACAACCAAGAGAAACTTTGGAACATCGGGAAAACTAAAACAGAAAAAACAGAATCCATTCTAAATATAGAACATAAGAATAAAGGTGGAACATGGTTCTCCACACACTTGTAATTCCTAACTTTACACAAGCTTTACTGTAAGGCCTATGACTAGAGCCATGATTACTAAATAATCCACTATCTCAGAGTCAGAAGATGAAATCCTCTAACTGAGAAATCTCTTTATGGTTGTGCCACTTTCAGAAAATATCTAGGTAACCCAAATGGAAACACTGATGATAATATTTCAAATGGTGATGATAATATTACATAGAGTGCCAAAACCAACCACACAAGGAGAAAACATGGGATTGGTCCAATGAAAAAGTTAACAACTAAAAAAGACTATCACTGGAGAAACTAAATAAGCTATTTTAAATGGTTTACCTTCCCCTTCATTGTCAATTTACCTTGTTGTGTGTCTATGAGCTCTATCAATTCTCATTTACTACATCAATAATTAACAAATGGATGAAAGTGGTATTGAAAATCACCAAAGACATCCAAACTCCCAACATGAATGGAATGAACACTTTCCAATGGTCCAGTCATGGACACTCTAACAACTTAAAATAGGTTGAACCCTCACCGTGAAGGGAATTTCCAAATAATTTAAAACACTTTCAAATTTATTGATCCACTAAATTACATCTATGAACCTCGATCACCATGGAAAATCAGAAACCACTGAGAAGAAATCTATTCATCCACTCCACTAGGAGTTAGGGATGAAACAAAAAATGAACCAAACTTAGTAAAAACAATTGGTACCTTTATGGGTATCATAATATAAATAACAATAAATCCCATTCTAAACCAATATCAATAAAAAACTCTAGAAAATTTGTACCAGAACTCTACCGAAAGAACATCCCTAGCCAAAAAACCACGCTCAAATTCCAAACATCACAAAACAAATTCAAATCCCATTTTTAAAAACAACTATATTTTTTTGAGTTCGAAATAAATTTAACCAAGGCCACTTTTCCAAAATCCCAACATACTTTTCAAATTCAATTTAAACAAAAAACCCCGCTTGATAAAAAAACAACATTCCCAAAAACGTTTTTTCATTTGAAACCCTTTTTCGCAAAACCCATTTTACTCACCATAAACCATGTTCAAAAAACCAGGTAAAACATTGATTTTAAATATTCACCCACGAAATATTAGGAAAAATCACATATTTGTGCATCCCACTTACACTTATATCATCTATGCATACATGACAACATGTAATTTCCATAAAAACACATAGAGAGAGACAACATCATATGTGAACATCTATAAGGAATACAGAAGGCCATACATAATAAAATATAATCAAAACTAAGAATATACCAAATTCTCAATTAGATTCCCCTATATATTCTACCAAACTTTTGAAAATTTCGAATCGTTTTCTCTTTTAAAAACAGTTTTTTCAACCTAGAAACCATTTTCAGAAAATATTTTCATTTCGAAAACCATTTTACACTCCAAGAACCGTTTTTCGTTGAAAACCCACTCATTCAAACAAAAATCAAACCAAAAGAACCACTCACACTGAAGCACAAAGACGAGGAAGTAGTGGACATTTTTGAACCCACTACATGTCTTAGTAGACCATTACCAAATAAAGAACAACCCACTAGCTACGTCTTGAACCATAAACTCGAGCTCCACATGTGTCACTACTCCATGTAAGTTCACCTTGCCACATTGGAACACTCCCTTTTTCATCCCCCATCCCCAAAAACCAAAACCAATGACTCAAATCCCGAACTACTCGTGGAAACTCAAGGATCAAAATGAGAATGATTTCATTAAGAAATCTTATACCTAATAATAAATTATTAACAATACAATCTCAATGATACCTAACACCCTAAAATAGAAGTGCATTCTCTGAAACCATTGTTTCATGATCCGCCCTTGGTCGACCCCAAACCGTTCACCTGATCTAGTCTACAACAATGCTCAAGAGGCATTCCCAATCCTCCTAGGATGGATAATAGGGTTGGATATAAAAATAAAACACATGGTAATGATTTGGAAAATAAATAATGGAAAATAAATTTATATAAACTGAATATTAAAAACAAACACTATCTCCATAAAAAAATGTGCATACCTCCATGTGACCCTGAGGGCTACTAAAGTCCACTAAACTAACATCTCCCCATAATGACAAAGTCTGAGTTGGAAGAAGCACACAAAATAAAAATAGAAATGAAACTATAATCATGAGTATTAAAACTCAATATTCTTTCATAAATAATATATTCCAATTTTTATTTACATTAAATCAATGATCAATTAATTTCATGTTTCAAATTTAATATATAAAAATAGTTTTTTCAAAAATTTATCTTTGATACAAAGCATGGTCCATTTAACATTTTATTTAATAAAAACAATACCTTAAAATAGGGAACATTTTTTTAAAGAGAAGACAAAATAATTTTTTTATTTAAAAAGTAAAAGATGGTATAAAAAATTATTAAAAAATATCAAAACACATTACCACCCTTTTAAACAAAGAGGTACACCATATAAGAGATCTGAAGAAATGATCACATAACATGGTAAAAATAATTCAAAAAACATGAGTAACTAAAAAAACAGTGCACCTCAATCATCCAATGCAAATAACTAAGTGTTGATGCACATGGAAGAACCTAATAGCTCTCTGGATAAACTAGAACATATTAAAAATTAACTAATCCTATAGGAATACCTCACATATTGAATCGATTTACCCACATGAAAGGTCTTACCCTATATTTCATAGCCTTGGGGTACAATCCCAAAGTAGATCAAGGTCCATACTAAGGGCTACTAGCCCGTGTCTAATCTAAAATTGAGCAACAAAAATTCCTAGAAAATCAACTTGCTATGTTAGGTTACCATATCATTTAGTAATAAGGGGTGTTCCAAAAAAATAAAACATGCATCCAACCATGTTCATTTATAGATATAGAAAATCACAATCACAAATATTAACCCACAAATAACTCCATAGAACAATCCATTTTTTTCAACCATTAGATCATAAGGGAGACCCATACTAAGGACCTCCCAGACCATTCAACACAACCAAGACAAGAGGATCATCTACGGAGAGTTCTCAAAATAGGACCAACCTATTAAAGTACCAAACAGGGCTCAAGAAATATTTGTGTAATCAGCCATTTTAAAAGAAGCAAGAACACCATTTAGATATCCATTTGTAAAATTAAGGCACCATTTAGAACCCACAAACCAGTTATAAAATCAAATAGTTCATTTTAACAAACACATAATGTGCAATGCTAAAAAAATAAATTTCATGAAATTCCACAGTCATTTAAAATAAAAAAAATCTCTCAAAATCATAAATTATCATTTATCATTTAAAGGATGATAAAAAAGAAATAAATTAATGATTATTAACATTACAATCCAAATGGAATGGGGAATGTACCACAAACATTCCAGTTTTCGATGACAACCACTCGGATTACCTTTCCTATTGCTTAAATATGCTCATTACCTTATATATAAGGACATGTAGGCCCTAAGAACATATTTTCATGTCCAAATATGCACAAGGGGATCCTTAAATAGTGGTTTCCACAAGTATATACCCCTTCATATTACACACAAATGCATTTCTCATATATATACATAATCACACCTTGACCCAATATATATATTCATACAACCATGTGTGAATATAAATATATACATTATTAAATATATATACATAAAATGGGGGATCTTATATATATATATATATATATATATGAATAACTATGAATTCCCTTGTATGTCTCAAATGACAACAAAAACCTTAATCCCTCGCAGCGAGGTCCAATACACTCTATAATAATACTAGAAACTCAAAATCCACCAAATCCCCCAATGAAAATTGAATTTTAGGGGTGGAATAAAAAATATTTACACAAAATAAAAATATAATCTCCCTTCCTTTGATAGTTGTGGTAATAATCGGCCTTAGTGAGACCAACAAACCCTAAACATGAAGAAGTTACAAAGGAAAAACCAAAAAATCGAATTGAAGTTCAACCAAGGCATTCACACCACAAAGAAGAGAAGGAAACAAAGAAATAAAGTAATATTAAGGAAGATTAGGGGAAGAGAGGTTAAATAGTTATTACCTCACCACAAAACAGTAGAAAATCAGACACCCAGAAAAAGGGAGGTTGTGCACGCTGAGAGAGAGATGAGGTGGATGGGTCACATGACCTAGAGGGGGGGGGGGGTTGTTCTCATCTATTTAAGAAAGGGGCAGTTGGATTAATATTTTAATTAAGTTTTAATAATAATAACATAATTAATAATAATAATAATATTAAAACATTTCCTTTTTATTTTATTATATTTTTTATTATTTTATTTTAATTTTTTATTTAATTTTTTTGAACTCTATGTAGGCTAAATATTTTGGATGCATGGTCTTCCAGACCTTGTGCAAAATGCGGAAATCCTAATAGAGTTAAGAGGCACATTAATGGGTTGGCCACATAATATGGGAATTTTTGCACCAACCATGAAAAATGGTTCTTTTAAATGATAGCGCCTCCTCGAAAACTAACCACTTGGTTTCTACTAACTATGTGTAATTTTTGTGCAATGTTTTTAAAATGAAAAGAAGGTCGCATGAGTTCTCCTTACCCTTGCATGAGTTGGACCAAAAATCATTCTCAGACTATTCAAACGACCAAAAACCACCCAAAATCTTCAAAACTCAAAAATTCTCATTGGGAACTCAACCCGAACCTTGACCCAAATTTATGAAATCAAGAAATGGATGAAAATAAGGAGAAATCGTGGTCAAGGTGTGTAAAACATATCCTACTCATTAATTCCATAATCATTATCAGATCATTTTTCAACCCACTAGGAATTAATAAAAACTCATAATGGCTATAATGGATGTGAAAGTGTATTTTTCAAACACCCTAAAATCTCCCCAAAAGACGACGATGCTGACAAAATATATTTATCTTTGAAAGTATATTTTAATCCTCCAAAAAACCAAACAAATTATCTATTATCGGAAAATGATAGTTATGTTTTTTAGTCACTATGTTTATCTTTTGATATTGACATAATTTGGATTTCACTGAAATAATAACTGTATCACACAAACGAAAATTGATATATTTCATATATCACTTTAATTTATGCCCCTAAAATATAATTTTAAACTCCCATAACCTTATTATGGACACGCTATTTATGTGAATCATGGATTTTTTTCCTAGTGACAGCCCTATAAAAAATCCTACCTCTCATTTATGTGGTACAATTAGAAAAATATTCACATAGTACATTAGAAAAATAATCATGCATAAATACAAGCACTTTTTTCTTTTTAACCTATACTACAACTACTATACTGGCCATATCTATGTCAATGTTTCCCACATGATCTTGACCTAGTAATTTATGAATATTTTGGAATTCTCATTCAAAGATAAATTTATACTTAATAGTTGTTATATAAATAAAATAATCGTATGTCGGATAATAATAAATTCATAATCAGAACTAGGTTGAACGGTTTGAAATAGAAATGAAATCAAATATATTCTTATAAAAGACTAGGAAATCCATGAAATTAATAAATAAACCCCCCTAATAGTAAAATGTAAGATAATGTGACTTTCGTTTTTATATTCATACCTAATGGACTGTTCATGATTTTCATTTTCAACGATTCCTTGAAACATAGTCCTAGAGGAGACATAGAAAATTATGAAATTAAATAATTGGGAAAAAAGTATCTTCTAAAAAAATGTTTAAATAAAAAGTTTATGTGATTTGAAATAATGCATGGCTAGTTTTTTAAGCGAAATATTAGTTTAAAGGCATTGATTTAAAAGATAAAATTTTTATAGTATTAAGACTTTAGACCACAAAAATATTTATTTCTATTGCTAAAAAATGAATATATATGATTTTCCAAATGGATGTAAAATCTTATTTTCTCAATGGAGTTTTAGTAGAAGATGTTATATAGAGCTTCCATGTGGCCTATTTCTTTGTCAATATGAATTTTTTGTTTGAAAGAAGAAGAATTTTTTTTATGTATTGAAAATATCCATAAAATATTAATATTCTAAAATATATACTTTACTGACGAAGTTGATGTTTAGAAAAGAAATATATTATAGAAACCCCTATATAACAAAAAATATATAGTTTTCCATCATTCTTATTTTTATGTAGATAATATCATATTCACTAGAAATTCTTAATAAATGTGTGAAAATTTTTATAATGAGATGGATAAGTTATTTGAAACTTTTATGGTGGGAGAAATGAAATACATTGTTATATAACAAATCTCTCATATGAAAATTTACAATTTTCTTTCTCATGAGATGACTACAAAATAACTATTATTATAATATTTCATGGAATATTCAAATCCAATTTCCATATTCATTTCAATTGGAAAATGGTTGAAAAAATAATGGGAGAGTAAAGCATGTCGAAACTAATGATTTCTGAATGTCAATTGGAAGTATATTATATCTCACAGCTCCAAGGCGATATATAGTGTATGCTATTACATTTTATGATAGTAATGAAATTGTACTAAAAGTTTCCCATATATTGTCTTGGAAATAATTATTAGATATAATAAAGGGACAATTGAATTTGGGTTGAAATATGAAATCAGATGAGATATTGATTTTTTTGGTTACAAAGTTGGAGATTGGGAAGGATTTGTCAATGGTAGAAGATCCAAAACTAGTGTATTATTATTTTTATGAGAAATATATATATACTCGGATAAAAAGAAACATAGTTCATTGAGTCTTATAACTATATAAGTGGTATATAATAGTAACACAAGAACAACTTAGTTAATATAGAGGAATACATATTTGTAAAAAATGTTGGTTGATGCCACATTACCCCTTCTCTTGGGTTTTGATAATCAATGTTCTACTAATGTCACTAATAATGTAGATAAAATTTTTAAATATATGCACATTGGTATTAAATACCACTTAATCAAAAAAATATGTAATGAAATGATCTAAAGCAAGAGTTTTCCCCACAATAGAGAGAATAGTTTATATCATCACTAAATTTTTTCCTGAAGAAACATTTCATACGACAATGTTTATTACGGGTGTTCAATATGACTCTCTTTAGTGATATGGTATGCGATATTATATCCTCACTCTCAGAGTTTTGTTTTATGTTATTAATAAATGGAGATATGAGAGACAATATTCATTTTTATATGAGTTTTCTTTTAAAGGGAAATCATGTATATAAGGGGTCTTTTTCAAAGAGGTACAATTTGATTTCATCATATGTCAACTATTTTAATATGTTATTAAATTTATTAAATGAATTATTTATTATAGTTTGGAGTTAGTTTCTGTAATGAAAATGTGGGACTGGATTACATTTTGAATGACTGTAAATCATTGTTTTATAGACATCAGGGTATATTTGGTAATTTTTTTATTTCCTACACCAATTTTTCTTATGTAGTTTTGGGATATTTGGATATTGATTAATTTATTGACTTTTATATAATTAATTATTTGTGTTTCTTGGATGAAAAAAATCCAATGGGGGAGACTATTGAGACCAAGAGGAGTTGATGTGTGGTTGAGTAGAAAGAATTATTTATTTGTATTTTATTTATTTATTAATATATAAATCACTTGACAGTGATGGGACCTCCTTTTAATGTTTTTGTGAAATATATATAGGAAATATAATAATGAATTGATAAAACATAAGAAATGTGGACAAATAGATCTAATCAGAGTGAATTTTATAGATTAATTAAACCGTTAAATGATTTTATATTATTAAAAAATAGAATACATCATGAGTAATAATTTTTCTCATGGTTCATCAAAGGTTATTCTAATCAGGTGAGTTGGTATCATATGGATAAGCATATAAATTCAATAAGACAATCCGTGATAGTTTTTTTGCAAGGATAATTACAAATAATCATATATACTCTATAGGAATGAATTTTAGGATTGATCATATAGAGTTTTCCAAGATGAGTTCACAATATATAGAGAGAAACATACAAATAGGTTCAAATAAATAAGTGTTAAAAAGAGTGATGAGGATCCTTACACAGGAATGAGTGTTATCGGATGGAGGTGATCTTTTAAAGAGGTATTAAAGGAAGAGGTTTGAGGATCATTAAAAATTATTTTTAAAAGCGTTAAATTATAATTATGATGAAATAGAATTTTAATAGATCAATAATCAAGAAGGGTAAATCATGATTCATTCCAATATTTCAAGAATGATGAAAAATACCCATGATGTCGAGATATAAGGTAGCATCCAAGAATTTGGTTGACTTCAATTTTAAAGAATATTTGACGGTGGTCAATTAAAGAAAGAATCCAGTGGGATATTCACTATTTTTTAGGAACATTGAATTTGATGATTTCACTACTCCCTATGTTTTTGAGAAATTATTCTTATATAAAGTGGAGATAGTTTACTAAGAGGATTATTTCTACCATTAGAGTTGTTTAATTAGTGAGGTTCAGACTTTATATCTTGGGAGATCATTGTATCGATACATCAGATACAGTTATACCAGATAAAGGATATTCAGAATCTGATACAAGATTTCTTTTAAGTGAAGTGTTTATAGACTAACGTTTCTAGAAAATAATCTATTGGATGAACATTTCATGTGATAGAGAGAACCTAATTGTGGTTAATATATGGATATGGTATCATACAGATAGATTTATGAATGGTGGTTTAGTTATAAAGTAATTTTTCACTGTTGTGTAAGATATTAAAGATGAATAAGTAGATTATGTAATAAAACATTGTTAATAATTCATGAAGAACATTGATAATGTACTTCTTCCTATTTGTTAAAGTATTATTTGTTTATGTAAATTTTTATCATATTTTATATGATGAATCACATGAATTGTTAAGAAACTATTGTATTATGGATGTTATTGTTATTCCCTCATTTCCATAAAACACGCAGGATTATTTTCTAGTGGATGTGCAGTATTAGATTATTTCCAAACCATTATAAGTACTATGTACTCTTATTTAGTAGTGAATATTTTTAATTCTTGTTTTCAAGGGGTTGGGATTTCATATTTATTTATTAGAGTCAATTATCTCTAATAAATGGTAAATAATTGTTTAAATATAGAAACATTCAAATTATAAATTAACTGATTCACACCCCCTCTTAGTGATTAAAAATATCAAGACTATTATTTTAAAAAAATGATCAATGATATATGATATCAGTTTAATATGGCATAGACATAACTCATTATTATCCTCATAAATATCCAAGTATTATTCAATCATTAGAAAAAATAATGTACACTCTACATTTTACTCTTACCCTTTTTGAGGAAGAATATTATTCTAAGGGAATCAATAAAAACATTTCCCCTAATAGGTTTATATAATGTTTTGAAATTAAATTATTTCAAGTATTTAAGCCATTTATGATTTCTTAGGTTCAGTTATTGTTCTGAAAATACATACCTGAGTCACTTATAAGTGATTTCTATTATTAAACTCCTACTAAATAGACAATTACTCCAACACATCAAAGAATGCACTATAGTGTAAAATTCAAGGACATGAGTTGGTTAGTTCTTCTTATGATAAAATAATTTCCTTGATCCATAGGCCACTACTCATTAATCCTATATTAGGACAAAACCTTGAAGAAGTAAGGATCCATCATAATAATGTTCAAAATCTTCACTTATTTTAGGGAATGATTTTATATATGTATTATTAGTTCTTATTATTTTGTTCACAAAATTTTACTTAAAATTTAATGTTTCATATAAAAAATACAATATTATTAGTTAGTTTAGTCATGGGAGGTAATATTATATAGGATCATTTGATAATGTGGTGGTAAAATACTTTAATACCTTGAAAAAAATTAACTTTTAATGACATTCGAAGAAACTATCTATGAAATAACTACCTAAACCTTCTCAATATCAAATAAGATTCCCATATATTTCAACACATGTCGACGGAATTTAACATCATGAATCCAGAAAGAACATTTAAAAATTTGGAATATAATCAATGAACTATCATGGTATCTAAATTTATTTATTTATTTTTAATATTTTCATCATAAAATCTAATGTATAACATGATACAATCCAAAAAACCACAATGATGGATTCATGTAATGAATGAAATTATCACAAACTACACTATGTGGATCTCGATTCGGTCACGCGTTCCAACCCACAGTAAGGCCCGATAGGTGGCCCTGATCCTCACAGGCTAGAATATAGTGTTGGGAATCAAAATAATACAATTGAGAATAATTTTTACAATAAAGAATGAAAAATAAACTAATTTTAATTGAACAATAAAAATGAACCTAAGAAGGAAAAAAAACTGCACATACCTTCATTTGACCCTACGATCCACCACCAACTAGTAAACTGACGTTGTTCTATAGAGACTGAGAACAAGCTGCAAGAAACACCCAAGATTAAAAATGAAATGAAACTGTAGGTGTGAGTATTAAAACATAGTACACATTACAAAATAATATATTCCCATTCTTATTTCCATTAAATAAAAGATCAATTAATTTTATGTTTCAAATAAAACATATTAACATAGAATTTTGAAACATTTTCTCTTTAAAACAACACATGGTTCAGTTAAATTTTTATTTAAAACCACATTCTTTTCAAAGATGGGATATTTAAAATTTTAAAGGAAGAGAGAAACGGAAGAAAAACTAACATTTTTGTAAAAAAATTTAATGAATTGTGTAAAAATTACATAAAATAATTCCATTAAACATTTCAATAAAAATATTTTCCTTTTTAAACAATTATGTACACCATACAAGAGAGAAGAAAAAATGTCACTTAAAAATAGAAATTTAATATATCACACATGAGTTACTAAAAAAACAAGGAACCTCAATCATCTGCCGTAGAAAACTATGTGCTAAATTATTTGAGAAAACCTAGGAGCTCATTGGATAATCTAGAACATACTAAAATAAGACTCATTTTTTAGGAATTACTCACCCAATGACATCAATTCAACAATATTTTCTGTCTTACGCTACATGGAATATTCAAGGGGCAGAATCCCAATGTAGATAAAGGTTTAAAAAGGGATAATAAAAGGTGTGTAATCTAAACTACTGCAGAAACCATTCCTTGAAAATACCCCAACTATGTCAGGATCCCATGTCATGTGTAAAGAGGGGTTTTGTCTAAAAAATTAAACATAAAACCGACCATATATATATATATATATATAAAGAAAACACAAAAAAAATCAAACCCAAAATAAACCCATTGAACGGTCCTTTACCATTTAACCATTAGATCATAATGGAGTCCCAAAATAAGGACACCCTAGATAATTAAACACAACCAATGCCAGAGGTTCATCAATGAAGAGTTTTCAAAGGAGGACCATCCTATGAATACAGAAAATGGGACATAATATATCTTTATCAAATCAACCAATACCAGTGGATTAAACCCACCATTTAGTAATCAATTTGAAAAACCAAAACACCATTTTATATAAACAAACCATTTATAAAAGACAACCATGGATTTTAACAAATACATAGTATATGATGTTAAATTTAACATTTTCCGGCAATTCTGTACAAATTTCCTACCAGAAAATTTCCCTAAAAATCAGACATCACTCATTACCATTATAACGAGGAGTAAAAATCAAGCAATTAATGATTCTTATATTTAATGGAAAAGTGAAATGGGGAACCTGTATTAATAAAGCATCATCTTCATGATGACCACTCGAATTACCTTTCATCTTACAAATTAATGAATAATCCCAAATATATACGGAAACCTAGCCCATATGTATAGATTTTCAGGGGAAAAAATGTACAATGGTATCCTTACATATATTCTTAACATGTATATACCTCTATACCTTACACAGGTATTCATTTTTCATATATATACATAAAGACACCAATCCCCGATATATATATATATATATTCATACCCCCATGTTTGAATATATATATATATAATGGGGGTACATAATCTTATATATATATATATATATATTCATACCAATGAATATCCATGTAAGTCTCTTTTGACAATGAAAACCTGAATCCACTGTAGTCAGGTCCAAAACACTCTATAATTATCCAGAAATAAAAAACAGGAAAACCCCAAAATTAAAATTGAACCAAAGAGAAGAAACTGAAAACCCATACCTAAAATTGAAGTGAAATCCACTTCCTTCAATGGAAGTTGAAATAAATAGCCTCAACCAGACCAATGAACCCTTACCATCAAGAATCGATAAGGGAAAACCCCATAAATGTGTTAGTGCTTGACATAGGTCCCCACACTACATATAGGGGAAGGAGAACAAATATATAAAGGAAGAATAGATAGGATATGGGAAGAAAGGATCCCCAGATTTTATCACACCATGAAAAAGAATAAAATCAGACACCTGGATGGATAGAGGCCATACACGTCGAGAGGGAGAGCAAGTAGTTGGGTCACACAATAGGGAGATGGGGAAGTGGGAGAGGGCTTGGATGATCAGGAAAGGGGGAGAGGGTTTCCCCATTTATATCAGTTTTCTAATTATAATAATAATTTAATTAATAATATTAGTAATATAAATATTCATAATAGTAATTATAATAATAGTAGTAGTCTTATTTTACATTACTTTTTCATATTATTTTATTTTCATTTTTTTGAACTCTAGGAAGGCCACACGGTTTTCCAGACCATGCACCAACCAGGAACAACATACTAGATAGAATTGGACCACGCACAAGCTGGCTACATAGTTTCAGAAACAATGAAAAATGGTTTTGTCAGGTGATAGAGCCTCCTAAAATGATTACCACATGACTTCCAATAACTGTGTATAGTCCATGCTCCTCATTCTTGACTAAAAAGGTCAGTACGGGTTCTCCATGGCCTCACACAATTTTTTGAAAACAATTATTAGACTATGAACATGATAAAACCCACTAAAAACCTCCAAAAATAAAAAAAAATATAACTAGAAACTTGACCTCCAATAAAAACAAAAGATACAACATAAAAAAAGGATAAAATCATATATAAACCATGGTTGAGGTGTGATTATTATCCTCACAAAAAAAATATTCTTCCCCTATATAGTCACATATAAAAAAGAAGAACTCAACTCGAGAATGAATCTGAATGAATTATAGTGAAACCACTAAACTCAGTGTGACCTTCCAACTCCACATGTCACACATGACTAGCTCTAGGGAATACCACATTGAGTATATCTATGTGGAAATTATAGGAGGGGGTTCTTCCCCACCAAAATAACTCATCCCAATCAATGGAACCGATATAAAAGATCCTCCAAAATCAAACTCAAGAAATCTCAACCTGAACCGAAGTCCCCCAACACAAGGGAAACCCCACAGAAAGAACTCAAACCAAATATAAAAATGAAACAAAATTCATCATTTCCAAAAACCATTGATCATCTACAATAAAGAACAACCCATAATAAAACCTATCCACAAAGAGATGACTATTCACGGGTTAAAATATGTATGGCACAACCACAAAACATACAATAAAATGAGTCCACTAAGTATTCTCACAACCAAGAGAAACTTTGGAACATCGGGAAAAATGAAACAGAAAAACATAATCCATTCCAAATATAGCATTTAAGAATAATGGTGGACCATGGTTCTCCACACACATGAAATTCCTAACTTCACGCAAGCTTCACTCTGGGGCCTACGACAAGAGACATGATTACTAAATCATCCACTGTCTCTGAGTCAGAAGAAGAAATCCTATGACTGAGAAATATTTATATAGTTGTTCCACTTTCAGAAAATATCTAGGTGAGCCAAATGGAAACACTGATGATAACATTTCAAAGGGTGATTAAAATATTACAGAGACTGCCCAAACCAACTACACACGGAGAAAACTTTGGATTGGTCCAATGAAAAAGATAATAACTAACAAAGACTATGACTGGATAAAAGTAATAAGCTATTTTAAATGGCTTACCTTCCCCTTCATTGTCAATTTACCTTGTTGAGGGTCTATGAGCTCTATAAATTCTCCTTTACAACATCAATTATTAACAAATGGATGAATGTGGTATTTAAAATCACCCAAGACATCCCAACTCCCAACATGAATGGAATGAACAATTTCGAATGGTCCAGTCATGGACACCGTAACAACTTAAAATAGGTTGAACCCTAACGTCTATGGAAATTTCAAAACAATTGGAAACACTTTCAAATTTACTGATCCACTAAATTACATCTATAAACCTTGATCACCATGGAAAATCAGAAACCACTGATAAGAACTATATTCTTCCACTCTACTAGTAGTTAGGGATAAAACAATAAATGAACCAAACCCACTAAAAACCCTGAGTACCTTTATGGGTATCATAATATAAATAACAAAAAAATCCCATGTCAAACCAATATCAATAAAAAACTCTAGATAATATGTATCCGAACTCAACCAAAAGAACATCCGTAGCAAAAAAACATGCTCAAAGTCTAACAATCACTATAGAAATTCAAATCCCTTTTTCAAAAACAACTATATAATTTTTTGATTTCAAAATAAATATAACCAAGGCCTCTTTTCCAAAATCCCAGCATACTTTTCAAATTCATTTTAAACACAAAATCAATCTTGATAAAAAATCCATGTTCCCAAAAACTTTTTTTAATTTGAAACCTATTTTCCAAAAACCCATCTTACTCCCCAAAAACCTTGTTAAAAAAAACAAGTTGAAAAAATGATTTTAAATATTCACTCATGACATCTTATGAACAATCACATATGTGTGCATCCCACTAACACTTATATCATCTATTCATACATGAAATCATAAAATTTCTTTAAAACATACAGAGGGAGACAAAAACATATGTGAACATCTATAAGTAATACCAAAGGCCATACATAATATAATATCATAAACACTATGAATATACAAAATTCTCCATTAGCTTCCCCTCTACATTCTCCCAAAATTTTCAAAATACCAAATCATTTTCTCTTTTAAAAATAATTTTTTCCAACACAAAAACCATTTTCAGAATACAATTTAATTTCAAAAACCATTTTACACTCCAAGAACTATTTTTCATTGAAAACCAACTCATTTTAACCAAAATCAAACCAAAAAAACCACTCACACTGAATCACCAAGATAAGGAAATGGTGGTCTTTCCTGAACCCACTACATGGCTTAGTAGACCATTACCAAAGAAAGAACAAACAACTAGTTGTGTCTTGAACCATAAACTCAATCTCTACATGTGTCACTACTCCATGTATGTCCACCTTGCAACATTGGAACACTCCCTTTTTCATCTCCCATCCCCATAAACCAAAACCAATAACTCAAATCCCTGACTACCCATGAAAACTCAAGGATCGGAATGAGACTGATTTCATTATGAAATCAAATACCTAATCATAAATTCTTAACAATACTATCGCTGAGATACATAACACCCCAAAAAAGGTAATTCTCTGAAACCATTGTTTCATGATCCACCCTTTGTTGACCCCAAACCGTTCACCTGAACTAGTCTGTAACAATGCTCAAGTGGCATTCCCAATCCTCCTGGGATGGATAATAGGGTTGGAGATAAAAATAAAACACTTGGTAATGATTTGGAAAATAAATAATAGAAAATATATTTATATAAACTGAATATTAAAAACAAACACTATCACCATAAACAAAAAAATGTGCATACATCCATGTGACCCTGAGGGCCACCACAGACCACTAAACTAACATCGCCCCACAATGAAAAATTCTGAGTTGGAGGAAGCACCCAAGATAAAAATAGAAATGAAAGTATAATCTTGATTATTAAAACTCAATATTATTTCCCAAATAATATATTCCACTATTCATTTACATTAAATCAACGATCAATTAATTTCATGTTTGAAATTTAATATATAAAAATAGTTTTTTAAAAAATTTACTCTTTGATACAAATCATGGTCCATTTAACATTTTTTTTAAAAAAATTAACTTAAAATATGGAAGATTTTTTGAAAGAGAACAAGGAATAATTTTTATATTTAAAAATTAAATGATGGTATAAAAATTATTAAAATATATCACAACACATTACAACCCTTTTAAACAAAGAGTTACACCATATAATAGAACTGGTGAAATGATCACGTAACATGGGAAACATAATTCAATAAATATGATTAACTAAAAAAACAAGGCACCTCAATCATCCAATGAAAGTAACTATGTTTTGAAAAACATTGAAGAATCAAGTAGCTCTCTGGATAAACTAGAGCATTTTAAAAACTGACTCATCCTATAGGCATACCTCACCCGTTGAAATCAATTTACCTACATGAACGGTCTTAACCAACATGTCATAGCCTTGGGGTACATTCCCAAAGTAGATCAAGGTCCATAATAAGGTCCACTGGCCCTTGTGAAATCTAAAATGGTGCCAAAAAAATCCCATAAAATCAACTAGATATGTTAGGTTACCATGTCATTTAGTAATAAGGGGTGTTCGAAAAAAAAATTAAACATGCATCCAACCATGTTCATTTATAGATATAGAAAAATCACAATCACAAATATTAACTCACAAATAACTCCATAGTTCAATCCATTTTTCTCAAAAATTAGATCATAAGGGAGACCCATAATAAGGACCACCCATACCATTCAACACAACCATGACAACAGGATCATCTAAGGAGAGTTCTCAAAATAGGACCAACGTATTAAAGTACCAAACGTGGCTCATGAAATATTTGTGTAATCAACCATTTTAAAAGAATCATGAACACCATTTAGATATCCATTTGAAAAATCGAAACAGCATTTAGAACCCACAAACCATTAATAAAATCGAATAGTTTGTTTTAACAAACACATAATGTGCAAAGCTAAATAAATAAATTTTATGAAATTCCATAGTCATTTAAAATAAAAAAACTACAAAAATTATACATTCGAATTTATCATTTAAATGAAGGTAAAAAATAAATAAATTAACGATTCTTAACATTAAAAACCAAATGGAATGGGGAATTTACCACAAACATGCCAGTTTTTGATGACAACCACTTGAATTACCTTTCCTATTTCTTAAATATGCTCATCCACATATATGTAAGGACACGTAGCCCCAAAGTACATATTTTCATGTTCAAATATGTACAAGGGGATCCTTACATAGAGGCTTCCACAAGAATATACCCCTTCATATTACACACAAATGCATTTCACATATATGTACATACTCACACCTTGATCCAATTTATATATTCATTAAACCATGTTTGAATATATATATATACATACCTAAATATATATACATAAAATGGGGGAAATTAAATATATATATATATATATATATGAATACCTATGAATTCCCTTGTATGTCTCAATTGACATCGAAAACCTGAATCCCCCGCAGTGAGGTCCAACACACTCTATAATAATACTAGGAACACTAAATCCACTAAATCCCCCCTTTAATATTTAATTTGAGTGATGGAATAAAAAATAGTTACCCAAAATAAAAATATAATCCCCTTTCCTTCAATAGTTGTGGTAATAATCAGCATTAGTGAGACCAACAACCCCTATACGTCAAGAAGTAAAAAAGGAAAAACAAAAAAAACAAATAGAAGTTCAACCAAGACATTCACACCACACAGAAGAGAAAAAAAAACAATAAATAAAGTAAAATGAAGGAAGAGTAGGGGATGGAAGGTTCAATAGATATTACCTTACTAAGAAACAATAGAAAATCAGACACCCATAAAAATGGAGGTTCTGCGCGCTGAGAGAGAGATGAGGTGGATGTGTCACATGACCAAGAGGGGGGGGGGGGATGTTCTCAACTAATAAAGAAAGGGGGAGTGGGATTACTATTTTATTTAGGTTTTAATAATAATAATAATATAATTAATAATAATTATTCCTTTTTATTTTATTTTATTTTTTATTATTTTAATTTTAATTTTTTTATTTAATTTTTTTGAACTCTGTGTAGGCTACACATTTTGGATGCATGGCCTTCCAGACCTTACTCCAAATGTGAACATCTTACTTGAGAGAAAAGTCACATGAATGGGTTGGCCACATAATTTGGGAAGTTGTGCACCAACCGTGAAAAAATGGTTATTTTAAATGATAGTGCATCCTAGAAAACTAACCACTTGGTTTCCTCTAACTATGCATAATTTGTGCGGATTGTTCTTAAAACCAAAAGGTCGCACACGTTCTCCTTACCCTTGCATGGGTTAGACCAAAAATCATTCTCAGACTATGCATATGACCAGAAACCACCCAAAATCATCAAAACTCAAAAATTCTCATTGAGAAACTCAACCCGAACCTTGACCAAAATTTCTAAGATCACAAAATGGATGAAAATAAGAAAAACTGTGGTCAGGGTGTGTAAAACATATCAAACTCATTAATTCCATAATCATTATAGGATCATTTTTCAGCCCACTAGGAATTAATATAAACTCATAATTGCTATAATGGTCGTGAAAGTGTATTTTTCTAACACACTAAAATATCTCCAAAAGATGATGACACTGATAAGATAGATTTATCTTCGAAAATAAATTTTAAACCTCCAACTAAACAAACAAATTATCTATTCTGGGAAAAGGATATTTGTGTTTTTTTAGTCACTATGTTTATCTATAGATATTGAATTAATTTGGATTTCACTGAAAAAATAACTGTATCACACAAACAAAAATGGATATATGTAATATATCACTATAATTTATGCCCCTATAATATAATTTTAAACTCACATAAACATATTGGAGACGCATTATTTGTGAGAATAATGAATTTTATTTCCTAGTGAGTGCCCTATAAAAAATCACACCTCTCATTTATGTGGTAGAATTAAAAAAATATTCAGAGAATGCATTAGGAAAATAATCATGCATGAATACTAGTACTTTTTTCTTTTCAACATATACTAATACAACTACTAATATGGACATCTCAATGTCAATGTTTCCCACATGATCTTGATCTGGTAATTTATGAATATTTTGGAATTATCATTCAAAGATAAATTTATACTTAATAGTGGTTATATAAATAAAATAATCATACGTTTGATAATAATAAATTCATAATTAGAACTAGGATGAACTGTTTGAAACCAAAATGAAAGAAAATATATTCCTATAAAAGACTAGGGAATCCATGAAATTAAAAAATAAACCCACCCTAATAGTAAAATATAAGAGAATTTTACTTTCTTTTTTATATTCATTCCAAATGGATTGTTCATGATTTTCATTTTCAAGGATTCCTTGAAACATAGTCCTAGAGGAGACGTAGAACATTATAAAATTAAACAATTAGGGGACACTTCATAAAAAATTCATTATGTATGTTTCAATGATACTAAAATGGTACCTTGAACTATTTAGGATCTCTTTCTATCATTGGTCAATGACTAATAAACTGTATACAACCAACATATTCCCATATGTTATCCATGTAGAGCTTAACTCTACATATAAGGAATGATTAAATAGAAACCTTATTCACTGCATTTGTATTTTTAGCATGATATACTAGTAGACTATTTTTTACAATATATAAAATTTCCCGTTGACTGATCGAAGGGTTCTCTAGTCTTATTTGGTCATGACCTAACACCCTATGGAGTATTTATTCTACAAAACAAGTTAATAATTTTAAAATGGCTACATAAATGTCTTTTCTTCTGTTATAAATGATATTTGAGACTTATTATATATACATGAATTCACTATTAAAATATAATCATAGGTCTTCTTGAGCTAGGAGTTGAAGAAGTGATATAAACCTAAGAACCCTGATGAGAACCACCCCTACTTATATCATCCCAACATTTCATCCACTCTCCAAAATAAACCTCACATATGTTTCATCATATTGGTAAAATAACCTCCCCAAAAGTCTTTTAGAAACTATTTTAGTGCATACTAAATTAAGGGATTATATGGTGTCTAAAAACTAATGAACAATTGACTCAATCCCATCGGAAAGATAACCTTTCATAGAATATATGAAATATTAATAACAAAAATGAATGAGATATATAAATAATACATTTCATTTTCAAATCCTGGGAAACATCTTGGAACACCATTGAATATGCTTTATTTTATTCGATTAAGTTGTGGACATAATCCTCCAACGTCCAGAGGTATCCAAAGGGAAAGATAAATCATTTACACACTCAAAATGGTGTCCCTTATTACTAAATTAGAATTTAGCATATCATGATGGTAATGGGGAATAAATAAGATATATTTATGAAGGTATAATATATATTAGGTAGTAAACATGCATATAAAAAATTACTATATCATGGTAGTGGAATTTAAATTTCCTCGATGATTATCCCTAATTAATCATGTTTTAACTCATGCATTATATCACATGATTTAATTATTTGGCTTGATTATGAATAATATACATGCATATTACACCTTTATAGTGTTAAATCCCATGTAAAAATTATTTAAATGATGGTTATCATAGATGATCAATCTGAATGTTAGGTCTTAACATTATATTTCCTAATGAATATCAGACCATTTAAAAATTAATCATGGTATATGATTCATGAAATAGAAATATCAGATAATGTAGGTAGTATAATTTAATCAGAATGCATTCTTCTAATAAAAAATTGAATCATATGATACCCATGCATCACATACATGAACACAAATTTAATTCTTAGCTATCAATAATACTCCATGACAGAACTAATGGAAGTGGAGTGGCATAAAATCATTATACCATGCCTTATGATTTCGTCTACAATTAAAATATAATACTCATAAAATTCATTTGGAATACAACATTTTAGTATCAAACCCGTATTTTAGGATTTAGATATTAGATACTATATATAAATATCATCTATTTGTACATATTATTGATATAGAGAATATATCATTAAATCTTGCACTTAACCAATTCCAAAAAAATTATATATCATTTCAATTAATATTTCAATAAATACAATAACTTTTATAACCACATCCAAAACTCTTTTAGATATATTACCAAACACTTTTGGAAATTATATGACTAAATTTACCTCTTATAACATCATATGTAATAAATTGTGAATACCCATCAAAATTTGTATTGGATTAACTATAAAAACACTTTTATACTATCACTCTTAAATTAAAAAAAATCCACATTTAATTAATAAAAAATTGTATCCCTATCACACTTTATAGTGTTGATAACAAATATGAATAATAATATACATAAATGTATGTAAATAGAGGACTCTAAAAAATATTCAACTATAATCACGCTATAAAGGGATTTGGTGAGATCTCCAACAAACACGTGTTTCATTATACCCATGTCCACTAACTGCATATCATGATGGAAATAATTATACTAGGTTTTTTCCAATACATGAGTGAACATTTCATATGGTTTATATCAATTCCATACTACCAACTCATAATTTATTCATTCTATCTGTATAGACTGATCTAATCAAAGAATAAATCACATATCATTTATCTTTTTTGATTACAACATAACATTCCCCTCCTTTTAATAAATAATAAAATCATATATTCTTTCATGGTGTGGCCACACATGTATCTATATATCTCAATTGAGGGACTATATGTAATACTCACCATAGGATATGAAAATCCCATCTTGGTTAATAACCAATAGAATACATGATCAAAAAGATACTTGACCACTGCCGGATTAGCTAAGACCAAATTAATTAATTTAAAAATGTAAAAAATTATGAAGGTTCTCATACCATGAATTTCACTAACCTCAGTAAATATAGAATCTTACATGATCCATAAAACAACTCTATTTTAGAGATATAGTGTATGAAACATGATGTGGTAAACTTAGTGGGTTATCCCACACACACAATAAAAAATTTTCTTTTTTTATCCCTCATGATCACATTCCACATCTCAAATAAGAATCCTACTCATATTAACCTTAAAAATTCTTCATAACCTACAAAATTGAGTGAACAAAATTGATTAGGGATAAACTCAAATTCATACATGAAGTAATCAACTATTATTATATTTTTTGAAATGTATATTCGTATATACATTTATACAACCAATTAAAAAGAGAGATAAAACAGAGAACACCTATTATATGAAATATTTATATTCCTGACATTCATTTAAAAATTTATAATAAAACACATCATAAACACTGGTATAAATAATATATGATAATATAATATATCATCCTTATCTTTTCTATATTTTATAAGGAAAAATTAATTATTACATCTATAGTTAATTAATATCACATAATTATGTAACCATATGATAAGTATCTCTCACTTCGTTCTTTAGTGATTAAAAATTATTATGAAATAAATTTTGAATAATAATTATATTTTGGAATCATTTTTCTAATTTTCAAATCCATGAACTTATTCAAACTCCATAACCTTTAGTAATAAAATTTTATGATTTTAACATATATTGATTACATAAATGTATTTCTAGGTTTAACAATAGAATCCTTGGAACCCTATTCCATAAAAAAATTTCTTTGATATAATGTCATTATTTACATTATTTGTTACCATCGTATCCAAAATTTTATTAGGATATAGTTACATTAAATATATATATTAATTTTCTTAATAATTATGGATAATGTGATATTCATATTTCTTGATAAAATAATGTATTTATTACATTTTTCTATACCATCATATTTCCAAACACTTTTGGATATTTAAGTGGAAATAACATTAAATTTAGAATGATGTAATTTTTTAATTTCTAATTATGAACATATCTATGGTCAAACATAAACCCAATAAATAATTACATTATTCTAAATTTAATGTTATTTCCACTTAAATATCCAATAACCTCTTTGATGTTGCATTGCAATTAGAATATCATGATAAGGAACCAAAAAAAATTGAGTAAGGAAATATTTTCTTTTCACTTTTTATAAGAATATTAAACAAATAATCATCATTTTCATGACATATGAGCTTAGAGAATTTTATTCTGAAAAAAACTATTTATCAAAATATATCACTAATGGGTAATGAGAGCACCTTTCCTCATATTAAAATAAATATCTAGATATACAATTTATATGTGTTAATTTTTTTTCGTTGTATAATTTTTCATATGTTTCATATAATCTAATGAATCATAAATATTATGTATCCAATTTTTTTTCATATCAATTGTTATCTATTGAACAACTTGTTTTATCATATAAGATAAATATGATAAAGATGTGCATTCTATACATAGATTCTTTTGATCTTGATAAACTTTTTGACATTTATTTCCATGATATTGAAACATTTTATATATCATATAAATATAAACTATAAGATTTATCAAATATTCCATTGATTTTTAACACCTATATATTTGATACAGTTTCAAAATGTACATTCAGTAATACAAACCCTTCAAAACTAATGAATCCATCTCTATAATGCTAATACCTGGCATAGACATTCTATTGAAATTCTAAAACACATTTATGTAAACTTAGAAATGCCATCTCATGGAACCATAATTTCATTATGATAGAATGCTTATGATTTTTTACTTGAAGAAGTCACATGGAATATCTGACTGACATTCCATCTTATGGATTAAAATACTACCCATGTTTACTATCTATTTCAACAGAATAAGGATATCACATGCCTAGTTGATTAATTCTCAAAATTTAAGAATATCATGTAATTTTTTTTTAATTAAATCAGAATTTAGAAATATTTTCATGGATGACAATATGATGAACATCATAATAATATAAATCATTAAGGAAACCTCTCATTAGCTTTCTCGATAATATTTAATATCACTGACATACTGAATATTATTAACTTTATAAGTCTATAATTCCTTTTTAAATTTAGTGTCTTGTACCTTTTAAAACCTATTTGATTCATTTTATCCTTCATAAGAATCTTTACTAACTTATTTAATTAATTCAAGACTTATTAGCATAGGAAGTGGATGATCTGACATAAATATTATTTCCTAACATAAGAATTTATCAATATTAACCAATAATATGAGTTTCATAAATTAATATTCACTTTAATAATGTTTAATATCATAATATTTTTAATGGTGATGCAACTATCTACATTAGAGTATTTTTTCAGATGAGTAACAAATTTTATTACAATTTAATAAGGACTTATATTAAAAATTAACCTACTAAAATGTTAAACCATTTTGAATACCTCATACCTTTTAATAGGCCATGAGGCATATTTCATCGTGAATAATAATAATTTAAGAACATAAATAATCAATTAATATATATATAAAACTCATCTAAACTATCATTTACTATAATACTTTGGGATAGTCTAGTTAAAAACCCCTTATCTGTAAGATCCAGTATTTTTTTCAAGTATGAGTCCTTTTAAATTGTTTTATGTAGACCATGTGAATTTGATTTATGGCATGAATTAATTAAAACAACAAAAAATTACAAACCCTATAAATATTTCACACCACATGTCGACATGTTGTGAATGTGGTATTCACCAAGTGTCCCCATGTCACCAAACCAGATTAGTCACCCTGTTACAAATTTTTGTGATGTGTTGATATGTCATGAAACTAGATTACAACATTTGTAGTTTTTAATTAATGTATCTAATGGTTTTATGGTATTTATTTCATCAAAAGTGTTAATAAGTTATGATAATTACATTACATGAAATAGAAATTCACGTCGTATAATTTTGACACCCAGCATATTAAAAAAATGTATCTAGCATCACGTAACCCTTCACACACAATTTTGTTTTCTATAGATTCTATGTGAACCACTATATTTGAATAAAGAAATAACATGAACCACTTCCTTGGACCAAAACTCTTCCACGCATCACTATATTTGACCAAAGACCCTCTGTGCACCTCTCTCTTGGTTGTAAGTCTTCTGTTATTGAATTATCACAGACCTCTTTGATTGGGTACTAATCTTACATCGGATCTGGGATATATAAACCTAAATTTTTAAGGAATGCCTTTCTATTATTCATCTGATTCTACATATATTTCTAACATGTTTTCTAGTACATATTGAAAGGAATATAGTAGCCTATTTCTATCACTAATGTAGGGTTCTTTTCACAACTTCATACACTTTCAAGGAAGGTTCTGAAATATCATAATATCATAGCCGTGATTTTGTTTATATATTTGAAATTTTATGAATTTATAGAGTTTTATAGAAATTATAACCCCTAATTGATGTTAATAATGTGGTAAATTATTTAATTGAGTTAATTGTGATATTCTTAGATTTATGGATAGTTGAATGAGATAATTAATTTGATAATTAATTATGATATATTGAAATTAGTTATTTTAATAATTAATTTTGGGAATTAATTATGATTTAATTGTTATATTTGAATTGTTTAATTAATTTTTGAATTAATTAGGGGTTAATGATGTTGTTAATTGTGATAATTGGGTGGTAAATTAATTATGGGATATTGATCTTGTGATTTGAGATAATTAATTAGGGACTTAATTAGGGAATTATTTAGGGGATATCAATTTTCTTAAATTAATAATTAGATGATGAATAAATTAAGAGATATTTAAATATTCCATTTGAATAATTTATTGGTGAATTAATTATAGGATGTTAAAATTGTGAAAAGATTATTTAATTGTTAAATTAATTAATGGGCCTAGGAAAATTAATTTATGAATTAATTAATGCATGTGGATTAATTTATTTATGATTTAATTAATGGAAGTTATGGTTGGTAACTATGATAATAGGATTAATATGATCAATTACGGTTGATGTGATAATATGAAAACATGTGATGATGATATACATGTGGGGTTGTGATATGGAATGATATATCTACATAGTTGATAAGTGGGGTGTTAGACCTAAGGATCTCTTCTAGTGGTATACATGAATAGTTGTTAGTTAAGGTTCTAGACATGATGATCTATGCCAAATATAGGTCAATATGAATGGTTGAGAATTAGGATGTTAGACATGATGATATACACCAATGAGATATGTTCATTGGTGAGAATTGAAATTTTTTACATGACTTTCTAAGCCTATGATGCATTTTTGTGATTGAGAATTGGGGTGCTAGACATGAGGTTCTATGCCCATGGCAAATATAGTGGATTGATATATGGGTAACTACACCTGGTGATCTATATCAAAAACATCGACATTGGACAATGGTATTATGTGGTCTTAATAATGAGATTGAAAAGAAATGGATAATGAAATCCTCTTGTTTTAAAAAATATTGAATTGAATATATAACATGGTTCAAACTCGATGCGGTCAGAGTGGGTATTGAGGTATGGTTTTCCTTGAAATCCTGGTAGTCCATGTAGTTTAATAAAGTCAAATTAATAATTTTTTATCTGTTTCCTTATGAATTGAAATATTTTATTTATATAAATGCGTACACTTGTTATTGAATGGACTCATTTGAGGCACCATTTTTGGTGGCCTACTGAGTTATAATCACACGCTACATGGAATTCATGATCAGTATCTGGATATACATTATGTTTTATGGATAGGTTGAGGGAAAATTACCTGAGTTTGATGGATGAGTTGGGATAGAGTTAGATGTGGGAATCAAATGGAGATCAAGAACCAACTGGGAGTCATTAGTGTTTTTATTTTCAATTATAATTTTAGACAATTGACACATACTTTGGCATGGAATGATATTTTGTTTTAGTTCGATATTGTATTCTTGCATTGTTATTCTTGATAGATTCGTACTATTTACGAATAATTTTTTTTTCTATTGTATATTATTTCATGCTGGTGTTTTTCACTGATAAATGATGGTATGGTATCCCCATGACTAACTTACAAACCCTCTCTTTTAGTGAGTTGCCTCTAGCATATGGGGAGGTACACCTGAGGTCATGTGGCGACCACGAGTGGGACACCAGTGTGTGGAACTCAGGTTAAGATGTTACAAAATGTTATGAGTGATCCAATTTTCTTTCTCCAAATTTTTTATTACTATTTAGGAAATTTATAAAGAAGACTAGGAAGATTTGGGGCTTGGTTTTGAGCTCATTAATGAGATTTACAGACCCATGGACAAGGGAAATCCCAAGTACCGAGGGTTACATTGTTTTCATTTTTTGTTGTTGTTATAGTATAATAATATCTCACCTTGGGTGATGCACTTGTTTTGTGACGTGGTTATTGTATCTGGTAATTGGTGATAATTGTCTCGAGGCATAGAAAGGAATGAATGTGGTGTTTTTTTCATCATTCATTCAATTGGTATTATTGATATATGCATCATTTTATGCATACATGGGATAAATGAGTTTTGGGTAAGTAGTTAGACATTACTGCTTTTCCTTCCTTGTGTTAATTGAAATTAAAATGATGAAAAATTATAAATATAAAGATGAAATAATGATGCAAAAAATGGTCTTTAAATGTGAAAATGAAAATGAGAATGTGTGTTCCCTTGTTTACCAGGACATATGTGTTAGATGGTTAATGGTATTGATAGCCCCTCAGTTTTGACTATGTGGAGAGTTTTTGGGGAAGGTACTTGTTGTTCCATATTGTTTTTCACTGTTACAAAAAAATTAAAACATTGTGAACTATGTATTGCGGTGTATTTTTGGACTGGTAGATATATTCCTCTCAAACAATTATTATTGAGAGGATGACTGAAGGAAATTGTAGTGGATGACCCACTACTGCTAAAAGAGGGGTAACCAATAGTGCCGAGTAAAACAACAGGGCAGATGTTTTGGGGGAACTTTTCTCACTAAATGTAATTATAAGAGAGAGGCCTATGGTTGGTTGGGAAGATAATTTTTGACCAGATAAGGTAGTTTCTGCTACAAAACCCTTAAACTTTTACTGGTGAGGGTGATCCTAAGGGAGCTATGTTCTGGGAAAATATCATCTAGATTATAATTGACTATCTAGAGACCCTACAATAGAGGAGGTTGAAGATGGATGCTAATATGATATGGGAATCATTGAAGAAAAAGTGCGACATTCAGGAAAAGATTGGAAAAAGTAGTGGTATGTTATGGAAGGTATTCTTAGCGAGGTTCTTGGAACACTTTAATCCAGGTACATTAAGGTACGAATGCAAATTAGTGTTCATGCGACTGACTTAGGGAAGCTTGTATGTGATAGACAATGTGGTCTGATTTATGCCTAAATGTCCTAAAGGCCTTCATTTATTATTGATTTCTAATAGTCAACCTTTTAAGGGGGTGGGAACCCTTACATGTATCGTTGTCCTAGACACACATTACATGTCCCAAAGGCCTTGGATGAATTCACCCGAAATAGAATACATAAAAATACCCCTCCCCTACAAATATCTTGATGTTAGCTCTCCACCATTGCATGGATGGTAAGATAGATATCCTATGATGAGATACAAATGCCCAGTTTCAATGGAAATTCCATTGCCCCTCATTCTTACAATTATTATTAGCATTTCTCTCTTGAATGAACCTGCTTTGGAATCCTCATTTAGTGCCTTGTTCCATGATGTCTATATGGTTTCATCTGTACTACATGTGTCCTGAAAGACATTAAGGTGGGTCGAAGACCTTGAGGTGGCCCGAAGACCTTGAGGTGGCTCGAAAGCCTTACTTGCCTGAACGCCTTGGGTAGGACGAAGGCCTTGCAGGACACGAGAACCAAACTGGTGGCCCAACGTATAAAACAGATGAATTGTCCCAGCTACTTAAGTACCGAACAAGTACATGATACAGTTCCTTCTATAGTGTCTGCTCCAGTGCTACTATAGATACCCACAAATATTCCTCCACATATAATTGAAATTATTTCTCCTGGAAGCACAGGGAGAGTTCTCACAATAGGGTTGAGGCTCATGTGTTGTGAGACTCTTTATGGATATACAACGCTTTTCTCCAGTGTTGAAAGGAGATGAAACATCAAAAAAGAGGAATTTTTAGGATGGAATTAAGTGAAATATTAATCTAAAAATTAACATTTTTAGTTAAATAAGATTACTAAGGTGGTGAATCAGGCTCTCATAGTTGAAGGGAACGTAGATAGGCTTCCATTGTTGGACAAATGGTTGGTGCATGATGATCAGGGGGTATGAATTGGAAGAGTTTGAAGTCCGTTATGACAACTTTATCTAGATTAGGTGGAAGAAGAGTGGCTTGTCAGGGGGATTAGGTAATCAGAATCTTACTCAAGTGTTTTGAAACTAGTGATGTAAGACGATACACTTCCATAATCATTGTCCTCGACTAACATTGGAAGGATGATCTTAAAGAAAGATAGAGAATATATGCATCTTCAATAGAAACTAACATTATAAGGTTAGTTAAATAGGAAATATATAGATCCAAGGTGTGGTAAAGGGATCTTCAGCAACATATTAGTTTGGCATCTAGAGTTCTACTTGCTAGGGAGATAGATGAAGTTGACATGGTTCATCTAAAAAAGAGCACCCACATAAGTAGAGTTCTGCATGTCATTGGGGTTTGACGGCATCACATGGAAGAGGGTAATCATAATTTCATGGAGTATAAACAACACTTTTGGATAGCGAGGATGGACCACTGACAGTGAGAGGTACAATTCTTATAGATTCTACTTTAGTGAGTTCCTTATTTAATATTAGCTCCTCTCATTTTTTATATATTTAGAAATATTTTTAATGATTTGACCCTAGAAGTGGAGTTTCTTAGTAGGGTTATAATGATAGATAAACCTTTGGAAGTACAATCTAGATACATCCATATGTGTAGTGGATGTACTCTTGAGATTGGGGTGTACCATTTTCTAGTGGGATATCTATATCCTTGACATGTTAGGATTCAACATAATTATTGTTATGAACTAGCTAGATTCATAATGAGCCTAAAACTATTATTACCATGGGAGGGTGAAATTTACATGTCGTAAGGATGATATTTACATTCATCGGGGGGAGTGAGATATCCAGGATGGCCGTACAAGGCCAATGACATAGAAATTTTGAGATCTCATAGACCAGGTTGCTTGGTTATTTCGAGATGATGGACATGTAAAGAATGATAGATTTCCAGTCATGGTGGAAAAGTTTCATGATGCTTTTCTTGAGAAATTATTAGGTCTTCCACCTAAGAGAGATGTGGAATTCACTACTGACCTCACTATGGGGGATGAGATAATATCAATTCAACCTAACATAATGGCACTAACAGAGCTTCAAGTGCTCATGACTTAGTTGGAGGGGTTGGAAGATAAGGGATTAAACCATCCAAGTACATCACCTTGGGAATCACCTATTTTTTATTATAAAAAGGATGATGGGATTTTTCATTTATGTATCAATTACATGAAGTTGAACAAGATAATGTAAAGAAATTATATCCTTTTCCTCCTATCTATGATCTGTTTGACCAGTTAAAAGGAGGTTCTGTGTTATTGAAGATCAACATTAGCTCAGGGTATCATCAGATAGGTGGTCAAATATCTTATATATCGATTATTACATTTAGATGTATGTATAGAAAATATGAGTTCATCGTAATCCTATTTGGGTTGTCAAATATACTAGTAATTTTTATTCCCTTAATGAAAATAATCTTCCTTTTATACCTGGATCGGTTTGTGGATAACATCTCAGAGTACTCCAAGACTCATGGCGATCATGGCCCACATATTGACATTGACCTAAGTATAATGATAATTAATTACCTATAATCCAAGCTATATAAGTTCTATTTTGGAGAATTTATGTACACTTCATGGGTCACCTCATATTAGATATAGTTGTGTCACTATACCCCCGAAAAGTTTTAGGAAGAGGTTTCTAGGGAGCATCCCAAGAATGTATTCAATATCAATAAATTTTTTGGGGTTGAATGGATGTTAAAGAAGGATTATCTATAACGTTTACCATTTGGTAGTGCCACATTGAGGCTTGACAAAAAATGAGATAAATTTAAAATAGTCTAAAGTATGCGAGAAGGCCTTGTAGTAGTTGAAGAACAATTTGAAATCAACACCTATATTGATCCTACCTGATCCAGGTAAGAAATATATGGTGTATTGTGAATCGTTAGAGATCAGACTCAGAGATATGTAGACACAAGGGGATAGAGTTTTGAAATATGAGTCTCAACAGTTAAGGCTATATGAATGGAACTAACCTATGCATGAACATGAATTAGCAGTAGTGGTTTATGCATTAATGTGTTCGTGGTATTATTTTTTTGGGATATATGATTACTGTGTTAACTGATCACTTGATTTTTAGATATATCTTTTATCATAGGGATTTTAATCTTCGGTAGTGGATATGGATTGAGTATATGAAATATATAGATTTTTAACTATAATATGCACCCAGGAAGGGTAAGAGTGTGGCTGATGATTTGAGAAGAAAAACTATGACTTAAATAGTTCAGGAGTATTGTGTTGAGTGGAAGATGATGATGTTTCTAGTGGAGATGAATGTTGTGGTTCATTAGTGTTAGAAGTAGATGAATCTAATATTAGTTTCATGGGATTCGATACTTTTGATAAGTATTCAAGATAGAAAATATGAGGATATAGAGTTCTTGGCCTTAAGGTATTTATTTGAAGGTGGGAATTCCCCTTTGAACGGGTTGACAGATGAGGATGAGATCATCTACATGAAGAATAATGTTGGTGTGCCTACTATCATGTGAGAGGAGCTCATGCTGGAATATCATGCCTCAAAGATGGAGGTACATCCATGCAAGACCAAAATGTACTGTGACCTAGATGATAGTTTTGGAGGTTGTGCATGAAGAAAGAGAAAGATAGTTGTATGACATGATGCTTCACTTGTCAGATGGTAATGTCCAAATATTAATAACCCATTGGCATTATATATCCATTTTCATTCTATAATGGAAGTGGGATGTTGTGACAATGGGCTTTTTGGTAGGTATTATAAAGACGCTTAAGAAAAATTATGTTATCTGGGTTGTTTTGGATCGATTGATTAGAGTAGAAAATTTCATTCCAATATTGGAAATCTTCACATTAGAGAAGTTAAGAGAATTATATGTTCAAGGGCTAGTCCTTATTTATGGGATGCTAAAAAATATAGTTTTAGACCATGATTCGTGTTTTAATTCACGCTTCTGGTTGGGCTTATAGAAAGTGAAAGGTATTCACGTGTAATTGAGTATAGATTTCCCCCCATAGATAGATGAGAAGTTAGATCATACTGTACTAGTGCATGAGGATATGCTATGGGAATATGTGATTGACTACGGTGGGCCATGGGAGAAACACCTAACTTTGGTGGAATTATCCTATGACAACAGTTATTAAGAAAATATACAGATGACACCATATAAGGCTCTTTATGGTAGGCCATGTAGATGACTACCATAACACCCCATGATTTTTCAAATAAATTTAATATTGAATGCATGAAACATTTAGTCCCTATAAAACACCACTTTTTATAACATATCCATAAAACACAATTTTTCCACTTCTGTGATTTGAATTTCGATAAAATTAAATACATAGTTAAATTCAGTAAGATATTTGGAGTCTAATAAGACAAACTTCATTTTTGATGAATAATATTATAACCTTATGAATTGTAATATGATTAGTTATATGGTCTGAATGAATAATCAATCATATTATTATATTATTAGCTAGTGCATATAAGATAATGATATCTAGATTGGTTTTTCAAGGAGATATAAAACGAATTATAGATATAAAATTGTTATTTTTAGAATAAATTATGAATTTATTTAAAAATTAAATTAATATCATTTAGAAAATTATTTTTAAAAAATGATGTTCATTTTTTAATTCAACACATTAAATAATGGCCAAGGTAATTTCTTTGGATTATTATGAAATACTCAAAAAATTTATGAATCATAAAATATGGTAATTTTACATATAAATAAATATATATATTATTAGTTAAATTCACTATTCCTTGTACCATAATTAATGTAAGATACTTTGGTTCAAACTCACATAAACATATTACTATTCTTGTTCACAACAATCAACATTTTTTGTTGGGTTTAGAAAAATAATAAAATAATGAGTAAAATAATGGGAAAACCCTCCTATCCTCCACTATAAACCCTCCCCCACTCCCTATTCTCTTAAATTTTTTCAAACCTAGTTGTTTTTCTAAATTCTTCTGAAGTATCCTCCCAAGATTCTCCCCTATGTGCTATAGCACATGTTATCATAAAAACACCAAAACCTCTCCCTTAAAGAGGCTCTCAAGGAAGATTATTTCAAAAGGTAAATTCCTCTTTTCATTTCTTTTATTTCAAGTTCCTTTCTTTTCTTCTTCTTTTCTCACCTCCTTTCATCAAAATTTAGTGATGCCTCAGGTACCATACATGTAATGTTATTTTTTTAGGATAAAACAATAATTCTTCACCATATATCCTTTCATCTTATTTTATACTAGAAATGAAAACACCATCCGAGATGTGATAATTTATCACATTCAAAGATGAGGGGTTTTCAATTTCTATTACTATATTCAATTCTGATCATAGATCAATTTTTATGGTATAACCAGATGATAATATATTTATTATAACTTATCTATGGTTTTTTAATCTTTTTTACACATGATGTTAATTTATAATTCAAAATGAGTACGTTCTGATAAAAAACACCAATTAACCCAAAAAATTATCATTAAAGTTTTATATAATGATTCATCATCACTCCTGATAACCAGAAGAAGTTTGCAACCATATAATATTATGGTTGTTCACTAAAAAAATTAAACTTCTATTCTAAACAACCATTCTCATTATACATGTTCATCCATAGATGAATATAAGTAAACCAATCATGAAAACCACGAAAGAAAACATTCTCAAACAATGAAATTGAATCTCTTAACACATGAAAATACCATGAATGAACATAATAAGGTTATACTAAATAAAATACACATATATGAGGTTCTAGAATAATTAATTTGTGAATTTAAATTTGATTATTCAGGTCATTATGATCAAGTTAGGAACACCTTCAAACTCATGGTAAGAGTTTTCTACCCGAACCTCCACTTTCATTTGGGTTACTCATATTGTCTACATAACTCAATGAAATTCATATGTATTATTATTTACTCTTCATAAATTATGTGTGAGTATTCTATATATTTTTACCAACCACAATCCTACTTTATTTTATAGGGTGTTACATGTCTTAAAAGGAACATTCAAAATTCCTTCTATAATACAAGGCTGATTCAAGGGAATTTCTCAAATTCATACCTATTTATAAGTGCAGTCTATAATAAATTATTAGAAACCATTATATTTATAAATTAACTAATTTTATGATGAAAATAATATATACATAACTCATGGTTTTATAAAATTACTTTTCCAAAATACGTCTTCTTTTGAAAGTAAAAGAGTATTTATCTCAAGAACTACTAATGATTTTATAAGAGTATGTTCATCATTTTCAACTCTCTTTCTAATTATTATGTATTGTTGGAGTTAATATTTTACGATATAATCTACCATTTTTAATTGAATTATTTATTATTAGTTTGACTAGGTATGTTCTATCTTAAAACCATTCACCAATTTACTTCAAATGGTTAGTGTTTATGCTTAATGTTCGAGGATCATTATTGACATTTCTTATATTGTTTTCGATATGATGGTATATGTTGTTTATGTTTATCCCAATTTATATGAGGAATGAATTGGACCATGGAAGTGATGGTTGGTACCACTTATATCTCGTCGATGCATCGATACGTCTAATGAGACAAACTACAGTTTTGGCACAAGGTCTTGAAAAAATGTTTATTTATGGTCTTATCATGAGGCCTCGCCGGTTTAGTTCTAATGTCCAGTATTATGTATTACCTCATTATGAAACTAGTAATTGAGTGTTCAAGAGGTTATTTGACTAGTATAATTCCCATTATTATGCTTTATTTGGGAATTATTTTTTCTAGCTCGATTCCTTCTATAACGTGTTCATAATAATTTTTAAAGGCATTTGTTTTTAGTTATTCACCATAACTAATGTTTATGTTTATGATATATTTAGTTTTATTTCTAACCCTTACTTAGCATTTGAGGTCACCTATTTATTATATCTCATTTTCCCAAGACATGAAGTAGTATATTTTGAATCACAAGCAAAAATAACTTAAGAGTTGTAGATGTTGTTGAAGGAGTTTTTATGTTATATTTCGTTTCATGTTGTAATGTGGAACTTATTTAGTAATCTTATTTCCAATTCTACTATACAACTTAGTCCTTCGAGATTAAAATTCTTTTTTATAAGACAATGTAATAAAATAAGGCACCATCACCGAGAAACTAGGTCCATGTCCTTATAGTTGGTATCAATGGGGGTTTAGTAGAAAACATGGACTCTAGATATAGAAAACGTTGATTTTAGAACAAAACCCTAAGATTTTCATTGAGGAAAAAAACACAAGAAAATATAGGAATTTTTGGTAGGGAATACTTTATGTAGGTCATTCAAGAAAATAAATCCATGTATGGATGCTATAAGTGGACGTGGTTCAGGAAGAGATGTACCTAGGAGGAACAACTCCAATAAGGAGTTTTTGGTTTGACCCAGGGTATCTTGGTGCATGAAAATGTGCCTTACTACACACATGGTTTGAAACTCTCAGATTAAATTTTTAGGATAATTCCCATTTTATTTACAATCCATTATGAAGGATTTAAATATAAATTTTTCCTCAAAGAAACCACATTTCTATTTATGGGATTGGTCTTACATAGGATTTCAAGTTATGCTATGTATTTTAACTTGATATTATAAATTATGATTAATAATCTAATCAAGTGTATTCCATTATTTATAAATGGTTCATAGTAGGAGGAATGGAAACTGCATGAACATGCATGTCCAGTGTAGGGATTTCCCACTGATGAAAGATAATTATGTTTTCTCTAGATTTGTGATTGGTGCTGAGAAAATTATAACAATATGGGATATTTGACTCTAGTTATGAATAATAACCTTACACGTATAGAGCATTTGGTCCCACAATGTGGGGGAGCTATGTTAGATATCTTTGTGAGACAACAACCTCCATAATTTAATGGGACTATAAAGACATTCATATAAGAGCAGTGGATAAGTTCATTCGATAAGATATTTCATGCATTGGAATGTAACGAAAGAGAGAAGGTTTTCATGGTAGTTTATTGTCTGTTGGGAGATGTGGATCATTGGTGGTCATTAATTCAAAACACAAAGTAAGAGGAAGATATAGATGAAATTGGAAGGATGGATTTTAAGGAAATATTCTTATAAAAATACTAAAATCGTGAACATTGAGATGATATAGAAAGGTTGTTTCTGAATCTATAGAAAAGAGAGGATGATATTGTTGAAAAGTATGAAGATAACATCACAAGCTTAAGAAGACATGTTATGGACTACATATGTAATAGAAGGAGAAAGATTGATCAATTATTTGGTTTCATAAAAACATTTCATTGAAGGTATCTAGTATACCTATATTTCTCATTATATGAATATATAGTCTGAAGTTCTATCAAGATAGAAAAGTAATTATCTACGTCGTATGATATTAAGGGAATGAAAGAGAAGAAGTTGGATGCTTAAAACTATGGAAACAGAAATAAGGAAATGGAGAAGAATGTAATAGTTGACCTTCCACCCTATGATAATTGTGGGAAGAGAATCCTTGGTACTTACCTGAAGGATATGGGTGTTGATAATAAGTGTAGAGAAAAAGGCCACATATCCCAAGAATTCAAGGGAAAGAATAAATAGAGAAATTTTTAATGCTATAATTACTAGGAGAGGGGATATTAAAAAAAATGATGGTCCGAGGAGTTAAGGAAACGTTCTACAAAGATGGAAAAGGGATCAAGGAAAATATTTTTTGGTCACAACTGCGGAGGACGAAGTTTCTAACGATGTGGTGGAAGATACATTAATATTTTCATCAAAACATAGACAATTATTTATTTGATTCTGGATCATCGAATTCTTTCGTACCTTCCTTATTTTCCATCAAAATTAGATATTTCCAATTTTATTTAATAATGGAGTTGTCAGTAAAAACTCTTATGGGAAGTATCGTTGTAACAATGTTGTGTCAGGCAGTCCCCATTATGAAAAATAAACATGATTTATCTGCTGATTTTATTATCATACCCATGATTGAATTTGATATAATCCTTGCTATGTATTTTATTTTGAACCATTATGAAAAAATTTATTGCAAGAAGAAGGAGGTTGCGATTTTTGAGGATGATGTGGAATCCCATATCTTTATGGTAGAAACATCCCCATCTGATTCTCATCTAGATCCACCACCAATTGCTCCACTAAATTAAATTATTCGGGAAGAAGGGAATGAAATAACTATGGGTGAGGAAAATAATGATCAAATAGAGGACATACCTATTTTACAATAATATGTTGATGTTCTTCCAAAGGATTTACCTGGACATCCTCCAGAGTAGGAAATTCAGTTTTAGATGGACTTAATTAATGATTCAAGGCCCATATCAATGACCCCTTATAGAAGGGAAATTTTGGAATTAGTATAATTGAATAAAAATCTAGAGGAATTGAGTCATAATGGATTTATTCTCCCTAGTGATTCTCAAGGAGGAGCCCCTATTCTTTTCATTAAAAATAAAGATGGATCTAATGAATAGAGATTTCAAGGAATATCATGAAGACATTGTGGTAGTATTAATTGACGATATCTTGGTATACTCGAAAATCAATAAAGATCATGAAAATAAATTGTACAATATTAGAAAGGATCTTGGAAGAAATGAATTATATGGGATGTTTAGCAAGTGTAAATTTTGGATTCAATAAGTTTCATTTGGTTGCCACATTGTTCCTAAGGATTGAATATCTGTAGATCTAGTGAAGTCAAAGGAAATGTAATAAGGGACAACTCCAATGAAAAAACAGAGGTATGTAGTTTTTTTAGTAGGTTATTATCAGGGTTTCAATCAGAACTTCTCCTATTTATCCAAACCGATGACCAATGATACATTTAAAAGGGTTATGTTTGAATAGACAGAAGAATGCGGGGTCTATTTTGAAGAATTGGAGAGGAGATTAGTGAATTCTTCGATCCAAGCTCTACAATTATGGAATGAGGGGTTTTTGATATATAGTGATGCATCATGTAAAGGACTTGGTTGTGTACTTATACAGAATGATAGAGTAATTTACTGTGTATTAAGCAGTTAAAAATTCATGAAAAAAACCATCCTACTCATGATCTATAGTTAGATAATGTGATCCTTTCTCAAAAATATGGAGACACTATATCTATGGTGAAATTTGTGAGATATATACAAATCACAAGAGTATAAAGTATATGTTCTCACATAACAAACTCAACATGAGGCAAATGATATTTCTCAAACTACTCAAGGATTATGATTTTTCCATACACTACCACTTGGGAAACGAAAATAAGGTAACTGATTCATTTATCATGAAGGATCATGGGGTTTTAAACAAAATGAGGATTGAAAGGGATCATGTATCCATGGATCTAATAATCATGGAAATGGGATTATCAATGAAGGTGAAACATCATTAATTTTTCATTTGGTTGCCCAACTATATTTATTAGAGTTGATTAAAATCCCTCATCCTAATGAATAGAATATTCAAATGAAAATTTATGTTGTTCAGAAAAAAATGGGCACATTAGAGTGGGATATTTTTTACAATAGAAGGGATTATAACCCCTTCAAAAGACATTAGTGGTGGTTGTGAGGAACCTCCACTAATGTGGCCGCCTACTTCCATTAGTGGTAGTTTTAAGTAATTGATTCTAAAGTCATGGAGAAATTATTGGTGGTTACATCAGAGGGGGGGGGGTTAAACCCCCTATAATGTTCACATAAACTCATGGCACCACCACAACTGCCAATAATTTTATTGCTTTAGGGGCGGTTCAAACCGCCCCTAATAAAGGGGTTACATTAGGGGAGTTTGTGGAAACTGACCCTAAAGATTTTTATAAATTTTTAATAAAATAATCTTTGTTCTCATCTATCCAATTCCAGCCTTCCCATACAGCACCCTCAGCCCGCCTCCAAGACTCCCTCCAGTTCCCTCAGCCTCCACGACTCCCTCTTGTTCCCCCAGCCCGCACCTCCACACCTCCCTCCAATTCCCACCTCTCGTACGATGCCCCTAGCCCACTCGGGTTCCCATTTCCCACCTCAATGCAGGGTCCTCTGCCTCCCTCCCCCACCCCACCATCGCACCACTTCCCGCCCCACCATAAAAATGTGAGCGCTGAGATTTGAACCTGCACCGCCCCAGCATGTCTTCCACTATAATTACTCATGTGCACCACTAGAGGAACTATTTTTTGATATATATTACACATTCTAATATTTATATATATTTTAATATTTATTATAATAAATAATATTCGCATAATATATTTACATACATTTAAATAATAATATATAGATTATTTACTATATTTATTAGTATACACAATTAAATAAATAAATATATGTATATATATTCTATTATATATTTACATATCACCTAAATATATTACACAAGTATATTGTTATATATTATACTTATATATTTGTGTGTGCGTGTGATAACAATAATATTATTAACTCTTATTATTCTAATAAAATCTATTTTTTAATTGATAAAAATTATATGTTGATTTTATAAATACTATATATTTATTTTATAATTTATATCAAATATATATTATATTAAATACATTTATATTATAGATTTATGTAAATCATTTATATACATAAATACATAGTTATATATTATATATATATATGTATTTACTTAATATATTTAATTAAATTCTTCAAAAATATATTTATATAATATCTTTGAATACATATATTTATTATTATTTATATTAATAAATATACTTTTTTTTTATAAAATGTAGAATATTATATAAAATTAAAATATTATTATTGTCATATGAAATACAATTTATACCAATATAAGTATTATATATAATTTATATCATATTGTATATAATTAATATATATATATATTTACTATAATCAATATTATATGAAATACAATTTTTTATTATATACTATTTATATGTATAATAAATTTACTAAATATTATATAAAATACAATTTATACAAAAATATAATTAATATTATATGAAATACATTTTTATATTATATAAAATTAATATTATATGAAATAAAATTTATAAAAATATTTATATAATGTATTTCAATACATATATTAATTATTATTTACATTAATATGTATTAGGATTTTAATAAATATACCTTAATTTAAATTTATTTCTATAAATTCTGTTTCAAATAATATAAAATATATATAATATAAAGTCATAAACCTACTAGATAAAAATATATTTATTAATATTATAATTTAAGTTATGAAAACTACATGCTTTGGCTTTTATATGATATTGTTTATAGATAAATTAGATTTACGTATATATTTATATAATATGTTTATGCTTTTATTTGTAAATAAATAATATTATATAAAAACCAATTTATAAAAATAAATATATATTAATTTACATAATATTATACAATTATATTTAGGTATACATATAAATACAATTAAATACAATAATTTAAATATTTTATATAATATGTTCACATAATGTATTTAAATATATTTATATATTGTGTTTTAATTATATAAAAATATATATTATGGAAGTTTCTTTTTAATTAAATAGTGGGTGTTCATAACCCATTTAATCTCTTAAATTAAGGGGGGTTTGAACCCCCTTTAAATTAATGACATTAGAGGGTGTTTCAAACCCCTTATAAATTAATGATATAGAGGGGGTTTTGGACCCCCTCTAATTTAAAGACATTAGAGGGGGTTTTGCATCCCATCTAATTTAAAGACATTAAAGGGGGGTTTGAATGCCCTCTAATTTAATAAATTAGATTGGGGTTAAACCCTCTCTAATTTATGACATTAGAGGCAGTTGTCAACCCCTCTAATTTAATATATTAGAGGGGGTTTTGAACCGCCTCTAAAATCTATCTTGATATTAAAAAAATATTGTTACAAATTTTAGAGGGGGTTTAAAACCCCCTCTAATAAATAAAATTAAGGGGCTCTATAACATTCTCTAAATTCATTGTTTAGCGAGGGTTGTACATAATCCCTCTCTAATTTTTATCGAAAATGAATGTAGAGGGGGTTCATAACCCCATATAAATTTGATGATTTGGGGTGGGGGTGGTGCAAAACTCCCATTAATGTTACAACAAATAAACTTAGGGGGGATTATGAATAACCCCCTCTAAATACCCCCCTCTAATGTACTGTTTTTTTGTAGTGGTTAAATATGGGAAGTTGGATGACTTCATCTGTGAACATGAAATTCTAAAATTTGGAAAGAGGATCTGTGTTCCATATTTACCCAATATAAAAAGTGACTTATGGAATTATTCATATTGCTTGAATTTCTCTAGAAACTCTAGTATCACTAATGTTAATTGAGATTTGAAGGATCATTTCCGGTGGGGAAACATGTAATGAGAAATTGATGAATATGTATCATGATTTCTAGTCTTTCAACAAGTGAAGGCTGAATGACAGCATCCTAGAGAATTAATGAAACCACTAATTATTTATAAATGGTAATGGGATGACATAACATTGTATTTTGTCACTGTATTACCCAAAAGTACAAGAAAAAATGATGCAATATGGGTAATTTTAGATCGAATTACAAAATCTGTACATTTAGTCGATATAGGAGAAGATTTCCAATAGAGAATATTGAATGATTTTATCAATTAAGTTATAAGATTTCATGGAGAACCTATTTAAATAGTGTCTTATTGTGATCCTCATTGTACATCGATTTTCTAAAAAAGTATTCACAAATATTTGGATATTGAGCATTGTTTGAGTACTTCTTATCACCCACAAACCGAAGGGCAATCTAAAAGGATGATTCAAAACATAGAGGACATGTAGAGATTATGTTCAATTTACTTTAATGGTATATAGGATCAATATTTACCATTAGTAGAGTTTTCTTACAAAAATATTTTCCATTCATGTATTTAAATGACACCATATAAATCATTGTAAGGAAAGAGATGTCATACAAAAACTTATTGAGATCAAGTTTGAGAAAGGAAGCTTATGGGCCTAGAGATTATTGTGGAAATAACAGTGAAGGTAATGAATATTCAATTCCATATCAAAGTATCTCATAGAATCCAAAAAAGATATACTGATAATCAAAGGAAGGATTTAAAATTTCAAGTGGGAGATCACATTTTCATGAAGGTTTCTCCATGGAAGGGTGTAATAATATTTAGGAAAAACGGGAAACAGAGCACTAGGTACATATAACCTTCTGAAATTGTAGAGAGAATGAAATCATAGAGAGATTTGGAGATTTTTCATATAATTTAGATATTCCACCTAGACTTTATAGAGTACACAATGTGTTTCATGTCTCATTACTGAGAAAGTACAAGGCATACCCAACACATATCTTCACTTTTGATGGTATAGAATGGGAAGCTAACCTATCATACAACGAAGAGCCTATGCAGATTCTGAATGCTAAAGAACAAGTGTGGAGGAATTAAATGACTCAACAGGAAAATATATTTTGGAAAAATCATAAAATCGAAGAGGCAATCTGGGATCCAGAAGAGATTATGATGAAGAAATACCCAAATATTTTTGTGATGTAACGTTCTTGTAATCTGGAGGATAAAATTTCTGTAAAGAGGGGATAATTTAACACCCCAAGATTTCAAAAATAAATTTAATATTGAATGTATGAAAAAATGTGTCTCTAAAAAACACCACTTTGTTATATCCCAGACAGCAAACATAAATTTTCCACCACTATGATTCTAATTTAGAAAAACTGACATACATAGTTGGGTTCAGTAAGTTATTTAGTGTCTAATAAGAGACAACTAGTTTTTTGTGAATAGTAACATACCATTATGAATAGTAATATGACCCTCATGAATAGTAAATCATAATAATATTTTATTGTAATAAGGTTATAAAATAATGAGATCTTGATTAATTTTTCAAGGTGATATAAACTGATTTATAGTTTAAAAATTATTATTTCTTGAATAAATAATGACTTTATGTAAGAATTAAATTAATAATATTTATAAAATTATTCACAAAAAATATAGTTCATTTTTTAATTCTACATGTTGAAAAATAGTTTTGTTGAATTTTTGGTATTTTTCTGAAATACTATAATTTTTTATGAATGCTAAAATACGATTATTTACCGCATATATACATTATCTGTTAAATTAAATATTGCTAAAATCATGAATGATGAAATCATAATTGGTTCAAACTCACATGATCATATTAATATTCTTGGTCACAGGAACCAATACTATTGGTTGTGTTTTGAAATATAATTAAATAATGAGTAAAATAATGGGAAAACCCCCCTCTCCTCCACTATAACCCCCCAATCCCTCTTCTCTTCATTTCATTAAATCCTTGTTCCATTTCTAAATTCTATTAAAGTGTACTTCCAAGATTCTCCCCCATGTCATGTAGACCATGGTCACATAAAAATACCAATACCTCTCCCCTAAAGTGTATCTCAATGAAGATTACATCAAGAGGTAAATTACTCTTTTAATATATTTTATTTCAAGTTCCTTTATTTTATTTTTATTTCCTCATCTCCCATCTTTAAAATATTGTGATTACTCTACTACCTTACATGAAATGGAATTTTGTTATGATAATTAATAATTCATTATCGTCTCTCCTTTCCCTTTCTTTTATACTATAAATTAAAACACTATCCAAGATGAGTTAATTTATCACATTCAAGGATGATGGGTTTTCAATTTATATTACCATCTTCAATTATGTCCAGGAAACCATTTTTATGGTTGAACAAAACCCTAATACATGTATTATTACTTATTTATGGTTGTTTAATAATTTTTTAAACATGATATTAATTTATACGTCAAAATGAGTTCATTGTGATCAAAAATCACAAATTAACACCAACAATTGTCCTTAATGTTTTTTAGAATGATTCATCATCACTCACAACAACCAAAAAAAATTAAAACAATTTAATATTCTAGTTGTTCAATAATAAAATATACATTCTATTCTAGATATCCATTCTCGTTCTACATGTTTATCCATACATGAATGTAATTAATCTGATCATGAAAACAAAGGAAGAAAACACTCCCAAACAATGAAATTGAATCTCTTAACCCATCAAAAGGCCATGCGTGAACCAAATAAGGCTATAATTAATCAATTACATATATAATAAGTTCTAGAATCATTAATTTATGAACCTAATTTTGATTATTCAGGTCATTAAGATCAATTGAGTGACACCTTAAGACTTAAGGTATTGGTTTTCTGCCTAAACCTCCATTTTCTTTTGGACTACTCTTATTGTATACTTAACTTAATGAAATTATTTTGAATTATTATGTACTCCTAGTTAATTCTGTTTGACTGTTCTATATTTTTTAACAACCATAATCCTTATTTATTTTATTGTGATTTACATGTTTTAAAAGGAACTTTCAAAATTCGTTCCAGAATACACGGCCGATTCAAGGGAATTTCTAAAATTCATACATATTTTTAAGGGAACTATATGATCTATTTTTAGAAACCACTATCATTTTGAATTAACTAATTTTATTTTAAAAATACTATCTATTTAAATATTTATTTTATACAATGAATTTTACAAAATAAATCTTCTTTTCAAAGTAAAAGAGTATTTATCTCAAGAACTACTCAATGATTTTATAAGAGTATCTTCATATTTTTCAACAATATTGTTGATTATTTTGTATTTTGGAGTTAATAATTTATGACATCCTCTACAAAATTCAGTTTAATTTTTTGTTATTATTTTTACTATGGATGTGCTATCTTAAAACCAATAACTAATTTACTTTGAATGGTTAGTGTTTATGCTAAATGTTTAGGGAACGTTATTAACATTTCATATATTAATTTCAAAATCAATGTATATGTTGTCTATTTTTATTCAAATTTATATTAGGAATTAATTGGTCCTAGTAATTGATTTGTGGGCCCGTTATATCACCTCGATGCATTGGTAGGTCTCATGACACAAACAACAGTCCTGGCCTAAGGCTGTTGAAAAATGGTTATTTACAGTCTTGTCATGAGGCCATGATGGTACGATTATGATTTCATGAATTATACATTTCATATTTATAAAAATAGTAATTGAAAGTTCATGAGTATATTCTACTAGTAAAATACCACCTATTTTTATTTATTTTGTAATTATTTATCATGGTTTTATTCCTTCCATAAATTGATAAAGTTAATTTTTAATGGTATGTGTTTTTAGTTATACATTATGCATAATGTTTATGTTAATGATATCTTCTGTTGTATTGCATAACCATACTGAAAATTTGAGCTCACCCCTTTCTTATGTCTCATTTTACTAGGACATGAAGAGTTATATTTTCAATGACATGTAGAAATAGTCTAGCATTTATGAATTTTGTCAAAGGAGTTTCTATGTTGTATTCCATTTCAAGTTGTAATGTAGAACTTATTTATGTATCTTGTTTCCAAAGATAATAAACTACTATATCTTTCAAGATTCATATTGCTTGTTTATATGAAAATTTAATAAAATAAGGAACTGGCTTCAAGAGACTGGGGTCAGGTTCCTACAACTGTAATGCTGGATGGAGGCTGGGGAGTTAGAGTTGTTGGGGCTGAGTCTCATATAGGACTCAATGGAGTTAGTTTAGTTGATTCAGAAATGTGTGTCTACAACTTAGAGTAGGAATAAGTCATCTACAGATAAAATAATATGAACCCTAGAGTTTACATAGGGTTATCATGTATTCCGGTAAGTTTCCCTTAGGATGGGTCATTATAGGATACATAGTAATGGAAAGTTAGCAAACCAGGTTTTTTGGACCTTTTGAGGTAGTGGAGTGAGTCAGGGCGGTGACGTAATGATCAACTCTTCCCCAAAAATACCATGATATACACAATGTTTTCTAGGTATTAAAACTAAGATTTTATCACCCCTACCATAATCATGTGATAAATGTGTATGGGGTTGAGATGGAGATATGTGCGTCCTTTGAGTATCATCTGATGTGTGTGTTGAATCGTAGTGAGAAAGTGGTGCAGGGAAAGACCATGCTGTTAGTTCATGTATTATTGAAACATGGACATGTGAAAGGGGAGATATGGGAAAGGGAGGAATATATAAGGGATTAGTGGCATGATATTTTTGTTTTGGAATCTTAAAAGGGCTTGGGAGTTCAGCTTGAGGATGAGTTTTTATAAGGTGGGGATATTGTAAGATCCCGTAATTTTTTCCCTGGTATGAATCCTTTTAAATTGTTTCTGGCAGACCATTTGAATTTGATTCATGGAATGAATTAATTTAATCATGGAAAAAATTAAATAACCTATAAATATTTTTATCCACATGAAGAAATGTCATAAATGTGGTTTTCACCATGTGGTGAAATATTAGGAAGCCATAGTAAACACTATGTAACTAGTTTTCATGGCATGTCGACATGTCACAAAACCCAATTACAACACATGTAAACTTTAATTTATGTTTTTTTAATGGTTTGATGGGATTTTTTTATTAAAAGGTTAAATAATTTATTGATTTTACATTATTTGAAATGGAAATCCACGTCATTTAATTTTGATGCCCAACAAATTGTAAACACGTCTCCAGCAACGCGTAACCCTTCATGCACTCTTTTATTTTCCACAGATGCTTCATGCACCATCAGGTTTGACAAAATATGTCATGTGCACCTTTTAAATGTTCTAAAATACCTCTCTACACCACTATATTTTACTAAAGACCCTCCTCACACCACCATCTTTGACATAAGACCCTCAATGTACCTCCCTCTTGGTTGTAGGTCTTCTCCTATTGATTTCTTAGAGACCACACTGATATGGAAGGGATCTCTTGTCAAATCATGGATATCTAGACCTATATTTTTAAGGTATTCCTTTTGGTTAGTCATCTTCTATTAGATCCATTACTAACGAGTTATCAGTTTCTTTGTTGAAAGGAATCTAGTAATCATTTTCTATTTTAGACGTAGGGTATTTGTCCCCGCTTCCTCCACTTTTAAGGTTCGAGACCTAAAATATAAATCCAATAGTCATGATTTTGATTATGTACATCTGTGTTGTATAATTTCTAAATTTATTTACTAATCATAATATGTAATTGAATTAATTTATGGGGTAAATTAATTAATTGAGATGTTTGTGAAAATATGAGATTTAGGGATCATTGAATGAGAATATTTATTGGATAATTAAATAAAAAAATTGGGATTACTGATTTTAATATTTAATTATGTAAATTATATTGGATGTAATTGATATGTTAGAATTGGGTAATTAATTTTGGAATTAATTACAAGTTTTGGATATTGATAATTGATAAAATTAATTTGGAAATTTATTTATGGATATTGATATCATGATTTGATATAATTAATTTGGGAATTAATTATGGGATATTGATGCCATAAAATGGATAATTAATTGGTGAATTAGTTATGAGACATTGAAAATGGATGATTGAATAATTAATTGGTGAATTAAATATTGGATGTCGATATTTTGAAATCATTAATTAATTGTCAAATTAATTAATGATCATGTATTAACTAATTAATGAATTAATTAATGAAAACTATGATGGGTAATTGTGATTAGAATATTATTTTGAATAATCCTGGTTGAGGTTATTACATGAAAACATATGATGATTAGATATATGTGATGTTGTGATGAGGAATGATATATCTACATAGTTGATAAATGGGTAGTGATACATGATGATCTACGCCAATGACAATCATGTATATTTGTTAAATGGGGTGCTAGACATGATGATCTACACCAATGATACATCTATTGGAATGGTTGAGAATTGGGATGTTATACATGATGATCTACACCAATGATATACTCACATACATGAGAATCAGGGTATTGTACATGACGTTCTATGCCTATGATGTATTTTCATGATTGTGAATTGGGGTGTTATACATGACTTTCAATGCCAATTATGTATATGTAAGATTTATAAAGGGAGACCTGGACATGGAGATCTATATCCAAAACATCATCATTGGAAAATGGTCCCAAGTGGATATAATAATGATATGGAAACGAAATGGATAATGAAATCCCATTGTTTCAATGAATAGTGAATTGAATATGCATCGTGGTTCAAAACTGACGTGGGTCGAAGTAGGTGTTGAGTTACGGGTGTCCCCAAAAACATGGTAGTATGTGTAGTTTAATCAAGAATAATTGACAATGTAAAAACTATTTACTTATAAATTGTAATTGTTTATTTATAGAAGTTCCTACACTTTTTATTGACTTGATTCATTTTAAACATCGTTGGTGATTGAATATGGAACTCACACCCTACTCAGTCAACATGATCTATACCCAAATAGATTTTGAATTTTCTGGATAGGTTAAGTGAAAAGGCCCTGAGTTAGATGGCTGAGTTGGGATAAATATGGATAAGGTAAATGAATGGGGATCAAGACCCTCTTGGGTGTTTTCAGTGTCTTTATTTTCAGTTTTCATTTTTGAACCATGACACATACTTTAGCATGCCATGTTTTCTATTTCAGTTTGATATTGTATTCTTGTTTAGTTAGTCTTGAGATATTGGTATTTTTTATGATTATATATGCTTTTGATATTGTATACTTATTTCTTCTAGTGTTTTCCTCTAATAAGAGAGGGTATAGTCCCTCCATGATGGAATTACCTTACCCTTGATGCTAGTCGACAACCTCTCATGTATGGGGAGGTGCAACAAAGATCATGTGGTACTCTGTCTCAGGGAATTGGTGTGTGGTACCTGGGTTGGGACATTACATTATCAGAATTGATCAGATGGATAAACCGAACAATATTTTTCTCAAATCAAAAACTTTATGGTTTCAAGGAAAATTATAATTTAAATAAAACACCAAGAAAAAGGATCTTCATAATTAGGGTCACCACATTACTTAATTTTCATACATAATATAATTTACTAGAACATAACCACAAACAACACCTATATTTATTGATCAATGTTTTGAATGGTTGTACTTTGGATGGAATATAACACTTAGTATTTTATGGGGATTTAATGTAATCATTTTATCGCATTTTATCCTATTTTATGTATTTATGTTTTAGGATTTGTTTTTTCATTCCTAGTATCTCAAAAAATTAAATATTTTCAATCCATATTGATGTGAAACTATTTAGACCACCCACAATTTATGTTACTCACACAAAAATTAAAGCTAAGTATATTTACACATATCCAAATTCATATCATGCATACGATATGTGAAATATTCTGATGAAGGGATAGAATTATATGATATTGAAAATATTTACATGATTAATCCTAAATCTATATATAGTAATCACCACTATTTTAGAACAAGGAATAATCCCCCTTACAAGTGGTTGTCTATCCCGAAGCCCCACTACCTAGGGATAATTTACTCAAGAGAGAATCCAATTCACTATTAATCTAACACCCAATATGTATAATTTATTGTCAAAATGTATTTTAAAGATCCTGACATCAAAAAAAATATCTTGGTAAAGGGAGACAAAAAAAATTACTTATTTTTTATATCTAGTATCTACTGAAGAGCATACAAATTTATTTGATGTAGTTTACCAAAAAAATCATTCACTTATTCAAAAATATAAAAAATTTATAATTATTAATATAATAGTGAATAATTTTAAATAAATGAAGATTTGAAATATTTTAGCATGATAAAAATACCTATGAACAATTCATAAAATCACGACTACAACCATTTTATAAATTTATCTTCATTTATCAAAGATATTCAATATTTCTAGAAAAAAACATTTATGTTCATAAAATAAATTCTATCATTATTATTATATGGTATTTTACCTTAATATATGATATTCCATGAATTACAAAAATTTTATAATCAATTATTATTTATGTACAGATTTTACACGATCTATTTAAACCATACACTTAACCTTAATTAATCCATTTATTAAATCATTCCTCAAAATATTTTTAAGAGGTTTAAATTAATTCCCAAATATGTTCTCTTTTAATTTGAATAATTCGAATCAATTAAGAAAAATTCACAAATAAAAAAAATATTTTTATATTTAGGACACATTTTTGAATTTATAAAAGATTTATAAATTACCACAAATGATTATGAAATAAATAATTTATTTTTAATCTATTAAGAAAAAATTTATTTGAAATGTATTTTAAATATTATCTTTTAATATTAAATAATATTTATTAATAAATGTTCTATAAAATATCATTCAATTAATTATAAACTATTTTCATATAAATAATTTATAAAACTTTTATAAATTTAAAAATATTCCCAAAATATACGTTTTTTTATATATAAAAATATTTTAAATAACTAATAAAAAATTATAATTGAATAAAAATAAGAATTAAGTTTTCATTATATCCAATTATATGATTTTTCTCATATATAAAGGTTTGGTTTAACATTGTTATCATTTGTATTTTGTTGTTGATAACCCTATTTCTCATTATGATACCGAATCCAAGATAGAAGATTTGTGCCATATTTTTGTAGGATACAATGTATTATTTTGCAAACATAGGGCACCTAATATCATACATTAAGAATTGGAAAAATCCATGGATTTTACTATATGATGTTTTCTGATATCCTTATATCATATGATATGTTACAAACACACATAACTAAAGTCATATCTTATTTTATAACACATAATATAATATTCAATATGATTCGTAAAAACTAATGTTTTTTCATGATATCACAAATATAAGGAATCCGGTTGTTCTGATACCACTAAAGGTATTGTGAGGTGTCTAAAATTAATAGTGAACATGAATATTTCCCATCTACAAGATTAACATGTATAGAATATAGGAAATATCCATAATGGAAATGATGAACTTCAATAATAACAAACCTTTCACTATAGTATCAATTGTAAAAACATCATGAACTGTCAAATATGATCAATAATGATCTCTAAATTTTTAGACATAATATTCCCACATGAGAAGGTATCCTTGTTCCATGTTGGCTCATTTCAAAGCACAAAGTAAGATCTCTTGTTCCTTTACAACATGTAAGGTGATATGACTAGAAGGGAATCATTAATTATATACATGGCCACAAATTTAATAAAATATAATTGACATAATATGTGACTAACTAAATAAGTGTAAAAATTTATGTGTTTGAGTTCGAACCCAAGAGAGGATGATAACGGATTTTGAGGAATTGAAAAATAATTTATTGAATTGTTTAGAAGAAATAGAATAAAGAAACCACGTTTTGCTCTGAAATCAATTCAATAAAGAAATATTGGTTTTTTTAGATTCTGGTATTGGATTCTATTCAATTTATAAATTAAATTTATTTTTTATGACTATTATTAGAGTTGTGATGAGGAAGATCCTTGGTCTTAGTATCCCCAATTTAACAAAAAAATCCATTTTTCCTATGGCCACATACACCGAGCTATTAATAAACTACGTTTCTCGATTCCATTTTTAAACATAATTACCCTAATCTATTCAATGGTAATTCCTAGTTCAAGGTAATTAGTTTCAAAATTTAAAATAATTCAAAAAATCCTAACATAATGATTATAAGATATGAAGAGAAAAGAAATCAAATCTTAATCAGGATTTCAACAACCCAATCCATGAAAGAATAAGAAAATTAATATTTCAAACCCCCCTTTGTATACATCATCTGATACAATTTGGAAATTACCCAATTATGATATTTATGAGGGAGTGAGAGGTTATGGGAAAATAAAATAAAAATATATAAAAAAATGGTAGACTAGAACTGGTGAAGGTCTATGTAGCAACGCATCACCTCACCCGATGATATGGTCTACAAATAAACGATCCATTTTTCCTCCCCTAGGATATTTAGTAATAGGTTAATATGATGCTTATTTTTCACTTTAATCTTTACTAATGTGTCCATTAATTCCTCCAGAGTCAATCTTAGTGGTTCATGGATCCCCCAAGTGAAATGGTGTGCAGTCTAGTCATTTAATTGAAAATAATAGATGCAGAATTTCCTGTTAGAGGGTTTCACTGTTTGATAAGGAATGTCAGACGTCACATATCATGTTTATCCTCATGGAATTATTTTCACATCATGATATCATGTATTGAGAAAAAAGTTTGTATGTCATGACTTGATATGAGACTTTCAAACAATGTCAGATGGATCTCTGATCCCAAACTCCATTTTTCATACTCTTCTTACCCTACCATGAATTTATGATGGATTTCACATTGTGAATAGGTGATTCAAGATGTGAATGAAAATTATCTATCATTATATATATATTTTTTATTGAATATTATATTTCGAGCCTAAGGATTAAGAATCAACTTTTCCCACATAATGAAGGATCATTTTCACATTGAATTTCATATCCCATTCACATGTTTTCTTTAAATATTTTTCACATATAACCTACTAAAATTAAATAAAATAATAACTTTCCTTGAAAATATTATCATTGTATTAGAAAATTTATTATTTTAATAATTAAAATAATTTCATGAAATATAGCCATCATATCGCCCGCACTTAAATTTACGATTTCCCTGAATAATGAAATCTAAAAATAATACAAATTATGATCACTCTACCATAATTTAAATTTGAAGAAAAATAAAAATATTTATCAATTAGGGAACTCAATTTTAAATAATTAGAAAGAAAATTTCATCAACTCCTCAAATTTTAGAGAAATAACTCAATGGTTTAATTTACTTTTTTTCTTTTGACATAACCATTCCCCTTCATTCATATAATCTAATTTTATATTTATTATTAATAAGAAAGAAAATTTCAATTTACCTAACTTTATGTCTTTACACTAATAATCAATGTACAAATATAATTGGAGTTTCTTCTCACACATATAATCGTTCTCCATACCATTATATTGCAACGAATATACTTTCTCTAACCCATAAAGATAAAATAAAAAATAGTCATGAGGTCTCCATAATGTAAATTATGTGTCTCAGAGACATATGGTAGGTATTTGGATGATATAAGAAGTAAAAATAAAAATAGATGTTATACTTTCTTGTACTTATATTGATATTAAAATCATCTCAACATAATTCTCCTATGTAAAAGTCATCCCCTTCCCCCTGAAACTCAATGTCGGATACTTAAACAACGAAGTATAATGAATAAAAATTCCACTTTTAATATGTTTTGAATGTTGTGGTTTGTTAGATTACCACATGCACTACCCAACACTAAATTATCTCCTCATAATAGCATTTTTAGTAATTATAACAATACCATATGTCAAGTAATGCTAATTTTTCAATTTCCATAGATAAGTACTATTTTCATTTTTTTTCTAATATGGTGAGTAATGCATATAATTAATAAAAATCACGAACCTTTTCCCAATTACCATTAATTCACACCCACACTTATCAATTTCATCTCGGCATCCCATCCACTTTGGCAATGCCTACCACACACTCATATATTTGATAGTCATGAAAAATACAAAGAGTTGGGAAGAAAATGATAGGATTGGTTTGTAATGTGGTTCTTACCAAAAAAGGATATTTGTGTCTTATATGAGATTTAAAATTATTTATGTCTGTGTAGGTATCATGATAATGGATAAAAAATATATGTCTCAAACATAGAAAAATTACATTCTAAAATCATTTCATTGACAAAATGAAAGGGATGTTCCATAAGAAAAAAGTTTTGAGTTTCACTTATGAAATATATTCATGAAAAAATTGGAAATATAAATCTCAAAAAATGTTTTAGGAATGAGAAAAAAATATTGGGGTAATTTCTTATGAAATTTCATAATAATAATTAAATATATTATCACAAATACCTGAAATTTAAGAAAGGAAAAATATCAGAAAAATATTATTTATAAAAATAAAAAAAATCCCCAAAATCATGATTTTGGAAATCAAAATCATCATGTTTATATTTACTTATTTATTACCCCATTTTTCTAATTCATATTTAATAACAATATAATCAATAATAATGGAATGGTGATTATTTTATGAATATTTGTTTTCCTAGATGAATGATTAAATAAAAATGTCAATTGTAGGAATTAAATTCATAGTTAAAATCGCTAAAAATTAAAATTATGGGGGTAATATTAAATAAGGAATTTATAATCATACTCCCCTTCCAATGATACTTCAATATGGGTTATATAGAATCAGTCAGTACTATTTCACACTTTTAATAAACAACTCATAATGTGAAACATCACTAGGTATATTATTCATTACCCTTTTGACAACTTTATTATGCCATCATTATTGACCATAAAATGAATACAAATAAGTGAATGTGTTTTACTTTTTCATTGGAATTTAAAATATTTTAGAGAGTGTTCGTATAGTTAAAAAAAATTAGGAAAAACTATTGTTCACTCCCTAATGTTATTTTTAACATCATTGAACAATACTTACCTCTTCTTAGCTCAAGTGAAATTATACTAGAAATATGTTATAAAGTATTGATCCAAAAAATATCCTTAGCTGTGACCTTTATATTATGGTTATCCCTTGTCCTTCTTATGAATATAAATAAATTCTTCAATGGTAATAATCTTCCCTTTATCCATTGTATAGATCAACATTTTTTCTTTAATCCTTAAAAACTATGTGGAAGCTCATGTTATATTCATACTTACTGGCCCTCCTAAAAACATGGTGGAATTGAATTCTCCTCTAGTGTCACCATTTTTTCCGTTCTTCATTTTAGCTTCTCTACATTGTAATTTTTTTCTTTCATGAAAAAACCCCCATTGATTTTTCATTTAACTATAATAAATTATTTATCTATGGGTGTTTTTTCATCTTATAAATAATCTTTATATTTTACAACATGTTTCTTCATATCCCAGTGAATGTTGAAACACACTTGTTTCTACCTACTTTCTATCATAGTTATTAATTTTTAGATCTATCAATGCCCATTTATAATCTATGAATTCTCTTACAAATATAATGTAATTCATATCTCTTATCGTTTACATAACCAGAAGTGCCACTAGGAGGTATAATTTATATACGTTGACTATGATTTATTTAATGATCCCTCAAGGGAAATCATTATTTAATCTATCCAATGGAGTGAAACTATGGTGTTTTTCAAATTCTCCAAATACAATATTTTAAATTTATTTAATGAACATATTTCATGCCTGAAAAATTATATTACAATTCTTTCCCTATTTTATAAGACCTGATATTTATTCAAATGGATAATAAACTTAGGTCTTGATGATTATCTAGTATATATTTTGATACAGTATCTGAGTAATCTCATTTGAGTGTTATGGTTCTAATTTCTTCTAGAATCTTCTAGTTTTTAAAATGTTCTTTAATGAATTTACTATATATCATCATGTTCATGAGGGTTCAATGAAATGGATATTAATAGTAATTTAATTGAAATATTCTAGATCCTATTCTTTTTGTGCATCAATTTATACTTACACTAGAGGCTCTGGAAAAGGTGGTATTTTCTTAAATAAAAGGATTTATCCTCTTTATTATTATATAAAAACTTTACCCATAATCTTTATTATGATTTATTCTTATTATTTATCTTTTTTCCTTACAGCTTCTCTTCATTTTGTTCGTGGATTCCTTCTACTATTTTCCTACATCTTAGAGTTATTTCCTCCAGTTACCCATATGGGTTGTCTTCAGGGGGCCTATCTAGAGTTATTTTTGAAAATTCCATACCTATAATTTATTTTTATGGTTATAATCAAAGTAATTTAGTTCTTCTATAAACATTAATTGGGGCTCTCACATACCCATCAATGTATCAATATTTTTAGTTGGAGATTCAATATGATCCATCATACAACTATTTTTTTCGACCATATATATTCCTCTTTTCTATATACCTTACATCTCCCCTTTTAATTCATTTCTCAAAATCTCATCCAATAAAATATTGGTATCCTTAAATGATTTCTTCCTTAGTGAATCTTTAGATGCATCATAAAAAATTGAAATTTTTCCCTTTATAATGCATTTATAAATTATTTTAATAAGAAACTAGATTAGAATACCATGATGTGATAATTTCTTTATGTACTTAAAAACCCCTTATGAACTGTATGATGATTCATCCTCATTATATTTTAAATTAATAATTCTGATATGATTGTTTATGGATTTTGGGGGAGGAATGAATCAGGTGAGAAAATTTCATTCTAACACATAACATGATGGGAGGAAATGTGTTGGTAAGCTCTAGATCCATTCCTAAACTCACTCATTTAAATAAAATTTTAAACTAAAAAGTCATACCACATCACATAAAATTTTATATAACTTGAAATTATCATATAGTTAAAGGAAGTTCCCTAGACGTGTGATTGAATCTTCATGAGGTAGTCCAGAGAATTGCATCATGTTGGGAATCATAAATGTTATAGATAGATTGATCTAAAAGTGTCTGGTATCTCATAATGGTATGAGTATGCCCAGATTAGATCCCATGTTGGATTATCTTCTATAATATGTTCATGCTTGTATTCTAGGATCTCATTGTCTCACACCAGAAAAACATGGTTTTTTTCAATATGAGGCATGTATTCATCTACTTTGGTCCTTCTTAATTCTTTTTCCAACATGAGATCAATCAGAAGGAAAAATTATTCTTTTGATGTAGTTAGGTAATCTTTTTATGATTCATACATGTAATTAAATTTTGTTATTACCCAAAGTAATAAATTGAAATTAAAAAATAATTAGTGAAAAAAAATAAAAAACCTAATCAAATTGCTCACTTTCCACAGCAAAGACACTAGAAAATTAATAGGACATGAAGGGACTCATTAATTTTTATGAGGTTATATAAATTTAATAATATAAAAATGACTCCAAAATGTGTTACTGAATAATTAAATGATGAAAGTGGTGAGTTTGAGGTTGAAACCAATATATGGTGAAAGTAGATTTTTCGGTATTTTAAAATGAGTAATTGAATTGTTTTCATGAAAGATCATATGAAAAAAATCATTTTCGAATGAATTTGAGAATGAATGTAAATTTACTATATATTCCAGAAAAAAATTCTAGTGACTTTAGAGATTAAATTAATTTTTTTATGATTGTTATTAACCTTTATATGATGAAAAGTTTGTGTCTTGGTATCCCCTATTTAACATAGAAATCCCCATTTTCCATGGCCATGTTATTTAATGAATAATGAGTTTAGTGTCTTGATACCATTTATAAACATTATTACCCTAAAATATGGAATGGTTATGCATTGTTAAATGAAATAAGTTGTGTAATTTTGAAATAAATTCCATATTCTTAATCCAACGATTATGAGATATAAAGTAGAAAAAAATTAAAAATGAATTCCAATAAAAAATCTAAAACATGAAAAAATAATAAAAATAAAAATTTTCAACACCATCCCCCTTTGTATACAAGACTTGAAACAATTTAGAAGTTACCCCCACATTCTAGTCAGGAGGTATTGATAGAGTGTTACACCCCAAGCTTCCACGGTACGCTTCTATTTGAATAATATAGTAGCATGTGTTGTACGCAACTTCGAGTTCTAACACACCGCGACCAACTAAAGAAGCTGTTATGCATAGTAATACAAATTTTTTGAAATTATATACATTTTATATATCAAAATGGGATTCATTTTTGGATTTGTAATATCAAAATTAGCCTATGATGAATTTTTGGTATTTTTCCGAGAACTTCCAATTTTCTATGAATAGAAAAAAATAAATAATTTTTTTTAATCAAAATAATATATAGTGATAAATTATACTATTGAGTGGTTTTAAAGTATAATTCGAAAATATTTTTACCATTTTATCCAATGGTGGTCATTAGAATTAATTTCACATTGAAATTGGACATAAACAATTTTCAATATTTTGATATATATTGTTTCTTAAAAACGCGCTATTTGTTGTGACAGTGGGAATTAATTATGAAATTATTTAATTCATGTTAAATGTTTTTAATTATTTAAAATAGGAAAAAATTTATAATTTGGAATATCAAATATAGCTTAGGGTGAATTTTTGGTATTGTTCTGAAAAACTGTGATTTTTGATGAATTGTGAAACCACTAAGTGGTAGTCAAAGAGCACATGAGCCTTAGCCCAGTTGTTAAAGACTCCTAAAGTGAATCCAAATGACTAGGGATCAAATCTAGGCAGAGGCAGATTTCCGGTACTGTAGCAGGAACTGTGCAGTACTGTAGGAGTTACTGTAGAGGGAACTGTAGTAGGAACTGTTTGGCACTGTAGCAGCTGGGAATATGCCCCTATTTGGGCCTTTGGGCCACCAATTTGGTCCCTGAGTCCTGTAAGGCCTTCGGTCCACCCTGGCCTTCGGGTCAGTAAGGCCTTTGGGCTACCTCAAGGCCTTCGGGCCACCTTAGTGCAGATGAAAACCAGAAAACCTACAAGGAACAAGCTCTACAAGGAGGATGTGTAAGGAGATTTCACCCCATCAGAAACTAACCGGATTGCAAGAATGAGAGGGTATAGTACCTGCCATCGGGACATGCTTGTGCATGCATGGGAATTCCTAGCTGAACAGCCATGCGAAGGTGGAGAGTTGATTTCATGATGAAGATGCTGGGAAAGAGAAGTTCCAAGTAGTTAGTCTGGGATGTATGTATTGTTTGAAGCCTACGAGAAATGAATTCCCATAAGGCCCACAGGACACGTAATACATACACCTACAGGCCTTGTAAGGGTTCCACCTCACCCCTTGAAAGGTGGATTATCAAAATCAATAAAAAAAATGGCGGCCTTCGGGCCATTGGAGGAGTAGTTAAAAAAACTGATTTTTCGTTTAAATGAAATTTTACCACCACTGTGATTTGAATTTACAAAATCCAACATACATAATTTTCATTAGGAATTAAAATGTGGTTCAATGGGATTAAAATAATTTATGATGAATAGTAACTTCTATGTTCTATTAATCGAGATTAAAGGTAATTAGTGTAATTTAAGGTAAATATAATGATATAATAATATCAAATTACCATTACACTTGTCCTACCCTTATTGGATGAGTCATGGCCGACCAAGAAAATCCATGGGTCAACATGGGGACCCCATGAAGCCACTTGGGTAAGAAAATGACATTAATCACTTTTTATTTAAAGAAAAAATAAAATTGTCACAAACATGTGTTGTTTTACTAAAACAATTATTACATGGGGTTTTATAAGTTAACTTTTCGACTATAAATATTCATTGGAAAGATTAAAATATTTCCAACATCATGGTATTTTTTTATAATTTTTAGTCATTAAATAAATTAAATTTTTTATAACACCATGATGATGCAATGATTACCTCCTTAATTAACGATTTAAATGAAATTAAAATATAATGTAAAATATAAGACATAAATTGTTCAAAAACCTATTGGATGAGTATATTTAAAACCCTTATCACCTTATCCTCGAAATATATAATTGTGGGACCTTTGAAATCCGAAAATAACTTCATAATAATGTAAAGGTTCATGACTTTCCAACAGTGCCCCTCCTCTCCTCTTATAAAAGGCCCCCACCTCTACCACATTATTCAAACCATAAAAGCCTTTTGGCTCATCCAAACTCTGACCAAATACTCTATAAACTTCCCTCTATTACCACTAGAATCCTCACTTTGGGAATAATTCTTATCACGGAAGCCTTTGTCTCAAATAAAAAAGAGTTACCTGATTTTAAGGTAATGTCTTCTCTTGTGTTATTTTTTTTATTTTGCTTCTCCAACCCCCTAAAATATTTTTATTCATTTATTTTGTAACAAAAAAAATTATCTTCAATATACTAGGATATTTTTATGAGAAGTATTTGATTTAAACATACACACACCTTCATATAATGGTTAATGAACATATTGTTTCAGTGGGTGGCGAATTACTTCCTCACGAAATTATGATTGTTCAATAATCTTTTAACACCTCTAATGGTGGCCATTAACATGTCAATATATATATATATATATACGATATATATTATGTTTATGTTTTCCTTATGCTTCTGTATTTTTCATTTATGGCATACCTTTATGATTTCCATTATGGGTAAACGCGATAATTTCATTTTAGGAAGTGCATACTACCACACCCTCAAAGTGATTTGAATCATTAATTCCATATGTGGGCTGAATAAAGGATAGAGTAAATGATATTATATATGATATTATACTAGAATTATAATATACCTTTATATCATTATGACTTCATTCCATTAAATACGAAATAGAAATGAAAGTAGCGTTCATGCGTACGTAGGGCTTACCGTCTCCATGAATGGTGCATTTCATTTCATACCTCTAAATGTTATGTAATATTATAAATGCATGTATATACTGGATATATATAATATATATGATATCTATATCATGAATATAATTCTTAATATAATGGATATTTCACCACCTGAACATCTTTTCATTATAAAAAGTTTATTTTTGACTCAAGTACCAAAGATTGGAAAAACAACCATTATTAACTTAAATAATTACATAATGTTCATAACATGGGAATAAGTGATATAAAAGGAATAATGAACTTGAAAAATGTTCTTAATCAATTATAAATTAACTCTAGTGTATTATTCAGGAGGTTAAAGAACAATCGAGTCAAGTTGGACACAAGGTAAGGGACTTCGTCTCAATCTTCATTTATTGAGGCATATTTTGTTTTATACACCACTTCTTTTATATGGTGTATAAACCCCATTGACATTTACTTTTATTAAAAATGAATATTTTTATACAAATCATTTTATATAAATGACAAAAGGAATGTTGTGTCTTACGTATGTCGCGACAACGACTTCTTCGCTGCCGTGACCATTATTTGAGTTTAGGCTTCCTCTACAAGACATATATTTTTTTAAATGAAAAATAAATACCATGTTTTACATTTATTTTATTTTGGTATTGAAAATGGTTTTGATAATGTTTTTATTATATCAATTTGTTATATTGATATCTTTTTACTGAAATATGGTAATGTTATGTTTCCTTTATGCATGTTTTATGTGATAAGATTATGTTATGGTTTATGATATGTTTAAACCATTTCATATAAGGAACGCATTGGACTTAATAAGTGACGGGTGGAGCCCACTATAGCTCCTCGATGCATTCGTAGGTCTATTGAGACAAACTAGTATCTTGTAATGAGGCCTTTACAAAATCTTATTTGTAGTCTTGGCATGAGGCATTGGCTGCGTGGTTATGATAGTCTGGAATTATGTGTTCCATCATTATGAAAGTGGTTATTGATATTGCATTTGATTATTAGACTAGTTGAATATCTATGTGAATAAGTAAATAGAATTTTTTCATTTTACTTTTTCCATATTATGATGATGTTCAAGTTTAAAAGGATTTGTTTTAGTTATACATTGCCTTAAATGTTTATGTTTGTTAATGAATGTTTCCACTATATTGTAATCCTTACTAAGCATCTGAGCTCACCCCTTTCAATGTTTTAATTTTTCCAGGATATGAAGAAGTATTTTATGAATGACATGCAGGGATAGTATGAGGGGATATGATGAAAATATTTTGTTATAGTTTTTATTTACATTATGATGTAATGTATGACTTATGAATATATCTATTGTTTCCAAGGCTACTAAACTAATCGGTCATTCGAGACCTGATCTTTTGTGATCATGCCAATGTTACGTAATAATGCACTGATGCAAGGTAACTGGGGTCGGGGTGTTACAGTTGGTATCAGAGGCAGTTTAGTACAAACCTTGGAAGCTAGATTTAGATAAATATGATTAGAGCACATAGCCCTAAGAGAGACTTTGAGGATTAGTATAGAAGAACATCCTAGAATTTTGGAATTATAGAGATTTTGTGAGTTTTCCGAGAAATGCATCCCTGTTTCGATATGTGAAGGTAGAGGAGGCTCTGGAACATATATACCTAGGGTTAAAACCTGAAAACAACTCTTTGAGCTCGACTCGAACGAGAACAGGTGCACGACAACGGGCCTTGCTGCACTCTTGGTTACGACACTCCCGTGGGATATGCCTAGGATAATTCTCATTTTCTTTACAAACCATTATGAAGGGTTTATGAGTATATACTTCCTCATTGAAAACATTTTTATGATTATTGATTATATCCATAAATAGTTCAATTTATGTTAAGGATTTTTCAAGTTTGTTATTATGTATTTCGATTCATAAACTAATCTAGTTTATGAAATTGTTTAGAAATGGCAACTAGTAGAAGGAATGCAAACCGTATCAATGAACTCACTCCATGTAGAGATTTCCCTCCTACTCAAGATAATTATAATAGAGCCGGTGATAGAACTGGTGCTGATCATCTTATCACTATATTGGGACAACTCACTCTGGTTTTGAATAATAACCTTACTCGTATGGAGCACCTTGATCCGCAACATGGAGGATCAATGTAAGATCGCTTCATGAGGTAGCAACCACAATCATTCAATGGGAGTAAAAATCCATTAGTAGCTGAGAAATGGATAAGTTCCCTAGAAAAAAAATTCCATGCCTTGTAGAGTAATGAAAGGGAAAAAGTTATCATGGAAATTTACCCCCTCACTAGAGATGCTGATCAATGGTGGTCATTGATTCAAAACAAAAAAGAAGATGAAGAAGTATCTAATATTGAATGGAGGGAGTTCAAAGATATTTTATTAGAAAAATAATTTCCTCATGGATATCGAGCAGATATGGAATGGAAATTTCTTAGTCTGTGAGAAAAGGAAGATGAGAATATCGCGTAGTATTAGGCTAACATTACAAGGTTTTCAAGGTATGTTGGAGATTATATACGTAACCCAAGAAGTAATATTGATCGTTTAATTAATGGTTTAAAACCATTTCTTCGTCGAGCATTAGTTTCACAATCCTTATCGTCATATGAAGACATTGTCTCATGTGCTATCAAGACAGAAAATGAATTCTCTAAGTCTTATGACTTTAAATCAAAACAAGAGAAGAAGAGATCTGCTGATCAATCTGGAAATGGAAATAAGGGGAAGAAGGGAAAAGTTCAAAATCCATCCTGTAGTAAATGTGGGAAGAAACACCCTGGTACTTGCTTAAAAGGAATGGGAGTTTGTTACAAGTGTGGTGAAAAAGGCCACCAATCTCATGATTATAAGGGAAAGAGAGTTTCTGTCAACATGGAATGCTATAATTGTAGGGATATGGGACATTATGCAAATGATGGTCCTAAACATCAGGGGAACATGCCTCAGATAAGGCCAAGGGATCAAGGCCAAGCTTATGCTATCACTACTGCTGAGGTAGAAGCTCTGAAAGACGTGGTGGCAGGTAATTTAAAGGTTTCCTAAAGTTTAGAAAATGCATTATTTGATTCTGGATCATTTCATTGTTTCATATCTTCCAAGTTTTCTAATAAAAATAGATATTTCCAATTTGATTTAAGAAATAATTTTTCAGTTAAAACTCCAAAGGGAAGTATCATTGCAACAAAGTTTTGTGAATCAGTCCCCATTAGAGAACATAAATGTTCTTTATCTGCTGATCTCATTGTCATACTTATGATTGAGTTTGATAAAATCCTCGGTATGGATTGGATTTTGGACTATGATGTGATGATTTATTGTTAGAAGAAGGATGTTACGATTTTTGATGATGATGATAAGGAACACATTATCTTTAGAGTAGATTCGTCACCACTTAATTATTATTTAGATCCACCCCCAGTAGCTCAAAAAAATTAAATTATTGTGGAGGAAGAGAATGAAATGACTGAGGGCGAGGAAAGGAATGTTCAAATAGAGGATGTAACAATTGTGAATGAATATGTAGATGTGTTTCCGGAAGATTTACCTGGAATCCTCCAGAATGAGAAGTTGTGTTTTCCATTGATTTAATTCCTAGATCAAGGCCTATATCAAAGACCCCTTATAGAATGGCCACTGTAAAAATAGTTGATCTAATGAAACAAGTAGAGGAATTGATTAATAAAGGATTTATTCACCCAAGTGTTTCTCCATGGGGATCCCTTGTGCTTTTTGTTAAGAAGAAAGATGGATCTATGAGGTTGTGCATTGACTACAGGGAGATTAATGCTATAAAAATAATGAACAAGTATCCCCTACCTCACATTGATGATTTATTTGACCAACTGCATGGATCTCAATACTTTTCAAAGATTGTCCTTCGATCTGGATACCATCAGTTGTGTGTGAATGATGGAAGACATTTCAAAGACAGAATTTCGAACAAGGTACGGGCATTACGAGTTTACAGTAATGCCTTTTGTATTGACTAATGCACACTCTGTATTCATGGATATAATGAATAGAGTTTTCAAGAAATATATTGATGATTTTGTGGTGGTATTTATTGATGATATCTTGGTATACTCCAAAAGCTACGAAGACCATGAAAATCACTTGCGCATTATCCTGATGACTCTTAGAAGACAAGATTTATATGGGAAGTCTAGCAAGTGTGAATTCTGGCTTCAAGAGATTTCTTTTCTTGGACATATTGTCTCAAAGGAAGGAATTTACATCGATCCTTATATGACCAAGGAAATCCATGAATGTCCAGCAACGACGACTATAACTGAGGTACACAGTTTTATTGGTTTGGCAGGTTATTATCGACGTTTTGTCCAGAATTTTGCCCGATTGGCTAACCCATTAACGAAGCTCACACGTAAAGGGGTTAAATTTGTCTGGAAAAAAGAGTGTGAAGAGTTTTTTGAATAACAGAAGAGATGATTAGTCAATGATCTTATATTGACTCTACCATCGTGGGATGATGGGTTCGTTATTTATAGTGATGCATCAATGAAATGACTTGGTTGTGTCCTTATGCAGAATGATAGGGTTATTGCCTATACATCATGACAGCTGAAAATTCATGAAGAAAACAATCCTACTCATGATATCAAGTTAGCTGTTGTAATATTTGCCTTAATGATATGGAGACATTATCTCTACGGTGAAAAATGCCAGATATATACGGATCACAAGAGTTTGAAGTATATTTTCTCACAAAAAGAACTCAACATGAGGCAAAGGTGATGACTTGAAGTACTAAAGGATTATGATTTCATGATACACTACCATCCGTGGAAGGAAAATAAGGTTTCAGATGCTTTGAGTATAAAAGATGATGATGTTTTGAACATGATGAGAGTGGAAAGAGATCCTATTTTCATGGATCTAGTAAAGATGAATATGGGAATCAACATGCATGGTGAAACACCAAAACTTTTTCAAATGGTTGCCAAACCATATTTACTAGAAAGGATAATGATTTCTCAGGCCGATGATGAAGATTTGAAAAAAATATATTAAAGCTTTGAATAATGGGCGACTAAGTGACATTGTGCATGAAGATGGAATTTTGAAATATGGGAGGAGACTTTGTATTCCCGATATACCTAATTTCAAGAAGGAATTGTTGGATGATGCTCATAGTTACAATTTCTCTATACACCCCGTGAGCACCAAAATGTATAGAGATTTAAAAGGACATTTTTGGTGGGACAACATGAAGAGGGAGATTGCCGATGTTGTGTCAAGATGTATGGTCTGTCAACAAGTGAAAGCTGGAAGGCAACAGCCTGGAAGAGTATTGAAACCTCTTCCCATACCTGAGTGGAAATTGGATAATATCACGATGGACTTTGTCATGGGACTACCAAAGACTCCTAGAAGTAATGACACAATATGGGTCATTGTTGATCGTCTTACCAAGTCATAACTTTTTCTTTCTATAAGAGAAGATATTCCGTTTGAACATCTAGCAAGACTAAATATTAATGATGTTGTGAGACTTCATGGAGTACCCATATCGATTGTCTCAGATCGTGATCCCTGTTTTACATCAAGATTCTGGAAAAGCCTTCAGAAGGCCTTGGATACTTAACTTTGTTTGAGAACTGCTTACCACCCTCAAATAGATGGACAATCAGAATGAACTATTCAAACCTTAGAAGACATGTTGAGATCATGCTCACTTGACTTTCAGGGTATGTGGGATCAATATTTACCTCTGGTAGAATTTTCCTATAATAATTTCTTACATTCAAGTATTCGGATGGAACCATATGAAGCGTTATACGGAAAGGGATTTCGCACACCAACCTGTTGGGATGACGTTGGTGAATGAAACCTTGTAGGCCCAGAACTGGTGGAGGAAACTATGGAAAAGGTGAAGGTAATCCAAAACCACATCAATGCAGCTCAATGTAGGCAGAAGAGCTATGCTGAAAACCGAAGTATTTGGAATTTCAGTTAGGAGATCATGTTTTCTTGAAGGTATCTCCATGGAAGGGAGTTATACTTTTCGGTAATAAGGGTAAATTGAGTCCCAAGTACATCGGACCCTTCAAAATTATAGAACGAATTGGGGCTGTAGATTACCGTTAGGCAATGCCGCCAAGTCTCTCCAAATTTCACGACGGGTTCCATGCATCACTATTGGGAAAATACATGCCTGAACCAACACATGTACTCACCAATGTGAAATTAGAACTGGAACCCGATCTATCATATTGCGAAGAGGCCGTCAGGATTCTTGACACAACAGAACAAGTGCTAAGAGACCGGGCGACTCTTCTGGTAAAAGTTCTATGGAGAAACCACAAGATGGAAGAGGCAACGTGGGAACCCGAGGAACAGATGATGAAAAATCACCTAAGTCATTTTATACAGTGATATTATAATAAATTTCTAGGATGAAATTATTTGAAGGAGGGAAGAATGTAACACCCCAAGCTTCCATAGTACGCTTATCATTAAATAATACAGTAGCGTGTGTTATATACAACTTTGAGTTCTAACACACCGCGACCAATCAATGTAGCTATTATGAATAGTAATACCAAACTTTTGAAATTATATAAATTTTATATTTCAGAATGGGCTTCATTTTTGGATTCAGAATATCGAAATTATCCTATGTTGTATTTTTGGAATTTTTCTTAGAACTTCCAATTTTCTATGAATAGAAAAAAATACTTAAAAACAAATTTTTTAATCAAAATAAATTATAGTGATAAATTATACTATTGAGTGGTTTTAAATTATAATTAGAATATATTTTTACCTTTTTATCCAATGGTGGTCAATAGAATTAATTTTCACATTGAAATTGGACATAAACAATTGTCAATCTCTTGATATATATTGTTTCTTAAAAACAAGCAATTTGTTGTGACAGTGGGAATTAATTATTAAATTAATTAATTCAACTTATATTTCTTGAATTTTGTAAAATAGAAATTATTTTTGAATTAGGAATATCAAATATAGATTAGGGTGAATTTTTGGTATTGTTCTGAAAGGCTTCTATTTTTGATAAATAGTGAAACCACTATGTGGTAGTTAAAAAAACTGATTTTTTGTTTAAATGAAATTTTACCACCTCTGTGATTTGAATTTCCATAATTATACCTACATAATTGTCATTATAAAGTAAAATTTGGTTCAATGGGATTAAAATAATTTTTGGTGAATATTAACTTTTAAGTTCTATTAATCACGATTAAAGATAATTAGTGTAATTTAAGGTAAATATAGTGTTATAATAACATGAAATTACCTTTACACTTGTCCTACCCTTATTGGATGAGTCATGTCAGACCAATACATTCCATGGGTCAACTTGGAGACACCATGGAGCCACTTGGTAAAGAAAAAGACATTAATATCTTTTTATTTAAAGTAAAACAAAATTTCACAAACATGTGTTCTTTTACTAAAACAATTATTCCATGGGATTATATAAGTTAAAGTTTCAACTATAAATATTAATTGGAAATATAAGAAGATATCTTACATTATGGTATTTTTTTTATAATTTTTAGACATTAAATAAATTAAAATTTTTATAACACCATGATGGAGCAACGATTACCTCATTAATTAACAATTTATATAAAATGAAATGATAATGTAAAATCTAAGACTTAAACTTGTTAAAAACCTCTTGGATGAGTATATTTAGAACCCTTATTACCTATCCTCAAAATATATAATTTTGGGTCCTTTTAAATCCGAAAATTACTTAATAATAATGTAAAATGTCATGCCATTCCAAGAGTGCCCCTCATCTCCTCTTATAAAAGGCCCCCACCTCTACCACTTTATTCACACCTTCAAAACCTTTTGGCTCGGAAAAATTCTGCCCAAATACTCTCTCACCATCCCTATATTACTACTAGAAGCCTCACTTTGGTCAAAAGCCTTCCCATGGAATCCTTTGCCTCCAATCAAAAAGAGTTACCCGATTTTAAGGTAATGTCTTCTCTTGTGTTCTTTTGTTTTCTTTTGCTTCTCCAACCCCGTAAAATATTTTTATTCCTTTATTTTGTAACAAAAAAAGTATCTTAAATATACTAGGATGTTTTTATGAGAAGTATTTGATTTACACTTACACACACCTTCGTCTAATGGTTAATGAGCATACGGTTTCTATGGGTGGAAAATTACTGCCTCACGAAACGATGATTGTTCAATATTCTTTTAACACCTCTCATTGTGGCCATTATGATGTCACTATATTTATATATGATATATATTATGTTTATGTTTTCCTTATTCTTCTTTATTTTTCATTTATGGAATACCTTTATTATTTCCATAATGGGTAAACGCGATAAGTTTATTTTAGGAAGTGCGGAATACCGCCCCCTCAACGTGATTTGAATCGTTAATTCTATATGCGGGATGTATAAATGATGGAGTAAATGATATTATATATGATATTATACTGTAATTATAATATTACATTATATCCATATGATTTTATTCCATTAAATACGAAATAGAAATGAAATTAGTGTTCATGCGTACGTACGTCTTACCGTCTCCCTGAACTGTGCATTTCATTTCTTACTTCAAAATGTTATGTCATATTATAAATGCATGTATATACTTGATATATATGATATATATGATTTATAAATCATTAATATAATTCTGTATGTAATAGATATTTTACCACATGAACAACTTGTAATTATAAGAAGTTTATTTTTGACTCAAGTACCAATGATCGACAAAACGACCGTTATTAACTTAAATAATTACATAATTTTCATAACATGGTAATAAGTGATATAAAAGGAATAATGAACTTAAAAAACATTCTTAATCAAGTTGAAATTAACCCTAGTGTATTATTTAGGAGTTTAAAGAACGATCGAGTCAAGTCGGACACAAGGTAAGGGACTTCGTCTCAATCTTATTTCATTGAGGTATATTTTGTTTTATAAACCACTTCTTTTATATGGTGTATAAAAAACTTTGACTTTTACTTTTATTAAAAATGAATCATTTTATACAAAGTGTTTTTACTAAATGACAAAAGGAATGTTTTGTATTATGTATTATGCGACAATGAATTCTCCGCCGCTGTGACCATTATTTGAGTTTCAGCTTCCTCTACAAGCCATAACATTTTTTAAATGAAAAATAAATACCATGTTATACATTTATTTTATTTTGGTATTGAAAATGGTTTTGATAATGTTTTTATTATATCAATTTGTTGTATTTATATCTTTTGTTTGAAATATAGAAATGTTATATTTCATTTATGCATGTTTTATGTGATATGATTATGTTATGGTTTATGATATGTTTAAAACTTTTCATATAAGGAACGAATTGGACTTAATAAATGACGGGTGGAGCCCGCTATTACTCCTCGATGTATCGGTAGGTCTCATGAGACAAACTAGTGTCTTGGAATTAGGCCTTGAAAAATCTTATTTATAGTCTTGGCATGAGGCCTTGGCTACGTGGTTATGATATTATGGCATTCTGCATTCCATCATTATGACAGTGGTTATTGATATTTCATGTGATTATCCGACTAGTATAATATCCATGTGAATAAGTAAATGGCATTATTTCTTTTTACTTTTTCCATATTATGCCGAAGTTCAAGTTTAAAATGATTTTTTTAGATATAAATTGCCTTAAATGTTTATGTTTATTTATGAATGTTTTCTCTATATTGTTATCCTTACTGAGCATCTAAGCTCACCCCTTTAAATGTTTTAATTTTTCCAGAATGTGAAGATGTATTTTAGGAATGACCTGTAGGGATAGTTTGAGGGGATATAATGACAAGATGTTTTTGTAGTTTTGTTTTACTTTATGATGTAATGTAAGACTTATGAATATATCTAGTGTTTCCAAGGCTAATAAACTAATCGGTCTTTTGAGACTTGATCTTTTGTGATCATGACAATGTTACGTAATAATGCACCGACTCTGGGTAACTGGGGTCGGGTCGTTACATAGGGTATGGAGAAATAAAAATAATATAGAAAATAAATAGTAGAGTATAACTTGTGAAGGACTCTCCAATAGCGAATCAACTCACCCCGAGTTCTAGTCTCCAAATGAATAACCCCTATAGACCCCCTAGATATTTATTTAAAGAAAAATATGATTCTCATAGTTTATTTAATCCTAATTAATTAAGCCATAAATTACACATGAGGCAATCTCATTGATTCATAGAGCCCCCATGTGAAGAGGTTCATGGTATATAAATTTAATTAAGAAATCTTAGATGTATAATTTTCCTTAAGTGGATTTCATGGAACTAAAAGGTGTGTCACATCATGAAAAATCATGTTCCACCTCTTAGACAGCTTTTCTCAGCCATATTTCAGTAATTGAGAAAACTTTTTAGGGTTTTCATGATGTGAAATGAGAGTGTCACACCATGAAACGTGGTTCTCATTTCCTGAATTGAGTGTTTCATCCCCTTCTTATCCTGTCATGAATTTCCTATGAACATAAAAACATGAATAGGTGATTATCTACATGAATTATAGTTTTTCATCATTTATAGCTTCATTTTCACAGGAATCATAAATTCTCAGACCCATACATCATCATTAACTTATCCCATGTTATGGACCATATTTTATGTTGTTAATTTCATCTCATTTTGTGTTTTCACCAGTTGATGATTTTTCACATATAACCTTCCACAAATCAATAAAATAATAAATATCTATCAATGTTTTATCAATTTAATTTAGAAAAGGAATATTTTAATATTTAAAATATATGTATGAAATAATTTTATCACTATAATCTCATGGAACAAAGGAGGTAGAAGAGAAGACATCTTTTTAAAGTAAGAGCATTTTTTGTTCATCAAACATGCCTAACAAATTCTCTCATATAATTGTTTTGGAATTTAATTATCCTCAAGTAAACTACTTAATGAAGAATTCATTAAATCACACATCATAATGCTTGATTTTATTTTTTATCTTGATAGTGCTTCATATACAAGAATATAATACCTCTCATGCATTACAATATATATAATTCTTTTTTTAATGATAGCCATTATAGTTGATTGGACCAAACATTAACTATTTATGTGATAATTCATGATAAGTATCATCACCATGCTAAATTAATCATAGTAAATGATTCATTAAAAATATATATCACATAATATAGGCAATATCATGTCATCTCGTTAAATTCTGATGCAGATACAATAAAATAATAGGCTACCCATACTTTAAATACATGTAATGATCTTTAATGATTCCCTTTAAACCACACACAATGATTACACTAATGGTAGTAGAGTAGCATGAAAAAAATATACCATCCTTTAAAATTTCATCCATAATCATAAAATATGATAGTTATCAAATTCTTATACCAAAAACATTAGTAATATAATTTTTTATTCAATTTGGGTATATGGTACAATAAAATTTACCAAATATAACATATATATATAATAGATTTTGGTTATATATCTTACAATAATTTCCTTATAGCCTCAAAAATATATAGAAAGGATGAACACTGTCAAATATATCATCAATAGTTTTAGATGATCTATCTCAAATAACATATTTATAGCATAATTGTTCCAAATTTGATAGGGTAAAAACATATTATTTATAAAAATATAGATGAATACCCCATCAATGATAATTTTACCTATTTAAGATTCATAAATATCAACCATTAACTTAGTGGAGAGTATCATGATTAGACTATTCATAATAAAATTCCCAAAAATCCTTTCAGGTGGGACCCTGGTTCTTCTTGAGCTCAAATATCACAACCCTTCATCAACTACCTAATCCATCAATCAAAAGTGATCTAAGAAAAGATAATTTTATTATAGAACCTCAATACACTGAATTATTGATTTTTTAAATCCATTAACTCCACAACATCTTCTAATAAAATATAAACATGGAATGTTGGGGGTAATGGAACTTAAAGTCCCTCATGACAATAAAAAGTCATGGTTCTCATCAATGTAAAGAGTGTTAGTGATCAAAACATTATTTAGATAACCCCTAAAGGACATAATGGTCAATAGGGGTTGATAAGAATTAGCTTACTTCTCAAATCCATCCCATAGAGTAGTCATTGGTTTATGTTATATAAACCCACTCCTTTCAAAATATTATCATTACATAACTTTGGAGAAATAATTAATCATTATACCAACAGAAGCCCAAAGACCATAATTGGTATAGTGTATTTTGAAACATCAAAACAAAAACACTGGTACATATGTGAGTTACATAATCTTCCACTAGGTTATTCCAAGCTAGAACCCCTCTTAGACATATCATACATAGTACATATCATCATAACCTTGGGAAAGATAACATAAAAGGGGTAATCTCGAATTCCCAATAAGCATAAACAAAAGAGACATATAAGCATAAATATGATACTAAGAGTATAAGAATGTGATCATGAAAATAAAAGATCATACCCGACATATCAAAGATAATTATATATATAATTTCATAAAAATTAGTAGTTCATAAGACATGAAACATAATGAAATAGATAGAATAATCCATAAAAGCATAACATAAAACATAGAATTTTGGAAAACACATAAGCATATAATGATTCCCATAGTATCTAAGGAATCACTTCCAAGACCATCATAGTAGTATGGGTTTACTCCCCAAACCATTATAGTAGTCATGGTTCTCTCCCATGGATATCATAATATCATGAGTTAACTCCTCATACCATCTCAGTAGTAATGGTTGACTCCAATGACCATTAAAGTAGTCAATGTTCACTCTAAAGACCAACTTTGTTTATCTAATGGTATATAAAAATTTACCCAATGCATTGGAGGGAGATATATGTCCCACATATCACATAATGAAGTCATACAAACATGTACCACAAGATCATAACTAAATATATCATAACACATGAAATGAAATAGGTATAATTAACATCTAAACACATCATATCCTGCGAAAAAATTATAGGTTTAATAATAATTTCATCAAAAGCATAACTCCTGAAAGAGTAACAGATTTCATATACATATTACCCATTGAAAGAGAAATGGGTTTCATAAATACTGTGTCATTAACAATAGCCCATTTATAGAAATGATAAGTATAGAACCATTATATTTTCATGAGTAACATCAATAGATGACATCTTAGATGGAAAATAATTTTGAAATATATTTTAAAAAACATTTCTTGAGGAAAATATCCCTTCCTATTTGAATGGTATTTTTAATAAATAAAACAATTTAACAAAACTTTTCTTTTAAAATGCCACAAAAATTTATAAATAAAGAATTAAATAATTTTGAAACCTTTTTACAAGAAAACATATAAAATAAGATTCAATTTTTTTAAACAAATTCTATTTTAAAACAGTTTGAATATTATAAAATGATATTGAAAACATTTTGAAAATAATTGTACTTGATAAATTATAAAAGAAGATTGAAAACATTTTGAAAAACATTTTTTCAATTGTAAAAATGTACATTGAGAAAAAATTTAAAACCATTTTCATTAGAAATATCTTTTAAAAACATTTTCTTAAAAATTAAATTTTAAAAAATGAAAAGGGAGCTTCGATGAAATGACGACAGGTAAATTTGTACATGTTGTTTGTGGTCAAAAAACATTCCTTTTGCATGGTAAAATGGTTAAATAAGTGAATTGCTTGGAAATAAACTAGAATATTAACATGGATATATTTTTAAAATACAAAAGTTGTAAAATTTAGTTTAATGGTTATAGGATAATGTTATAATATTCTTGGAAGCGCGTTTTAGAAAACCTTGATTTTCGACCGAAGAATGGGTAAAGTCAGGATTTCCTAAAAAATTAGTATCTATATTATGTAATGAAGAGTAGAATATAGAACTCATACATGAGTATATCATGAAATAATATAGGATATGGAATCTCGAGAATATTCTTTAGATACAGATCATAATATGTCATCAAAGGGAGCATAAACATAATCATTCTAAAAAACAATGAGATTGTCACAATAATCTCGGGTTCATACAATCCATGTAAGTATAGTATATTAAATGAATCCTATAATATCATGAAAATATTTATATTAATTATATTTACTAAAAAATGGAAATATTTTCACCTGAAAAAAGTGTTAAGGTGCATAACAAAACATGAGTCTCAATGAAGGCAAATTGAGACAAAACATTTTTCCGATTTGGTATCTTTTGAAAGTTAAACCCCATGAAAGAATGTTCATATAATGGAAATGTGAATACCCATAAATTTTTGTATAATATAGATATAATTCAATCATGGTATGTAAATACTCTAAAAAAATGATAGAGTGGCCAAGATAACAATCATCTCATGGAAATTAGAACTTAGTTGAAATCCCCTTACCATGTGTCTAGACTCTCTCCGTACTCGTACAAGCTTAATTTATGATAAATAAAAATTTATTAAACATATTTTAAATAATAATATTGTTATATATATTACCATATATGTTTTTATTATGACATTATATTACCCTCTTGTTAATGATCCTATGTTGAAGATTCGCTTCCTTTAATATTCTCTTTATTCTTCACATGTGTCTTAATTTGTTATATCATTGATCATTATACTTATATCATGATTCGAAAATCTAGACCATGATATAAATATCTGTTATATATATTATTTGTATATTATAATAATATATTTCATAACAATGTATGAAATGGAATACAATATTCATGGAGATGGTAATCCGTACGTAGGCCTGACAGATGTTTCGGTTTTTTATTGTCGTATAGAAAGAAAGTATGTAAATGACATATGTATATGTATGTATCTATATATATATATAATAATAAAAGTATAATTATTATATCATATATATAATATAATTTCATTAAACCCATCCTTAATACATTCCTTGTGGTGTGTGAATGAATCACAACACTTTGAGGGGGCAGTAGTACACACATCCTAAAACGAGATTATCTATTAATTAAAATTAAATGAAATGTTAATATATGTTACTTTTAAAAGAAATTGAAATAATTAAATACATAATAAATATAATACATGAAATATATAAATAGGTTTTCCATCATAATATCCACCATGACTGGTGGTAATGAAGAAACAGACAATCATCGTTTTGTGAGGGAGTAGTTCACCATACACAGAAACAATATGTTCAATATTTATTATATAGTGGTGTATGAAATTATAGGTACAAATATTTGAATAGAAACATCCTATTATATATTTTATACTTGTTTTTTCACAAAATATTGGAACAATGAGAGTGGGGGTGAAGAAGGAAAATAAGGGAAATGATCTTAAGTGAAGATGTTACCTCTTAATCGGGTAACTCCTTTTGGATTATGCCAAAACACATCATTGAGAATATTTATGACCAAAATAAGGATTAAATGTATAATAGAGGAATTTTTGGGGGATACCTGGGTAGATCATGTCTTAATATAAATGGTTTTAGAGGTATGAGGAATGAGTAGCAGTGGTGGACTTTTATAGTGGAGGATGAGTGGCTCTCCTGTAAATAATTGAAGAGAGAATTCCACCCACGTTTTTGATGTTTATATTGGATCCTATAATGAACAATGGTTTATAAAATTGATCAAAGGGTCGAAATATTGACATAAAATTGGTGTTGGAATAGTTTCTATGCCATTTTGGGTCCTAAATTTAAGGTTTAGTACTTTGTTAAAATAATTTTTCTCTTAACCAATGTAATTAATTATAATTAATTTCACTAATATATTTGGTCAAAAAATGTTTAAAATATTATAAATTATAAATTGTTATTATATTTAATATTTAATCCATTTTTCCAAATTCTAATCACAGAAGTGTAAAAAAATAATTTAAAATTAATCTCACTGTCAAGACAACACAACAGGGATTTACAAAAAAACTGAGAAAAATATTGCTAAGTTTGTGTATCCAATTTCAATGTGAAATTAGTTAAAATGAACTAAATTGGATTAATCGGTAAAAATAATATCTAACTAAAATATTAAATCAATTAAATATATAATTTATCCTTATAAATAAATTATATGAAATGATGTTTTGAAATAAAATCGAGTATTTTTAACTATTCCTTAAAAGATGAATAGTTTCTAAAAAATAAATAAAAATTATCCTAACATATTTATTATGTTTCACTTCAAATGATAAATTTTAGATTTACATATTAAATATATAAAATTTCCAAAAATTGTATTTTTAATGTGTTCTCCGTATATGGTGTTTAAAATTCTTTAATAACAATATTGGGGATTAAATAAAAAATTGGGATAGTTCTTATCTTAAGTTTATTGAATATATTGGATAAATATAAAAAATATTTGATGGAAAATATAACATAATTATTATATTAATATGTCTTAGAAATTTTAATTAGTTTAATTTTCAATGGTCAAAATATCTTTTGACAATGAAAGTATTTTCCCTTATAGTCAATCGATTTTCATATTCATTATTTTGTAACCTATGAATTCATCTTATATTTGTGTACACCACATATTTTAGTAATTTAGTTAATACTATCTATATCCATAAATATAATTTATAGGTTATGTTCCATTATTATAATATTTTTAATAATATATTATATTTAGTTTACACTCTATCTTTCGTGTTACACAAGCCATCAAGGAAGGTCAATATTTCATGTAATGTATTCTAACATTATTGTACCATGTAATGTACACAATGTTGGGATTCCATGTAACATATTTCAAGTAGACTCTATGTAAAATTAATATTTGACTGAGTGAAAATTTATATTTAGTATTCCATGGAATGAATATTATCAAAAAAATTAAATTAATTTGAAAAAAAATCACTAAAATATCAGGGTGATACATTCTACCACCTTAAAATGAATTTCACCCATGAAATTAATTTGGGTTATTAAAGGTTTAATACTTGAATTTTTCATTCATAGAAACCCACATTATAAAAATGGATACTAAATCGTCCCTTAAAAATGGAAATTTGGAAACATAATGGTTACCTAATGTAACAGATAATAGTGTTTCCACACAGGAGAACATAAGTTGAGAGTGAAGATTGGATATGGATGAAAATAATAAATATTTATAGGGAGTGATTAAGGAAATCAATAAAAAATAAGATAATGATCAAAGGAATGTTGATGGCCTCAAAGTCATAAATTTGTGATGATTTAAAAGTTCATCACCTCAATGCAAATTACGGTATAAGGAAAATAATGTTTTTCATCACTTTCAGAACATTGAGTAATTCTAGATAAATTTCAATAAAAAATCATTCTTAATTTGTTCTTGGAACAATTTATAATACATCCATTACCTCATTAAATTAATGTCAAAAAATTATCTTTAATGAATAAATCACAAAAATACTCTATTAAAAAATCTTTATGACCCATAATGAAATAAAAAATATAACTATTTGTCTCTTAAAAAATTTACATGCATTAGTCTAGAAAATTAAAAAGTAACAATTCTGGTTTATCATAAATATTTATTCAACAAAAATAATTAAATAATAACCAAGACATCATGGGGACAAGTGGTAGGCATGAAACCCATGTCGTCCTTCAATCATGGGTTCAAGAACCACAACCTTGACAATATTGATATGTTTTCACCAAACAAGCATGATATACCTTTTTAAAACCTAACTAATATTATATATACGATAAACATCCTTGAAATATGTTTAATCACTGATTAACCTTTTAACCAAGGTTTTCAACATAAACATTGTGCACAAATCCTTCCACTAAGAGTAACTTAATATTTTCATAGAGGGTTAACATTATAACCATTTTCAAATATGAAAAATCCAAAACATTAGAATAAGAGTCACAAAAATAGATTACCATGAATTTCAGTATATATCACAATGTTGCTATTGGTTCTCACATTCCAAACATGTGAACACCCGCATCATATTTTATCCTAAATTACCATAATTCGTTTCAGAAAACATGCATGCTTCCATATTCCAATTGTTACTAGATATATTATTTAAATATAAAAAATTATGAACTTCATCATTGTTGGCATAAAACTATTCTTTAATAATCAGTTCTACGATAATATGTACTATCCAACTTATATATTCATATCTAGAACAAATTTATCAAAACATCATTATCATATAATAAATAACATATTACGGGTTTCCTTCATTTAGTCCAAATATAATCTTTTCATTAAATCAATTCACTAGTCCAACATAAACATGTAAATACTGAGAGAAAAAAACATAAGTAAAAAAATTCTTGTATATTTCATCACTCATAACTTTTGAATCCAAATACATAAATACATCAATTACTTTAACCATAATCCATTGAAAAAAATACCACTTTCCTTTCACATTTCATATGTAGTCTCTTCATCATTCACAATGTAACAATTACTCACACTCCCCTACCAATTCTATTCAAAAACATTACTCTTGAGAAATTATGTTTCATAATGACCATTTTATCCACTCGTAAAACACTTAACCTTTGACGAAGACTTAGGGAGGCCAAAATTACAATACATTTCATTAAAAAAATCTTCATTTTTTCCTTACACTATCTTTATTTCTTTATTTCTTTTCCATAGTTTAAACACCTTCTAGTTCTTCTAAGACATTAACTTATGTGATTCCTTCCACATTATTGACACAAAAAAAACCGAATCTCCCTTTCTTCATGCTCTTTATTACCCAAACTCCTAATAAAGTCCTTATTTATTTTCAATGGTGAGTCGGATAGTTGGTTAATGTAAACATTGTTAATCAGGTTCCATAAATACTGGTTAGGAATTATCATGATATCTTTCTCTCCATTGATCATCCCACATGACATCTCATCAGAAAATCTTCCTTCACATTCAACATTATTCCAATTCCATCTGGTTCCCTCCATTTAGTAAAACAAAAAAATAGTGTGAGCATTTCCTATCATAGAAAAAAACCACATAACGATCAAAATAATAACATAGTAAAATTTATAAATCTTGAAACATTCCAAATCTATGACACCTTTGGTTTATCATAGGTTATTAAAATCTAACTTATACAAAAATCCTTCATGATGGTTCATAATGTGTTTGTAAATTCCCAAAGCCTATCCCCTGGAATGTCAAACTATTTGTACAGAAATGCCCATTGTCGTGTACCATATTACCCAATGTCAAAACTAGAACATCTTATCAGAATTTCTACACACAGGTAAATCTATTCTTGAGCCATATCCACTTGTAGTATCTAGATACAAAATCATTTCATGGAAACCACTCACTCTATCCTTTACCAAAATTCCATGATATTTTCCTAAACCTTAACACATCCGTATACTTATCATTAGAGACATCCCCAGACATATAATTTGAAATATATATAAGTATCTCACTACGGTTTTCTCATTATAGTTTACAAAGGTTAAATATTCCATTGCTCTAATATAAACTATAGAGAACATTGATTTTCAAAACATTAATATTGTATAACTTTTGAGCAATACGTAAACATTATACCAATAGATGTCGAAAGACCATAGTTGGTAAAGTGACTTTGGAATCATTGAAACATAAACACTAGTATATATGTGAGCCATATCATCTCCCACTAGGTTCTTCTTGACTAGAAACCTTCTCAGTCATATCAATCATAGTACATACCATCATAATTTGGGGGAGAGGAAATATAAAATGGGTGAGCTCAAATGCTCTGTAAGGGAAAATGTAAAAACATGTAAGCATAAAAATGATCATGATGGTATGATAATGTGATCATGAAAATACAAGATCATACCCTATAAATCAAATATCATAACAAAGTTCATGGAATAAATATTTCCAGTTTAGAAGACATGAATAATAATGAAATAATGAGTATAAAACAAGAAACCATTACATAAACCAATGAATTTTGGAAACCACATAAGCATACAATGATTTTGATAGTAGCCATGTAATCACTTCTATGACCATATTAATAATATGGGTTCAATAATCATACCATTATAACAGGTATAGTTCACTCTCATGTCAATCATAGTAGCATGATTTTACTCCCCATACAATCTTATTAGTCTTGGTTCACTCACATGACCATCATAGTAGTCAAGGTTCACTCACAAGACCATCATAGATTATCTCATGAGATATAAAACTTTACCCAATGCATTAGAGGGAGATATAGGTACCACTCATCACATAATGTAATCATACATACATGTTCTATATGATCATAAATAAACATATCTTAACCCATGAAATGAAATGGGAATAATAACCATGTAAACATATGAAAACCTGTGAAAAAATTTAAGGATTCATAATCATTTGATAAAAAACACAACACATGAAATAGTAACAGATTTCATATACATATTACCCATGAAGTAGAAATGGGTTTCATAAATACCATGAATTTAAGAATAAACCCTTCATAGAAAAGATATGAATAATATCTTTATATTTTAATAGGTAACATAAATAAATGTAATCTTATAGGTAAAATAATTTTGAAATATATTTTAAAAAAAGTTTCTTACAAAAATATCTTTTCTTGTTTGAAATGGTTTTATACTACATAGATCCATTTAAAAATATTTTTCTTATAAAATACCTTGATAACATATAATAATGAAATAAAATCATTTTGAAAATATTTTTCCTTGAAAACCTATAATAAATGTTTCAAAAAAATTTGAAAACTTTTTTCTTCAAAAACACTTTGAAAACATATAAAAAGATCATGATAACTTTTTGAAAACCCTTTTACTTTTGAAGATAGAAAATGACCATAAAAAACATTTGAAAACCATTTTTATTGAAATCATATAAATGATGTCTAAAGAGAAATTTAAAACCATTTTCATTGCGAATATATTTTAGAAGATTTTTCTTAATGATTAACATTTAAAAAATGTAAAGGGATCTTCGATGAAATGAAAATGGGTAAATCCATACATGTCGTACGAGGTCAATAAATATCTTCTTTTGAAATGTAAAAATGTTTGAAAAGTTCCTTGTTTGGAAAAATACAAGACGATTCCATTGAATAGATTGGTAAATTAAATGTGTAGTTATTTATTTAAAATCTTATAAGATAAAGGTATAATATTTTTGGAAACACTCTTTTAAAAAAAATTGATTTCTGACCGAAGAAAGGGTAAAGTCAGGTTTTACAAAAAAAGTTATTTTCTATCATATATACATAAGAGTATAATATGGTACCAAAATATGAGTATATAATGAAATTTTAGAGGATAATGAAACTAATTATTATTATTGAGGTACAGATCAAAATATTTAATCAAAGTAAGAATAAAGAAAATACTATTAAAAATCAATGATATTGTCTCAAAAAACTCTTACAACTTGGTATCTTGGTTTCATACAATCCATGTATAGAATGCAAATTAAAAGAAGCATATAATATCATGAAAATATTTAGATTCACTATATTTCATGAAAAAGGGATATATATGCATCTTAAAAAATAATATAGGTTCGTAACAAATCATGAGTATCAAAGAAGGAAAATTGAGACAAAACATTTTACCGATTGGGTAACTATTGAATGTTAAACCCCATGAAATAAGTATCATAAAATGGAAATGTGAATAACCCTAAATTTAATTGTAATATAAATAGAATCAAATAATGTGATGTAATTACACCACACAAATGGAAATAGTGGAAAACATAACATTTATCTTATGAAAATTAAAAGTAAGACAAAATCCCCTTACCATGTGTCTGGAAACACTTTGTACTCGTAAAATATTTATGTATTATAAATATAAGTTTATTAAAAATATTTTACAAAATAATATTATTATATCTATTAGAATTAATTTTTTTTATTACATTATATTACCCGCATGTTAACTATCTTATGTTAAAGTTTCACTTCGGGTAATATTCGCATTGTTTTTTGCATGTGTCTTAATTTGTTATATCATTGATCCTTATATTTATATCAGGATTCCAAAATTTATACCATTATATAAATATATCATATGTCTAGTATGTTTATATAATAATAATATATAGCATAATGAAGTACTAAATGGAATACATCGTTCATGTAGACGGTAATTCATACGTACGCATGAATGTTGTTACCAATTTTTGTTGTCATATTGAAAGAGAGTATGTAAATTTCATATATATATATAATAATTAAATTAGAATTAATTTATCATATATATCATGTATGTTTCTTAAACCAATATTTAATACATTCTATGTGGTGAGTGAATGAATCACAATGCCTTGAGGGGGTGGTTGTCCACACTTCCTCAAATGAGATTAACTTATTAACACCAAATGGACAGTAAACATATGTGAGTTGTAAAAATATTTAATGAGATTAAATTAATAATAAATATATTATATTACATATATAAATATATTTTCAATCATATTTTTTTACTATCATTGCTGGTAAAGAAGAAATGAAAAATCATTGCTTCGCGAGGCAGTAGTTCACCGTACACAAAAATAGTATAATCAAAATCCATTAGATGAAGTTTTGTTTAACTGAATGAAGAAATAATTGAATAATAAAATACTAGTATCTATAGGATACTTTTTTTATTCAAAAATAATGTAATAAAGAGATTGGAGGTTTTGAAGAAGGAAAATAAAAATAATGAGCTTGAGAGAAGATGTTACCTCTTTACCGGGTAACTCATTTTGGTTTATAGAAAAAGGATTCCCTGAGATGATTTATGAAATAATGGATACTTAAATGTCTAAGGGAGGGTTTTTTAGAAAACAGAGGACAATATTTTCCAAAATTAAATGGTTTGAGAGGTTTGAGTAATTGGTAGAGGTGGTGGCCTTTTATAGTAGAGAAGGAGTGACAATCCTGTAAGTATTTGAGGAGAGAATTACACCCATGTCTGTATTGATAAAATTGGATCCAATAATGGACCAAAATAGATCCAAGTAGTTATTGGGTCAAAATATGGACATCTAATGGGAGTTGTAAATGTGTCGAGGTCATTTTGGTTTGTAAATTTTACCTTTAGTACTTTATTATACTAATATTTCTCTTAATGAATGAAATTAATTTTAATTACCGTCACTAAAAGATTGGGTCAGAAAGAAATTTAATGTATCAAAATTATAAATTATGATAATAACCAGTATGGAATCTATTTTTCCAAATTCTAATCATAGAATTGGTAGAAATTAATTGAAAATAAATCCTGTTGCCGGGACAACACTGCGGGTTTTATAAATATGACTGATCAAAAGATTGATATGTTTTTTATATCAAATTTAATGTGAAATTGGTTCAAATGACATAAATTATATTAATTGGTAATAAAATTATATAAACCATTAAAAAATTTAAAAATATAAATTATTTTTATTTTCAAATTAGATGAAGAAGCAGTTTTGAAATAAAATCCAATTTTCATAACAATTCATTAAAAGATGAAACCTTTTTTGAAAATACCAAAACTTTATCCTAACCTAGTTTCAATGTTTATATTATAAATATGAAAATTATTTTCACATATTAAGTCAATAAATGTTCAAAAAAATTGATTTAAAATGGGATCACCAATAAAAGGCTGTAAAAATGCCTTAATAAAAATATTGATTTTCTAAACATAAAATTAGATTTTTTATTATCATACATATATCAGATCTATTGGATAAGTATAAAAAAAAATTTAATGAATATATGACATAATTATTATATTACTATAACTTTTAAATTTTAATTATTATAATTTTACATGGTTAAAATATAGTTGCGACTATGATAATATTTTGATTGATATTCAATCGATTTTAATATTCATTAATTATTAACTGATTAATTTATCATATATTTGTGTACACCACATATTTTCCTAATTTATTTAATAATAATAATATCCATAAACCTAATGGGTAGGTTATATTACAATATATTAATTTTTTATTAATATATTATAGTTAGGTCACAACTGGTCTTGCATGTTACAGAAGCCCTCAAGGAAGGTTCATTTTGTATGTAATGTATGCTAACATTGTTGATCCATGTATTGTATGCAAATCTACGATTCTGTGTAACATAGACCAAGTCAGGTATTTTTAAAAGAAATGTTTGACTTAGTGAAAATCTATTTTTAGTGTTGTGTGAAATAAATCATATCAAAATACTAAATTAATTCTAAAAAACAATCACCAAAACCATGGGGTGTTATATATATGGTGGAATCCTATAATTTTTAGTAGAGATTGTAACAAATCAAACTTTTACTAATAAAAATTATTCTAGATCTAATTAAATGTATTCTTTTTTTAAATTGTTATATAAAACATATGCACTTCTTTGGTTTTATGTTTTTGGATTTTAAAATACCGTTACGAATTATTACCGTTGCAAACATAGTCGTTGAACAGTGATCAAATGATTAGTAAAAAAATAGGGCTATAACAAATCCAATTTACTCGGACAAAGGAAGTGATGGATTCATCCAATAGAATATCTCTATACGAAGGCCATTTTTTGGAGCTATGAAAGGAGGTGGTGTCACTAGGCTTCACTCTTGATCAAGCCCAAGCAGAGAATCAACACGTTAAGCTTGAACATAGCTGCCTTGGGGAGAAGTGAAAGTTGATAGAGATTACCACCCGAGCAATGTTATCTGAGCCACCCAAAGAGTCTTTCACCATCGAACACCTTACCCTTACTTTATATGTGGTTGTTATAATAGGTTACATTAAAATACCCTAGCACTATTATTATGTGTATTATTTTTGTATAAATTAAATAATATACCATCATTTTACTATTATCAATTTGTAAATAGTTTTTAAAGCACAAATAAAGTTTTAGAAAATATTCAATTATAGATTATATAATTTGATTAATTAATTTATTTTTGTATTAAACAATATTTTAATAAAATATTATTACTAAATTAATTTTTATTCAATATAAATGACTGTATAATTTTTATGAATAAAAATATTATTTCTATTAAGGTTTGAAAGATGATTTTGAAAATCCCAGGAATTTATTATAAATGTTGGTTTTTATTTAAAATTTAAAAGCAAAAATATTTAAATAATTATTTAGATTAAATGAATATTTTTTTGGAATAGGGAAGTCAAAATTATCCAACGGTAAGGTTTTCCTAATTTTTTGAGACAATCAAATTTTTGAGTAAAAATTTAATATTGTCTAACTATATAATTTATTTTATGACATCATAATGACCCAATAGTGATAAAATAAAATAATATAAATAGGGTTTTCATTCAATATATGTTTTACCTTTAAAATAATGGGATTTTAGGTTTGTTTTATATATTATACAAATCCATAGTGGACCCTCTAAGACTTATAAATCATTTTAACAATTTAAAATGATTTTCATGAGAGTGTGACTCACCTCCACATAAGAAAGCCAAATATATTAATAAGTTTAGACATTTTACTTATAAAATAATGGTATCCAATCCACTTTGACAAAAACCATGGCAAAAATCCAAGTGATGGTTTTTGGTTATAATTAGTTTAATGTGTGGTGTCCAAAACATAAATAATAAAGAATTGCCTCTCTTTCCCTATATAAAACCACTAAATCCCTCAATCAACATCAATAAAACAACATGGAGGTCATTAAATCCCTTCACATATCTTTCTATAATCCTCTCAAGGTACCCCAAGATCCCAATAATCCCCTCTCAGGCTTCTCCAAATCCTTTTGGATCACAATTCCCAGTAAGGGATTTCGTTATTTCTCATTTGTGTCCAAATTTCTTTATGTTGTAATGCCCTTTTATTTCCAATTAAAAATGTCAGTGTAAGATTTTTCACCTCCTATATACGTTCCTCCTATTTTTTTAATGACGATAGACCCATTTATCTCTCATTAATGCCTCCAATGTACACCTATTACAATGTTGAAATTCCGCAATATATTTATCTCTCCACATTTACATTTTAAGAATTATTTTATATTATGCATCTAAATTATATTACATATGTTGGAACATATATCTATATTACCCCATTACTATCCATTTCATTTTCATATTATGAGATACCCCTTTCTCTGTTATCAAACATTTTTTGGAATTCTTATGCCACACCGTTATGCTACCCCATTTGAAACGTGATTTTCCAAGCCAAAGTCATTGTGTAGTGAATACTATAACCATTTCTTTATCAATGGTATTCACCTTTACAGAAAATTATTTATTTATTATATAGTTTCATGTATGTATTCCCCATTCGTTTATAATGGAAAAAATGATGATTTTGAATGATTCTGTGTTGTATGATACAAGTGGCACACTTCTGCATTAAATGAAATGATTAAGAAGGATGCACCATGATTTAGCTCCAATGAATTTGGAAAAGATTAGTATCATGATAGATTAAATGTGATGAGGAATTACTCATTCTAATCCAAGTACTATGAGGTTTTACTCAATCTCCATGTGCAATGGTCCTTGTCTCATGATAATATCATTGTAAACTTTGTTGCCACAATTCCATGTTATGATAATCATGATATATCATACAATTATGTTCATGTTTCTCTTGTGATCCATTGATATTCATATTGCCAAAAATGTACTATATTCGTCATTTCATACTTTATTTTCTCCCTTACTAGGATTTATAGATCACACATTTCTTATTCATGTCCTCCGGTTATCCCATAAAATACTAAGTACGATGGAATTTTGTGGTAATATAAAAGAAGTTTTCAGTAAAAGTGTTGGATTTTATGTTTTATGTAGTCATGTAATGTCCCTAATTTCACAAAATAGTAGACCTATCAATCCTCATAGGTATCTTGAAGGAATTTTTATGTAATAAATCATGTTTATGTGTAATAAAGGGTTGGGTTGTTATAGTTGGTTTTAGAAGACAAGTTTAGTTATTTTTGTGATTAGGATTAAAAACCCTAGTGAAAGACTTAGGGATAAGAGTAAGTACAAAAAAAACATCCATAAATTTTCGTGAGTACTGAGTAAGTGGAATATCAATAAAAGACATACGTGTTTGGATACGAGAACACAGAGGTAGCTCTGGTAGAGATGTATCCAGAGGTAAAAGCCGAAAACACTGCTTTGAGCTAGATGCGAACAAGAATTGGTGAACAACAACGAGCCTTGACACACTCTTTGTTGTGACACTCATGGGGGATATTATATAGTAAATTAATAATATCATTATGAACCATTATTAAGGGAATTAAAAAATTTCCCGAAGAATATATGTTGGGATGTAGATCATGGATAACCTAGATTAGTAAAGGGAATAAATAGAATTTATAACATATCCCTTTTTTAATTGGATATTTTTTATGTGTTACCCCTAACATTCCTTTTATTCCATCCAATGGATGATAATAGGAGGACTCAAGTGAACAACCAACGAGAATATCAGTGAGATGACTATTCTAATGAGATTTAAAATCCGATTGGAGCAGGAATCTCAAACATTGTCACAATACTCTCTCAGTTAAATCATGTTTTAAAAAAGAAATATGGGTCAAAAAGAACGTAAACCCCCCCCCCCCCCCACAAGAATGAACAATCCGTAATTGAGAGCATCATGAGACAAAGGCCTCCTACTTTTAATGGATAATATGATCCCTCAATCACTAAAAAATGGATCAACTCCATTGAAAATATCTTCTCCATCCTTCAATGTACTAAACATGAGATTGTACATATATTTGGTTATTATATGGAGGGTGAAACTAATCAATGGTGGACATTGATAAAGAATATGAAGCCTGAGGGGAAGATCGGTGCATTGGAAAGGAAGGATTTCTGAAAAAAAAATTCATAAATATTTCCCTCGCACCCTTCGACTTAATATGGAATGGGAATTCCTTTCCCTAAAAAATACAATGAATCTATCAGATCATATGAGGAAAACATCACAAGGCATGCACAATATGCCTCCAACATCGTCATTAGCCCCAAATGAAAGGTTGAATGCATCTTTGGTGGGCTAAAACATAGCATATGAAAAGCCCTATCGATCCTTGACATCGAGAGATATGAGGAAATTGTTTGATGTTCCCTAAAAGATGAAATGGAGATCATCGAATCTCAACGGTATCATCGGGATACAAAGAGTAAGGAGGAATTTAATTCTGGTGGTCTGATGGATAAATCCAATGGTTCTATGAAATTCTAATACCCCACATTCCAATGGTGTGGAAAGAAGAACTCCTGAAATTTCCTGAAGTGGATGAGTAAATGCTTTTGGTGTGGAAGAGAGGGGCACCTAGCTATTAACTACTGATTAGAAAAAACTATTATTGTGACAGAGGATTGAAACACACTATTTGACCCTCAATCCATTGTTCATTGCTTCAACTACAATGAACCATGGCACATTGTAAACCAATTCCCAAAGCCAAGGGTTTTTTGAGGCAACGAACAACCTCCAAGGAAGCAAGGGTGAATGTTTTTCATCACTACCACCGAAGAAATCCCCAACAAAGAAGTGGTCAAATTTATGCTAGTTATTCATTCAAGAATAAAGAATGTACTTTTTGATTATGGATATACGCATTCTATTATAAGCTGAATGTTTAGTAGAAAATCTGAAAACCACCAAAAATCTTGTAAGTAAAGATGTCGGTTAGAATAGAAAATGGGGAAATCATTGCATCCCTTGAATATAACTAATCTTTTGTCACAATTTTTTGTTTGAACTTCCAAGTGAACCTCGTCATACTTCCTCTATTATAAGTTGATGTAATTCTTTGTATGGATTTGATTTCCCTATATAGAGGCAACATATATTTCCGTGAGAGAGAATTCACTCTCCATATGGTTAATTGACCCCCATTTCTATACAAGAGAAAGGAGAAAGATGAATCTCCATTAGCACCATCATCTCAAGAGAGGATATTAATTCTCTATGAGCATGTATTTCTTTCTCATATGATTGAGTATAAGGAAAAAACCATCCTTGATGACATGCCTATTGTGAGGGAATTCAATGAAGTGTTTCCTTAGGAATTTAGTGGTGTTCCTCATAAAATAGATGTTGAATACTAAATTGATCTTATACCTGGGTCATTTACAAGATCCTAGAATCAATATAGAATGGCTATTGTAGAGCTTGAGGAGCTGAAGAAACAACTATAGAAGAATATGGATAAAGCGTTTATATGCCCATGTGTTTCACCATGGGGGCACCAGTTTCCTTTGTCATAAAGAAGGATGGGTCAATGTGCCTTTTCATTCAATATCGTGATCTCTAAAAAACATGATAAAGGAAAAGTATTCTCTTCCCTGAATTGATTACATGATCGATTAGATAAGTGGATCATAATACTTTTCTGAGTTGTATTTTTTGTCAGGATATTACAAAGTATGGGTGATGAAGGAGTATATCTGCAATATTTCTTTTCAAATAATGTATGGGAACTATGAATTCATAGTAACGCCTTTTATACTCACTAATTCTCCAGAAATCTTCATGGATGTGATGAATAGAGTCTTTAGATATTTTCTTGACAAATTTTTGGTAGTATTTATAGAATATATTCTAATATAATCCAAAAATAAGGAGGATCATGAGGATCATCTAAGCATTGTACTAGAGACCTTGCGAATGGATAAGCTCTCTAGATTGCATATCATGTGTGAGTTTCTGTTGAAGGAAGTCTAGTTATTGGGCCATATCATCACAATCAATGAGATATCTATGAATCCCTCTAAGATAGAAACAATATAGGTATGGTCAAGGCCAACATCTATGACATATATCCATAGCTTCCTGGGGTTATCTAAATATTATCCTTGGTTTGTAAGAAATTTCAACAATTTTCAAACCCTCTTACCAAGATAACATTGAAGAGAGTCAAGTTTTCTTGGTGTGATGAATGGGAAAAGAGGTTCATAGAGTTGAAAAGTTGGCTTATCCCCAAGCATGTGCTCATACTACCCACATGTGGAGAACTTCTTGTGGTATTAAGTGATGATTCGAAGAAGGTCATAGGTTTTGTATTGATTAAAATTGAAATTTCATGAGAAAATCTATCCAACACATGATCTATAGTTGGCTAAAATAATTATTACTTTGAGAAAATGGTGGCATTACATATTTGGGGAGAATTTTGAGATATAAAAAGATCACAAAATCCTCAAGTATATATTCACACATAAAGAGTTGAACATAAAACAAAAAAGATGGTTAGAGCTGATCAAAGGCTATGAATGCTCAATCCATTACCACACTGGGAAAGCGAACAAGGTGGTAGATTTTGTAAGTATAAAGGACCCAGTGATTCTATCATTAATGAGAATTGAAAAGGATACAATATTATTAGATATTATGATGATGGATATGGGAATAATAAGGAAGGGAACATTATCAATAAATTCAAAAATGATTGATCTACAATCTCTTTTTTAAAAATTAAAGGATGCTAAAAAGGATGATGTGTAAATTCAAAAGAAATTGAAAACTATCAGAAAAAATAAATCCTCGAAGTTCAATGTTAATGAAGAATGAATTACGATATTTGGGTCATGATTATGTGTTCCATCAAATATTGAGATAAAGAAAGATCTTTTGGATGACGAACATAGTTCAAATTTATCCATTCACCTAGGAAACACAAATATGTAACAAGATATCTGAGGGAATAATTGGTGGGATAAAATAAAGAAGGAGATCACTGAGTATATATCAAAGTGCCTGGTATGTGATCATGTGAAGGATGAGAGGTAGAAGTCTACGGGGATGATGCAACCATTACTCATACCAACATGGAAATGGGAGAACATCACTATGAACTTTTTCACTAGACTTTTGAAGATATCGAAAGGAAACAATGTTATCTAGGTTGTTGTGGATCATCATAAAAAAGAATACAAACTTCATTAAAATTCAAGAGGATTTCTCATTGGATTAACTACCAATTATATATATCAAAGAAGTGGTAAAGATGCATGGATTCACAATAACTGTTGTATATGATTGAGATCCAAGATCCACCTCTATGTTCGAGAAGAGTTTTTAAAATGCTCTGAATACTGAGCTGAACATTAGTACAACCTATCATCCTCAAACAGATGGTCAATTTGAGTGTAATATCCAAACACTTGAAGGCATGTTGAGAGCATGCTCAATGGACATCAAAGGAAGATGGTATCAACATCTTCCTCTGGTTGTGTTCCCTTACAATAACAGTTTCTACTCAATCTTTCAAATGGATATTTTTAATGCCATTTATGGGAAGAGGTGTAGAATACCAGTATGTTGGGAGGATGTTGGGGATCAAAAACTCCAAGGTCCAGAAATGGTTGAAGAAATGGTGTAGTTTTCTAAGACCATCTGTCTGCACATTAAAGCTACTCAGAGTCGAAAAAAAGAGCAATGTTGATAATCGTCAACAAGAACTAGAATTTGATGTTGGAGACATGGTATTCCTATGTATATCACCGTGGAAGAGAGAAATGAGATTTTTTATGAAGGGTAATCATAGTCCAAGTTACATCATCCCATTTGAGATCCTTGATCACATTGGAGTAGTGGAATATTGAATAGAACTACCATTGAACATATCTCAAGTACATTATTTATTCGATGTATCACTCTGGATGAAGTACACCCCTGAACCATCGCATGTACTCAATCCAGAGCTGGTACCATTAGATAATGACCCCTCATATGAAGAGAAGTTGTTGAAGATCTTAGATCATATATAAAATTTTCTATGAAATAAGACAATGTCTCTCGTCAAGGTGTTGTGGTGAAACCAGATGTTTGAAGAAGCAACATTGGATTCAAAGGAAGTGATGAAGCAGAGTTACCCTCATCTATTTTAGTGTGGGAAAAGAAATTTTTGAGGTCAAAATTTCTTAATGGGTTAAGATTGTAACAACCCAAACCTTTAAAAATGAAAATTCCTCTTGATCTAATTAAATGTATTATTATTTAAAATGGTTATATAAAACATATGCACTTATTTGTTTATATGTTTCTATATTTTAAAATACCTTTAAGAATTGTTATTTTTACTAATATTTTCATTGAATACTGATCACATGATTAGTATAAATATAGGTCTTTAACAAATCCAATTTACTCAGACAAATTAAGTGATTGCCTCATCCAATAGAATTGCTCCGTACAAAGCCCATATATCGATGATCGGAAATGAGGTAGCGTTAGTGGTCTTAGCTCTTGACCACGCCCAAGAAGAGCATCAATGTGTTAAGCTTGAACACAACTTCCTATCGGAGAAGTGAAAGTTCATAGAGATTACCACCGAGCAATGTTATCCAAGCCACCCCAAGAGTCTATCACCATCAGACACCTTACCCTCAGTTCATATGTGGGTTTTATAAAGGGTTATGCAACAAGACCCTAAAACTATGACTATGTAAATTATTGTTCTATAGAATAACTAATATACATTCATTTTATTATTGTTACATTATAAATAGTTTTTAATGAAAAAAATTATTTATAGTTAATATTAAATTAAGAAATAAATGATGATGAATTGATGTATTTTTAATTTATATAATATTATATTAAATAATTATTACTAAATTAATTTTTATTAAATATAAATATTCGTAAAATCTGTATGAATACAATTATAATTTGTATTATGGTTTGAAAGATGCATCTGTCAAAACACAATAATTTTTTATAAATGTCGATTTTCATTTTAAAAGTAAAAAGTAAAAATATTTATAAAAATATATAGATAAAATGAATATTATTTTTGGTATCCAACGGAGAATTTTTCATTATTTTCCGAGTGAGTAGAATGTTTTGTTAAAAATTTAATACCGTTTATATATGTACTGTGTTTATGACATAATAATGACATAATAGTGATGTAATAAAATAAAATAAATAGGTTGTTCGACAAATATATGTTTGACCTTTAAAATAATATTATTTTAGGTTTTATTTAATTATTTTACAAAGCCTTAATGGAACCTCCAAGACATATAATATATTTTAACATTTTAAAATGATTTCCTTAAGAGTGTGACTCCTCTCCACATAATCAATCCTAATATATTAATAATTTATTCCATTTAGATTATAAATTTTTTTCTACTCCACATTGGAAAAAAACCATGGGAAAAAACCATGGTATGGTTTGTGGTTTCGATAATTTTAATGGTTGGTGTCCAAAACATAAATAATAACTAATTCCCTATCCATTCGAAAATAAACCCACTCAATATTTCATTCATCCTCACTAAATCCACTTCCAGATCGACCAAAGCCTTCCATAATATATCTATAATACTTCCAATGTTCTCTATGCTCCCAAGAAGCCTCTCTCAAGCCTCTCCCAAGCCTTTGTGATCACACATCCAAGTAAGGGATTTCTTAATTTCACATTTTTGTCTAAATTTAATTATATTGTAGTTCCCTTTTATTTTCAATTAAAAATTTTTGGGAATGATTTTTCACCTCTACTATACTTCCATACTTATGTTTTAATTATGATATATCTCTTTCTCTCTCATTAATTCCTCCCATGTACACCCTTTACCATGCTGAAGTTCCGTAAGGGATTTCTCTCTCCTCATATACATTTATGAAATTATTTTTTATTAAGAATCTAAATTCCTTTAAATATATTGGTACATGTATCTATATTTCCCCCTTACTTTAAATTTAATTTACATTTGATGAGATACCCCTTTATCTCTCATCAATCATTTTTATTAATTCTTATGTCACACCATTATGCTGCCCAATTTGGTCTACGATTTTCCATGCCAAAGTCATTGTGTAGTGAATAACATGCTCATTTCTCTATCATGGGTATTCACCGTTATTTATAATTACTTATCAATTATATAGTTCATTTATGTCTTCTACATTCCTTTATCATTGAATAAATTATGTTGTTGAATGATTCCATGTTGTATGATCCATGTGGCACACTTATGCATGAAATGAAAATATTAAGAAGGGTGCACCCTGATAGCACTTCAATGCATTGGGTAAGGAATAGTATCATGATACGTTAAGTACAATGAGGGTTTACTAATGCTAATTCAATTTATATGACGGTTTACTCATGCTCCATGTTCAATGATCCATGGATCATGAAAATATCATGTTAAATATTGTTTCTACATTTTCATGTTTTGACAATCATGTTATATCATGCCTTTATGTTCATGTTTCTCTTGAGCTCTATTGATATTCTTATTTCCTAACATGTACTATATTTTTTCATGTTATGCCTTATTTAATACTTTATTGGAATTTATAGATCCCCCCTTTCTTATGCATGTCCCCAGGTTATCTCATGCAATGCTAAGTACGAAGAAATGTTGTGGTTATGTGAAACATGTTTTCAAAAAAGATACTTGGATTTATATTCTAAGTTGTTATGTAATGCCCCTAATTTCCCAAGACACTAGACCTCATGATCCCCATGTTATTCTTAAGTGAAATTTTATGTAATAAATCATGTTTAAGTGTGTAATAAAGAGTAGGTTTGTGATATAGATAATATTATATTCCATTATAATAAAGTTATTTTAAAATTAAAATTAGAATAATAATATTAAAATCATAACTCGAATCCCCTACCTCATTTGTTCTCTTTTTTCAAGTTATTTTTTTCTTGAAAACATGGGTAAAATTATTTTTAAAAATAATTTAAAATTCATAAAAAAATCAAATAATAATAATAACTATACGAAATTATAATGTAAATAAATCAACTAAATATTTTATAAAAAAATAATCATCAATAATAAATATAATTTATTTATTTATTTTTTATATTTCAATAAATATAAATCATTATTGATTCTGGTAGTAATATAAAAACAGGTAAAAAAGAATATATCATTCTGTCATATATAATTATTCTTATAGAAATAAACTCTTGATGAATGTGACTCAAAGAAATATATTTGTGTATGAAAAAACTAAAATAAACCTATACAACCCCAGATTACTCTTGATTCCACTATATATATACAAGCTAGGAATATTAATTAGTTACATCTTAAGTTTGAATAGTATTATCTCAAGGATATATTATATCCCACTACCCCTAAGTGAGTTTTGATAAAATCATTGTAAGAATATCATCTCAAATACCCTTAATGAACCCGAATTGATTCCCTGAATCACCACATACATAATTCTGAATCACAACTGGAAGATAAAAATACTAAATGACGATATATTTATAACCATATTGAAAGAGTTTTCCCACCATGGTAGTTAATTTATATCATAAATTTATCATATAAAAACTATTACAAACTTAATAGGAGTTTAACCAATGAAAAAAAAATATCCTTCCTAAGGGGAACTGATATACCAGGGGTACCTGTTATACCTCGTTACAAATATTTATTTAAATTTATCTTCATTATAACATAAGAAAACAACACAAACAATTTATTAGAAAATATAATCATATAAAACATATCGAATCACTAAACTAAATAAATAAACATAACAAATGTGATAGAAGTCAATATGTAATTTATATCCCTTGTGGAATGGCCAAAGACAACATCAGCTGACCAAACCTATGTCACCCATCATTATTGACAAAAATTTCAACAGTAATCCATATTATACATATAATGAAAATCCCTACTATAATGTTTTACCCTTTCTTTGAATATATAAAATTGTTTTGCATATACCATAAAGGAAAATGTGTAGGGTGTTTGTACATCATACCTAGTAGAATGTCACTACCCACACCGTACCAACATATCAAAATACAAGGTTCATATAGTATAATCATAAATTTAAAAAGTAATACAATGTATAAGTAAAAAATTCATTTCATTATTTACATTATAATCTAACATGATACCTTTAACATAATTTCCCAACTCACCTCTATGATGGTGGCTTGACCGGTGAATCAAATGAACTCAGGCACGTCCCCCATATGGTAGAGGATACCGACTAGAATCGAGGGTCTCAGTATGTGATGGTGGGGATACTAGACTCTCTTACTAGAGTTTCAAAATGGTATAACAAAGTATATGTAAAATATAACAGCGGAAGCAGCAAATAAAAATGAGAAAAAGTAGCAGAAGACAATATTTAAAAATTAAAAGTGGCCAATTCCAATTGTTCAATAGATGAATGCATGTCATGGTGATGATACTTACTGAAAGCAGTGAAAAATACATCATGTCTGACAACATATATCAATAATAAATAAAATGCAGCAAATTCCCTTGGGCGATCTCCTTAAGAATCATGAGCTCTATCTTGATCTTTTTCTCCCAACCCCTAGATACAAACAGAACAGCATGCGCAATCAATCATCATCAAGAGTCCTGTGAAAAAAAAATGTATAGTCGGGTATCTCAGTGCAATGGTGGCCCAAGTAGGGTGTGATATATAAATCTCACTAGTATGGAACTGCTAGTGTCTAACCCAATTCATACAATGAGTTGTAAATTAAAAAGTGTTCCATATAATTTAATGGTGTGTGATAACAATTAAAACTAGAACCATGTTCTGGGTACCTAAATAGAAACCCTTCTATATCACCTACTTCTACATAAGCTTGAAATCTTAATGAGTACGAATAAGAAGTAGGATGTACATTTATATATAAAAGAGGATATAAAACAGAAGGTAGACAAAATGGAAACATACTCCAAGGATTGTGCTTTAACTTCTAGTCTAATACATATATCAACAAAGAGTGTCATAGGACATTAGAACCTTGTCAAAAACCACATGTGAAACCAAACATCATATCTATTATGATTATGTTCAAGTTGTAGAGTCGGATTTTGAGCTCATCCCAAAAGGTATCACTTCGATACATCCTTCAAATTACCCAATACCACTGATCCCATCAGAGGCAATCTTTTAAAAGACCGTGTATCACTTCGGGCATGGCTTTACCATGATCCCATTCATGTATCAGATAGAAGGGGATAAGTATCACCGGAGTCTTGGTGTTGCCAGATTTCCACCAAGGCTATCCACGATAATTCATTTGGGAACTGGTATCACCCATTGGTATTTAAAAATCCCAAGGAAATAGAAAAACATCTTCATTGTCTCAAGAGAATAAGTTTATAATGTATGTCAAACCCCTAGAACATGGAATTACAATTTGTCACTTGTATGTAAAATAGAATATTAGTAAAATGATATGGCCTAAACAAGCATCAATGATAGGTTATTAATGACAATAAACAATACAACCTAAAAAATTGTTTTTTCAAGGAATTCAAGTCAAACTATACCATTAAATTTATAACATAAAGAATAAGGAATAAGGACATTTAGGCAGGGCACACCCAAAAGAATTAACTAAGAGGGAAGGTGAACACCCCGGATGGGTTTCACCATGATATAAGGCCACAACGTCTCAACTGAATAACCCAGACAATTTAATAAGAGGTAACATCACATTGCCGGATGGTTGCAATGATCTTCACCAAGATTCCACATTAAATAAGCGATGAAGTAAAGGTGAGTAGTTAGACACATTATAATGGTCCTCCTAATTAAAATTTTAGTCACACACATAAGTGGTGTCTTGGATTTGCTATAAATTTTCCAAGAAGTAATGTCTTTTAGAAACTACCAAAAAGAGTCATGTAGAAGCATGTCATTTAACTATAATAATTTCAATCATAAATATACATAAGACATTATGGCATGAAAACATAAAAGTCTACTACTGAATTTTTATCTTGAAGACAACTCATCACAATTAGAGGAGTTTCATTAGAAAACATGTCATTAATTTTTCAAACAATTAATTTAGTGATATTTAATATTTAATTTAAAACACTTTCAACACTAAACTAATACAATAACCCAAGCCACAAAATTTAATAGTAAATCATCACTGTGGGTTTTCTAAGAGAGCGAACTTCCATTGGAGGGGTTTTATTACAAAACTGTGAATTTATTATCAATTAATCATTTATCACATCTAAAACATCTAATAGAAATCACACTCATTACAGATTAAAAAGTAATTTAATATATATTTTACATCATTGAGTAAAAACTAATAAAATTTTAGTAACAAAATAATTGAAGATATAAATTGATGCATTCTTGAAATTAAAAGGAAATGGAATGGGATTCTACCTCATGTTGAACTAAGCCATCCACTCTAGACCTTTAATCTTCCAAACTAAAGGTTTCTTCTCCCCCACTAGGAATACCCACATTCACATACATGCAATGAAACCTAGCCCCTATGCGCAAAACTGCAAGGCCATGGGAATGCGTAAGAGGATCCTTACATATACATATATATGAATATACCCGTCTCCACTCACCTACACATGCAATTTTTATATATATACATAGGCACACCTATCCCCATACATGAATAAACACTGCCATGCATGAATATATGTGTAACAATGGAACCTATATATATATATATGTATATATATACTTATCCATATGCAGTTGAGCCACCCTTGACTTGGCGACTTGAAACCACTTGACAGGGACCAAAGCAATACACCATGGATACTACGAATCTTCAAACACATATAGAACACCACATAACCAGTGTGAAACCAACCAATGACATTAAACTGTTACCTAGAGTGTCGATGATGAACTAAATTATGACAAAACCACATGAGATCAATGAATCTCATAATGATTAAATACTTGGGATTCAAAAACACCAAACTCCAAAAATATTCAAGTTTTGAGACAAGTAGTAACTAGATATTCTTACCTCATATTAAGTCCAATAGGCTGAATCAATCCGAACCAATCCGTATTCATTGGAATTTTATAGAATACAAAACAAGGAGTCCCAAGGAAGAATTCCCATTCCCTAAAACCGGTAAAACACAAATATAGAATCAAACCCTAACCTGGGGTGTTTGTACGGACTGTATAGGAAGACGAAAGACATAAAATTGACTGAAAATGAAGAGGAAGATGAGCAGAAACTCTTACCTTGAGGCGAAGAAGGAGAAATAGAGGATAAATCCAGCTAAAACCGGAGACATGAGGAGGCTGGAGGAGAGGTATTACATGTCTATGGGGGTTCGTCTAGGGGAATCGTGCGCTGTAGGGGAAACAACGAAGGGTGGGTCACTCCATAGGGGGTCTGGCTGAGGAATCCCGTGAGGAAGGAGATCTGGCCATGGAGGGTCCATGCTTTAGGGGAAAGCAAAAATGGGTTTGGAACGTGGTTCAGGTAAGAGGAAGGATGAATCACGTGTGGGTCTCCATGGGATAAAGAATAAGGCAAACCCATAATGGGTTTCCTAAAAAAATAAAACAATAATATAAATAAAAACTAAATATATATACATATATATAATAATAATAATATTATTATTATTAATATTATCTTATAAGTATTTCTTTGTTGTTTCTTTAATTTTTAATTTAAATGAATTTAACATCATTAAAGAAAAACACATCACATGGGTTCCGACTCTCAGAAAAACTTTTCAATGCTCTATTTTAAAAATGGTCTTCCCAACTAATAGAAAAAGTTAATTTCCTTCACTTTTTCATCCTTTTCAAAGAAAAAAATGTTACAAAATTCCCACCTTAGAAATTCTCATCCCTAAGAATCCTTTTGGAACAACATAACCATCATTCTATCCACAAGAGTCATGAGGTCTTCTCCAAAATGTCTCATTGCATTACTAAACGCCCAATGCACATTCCAGAATTGATTAGGCAAGTGGAACATATTCCATTAAGATCTGATATGAAGATCATTTTTTAACTAAAACACTGAGGCAAAACCCTTGCAAACACATTCAGCTAAAGACACGTTCAGCTAGAGACACAACAAGTTAATCATCTCATTAAAAATATGATCGAAGTTACTTTCTAACATAGGCGATAATATATATTTTTTTCATTTTCAAAAGTCAGTTTATGGGTTCCCGATACCCCGCTATATGAGTCCAGCCTACCACATTCAGCAAAACAAACAAACACCCAAAACCACTAACCATGTTCTGGAAACCACAAACTAGGGCACAAGACCATTAGAGAGGCTGGCTAAACCCACCCAAGATTACCTTTAGCGTCCCCCCGTCGTGACCATCGACACCAACCCAAATACTCCCATTGGAAAACCCCAGAGGAATTCACTTAGCCTAAAAGAGATGTAATGGACCCCTAGGATCCACCCACGAGGACGTCAAAGAAAACCAGAATGATGATGCCCATATCCTGATTCCATTATCACCCTGACCCGTAGACAACCCAAAAGTCCCACCAAACTACTTTAAAGGAAAAGTGAGAGACAAACCCAATCAGTTCGAAGGTGAACCCTCGTAAGAAAAAGAAAAAGTTACCAAAACATAGCCTTATCCTATTAGTTCTTTCCTCCTTATAAATATTGCAATTCATTAGAGACACCTTAGCATCCGGATCTTCCTTAATAATGTCTTCAAAATGGTCTGTCATTTTGTCCCATGTTCGGATATATTCTTCTTTGCCGATTTTCAAATCATTGAAGCCTCTCATTAGGATCGAATCCTGTTTGTCAATCCACATAGCCTTCTCGCTATTGACCTCCACTCTGACAGCTCTTCCCATCATATCAGCCTCTTCCTGTTGGATGTTAACATATAGAAATTCCTCTACCATTTCCTCCCCAGAGCAAAGGATAGGTTCTTTTATGTTATTTTCCATTTCAGTAGCTCTTCCCATTTCATTGTTGTTATCCTTGACAAAAACCTGATAATCCTCCTGAATGACAACCATGCAGATGTCAGTAATTTCTCACCTACCTTATATTTTTTACCTGATCGTCTTTCCATCAGCTTTAGAAAAAAGTTATAGTACATGAAATCTCTCCCTTCCTCCACAACGTTTAGAAATAACACCGTCTCGGTCAACTCCTCCTCACTACTAAGCAATAAATCCAATGGTTTCCCACCCTGGCCCCTTGTTTTCTATCTCCACACCTCCTCCAAGGACACCTTTTTAGTATTTTTCTTCCTATACAATCTAGTCACCAAAGGGGGAGGTAAGGATGAGTTTTCCCTCCCGCTCCTCCTCCTTTACTTACTTCTATTTTCCTGGATCGGTGTTTCAATTGCTGAGTGATTAGGTTCATCCCCATTACTTGCATTCATATACCCTCCCTCTGGGTCAAGAGGAATATCATAAGTGGTACCTACATCCTCCTCAACTAGTCCCTCAAAACTATTGCATAGGAGTATAGGGGACTTCCCCTAGATGTCAAGATAAACATTTGTTGGATCTTGACCCGGCAGTCACCTCCTTGATTCAATACTGCCTGAACCTACACCATCAAGTGGTAAGTCCTCCTCACCATCCTCCAACAGAGCAATGATCTCCACACTGGCTATATCAAGCTGAGATGAGCCTTCCTCCCTACCACTATCTGCTTGGGACATCAAAATAGTTGTTGCCTCACCCACCACTTCCAACACGGTGGAAATCTTCTCCAAAGCCTCCTCTCTACTACCACCAACCACTTGGTTTTCTCCACCATCTGCATCCTACTGACACAAACCTTCCTCCCCCTTTCTAGACTCTTCTTATATAACCAGGACTCCATTTCTTGAATCACTTCCAATTTTTTCCTCCCCCCTACACAGGTTACCATAAGCAACTTCCTTCCCCTTGCTAGCAAACAAATGGAATGATCTCTGCAACGCTCCCTCTTCCTCAACCAGGCACTCCTCCTCCAACCTCCGCACAAAAACCCTTCTCATATTCTTCACCCGCAGTTCCTTATGATAGGATCACAGTTTATGCTCCAACCTCTTGCAACCTGAGAAAAATCAGTCCATGATTCATAGACCACCCGTTGTTTACACCTATACTCTTCACCAATAGTGACCCACACTTGCTAATAAGGATCCTTTGACATATCCATTTCCACACAAATGCGTGGATTAACTGGGTGACATAGCGCCTCCGTGTGGCTATACGATAATAGAAATCTACCTATTAGATTCTATAGCATGCGCATAATAGATGGATTTTGGAACGGAAGTGGAAGATTTGGAAAGCTTACCCAAATCGCCATTGTAGGAGGATCGTGCTTTATATGTAAATCAATGGTCCAACGAAGTAGAGAAAATTTAAATCCATTGAAGAAATGGGGTGCATTTTCCCAGGCTTTGATTAGATCTGACTGCGATGAAAAATGAACCATTATATGTCGATTATCATGGAGGACCACCGTCACACTGTCCTATAAACCCCAAGAATCAAAGCCATGCCTATCGAACGAATCGAACGATGGACAACGTCCATAAATCCTAGCAACTAGGGTGTGTTTCAACATTTCTGAAGATGACGAGAACTCCGCATTTGATAACTGAAGATTAGGAAACCCAACAAACAGCTCTGAAACCATCGGGTGTAGTGAGACAAGAGGAAACAACGGATGAAAGTCCAGGTTCGAGAATGGGATGATGGAGGAAGAAGCTCCTTTGAAGGAAAACAAGTGTCCCTCCGCCAAAAATGGGGGAGGGGTCGCCGCAGGGGCCTTCGCCACCACGGGGAACTAGGGTTCACCTGTCGTAGGTGCCATTCCAACCACGCCTTGGGGTCCTCTTCCCATCTTTCTACCAAAGGTATTAATGTTAGAAAGATGAAAATTCTCCATCAACCATAAAGCCCATTCCAAGCCATATTTTTAGGAAATTCCATGGTCAACAAAAACAGCACTTTTGTCCCAATGAAACACAAGGAGATACTTAATATATCCATACATGAGGGTTTAAACAAGCACACCACTATAGGTTCCATTCACAAGCCTTTTTTATTTATTCACATTAATATTCTATTAAATCAATTACAAGGTTTAAAAGAAACATCATGTTCTCATTTTAACATAAACACTAGATACATGATTTATATTATCCTCCCAATGGAAAAAGAATGTTACTACTAGAAGTTAACACAAAACATCAAAATATAACACAAAATCAAGGGAAATTAATCCTAGAGACATGATAATAAGAACAAAATCATGATACATGGTTAATGTTCAAGTAAATTGGTAACATGAAAATAGGTGATCTGGCTATATAAATACAAAACATGGAATACATTTGAGGCACTCAATCATTTCAACAGGAAAACTAAAATGAAACTACAAGACATGGCATGTGAATTACTATGTGCCTAATATGATGCATGAAATTAACTATCATTGAATTAACAGACCATGGGTAAAATACCATATACTCCTTAAATCCATAAGTAGTAGAAATTACAGAAGTCACTGGAGGTGAAATCTTATCAACTGTAATATCAAAAAGTAAGAACATCAACTCCCAATCTTGTACACTTGTTCATTTCCCATACATGGGGTGATCAATATAAGAAATTACTATTAACCAAGAACTGACACATTTCTAGTCTGCTTTCTACGAACCAAAAATAGTAAGATGAAAGGAAAGAACTATTGATACCACTTTGTATCATACCGACTTGCCTCAACTTTAAGATGGTGGCCATACCGGTGGATCACATGACATCAAGTGCATTCCCCCATAAGACAGAGGTTACTGACTAGCAGCGAGGTTCTTGAGAGTCGATAGTGGGGAGACTATACCCTATTACCAGAGTTACAGAGTTGTATAATATAGTATAAGTAAAAGACAATAGCAGAAGCAACAAATAAATATGAGAAAAAGTAGTGGATGGAAATATTTAAAAAATTAATAAAAGCGGCCAATGCCAATAATAAAATAGTTGACTGCATGTCATGGGGATTTTTCTTACTAAAAATAGTAAATAATACAACATGCTTGACAATATAGAGAAATAAAAAAGAAAATACAAAAAATCCCCATGGGAAATCTCCTTGAGCATCCTAAGCTCCAGCACAATCTTTTGCTCCTAACTCCCAAATACAAATAGCACCTCATGAGCAATAAATTATCGTCTGCAGCCCTACGACAAAGAAAAGTGTACTCGGGTACCCTAGTATAATAACGACCTGAGTAGGGATTGAGATATAAATCTACGTAGGCTAGAACCACTAATGTCTATCCCAATCTAGACAATGAATTAAAAAATAATAAGAGTACCATATAAAGTAATTGTGTGTCAGAGAAATTAAAACTATCAAATTGGTCTGGGTTCCTAAATGGACACCCTTCCCGTATCACCATCTTTAGCATAATCCGGAAATCTGATTGAGTACCTATATGAACCAAGATGTATATTTATATATAAAAGGGTCTAGAAAACATATCGTAGACAAAACTAAAACATACCCCAAGGCATGTTCTTTGACTTTAGGTCTAATATATGTATCAAAAAAGTGTGTAATAGGACATCAGAAAAGTAACACAAACCACAACGGAAACTAAACATCATCTTTATTATCATTAGGGTAAATTTGTGGAGTCAGAGTCCAAGCCTGTTCCAAAAGTTATCAATTCAGTACATCATTCAAATTACCCAGTACCACTAAGACAATCCAATGCAATCTTTCGTAAGACCAAAGATTCACTTGGGGCATGGGTTTATCATGAGGTTGTCCCGGTATCACACAGATAGGGTCATGTATCACCAGAGGATTGGTGTAGCCACTTTTCTAACAAGTCCATCCTTGATAATCCCTTTGGGAACCAGTATCAATCAATGGTATTTAGAAATCCCCTAGAAAACAAACATATTCATTGTATCAAGAAAATAATTTTAGAATGCAGGTCAGACCACTAGAACATGGCATCATAATGTGGCACTTTCATATACTTTAGAATGTAGGCAAAATCATATGGTCTAAACAATCCTCAATGATAGGTTATTAATGACAATAAATATTACAAGCTAATTTTTTTTCAAGCATTGAATTTAACTCAAACTATCACATAGAATTTATAACATAAAGAACAGGGCAAGAAGTCATTTAGGTGGGGAACACCCCAAAGGGGTGTCCAAGAGGGAAGGAGAATAGCCAATATGGGTTTCTCTATAAGAAAAGGCCACAACGGCTGTGTTGAAAAAACCAAAAAATTTAATAAGTGATAATAGGGCATCGCTGGAAGGTTGTAGTGGGATGTACAAAGATGCGAAATGACATAAGTGACTAAGTAAAAACAATAGGGTAGACACCCTATATTGTTCATCGCAATTAAATTTGAGTTACACACTTGGGAGGTGTCTTGGGTATTATATCATTTTTCAATGAAGCAATGTCTTTTAGAAATATCCATAAAGAGTCATGTACACACATTTCATTTAACAATTATAATGTCATGCATAAAAATACATAATACATTATGACATGAAAGCATAAAAGTCTACCACTACATTTTTATCTTGAACTCAACTCACCTCCATTGGAGGAGTTTTACTAGAAAACATGTCATTATATTATGAAAAAATTAATTTAGCGATATTTAACATTTATTATAAAACTAGTTCATCACAAAAATAAATCAAAAATTCATGAAACTAAAATGAATTATATATCATAATAGTGTGTTTTCATAGACAGCACACCTCTGTTGGAGGGGTTTTATTATAAAACCATGAGTTTCATATCAATAAATTTTTTATCACATATAACACTTCTATCAGAAATCACACTCAATTCAGATTAAATATTAATGTCATCCCTATATTACTACATTAAATAAAAACTAGTAAAACTGCATTAACAAAATAATTAAAGATATAAATTTATGCATTCTTTAAATTAATAGGCCATGAAATGGGATCCTACCGCAAGGGGAACTAAGACATCCACTTTGTCCCTTCAAGCTTTCTTACTAGATTCTACTACTCCACCACTAGGCATACACACATTCACATACATGCAACAACACCTATCCCCTATGCACACACCCTGATGGCCCTGGACATTCGCAATAGGATCCTTACATAAACACCTATAAGTATATACCCGTCCCCAGTCACCTACGCGTGAAATTTTTATATATATGCATAGGCACACTAAGCCCCATACACATATGAACACTGCCATGCATGAATATAAATGAAACGGAGGAACACACACACATATATATATGTATATATATATACCTTTGCATACACAGACAATTTTTGCTTGACTTGGTGACTCGAAACCACTTTGTAGGGACCAAATCACTACACCAAGGATACTATGAATCTCAAAACAGATATAGAACCCTACATAACCTATACGAAATGAAAAAATGACGTCAAACACTTACCTCAGGTGTCAGTAATGAACCAAATCAAGTTGAAACCACACGAAGCAAACCAACACCCTAACAATTAAACACTAGGAGGTCAGAAAAACCAAAATCCCCGAAATACACGAGGTGGGAGACAAGTAATAACCAAATAATCTTACATCAGATCAAAGCTGGTGGACTGAAACTATCCGAACCATTTATCGTTTATACAAAGTTTCTAGAATATGAAACAAGGAGTCCCAAGGAAGACTTCACATGCCCTAAAACTGATTAACACAAATATAAAACTTGAACACAAACCTAGGGTGTTTGGACAAACCTCATAGGAAGATGAAAGACATAAAATCATATAGAAATAAAGAAGAAGAGGAGTTAAAACCCTTACCTTGAACCGATGAAGGCGGAATCAAGGATAAATCTGGTCAAAAATAGAAATTTGGGGAGGCTAGAGGGGTGGCATCATGTGCATATTAGGGTTTGGCCGGGGGGCTCATGTGCTGTAGGGGACTCGACCAGGGGTGGTTCGTGCCATTGGGGGTCCGACCGAGGAAGCTCTCAAGGAAGGAAATCTAGACATGGAGTGTTTGTGCTATAGGGGATATCCCAAAGGGTCCGGTTGTGCGGTTCAAGTATGGGGATGGAGGGCTCATGTGCGGGTCTCTAGAGGGAGAATGAATAAGGGAAAACGATTATGGGTTTCCTAAAAAAATAAAACAATTAAATAAATAAAAACTAAATTTGTATACATATATATATAATAATAACATTGTAATTATTAATATTATCTTCAAAAATATTTCTTTGTCATTTCATTCATTTTTAATTTAATTAATTTAACATATTTATAGAAAAAGACAACGCTGGGGTTTCAAATCATGAAAAAAATTGACAGACTTTTTTAAAAATGTTCTTCCCAACAAATGAAAAAAGTTTATTTCCTACACTTTTTTCTCTGGTTAAAATCATGGAAATTTACAGTACCTATTATATTAGTATGCTTCCAGGTGTTTATCAATCCACAAAAGCAACCAAAACATACCTGATTTGATCCAAACATAGAATCCCTAACAAATAATTTCTTTGTAGATATATATTAGTGAATATATATATATATATATGTTCCCAATTAATCTATATAATGAAATGATATATTTGTAATCATATAGAGTTGTTATGGAATATCGTGACACTGACCAGCCGAACATTAATTTCTTATGAACAAATGGTTGGGAATACCATATCCCATACCAAAATGACCTTGATATATCCCAATAAATATATATATTGACACACACACACACACATATGTATAAAAGGTATCTTGGGTACACATTCCTATGGATACATTAGGTACCTATTCCAAAACATTTTCCCATTTTCATGGACCAAAAATAAAATATATAGAAATATACATACTTTATTTTGTAGATAATCACATTGGTCCGAATAGTTATGTATCACATGTAGATCATGATCAACATAATTTGGTAGTGAGTATATAAAAAAAGAATCTCACATTTGTTCATAATAATCTCTTTATTCACATGATAACTACTAATAACTAATAATATATTAATAATATAATAAATCATCATATAAAAATACAATCCATCATAATTCAGAAGAATATATATCCAAACTAAAACAAAATTTTTGTGTAGTTTTTAAAAAAATTGGTTATAATTCATATGAAAATGGTTTTATATTCATTATCACTCAAACCTATGCCACTCCAAATGTTGACACCACAATAGTATGACAACGATGAAGGGTTCAACTAACATACCATATACTGAAACAATTAATTATTCCTAGGGAAGGAAGATATACCCCCAAATAAATATTTTTCAATCCTAAGTTTGAGAAATATAGAGGTTTATACCACTTACCTACAAAGGAATAGAAATATAAAATAATGATATGATGCCTTACCTTTATATCATCAATAAAAATCTCCTTCTATATCCTAGAAAGGGAATGATCAAGGAGAATGTCATTTCCATAACTGAGATCACTCAAAATATTAATTGGAATAGATGTGAACATAAATTTAATCTTTATTACTTGTATTCTACAGTCCACCAACTAGAGTTAAGGGTATATATAGATATGATGGGGAGACTATATCCTCCCATTAGAGTTGATATGACCATAGAAAGAAGGCCAATCACATATAACAAACCAAGATAAAAATTATAGACCCAAAAATATATGTTTTAATAAATAATCACATCATCATATTCTATGTTAATGTGGAATATGTCATACATGTCAAGGGATCATCCATGGCTGGACCATATAAAAATATTACAAAAATGGTTGAAAATATCCAATTCTAGAAGCATAAACCACAAATTGGCCTTCAATCAGATTGGACTCCATCATCCATGTTACATCCTTGCTAGACCAATCAACCATCAAGAATTTGATTTGAACACTTATCCATTATTATAATCCAATAACATTCATTGGTACCAAAGGATACTGAATTAGGGTGTGAAAAAAACTCAGTACGGCACTACCAAAAAATACCATAATATAAATAATCTGTGTAAAAGTGAATTCAAAATATCTATAAATAAAGACATAATTATATATAAAGTAAAAAAATTAAGAACCCTAATTCCTGGTCTCTGAGGTGATACCTGATGTTGGTGATACAATCCTCTCCTTGTTCTAGATCTCTCTAAGCACATAACGGTATCATTCTAACCACACATAACCACATAGGTGGACCAAGTGCTGCCATGGAAATAATGGATAACAACATGATTACTTTGACTAATGATGAATGTCTCTAAATAAAATAATTAACTCATTTTTATCCCAACCACTTAGAGTGAATTTTCCAATTCATTATTTTAATACCACTATAAGGGTATTTATATGACTACTCCATGAGAGTTTTCATTTCATAGTATCAAGACCACATAAATTTACCCAATGAACCCTAATTTAGGTTTTATCAAATTAACACCTTTAACCATTTTAAATTTACCCAATGAACCCCTCATAAGGATTTACCATTTAAATTTATAAGGGACACTTTAGTTCACTATTATCATAAAAAAATATAATATAGATTTACCATTTGTAATTTATTATTTACCAATTAATAATAAATATAATTTGAATGTTTCATTCTTCATTTGACATTCCCATACCTTTTTTCAATTCCATAAATGAAATTTTACATTCACTCTCAAAACAAGATCACACCCATAGAATCAGCCCTCATGTAGAATCATAAGTCACAAAAAGAAAATAATAAAACTAGTTAATAGAGTTATTGGAACATTTAATTAATTACGATGTCAAATTACAAATAGGGAACCATATTTGGAACCCTCTCCATAAATGGACATAACACATTTAAATAGGGAATTATGTTATGTCATACACATATTAAAACAAAATGATTTATTTTAAGGTCACTGCATGATATTCCCGCAAGACCACATAAAACATACACCTAGAGATATAGTGAGACTATTTGGAAAATATATAGACCACCACCCTATGCCTCTTATGAGTATACACACCTAATACAAACCCTTGATTTAAGCTAAATCCATTTAAAATAAATAATTATACAATTGAATTGAAAATAGGAAATATGGAATCAAATGATGAGAGGCCACCTGAAGGTGGGAGAAGAATTGAAAGAGAAGTGATAGAAGGATAGATAAACCGTATGAGTTTAATAACATCAAAAAAGACTCAAAATGAACATGGATCAAGGGAGATTAATCAAAACCCAAAGGGGAAGCAATGGATACATGTTGGAGGACTTACTAGGAAAAAATAATAGGGAAATCATCTTCAAAATCTCAAGGTCCATAAGGGAAAAATTGAAAAATATTAATTTTTAAAAGGGATTTATATTTTTTTCACATTGTCGGCTAAACTCTACACCAATTTTACCATCCATTATTTCCCATGATGCACCATTTTATATGGTTACGATACATGGTTTAACAAGTCACGAATCATCTGTGTAAAATTCCTTTGAAATTATCTATATATATTTAATGGTTAACCTAAAAAACAAGAATAGATAAAAATATATCACCTATTCATAGTAGGATACATGGTCGGGGTTCATAGTTAGACATTACTGTGTGCAAAATATATACCCCATAATGCAAGTATACAACCCAAAATTTTGTGCCATAACCCCCCAATAGTGTTTTTCATACCAGTCATCCATTGAAAAAATATAAAATAAATGAAAAATATATGTGTTTAAAAAAAGTTATGTAGATATTCAACTCAAAATAGGGGTAATGGTATTAAAACATCTCCACTGTATAACAACTCATCTCAGAGTTGTACTCTCCAGCCTCAGAAAACTTCTTTAGTGAATAACTCAACCCATTAAGATCACATAAAAATTATTCATATTTCTCTTCTTGATCATGTCCTTGAAACCACTACATTCACACCATGGGAACCGCCTTCACTTAAAGTGACTTCTCATTATGATATATAACACAAAACAATCACCCCTCAAATGATGCATTAGCCTCCAGCTATATATCATCTATATCGATCACATGAGATGGGTTTTGATGTTGCCATCGAAAATGAGGGATATGAAACACATCTATCTTAGTATCATATCTTTGAGAAGAGATAATCAGTAAACAATATTACCAACCATATTTTCCCCCTCATATATTCCAATAAATATCGACACTAGCATCACATGGTTTAGAATTTTATGTTTCCCAAGACTCAATGAAACATTAATGAAATCCCAGAATCCTACCTCATATTATAAATAGAAAAATATCTAATTATCATATGTTATCGGCATACTATGAGTTTTTGTCATACACTTCTTTTTCAACTACATCTTTTCTCTATTTTCCTATATGAAACTATGCCCATGAATTGTAGAGTCATTGAATTATTGATAACAAAGAAGAAATATTCATTAACTCCCATAAAAAGACTCAAATAGATTCATTTGAATCAAATAGTTGTAGCTGTTTATATTGAAATACTCTACATGTGTTATATGTCTCTCCCAGGAATACCCAAAATCAATTTTACATGCTTGAGGAATTTATTATATCACCCTAATCATATTCTTAGACAACTTATATCACTATGGGTGTTAAGATGTACTCTGATGTACTTGAATACCCAGCACATTCTACAACAATTTATATAATATTGAGGTAAAATTATCATCCCCATAAGATATGATTATGTTTTGAACACAATATAAGCACACCACCTCATAGACATATAACTTACCTAGATCCTTAAAAAATAATCCTTTTTAGTTGATAATAATTGGGAGAATTTCTTTAACCAAGCCATGACAACCAAAAATACATTGTGACCTTAGGGTATCCTTAGAAATATTATTAAGAAATCAACCAAAAAATCATCCCACTTATATTAAGGAGTGGGTAATGGGTGGCGATAACCAGTGGGTCAATACTGCTCATCTTTCACCTAGGTACATAAGGAGAACCATGTAATGAATACTACTATTTCCTTCACCACCCTAGACCATGAATACTATAGATGTACTTCACAGTACATCTTGGTCAATCATAGATGTAATTTAATTTTGTAGGATTAAATGTCCCTCATAATATCCTATATCAAACTCATTGGATCATCCACATAAATGAAACATAAATAATCTCACAAGTATCAATATTCCAATGTAGTTGTGGAACCCCACCATATAAACTATCTCTAATCACTAAGAAATATATTTCATAATGTTGACTCTCATTCATTCTATAAAGAATTCAAGATTAAATTTATAAGGCTGTAAGCATTTACAAGATATATTTCTCATGAAAAATAATAAAAATCTTCGTAAAAAGATCCATCATTCGAAACTCAATTTTTAACACATAAACTGTATGGGAATTATTCATCCCACTCTACATGAAAGGAACAACATTCCACATTTCTAGAGTGTATGCAAACTAAAAATCAAAATACTATAGGTACTTAACCTATCCCATCATCCTATGGTCAATATCTCACTGAGGGTAAATGTATTTTGGGGTATTAATATCTATATATACTATAAATCTTTCTCTTATAATATAGTTTCTCTAAAAACTCATGTCGTAAACCACCAAAATGAATTAAAAATCATGACTCAAGTAGTCACACTTGTGGAGACAAATATACCACGACCTATAAGTGACAAATCAACCATCATACATCAACACATCTCCTATTGAAACATTTAAAACATCAGAATAAATTGTTTAACCATTTCCTTTATTATATAAGTTAAATTTTGGAATTGAATTCAATATCACCTTTAGATCTATAAAATAGTCATCAAAAGTATCAAACCATTCAAATTTTACCCCTTTCATGGTCATTCCGTTCAATTGTCCTTACAGATGGGAGAAGTTCTTTATTAACCTATGATAATAACCACCCATACTATGTACTCTATGAACATAAAATAAATTCTTGGGTATCTCCCAAGAAGTAATGACCTAAACCTTCTTTTGATCCATTGATACTCTTACATTAGATATCATGTTCCTTAAGAAGATAACTTCTAATCCCAAAACCAGCACATTGAATGTTTTTTATACAGTTTTTTCTCTCATAGTGTTCTAACATCAATCTGAAAATGTCAAAAAATATATTCCCTTAATATGTAGTATACTAAAATACCATTGATAAACAAGCTAAAAATGTAATACAAATATGGGGGGAAAACCTGATTCATTAAGGCATTGAACACTTTTTCTGTATTAGTAAACCTGAATAAAATAATGACATACTCATAATTTCCATATCTACTCCTAAATACTATAAATGGAATTATACAAGGTCACAACCTCATCTAATAGTACCTTAAAAAATTGAACCATTGAGAGAACTCATGAACCCTTAAACTGATTAAACAAATCATCAATTTTTGGAGTGGATGTTAGTTATTAATCATTGTATGCTCCAATTTTTGATATTCCTTGTACAAAATCAAGGAATCAACCTCTATATTTCAGAATAAAAATATATCACTCTATGGGGATGTACTCATATGGATAAACTTCTTTTCATCTAGGTACAATAGCTATGGTTTTTTCTCTACTTCTCAATAGGATTTATCTAATATGGGGGAATAGAAATATACATTCTAAACAATATATGGTAAATTTTAAACTCAGTCCCATGTTCAATTGGTAATAATAAATTTTCCACAAGTAATATGTCTGGATAATAATGAAATACATCATGAAATAACTCTTAGATCATTTCCCCTCATATAAAATGAGACACGAAACCTGGGATGTGTACCCAACCAATTTCTAATTATATGGTCTTAGATAACCAAATTTTATATCATGTTCAGTTATATAACAAAACATATCACCCCTATGAGATGTTAATGACACTCACAAAAAATGATAATATTTATTGTATTGATATCAAATTAGATAAACCATCTCAAAGATAATTTCATAACCACCCATCCCCAGTATTAATAAATCATTAAGGAAATGATAAATTCTAATAACCAAGTGGAAATATCCCCACTTATGAACCCACTCTAAGTGCGTTTTTACAGAAGTTTTAATTGGTATAACTCCACAATGTTACTCCCCTGTAAAACCCAAACCCATAATCAACTGAGAATAGATAAGGGAATGTAAGGATCCAATATAGAAAAATGAAAATTCAATGTTCAAGGCTACTATAATAATACCATGAACCTTAGAAGACCATACATATCAATCATTTAGAGTAGGATAAATAAGATATATCTAGCCAAAACCATGACCCACACCCCATCCTGATCCCCTAAGTCATATCCCCCTATTGTATCTTCTATCTATTCCCTTAGATGTCATATCCTCCACCATGACCCAAACAACTATTGTAAATCTAACTACTAGCCTAATAAGGCATGAAAAATCCATCTCTAGAACCCTACACAAATCCATATCCCCAATTACGAGAAGTCTACAAAAAGATTCTACAAAATCATTACATATTCCCCATATTCATGTCAGTGTTTCACTCTATTAGGGGTGATTAAAATATGTCCTAGTATTCCCTCGAACACCATGCTAATATCAATCAATGATTCTACCCCCGGGTGGAGGTATTAAAGACTCACAATGCATACTAGAATGAAAACCACCAACCTAACATGTATCGCATGATTAATTCTTCCATATACCAAAGGATTTACCACAACAAAATCCCTTGTAAGAATGATGTCTCCCACCATGAAATTCATTGATGTTCCTCTCAGTGATGAGAGACGGGATTACAATCATATAAAAATACATCAGACGAAACATATTAACATACACCTTTATCTCATAATGAAATCTCTCCTCAAACTATCTTGCTCTTCTGGCTAGAACTCTTGTTAGAAGTAATGAAAAAAATTAATTTTTTTAAAAATATTATCATATTCCGTAATTGAATTTTTTTGAGCCAGATACATTAATTTTTCGAGTCTATTAGATCTCAAAGTGTAAATAATAAAATTTATAGAGATAAATGTATAGAAATTCATCATAGTTATCCTGATATATTGATCATCCTAAAAAATAATGTCTTTGTAGAACTTTTCTAGTCCTCAATATATATATATACCCAAATTTACTATTGTATCCCAAGGAGTCCCTAGATGATCAAGAATAGTTTTTATAGACTCCATCCATAGATCATCATCTTGTAGGTCACCCTATCCCCTAGAAAATAGTGGGGTCTATAGCTGAATGTTAGGAGTAGGGCAAGACATGGATGGTGTTTCCCTAAGATCCCCTTATCCATTGATTTAACCACTTTCTAAATGAATTATTATGTTGATTTTATAGAACAAGTCCTAATATTATAAGAGTACCTATCCCTCCTACTGGCGGGGTATGCTCATCCTCACCCACCTAGTGTGCCACCAAGGGTATTTCTAATGACATAACTTGACAATTCCAAAAATTCTTATCTTAGAATAATATAGCAAGGAAAGTATCACTATTTGATCCTGGATGATTGAAAAAGTATCACCCATCCCTATAGGCTCAATACCCAAATATCTTATAACTTGATGCTCTCATAGGCCTCATTTGTTTGTCATGGTAAAACATCACAATTTTAATAGGATTCACATTTTAATGTATCCATTATTCATTAATAGATAAAATTCCAAAGACTAATTAAAAAATATCATTCACATGTAATAAAAGAATATAATATATAAGTTATCTACTATTCTTTTATTTACCCATGATGTTAATTTAACAATTAATTTATATCAACATTGTGAACAAAAATTAACTTATTAATTTGATCAATTTATATGAAACCATAGAATTATATGTGAACATTTCATATAATTTGACACTAACTATTTAAATAAGCAACCCATTATATTGAGATAGATATATATCAATCACTTACAACATACATTTTACATATGAATCTTACATTCATACCATGATGCATGAATACACACCTGCTTTCCCTACCTATGAAAAGTTAAAATCACTCAAATCACAATCGAAACCATATAGATCACTATATGTTAATTTAGATAAAATTTCAATCATAGAAATGAAAACTCAATCACATCATGGGGTCTTAGGATTCCCTCAAACATTGGTTAGCTACTCCTAGACATAAGTTCTAAACCAAATCCTAATGGTTTCTAATATCTTATATGCCTTACCCTAATTGTGAGAAAAAAATAAAAGACTTCTATGATACCAATTTTTCATTTCCTTAACCAGATAAACCTACAATAGTAATTAGACTATAATGTGACATTACCTCATGTGTGACTCCCTACATGCTAGATGCTGGAGAATAGTAGCAAGGGTTTATAATGACATATTTAGTAGACTATACCCTCTCATTATAATTTCAATACCAATATAACTAAGGAAAATAATACATAAAAATATAGATAAACCCTACACAAAAGGCACCACAAGTTCCAATAAATTATCAAATAATCATATTCAATACCATTTTGGTACATTCCATATAATTCAAGGGACCCAGGATGTTAGTCATAGATAATAAAAATAAATACAGAAGAGGGGGTCATTTTTTCCTTTTAAAACACATGAAATTGTTAAAAAAACTAAGCAATTTTTATTTGAATATATACTCTTTTCTGTAATCAAAATATGTCGAAGATATGAAAAAAGGAAAAAATTAATAGTGGTTCAAGGCACAAATATCCCTAATTCCACTCTATTGATAATATTTTTATAATCCTAGTGATTTTAACTCTTATATCTTATTAGAAGTGATTTGGGCATTTTAATGAAATAAATGATACTTATTAAGAAATTTTTTATAGGGATTTTATGAAAAAAACATTCCATGAAATTATCAACACTTGAGATTTCAAAAAGAAAATAAAACATTGAACTGGTTAGAATAAAATATCTATTTTACAGTTTTGATAAGGACACCACAATTGAAATATGTAGATATATTCATATAAAATCATATATCTCCAATGTGTAGTCCTTATGAGGAAACATTGATTATCATTAGATAATATTCAAATAAGGTAGATGAATCCATATCAACCACTTTTGTCTTAGTTGAAAAAACACAACAACAAATTATAAATATATATATCTACATTTTGTTCATATAGACTTAAAAAAATAAGATATATCCCATATTTATATAATAAAGAGTTTTGTTATTCTGAGAATAAAATTTTGAACATAATGTTTTGGATGAACACACAATCGCAGTAGATACAAATTCTGTTATAAAATCATGAAAATATTCTAGCTATAAAAATAATGATTTTTATAATAAGATAAAAAAATTTTACTCGTGAATAATGTGCCATTATATATGTCGATCAATAAGAGAACCAGACAAAATATGTACACTAAATTAATATATGTAAAATAGTTCAGAAAAAGTCATTAGGTATATAATGATTTAAAAACTCTCATCATTTTTAAAAATGGAAATTTAAATAATATGGAATTCTATGAAATTCAAATGATATAGAAAAACTCAAATGTATTTTTGTATATATTTCAAAATGGAATCTAAATCTATTAAAAAATATATTTAGTCTAGAAAAATCATAGTGTTAATATGGAAATAATTCAAATTTTAAATCCCATAGATTATTTGATCAACATGGGTATCATTATGTCTGATGATCATTGCAAAAGTACCATAAATACCATGAGGATGAAACCAAAACATATAGTTATAGAATATTAATTTAAATACCAATGTGATGTTACTTATGTTAGTTATATCACCAACATTAGTTACCAGATCATGAGGTACCTTACGAAATCATAGTTTAAAAACATGACATTATGTATAAACATGATGTTCTCAGCATTTGGTTGAATACCAATATTAGTTTTGACTACTTTTTTAAAATGTTGATTCCAAAACTATTTTTAATGATCATAATAATTAAAAAAGTTCTTACTCAAAAATTTAAATGTAAATGTTTTTTAAAAATACCCCATACTTCCAAGAATATGATAATAATTTTAATTCAAAATAATAAACATGAAATACAGTCAATGTAAATTTTTTTTTAAAATTTTGAGCTTTCATGAGAATTAAAATCAATTAAAAACTTGTTGGATCATCATTGATAACATATTTATGGCTAATAATTCCTAAATTTCTGATGATAAAAAAATACATAAAAACACAAAAAACCGATAGAACTATAATTTGTAAGCAGAGATCACATTTCATTGTGAATTTGTGAATATAATTCATTCATATTTTTCTACTTTTTTGAGGTAAAGAATATAGTATAAAATAAAATAAAACAATAATAATTTATCATAGAACTATAAGTGAATTTTAAGATAACCAAATATAAGTAAAATTTGAAATGTATGGGTATCAGATAAAAAAAATAAGTAAATAGAAACAAAAATAATAGATAATGTTTAATGTATTATTTATATGTAATTTTTGAGTCCAATGAGAATTCAAATTATGATAAGTCCAATGAAAATAATGGTTTAAAATCAAGGACTAGTAATATGTTGAAAATCCTATGAAGATGAGGTAGAATTATGAGAATCCTGAAAAGCCTAATTAAATTATTAAATATCCTTCATAAAATCCTTGAAATCATGATTGATTAGTTCATCCCCTTCCCTGATCAAATATCTTGAACTCCAATTATCATTCAATTTCGTAACCAAATTCACCGTAAAATGGTTTGAACTAAACCATAAGATATAATAAATATATCCATCACATTCCCATGTCCATAAAAAAGATCTCTCAAAACAATTTTAGTAGAAACTATTTTAAAAATTATTTCTTTATGAATATCCAGAATAATTTAAAATGGTATATTTTTAAATTGAAAATCCTAAACTTTGGAATTTAACGAACTGATATAGGAAGATAAGAGCTCCATCCATTTTGAAAAAAATTCAAAAATTGATCTAGAAGAGGGAGAAGAACTTTTTTGGAACTGATATTCTTATAATATTCAAACTGGGACACAAGAATCTTCTTAAAATTACCAAATTTTTATTTGGACAATAGACTTCATTTCAATATTCCAAATAAATCTTCCATTTCTCTCCTAAATTCATCAAAATCCATCCAAGTATTTTAGATTTATTTTAAACATTAAAACTATGTATGAAGAAACTCATAATCAACATCTTAAATTGAACAAGTTCATATCTCTAAAAAAATTCTCTACAACACTAAATTTATTATTTCAACCAAACAATTCCATCCATCCACAAATAAAACATGAATGAAATACTGAATGATTTATTTTGAACATGTTACCCAAAAAACGACTCCACTTCTATAAAACCCAAGTGTTCATCCTTCAACCTTATTGAGAGATCACACACATCCATAAACTAAATTGAATAAACATTTAAACCTTTACATGACTGAGATAATATCTCTTCAGTGACATTGACACTCTCAATGAAATATTTATTAGTTTTCTTTAATTATTTTTCAACTAAATAAACTATTAGATTCTTAATCAATTTAGTAGATAGATAACGAGAATAATTAATTTTCTATAAAAATGAATTTCTATAGTTCTATACCTATTATATGTATATGACATAGGTTTATAAATTATCTCTTTATCATGATCATGTTGTTATAATAATTATTCCATTGCAGGAGGTGAATGATCAACCCATATTTCAACAACCATGACTACCAAATCATCTATTTTAGGTTGATCTATTAATTATGATCTCTAATCCAATAAATATAAATATTTTTACATAATAGATGGTGCCTAAAACACCATGAAGAACTGAATTTCTCCTTAAACTATTGTATTAATATTTTCATTTAAAATTGTTTTCCTCCATTTTCTTACTAGAAAATTTTCATCACTGATATTAGAATCTTACAAAAAACTAGTACCAATACTATATCCAAACATATATATAATAATACAAAAAACATTATAACCAACCTCTATAATTGAATCACTGACTTCCCCTACAACATATCCTATAGACTTCACAGTCCTAAGACCTGTAATCTCTCCCCTGATGACCAACATCAGAGGGTACATCCACATCAGCTCCAACTGGCATGATCCTTCCTTTAGATATGCTCCAAAATATAAATTTTCTGAAATTTATAACTCATAAGATGTTGTCTCTATGGCATATTATCCTTATTCATATGAGTGAAATGACACAACTCTTGTAGATAAAATGTGAAATAAATAATCTATACAAATAGAATGTCATACATGAGTAATTTGGATTGAAATTCCCCATATACCACAATATAAACTGATATAATTTTATCTTTCCATCACTCATTAGTAGAAACATAATATACAAATCTAAAATGAGAATCATCTCTAATTCAATAATCATATGTACAACACTAGTTTGAATAATGTTTATTATAACAATCTTATTATCCTTGAGATCATTCACCATTATATTCATTATCTAAGAGATTCTAATAAAAGGCATATTTTATTTTAAAATTTAAATTCCCCTAATGTGGGAACTATAAATTATGAACTATCATTTAAGAAGATATAGAAAATTCATTATTTCCCACACTCAAAAAAATACATCTACACAATTTCCAAAAACTAAATTATATGTACTTGAATAACTCATTGGATTCTCTTTAGAAAACATGATCATTGTCACTTTCATTGATAAATAATTCCAAAACCTGAAAACAAGTAATTTCTTATGTACTAGATTCGTTTTGAACAACAATTTTAAATCTAAAACATATCCCCACGGTACATGATAACCATGACTCAAAAAAATTATTCCCTTTTACATTACATGGACTCAATTTGTCATTTCTCTTCATCATCTATATTTTGAAAAGTAATTTAGGGTTGACTATTCACAAAATAATATGTTCCAATGATCAATGCTTCAAATAAAATATAATTTGAAGGTTAAGGAAGATACATGAAATTTTTAGGTGTTTTTCTATGAACCAGAATGTTTTTAGGCCCCACTATAATTTTTTTGTCTTAACTATCTTTGATTTGGGTTTTTTTATTTATGAACTTTGTATGTTGTGGATAAGTCTGATATGGGTTGACTGTTTTAGGCGTGTAGAAGGAATAAGATTCGATTTCTATTTAGAGAAGAAATTCATGTCATGAGCCTAATTTAAGATGTGTATTGTTTTGGGTACATACTGGGAATTTAATTTAAAGACTGAATTAAATAAAACTCATTAAACATATGATAAATATTTTTACACCTTGTAAGCAGTACACCCACTATAAAAATGTCCCAAATATCTACACACCCTTTCAATATTATACATCATGTAAACATGCCTTGAAAACTAAACATATTGTGAAAAAATATTTAACCATAATTAATTTATATTTTTTAAAATGGATGGAAATAGGGTTTGAAAAATAATATAATAAATGGATTGATAGTTACACGACCTGAAATCAATTCATATCATATAAATGTCATGACCATCAATTTTTTTAAATCAATCTAGTAATGTGTTTGCCTCCCAGATTAAATTTATGAAATGACTAATACTGTTTTCAACTAATTCCTATCCACACACATCCATCTTTGACTGAAGACCATCCATGGATGATTTATTATTGTCTGATCTGATCCCGAATCAAGCCTATGTTAGATCATTATTCTTCAGACCAATATGTTTAGGTTATTCCTCCTCGTTCTTCTTGTGGTTCCCAATTCGTTGTTAATGGATTATCTTGTTTTCATTGAAATATAGGAATAGACTGATATCTACTAGATACATGAGTTTTTTCACCGTCATATCCTCTTTCATGGTACGGTGATAAAACAAAACCCTATGGTCCAATTTAAACTGATAAATCACGTGTAATACACATGCTATTGTTAATACAATGCACACAAAAATTAACATAATAATTGGAAATGATAATCATGTAATTCTATCACTCCTTGGATCCCTTTGGGTCTGTTCAGTTGTAACCTATCTGGTTGTGTCCTCTAAAAATAATGAATTGGAAATGGATAACATATGAGTTTATCATGACATGTATTTTAGGTGCTTTCTTGATATAGATTCACCTTATAAAATATATTATATAACTAATTGAATAAATTTTTAAATTTAATTAAATATTATAAATAGAATAATTAACGATATAGTGGAATGTTTATATATTTTATATGGTTGATTTTGTGATATGCACTTCTCACACATGTTGTTATTATTATATATTAGGTTAGGCACTAACACATGAAGATATTTTTATTAACCGGGCTAGGCCCTGACACACGCCCCAATTATTACATACAAGGAAAGGCCATAACACATGATGTGATACTTATATACTGGGCTAGTCCCTAATACATCCTACGTCGCTTATATATTAGGCTACACCCTGATAGTTGTTGAGATGCTTGTATTGTGGTTTTGTCCTATGGATTGTTATACCATGTGTATAAGGTTGTATATTGTAACACCCCAAGCTTCCATGGTACGCTCCTCTTTGAATAATAGAGTAGCTTGCATTGTACGCAAGTTCGAGATTCTAACACACCTCGACTAATCAAAATAGCCATTATGAATAGTAATACCCACTTTTTGAAGTTATATATATTTTATATTTTAAAATGGACTTCATTTTTGGATCAGAAAGTAGAAATTATCCTATGTTGAGTTTTTTGTAATTTTCTGAGAACTTCCAAATTTTTATGAATAGTGAAAAATACTTAAAACAACTTTTTTAATCAAAATAATTTATAGTGATAAGTTATACTATTGAGTGGTTTTAAAGTATAATTAGAATATATTTTTACCATTTTATCCAATGGTGTTCATTAGAATTAATTTCACTTTGAAATTGGACATAAACAATTGTCAATCTTTTGATATATATTGTTTCTTAAAAACACGCTATTTGTAGTGACATCAGGAATTGATTATAAAATTAATTAATGCAACTTATATTTTTGGAATTTCATAAAATAGAAATCATTTTTGAATTCAGAATATTAATTGTAGCTTAGGGTGAAATTTTGGCATTGTTCTGAAAAACTTCAATTTTTGATGAATAGGGAAACCACTAAATGGTAGTTAAATAACTGATTTTTCGTTTAAATGAAATAATACCACTTCTGTGATTTTATTTTCAAAAATCCATCATACATGGTTGTCATTAGGAATTAAAATGTGGTTCAATGGGATTAAAATATTATTTTGGTGATTAGTAACTTTTAAGTTTAATTAATCGCGATTAAAGGTAATTAGTGAAATTTAAGGTAAATATAGTGTTATAATAATATGAAAGGACCTTGACACCTGTCCTACCCCTATTAAATGAGTCATGGCCGACCAATACAATCCATGGGTCAACTTGGGGACCCCATGGATCCACTTTGGTTGGAAAATGACATAAAAAACTTTTATTTAATGTTTAAATTAAAATGTAACAAACATGAGTTGTTTTACTAAAACAATTTTTAAATGGGGTTATACAAGTAATATTTTCGACTATAAATATTCATTAGAAAGATAAAAAGATTTACTACATCATGATATTTTTTTATAATTTTTAGACATTAAATAAATTAAAAGTTTTATGACACAATGATGATGCAACGATTACCTCCTTAATTAACAATTTAAATAAAATGAAAAGATAGTGTAACATCTAAGGCTTAAACTTGTCAAAAACCTATTGGATAAGTATATTTATAGCCCTTATCACCTTATACTCGAATTATATCATTGTGCGAGCATTATAATCCGAAAATCATTTCATAATAATGTAACATTTCATTACATTCCAAAAGTACCCCTCCTCTCCACTTATAAAAGGCCCCCACCACTACCACCTTACTCACACATTAAAAGCCTTTTGGCACGGCCAAACTCTGCCCAAATACTCTCCCAACTTCCCTATATTACTCCTAGAAGACTCAATTTGGTAATAATTCTTCCCAAGGAAGCCTTTGGCTCAAATCAAAAGAGTTACCTGATTTTAAGGTAATGCCTTCTCTTATGTTATTTTGTTTTATTTTGCTTATCAAACCCACTAAACTCTTTTTATTCATTTCTTTTGTAACAACACCAGTATAATAAATATACTAGGATGTTTTTTATAAGAAGTATTCGAGCTACACTTACACACACCTACATCTAATGGTTAAATAACATACTGTTTCTGTGGATGGTGAATTTCTGCCTCACGAAACGATGATTGTTCAACACTCATATAACACCTTCAAAAGTGGCCATTAAGATTTCACTCTATTTATATATGATATATAATATGTCTATGCTTTAATTAAGGTTCTGTATTTTTCATTTATGGCATACCTTTCTTGTTTCCATTATGGGTAAATGCGATGTTTTCATTTTAGGAAGTGCGGACTACCATCCCCTCAAAGTGATTTGAATCGTTAATGCCATATGTGGGATGTATAAAGGATGGAGTAAATGATATTTTATATGATATTATACTGGAATTATAATATACCTTTATATCATTATGATTTCATTAAATACGAAATAGAAATGAAAGTAGCGTTCATGCGTACGTACGGCTTACCGTCTCCATGAACGGTGCATTTCATTTCATACCTCTAAACGTTATGAAATATTATAAATTCATGTATATAATGGATATATATGAGATATATGATATCTATATCATTAATATAATTCTGGATATAATGGATATTTCACCACATGAACAACATGTAATTATAAGAAGTTTATTTTTACTCAAGTACCAAAGATCTACAAAACGACCGTTATTAACTTAAATAAATACATAATGATCATAACATGGTAATATGAGATATAAAAAGAATAATGAACTTGAAAAAGGTTCTTAAGAAGGTATAGATTAACTCTACTTTATTATTCAGGAGGTTAATGAGCAGTCGAGTCACGTCGGACACGAGGTAAGGGAACTTCTTAACCCAATATCCATTCATTGGGTTAATCTCCTACTTTCAAATTATGTCATGATATTATTATGTCCTATATTGTATTTGTACTTTCTTTGTGTGTACTTATAGTGAATACACATAATAGATCTATTTTATTTAAAAAAAATGATCTTTTTGAGGGACTTCGTCTCAATCTCCTTTCATTGAGGCATATTTGGTTTTATACACAAACTTCTTTTATACGGTGTATAAACCCCTTTTACTTTTACATTTATTCAAAATGAATGTTTTTTATATTAACCGTTTACTAAACAACAAAAGGCAATGTTTTTGTCGTACGTATGCGGTGACAATGACTTCTCCGCCGTCGTGGCCATTATTTGAGTTTCGGCTTCCTCTACAAGCCATACCTTTTTTTGAAAAGAAAAATAAATACCATGTTTTAATTTTCTTTTATTTTGGTATTGAAAATGGTTTTGAAAGTGTTTTTATTATATCAATGTGTTGTATTGATATCTTGTGATTTAAATGTAGAAATGTTATGTTTCCTTTATGCATGTTTTATGTGATACGATTATGTTATGGTTTATGATATGTTTAAACCTGTTCATATGAGGAATGTATTGTACTTAATAAGTGATGGATGGAGCCTGCTATAGATCCTCGATGCATCGGTAAGTCTCATGAGACAAACTAGTGTCATGGCATGAGGCCTTGACAAAATATTATTTGTGGTCTTGGCACGAGGCCTTGGCTACGGGGTTATGATAGTCTGGCATTATGCATTCCATCATTATGAAAGTGGTTATTGATATTGCATGTGATTATTCGACCAGTAGAATATCCATGTGAAGAAGTAAATGGCCTTATCCCATTTTACTTTTTACATATTATGTTGAAGTTCAAATTCAAAAGGCTTTTGTTTTAGTTATACATTTCCTTAAATGTTTATGTTTATTGATGAAATCTTCCACTATATTGTTATACTTACTGAGCATCTGAGCTCACCCCTTTCAATGTTTTAATTTTTCTAGGATGTGATGAAGTATTATAGGAATGACATGCAGGGATAGTCTGAAGGCGATATGAGTGTGGAAAATAGAGACTATGTTATTGTAGTTTTTCAATTTGTGATGCAATATAACATTTATGAATGTATCTATTGTTTCCAAGGATACTAAACTAATCGGTCTTTCGAGATTTGATCTTTTGTGATCATGCCAATGTTACGAAGTAATGCACCGACTCTGGGTAACTGGGGTCGGGGCGTTACAGTTGGTATCAGAGGCAGTTTAGTACTAACCTTGGAAGCTAGATTTTGATAAACTCTGATTAGAGCACATATCCCGAAGATAGGCTTTGAGGATTAGTATAGAAGAACTTCCTAGAATTTTGGTATTATAGAGATGTTGGGAGTTTTCTGAGAAATATATCTCTGTCTGGATACGATCAGGTAGAGGAGGCTCTGGAACAGATGTACCTAGGGGTAAAACCCGAAAACACCGCTTTGAGCTAGACTCGAACGAGAACTGGTGCACGACAACGGGCCTTGCTGCACTCCTGGTTACGACACTCCCAGTGATATTCTTAGGATAATTCTCATTTTCTTTACAAACCACTATGAAGTTTTATGAGTAAATAATTCCTTAAAGAAAACATTTTTTATGATTATGGATTATATCCATAAATAGTTCAATTAGTGTTAAGTGTTTTACAAGTATGGAATTATGTATTTTAATTCATAAACTAATCTAGTTTATTGCATTGTTTAGAAATGGCGCATAGTGAAAGGAATGGAAACCGTATCAATGCACGCACTCCGTGTAGGGATTTCCCTCCTGCTCAAGATAATTATTGTGGAGTTAGAGATACAACTGGTGCTGATAAACTTATTACTATACTGGGACAACTCACTCGGGTTATGAATAATAACCTTACTCGTATGGAGTACCCTGATCCGCAAAGTGGAGGATCAATGTTATACCACTTCACAAGGCAGAAACCGCCAACATTTAATGGGGGTACAAATACATTAGTAGCTGAGCAATGGATAAACTTTTTAGAGAAAATATTCCACACCTTGGGGAGTAGCGAATGGGAGAAGGTTGTCATGGCAGTCTACCACCTCACTGGAGATGCAGATCAATGGTGGTCATTGATTCAAAATACAAAGGAAGATGAAGAATTATCAAGTATGGAATGGAGAGAGTTCAAAGATATTTTCTTAGAAAAATACTTTCCACATGACCATCGAGTAGATATGGAAAGACAATTTCTGAGTCTGAGACAAAAGGAGGATGAGAATGTCGCAAAGTATGAGGCTAACATTACAAGGTTAGAGAGGCATTCAGAAGATTATATACGTAACCCAAGAAGTAAGATTGATCGTTTATTTGATGGGTTAAAACCATTTCTCCGTCGAGCTTTAGTATTACAATCCTTCTCATCGTACGAAGATATTGTCTCGTGTGCTATCAAGACAAAAAAGGAATATTCTATGTCTTATGACAACAAAGTAAAGCAAGATAAGAAGAGAGTGGAGGAACAAGAGACAGATAAAGGGAAAAAGGGAAAGAAGGATTATCCATTATGTGATAATTGTGGGAAGAATCACCCCGGTGCTTGCCTTAATGGAATGGGCTTTTGTTATAAATGTGGAGAAAAAGGTCACCAGGCTCGTGATTTCAAGGGAAAGAAAGAGGCTATCAATGTTGAATGCTACAATAGTAGGGAAATGGGGAATTGTGAAAATGAATTTCCTAAGCATCAGGGAAACATACCTCAGAAAAGGACAAGGGATCAAGGACAATATTATGTTGTTACTACAGTTGAAGTGGAATGATAAATGTATTGGTGCTTTTGGAAATAAGGATTATATTCTGGTTATAAGAATAATGTGATATATATAAGGATTGTACTGCAATACTTGTTTTTTCATTAAGGTTTTAATATGATGAAGGCAATCATATTTTAAGTATGTGACAATAAGAGAAACGTTACTTTGTTTGGGGAATCTGATGTTACAATTGATTTTTGAATTCAGAGACCTTTTAGAAAAAGTCCGGACAGAGGTATTTTGGATAACTATATAGGTTGGAATGGATTAAGTTGAACCTTGAATAGTATTTTTTAAGGTTAAAACATTTATGAAGATTATTTTTGGAATATTATAATACTATAGTTTTAGGAAAAGGACAACCTGCAGGGTGGTGCATAACCCGTCGCGCCGGACAAAGCTATAGGAATCGAACCCACAACCATAGTGCGACAAGCCTTTATTACCTACCACTAGCCTACTGGAAGTCCTTGGTTATTACAAAATAGTTTTACTAATCTAAATGGTATGTGTTAATATTTGGAAACTTATACAATTAGGATAAATAGAATATTTTTGAGTTCTATTACCTTTTAGAGTGAATGATGGGTTTGTGGTAAACATTTATTAAGGAATGAAAGTCTACATGACAAGTATGTATATTTCCTTACGTTCATAGTAAATCTCCTAAATAAATTCCCCAAATTTATAAAGGGTAACTTAAAACAAAAACGTTGCTGGTTAACTTTTCCAACTGGGGATTCAATGACCGTTTAACCAATCACAAGTTTGTGATTTTCTTATGGTTAACATTCTCCTAATCTAGTTTTCTACAACTCTCCATCAGACCTTGATGGTATGTTTTTCTTCCATATCCATATTTTCATAGAATCCTATTATGGGATATCTCGGGTGACCTTTGTACTTATCATTATTTCTTTTAATGTTATATTTTTATTAACCTTATTTCCGATGTGGGTTTTCCACAAAGGTATTTTCTATTTTCAACCTTTTTTTTCAAAGAAAAATTTCAAATTGTGAGGATGCGATTTATTGAAGGAGGGAAGAATGTAACACCCCAATCTTCCATGGTACGCTCCTCTTTGAATAATAGAGCAGCTTGCATTGTATGCACGTTCGAGATTCTAACACACTGTGACTAATCAAAATAGCCATTATGAATAGTAATACCAACTTTTTGAAATTATATATATTTTATATTTTAAAATGGGCTTCATTTTTGGATTCTGAATGTCGAAATTAGCCTATGTTGAATTTTTTGTAATATTCTGAGAACTTCCAATTGTTTATGAATAGTGAAAAATACATAAAACAACTTTTTAATCCAAATAATATATAGTGATAAGTTATACTATTGAGTGTTTTTAAAGTATAATTAGAATATATTTTTCCCATTTTATCCAATGGTGTTCATTAAAATTAATTTCACATTGAAATTCGACATAAACAATTGTCAATCTTTTGATATATATTGTTTCTTAAAAACACGCAATTTGTTGTGACAGCGGGAATTGATTATAAAATTAATTAATGAAACTTATATGTTTGGAATTTAATAAAATATACATCATTTTTGAATTCAGAATATAAATTATAGCTTAGGGTGAAATTTTGGCATTGTTCTGAAAAACTTCAATTTTTGATGAATAGTGAAACCAGTAAGTGGTAGTTAAATAACTGATTTTTCGTTTAAATGAAATATTTCCACTTCTGTGATTTTTTTTTCAAAAATCCGTCATACATGGTTGTCATTAGGATTTAATATGTGGTTTAATGGGATTAAAATAATTTTTTGGTGAATAGTAACTTTTAAGATTAATTAATCGTGATTAAAGGTAATTAGTGAAATTTAAGTTAAAGATAGTGTTATAATAATATGTAATGACCTTGACACTTGTAATACCCCTTTCTATGAGTCATGGATGACCATGAAAATCCATGGGTCAACTTGGGGACCCCATGGAGCCACTTTGGTTGGAAAATGACATTAAAAACTTTTATTTAATGTGAAAATAAAAATGTCACAAACATGAGTTGTTTTACGAAAAGAATTTTTAAATGGGGTTATAAAAGTAATATTTTCGACTATAAATATTAATTAGAAAGATAGAAAGATTTCCTACATAATGATTGTTTTTTTAGAATTTTTATACATTAAATGAATTAAAAGTTTTATGAAACAATGATGATGCAACAATTACCTCCTTAATTAACGATTTAAATAAAATGAAATGATAATGTAAAATATAAGGCTTACACTTCTCAAAAACCTATTGTATGAGTATAATTCGAACCCTTATCGCCTTAGCCTCGAAATATATCATTTTGGGACCTTGATAATCCTAAAATCATTTCATAATAAAGTAACATTTCATTACTTTCCAAAAGTACCCCTCCTCTCCACTTATAAAAGGCCCCCACCACTACCAACTTACTCACACTTTCAAAGCCTTTTGGATCGGCCAAACTCTGCCCAAATACTCTCCCAACTTCTCTCTCTTACTCCTAGAAGCCTCACTTTGGGCAGAATTTTTCCAAAGGAAGCCTTTGGCTCAAATCAAAAGAGTTACCCGATTTTAAGGTAATGCCTTCTCTTATGTTATTTTTTTATTTTGCTTATCCAACCCCCTAAAATATTTTTATTCATTTATTTAATAACAACACCAGTATACTAAATATACTAGGATGTTTTTATGATAAGTATTCGAGCTACACTTACACACACCTACATCTAATGGTTAAAGAACATACTGTTTCTGTGGATGGTGAATTTCTGCCTCACGAAACGATGATTGTTCAACACTCATATAACACCTTCAAAGGTGGCCATTAAGATGTAACTCTATTTATATATGATATATAATATGTTTATTTTTTAATTAAGGTTATGTATTTTTTATTTATGGAATACCTTTCTTGTTTCCATTATGGGTAAACGTGATATTTTCATTTTAGGAAGTGCGGACTACCGCCCCCTTAAAGTGATTTGAATCGGAAATGCCATATGTGGGATGTATAAAGGATGGAGTAAATGATATTATATATTATATTATACTGGAATTATAATATACCTTTATATCATTATGATTTCATTAAATACAAAACAGAAATTAAATTAGTGTTCATGCGTACGTTTTACCATCTCCATGAACGGTGCATTTCATTTCTTACCTCTAAAAGTTATGGAATATTATAAATGCATGTATATACTGGATATATATGAGATATATGATATCTATATCATGAATATAATTCTGGATATAATGGATATTTCACCACATGAACAACTTGTTATTATAAGAAGTTTATTTTTGACTCAAGTACCAAAGATCTACAAAACGACCGTTATTAACTTAAATAAATACATAATGATCATAACATGGTAATAAGTGATATAAAAGGAATAATGAACTTGAAAAAGGTTCTTAAGAAGGTAGAGATTAACTCTAGTTTATTATTCAGGAGGTTAAAGAGCGGTCGAGTCACGTCGGACACGATGTAAGGGAACTTCTTAACCCAATTTCCATTCTTTGGGTTAATCTCCTACTTTCAAATTATGTCATGATATTATTATGTACTATATTGTATTTGTACTTTCATTATGTGTACTTATAGTGAATACAGACAATATAACTATTTTATTTAAAAAAATGATCTTTGTGAGGGACTTCATCTCAATCTCCTTTCATTGAGGCATACTTGGTTTTATACACAACCTTCTTTTATACGGTGTATACACCTCTTTGACTTGTACATTTATTCAAAAGGAATATTTTTATACGAATTGTTTACTAAACGGAAAAAGGGAATGTATTTGTCATATGTATGTGGCGACAACGACTTCTCCGCCGCCGTGACCATTATTTGAGTTTTGGCTTCTTCTACAAGCCATACATTTTTTTAAAAGAAAAATAAATACCATGTTTTACTTTTCTTTTATTTTTGTATTGAAAATGGGTTTGAAAGTTTTTTTGTTATATCAATGTGTTGTATTGATATCTTGTGATTTAAATGTGGAAATGGTATGTTTTCTTTAGACATGTTTTATGTGATACGATTATGTTATGGTTTATGATATGTTTAAACTAGTTCATATGAGGAATGCATTGGACTTAATATGTGACGGGTGGAGCCCTCTATAGCTCGTCGATGCATCGGTAGGTCTCATGAGACAAACTAGTGTCTTGGCACGAGGCCTTGAAAAAAATTATATTTGTGGTCTTGGCACGAGGCCTTGGCTACGTGGTTATGATAGTCTGACATTATGCATTCCATCATTATGAAAGTGGTTATTGATATTTCATGTGATTATTCGACTCGTAGAATATCCATGTGAAGAATTAAATGGCATTATCTCATTTTACTTTTTCCATATTATGTTGAAGTTCAAATTCAAAAGGCTTTTGTTTTAGATATACATTACCTTAAATGTTTATGTTTATTGATGAAAGCTTCTGCTATATTGTTATCCTTACTGAGCATATGAGCTCACCCCTTTCAATGTTTTAATTTTTCCAGGATGTGATGAAGTATTATAGGAATGACCTGCAGGGATAGTCTGAAGGGGATATGAGTGTGGAAAATGGAGACTATGTTATTGTAGTTTTTCACTTTGTGATGTAATGTAACATTTATGAATGTATCTACTGTTTCCAAGTCTACTGAACTAGTCGGTCTTTCGAGACTTGATCTTTTGTGATCATGACAATGTTACGAAGTAATGCACCGACTTTGGGTAACTGGGGTCGGGGCGTTACATAGTTTGCATGGTTGTGCTACATGATAAGAGACATTTGGGAAGGGTTTTGAAGTTTGTTGTGTGGTTTCATGATTATGATAAATGCTCAGAGATATTGTAACAACCCGAGATTTTATAAGATGCATTATTTATAATTTCATTCATATCTTCTGTTGTACGATACACCAATATTATCTTCCACCATACACAAAACCATATTAGCTTGTAGTATACACAACACTAATCTTGGATCGTGTTACACACAATTTCATGTTTGTTTGATAGTAGTCATTCTATGTAACATTGAGTATATATATATATATATATATTAAATTTGTAAATGAAATATGGTTGTATTTTGTTATACGCAACAACAAAGGATCCTTGCACTATACGTAACCTAGACTTGGCTTGCATTACACACAATTGTGACCTTCTTCAATAGCATGTGTTGTACGCAATACCGGGTTTCACTAAACAATGATACATGGTTATAATATTATTATAAACTATCCGTTATTAATATTATTAAATAAATTTTGATTTTATAAAATTATTATTCATCATACATATTTTCTAGAACATGTTATGAGAACAAAATAATTTTTTCGGGTAAAATTAGTATTTATAAAAAAATGTAGTTTTGCCGCCTTTTAATGGCGCACCCATTTTAAATATAATTTTTGAGAAGTTTATAAGTTAAATTCTACAAAATAAACTTCTTCTTTTGAATCATGATATAAAAATTTACATTGTATAAATTTTTGATATTTTTCTGATAACTTTCATAATTTAATGAATATTAAAAACACGATGTATTTTAATTAAAAACAACTTTTCTTATCATAATAATTAATGTGGGTAAATTATAATATTGAATGGTTTTAACGTATAAATAGAATGTATTTTTACCATTTAATATAGTGTATGTCATTAGAATTGATTTTACCTTGAATTCGTATGTTATATCAATTCAATCTTTTGCAATGTTGTAAACAAAAACCCGTTTTATTTCGACAACGAGATTAATTTTAATTTAATTTCTGCAACTTCTGTGTACTGAATTTGGAAAAATTGATTCCATATGTGGAATCAGTGGTTCCAAATTATATTAATAGTCTACTTTTTATTTTTGGGCATTATGAATAGTAACTACGGTTAATTTTATTTACCATAGTAAAAGGTAAATCAGGTAATTAAGGGTAAATATAATATTATAAAATTACCCTAACACTTGTTTTAATAAAATTGTATGATTATGTTTTGTCCTAAGTCATATTTGGGTCGAAATGGAATCCATTAGAACCCACTTGGAGGTGATTAAGACCTTTAGTTTATTTTATTTAATGGAAAGTGAAATATGTCTCACTCAACTTTAATAATTAAAGTTTTTTTAATATAAGTTTATACAAAATATAAATTCGGTTAAAAATAATCATTTTAAAGATAAATTTTGTTATCATGGTAATTTATCTGTAATTTTTAAGAGTTATTTAATTACCTTATTATCTTATACATTAATGATGCAGAAATTATTTATTTAGTGAAAAATCAATAATATAGTTTTTATTGAAATAGTAGTATATAACAAAAGGCCCCAAAATCTGTACAAAACTTATTAGTAGTGTATATATAAACCCTAATCATCCACTGGCCGAATATTTGACCATTTGGATCCTTATTATGGCAATTATTACACTTATAATATTTTATTTTAAACGATTCCAAAGTTGTCACCTTCATAATTTAAAAAAGATAACAATTTACATGTTGTTATTTTAAGATGATAAATTCGAGTAAAATTATTATTATAAAATCTTTGATATTTATCTTCATCAAATGATTTTATTTTTAATTTTTATGAGAAAAATATGTATATTAAATAATTATACAAAAATGTTGTACTAATTATTTTATTAAGAGATATACCAAATAAATGGTTTTACAAATATAAAAATAAATATTATATGAACTATTTAATGTACTCCACTAATTTTATAGATTACTATGACATGATAGGATCCTAATAAATATTTTATTTTGAATATATCATTTGTGTGGATTGAACTTAAATTCCAATAAAAGGATAGTGTAAAAATTGACACTATTGTTATGTAATAAAAATAAAATATTATTAAATTGATTAAAAATCACAAAAATACTTAAAAATTATAAATTGAAATTTATATAGTCTAAAATTTCATAAATTATCTAATTATGGATAATTCACATCATATATGTAATTATTTATAACAATTTAAAATTTAGAATATTATTACGACAAATTAAGTTTAGTAGATTAAATAAGGATAAATCAAGTTGATAATGTTTTAAATATATTACCTACATGTATAAATTTTATTGGTTGATGAGATTACAACCCTATCTCATATAATCTTATAATTGAGTCATTTTTGGAGGTTTTTATAAGGGGTTTGAATTTATATTAAACTAATATTTATGAGGATTCCGAAGGTGCCCCTCTCCTCCCTTATAAAAGGGAACCTCCTCCCTCTCTTCCTCACACCATTTTTAGCCTTTAAGCTCGGCCAAACTCTGCCCATTTTAATTCCACACTTCCCTAGAAACATCTTAGAGGTTCTGGTCTTCTTCAAAGGCCAATTTTAGTGCCCTGTGATGAGGTCTCAAAGAGGCGCTTCAAAGTAGAGGTAATGTCTGTTACCGATTCTTTCAACTATATTTATTTTTATACTTCTTATTCATTATTTTTTTAATTATGAATTAATAAAATAAGTATCACTCATATAATTATATGTTATTATAAGTATTAAGAAACCCTATTTCACCATCTATCCATCATACGGAAAACAAAATCACAGCGCGTGCATACGTACGGAATACTGTCTCCACGCCGTGGTGTAATCTATTTTACACCACCACCGTACTTGGATGGGTATAATGGTTTAAATAATGACTATATATGATTATTGTAAAGATATATTAATTCTTAAATAGAATAAATACACTCCAATACAATTCCACGATCATGGGAATAATATCATCGCTCGTGCGTACGTACGGACTATCGTCTCCACGATCGCGATGAGATTCATTTTCCAGGATTAGCCATTAAAGAATGATTATAAAGTATATATAATGAATAATAATGAAATATATGACATTATAATTCTACTGGATTTATTTATATATATATTTATGTCATCTATTTAATTTAATTCAATTCAATAAGTAAATGAAAACATCGTTCATGTGTACGTACGGCCTACCGTTTCCATGAACGGTGTATTTTATTCCTTTTATATATCTATAATATATACGTATATGATTAATATATATTATATATAAATAATGTTTTACATTCTGGAATTATTTAAATCAGGATATATGTAATAATATCAAGAACGACAAGTCGAAAGACATATGATAAATGAAATGATTTTACCCAAAATGCTGCTTTTACATGGAACTTACAAAATAACGGGTAATATAAAGTTATAAGTGAACCATATATGATATCATAACAATAAATATGACTATTTAATAAGTCAATGACATTATTTAAATCATTTTACAGGACGTTGGGATACGTACGAAGCATATCGGACCAAAGGTAAGGGTTAATTATTCCAATCTCGCTCTTATCCGAGATTTTTTATTCGTAAGTATTCACTGGGGTTATATTTATCATCCATGTCCCGGTTTTCTAAAAATGGTTTCATATATTTTTAAATTCCTTTTTACCCATTTTTGAATTTTACTACATGGTATGTATGAAATCTTTCTTTTACGAGGTACTTTTAGACTTTTCCGGCAAAAGTACGAAAATAATGTTTTTTATCTTATACAACATGAACATATTTTTATGGTTTTATAACTCATTATTTTCATAATGCTTACTCCACAAGATTTCATGATTAATTTCAACAAAACCCTTTTCTTTCTAAATTTCATGGCATTTTGTGAAATGAAAATGATTTTGAAGAAGAAAGGATATTTTCCTCAAGAATTCATTTCAAGTGTTTTACCAAAACCCTTTTTCCATATAAGATGACATTATTTCATAAGTGTATGTTTCAAGTATAATGCCTCTATGATTTACATGGTTTCAATTTTTATTATGAAATGATATCCATTTCTTTTATATGGATTATGTGATGACGGGATGATGTTTATGAAACCCTTTTTATTCGTTGGATTATTATGAATGATGTATGTTTATTTTGTGGCACAAGTAAGAATGAATTCATTATGAGATGGGTGGGACCTATATCTCCCTCAAATGCATTGGGTAATGATTTATATCTCATGAGATAGACATGGCTTAAATGGTAAGTTAATCCGGTTCAGTGTTACAGGACTAAAACAAGGAGTGAACTCGATTCTCAAAGGGACTTTGTCCACTAAGATGGTCTTGGGAGAAATGTTATGGCTACTATGGAAATCATAACATGTGCTGAATGGTTTCCACAATTACATGTTTTATTCCCATTATATTTTGTCATGGTTTATGTTCCATTATGATATATTCCTTATGTACTTCCACGATTTATGTCTTTGCTCAAGATTTTGATGTTTAAATTTCATGTTCATGTTTTTGCTTTCAAATGTTTATGGATTGGTTTATGATCTCTATTTTTGACCTTACTGAGCATTTGAGCTCACCCTTTTTATGTTTTCACTTCACTAGGATTTAATGAAAGGTTTTAGGTAAGAAATCAAAGGGGAAGATCATTGATAGAGATTTTTAAGATCTTTCACCACGATTAGAAGATAATATTCGGAGTTTCCAAAGACACTAAACTATTACGGTCCTTGTGTGTCTATTTTTGTTATGTATTAAGTATTCCGCAAAAGTAATGTAATGTCCATGTACATCAAACTTCGGGTCCCTACAGTTGGTATCAGAGGAAAGGTTTAGTCAACCTTTGGAAACTAGGATGCGAAATCGTTAGTCAGATCTCTAGATATATTTCTAAGGTATGTCTAGGGATTTCTCTAAGGATAAGTATACGTATAGTTTATAGTACTATAACTATGGTTATGATCTTAGAATTTAACCTAATATGATAAGATATTGACGGTACTCCCCCTTTATTATGTTGTTTTCCCTAGTATGATTTTTGCCTCTCACATAATTCTTTTTGTGTTTTAGTCAATGGAGGGAACCAGAAGGAATTCAGTTAACATTGAATCAAATGGACATTTTGGTGACTATGAGCCACAAAATTGCATAATGCCTAGAGAGAAAGATATTTTGATTTTTCCGAATCAGTCATCGTAATATATTATTAACAAGGTGAAATTTATTTGTATGCCTAATTCCTCAAATAAGAGGAAGATAGACTTTTATGCACGTTCGCATGTTGAGGAGCATAAAGAACGGAAGATTGATATTTATAAAGAAGGGAAGAAGAACCTTGAGGAATACCTCAAATGGAGGGACATATGTCATTTGTGTGGAGAAAAGGGTCATAGAGTGACAGACTATTATGGAGTTCAATGTCTTATTTGTGGAGAACATGGGAATTACCCAACTCAATGCCCTATCCTAAAAAGTTACTTCTAAATCAAGGAAGGACTTATTCCAGGACAATCATTGAAGTGGATGGATTGAAGTGTTTACGTATTGGTATTCATGAATAATGTTGTTGAGGTACTTTTATGGTGTATTAGAATATTTTTGTAATAGTCTATTGTGGTTTTCAATAATTTTATGGTACCAGAAACCATGAAATGTGATTCAAATATTTTGGAAAGCAGATTATATACCCATAATGAAGGGATAAGAAGATAATGATATGTTTGATTGTATTCATGAGATCATGATCGATATAAGAACTAAGTGATATCATGGTTTGAGTATATAAAATTATGAGGATTTTGGTATGTGGAAAGTGTTAACTTTTAACTGCATTCATGTTTTTACTAAGGTTCAATGGGTATTCATTCTTCAAGAGAATACATGATTAAGGTATTCACATGTTTGTAATTTGACCAAAAAGATATATCTTATGATATATGGGGGATAATTGATGGCATTCATGTGATTGTTATGTGACATTTCAAGTAATCTTTTTCTATATACTATGAGCTTGGACTGTAGTATTTTATATAAGCCTACAGACTGGAATGTATAATGTTGGACATAAGTTAGTATTAAGGATAGAAATTTTTTCGATATTATTGATGGGATGTTATAGTTATGCAGTTTTAGAAAAAGGGAAACCTGCAGGACGGGAGACAACCCATCGTGTCAGACAAGGCTGTGGGAATCGAACACACAACTGAAGTGCGACTGGCCTTTATCCCATACTAATGTACTACAGGAAGTCCCTAGTTAGTAGAAACTAGTTTTATTTTATTAAGAAGTATGATATATGAAGTATAAGTTCATTTTTGGAATCGTATATGATTAACCTCGCCATAGATGGACTTATGTATATTTGATAACTTTTGCTAACCTTTTGTTTGAAACAGATGGAATGACCCATCATTCTATCACATGACCTGTTAACACTTCACGAATAACAAATTCAACTTCATTTCTTTAAGATATAAAGTGGAAATTTTTCAAAGCACGAACAACAGTGAGATTGTACCAAAATAAAGCAAGTATTTTTTCTAATTAAAAAATTTTAACTTTTGGGAAATGATATTGAAAGCCAAAAATGTTGTACTAGTGCTCTTATATCTGATGAATTAGATGGTACCTTAGATCATCACAAATTTATGGATTTGTGATTGATGACTTTTTCATAGCCATGTTCTCTACCACTCTCCATCAAAACTTGATGGTTATATTTTTCATCCATATCCATATTTTCACCTATGTTCTCCAAAATGGAAACCCAGTGATGAGTTACCTTGGGTAATCATTACATTTCATACTTTAGTTTTTAAAATTAAGTTTTAGTATTCCTTTTTACGATATGGGTTTCTATAAATAGTAAATGATTTATAACCCCGACGAATTTCGAGGTCGAAATTCATTTTAAGGGGGGTAGAAGGTAACAACCCGAGATTTTATAAGATACATTCTTTTTAATTTCATTCATATCTTCTATTGTATGATACACCAATATTATCTTGCTCCATATGCAACACCGTAATAGCTTGTAGTATACACAACACTAATCTTGGATCTTGTTACACACAATTTCAAGTTTGTTTGATACTAGATATTCTACACAACATTGAGTGTATATAAATATATATTAAATATATAAATGAAATATGGTTGTAATTTTTTATACTCAACAACAAAGGAGTCTTTCACTATATGCAAATCTGACTTGTCTTTCATTACACGCAATCACGACCTTCTTCAATAGCGTGTGGTGTACGCAATATCGGGTTTCACTAAACAACGATATATGGTTATAATATTGTTATAAACTAGCCTCTATGAATAGTATTAACTAATGTTTTAATTTTATAACATTATTATTCATCTTAAAAATTTTCTATAACATGGTATGAAAACAAAATAAAATTTTCAGGTAAAATAAGTATTTTTAAAAAAATGCAGTTTTGATGCCTTTTGATGGCGCACCCATTTTAAATATAATTTTTGAGAAGTTTGTAAGATATATTTTACAAAATAAACGTCTTCTTTTGAATCATGATATAAAAATTTACAGTGTAAAATGTTTTGATATTTTTCTGATAACTTTCATATTTTAATGAATAGTAAAAACACGCTATATTTAAATTAAAAACAACTTTTTCTATCATAATAATTTATGTGGTTAAATAATAATATTGAATGGTTTTAAAGTATAAATATAATATATTTTTACCATTTAATGTAATGTATGTCAATGTCATTGAATTTACATTGAATTCGCAGGTTAAATCAATTCAATCTTTGGCACTGTTTTAATCAAAAACTCGTTTTCTTTCGACAACGAGATTAATTTTAATTTAATTTCTATAACTTCTGTGCATTGAATTTGGAAAAATGGATTCCATCTGTGGAATAAGTGGGTCCAAATTATATTAATAGACTACTTTTTATTTTTGGGCATTATGAATAGTAACTACGGTAAATTTTATTTATCATAGTAAAAGGTAAATCGGGTAATTAAGGGTAAATATAATATTATAAAATTACCCTAACACTTGTCTTAATACAATTGGATGATTATATTTCGTCTAATGTCATATTTGGGTCGAAATATAATCCATTAGAACCCACTTGTAGGTGATTAAGACCTTTAGATTATTTTATTTAAAGGAAAATGAAATATGTCTCACTCAACTTTAATAATTAAAGTATTTTTAATATAAGTTTATACATAATATAAATTCGGATATAAATACTCATTTTAAAGATAAAATGTTTTTCTTTATCATGGTAATTTATTTTTAAATTTTAAGAGTTATTTAATTACCTTATTATCTTATACATTAATGATGCAGAAATTACTTTCTTAGTGAAAAATCAATAATATAGTTTTTATTGAATTAGTAATACATAACAAAAGGCCCCAAAATCTGCAAAAAACTTATTATTAGTGTATATATAAACCCTAATCATCCACTGGCATAATTTTTTACTATTTGGATTTTTATTATGGAGATTATGACACTTATAATATTTTATTTTAAATGATTCAAATGTTGTCACCTTCAAAATTTAATAAAGATAACAATTTACATTTTGTTATTTTAAGATGATAAATTCGAGTAAAATTTTTATTATAAAATATTTGATATTTATCTTATTAAATGGATTTTATTTTTAATTTTTATGCAACAAATATGTATATTAAATAATTATACAAAAATGTTGTAATAATTATTTTATTAAGAGTTATATCAAATAAATGGTTTTAAAATTTTTAAAATAAATATTATATGAAGTATTTAATGTACTCCACTAATATTCTAGATTACTATGAAATGTTAGGAACCTATTAAATATTTTATTTTGAATATATAATTTGTTTGTATTTAATTTAAATTCAAATAAAAGGATAGTGTCAAAATTTACACTATTGTTATTTTAAAAAAATAACATATTATTAAATAGTTTAAAAATAAAAAAAGTATTTAAAAAGTATAAATTGAAATTTATATAGTCTATAATGTCATAAATTATATAATTATGTATAATTCACAGAACATAAGTAATTATTTATAACAATTTAAAATTTAGAATCTTATTACCAAAAATAAAATTTAATAGATTAAATAAGGATAAATCTAGTTGATAATGATTATAATAAATTCCCTACATGTCTAAACTTTATTGGTTGATGATATTACAACCCTATATATTCTTAGCTTCGAATTGAATCATTTTTTGAGGGTTTTATGAGGGTTTTGAATTTATATTAAACTAATATATTTGAGGATTCCAAATGTGCCCCTCTCATCCCTTATAAAAGGGAACCTCCTCCCTCTTTTTTTCTCACACAATTTTGAGCCTTGAAGCTCGGCCAAACTCTACCCATTTCACTTCCCCACTTCCCTAGAAACATCCTAGAGGTCCTGGTTTTCTTCAAAGACCAATTATATTACCCTAAGAGGAGGTCTCAAAGAGGCGCTTCAAAGAAGAGGTAATGTCCGTTACCGATTCTTTCAGATTTATTTCTTCTTCTACTACTTCTTCTTTAGTTGTTTAAATATGAAGTAATGACATCAGTATCACTCATATAATGATATGTTATTATAAGTATGAAAAAACCATATTTCACCATCTATCCATCCTACAGAAAATGAAATCACCACACGTGCGTACGTACGGAATACCGTCTCCACGCCGTGGTGTAATCTATTTTCCACCAACACCTTACTTGGATGGGAATAATGGTGTAAATAATGTCTATATATGATTATTGTAAAGTTATATTGATTCTTAAAATGTATACATACACTCCAATACAATTTCACGATCATGGAAATGATATCATCGCTCGTGCGTACGTACGGACTACCGTCACCACGAACGCGATGAGATTCATTTTCCATGATTAAGCATTCAAGAATGATTATAATGTATATATAATGAATAATAATGTAATATATGACATAATAATGCTACTGGATTTATATATATATATATATGTATGTCATCTTTTTAATTTCATTCAATTCAATAAGGAAACGGAACCAGCGTTCATGCGTACGTAAGACCTACCATCTTTATGTATTGTGTATTTCATTCCTTTTATCGATATATAATATATATGTATATTATGAATATATATTATATATAAATCATTTATTACATTTTGGAATTATGTAAATCAGTATATAAGTAATAATATCAAGAATGACAAGTCGAAACACATACGATAAATGAAATGATTTTACCCAAAACGCTGCTTTTACATGGAACTTACAAAAGAATGGGTAATATAAATTTATAAGTGAACCATATATGATATCATAAAAATGAATATGATTCTGTAATAAGTCAATGAAATTATTTAAATCATTATACAGGATGTTCGGATATGTACGAAGCATATCGGACCTAAGGTAAGGGATAATTATTCCAATCTCGCTCGTATATGAGATTGTTTATTCGTAAGTATTCATTGGGGTCATATTTATCATCCATGTACCAGTTTTCTGAAAAAGTTTTAATGTACGTTTAATGTCATTTTTACCCATTTTTTGACTTTTACTACATGTAATGTAGTGAATATTTCTTTTACGATGTACTTTTTTGACTTTTCAGGGAAAAGTACGAGAAGAATGTTTTTTTATACTTATACGGCATGAACAAATTTTTATGGTATTCTAACTCATTATTTTCGTAAATCTTAATCCACAATATTGCATGATTATTTTAAACAAAACCATTTTCTTTCAAAATTTCATGGAATTTTGTGAAAATAAAATAATTTTGAAGAAGAAAGGATATTTTTCTCAAGAATTCATTTCATGTGTTTTATCAAAACCATTTTTCCATTTAAGATGACATTATTTCATAAGTGTATGTTTCAAGTATAATTCCTATAGGATTTACATGATTCCACTTTTTTATTATGAAATGATATCCATTTCTATTATATGGATTATGTGATGATGGGATGATGTTTATGAAACCCATTTTATTCATTGGGTTATTATGAATGATGTATGTTTATTTTGTGGCACAAGTAATAATGATTTCATTATGAGATGGGTGGGACCTATATCTCTCTCCAAATCATTGGGTAATGATTTATATCTAATGATATAGACATGGCTGGAATGGTAAGTTAATCCGGTACAGTGTTACAGGACTGAAACGAAGAGTGAACTCGATTCAGAAAGGGACTTTGTCCACTAATATGGTCTTGGCAGCAATGCCTTGGCTACTATGGAAATCATAACATGTGCTGAATGGTTTCCACAATTACATGTTTCATTCCCATTATATTTTATCATGGTTCTTGTTCCATTATGATATATTACTTACGTAATTCCATGATTTATGTCTTTGCTCAAGATTTTTATGTTTAAATTCCATGTTCATGTTTTTTCTTTCAAATATTTATGGATTGTTTTATTTTCTATATGTTTGCCCTTACTGAGCATTTGAGCTCACCCTTTATATGTTTTCCCTTCCACATGATTTAGAGAAAGGTTTTAGGTAAGAAAACAAAGGTGAAGATCATTAATGGAGATGTTGAAGCCCATTCACCACGATTAGAAGATAATATTCGGTGTTTCCAAAGACACTAAACTATTACGGTCCTTGTGTGTCTGTTTTTGTTATGTATTAAGTATTCCTCAAAAGTAATGTAATGTCCATGTACATCAAGCGTTGGGTCTCTACATTTGGTATTAGAGGAAAAGTTTAGTCAACCTTTGGAAACTTGGATGCGAAAACGTTAGTGATATCCCTAGAGATATGTTAAGGTATGTCTAGGGATGTCCCTAAGGATAAGTATACGTATAGGTTATAGTCCTATAACTACCGTAACTATATTATAATTTAACCTAAGATGATATGATATTGATGGTATTCCCCATTTATTATGTTGTTTTCCCTAGTATGATTTTTTCCTCTCATAGAATTCTTTTTGTGTTTTAGTCAATGGAGGGAACCAGAAGGAATTCGGTTAACATTGAATCTAATGGAAAAATTAGTGAATATTAGAAACAAAATTGTGTAATGCCTAGAGGGATAGTTATTGTAATTATGCCGAATCATTCATCACAATATATGATTAACAAGGTGAATTTTAGTGGTATTCCAAATTCATCAAATAAGAGGAAGATAGACTTTTATACATGTTCTCATGTTGAGGAACATAAAGAAATGGAGATTGAGATTTCTAAATAAGGGAAGAAAAACATTGATAATACCTCAAATGGAGGGTCATATGTTATCTATGTGGAGAAAAGGGTCATAGAGTGACAAACTATTATGGAGTTCAATGTATTATTTGTGGAGAACATGGGAATTACCCAACTCAATTCCCATACTTAAAAAGTTATTTCTAAATCAAGGAAGGAATTATTCCAGGACAATAATTTAAGAGGATGGATTGAATTGTTTTATGTATGGGTATTCATGAATAATGTTGTTGAGGTACTTTTATGCTGTATTAGAATATTTTTCTATTAGTATATTGTGGTTTTCGATAATTTTATGGAACCGATAACAATGAAAAGTGATTCAAATATTTGGGAAAGCAGATGATATGTGCATAATGAAGGGATAAGAAGATAATGAGATGTTTGATTGTATTCATGAGCTCATGATTGATATAATGACAAATTGATATCATGGTTTGAGTATATAGAATTTTGAGGATTTTGGTATGTGCAAAGTGTTAACTTTTAAATGCATTCATGTTTTCACTGAGGTTCAATGGGTATTCATTATTCTGGAGAATACATGATTAAAGGTATTCACATGTTTTTAATTTGACCAAAAAGATATATATTATGATATATGGGGGAGAAATGATGGAATTCACGTGATTGTTATGTGACATTTCAAGTAATCATTTTCTTTATACTATGAGCTTGGACCGAAGTGTTTTAAATGAGCCTAAACATTGGAATGGATTATGTTGGACATAAGTTAGTATTAAGGAGAAAACTTCTTTCGATATTATTGATAGGATATTATAGTAATGTAGTTTTAGAAAAAGGACAACCAGCAGGACGGGTGACAGCCCATCGCATCAGAAAAGGCTATGGGAATCAAACTCACAACTGAAGTTCGACTTGCCTTTAGCGCATACCAATGGCCTACAAGAAGTCCTTGGTTAGTAGAAACTAGTTTTATTTTATTAACAGGTATGATATATGAAGTATAAGTTCATTTTTGGAATTGTATATGATTAACCTCACCATAGATGGACTTATTTATATTTGATAACTTTTTCTATCCTTTTGTTTGAAACAGATAGAATGACCCATCATTCTATCCCATGACTTGTTAACACTTCACGAATAACAAATTCAACTTCATTTCTTTAAGAGATGAAGTGGAAATTGTTCAATGCACGAACAACAGTGAGATTGTGCCAAAATCAAGCAAGTATTTCTTCTAATTCAAAATTTTCAACTTTAGTGAAATGATATTGAAATCCAAAAATGTTGTTCTAGTTATCTAATATCAGATGAATCAAATGGTACTTAGATCATCACAAATTTATGACTTTGTGATTGATGGATTTCTCATAGCCATGTTCTCTACCACTCCCATCAGAACTTGATGGTTAGATTTTTCTTCCATATCCATATTTTCACTTATGTTCTCCTATATGGAAACCCAGTGATGAGTTACTTTGCGTAATCATTACATTTCATACTTTAGTTTTTAAAATTATGTTTTAGTATTCCTTTTTACGATATGGGTTTCTATAAATAGTAAACGATTTATAACCCCAACAAATTTCGAGGGAGAAATTCATTTTAAGGGGGGTAGAATGTAACAACCTGAGATTTTATAAGATAAATTCTTTCTAATTTCATTCATATCTTCTGTTGTACGATACAACAAGATTATCTTGCACCATACGCAACACCGTATTAGATTTGAGTATACACAACACTAATCTTGGATCGTGTTACACACAATTTCAAGTTTGTTTGATATTAGTTATTCTACATAACATTGAGTTTATATATATATATATATTAAATTTATAAATGAAATATTGTTGTATTTTGTTATACGCAACAACAAAGGATTCTTGCACTATACTCAACCCTAACATAGCTTGTATTACATGCAATCACGACTTTCTTCAATAACTTGTGTTGTACGCAATACCAGGTTTCACTAAACAACGATATATGGTTATAATATTATTATAAACTAGCTGTTATGAATAGTATTCACTACATTTTGAATTTTATAACATTATTATTCATCTTACACATTTTATAGAACATGGTATGAGATGAATAAAAAATTTCAGGTAAAATAAGTATTTTTTAAAAAATGCAGTTTTGCAGCCTTTTAATGGTGCACCAATTTTGAATATAATTTTTGAGAAGTTTATAATTTAAATCTTACAAAATAAACTTCTTATTTTGAATAATGATATAAAAATTTACATTTTATAATGTTTTGATATTTTTCTGAAAACTTTCATATTTTAATGAATATTAAAAACACGATATATTTTAATTAAAAACAAATTTTTTCATCATAATAATTTATGTGGTTAAATTATAATATTGAATGGTTTTAAAGTATAAATACAATATATTTTTACCATTTAATGTAATGTATGTCATTAACATTGATTTTACCTTAAATTCGTAGGTTAAATCAATTCAATGTTTTGTAATGTTTTAAACAAAAACCCGTTTTCTTTCGATAGCGGGATTAATATTAATTTAATTTTTTGAAACTTCTGTGTATTGAATTTTGAAAAATGGATTGCATATGTGGAATAAGTGGGTAAAAATTATATTAATAGACTACTTTTTATTTTTGGGCATTATGAATAGTAACTACGGTAAATTTTATTTACCATAGTAAAAGGTAAATCAGGTAATTAAGGGTAAATATAATTTTATAAAATTTCCCTAACACTTGTCTTAATACAATTGGATGATTATATTTCATCCTAAGTCATATTTGTGTCTAAATGGAATCCATTAGAACCCACTTGGAGGTGATTAAGACCTTTAGTTTATTTTATTTAAAGGAATGTTAAATATGTTTCACTCAACTTTAATAATTAATGTATTTTTAATATAAGTTTATACAGAATATAAATTCGGTTATAAATACTAATTTGAAAGATAAAAATGTTTTTCTTTATCATGGTAACTTATTTTTAATTTTTAAGAGTTATTTAATTACCTTATTATCTTATACACTAATGATGCAAGAATTATTTATTTATTGAAAAATCAATAATATAGGTTTTATTGAAATAGTAATACATAATAAAAGGCCCCAAAATCTGAAAACAAAACTTATTAGTAGTGTATATATAAACCTTAATAATCCACTGGCCTAATTTTTGACCATTTGGATCTTTATTATGGTGATTATGACACTTATAATGTTTTATTTTAAATGATTCAAAAGTTATCACCTTCATAATTTAATAAAGATAACAATTTACATGTTGTTATTTTAAAATGATAAATTCGAGTAAAATTATTATTATAAAATCCTTGATATTTATCTTCATCAAAGGATTTTATTTTTAATTTTTATGCAAAAAATAAGTATATTAAATAATTATACAAAAATGTTGGACTAATTATTTTATTAAGAGATATACGAAATAAATGGTTTTAAAAATATTAAAATAAATATTATATTAACTATTTAATGTACTCAACTAATTTTCTAGATTAATATGACATGTTATGAACCTATTGAATATTTTATTTTGAATATATAATTTGTTTGGATTTAATTTGAATTCAAATAAATGGATAGTGTCACAATTGAAACTATTGTTATTTTATAAAAATAACATATTATTAAATTGTTTAAAAATCACAAAAATATTTAAAAATAATAAATTTAAATTTATATAGTCTAAAAGTTCATAAATTATCTAATTATGGATAATTCACAAAACATAAGTAATTATTTATAACAATTAAAAATTTACAATCTTATTACCACAAATAAAATTTAATAGATTAAATAAGGATAAATCAAGTTTATAATGTTTACAATAAATTTCCTGCAAGTCTAAATTTTATTGGTTGATTATATTACAACCCTATATAATATAATATTCTAATTGAGTAATTGTTTGAGGTTTTTATGAGGGGTTTGAATTTATATTATACTAATATTTTTGAGGATTCCAAAGGTGCCCCTCTCATCCCTTATAAAAGGGCAACTCCTCCCTCTCTTCCTCACACCATTTTGAGCCTTGAAGCTCGGCCAACATCTTCCCATTTCACTTCCCCACTTCCCTAGAAACATCCTATAGGTATTGGGCTTCTTAAAAGTCCAATTTTAATGCCCTAAGAGGAGGTCTCAAAGAGGCGCTTTAAAGAAGAGGTAATGTCTGTTACCGATTATTTCAACTTTATTTATTCTTCTACATCGTCTTCTTTAGTTGTTTCATTATGAAGATATAACATCAGTATCACACATATAATGATATTTTATTATAAGTATGAAACAACCCTATTTCACTATATATCCATCCTACAAAAAACAAAATCACTACGCGTGCGTACGTACGGAATACCGTCTCCACGCCGTTGTGTAATCTATTTTCCTCCATCACCATACTTGGTTGGGTATAATGGTGTAAATAAGAATATATATGATTATTGTATAGTTATATTTATTCTGAAATAGTATACATACCCTCCAATACAATTCAAGGATCATGGGAATGATATCATCGCTCGTGCGTATGTACGGACTACAGTCTCCACGAACGCGATGAGATTCATTTTCCATGATTAACCATTCAAGAATGATTATAAAGTATATATAATGAATAATAATGAAATATATGACATAATAATTCTACTGGATTTATGTATATATATATTTATGTCATCTATTTAATTTCATTCAATTCAATAAGGAAACGAAAATAACATTCATGCGTACATACGGCCTACCGTCTCCATGAACAGTGTATTTAATTCCTTTTATCGATCTATAATATATATGTATATGATGAATATATATTATATATAAATCATTTATTACTTTCTAGAATTATTTAAATCAGGATATAAGTAATAATATCAAGAACGAAAAGTCGAAACACATACGATAAATGAAATGATATTTCCCAAAACACTGCTTTTACATGGAACATACAAAAGAACGAGTAATATTAAGTCATAAGTGAATCATATATGATATAATAACAATGAATATAATTCTGTAATAAGTCAATGAAATTATTTAAATCATTATACAGGATTTTCTGATACGTATGAAGCATATCAGACCTAAGGTAAGGGATAATTATTCAAATCTCGCTCTTATCTGAGATTGTTTATTCGTAAGTATTCACTGGGGTTATATTTATCATCTATGTCATTATTTTCTATAAATGGGTTCATGTATGTTTAATGTAATTTTTACCCATTTTTGACTTTTAGTACATGGTATGTATGGAATATTTCTTTTATGAGGTACTTTTTGACTTTTCTGGAAAAAGTACGAGAAGAATGTTTTTTTAACTTATACGGCATGAAAAGATTTTTACGGTTTTATAAATCATTATTTTCACAATGCACACTCCACAGGATTGCATGATTATTTTCATCAAAACCCTTTTCTTTCAAAATTGAATGTCATTTTGTGAAAAGAAAATGATTTTGAAGAAGAAAGGATATTTTCTTGAAGAATTCATTTCAAGTGTTTTATCAAAACCATTTTTCCATATAAGATGACATTACTTCATAAGTGTATGTTTCAAGTATAATGCCTCTATTATTTACATGGTTTCAATTTTTATTATGAAATGATATCCATTTCTTTTATATGGATTATGTGATGATGGTATGATGTTTATAAAACCCATTTTATTCATTGGGTTATTATGAATGATGTATGTTTTTTTGTGGCATAAGTAAGAATGATTTCATTATGAGATGGGTGGGACCTATATCTCCCTCCAATGAATTGGGTAAATATTTATATCTCATGATATCGACATGTCTGGAACGGTAATTTAATCTGGTTCAGTGTTATAGGACTGAAACGAGGAGTGATCTCGATTCAGAAAGGGACTTTGTCCACAAAGATGGTCTTGGCAGCAATGCCTTGGCTACTATGGAAATCATAATATATGTTGAATGGTTTCCATAATTACATGCTTTATTCCCATTATATTTTATAATGGTTGATGGTCCATTATGATATACGCCTACGTACTTCGATGATTTATGTCTTTGCTCATGATTTTGATGTTTAAATTTCATGTTCATGTTTTTTGTTTCAAATGTTTATGGATTGTTTTATGTTCTCTATGTTTTCCCTTACTGAGCATTTGAGCTCACCCTTTATATGTTTTCTCTTCCCCAATATTTAAATAAAGGTTTTAGGTAATAAAACAAATGGAAATATCATTAATGGAGATGTTGAAGATCTTTCACCACGATTAGAAGATAATATTCTGAGTTTCCAAAGACACTAATCTATTAAGGTCCTTGTGTGTCTGTTTTTATTATGTATTATGAATTCCATAAAAGTAATGTAATGTCCATGTACGTCAAGCTTTGGGTATCTACAGACATTTAGGTAGGGTTCTAAATCAGGTTGATTAATGTATTATATTAATTGAAAATTTAATTTATACCCATGTTTATCACATTATTTCATGCATGTATTTTCAAAATTTTTTGTTTAGACATGGTGGTGCCAACCTTCTGAGTTTTACTCACAACCTATTTAGGAAACTATTTTATAACTGATCCTATAACATGGATACCAGTTTGGATAAAGGAAAAGGACCTTTTTGTTGATTATTGCTTTCTAGATGGTTTGAATATTGGATATGAGACCGACATGGGGTTTAGGATCAGGCTCATTGGAGACTTTATATGAGTATACAATTATCTTATTTTCATGTCCTTCATCATGTATTTTAAATTTATTTATATTTTGATTAAATTATTATTTTTTATTTAGATTTATTTAGTTTTTCATTTATAATATTTGGTTTTCTGATTATTTATTAATATTTTATCCAATAATTGTGTTACTCTACTATTACTTTCCATGTTCTATACAACTATTTATCAGTGGAAATTTTTCCTACTATAATATTTAGACAATTATGACTAGTATTCTGTATTTAGAATATATGGAGGAATGCATGATGTTACATATCCAACCTACATATTCACTAGTCAGAGCACCGGGTTGGGGATTTTACAAAGTGGTATAATAGATTCAGGTTTTCCTTTCTAATGATGTACTATTTTGGAATGATAGAAAAGACACAAGGATGTGTCAGGACTTGGTAGTGATATTGTGCATGGTAGTATCTAACCCATGTATGAGGGAAAAAACATGTGACTAGGGATGGGATAATTACTCAAGATGTTCAGCTATTATAGTTTCATGTTATTTCACCTTGGGTGATTCACATGTTGTTTTATGTTATTATTTATTTAGATTTATACCTTGGGCCCAATATGGAATAAGATGAGTATTCATTCATCATGATAGGAACAAAGGAATATATGTTGACATTAATTTCTCAGGATAGGTACATAATTATTACATGTGATATATTCCATTGTGTGGATTATGAAATAAGATACCTATTATATTTGGTGAAAAGGGAACTAATGAACTATTTGGTTATGCCAATTAAATTGTTAATAAATTTTTAGAAATTCAATTAACCGATGTATCTCAATTTTTTTCAATTATTGAGTATATCCTTTTTGTTAACATGTGTTATAAGGAGTGTGTTTATCTTGTAGAGAAAATGCCTCCTCGTGGTGTTTGATTGGAGAATCAAGAGAGTTTTAATCATCGCACTCCTAACACAGTTGAGCTTGAGATTCCTATATTTATAAAGGATCAGATGGATTTTCAGCTCTGTGATAGCTTCCGGAGGGTAAGGAGATCCATGGAAATGGATAATGTTCATTTTTTTCCTTTTATGGTTGAGATAACGAGACAGTCTTAGCTACAAAATCTACATACATTCACAGGAAAGGGTGAACCTTTGGAAGTTGAGTTCTGGATCGATTCATACATAATGATCTTCAAGAACCTCAAGACACCCACAAAGAGGATGGTGAATCTTACTTCTTTCATGATTGAAGGACTATCCAAGAGTTAGGGGGATATTATGGAGAAATTTGTGAAGAAAGAGGAATTATCTTGGATGGAGATTAATATGAATTTATTGATCCATTTACATCCGGAGAAATTGAGGTGTGAGAAGGATTTTGAGTTCATGAATCAGACATAGGAGGTAATTCAAGTACTAGACTATGTCAAGTGTTTCAATAACCTGTAGTGCTATACACCATATCAAGCGGTCTATAATGTCACAAAGTTGAGGTATTTTCATGATGTTATTTTGTCTAATATTTTTTCATAGGATAATTGTTTAATTTGACTAGTTTTGAGGATGTGAGGAATCGAGCACTCATCATGGTAGGGATTCTATGATAGACCCCAAGAAGCGGCCATGATGATTCATCATAGTGAACTGGGAGATCTTCTTCATGTGTAATGAAGTTCTTATATATCATTTTTCACCAAGGAAACAATATAGAAATGAGTTAAGGAAGTGGGAAACCATCTAAAAACTTGTTTCATTATAGTTCTTTCATTGTTGAATTTTTGGCCATAAACATCCTTAGTGTTCACGATCTTATTTAGATTGTTGTTCATATAGAAGAATGAGTCATCTACAAATGTTTTTTGTGAAATTTAGGTAGAATGGTAGAGGTATGAGATCATAAAATACACATGATATAGGAGGGGCTTAGCTACGCCTCAACAGAAACGTAGATGGAGTTCCACTAGCTGTTCAGGCTATGGTAGGGAATGTGGTACCCTATTTCAGGAGCTATGATTCCACTTATAGGTAACAAAAAATTTTAGTCAAACTAGACCCCATGGTAGAGGGGAAATCCAACTTCCTGGTATACAATATTCTTTTATCGGTTTTGGATATATGACCTTCGACCTTTATAGGTATGATTCTTGTTTAATTTACCATATCTTGTGTTTTATTTGATATATGAGTATCAAATTCTATTATATCAACTCATTTTGAAAATGGTTTGGGTTTGGATATGGAAATAATTTATGGGGTATGACTATTAACATACTATTGGGTGTGTGTTCAGAGGTTATCATGTGTTGCAAGGAGTTTTCTCTTGAAATTTGTGGTTAACATTTATTTTGGGAACATTTTGTGCTAGAAATGATAGGATTCATTTTGATTCTCAGTATGAATTTACTTGTCTTATACAAGGACCATATCTACTATTATTGGAGAATATTTACCCTTCTTCCTCCAAATGGGGGAAGCTATACTTACTAGGGTGTGTTGGATCTTTAGGCTAGTCATATTTGACCAATTCAGGTTAGATTATATTATCTCATGTCTTAGATAGGAAGCCTTGTTTTAGATGATGGAGGGACACATTAAGATACTTTTCCTACAGTGGTAGACTATTTTCATGATTTCATTCATAACGATCTATCTAAATTACCACCTGACCATGAGATTGATTTCATTATCTAGATATTAGTAGGATCTAAACCATTTTCTCTCCCACTTTATATAGTCTTGCCAGTAGATATTCTTGAGTTGAATGTTCGGCTGGATGATTCAGAAGGTAGGGGTTTCATACAGCCTAGAAAATATCTCATCAAGAAGATGATGGGACTTTATGACTAGGTGTATATTTTTATATAATGAACCAATCTATGGTTAAGAAGTTGTATTTCCATACATTCATTAATGATCTCTACAATTATTGGAGAGGTTCTGGGATTTTCTACAAGATGAACTTGTGGTTTGGGTACCACCCATTGAGGGTGAGCCCATCAAATTTCCCCAAAATTCTTTTAGGATTTTTTATAGAATATAAAATATCATAGTGATGAACGTTCTATTTGAATAATTCATCAACAATATTCATGGGCTTGATAAATTAGATATTTCATCTTTTCTTAGACTGTTCTGTAGTGGTTTTCATCAATGAAATATTAGTGTACTCATAGTATGAATATGATCATTACCAATATCTGGTAATTTCATTGATTACATTGATTGAGAGTCATATTTATTCCAATGATATCAAAATATATATTTTATATTTCTATCATTCACTTCTTGGGACGTGTTACCTCAGAGGAAGGTGTCTAAATAGACCCAAATTAGGTTAAATGAATGGTATCATAGAGAGACCCAATATGGTCATTGAGATTCATAGTTTTCTAGGATTAGAAAGTTATCACCAGTCGTTCATCCATGACTTCCCCCACATGGAAGGAATGATGTTTTGGCAGAAAAATAAACAGGTGTTGTTTTTTTTGTTGGATGATTATGATAAGGATTTCCAAGAGTTGAAATGTAGAATGACATCAACATTGATCCTCACCATAACTATATTTGGTAAAGAGTATATTATGTACTGTGATGAATCTAGAGTTGGACATGGAGCAGTTCAAATGTTTGAGGACCTTGTGGTCACTTATGGATCTAAATTGTTGATACCACAATAGAGGAAATATATTAGTTATGATCTTTAGATTGCAGTGTTGGTACATTCCCTTAGAAGTTGGAGACTATATTTTTTGGTTGAGAGTTTTTTAATATACATAGAAAATAAGATCCTCAAGTATATATTTTCACAGTGAGACAAGAACCTTCGACCAAGTATGCGGGTTTTGTTATTTACTATTTAAACATTGAGATGGATTACACACCGATAAAGGGAAATGTAGTTTCTAATGCCTTGATTCCAAAGATAGAGATAAAAGGAATGCAAAAATTTTTAAATGAGTGGAGGTTCATAGAACCCTATAAAGATAACCATATTGATGTTTGGGAGTACTGGGGATGAGTACCTATTACATCTACATCTGTTATACCTATGAATATTTAATGGATCATGATAGAGCCATTATCTGATTTAGAGGGATTAGTTTTGAGAGATAGCTTATATGGCGGGGAGCCTCTATCAGGATGGTCTCTTAGTAGTTGGAAATATATTTTTTCATGGATATGTATGGGTTCTTATGGGTTTTTATGATGATCTAATGAGGGGGATTCATGCTTTAAGATGGGTAGAACAACCTGGTATGAAAAATATGTAATGTGATCCCCATAAAATGTACCAGGGTCCATGGATAAAGTGGTAGATAACAATATTTTTGTTGATATTCTTCACTTGTCAGTAGGTGAAGGTCACACATCAGAGGCCTACAAAGAAATTTCCGCCCCATCCCATTCCAGATTAGAAATGGGATGTCGTATCTATGTATTTTGGCACAGGATTAACTAGGACACCTCATATGAATGATGTTGTGTGTGTGATTTTGGATCGAATGATAAAGTTATCCCACTTTTTACAAATAAAGAAGACCTTCAATATTGATTATTTAGGATGTATATATGTTTGTGGGATTTTTCCATTGCATGATGCATTGAGGAACATTATTTTTGATCAAGATCCTCATTTCACTTCTCAATTTTAGAAAGGTCTTAAAATGATTTGGGATTATAGTTTCTTCTCAGTACATCCAAACATCATTTAACTGATGCATAATTTGAGAGAACTATTCCAATTGTGGAGGATATGTTATAAGTTTATGTTTTGGATTTTGATGGTTTACAGGAGAGTTGTGTGTGGCTCATAGAGTTTGGATATAACAAAATATTATAGGCCTTGTTCAAAATCCCCATTTTGTGGCCTTTTATGGAAGTTCATTCTATTATACTCTTTGTTGGTTAATGGTAGGAGCATCAACACTTGATGGTCCAAGACTCCCGCTAAAGGATATTGTTCAAGTTCAGTTGATTAGAAAGCACTTGGTGACTATGCAGAGCTGGTTGAAATTATATTCTGGCCATCGGATATGACCTAAGGAGTTGTATTTTTATTGGGTTTTTGTTTGGGTGTCCCCTAGGCTAAGAAAAATCGTATTAAAATGCAAGGGAAGCTAGTGAAAAGGGTTTTCAAGCTATTAAGATAGTGGAAATGTTTAGTCTAGAGGTATACCATTCAGATCTTGCACCACACTACAACTCCATGCATGGTGTCTTCCATATGTCATAGTTTTGGAGATATCATTCCAACCCTTATCACATGTAGATATTTATTACATAGGGTAGAATTTTAATGCATATTTTTAAGATAATCCAATCCATATAATAGACTATAGTGTGTAGAATCTTTATGGGAAGGCTGTTACTTTAGTATGAGTTCAATAGAAGCATGGGGATGTTTAAGAGTATTCATAGGAGAGAGAGTCTGATATGTGATAATAGTGGATGAAATAGTTCACTTTGACTACATAGTGATGCATAAAGTATCTCGAGGACAAGCTTTTATATGTTTGAGAGGTTTTATGATCACCATTTTTTTCAGGTATGTATCCATTTAAATTTTAATTTGGTAATCGCTCTTTGATTTGGGTTGTATTCTATTTAGGCCTCATTTTTTTATCCTAGGTTTGGGATGAATTAGTGTTTTAAGGTTATAGATGGAATAAGAGGAGAGTTCTAGTTATTGAAAACATTCATGTTGTGAACCTAATTCACAATGTGAATTGTTTTGGAAACACCATATGAATTTAATTCATAGTATGAATTAATTCACAACCTATAAAAATTTCATGAATATTTTCAAACAAAATAAATACAATACACTCTATAAAAATTTAAAAAATATTTAGACACCCTGTAAATATTACAACCCATATAATTATGTCATGAAAATTACACATGTAATAAAAACATATTACAAAATATGAATTTTTTTTATAATGGGTTTTAAATGGTGTGAGATGATATTTTTGGGAAAAAATAAAAAAAATGGATCAATAGTGAGATGATGTAAAATAAATTCTCATAATGTAAATGTCATGACCAATAATTTGTTAAAAGACCTTAAGTACTGTATTAGAATCCCAAATTGTGTTTTACTAACATAGATCTCTATATTAAACTACAGACCATCTGTATGCCTCCATTGTCAATCATAGAACTTTTTCAGATGATTTCTAAACGTCCAATCCAATCCCAAAGTGAGAGCACATTAGATATTGGATCTATAGTCCTTGATTTTTAAACATTTCCTTCCAGTTCTTCTTTTATTTCTCGATCCATTTCTAAATAACTTTATTGTTTTCATTTAAAGTAATAAAGGGGTCAATTTCTACTGCAGATCTAAGGTTTTATCACCACCTTATCATCCTTCATGGAAGTGTGTCTAAAACCATACTCTATAGTTTGATTCCAATTACTGAAGTTCATGGAATATATGTGACTATGTTGAAGAATCATTCACATTAATTAATGGATTAATTGGGAAAGGTAATCATGTAAATAGATCACTCCATGGAAAAATTTTGGTCTATTGGGATGGTATCTGTCATGAAGTTTCATTTGAAAATAATTAAATGGTATTGGATTTTATATTAATTTTTAATTAAATGTTTTTGAAGTGTTTTATTTTTATATTTTCACCCTGTCAAATGGATTATTTCATTATGTGAAAAAATGGGTACGTTGAAAAGAAAATGGTAATTAGTAGAATTAACCATATGGTCTCATGTTGTTTTATTGTGATATGCATGTTGTTGTGATATTCACTCATGAAACTTGTTGTGATGCTTATTTACTGATCTAGGCCATGAAATATGATGCTATAAATATATACTAAGCTAGACCGTGACAAATTATATGATAATTTTACACCGAGCTATGCTATAACACATGTTGTGAGGCTTATAAACGAGGTTAGGTCCTAACACATGTTTTGAAACATATATAATTTTCTAGTCCCTGAAAGATTCTAGGATTCTTATAAAGTGGGTTTGGCCTTGTGATTTGTTATACCATGTGTATATGGTTGTGGTTGGAATAATTGTGCTACATGATCGAAGATATTCTAGAATGGTGATGAAGCAACTTATTTGGTTTCACGGATGTGATACATGCTCAAATACATTATTACTGGGTGATAAACAAGGTATACTATTGTAATATATTAATTGTTGAATTAATTAACACACTTTTTTATCGCATTATTGCATGCACTTATTATCAGTCTTGTTTTTTAGATATGGTGTTTTCCGACTACAGAGTTTTACTCACACCCAATTTGGGAGGCCATTTGATGCCTGAGTAGATTAAGCAGATGTAGTTTTCTATAAGAAAAAATGACCTTGTATTAGACTACTCCTTGCTAGATGGATTGAAGCTTAGAGATGGGACCGACTTTGTGTTCAAGACCAGGGACATCTGACTCTTTATTTTAGTATTCCTTTGTTTTATTTGTATAAACTTCAACAAGTCATTTATTTTCATATATATTTTTATTTCTTTATTATATTATTATTTGGATTTATTTAGTGGGTTCCTTCTGAGTTTTTGTCATCTGATTATTTTTTAATATTATTTCCAGTATTTGGGTACTCTGCTATTTTTTCTGTTTTCATTAGAAATCTTTGCCAGAGGGAACAATGTACCCACTATATTATTTATACCATCGTAGGTAGTCGTAATCATCTACCATACAATTATGTGTTATTAAGGTCATAAAGACAACTGGATCGGTCACTTTGGGGAGAACCAATCAATGGGCATTTCATATTTAGTTTTTGTTTGGGATTCTAAAGCAAAAATCTCAATGTAACAATTAATAATTCGAATATCAAAAAGTTATCTTATTGAATGAAATTATTAGGAGACTAAATTTTTATAAAATATAATTTTTTTCCAAAATAATCATAATAAATAAAATATTATTTATTAAATAAATACAAGTGAAAATTTTAAAAATTATAAAAACGAAAAATTATTTGTTAACTAATCACAAAAAAATGATTAAAAATATATATAATCATCATGTAAAAAATAAAAAAGACCACACTCCTCCTTAATAAAATTAAATTGATATTTATGAATATGTTTAGTAAAATTTTTAGTAATATGTTATTAAAAATTAACAATATATAAATTTATATAAGCCTTTGTAATATGACCTCTCAAAAAATAATGTTGAATATAAATATTTTTAGTTCTATAATGACATACAAGATTTTTAGAAATATTTATATCACTGGTATTACTACATAAATTATGAACTTCATCAAAATTGAGTCTATATTATAGAAGTGTGTGTTTCATCAACAACACGTGTGCATATCAACGAATAATAAAAATATATTGAGTCTCATCCACATAAAATATTAGTAAATAATTTTTCTAACCTGGCCCTAAATTCATATATTTTCCGAGAAAGTGAGAGGTCATAGAGGTAGTGTATCTATCTAACCTACAATATATAAATTCAATATCTGAATACGAAGTGAAATAAAAATGGTGGTTTTCTATAGTGTAGTGATAAAGAAATTTTTTTTAAATTCCTAAGGATTTTTTTGAAAGATATTTAATGAGACTTTTTTTGTATTTGAAAAAAATCGTTTACCTAAACAAATAGAAAACATAATAATTTTCCCATTAATATTGAAATATAATAAACTCCCCCTCATATAACTATAAAACTTATTTAGATGTATTTTAACCTATTTATCCAAATTATGTATTATATTTGTACACACATGGGTTTTATATAGATTAATGTTTTCATGTCTGAATATTTCCAACAAATAAATAATTTATTTACATTGATTAAAAAAATTTCCAATTTTTTTTGAAATATATGAAATGCAAAAACAATAATTATCTAATCATACTAATTTAAATTTTTTTTATATATTTTGAAAAATAATTACTAGTTTTTCCATTTGAGGTTCCAAAAATAACATCATTAACATTAATTCATACCTATAAAATATCAGAAGAGGCTTTATTAAAAATTTAAGGAATATCTAGACCTATTGAAAAACGATTTCATATCAGGAAAGGAATAAATCATTCATACTAATCTCTTTGTTGATCTTTAACATAATATATAACATTAGTATGTCGAAAAATAGAATTTTAAAAATAAATATTTCAAAAAAACTGTGGGTTTTCAACATAAAATTCCTTTGTTGAATACCAATTTAATAAAGAAGACTAAACATCCATCTAGAATAATTAATAATTTTTATAAAATTTATTGGATAGGAGGATATTAATGGATTAAATCCTAGAAATCTGGAAAAAGTTTACTTTATAGTGTAAACATTTTTTCTGATTGTATGCTTTAGAAATTATCCAGGCTTTGTTTCATATAATTAATCCATGCTCATCTTTCATTAAATTAACGAACCATAATTTCATATTACTTCTAGTGTCTTGTCAACTAGATCCAATACCTTATTCCTTGTAAAAACTTTTAACTCTTGCTTCATCATCATTACTGAAACCTCATCATTCAAGGCTTCTTCTACAAACTTAGGATCTCACTAGGATATAGTATTAAAGAATTCCACTAAATTTCTGGTTGTATTCATAAAATCTAATTTCATTCAGACTATGAATAATTTTTTATTTCATTGATTAGTATCTTAAAATATTTCTTCTCTTATAAATATTATTATTTCTTCTAGAAAATATTGAAAACCCCTCTCTGAATTTTGGACAACATGAGTCCCTATCAGAGAATATGGAATCCTTATTTTATTTGTTTCCTCCTTTACGAATATGAAATTGAGATATGTGTTTTCAATCTTAACTAATTTATATTCCTTAGCTTTTAATTACATATCATTTTTACATATCATTATAGTACATGTAAACTAATTCTTATTATTATTTCTAGCATTGGTTAATTATCCAATTACATTTTAAATTCCATTCCATTAACCAGGGAAAACTCTTATAAAATTTAATTAAGGATCATGTCCAAGTAAAATTATTCTAATAACATCAAAACCATTTACTATTTAAATTAAAATATTATTAATTTTAGTGATACATTCACCATCATACATTCTAAAGGTATTAAATATCAACTAAAAATTTTCATGTCTTAATTGTCTCACATATTCAATTCCTTAATATGAAAAAACAATTATTTTCATCTTTTCATAAGTAATAATACTATGAGAAGCAGCGTTGAACCCAATTAGGTCAATTAAAAAAATTAATTCACAAAACATGAATTTTAATCACATTTAGCATTATTTATAGTATCCCATTTCCTGTATTCATCTTTATGGATTTCATATCAATTTACAACATTCATACAATCTTAGTACCATGATTATATAATATATAATCATGTGAAATTTCTATTATACATAATTACAACAAAGGAAATATTGATATATGATCATAAATATTACTTCTTTAAGATCATAAAATGAAATTAATATTTATGCAATTAATTCTATTTATCTTATAAGTGATGAGATGATAGAAATTTGAAGAGTAACCTTTGAATCAAATTTGTTGGTTGGAGAAAAAAATGAAAACCTTATCGAGGGGGTGGATTGTATATTTTTAAAACTCATAAAATAATTAAAAATAGTCCTTATTAATCTTTTTAAAAAACATATCCTTATTTATATAATCATACTATATAGGAGAAAATAAAAATAGAACATCAAATTTTATAGTGGTTTAGGGAAAAAAATATCACGCACTCCACTCCACTAAAACTCTCTTATGAGAATAGTAATTTTAACTATAAAATCCTTTTATATGAGATCTAAACAATTGAAAGGGAGATATTATAACTTCTTTCAAAAAATTAATAATTTCATTATGCATGATTAACACTGGTCCTCAAAATAATCAAAACCTATGTATTCAAAAACAACATAAGGATTGAATTTGATTTGGGAAATTATGCATTGAAGAATTTATAAATGTATAGCATAGATAATAGATGAAGAGATATTAAGTGGAGAATTCATGTATCCAATGTATATTACTCAAGAGGAAACCCCAAAAGACTTATAGAATATTTAGATAAAGCAGTATTTGCTAAATCCACCACTTTATCGTAACAAGAAAAACACAAAAACATATAAAACATTTGTTTTTTCATATAAAACATTCATATCACCAAAATTATTTCCTATAAAAAAAATCGGTATTTATATCAATGATCCTTATGTAAGATAATGTATTTATTATAATGAAAAATAATGAGTTGAAAATTTCTATTGAACAGGGAAAAAAAGATAAAAAAATATATTCAATGATTATGAAAATATATTCACTATACAGAGTAAGATATTCATATTAAGAAATATTATTTTTACACTTAAATAATGTTCACATATATATATATTGACCATTAAGATAATATGAGTTAACTAGAAGCCTTAAATAACTTAGGTTGAATAGATCAAATATGTTACCAGATAAACTGTGAGTTTAAAATTCCCACTAGTTTTGAAATTTGAAATTTATGACCTATGAAAATTATTAACATTAATTAGAAATTTTAATAAATAAATAAATTTATGTAGATACATTAAATGTAAATTGAATCAATTTATAAAGATATTTACTTGAGTGAAATCATAGTATAAATCATAGAATAATTCATATATTTAATCCTAAGATTATTGGATCAACATGGAGAACATTTTGTGTGAGGTTGATTCCAAAATAAAGGTTCCCATAATATTGATGAATCCAAACCTAAATTTCTAGAATGATATGTTTAATTCCAACCTGAAGGTACTTATATTTTTTAAATAATTTATTTTGGGTAAAAATTTTGATTTTCCCTAGAAGTGTGAGATTCCAAAACCTAATGCAGAACACAAACAGGTGGTGGGATACCATCATTAGCTTCAACTACTCATTATAAATAGCTATTCAAAACATTAAAACTAGAATAGTTCACAGAAAACTATTATAAAAAAATATAAATATAAAAACTAAAAAAAAATCTTCCATAATTACATGAAGAAATTATTACATTTGACTCAAAAGAATTAACCAAAAAATTCCACTCAAATTATCCTTTTAGTAATAAAAAGGATTATATGAGCATAAAAATAAATGAATCACTTATTAGATAAACATTCATAACTTTTATATTAAGAAATCCACTATTTATAAATCATATAAAAATTATAAAAAGGTCATAAATATCGAAAACTAGAAGCATTAACCACAAACTAGTCTTGAGTCTGACTCAGTTTAATCTTCCATGATCCAACCTAGCTATCCAAATATAAGACCCAAAATTAGGTATATTCCCTTATCATACCCACCATCCAAATTTTTTTCTTGGGTACCCATGGTAGCATGAGCAGGGTGTGAGTACAACTCATTAAGGCACTTCCAACAATGTCCCTAAATATAACTAGTTAGAAAAATGTGTACACATACGTCCTAAAATGATATAATTAATTTCATAAGTAAAATTAAATTTTTTTGACACTGATTCCAATGATCAATGATGACCCCCTTGGTTGGTCACACCTACTTCAAACTATACCATGTTTCTATAAGAACATAGTTTGATTACACCAAAAATAATAAACTACAATGAGGTAACTTTTCTAAATATATAACCAATACTTGACAGCATACAATATTCAACTTTTAATGTATCTAAATAAAAAAATCAATTCATTTTTATCTTGAATTATTCATGATCATTTACCAATTAATTTTATCAAGACCTCTCCAAGGGTGTTTACACATCCACTACATGAGCATCTTCATTTCATAGTATCATGATCTCTCTATGAAATTTTTTATTTTAATCAAATAAGGACCACCTTAAGAGTGTTTACCATAATGTATCATTAAGAGTATACTATTAACAACATCATCAGGGTTTACCGAAACATCATTGCTTTCAATTTCAAATTTTTCCAAACCAATCCCTCTTCATGATTTTCCATATCAATTTTTATGGGACACTTTATTTACCGATTACTATGACAAAATATGACATCCATTTATAACTTATAAATATTTTTTACCAATTATTCATTAATAACATTTAAATGTTTCATTATTTATTTCATGATTCCATACTAGTTTACCATTTTTTATAAAAAAATTCTAACTCCCTCTCTCAATTAGAGAATATATTGGGAATCACCCATCATGTAGGATCTTAAATCAAAAGAATCCATAAATTTAACAACATACGAATAATAATTCATTAATTCTATGGTCTAATTATATAAATAGAATCCCCATTGGAAATTCTCACCAACAATTTTTATATGACATTTAAATAAGGCATGATATTAAGTCATGAACATATTAAAACTACTTAATTATTTCTAAGGTCCCCACATGGTAGGTGAGAGTGGCCACATAATGAATACACTTAGATTGGGTGATACTATCGTGAAAATCTAGGAACCACCTATGTTAGCCTCTTAGGATTCAACATTCCCAATATCAAACAATTATTTTGAGATAAAATGGAATAAATATAATAATTATTCAAAATCCCAAAAAATATGTAATATTGAATAAAATGACAAGCGACCATAGGATGGTGGGTGTGGTGCACCCAAACCAAAGAGCTCAAAGTATGTGCCCACTACCATTACATTGGCATGATTACAAGGAATCAAATCTGAATGGACTGAATCGTTTTATAGTATTGGTAACCTACGTATATACATGACTCCAATATTAAAAAAGAATACAATAATTAAAATATTTTTTTTCTTTAGAGGATAACATCATTCCATCATGTATATGACTGATTATCTTTCATAATACCATTATAGGATTTCTAGGTAAAGGAAACAAATAATGGTGGGGGTAAATTATTAGTGATGTAAATGTATAGATTAAAAAATAATGAAACAATTGGAATAATAATTATTTCATGCTAAATAATTGAAATCACAAACTATGTAATCAAAAAAGATAGAAGGAAGTGTATAAACAATATGGAGAGGTAATAAATTGAAACACATTCCATTTAAATAACTAGATAATGAAAAAACCTTTAAGTAAATATATTAAAATGCATACTTGACATCTAATCAATGTACTTAGAATGAAATACATCCATTGATATGTCGACCCAAAATCCCATGGATAAATAATAACTAAATCAAAATGGAAGAAATGCTTAATTATTTGATTCCTTGTTTCCTAGTTACAAAGAACCATAACATCCAAGACAATCCAATAGATAGTTTAGAATATCAAGTAGACACCCATCTAGTTTGTGCATCTAATTCATCTCATGAGACCACCGATGAATCAAGGGGCTATCTATGACCAGGACCCACCCATGTTATACCAATCAACAGCAGTCCTCTTATCAAATAATCGAAATAAATAATATTCCTTATCAAATATTTGTATTGAAAAAAAGATACATATTTATAAATAATTCCCCAGTGGAGGATATGTAACAAAAAAGGGTTGTGGATGTTTATGAATGGAGGTTCCACGAAAATATCATTAAAAATAAAATTGAAGACGATAATATTCAAACATTACTAATTGTCCCATACAACTTTCAAACATTTAAATTAAATTCTCTATTAAGGGATAACATTAAATGAAACATATAATATCATGATAATTAGGATATTCATGATAACACAAGGTATAGTAATAGCCTTAGGTAACAATGTTATAAGATTTAAGAAATAATAATATCCATGATAAATTAATTGGATAAGTAGGTAAAATTCAATGTTTAATGATCATACAAAATTTAATATCTTAATGGGAAATCAAGGAATGGAATATCAATACTATCCCTATCCAAATCAATAAAAACCATTTAATAGAGGAATAAGGATAGTATCAATGCAACATATCCCAATTGGAGTAAATATAAAGCGTTGTTTTCATTTATGAATAGAAATACTATAAAATATATTTTAAAAACATTCTTGAGGAAGATATCATTTATTTTGAAAAATATTTTCATTAAAAATCACCATTGAAATAATTTTCTTTAAAAATTAATCTTTTAGACATGCAATGGAAACATCAATGAAATGACGATGGGTAAATCTGTAAATATCATACGTGGTAAGAAGATCATTAATTATTCATGATAAATTATATAAAAATTAATTGATTAGAAAGTGAAAATAATTTGTGACACCCCATGACTTTAACATATTTACATGTATATTTTGTTGATATCTTTCTAATACTCGAAACACAAGAATTTAAAAAAATATATTTTATAGTCATATTTTTTATAGATAATAAAATTCAGTAACTTTTAATGATTTTATATAGTAAATATATATATTATATATATTTAACCAAATATTTTTACACTCTACATAAGATAAAAACTCACCAAATATTACACATAAAATACTATATTTTTATATATACAATTTTTCCAACTTCTGATGGAGAACACTCTTTAAATCCAAATATAGACCATTTTATAAATTTAATATTTCATAATAAACTAAATATTTAAAATTGAAACATAAAAGTTATTTGAAGAGGATGTTTTGGGAATTTTATATAAATATTAATGTTTTATGGAATAACAAAAAATACTGAAATTTAGTTCAAAACTACTTTTTCATCTAATTTAATTATAATGTTAAATTATTTTTTATATTGTTTCTAATGTTTAATTTGATAATATGTTTATCAATTAATACAATTTATGTCATTGGAATCAATTTCACATTGAAATTGACTATAAAAACATAACTAACACTAAGATGTGTTTACTTTAAAAACCCACATTTTTGCTATGACTGCGGCATTGAATTTTAATTTATTTTTTACCAATTTTTTTATTATGATTTGGAAAAATTGGTTATATATTTGGATTCAAAATAATTTCTAATGTCTAAAAATGTATTGAACCATGTATTTATTGAATAATACCTTTAATATTCTATTAATTCTTATGAATACGATATTAATTTTATGTTTAATAGGAAACTTTGTCTGAATACATAATCCACATGCAGGAACAAGTTTCCCTGAAATCTTACATTTCACACAATGTTGAGTTATACTGAAAAATAATAAAATATTATTATTATTTTAAATGGTAGTTAATGCCAAGCCATTATATTTTAAGGAATGAATAGAACTAAAAATATTAAAATTAAACATGACTGTTAAATGTTTTTACATTTATCCAATAAAATTTAGAGGCTAAAAATGAGAATGAATAAAAATTTACGAATAAATACTGTAATATTTTTAAAAAGTAGTTTTATCGCATTTTGATGGAAAACCACTTTTAAATATATTTTTTGTCACTTTTATATGTTCCATTTTACAAAATAATCTTCTTCTTTAGAAGTGGGACATCAAAATTTAATTTGTGTAAATTTTTTGTATTTTTATGAAAAAGATCATTTTTTAACGAAGAGTGAAAAATACTACATTTTAAGTCAAAATTTTATTTTCATTTGATTTATTTGTATTATTAGATTATGTTTTTAATTTATTTTAAAGTTTAATTAGATTATATTTTTACCTTTTAATCCAAATTTGGTCATTTGAAGTAATTTCACTATGATATTAGATATAATCACATGTCAATCTTTTCATAGTTTTTACTTCTTAAAAACCCATGTTTTGGTTTTGACAACGGGAATTAATTTTAAATTAATTTCCAAAACATCTATTTTTTCTATTTGGAAAATACATTACATATTTGGAATCAGGGGGTAAAAATTGTGTAAAAAGTTAATTTTTTTAGACATTTCTAATAGAAATTTTAGTAAATATTTTATTTACCGTGGTTGAAGTGTAAATATGGTAAATAATGTTAAAAAATAATACTATAATAATAATAAATTTCCCTATAACATTCCCTAACCCTATTGGATAATATATGTATGATAATGAGAATCATTGGGTCGATTTTGGGACCCCATGGAGTGATTTTTAAGTGAACATGACATTTTATAAAAATTAATTTAATGATAAGGAAAATGTAACACAAACATATATATTGTAGTAAAAGGATTTTTATATAGGGTTATATAAGCTATAGTTTAGGCTAAAAATAGTCATCAAAAATGAAAAAATATTTCAAACATCATGGTATTTTATTTGTAATTTTTAGAAAAAAAATTAATAAATTTATTTATGACACAATAGAGATGTAGTGATTACCGTATTTATGAATGATTTAAACAAATGAGATTATAAATATTAAATTAAATTTATTCAGAAACTTTTTATGCCATCCACGAATTTGAAGGATGATTATGACATGTTATATTTGAATTAATTTTGTTTGTTCTAAGTTATTATGTTTTTTTTGGATTTTTAAAAAAGCTTGATATGAATAGTACATAAATTGACAGAAATGAGTTTTAAAAAAATACTTTTTTATTAAATTATATAATAGTATTAAAAATATAAAATACAGAAAAATGACATAGATATGGTTCAAAATTTAATTAATGGATCCCTTGAGGTTATATTGGCATTTTATAGTTAATATATTAACCATATAGTCTGAATATAAAAGAAGACATTGTAAATTTTAAATAAGTTATCTAAGGGTTAAAGATAAAATATAAGGTTAAATTTGTGACCTAAAATTTCCTAAAACCGAATTGTTTATTGGATTTCAAAAAATAATCACATTATCTTCTAATTAATGTGGTTTGGTACCTTTTGAAAATTGACATTCATTTTATTATAAAATAGTCATTCAAGACCTTCCTAAAGTGCCCCTCCTCCCTCTCATAAAAGGACACCACCTCAAATCCATTAATCAAACCTCTAATGCCACTTTTATCATCCAATATATTCTCCAATAATCTCCCTTCATCCCTATATTCCTCATAAAATCCTTCCCCTTAGAAAAAAAGAAATTAAAAAAATCCCTTTGGTTAAAATCAAAATAAGTTACATGATTTGTAGTAACGTCTTCTCTGAAGTTATTTTCTTTTATTTTCTTTTTCCACTCCCTATTATCTTTTTATTAATTCATTACATAACAACACCAGTATAATCAATATACTAGGTTGTTTTCTGATAATTATTTTAACTACACTTACACACACCTCCGTCTAATTGGTGTAGAACATACTGTTTCTGTGGACGGTGAAATACTTCCTCACGAAAGGATGATTGTTCAGTATTATCCTACCACCTCTTGTAGTGGAAAATATTAAGGATTTGTAATTATATATTATATATATGACATTTATTTTATCTATATTATTATTTAATTCTTCTTTATAACAAACCTTTATTCTTTTCATGTTGCATAAATACGATAATTTGATTTGAGGAAATGAGGCCTACCGCCCCCTCAAAGTGATATAACTCATTAATTACATAAATGGAATGCGTAAAGGATGGTGTTAATGAACTTATATATGATATTATACTGTAGTTATAATATAACTATGTATCATTTATTTTTCATTACTTTAAATATGAAAAAATGAATGTAGAATTCATGTGTGCGTACAACTTACCATCTCCATGAACGGTGCATTACATTTGTTATATCCAAATGATATGAACTATTATAAATACATGTATACGGGATATATATGATATATATAATATCTATATCAATAATATCATTCTAGAGATAATTTAATTTTTATAACATGGAAAATTTGTAAATAAAACAAGTTCATTTTAGACTCATGTTCCGAACATCTACAAAATGTCTGATATGAACTCAAATAATTAACTAATTGTTATTGCAAGGTAATAAGGGGTATAAAATGAATAATAAACATGAAAAAGGTTTTAAATCAAGTATAAATTAACTTGTTTTTATTATTCAGGAATAACAATGAACATATGAGACATGTCGGACTAGAGTTAAGAGACTTCCCCTCAATCTCCTTTCATTGAGGAATGTTTTGATGATATGCACCCCCTTCTTTTACACAGTCTATAATAAACCTATTTTACATTTACATTCATTCAATGTGAATCTTTTTTCTATGAAGCATTTTCGTAATTGAAAAAAGGAATTTTTTTAACATATGCGGTGACAATGACCTCTCTGCGACAATAATCGTTATTTGGATTCCTCTATAAGCCTTATTTTTTATAAAAGGAAAACCCCCTTATACTATTAATGGTTGATTTTGTATTGAAAATGTATTTTCAAAAGGAATGATCGTCTTGATATCATGAAATTATTTCTTTCAATTTCAAATTAATGTTTTTAGTGAAATGTTGATATTTGTAATATTTTATGTGTTATGATTATATAATGATACTTGGACATTTAACGGGTGGTTACATGATAACCCAAAGGACTAGTGGTTCCAGGATATAAAAATAATGGTTGGTTACATTATAACCTCCAATTAATTGGTTATGTAAGTTGGCCATATGTCTATTCCATTTAGTGATATGTGTGTAAGTTTATTGTATAGTTATTCCATTTAAGAATTTTTATGTCCCAAGTTACCATTATATGTGATATGTTTCTTTCTATGGGATTAATAGTAATCTTTTAGTTTTAAAAAGGGTAAAAAATTAGCTTATATTCATTGATGTGTTTCTGATACTTTTTTATGGTGAGAATTATTACTTTATAATAAATTTATCATGTTTTACATGTTTCTTTTAATAACTAACAGTTTCCCATCATTATATATCCCATACTGAGGTTTTTATGCTCATTCCAAATTTTCAAATATTTTTTCACATGACTTAAAGTGGAATAGGGTCATGGATGGGATACAGAAGAATTCATTATTTTTAATTCATATAACTAAATATGTTTCATTTTTTAAGATTTTTTATTTTATGAAAAAATGATACTGAGTATATGTTTCTACATATAATATTCAAGATGTGATGCATATGTTATGACCTAATTCTCTAAAGCTATAAATCAGAAAATATACTAAATGTGAATTATTAACTTATATAAAAATTATGTAATGTTTAAGGCTGGGTACTTACCGATGGTATCATAGGTCGGTTTAGATAACATTATAGGTTAATGTGATATTTAAACATAAGTCACATAACCACAACAGTTAGAATATAAGAAAGAGTCGTAGTTATTTTAGATAAATCGAATGGGTTTAAGATAACATAAATAAGTATATATTAGTGTTTAATCTCTTCATAAGATAACATATGATGATTTTTCTGATATACTCACACTGACCTTTTAGTGTTTAGTAAATGGCTGGATCTAGCATAAACCAAAGTAACAATGGATGTGAAGAAAACTTTGGTGGTTTTCTGAATGAGCAACCGAAAGAAATAGGAGCTGTAATGAGAATTATTGTGGTTATTATTGACCAACTATCTAGAGTCATGATTGACCACATGAACCTTGGTAATTTTTCTAAGGAATCATAAATGTGAGAAATGAATCCCAAAGGATGTTCAGGTAAAAATCATAATGGTAAGTATATTAAAAAACAAATGTGTCAAGGATGTGGAAAGAAACACCTAGGAATATTCTTAAATGGGATGGTAATATGTTTCAAATGTGGTAATGAACGTCATAATAAAATATCTTTCCATGGAAAAAAGAAATCGTCCAGTTGAATCTAAGAAAGGGAAAGAATTTATTTCTGAAGGATCAATTGAATGTTTTAAATGTGGTGTACATGGTCATTACACAAATAGATATCCTAGAAAGATGGTCATGAATGGGATCAGTGGGATCAAACAAATATATGTTTACCAATTCCTAATGTCATTCCAATTAAAGATGAAGAAACTAAAAATTACATATGAAATGTATGGATTATTTATTAACTTGTGTTTAACATTACTGAAATCCTAAGATATTATGCATTATTTTTTATAGAAAATAATTATTAATGAATAAGATATAGAAACATGGATAAAGGATCGTGAAGAATGTTCGATGATTAATATTTATTGGAATTTAAGAGTTATATTGGATCTATGGATGATGATATTTTTATATGTAATAATGATAGGTTTACTTTGTAAGACTTTTCCTAGTATGTGTAACCTTGAAGACTGATATGGGAAAATGGTATTCATGAAAGAATTATATATTCTTGTGTGGACATAATGAATTACATTAGGGGTTCATATGATATCTTTTTTTGAGTTGATAAATGGTTATTATATTTTGGGATGAAAAATGAAAATTATTAGATAACATTTTAGGACAAAATAGGTTATGGTTATTTTTGAAGAAATAATATTATTTCTAAGAATGTTATAAGAATGATATGGTTTTAGAAAAAGTAAAACCCTTAGGATGGGTGACAACCCATCGTTTCCGGTAAGGCCATCAGAATAGAACCCACAATCGAAGGGCGACAAGGGTGCAACGCCTACCTCTTGACTATGTGAAGTCCCTGGTTAGTATGACTAATTATTTTTAGTTAAATGATTTTATAGATTAAGAATAAGTTGATTTTGGGAACTTATGTTTTATCATATGGATATCTTTAGTATAGAAAAATGATTTAATGATTAAGTGATAAAGGTTATTTTAGAATCCATTCTCTCTTTTGGGAAAACTATATGCTTTAGGAAAATAGAACACTATGGTATCTCATTTTTTGAGTAATGGTTGAAATTTTAGTTTTGAAGAGTCTTTGTTTTTATTGTGGACATATAAAGATTTTGGTTATTTATAGAAATGATTAACCTATCATAGAGAACATGTGATTAGGTTAATTAAACATTAGTATGAGAGTTTAAGAGTGGATGATGTTATTTGGAGATAAATGTTTAGATTTTTGTGTCGGACTATGTGATCAAATCCTTCTAAATTTTGGGTTTAAAATTGTTTTTTTATTTTTAATAATTTGAAGGGAAATAGGGTACTTAATGGTCTTTGTTGATCATTGGGTATTGTTTGTTTAAATTTTGAGATTAGTAGTAGTATTTCTTCTTATAAAATATTATCCATTTTATGGACTATCTGATCTTGTACAAAAAATTTTGGTTTTGGTTAATGTCGAAATATAGGAAAAATATATTGTTAATATTTTATGGATTATGTTATTCTATATAATTTTATTCTAGGGCTTTTGATGTGATGAAGTCATCTTTAATACTTGTCATTTAGATAAAAGATGAGTTTTTGGTAGAAATCTAGTAAGGGATTAATATATACATGAGATGTAAGTACGTTTCCATACGTCCTTATTCAAGCTCACAAATAAATATATCAACTTTATGAAAAGGAATGTAAAACAAAAATGTTTTCTGTTCACTTTTTCTACTGGGGAATCAAATTTTGTTTAACCAATCACATGTTTTTGATTTTATGATTGTTAACTTTCTCTTGAGCTTGATTTCTATCACACTCCATTATAACTTGATAGTTAGTTTCACATCCATATCAATGTCTTCCTACATGGAAACCTAGTATGGGTTATGTTAGGTGAAATTTTTAATTCTATTTCTTTCTTCAAAAGTGATTTCATTATTGAATATTTTTCTGATGTGATAATTTCAATGAAGTTTCCAAGAAAAACATTAAAATTACGAACACAAAATTTCTAAAAGGGGGGAAGGATGTGTCGACCCATGTATTTACAGAATTAAACTTCATAACTTCTATTAATACTTATGAATATAATAATAATTTTATGTTAAATAGGACACTTTTTCCTATAGCATAGTCAAAACACAAAAAAAGGTTTCCTTGAAATTTTACGTTGCACAGAATGTAAAGTTATTCGGAAAAATAATATAACATTATTATTATTTTCAATAGTTTTTAATTTCTAGCCGTTGTATCATTGGGAATGAACAAAACTAAAAATATTTTTATTAATCATGTTTTGTAAATGTTTTTACATTTATCCAATAAAATTTAGAGGCTTAAAATGAGAATGAATCAAATTTTAATCATAAATACTCTAATATTTTTAAAAAGTAGTTTTACTGCCATTTCATGGAAATACAATTTTAAATATTGTTTTTATCACTTTTATATGTTCCATTTTATAAGTTAAACATTTTATTTTAAATAGGGAAATCAATATTTACTTTGGGTAATTTTTTTTTTATATTTTAGATATTGTTCATTTTTTAATGAATAGTGAAAAATACTGCATTTTAAGTCAAAAGTGTCTTTTTCATCTGATTTGTTTATATTGTTATATTATTTTTTTAGTTTGTTTCAAATTTTAATTAGATTATTTATTTACCTTTTAATCCATTTTTTTCATTGGATGTAACTTCACTTTGAAATTATACATAAATACATGGAAATCTCTTGGTAGTTTTTACTTCTTAAAACACGCTTTTTAGTTTTCACAATAGGAATTAATTTTAAATTAATTTATAAACCTTATATGTTTTTAATTTAAAAAAATGGATTCTATATTTGGAATCAGGAGGTCCAAATTTTGTAAATAGGTAACTTTTATTTTTAGACATTATAAATAGTAAAATTTGTAAATATTTTATATACAATGGTTAAAGGGTGAATCTGGTAAATAAGGGTAAAAAATAATTTTATAATAATATTTAATTACCCAAAAACATGGGATAACTCTATATTATGTTACATATCTGACCATGTGAATCCTTGGTTATATTTTTGGACCCCATGGATCCACTTGTAAGTGAAAGTGACATTTTATAAAAATTAATTTAAAATTAAGGAAAATATAACATAAATATATATCTTTTAGTAAAAAAATTTATATAGGGTTATATAAGTGATCACTTAAGATATAAACAGTCAATAGAAATAAAAAAATATTTCCTACATCATTGTATTTTATTAATAAGTTTTATACATCGAATAAGTAAATTTATTTATGACATAATAGTGATGTAGTGATTACCTTATTAATGAATGATTTAAATAAACAAGATTATAATTATTATAATAAATTTATTTTGAATCTTTTTATGCCTTAAACTAATTTTATGGATGATTATAACTTGTTATATTTCAATAATTGAAGTTTTTTTGAAATAATCATGTTTTTGTGGATTTTTAAAATGTTGTGATATGAATAGTATATAAATTGACATAAATGAGATTTTAAAACAAAATTTTTTATATTATATTATACAATAGTCCTAAAAATATAATATTTGTAAAAATAAATTATATATGGTTTAAAATGTTATTAATGGACCACTCAATATTCTATTGTAATTTTATAGTAAATATATTGACCATATATTATGAATATACAAGAAGACATGGTAAGAGTTAAATAAGATAACCAAGGGTTAAAGCAAAAAAAATAATGTTATATTTTTTTCCTAAACTTGTCTAAAAACGTTTTTTGAGAGGATTTATAATAATAATCACCTTATATACTAATGAAATGATATTTGGACATTTTGAAAAACGAAATTCAGTTTACAATAAAATATTATTTCAAAACATTCCTAATGTTCTCCTCCTCCCTCTTATAAATGGACCCCACCTTTAACCCATTAATCACACCTCTCAATCCCTTTTAAGCATTCAAACTCTACTCAAATAATCTCCCAACGTACCTATATTCCCTCTTCATGCCTTCCCCTAGGCATAAGGAAATTCACGAAAGCCCTTTCTCTCAAATCAAAAGAAGTTACCTGATTTGAGGTAACATCATCTCTCAAGTTCTTTTCTTTTATTTTTCTTCTCCACTCCCTATGCTCTTATTGTTATTTGTTTACATAAAAACACCATTATACTCATTATACTAGGTTTTTTTATGATAATTATTTGAACTACACTTACAGACACCTCCGTCTTGTGGGTATAGAACATACTGTTTCTATGGATGGTGAACTATTACCTCACGCAATGAAGATTGTTCATTCTTCTTCTACCACCAATTACAGTAGCCATTATGATGTAATTTTGATTTTATATGATATATATGTTATTTATTTTATCTTTATTATTGTTTAATTCTCATTTAGAATAAAAATTTATGCTTTTCATGTTGTATAAATATGAAAATTTCATTTGAGGAAGTGTAGACTACCGCCCCCTCAAAGTGATATGAATCATTCATTCCATACATGTAATTAATAAATGATTTTTTAATGAAATTATATATGATATTACACTGATATTATAATATAATTATTTATCATTTAGTTTTCATTCCCTTTAATATGAAAAAATAAATGAACGCAGCGTTCATGTGTACGTACGGCTTACCATCTCCATGAACAATGCATTTCATTCTTATATCTAAATGATATGGAATATTCTAAATACATATATACTTTATATATATGATATATAAGATATATATATCATTAATATAATTCTGGAGATAATGAAAGTTTGACCACATGGATAATTTGTATTTATAACAAGTTCATTTTTTACTAAAGTTCCAAACATCGACAAAATGTCCGATATGAACTCAAATAATTAACTAGTTGTAGTAGAATGGTAATAAGTGATATAAAATGAATAATAAAATTAAAGAGGTTTCATAATCAATTATAAATTATCTTAAATTTATTATTCTGTTAGATCATGGAACATAGAAGACAAGTCAGACTCGAGGTAAGGGACTTCGTCTCAATCTCCTTTAATTGAGGGTTGTTTTGATTATATACACGTACTTCTTTTATATGGTGTATAATAAACCTTTTTTACTTTTAATTTCATTAAATGGGAATTTTTTTCTATGAATAATTTTTCTAAGTGAGAAAAAAATATTTAAACTTTTATGGTGACAATGACATCTCCATTTCCGTAATAATTATTTGGCCTCCTCTATAAGCCTTAATGTTTTTAAAAGGAAAAAAATACCATATTTTATTTCTTGGGTGTTTTGGTATTGAAAATTATTTTTGAGATGGATCTATTGTTTCAATATATTGAAATTATTTCTTATGATTTAAAATGAAATTTTATTAGTGAAATGTTGATATTTTTATTATTTTATGTGTTATGATTGTATAATGATACTTGGAAATTTAACAAGGGGTTACATGATAAACTAAATGACAGGTGGTAATGTGATAAACCAAGGATGAACTGTTATGTTATTACCTTTAATTAATTGGGTATGTAAGTCGACCATATGGATATTCTATTAAGTTATTTGTGTGGATGTCAACTGTATGGTAAATCCATTTAAGTATGTTTATGTCCTAAGTTACCTTTATTTGTTATATATTTCATTCTATGGGCTTTATGGAAATATTTTGGTTATAAAAGGGTAAGCAATGAGCTTATATCTAGTGAAGTGTTTATTCTACTTCTTTATGGTGAAAATTATTAATTTATGATAAAGTATTCATGGTTTACATGTTGTTTTGAAAAAATAATAGTCTTTATTCATTATGTATCCCATACTGAGGTTTTATGATCATACAAAGTTTTCAGAATGTTTTTTCACATGACATAAACTAGAATAGGTTCAAGGATTGGATCATGGAAAAGTCATATAGTTTAAATCATATAACTAAACATGTTTTATTTTTTAACTATTTTTATTTTATGAAAAAATGGATACCGAGTAGAAGTGTCTACATGTAATATTTATGTTGTTATGTATAAGTTATGACCTAATTCTCTCAATATCTAAACCTAAAAATATCCTCATTGTGAATTGTTAACTTAATTCAAGATTATTTAATGCTTAAGGTTGTGTCCTTACAAATGTGGTCAACTTGGTTTTTGACCAAAAATATTAGTGATGGTAATTAAAATTAAATGTATTGATTGAGGTTAAATTTAGCATAATAAGAGACTAAACCATATATTTAAGGCCTATGTATACCTATAAACTTGTTCAAAATCCATTGGATGTCAATATTATGACCCATTAATCAATTTTATCATCCTTGATACATTATTGGATACACATTCAACATTAAAAACGGGTGTGGAATTCTATCTTCAAATATTTACCAGAGTGCCACTCCTCCACTACTATGAAGGCCACCAACTCTCCCAATTACTCAAAACTCTCAAACAATGTATCTTTAGCCAATATCTTACCAAATATCTTCCAAAAAATCATACCCTATACGTTGATTCCTAGTTTAAGGCATAAATCCCCCAAAGGAATCCTTTTCGTATAAACCAAGAGAAGTTACCCTATTAATAGGGAACACCTTCTATAATTCCTTTTAGTTTCATCTCCATTCTCCACTAAATATACTATTATTATTATGTGATTACATAACAACACTAGAATCATAAATATAACATTTTATATTTATGATATGGTTTTTACCTACACATACACACACCTCCATCTAATGGGTATCAAATATACTATTTCTGTGTATAGTGAACTGCAACATTATGAAACGTTGATTATCCAATATTCCTCTACAACCTATCATTGAGGCCATTATGATGGAATATATATATATATATACGATATAAATGTTATTTATAATGTTTTATTCTTCTCTATTTTTTATTTATAACATACATTTATGTTTATATGTTTTGTAAATATGATAATTTGTTTTGAGGATGTGTGGACTACCGCCCCCTCAAAGTGATATGACTTATTTAAGTAATACATGGAACATATAAAGGATGTTTTTAGTAAAAATATGTAATATATATAACATATATATTTTACTTGAATTATAATACACATATATATCCTTTAGTTTTAATGACTTTAATATAATATATAAATGGAAGTAATGTTCATGCGTACGTATGAACAACCATCTCTATGAACGACACACTACATTCCTAATCTCCAAATATTATAGAATATTATAAATACATATTTATTGAATATATAAGATAATTTAGTCAAGGATTCAATTATGGATATTATGAAACCATGATATATTTCATAAAAACAAAAAATAATAAGTCAAAATGTACTAGAATAAACTATGATATTAACACACGAAATAGTTTAAATAATGAATGAGTATTAAAAAATGGGTAATAAAATATTTTAAGAAGTCAATATAAAGTATTATAAACAAAAATTTGGGTTTTTATCAGTTATTAACATATTATAAATCACTATATATGAGGTTAAATACAACACAACAAAAAGAAACGATGGGGTAATGAATTTTATCTCAATATACTTTTCATTGAGAATAATTATTATTTATGCACCGATTCAATTATATTTTGGGATTATAACTACCATTAAAGGTTATATAATGAATATAATTACTATAATTAAATTATACGTTTCATATAATTCACTATGAATTATGATTTAAATGTTTTAATGTGGTTTAAGACACATTGGGATATTTAAATATTATTTCCCCCCAAGAATGTTATAATGTCAACAAACATTTATGTTATTTATCATCCTATGTGGTATTATCAATAAATATATATTATTAAATAAATATGAATATATGATATGTCACAATATATAGTTGATACATGATTAATTCTTTTGAATGGTAGACACAGGTTGGGGGACGGTTAATAAAAGCCCATCGATGCAATGGTAGTCTAATGAGATGAAGTAGAGGGAAAAAATAGATGGGTTTGTACCCTATAGCTAAACCAACATATGAATGTCCTTCATGGGACATGTTATATGTACCTAAAAATTATTTAATAAAATAGCTAAGAATTTCCCTCCTTTATACTCATTTATTATTTATCAATGATATTTTTCATCGATATATCTAGGGATTTATTTGATTTTAAGTTTATTGATTAATGGTTTGGGTTACATTTTCTTACCATTACATATATACGTATTCTTTATCTAGTTGTTTAATTTTTATTGGTGTTCATTAATTTACCATTAAATAGATATTTATTCATTATTTATTCCATTGTACATACCCTCACTGAGCATTTGACCTCACACTTATTATGTTTATTTCCCCATGTTATAAAGAGGAGAACATTGAATAAGATTTAAAGGATGGATTTTATTTCATTTTATTTTGTATCATATTTTATTCAATTTTTCCAATGTGTTATGGGTATTATGTATATAACATGGCTTATTATTACTTCCAAACTGAATTTCCCTCCAGGATTTTCTTCCTTTTAATAATTCCAATATAATGTAATAACGCACTGGCTCTTGGATTATGGGGTCATGGAATAACAGTTTGTGTCAAATAAAATTTATCATCAAACTTGGGAACTATATTTAGAAAACATACACTAGGGAGGAAAACCCTAAGATATACAATGAGGATAAGTATAAATGAACATCCTTGAATTTGGGTAATGTAGAGATTATGTGGGTATTCCTAGAAATATATCCATGTCTTGATCCTACAAGTGGATTTTGTTTTGAAACAAATGTACTTAAATGTAACAACCCTGACAAGGTATTCCAAAAAATGACTCAAGGTAACATGGTACACAAAAACGGGCATTACTGCACACCTGGTTTGACACTCCCAGGGGATACACATAGGATAATTCACATTCTCTTTACCTATCATTATGAATTATTTAAATGTAAAATTGACATCAAAGTATTATAAGTTATGATTTAAGATGAATTTATGTTGATTGTTATACCATATTTGAAATTGATGATTTTAAGAGCTAATCCAGTATATTCCATTTTTATATAAATGACATATATAAGGAAGAATGTTATTAACACTCCGGGAAAATGTAGAGATTCCCCCAGGAGGAAACCAATACAACTGGTATTGGAATGGGAAGAATCATGGAAATATTTGGGTAGCATAATCAGTATAGGAAAAATAACCTTTCCTGGAAGGAGAAACCTATTCCATGTAGATAATCACCTATGGTGGTTATCTTTATAAGGTAGAAGACCCCATTGTTTTGTGGGACTTCTAGTCCAATTGTATATAAGAAATGGATTATGTATCTTGAGAAGATATTTATGTCCTTGGAATACAGTGAAAAGGAAAAAGTTACAATTACGGTCTATTGTCTCCAAGGTTATGTTTATTAATGGTGTTCCCTAATATAGAATACAATGTAAGAATAAGATATTTAACTCATTTAATGATGGGATTTTAAGAAGATATTCTATGATAAATACTTACCTTGTGATCATCAAATTGGGATGAAGAAGAAGTTCCTTAACATAAAGAATACGAAAGTAGAGAGTGTTGTAGATTATGAAGTTACCAATACAAGGTTATTTAGGTATGCTAAATATTATATACACAACCTTATGTGTATGATTGAACACTTCTTTGAAGGTCTTAATCCACATCTCCGAAGGGAACTAGTTCCTCAAAAAAATTTATCATATGAGGAGATAGATTTATCTGCCTTCAATATGGAGGATGCATTTTCTAGATTCAATATATTCAATGGAAACCAAGAAAAGAAGAGTTCATTTGAGAATCATTAGAAAGAGAATGCATCAAATAAGAAGAATATTGACAAATTTTCTTCTTGTTATAACTATGTAATGATTCATCATGGGAAATTCTTGTATGGAATGGGAGTTTCCAATAAATGCGGAGATAGGGGTCACCATTATATAGAATGAAAGGGGAAGAAAATGATAAATGATGTCCAACACTACAATACAAGAGATATGGGGCATTGAATATTTGATTTCCCCATGTCTTATAGGAATTTACCACAGAATAGGCCTAGAGGAAATGACCAAGCTTATGCAATCACTACAATAGAGGTAGACATAAAAATTGACATGGGGGAAGAAACATTAATCATATATTCAAAATTTTCCAATCTGTTATTTGACTATGGATTGTCACACAATTTTTTATCTCCCTAGTTTTCCATGAAAATTATACATTTACCATTCAATTTAATAAGAGAGTTGTTGGTCAATACTTCTAAGGGATGTATCATTGCAATAATGATGTTTCGTTCAGTCCCAATTATGACAGATATACATACTTTATGTGCTTAACTTATAATCATAACTATGGTTGACTTTGACATTATTCTCGATATGGAATTGATCTTAAAATATGGTGAAAAATTTTATTGTAAGAGAAAGGACGTCACAATTTGTGAGGAAAATGTTGAATCCCTCGTCTTTAGAGAAGAAGATTCCTCACCTGATTCTTATTTAGATCCACCCTTAGTTGCTCTACTAAATGAAATTGTTGGATAGTAAGAGGAAAAAATGTCTAGTATAAAGGAGGTAATCTCCAAATTAATTATGTTCTTATTTTTTAGGAATAAATTAATGTATTTCATGAAGATTTTCTTTGAAATACCCCAGAACGTGAGATTGAATACTCTATTTATTTAATCCCTCATGAAATGCTAATATCGAAGGATCCCTATAGAATGGCCACTACGGAATTGGTAGTGTTGAATTAAAAAATAGTGGAATTTTTTAATAATGGATTTTTAATTCAGAAGGGGGGATCAATTTTTCCTGACGGTATCTCCATAGAAGGGTGTTATTAGGTCCAGTAAGAAAGGAAAACTATGTTCTAGGTATATTAGATCTTTTGATATTCTTGATAGAGTTAGAGCTATTTATTATCAGATATCATTGACATCAAATCTCTCAAAGGTTCATGATGTGTTCAATATATCCATGATATAGAAGTACATGTCTAATACAACACATGTGCTCACATATGATAAAATATAGTTTGAACCTAACCATTCTTTTTAAGAGGAACCTGTCTAGATTTTTGACACTAGCGATCAAGAATTGAGATATCAGACAACTCGTATAGAGAAAGTTCTTTTGAGAAATCAAAAAATGGAAGAATAAATATGGGAACTAGAAGATTATATAAAGGGAAAAATCCCAAAGAAATTTAAAGGTTTTGACCCTAAAATTTTTAGGATGAATTTTTTTAGGAGGGAAGAATGTTACACCCCAATACATTACCATATTTACCTTTAGATTTTGTTGATATCTTTTCAATACATACAACACCTGATTTATAAAAAAAATTATTTAGTGACATTTTGCATCATAACTTAAATTATAACAATTTTATATAGTTTTAAAAGTATACAAATCTATATATTATATGTTCAACAAAATATTTTAACACTCATAATAAGATAAGAACAAACACAATTTTACACATAAAATACTATATTTGTATATACATGTAGTTTTTACACTTTTGAAGGAGAACCCTATTTAAATCCAATATTAGAACCTTTAATAAATTTAATATATAAAAATAAATTTAATATTTAGAATTGAAATAGAAAAATTATCTTATGACAATGTTTTTTTAATTTTTTGTAAAGATTCAATTTTTAATAATTAAAAACAAATACTAATTTTTAGTTAAAAAATAACTTTTCATCAAACATAATTATAAAGTGAAATTATATAATATTTTATTAATTTTTATTTAGGTAATATTTTTTAATTTAATCAAATTTAGGCAATTGGAATCAATTTCACATTGAAATTGACAATAAAAACATAACCAACTTTCAGATGTTTTAACATTAAAAACGTACATTGTTGTTCCACCTGTAGGATGAATTTTAATTTTTTTTCCCACTAATATGATTATAATTTAATAAAAATGGATTTCATATTTGGAATCAGAATAATTTATAATGTCTAATAAGGTCAACATAGTTTTTGACCAAAATGATTAGTGAAGGTAAATAAAATTAAATATAGTGATTAAGGTTAAATGAATCATAATAAGAGACTAAACGATAATTTTATGGCCTAATTAGACCAATAAAAGTTTCAAAAATCCATTTTATGTCCATATTTTGACCCTATAATGTATGTTCTGGGCACATCGGAAGCGCATTGGTGGGTGTACCCATCTTTAATTTTAGCATTAACAACGATCAATCAGAGATCTGTCAAGATAATAAAACTCAAGATCATTGAAATTGAAAAAATAACGAAAAGAAAAAGGGGGGATTCCTGGAACCATAGATAAGATCATCATTTGTTGGTTATAATTAATTAAATTAATTGACAAGAACTAAATTGACAGAATTTCTTCTTCATTGATGTTTCTGGTCACGATCCGATGTGATCCATCATTGCCTTGTAGAATCTATGTGTAGGATTCCTCTACTAGTGATCCAAAAGTGCTCCACATATCTCTAGACGTTGCCAAAGGGATCTCCAGGTGCTAGCATGGAAGAGCCTTCACTTGCGATGTCCGCCTTCAATCACCTTGATCTAGGGCTGGAGGATCTCTCTCTCTTTCTCTCTCGTAGCTTCATAATGTTAATGGAAGAAAAGAATTATTTCTTGTCTTGAGAGCTTTCTCTAGATCCGTTGTGCACAACCAAAAAATGGCTAGGCTAATGATAAATATATAAGTAATATTTTAATTAATTAGAATAATAAAATGAATTAATTACCCGAAATTATTTATTCATTACATTTAACTTTTAGTAATACCCCATCTCTAATAATAACAGTTGACTATTATTATTAACTAACATGTGCCCAACGAATTACACCTGATATTATTTAATTAAATATATAATATATTTCTCATAAATTCCCAGAAAAAATTACACAGTGTGTATATTTAATATACACTATGTGTACTTTTGTTTTTCCATTTTTCTTTATTTTCTCCACCACATTTATTAGACCTTGAATAATGACTATTTATTACTAAAATAAATATCACTACATTACTCACTAATAAATATATTATTTTTCCCACAATATATAATCTCGAATAACTAATGTCTACATAAATGCAATCATCCATTCTTGAATAATTATTAAACCATAGTCAAGAATAATATTTGTTCAACTTGTTAAATTAATATTTAACTGAGATACATAGACACACTTAGTGTGTGACCCTCGAGGCCTCTCTCTTAGTGGAATTATACGGAGCCTACCTATATTCCAAAGTTAGAATCTAACAACATGCCAAGGCACCCATATAGAAATATGTTAAGGCCAAAATGATGTGTCACCTCCTATGAATTCTTACCATGTATTGTAATCCCTTGGTCTCTGTATCTCGAATCAAGCGGGTTGCATGCTAGTGCCATCAACCAATGGGTTCAATTATTATTTCTTTTACTTTTCGGAATTGAACTTGCCTATTCCTCACCATGTCCCTGGATTTATTAAGGCTATATCAATTCCATCAATGGGCCTGAGAAATCTACTTCTGTTATAGAAATGTATGGACAAATTCGTTCTCGCATTATCACTTAATGCAGTATCACTCGTGATGCACCCAATGTATCCTACGTCACTACAAATAGTGTGTTGTAATTTTATTCGTCAATACATCTAAGTGTGTGATTTATAATACCAATTAATAACAATCTTAAAGTCTAAGGACCAACATACACATCCGCAGATAGTAACATCCAATGAAACTATGAAATGTGGATTTTCTACTAGCGGGTCTCATTCTCATAATATCTTCCTAGATATTACCAAGGGCACACACCAGGATAAGGTGCCTAAATGTTTTATGAGTCCTCACCCCTAATGGAATGTATTATTTGTGTCCCTAAAATAACATCATCTGACTATAGAACATATATTCATGAATAATGTTATGTCACTTCCATGTTTTCATCATAGTAGAGATCTTCTATGACCCTTTAATGCAATAGATATCCTGAAGAAATTATCACATGTATTGTTACACAAAAGAATAAACAAGATGTGATAAGGTATTTATTAATGAATAAATTACACAGTAGTTGGTTCTAGGCCACCAACTCCAACAGACTCCCACTTGGACGAGAGCCAACAACTAACAACCTTTAACCTAGTAGCTCTCACATGATATTCATGATTCTGCTGAGATAAGCCTTTAGTCATGGGGTCTACCACGTTGTGTTCTGTGGACACTATTCTCACTTAAACATCACACCTTTGATAGAAATACCTAAAAAGGTGATACATCCAGAGTATGTGCTTTGTATGTTGATGCGACCTTGGTTCTTCTTCAACAACCACCGCTGCAGTATTATAACAATATAATGTGATATGATCTTTACTTCTAGGCACCACATCATGCTCCAAGAAAAATATTCAAATCGGGATGGCTTTGTTGGCTGCATCAAAAGCCACTATATATTTTGACTCTACTATAGAATCAGTGACAACTGGTTGCTTTGAACTCTTCTAGCTCACATTTAAAGTCCCGGAATTTTTGTGGAAAATTTTATACTTAAATACATGGGAATATTATGAGTCCATGAAAATTTACGACGCATGATTCTGAGGCCCGGTCTGCCCGAAATAAATTTCTGAGGTTTTGTTCGACAACCTTCAGTAAATGTACGAGCAGGTTTTTTATAAATTTTGAACCAGTTCTTGAAATTGAAATCTGAGGGCACCTTTGAACTCGCTGTGTCAGTATTAGTTTACAGAGACTTTCACTTTGACGACGGTGGGTCGAGATTAAAAGTTAATTTTTGGGTTTTCAAGGAAAATAATAAAATAACTTGAGCTTCACTTTATTTTTGTTTGAGCCGCCATGTGGGTGTTTGGTGGTTAAAACCTCCTCCGAGAAGTTGGAGGTGGGACCACCACACCTTAACCTACCTTGGAAGGTTATGGTGGTGGGGCCCAACCAAACCTAACCTACCACGAAAGCTATGACATGGGGACCACACAAGGCTAAAATCCCTTATTAATTTTGGGAGTAGAAAACATCTCAACTAATCTCATAAATGGGGGAGAGTTTCTTCACACCCTCCCTTCTTTATGCTGCCACATTCACTTTAATAAAATTATGCCAATTCCCATAATTAACGTGTGCCAATCCTTCATATTAATTAGGTGGAGCCAATTAATTTATTTCACCATTTTGAATTTATGTGCCAATAAATTAATAGATAAACCTATCTATTATTATTTTCCTTGGAATCTTGGTGGAAACTTGGGAGAAGAAGGAAGAACTCTCCCAATGAGAATGAAGAACTTCTACATTCTTCAACTTCTTCCTTGGAGCTTCTAACGACATGGAACGTCTTCCACCATCCAACCCTCCACATCATCATCAATGACCCAACGCAGCTTGGGATTGGAAGCGTGCAACAGATGCGATGAACGACGAACTTATCTGTCTACTTTCCATGAGTCCGTCAACGAACGATGAAAGACGATCAAAGGTAGGGGGTTTTACATGTTGATGTTTTCCATGAATATTCTTCAACGGTTGAAAAGGAATCGTTTGTGGGTGAGTTGTTGTGCATCCTCTTCTATATTGATGAACTGATTGTTATTTCCCTAAACGCAGAGGGTGCCGACCAAACCAACAGGGCCTGAGCCCTCTACCGTTCTTTTTTGTGATAATCTTTGGCATAGAGATGAGGTGACGGAACAACGAAGGCGTCGATGACAAAGGTTGCGCTACCTGCGGCCTCCGCAAACCACGCCTCCCCCACGACGCTCTGGTGCTCCGGGGCGAACCACGACCCCCCGGCCACAACACCGCCGACCAGCACCACATGGCTCCCGACTACCTCCCGACCACCCGCCGGCCTGCCTGGCGCCCTGCTCAGCCCCCTGCCCACCCGCCCGGCTGCCTGCTGGCCCACCTTCCGGCCATCCCACCTTCCTCCCGGCCGCCTTTCGGACTCCCTGATAGCCACCTGACTGAACCGGTGCCCTGGTCGCGCCGACCTCCAGGGTAGGCCCGCGGCCCACCTCGAGGCACCCTGGCCACACTAGTCCATCCGTGCCCTCCAGGCCGATTCATTCCCTCACGACTATCCGGGCCGAACTGGCCCCGAGCCCGGGCGGAATCGCCCACGCGGCCGGCTGGGCTGGGCCCAGTGGGCCAAGCAAAACTTAATAGGCTGACCCCCCAATGGGCCGGGCTAGAACCAATAGGCCTGACGAGGTCAACCAAGAATGGTTCAGCCTAGACAGGGTCGGACCGAGTCGGTCCGACCTGGTCAGACTAGACCCGAGCCCACTATGACCCTTTACTTTCATTGGTCATATCTTTGGCTCCGGATGGCCGTTTGATGAACCATCAACGGTGCTGGGTTTCTTGGAGCATGACGGTCCCTTTGAGTATTCCCCAATAGAGTTTGGTGAAATGTTGATATATGGTCAGGTTAGATCGCGCACGAATACAACCAGGCCCCCGGGACTAAAAGGCTAATAACTCACAGACCTAAAATCTGATTGACGCACCATCTGTTACGTCGACACCCCTATGACGAGGTGGATCATTGAGATACTTCTTTTTGGGACTTAGTTATAGTTAGAATATCAACTAGTAGCTCGTGGAGCGGATCCTACCGGTGAGGAGTTAGCATAATACGAAGACCTGGTAGCTCGCTGAGACCTGACGACTGCTGACCAATTCGACTTGGAGTGATTAGAATAGCCCTGTGAGAGTGCCTTGGTCTCGCGACAGACCCATGGTGGGGAGCACCTTTGTGTGACTCGGCAGACCCACAGTACTCAATAGGAGGAGTATCTCAGCAGGCTACAAGGGGGAGCGCCTCTGTGTGACGCGACAGACCCATGGTGGGGAGTTCCCATGTGTGACGCAACAGACCCACGGTACTCGACAGGAGGAGTACCTCAACATTCCAAGGTTAATGTAAAGCGCCTTGGTGTCACAGAAGGCCAACTGTACCCGATAGAGGAGGAGTTATCCAACATCCATGGTTTTGAAAATGTGACTAGGGATGTTATTTGATACTACCCCTAGAATAAAATTCTGGTTTGAGCTGAGTCAGTGACTTTTGTGTTTACCTCATGATTGATATGGATTACATGATAACTTAGGTATATGTATGGGCATATAACTATGTAATATTATAAATTGAATTCATACTTTTTGGTCTATCCTTGTTGTATATTGTGAGACCTTGAGGGTCTCTGGGTCCCTACTGAGTATCGTTATAATCACACCTGCACGGGCTATGCCTGAACCTCATTGTATCGGATGCAGACGACGGACAGTGCTGACTGAGGCTGAGTGTACGAGGACTGGACAGTGCCCAGAGGTGGACCACATGGTGTGACGGTACACGGAGGAGACGAACAGACGTGGAGTGTTGTGTAGGCTATCTGTACCTACCCTTCTAGTAGGATTTCTCATTGGAGGATCCATGAGCTTTTTTTCTTTTTAAAGTGCTTTTACTTTCAGTTTCCTTGTACTTTACATTTGGGCTTGTTTTTCTGGCCCCCCTTTTTACTTTTTAGCACTCATTTTGAATACAGTTTTATTCAGTGTTTTGTTCCCATCTTGTACTCTATTGTGTGAGTTTTCAAGTTATATAGGTAATGCCTTCCCAGTTTAGGGATTTACGCCTTTGGGGATAGTCTCTAGACCTTGGCCTTTGAAAGCCGGGCTTGGGGTAGTCACGGCATGGGCCTCGGGGGACATGTCATGACAAATTGGTATCAAAGGAGTCGGTTCTAATGCAAAACATAGAACTCTGATCATTTTTGTGAAACAATAATGATAAGGGTACTGAGTGTGGTTTTAAGTTTAGGGAGTCCAGTGTTGGTGCGGCTGCCAACGTATCCATACACATGGACCATAACTACTGATTTCTGACTCAATGCACGAAAACATTGTTAGCGTGTGTGTTTTCAAAAGTTTTCTTTAAGTCATCTCAACCAGGTCAGCTAACTAGGTATAATCTTTTGATTGTGTCGTGTCTGTTTCTTTCAGGATGCCTCCCTACGGATGACCAATGAGAGTCCTGAGAGTAGTATACAATGATATCCCACCGAGTGATGAGGACTCGGTGCATGGCCCTTTACCAGTGAAGGAACCATCAGCACCACTTCCCGTTGGGCCACTGATGCCACCAGCCCCAGACGGGGACAATGCACGCTGCTTGAGCATGTTGCACGAGTTCCAGCGCAAGAGGCCACCCAGGTTCAGGGGAGAGATAGACCCACATGCAGCTGAGGATTGGATGGAGGCTGTGGTGACAGTTTTCTGACTGTTAGGGAGACCAGCTGACTTCATGGTGATTCTTACTGCCAGCCTTCTACAGGAAGTAGCAGGCAGATGGTGGAGCCCGATGCTCTATTTCCATGATGATTTGACACTACTCTGGGCAGACTTCAAGATCTTGTTTCAGGAGGAGTTTTCCCCAGCCACCATTCGTGCGGTACGGATACAGGTGCTACTTCACCTGCAGTAGGGAAACATAATGGTGGCACATTACTCAATAAGGTTCACTGGCCTCTCGCACTACTTAACAGATATTGTGCAGGACCCATTATTCAGGGATCGAACCTTCGAGAAGGGGATCAGGAGAGAGATCATAGCTTCGATGTTCTCCCTCGGCATCTCAACATGGAACACCCCAATCTTCCACGATATTCTTTTCATTGAATATTACAGTAGTTTGTGTTTTACGCAACTTAGAGTTCTAACACACACCACAACCAATCAAAATACTGGTTATGAATAGTAATACCCACATTTTGAAATTTTATAAATTTTAACATTAAAAATGGACTTCATTTTTGGATTCAGAATACCGAAATTACCCTAGGGTGAATTTTTGGTATTTTTCTGAGAACACTCAATTTTTGATGAATAGTAAAAAAACACTGGGTTTTAGTTTAAAACTGAATTTTTATTTAAATAATTTGTTATTTTATATAAATTTAATTAAGGTCAAAATAGATACCTAATACCTATAAAAGTTCAATGTAATTCATTGGAGTTGTTTTAGAATAATTATAGATATATAAAACCATTATTGAACGTTTCACCGTCTTTTACCCACCTCCTAGGAGAATTTGGAAATTCACATAAAACATAATTTTACCGCTTCTGTGAGTGGTATTTTGAAAATCTTAGAGACATGGTTAATATCAAGGAGTAAAATGCGGTTCAATAAGATAAAAATATTTATTTTGGTGAATAGTAATTTTTTACTTTTATTTACCACTATTAAAAGTAAATAGGGTAAATAAGGGTAAAAATGATATTAATATTACCCTAAAACATGTCCTAATTCTATTGGACACGTTTATTTTGTCCAAAAAAAACCATAGGAATAAAATATTAACTTTTAGGTCCAGTTGGATAAGATTAGGACATTTATTATTATTTAATTCAAAGAAGAGTTAAAAGAGTTAAAATCAAAGTTTAATAACTAAAACATTTTTAATATAAATTTATACATAAGAAAAATTCAATTATAAATATTCATTATAAATATAAATATATTTACTACATAATTATATTTTATTTATTATTTTTAGAAATTAAATAATTTAATTTATTTATGACACAATGGTGATGCAGTAATTACCTAATTAATGAAATATTAAAATAATTAATATTATAAATATCAAAATAAATGTAATATGAGACTTTTTATGAACTCCATTAATTTTATAGGTTAATATGGCATATTAGTATCGGTTATATGAATTTGTTTCTTGTTAATAATGATGATATGAAATTATCAAAAACAAAATACCCAATATTGTCAAAATTGACATAAAAGAGTTTTTAAAAAATATATTATATTATAAATTTATATTCTATTCCTAAAAATCTATGGTTTGGACAAAGAACTTATATAATGATAGGTGTATTATTAATGGACCACTTGGTGGTTTCTTAGATGTATATATTTAGTTTATTAACTATATAATATAAAAATACAAAGAGACATGGTAAATATCAAACTATTTAACTAAGCGTTAAATATAAATGATAAGGTTAATATAGTGATCCAAAATTATCTAAAATCTATTGGTTGAAATTATTTCAACCCAACCCCCCTTAACCTTTAAATAATCCACTTTAGAGCCATTTTAAACCGAATATGAAATTGTTATAAAATAATATTTCTAGGTTTTCCAAAGGATCCCACACACCTCTTATAAAAGGGCACTACACCTTATCTCTAATTTACACATTCAAAACCTTTTGGCTCGGCCAACCCCGGCCCAAATGTTCTCTCAACATCCCTTAATTCTACCTAGAGGCCTTAGTTTAATCAGAAAGACAACCTACGGAGCCCTTTGGATCAAATAAAAAGGAAGAACCCGATTAAGAGGTAATGTTTTCACCACCCTCTTTCAAGTTCCTTTCTTCTTCAACATCTTCTTTCTTTGTTATTCCCATTCTAAAATAATAAATCCAGTATCTTCTATATACTATGATGTTATTATAAATATGGTACAACCATATTCATTATTCTATCCATCCTTTGAATGACATGTCACCATACGTGGGTACGTACAACATACTGTCTCCACGTCGTGGTGTAATTGTTATTCCATAAATTATTATTTGGATGGGTATAATAATGATGTTTAATTCATTTAGATAATAAATATAACATTATGATGATTTTTTATATATGATATAACATCCAATTATATATTATTTTAATATCAAAAGAAAGATAGTGTCGCTCTTGCATACGTACGGACTACCGTCTCCACAAACGCGATGAGATTCATTCCCCATCGTATCTATTCAAGACTAATTATCATTTAATGATTTAAAATAATGTTTATGGACTTGATATCATTTTAGATATGAATAAGATACAACCTATCCATAAAAAACATAGCTTATGTAACAAAACATATAAAATAAAACGAGTAAGTTAACACCCGAAACGACGATAATACTAAGATATTATTAACAAAGAAATGTTACAAGATCATATATGATATCATATTATAGTATATAATTCTTGTATAATTTAATAAAAATTATTTCACCATTATACAGGATTTTAACCTACCCTCAACCAACAAAAGTACAAGGTAAAGGTTTATTTCACAATCTCTTCATTATCTGAGGTTGTTTATACGTAATTATCTACTGGGACCTCTTTATCATACACATCCATGTTTCATAAAAATGTATTTCAAATCATTATTACTATTTTATATAATATGGGTTAAAGTCATTTATACCCTTGTTGACTTTTTATAAGAAGGTTGTAAAGGAATCTTTCGGTCGTTTTCCAAACAAGGTCCTTTTTAACCTTTTCGACAGAATTATGATAAGAATGTTTTTTTAACTTATACGGTGGGTGTGGCTATTTCCCACTATTATAAAGTCGTTGAAGCTTCCATTACAAGATTATAAGAATATTTTCAATGTAAATGTTTTATTTTATAATTATGTTACTTTTAAATGATTTTAAAAAAAGAGATATTTCTCTCAAATAGTTTTAATTTCATCTATGTCAACATCGTTTGATGGATTTTAAGCTTATATGAAGTTTATTTATTATGATACAAAAATTAAATATTTTATTGAAGGTTTTTTGATTTTTTTGACTGTGGATGTGTTATTTTTGTACCATTCATGGATTACAGAGATAGTATTGACATTTCGTATGCTAGTTTTAATACGAATGTTTATGTTATGTTTAAACCTATTCATATGAGGAATACATTGGACTTAGTAAGTGATGGGTGGAGCCCACTATAGATCCTCGATGAATCGGTAGGTATCAAGAGAAAAACTAGTGTATTGGCACAAGGTCATGACAAAATATTATTTTTAGTCTTGGCACAAGGCCTTGACTATGTGGTTATGATAGTCTGGCATTATGCATTCCATCATTATGAAAGTGGTTATTGATATTTCATGTGATTATTAAACTAGTAAAATATCCATGTGAATAAGTAAATGGATTTATTTCATTTTATCTTTTCCATATTATGCTGATGTTCAGGTTTAAAAGGCATTTGTTTTAGTTATACATTACCTTAAATGTTTATGCATATTTATGAAATTTTTTATTATATTGTTATCCTTATTGGGAATCTGAGCTCACCCCTTTCAATGTTTTATTTTGTCCAGGATGTGAAGATGTAATTTATGAATGAACTGTAGGGATAGTATGAGGGGATATTAAGACAAGATGTTGTTTTATTTTTTTTACTTTATTATGTAATGTAAGACTTATGAATATTTCTAGTGTTTACAAGACTACTAAACTAATCGGTCTTTAGAGACTTGATATTTTGGGATCATGCCAATGTTATGTAATAATGCACTGACTCTAGGTAACTGGGGTCGGGGCATTATAGTTGGTATCAGAGGAAGTTTAGTAAAAACCTTGGAAGCTAGATGTAGATAATCTTTGATTAGAGCACATAGACCTAAGATGAACATTGAGGATTAGTATAGAAGAACTTCATAAAATTTTGGTACTATAGTGATTTTGTGTGTTTTCCGAGAAATACATCCCTATCTAGATACGAGCAAGTAGAGACGGCTCTTGAACAGATGTACCTAGGGGTAAAAACTTATAGCACTGCTTTGAGCTAGAATCAAACAGGAACTGGTGCACGACAATGGGCCTTACTTCACTCTTGGTTACGACACTCCTGGGGGATATGCTTAGGATAATTCTCATTTTCTTTTCAACCCATTATGAAGGGTTTATAAGTATATAATTTATCAAAGAAAACATTTTTATGATTATGGATTATATCCATAAATAGTTCAATTTATTTTAATTGTTTTATAATTATGGAATTATGTATTTTGAATCATAAACAGATCTAGTTTATGCGATTGTTTAGAAATGGCGCCAAGTGGAATAAATACAAACCGCAACAATGCACACACTCCATGTAGGGATTTTCATCCTACTCAAGATAATTATAGTGGAGTTGGTGATTCAATTAGTGCTGATTAGCTAATCATCATATTGGGACAACACACTCAGGTTATGAATAATAACCTTACCCGTATGGAGCACCCAGATCCGCAGCATGGAGGATCAATGTTAGATCACATCATGAGGCAACAACCACTGATATTAAATAGGAATACAAATCCCTTAGTAGCTGAGAAATGGATAAATTCCTTATAGAAAATACTCAATGCTTTGGGGGGTTGTGAAAGGGAAAATGTTATCATGGCAGTTTACCGCCTCAATGGAGATGCTGATCAATGGTGGTCATTAATTCAAAACACGAAGGAAGATGATGAAGTATAAAATATGGAATGGAGGGAGTTCAAATTTCTGTTTTTATACAAATACATTCCTTGTGACCATCGAGCAGATATGGAATGGAAAGTTCTATGTCCGAGACAAAAGGAGGATGAGAATGTCTCAAATTATGAGGATAACTTTACAAGGTTAGCAAGGTATGTTGTAGATTATATACATAACCCAAAAAGTAATATTGATCATTTCTTTGATGGGTTAAAACCGTTTATCCATCATACATTTCTCTCCCAATCCTTCTCGTCATACGAAGATATTGTGTTGTGTGTTATCAAGACAGAAAAATAATTCTCTAACTCTTATGACTTTAAAGCAAAGCAAGAGAAGAAGAAATCTGATGATCACTATAGAAATGGAAATAAGGGGATGAAGGAAAAATTTGAAAATCCATCTTGTATTAAATATGTGAAGAAACACCCCGGTACTTGCATGAAGGTAATGGAAGAATGTTACAAGTGTGGTGAAAAATGCCACCAAGCTCATGATTGCAAGGGGAAGAAAGAAGCTACTGATGTTCAATGATACAACTGTAGGAAGATGGGACATTATGCAAATGAATGTCCTAAGCATCATGGAAACTTACTTTAGTAAAGGCCAATGGATCATGGTAAAAAATATGCTATCAGTATTGCTGAGGTAGAAGCTCCGAAAGACATGGTGGCATATAATTTAATGGTTTCCACAAGTTTAGAAAATGCATTATATGATTCTGGATAATCGCATTGTTTCATATCTTCTTATTTTTCTAATAAAGTTAGATATTTCCAATTTGATTTAACAAGGGAGTTGTCAGCCAAAACTCCCAAGGGATGTACCATTGCAACAATGTTTTTTGAATCTTCCCCCATTAGAGCCCATAAATATTCCCTATCTACGGATATCATTGTCATACCTATGATTGAATTTGATACAATCCTCGGTATTTATTGGCTTTCAGACCATGATGCAAAAATTTATTTAATGAAGAAGGAGGTTACTATTTTTTATGATGATGATAAGGGACACCATATCTTTAGAGTGGAATCATAACCACCTAATTCTTCCCTAGATCCACCCCTATTAGTTCAACTAAATTCAATTATTGGGTAGGAAGAGAATGAAATGTCTATGGGTGGGGAAAGGAATGTTCAAATAGAGGATGTACCAATTGTGAGAGAATATGTTGATCTGTTTCCAGAAGATTTACCTGTTCATCCTCCAGAATGTGAAATTGAGTTTTCCATTTATTTAATTCCTGGTTCAAGGCCTATATCGAAGACCCCTTATAGAATGTCCACTGTGAAATTAGTTGAACTAATGGAACAACTAGAGGAATTGAGTAATAAGGGATTTATTCACCCTAGTGTTTCTCCATAGGGAGCCCCTGTCCTTTTTGTTAAGAAGAAAGATGGATCTATGAGGTTATGTATCGACTACAGGGAAATCAATGCTATTAAAATAAAGAACAAGTATCCCCTAACTCACACTGAGGATTTATTTGACCAACTGCATGGTGCTTAATAATTTTCAAAGATTGACCTTCGATCTGGATACCATCATTTGTTTGTAAAGATGGAAGACATTCCAAAGAAAATATTTCAAACTAGGTACGAGCATTACGCGTTTACAATAATTCCTTTTGGGATGACTAATGCACCCTATGTATTCATGGATCTAATGAATAGAGTTTTCAAGGAATATCTTGATGATTTTGTGGTGGTATTATAGATGATATCTTGGTATACTCCAAAAGCTAAGAAGATCATGAAAATCATTTGCGCATTATCCTAAAGACTCTTAGAAGACATGAATTATATGGGAAGTTTAGCAATTTTGAATTATGGCTTCAGGAGATATATTCTCTTGTCCATATTGTCTAAGGATGGAATATATTTTGATCCTTCTAAGAGCATGTAAATCCAAGAATTTCCATCACCAACGAGTATAACCGAGTTACGCAGTTTTTTTGGTTTAGCAAGTTATTATCGACTGTTCGTCCAGAATTTTGCCCGATTGGATAACCCAATAACGATGATCACACGTAAAAGTGTTAAATTTGTTTGGAAAAAAGAGTGTGAAGAATGTTTTGAAGAACTGAAGAGAATATTATTCAATTCTTCTATATTGACTCTTCCATCAGGGACTGATGGATTCATTATTTATAATGATGCATCGAAAAAAGGACATGGTTGTGTTCTTATGCAGAATGATAGGGTTATTGCCTATGCATCACGACAGCTAAAAATTCATGATCAAAACTATCCTACTCATGATCTTGATTTAGCAGTTGTAATATTTTCTTTGAAGATATGGAGACAATATCTCAATGGTGAAAAATGTGAGATTTATACTGATCAAAAGAGTTTTAAGTATATCTTCTCACAGAAAGAACTCAACATGAGGAAAAGGAGATGGATTGAACTACTCAAGGATTATGATTGCATGATAAACTACCACCCAGGGAAGGAAAATAAGGTTGAAGATGCTTTTATTAGAAAAGATCATTGAGTTTTGAATAAGATGAGTGTTGAAGGGGATACTATTTTCATGGATTTAGTAAAGATGGATATGGGAATCACCATAGAAGGTGAAACATCAATTCTTATTCAAATGGTTTCCAAGCCATCTTTACTAGAAAAGATTAAGAGTTCTCAAACCGATGATGAATAATTTCAAAATAAGATTAATTCTTTGAATGATGGGAGATTAGAGACTTTGTGTATAAATATGGAATTGTGAAATTTGGGAAGAGGCTTTTTGTTCCTGATATACCTGATCTGAAAAGGGAATTGTAATATGTTGCTCATAGTTCCAATTTCTCTATACATCCTGGTAGCACCAAAATGTATAGGGATTTTAAGGAAAAGTTTTGTGGGAAAACATGAAGAGAGAGATTTCTGATTTTGTGTCAAGATGTATGTCTTGTCAACATGTGAAAGATGGAAGGCAATATCCTGGTGGAGTATTGAAAATGCTTCCCATACCTGAGTGGAAATGGGATAATATCATGATAGAATTTCTCATGGGACCACTAAAGAATCATAGAAGCAACGATGCTATTTGGGTTAGTATTGATCGTCTTACCAAGCCATCACATTTTATTGATAATAGAAGATCTACCACTGGAATGTCTAGCAAGACTATATATTAATGAAGTTGTGAGACTTCTTGGAGTACCCCTATCGATTGTTTCTGACAGTGATCCTCATTTTACTTCAAGATTCTGGAAGAGTCTTCAGAAGGCCTTGGATTCTGAACATCGTTTGAGCACTGCCTACCACCCTCAAACATATTGACAATCAGAACAGAGTATTCAAACCTAAGAGGACATGTTGAGATCATGCTCACTTGACTTTTAGGGTATATGGGATCAATATTTACCTATGGTTGAATTTTACTATAACAATAGCTTCTATTAAAGTATTCAGATGGCACTATATGAAGCGTTGTATGGAAAGAGATGTCGCACACCAACCTGTTGGGATGACGTTGGTGAAAGAAAACTCGTAGGCCCAGAACTGGTGGAGGAAAGGATGGAAAAGGTGTAGGTAATCCAAAACCACATCAAAGTAGCTCAAAGTAGGTAGAAGAGATATTCCGATAATCGAAGGGAGGATTTGGAATTTCAGGTAGGAGATCATGTTTTCTTGAAGGTATCTCTATATAAGGGAGTTATACATTTCGGTAAGAAAGGTAAATTGAGTCCCAGGTACATAGGACCTTTTGAAATTATAGAAAGAATTAGTGTTGTAGCTTACTGTTTGGTAATGCCGCCAAATATCTCAAAAGTTCATGATGTGTTCCACATATCACTGTTGAGAAAATAAATGCATGACCCAATGCATGTACTCACCTTTGAGGAATTAGAAATGGAACCTAATCTGTCTTATTACGAAGAGCCCATCCGGATTCTTGATACAAGAGGACATGTGCTGAGAAACTGGATGACTGATCTGGTAAAAGTTCTATGGAGAAACCTTAAAATGGAAAAGGCAACGTGGGAACCCGAGGAACATATCTGAAGAATCACCCGAGTCATTTCATGTGGTTGTATTCTAGAAATTTTGAGGATGAAATTTTTTGAAGGAGGGGAGAATGTAACACCCCAATCTTCCACGGTATTCTTCTCTTTGAATAATGTAGTAGCGTTTGTTATACACAACTTCAAGTTCTAACACACACCGTAACCAATCAAACTAGCCATTATAAATAGAAATACCCAGATTTTGAAATTTTATAAATTTTATCTTTCAGAATGTACTTCATTATTGGATTCGGAATATCGAAATTAGCCTCGTGTGAATTTTTGGAATTCTCTTGAGAGTATTCAATATTTGATGAATAGTGAAAAACACTAAGTTATAGTTTAAAACTGAATTTTTATTTAAAATATTATCATTTAGGTCCACATGGATTAGATTAGGACATTTATTATTATTTAATTCAAAGAATAGTTAAAAGAGTTAAAATCAATGTTTAATAACTAAAACATTGTTAATATAGGGTATTACATAAGATAAATTAAATTTTAAATATTCATTACAAATCTAAAAAGATTTCCTACATAATTGTATTTTATTTATAATTTTTAGACATTAAATAATTTAATTTATTTATGACAAACCGGTGATGTAGTAATTACCTAGTTAATGAAATATTAAAATAATTGATATTATAAATATCAAAATAAATGTAATTTGAGACATTTAATGAATTCCACTAATTTTTTATGATAATAGGACATATTATTATTGGTTATATAAATTTTTTTCTATGTAATAATTCTTTTATAAAATTATCAAAAACAAAATACCCAATAGTGTCAAATTTGACATAAAAGTGTTTTTAGAACAAATATTATATTAATAATTGATATTCCTTTCCTAAAAATATAAGGATCAGCCAAAGGACTTATATAATGATATGTGTATTATTAATGTACCACTTGGAGGTCTCTTGGATGTGTATAGTATCTTTATTAACTATATAATATAAAAATACAAAGAGACATGGTAAATGTCAAACTATTTAACTAAGAGTTAAATATAAATGATAAGGTTAATATAGTGACCCAAACCTGTCTAAAATATATAGGTTGAAAGGATTTATACCCACTCCCACATTCAACTTTAAATAATACACTTTTGAGCTATTAGAAACTGAATATGAATTTATTATAAAATAATATTTCCAGCTTTTCCAAAGGTGCCCCTCACCCCTCTTATAAAAGGGAACTCCCCCTTCTCTCTAATTTACACCTTCAAAGCCTTTTTCTCAGCCAACCTCGGCCCAAATATTATCTCAAATTCTTCTCACATCGACCTAGAGGCCTTATTTTGATCATATATATAACCTATGGAGCCCTTTTGATCAAATCAAAAAGAAAGAACCCGATTAAGAGGTAATGTTTTCACCACCCTCTTTCAAGTTCTTTTCTTCTTCAACTTCTTCTTTATTTGTTATTAGAATTCTAAAATAATAACTCTCGTATCTTCTATATATTGTGATGTTATTAGAAATATGGTACAACCATATTAATTATTCTCTCCATCCTTTGAATGACACGTCACCAAATGTGCGTACATACGGCTTACCGTCTCCACGTCATGGTGTAATTGTTATTCAATAAATTATTATTTGGATGGGTATAATAATATTGTGTAATTCATGTAAATAATAAATATAACATGATAATTATTCTTTATATATGATATAACATCCAATTATATATTATTTTAATATGAAAAGAATGATATTGTTGCTCATGCGAACGTACGGACTACCGTCTCCACGAACACGATGAGATTCATTCACCATCGTATCCATTCAAGACTAATTCTCATTTAATGATTAACAATAATGTTTAAAGACTTGATATAATTATGAATATGAATAAAATACAACCTATCCATAAAAAACATGTCTTATGTAACAAAACATATAAAAGAAAATGAGTAAGTTAACACCCGAAACGACGATAATACTAAGATATTATTAACAAAGCAATGTTAACAGATCATATATGATATCATATTAATGTATATTATTCTTTTATATTTTAATAACAATTATTTCACCATTATACAAGAGTTTAACCTACCCTCAACCAAAGAAAAGTACAAGGTAAGGGTTTATTTCACAATCTATTCATTATCTGAGGTTATTTATACGTAATTATCCAGTGGGACCTCTTTATCATCCACATCCATGTTTCATAAAAATGTATTTCAAATAATTCTTACTATTTTACAGACTATGTGTTAAAGTCATTTATACCCTTGTTTACTTTTTATAAGATGTTTATAAAGGAATATTTCTGTCGTTTTCCAAACTAGGTCCTTTTTACCCTTTTCGATAGAATTATGGTAAGAATGTTTTTTTAACTGATATGGCAGGTGTGGTGATTTACTGCCATTATAAAGTCATTGAATCTTCCCATACAAGATTATAAGAATATTTTCAAAGTAAATTTATTATTTTATAATTATTTTACTTTTAAATGATTAAAAAAAGAGATATTTCTCTCAAAAAGTTTTGATTTCATCTATCTCGACATCCTTTGATGGATTTTAAGTTTATTTGAAGTTTATTTATTACGATACAAAACGTTCATATTGTATTGAAGGTTTTGTGATATGTTCAATTGTGGATGTGTTATTTTTTATATCATTCATGGTTTATGGAGAAATTATTGACATTTCTTATTCTAGTTTTAAAACTAATGTTTATGTTATGATTAAACCTGTTCATATGAGGAATACATTTGATTTAGTAATTGACGAGTGGAGACTGCTATATCTCTTCGATGCATCGGTAGGTCTCATGAGAAAAAATAGTGTCTTGGCACAAGGCCCTGACAAAATATTATTTCTAGTCTTGTCACAAGGCCTTGGATATGTGGTTATGATAGTCTGGCATTATGCATTCCATCATTATAAAAGATGTTATTGATATTGAATGTGATTATTCTACTAGTAGAATATCCATGTGAAAAATTAAATGGCTTTATTTCATTTTATCTTTTCCATATTATACTGATGTTCAAGTTTAAAAGGCTATTGTTTTAGTTATACATTGCTCTAAATGTTTATGCTTATTTATGAATGTTTCTGTTATATTGTCCTTAGTGAGCATCTGAGATCACCCCTTTCAATGTTTTATTTTTCCCAGGATGTGAATAAGTAATTTATGAATGACCTGCAAATATAGTATGAGGGGATATGAAGACAAGATGTTGTTGTAGTTTTTTTTACTTTATTATGTAATGTAATACTTATGAATATATCTAGTGTTTCCCAGATTACTAAACTAATCAGTATTTCGAGACATGATCTTTTATGATCATGCCAATGTTATATAATAATGCACGAACTATGGGTAACTAGGGTCAGGGCGTTATACAACACAGGAGGGGTGTTAGACCGTGCCCTCTTAGTGGTGAGTTCCCTTACCGTGTAGTCACCAGCAGAGAGACCCACCACTAGTCAATATGCAGTGGAGTCTTCAACAGCAGGAAGTAGACAGATGTCACAGTGGTCCAAGAGGACCAGAACCACGGGTGGAATAAAGCATGACTCAGGATTAGATGTGTGGGAAACTCAGGGCAGAGCCATGCATGCCAAGAGTGGGTAGTGTTACTCATGCGGCATTCAGGGTCACATGCCTCGTGACTGTCTGACCCGCCATTCGGATGATCAGAAGACAGTCAAAGGACCACCCAGTTAAGGACAATGATTCGACTGAGGCAGTTCGTAGGGAGCAAGAAGATGTGGGAGAGGAGATGGTTGATCAGCTGGCGGTGGGTGACATTTTAAGGTGTTACCACAACCACCAATAGCAGGTAGACCCTGACTATAGTGAGTAGGTGGACTAGCAAGAGCTCAGCTTCAGGAAGCTGAAGGATGTGACCATGGCACTCCGAAGATGATTCGAGGTACGATCTATGTCTACTCCACCTTAGCTGCAGTACTTATAGACACAGGTGTCAGTCACTCTTTCATTACCACTACCCTTGTTCGGGTCTTGGAGATTCTGATGGAGTTGTTGGAATGATCCTTACGGATGGATACTTCTACGGGAGCAGACTAGATGATTACGCACTAGTTTCGGTAGTGTGAGCTTACTCTAGGGGGCCTGAGCTTCAGCTTGGATCTCCTTGTAGTGGCATCGCGGCCTTATAATGTCATCATGGGTATGGAATGGTTATCTACATTCCATGTTTAGAGAGACTGTATTAGGCACAACGTGTTGTGAGTCCTCATGAATGGGACCTGGTTTACCTTCACTGGTGAGAAGGGAGCCTTTGCATCACATGAAAGACTTACTCAGAGGAGGGTACAACTGATCACTCATCAGTTGTCCTGCCTTTCCCTCGGAGCAGTAGATGTGGAGTGTCTGAACTATCCTGTATTGGTGGACCAGTACATGGATGTTTTCCCGGATGATGTCCCAGGTCTACCTTCATGTAGAGTGGTGGACTTATACATTAACCTGTAACCTAGGACGACACTGATATCTACACCAGCATATCTGATGGCTCCTACGGAGCTTCGCGAGCTATGGGTACAACTAGGGGACTTACAAGAGAAGGGATTCATGTGGCCTAGTTTTTCTCCCTGGGCAGCCCCAATTCTGTTCTCCAAGAAGGTGTATTTGAGCTTGAGGCTTTGTGTCAAATTCCGCCGTCTAAAGTAGGAGACTATGAAGAACAAGTACCCACTCCTGAGGATTGAAGTCCTCTTTGATCTACTGAAGGAAGCATGGTGGTTCTCGAATATAGGAATCGGATCAGGATATCACCAACACAGAGTTCGAGATGAGGATGTGTAGATGACGGACTTCAGATGTTGGTACGACCACTATGAGTTCTTGGTTATGCCATTCGGCGTACCCGATGCTCCAACAGTGTTCATGGGACTCATGAACATGATTTTTCAGCCAATCCTTGATTGCTTTGTCATAGTCATCAATGACAGCATTCTGATCTACTCAACTTATGAGGAGGATAATACCTACCATTTGTGGATAGTACTGGACATACTCTGAGAGCACCAGCTTTATGGTAAGCTCTCAAAGTGCCAATTTTGGATCCGAGTGGTTCACTTTTTGGGAATCTTCATCTCGGTGGCTAGAGTTGTAGTGGATCTAGTGAATATTGAGGTGGTACATTCTTTTGAGCCTTCCAGGAGTGTGACGAAGGTACGAAGTTTCTTGGGTTTGGCTGGTTACTACAGGAGGTTCGTACCATACTTTTCCAGAGTTGCGGCACCACTATTCGCCTTGACAAAGAAGGGGAAACCCATCGTGTGGTCAGAGAGATGCCAGTAGAGCTTTCAGGAACTGAGGCATAGGCTGACTAGTGCCCCTATTCTGAGGCCTCCATAAGAAGGTGTAGGGTACATAGTCTACTAGGATGCATCACGGACCGGACTTGAATGTGTCTGTATGCAAGAGCAAGCAATGATTGTGTGTAGTTCTTGGCAGCTGAGACAGAATAAGAAAAACTACAGTACCCATGCCCTAGAGTTATCAGTAGTGGTCTTCACCTTGAAGATGTGGTGACACTATCTGATTGGCGAACATTTTACCGTGTACTCTAATCACAAGAGTCTCAGGTATATCTTCTCTCAAAAGGATCTGAACATGAGACAGCGACGTAGGCTTGAGTTCCTCCAAGACTATCACATTGAGATAGTATATACTCCGGGTAAGGGGAACGTTGTTGCAGATGCACTTAGCAAGAGATCTGGTTTACAGCTGCTAGGTGAGGCGATAGTGCAGGTGGCTACTTTACAGATATCATTTGTTGATAGAGATGGAGCAGTTTTCCTTCAGTCCCTTACAGTCACTCCCCAACATCTTCAGCGAGTCATGGAGGCATAACATGGGGACGCTGAATTCGAGACACGGCGTGCTCAGATATCCAGAGGGTAAGCAACTGATGGATTTTATGATGGTGGGGAGCACATCATCATTTTTCATAGGGCATACTATGGTATCAGTGTCACTTCAGGAGGAAGTGTTGAGGGAGTTTCACTAAATATCCTTTGTCGGTACATCCAGAAGTGGTGAAGATATACCAGGACCTCCGACGACAACACTAGTGGACACGTATGATGAAGGAAGTAGCAGAGTTTGTCTCACGATGTCTCACATTTCAGCAAGTGATGGTGGAGCACTAGGTACGAGCAGACATGGTTCAGCCTTTAGAGGTCCCAGAGAGGATGTTTTATGTGATATCCATGGACTTCGTGATAGAAAATCCACATACGTCCATGGGTCACGACTCTATTTGGGTGATTGTTGATCGAGTCAGCAAGTCGGCCAACTTCCTATTGATCAGAGAGAAGGGTTCAAGAGAGGGTTTGGGACACATCTATGATCAGAAGATTTTGAGGCTACATGGAGTACCTTCATCTATAGTGTCTGATCGTGATGCATAGTTTACTTCCCAGCTATGGAAGTGGTTGTAGGAGGCTTTTGAGACATAGCTTCATCTAAGAACCGCCTTCCATCCTCAGACATATGGTCAGACTGAGTGAACCATTCAGACTTTCGAGTAAATGCATCGTGCATGTGTCCTCGACTTCAGTCGCAATTGGGAGGATCACATAATTTTGGTGGAGTTTGCGTACAACAACATCTATCACTCCACCATCAGGATGACACTTTTGAGGGGTTATACAGGCGACCATGCAGATCACCCATGTGTTGGAATTACCTAGGAGAGTCAGCACTAGTGGGGCCAGAGATGGTATGAGCTACCCCGGAGAAGGTGCAGATAATCCCAAAGTGGATGAAGACTCCACAGAGCAGGCAGAAGTCATATGCTGATTAGAGACAATGACCTCTATAATCTAAGGATAGTGACCACACTTTTCTATGGGTCTCACCTCGACGTGGTCTATGGAGATTTGGTCGAGGCAGCAAGTTATCTCCAAGATTCATCGGTCCTTTCTCAGTCCTCAATTGAGTTGGTGAGGTGGCTAACTCCTTAGCTCTTCCACCTTAGTTTCACGGGGTGCACGACGTCTTCCACGTATCTTAGTTAAGGAGATATGTGCACGACCCTTCTCAAATTATCGACCATGGAGAGCAGTATGTCAATGATGGGGTTGCTTTCATGGAAATTCTAGTGTATATTGTGGATCTATAGGAGTGTGACCAATATGGATGGTTGATACTTCTAGTGCCCGTTCGTAGGCAGTACAAGAACCTCTAGGAGGGCACATGGGAGCGGGAGGCTCAGATGCATGCACATAACCCCCACTTAATCCCTTAGTTTGAGTTGTAGCTTATAGATATGTGAAGCCCTAATGTTGGGAGAATGTAAGGACCGAGAAATTCAGTGGAATTTGTTTTCATAAATACATGGGAATTTTACGATTCTGCAAAAAATCACGGCGCATGATTCTGAGGCCCGGTGTGCCCGGAATCAATTTCTAAATTTTTTTTCGGCTATGTTCAGTAAACATACGAGCGTGTTTTTTTAAAACTTTTGTTCCAGTGCTCAAAATTGAAATTTGAGGGCACTATTAAACTCGCCGAACCGATATTCTCTTAAGGAGAAATTCACTTCGACGGTAGTGGGTCAAGAATAAGTGTTAGTTTTTGGGTTTTCTTGGAAAATAATAAAATAAAGTGAGAATCACTTTATTTTTTTTAGTCTCCATGTGGGTGTTAGGTGGTTAAAACCTCCTCATGGAAGTTGGAGGTGGGACCACCACACCTTACCCTCCCATGATAGGTTATGGTGGTGGGGTCCACCCAAACCTATCCTCCCACGGAGTTCATGACGTGTGGACCACATGGGGATAAACTCCCCTATAAATGGAGGGAGTAGAAAACCTCTCAACTCCCTTAATTAATGAGGGAAAGTTTCTCCACACCCTCCCTCTTTTATGGTGCCACCATCCCTTTAATTAAATTGTGCCAACTCCCTTAATTAACTTGCACCAATCCTTCACAATAATTAGGTGGAGCCAATTAATTTATTTAACCATTTTGAATTTATGTGCCAACGAAATAATAAATAAACATATTTATTATTATTTTCCTTTGAATCTTGGTAGACACTTTGGAGATTAAGGAAGAACTCTCCTTACAAAGAACAAAGAATGATGACCTTTTTTGGCTTTTTCCTTGGAGCTTCTACCGACGTGGGATGTCTTCAATTGATCTATCATCTGTGTCATCATCAACGAGCCGAAAAAGCATGGGATTGGAAGCATGTAGTGGCCGTGACGAATGAAAATCTTCGTCGTCTACTTTCCATGACTCCATCAACGAATGATGAACGACGAACAATGGTAGGGGGTTTTACATGTTGATGTTTTCCTTGAATCTTCTCCAATATTTGGAAAGGAATCGTCTGTGGGTGAGTTGTTGTTCATCCTCTTCTATCTTGATGAACTGATTGATACTACCAAGAATACGGAGGGTGCGGGCCAAACCAACATGAACTGACCCCTCGGCCATTCTTTTTTGTGATAATCTTCGGCATGGAGATGAGGTGAAGGAAAAATAAAGGAATTGACAACAAAGGTCGTGCTACATGCGGCCTCTGCAAACCGCGTCTCCCCCGCGATGCTCCGGTTCTCCGGGTCAAACCACAGCCCCCCGGCCGCACCGCCGCCAGCCCGTGCCACCCGGCTCCCGGCTACCTCTCGGTCTAGCCTTGCCCTGCCTCGCCGTGCCCTGCCCAGCCGCCCACCGACCCACCAGGTGCCTTGCCCGACCGCCCGCCTGGACCCCTGGCACCCTACCTAGCTGCCTGATCGGCCGCTCGTTGACCAGCCTGCCATCCTGCCCGGCCACCTGCCGGCCTGCCAGCCGGCCAGGTCGCCGCCCGACCGAACCGGTGCCATGGCCGCGCCGGCCTCCCAAGCTGGCCTATGACCCCCCTAGTTGTGCCCTAGCCGAACTGGCCCAGCCGCACCGTCAGGTCCAAGACGTGCCCGGCCGCACCCTCACGACGCTCAGGGCTGAACCGGCCTCGAGCACAGGCCGAACTGCCCATGTGGCCTACTAGGCGGGGCCCAGTGGGCCGGGCCGAACCTAACAGGCTGGCCCCCCCAATGTGCCAGGCAAGACCCAACTGGTCTGACTAGGTTGACCCAGACTGGGTCAGACCGGGTCTGTCCAATAGCGTTGGACTAGACACGAGCCCACTACGATCCTTTACATTCTTTGGCTATATCTTTGGCACCAGACGACTGTTTGACGCACCATTAGCGGTGTTACTTTTGTTGGAGGGAGACGGTCCCTTTGAGTATTCCCCATTGGAGTTCAGTGTAAAGTTGATATATGGTTAGGTTGGATCGTGCACGAATCCAACCGGGCCCCGAGGACTCAAAGGCTAATAACTCATAGACAGGGCATCTGATTGGCACGCCGACAATTGCGTTGAGACCCCTATAACAAGGCAAACCTTTGAGATACTTCTACATGGTAGTTCGTGACATTTGGATTATCGACCTGTATCTCGTGGAGCGGATCCTATCGGAGACGAGTGAGCATAGTGCAGAGACCTAGTAGCTGGCTGAGACCTAATGACTACTGACCGATTTGACTTGGAGTGATTCGACTAGCCCAGTGGGGAGCGCCTTGGTGTCACGGCAGTCCCGCGATGTGGAACACTTCTGTGTGACGCGACAGACCCACGATACACGATAGGAGATGTATCTCAGTAGGCTATGAGGGGGAACGACTCTGTGTAATGTAGCAGACCCATGGTGGGCAGCGCCTCTGCGTGACGCGGCAAACCCATGGTACTCGACATGAGGAGTTCCTCAGTAGCCCAAGGTTTGTGGGAAGTGTCTTGGTGTTGCAGTAGGCGCACTGTACTCGATAGGGGAGGAGTTCTCCAGAAGCTGAGGTTTTGACAATGTGACTGGGGATGTTATTTGATACTACATCTAGAATAAAATCTAGGTTTGAGCTGAGTCATTAACTTTTGGGTTTAGCTCATGATTGAGAAGGACTATTTGATAACATAGGTATATGTAAGGGCATATACTTAAGTATGGTTATCAGTTGAATTCATACTTTTTGGTGTACCCTTGTGGGATATTGTGAGACCTTGAGGGTCTCGGGGTCCCTACTGAGTATCGTTATACTCACCACTACACAGTATATGCCTGCACATCGTTGTGTTAGATGCAGATGATGAACAACGCAGACCGTGGCTGAGTGTACCAGGAATCGACGGTACCCGGAGGTGGACCACGCGGGGTGACGGTACACATAGGAGACAGAATAATGTGGAGTGTTGTAGAGGATATATGTACCTACCATTCAGGTTGGATTTCCCGGTGGATGATCAAAGAGCTGTTTTCCCTTTTTCCAGTGCTTTTACATTCAATTTCCTTGTTCATTATAGTAGGGATTGTATTCCCCCCCCCCCATTTTTTCTTTTCTGCACTTATTTTGTATATAGTTTTATTTAGTGTTTTGTTTCCAGATTGTACTCTGTTGTGTGTGGTTTAATGTTATAATGGAAATTACTTCCCAGTTTAGGGATTTACGCCTTTGGGATTAGTTTACAGCCCCTAGCCTATAGAAGGAGGGCTTGGGGTAGTCACGACACGGGCCTCGGGGGACAGGTCGTGACATCACACCTCCTACATTAAGACATAAAACAAATCTAGATTGCATTTTCAGATCATTTTGATCATTCTAAAAACCAACATCATCACACCCTCTGATGACAAGCTCCTCATCTCCTCAATACACTAGGATCATATCCTTAGTTTTTCCCAGATTGTTAAGGATAGTCTTAACAGTAGTCCAATGTCTTTCTCCTAGATCTGCTTCATATCTTCCTAGAATTCTTAGCGCATTGGAAACATCATGTCTGGAAAATAACATGACACACCTGATGGATTTTATAGCCAAAGAATATGGTATCTTACTCATTATATATTTCTCCATTTGTGTATGAGGACACATTTTCATAGAAAGATATAGGCCATGTGACTCTGGAACCAATCCCATCATAGATTTTTCCATACTCAATCTCTTTAGTATCTGGTCAATGTATGTACCCTGACATAGTCCAAGCAGCCTTTTTGATCTATCACGAATGATCATGATCTCTAAAATGTAGGGTTCTTCACCCAATTCCTTCCTAGAGAAACATTTTTTCAACCATCCCTTAACTAACTTTAAGATGGGTACATCATTACCAATAAGAAATATGTCATCAACATATAGTACTAGGATAACGACCACATTCTCATTATACCACTTATAAACACATGGATAACATTCATTCTTAATGAAACCAAATTCATTTATGGATTCATCAAATCGAATGTTCCATGACTAGATTCCTACTTTAATCCATAAAGGGATTTCTGTTACTTGAAAACCTGTTTGGCTTCACCCGGTGTCACAAACCGTTCTGGTTTTGTCATATAGACATCTTTATGAAGTTTCCCATTAAGGAATGCTATTTTGACATCCATTATGAAAATCACGTAATCATGGTAATCTGTTATGGAAAGTATGATTATTATGGATTTAAACATTGAAACTGGTGAAAAGGGTCCATCATAATAAATTCAATGACGTTGTATGAATCCATTAGCCACTAGCATTTCATTAGAGGTTCTAAAATGACCTTCCATGTCAATTTTTCTCTTGAATACCGATTTTCATCCAACAGGCTTTACATCAACTGGCTCATCAAGAAGAACCCGGACATGGTTCTGATACATGGCTTTCATCTCAGAATTCATAACTTCTATCCATCTTGAAGCTTCTGAGCTTTCTACATCTTCGTTGTAGTAGATAGGTTCATCACTGCCTAACAATATTGATTCACCATCCTCGGTGACTAGGAAACTAAATCTCTCCGGTTCCCTTACCTATCTTGAGCTCGTATGCAGTACTTGTGTTTCTGGAACCTATTCTATGGGAACCTGTCGAACATGTTCTTATTCCAACTCTTTTGTATATTTAGAATCAACATCATCTATGTCAGTATTGCTCCTACTATACTTTTTTAGGATGTGATCCATCTCAAGAAATATGACTTGTTTGGAGACAGTCACTTTCTTGTCTGAAGGGTTATATAGGTAATATCTTTTTGTTTCCTTGGGATATACTATAATGATACTCTTCGTGCCTCGAGGTGCAATTTTGTTGCCTGATAAGGCTTTAACAAATGGCTCGCATACCCATACACGTGTTTGTGAGAAAATGGGTTTCTTTCTATTCCATAACTCGGAGGAAATTCCCTTTTCATCCTTAGTTGGTACTTGGTTTATTATGTATGTTACAGTCTGTAATGCATATCCTAAAAAAGATACTAGATGATCTGCATGACTCATCATCGACCAAACCATGTCCAACAATGTGCAGTTTTTTTCTTTTACTAACACCATTCCACTATGGTGTATAAGGAGGAGTGAGCTGAGATAGAATTTTAGACTCTCGTAGAATATCAATGATCTCTTGGTTTAGATATTCCCCACCTCTATCTGATAGAAGCTTCTTTATCTTCATACCAAGATGATTTTCTACTTCATTATTGAATTCCTTAAATTTCTATAGGGATTATAACTTATACCACATTAAGTATACATAGCCATATCTACTCAAATCATCAGTAAAATTAATGAAGTATGAATATCCACCCCTAAGTTCTACTGGAAATGGTCTACACGCATCTGTGTGCACCAATCATATATGCTCTGTGGCCCTCTCCCCCTGTCTATTGAAAGGCGGAATGGTCATTTAACCTTGTAAACAAGTGTTACATCTTCAAAGTGGTTTTATCTTAGTAGAGTCTAAATAGCTATCTTGGCAGTGCTTTGTCAAGCACATCTCGTTTACATGACTGAGACGGTGATGCCACTACTTGGTGATGTATGAGTCATGTGATTTTGTTTCATTATCAATTTCCAACACTTGGTTTTCATAATTTAATACATACAAACCATTATTTAAATGCGTCATACCATAACATAGGTTTTTCTTATAAAAGAACCAACCCTTATTTCCAAACATGAAAATAAATCCATCCATATCGAAACATGGTACATAAATTATGTTTTTGGTAACACTAGGAACATAATAACAGTTATGTGAAACCAAATCATCCTAGTTGGAAATGAGAGGTGGTAATATCTAATGGCCAACACAACCATCCTTTCACCATTGGCAGCTTGAAGATCCACCTCTTTTCTAGCAATCTTTCAAAATCAACTTGGTTCCTCCATTTGAATATAGACGTGATCCCCACAAGGTGTATCTAATACCCATGTATAGAAATAGAAAGTTTAAACACGATAATGAATGCACCTTTAGTGTCCCCGTGCTTCTAGGTTCAATTCCTCTTCCAATGGCATGTCCTTCCACATGAAAAACATACCTCCTCCAATTCCTTTCCATGCCTCTGGATCTTCCCCTTCTTGGAGGGATGATGCCTAGGTGTTCAATGTAGCCAATTTTCTAGTATACATGAGGCTCAGATAGTGTATACTCTCCAAGATTAGTTGTAAACAATGTGTTGTAGATCTCATATCTCTCATATCTCGCCTTCTCTTGGTAGAGATCCTTAAGGTGAGAAATCATGCTATTCGTGTCCATGTTTTCATGTTTCTCCAAGAGCTCATTAGACCTAGCCGATAGCATGAAAAATTGGAAATTTTTTGAATCATCCATATGTTTTATATAGAGATATATTTCCAAATCACTAGCTTATTTCCGAGGCGCAACTAGAACATTCTCTTCGAGCACATTCAATTTCCTCTCTTGGTGAAGGCTGACACGTAAACGCCTATAACACTATTGGAAATTGGTGTCGGTGAGAATGTTTTCCTTATTGAGTATGGTTCGTAATGATATGTTTTAAGCCATTTTCTTGTCATTTCTACAAATTAAGACGAACAAAGGTTTAGTACTTTATTATGATAAAACTAAGACAAATAAAAAAATTAATGCTTTTTAGTCTCTAACTATTTTATCGAAATCCAATATCCCTCACCATTGACATCAAAATATTCTATTTCCTAAATATTCTAGTGAAAGGGATCCATATTTCCCTTCACATTACCCTAACTAGGGGTTTTCAAGCAACTCGAAGGGTTTTAGGTAGGCATTCCAAATTCTATCTACATTAACTCTCTACTTCTTGATCAGCTGAGTGGACTCCCCAATCCTGAAGTCTTTTATTTTCAATTTCATCTTTATTTGCCTCTTGGTCACACCATGTCCTACATTGGAAGTCAAACCTTGATGAAAACCAAGTCATGTCAACCCATAACCTTGAATTAGAATTCCCCGATAATTTAAAGCACCCCAACTAGGGTTGGTCAAGCTCTTTGAAGTATAGTTCGATTCTAACCAAGATTATGGAAGGCTATACCAAATTGATATTCTCATTAAGGTATTTTATCCTTATACATAAATGGACATTTTATTATCACTGATTACCTAATTTCTAATAATAATAGGGATATAATTAAGTGATCAACTATGTTTGAGATAAAATGTTATGCACAAGATGATATTATTTTAGTTTCATCTGGCATGCTTGTTTAATTCATTAATTTTGTGATCGTGAAAACACACCCAAAATAAATAAACCATGCATCTGAAAAAAATAAAATAAATGGTATGATCATTAGATTTTTATATTGGTTAGTTTATCTTGTGGTTGATAAACTATCCCATGACCTATGGGAGAAACACCTTGAACCTTTTTGGTTTCTGTTTACAGCTTTCCACCTGTCCACCTTTGTATCTCCTTGGATTGGTTTCACCTTGGCTCAAAACTTGAGCCGCCTCCACTAACATGGGACTCCAACCTTTGCATATAATTTTTTCTCACATACAGGTTAGGGGTAAAATGGGGTTTTACATGAAATAAACCATGGCCATGCATGCCCTACAGATCAATTCAGTGAAGTCTCGCAGACCAAAAAATTTAATTTAAATAAACAAATTAAAAAAACCATTCACATAAAAAGGTCATGGTCTAGCTCATGATCATCCATGCATGTAATGATATTTACACATAAATAAAACTAGCATTCATTTCTTTAATCATTCTTTTTTTAAGATAAATCACCCTCAAATCAATTAATTTTCTTTAATTAATCAATTATTTCATCTTAAACTCTTTTTTTGAATATCCTTGAGATTATCATTCATCATAATTTTAAACAAATAAATTTATTTAAAATTATCTTTGTACATAACCTATACCTTCGAGGAAACCCAAAGAATTTCCATTCATAACAACCCAATGAGTAGAAATGAACATTACAAATATGTTAAATTAAAAACATATATATAAAACACCTAACATGTGTTGTGACTCATCTTTAAGCCTGCACTGTTGTACACATCTCAAGGTTTACATAATATAATAATAAATTTTAATAAATATGCATAATTTGGATAAGTACACGACATGTAGTTATGAATACATGGAATGTGCTTTTGTTCACCGTCCATTTGAAGTACACGCTTGGGGACATGATGTGTAGATGTACTTCAGATTTTTTCGGAGTGCCAGGTGTGTTTAGTGGGACACACGCCTTGTAGTATCTGTATTACACGGTTTCAAGTCGGGCAAGTCATGTATGGGGTACATAATCCGACACTAAACCGAAGGGACTACATGCCATGTTCAGGGGACCACATGACATGTACTCCAGAAACTGTGTGCCACCTATTCCTGGTCAACACATGGTGTTATTTAAAACTTATAAATACTCCAACACATGGACTAATTTGGCGGACAAGTCTGATGCATTGAACCTAGACTACATGGTGTGTACTACTGAATACACGCTGTGTATTCTGGTGTTGTATAGACAGGAACGTTTGGAACCTCTAAATAAGATCCTCTATTTTATTTTAATCAAAATTAAAAGAAAAATTCGTTTCTATAAGGTGAATGAGAAAAGAGAGTGCATGAATAGATTTTGTGATTCAAATATTAAAGAATTATTAACTTGAATTGAAACAAATAAATTATTAAATGCATAAATCGATGATGAAAAACTAAATAATTATAATCAATGATATGACCCCTATAATGCCACATGTAGGTTCGGGGCGCAATAGAAGAATGTTGGTGGGTGTACCCGACGTTAATTTTAAGATCAACAATTATCAATCGGAGATCCATCACGATAATAAAATGTTGAATCTTTATAATAGAACGAAGAGCAAAAAAGAAAATAGGGGAGTCCTGGAATGATAGATAGGATCATCATATGTTGGTTATAATTAATTAAATTAATTAACAAGAATTACCGTGAGGGAAATCTTTTTTCGTTGATGTTTCTGGTCACGATCCGATGTGATCCATCGTCATGTCATAGAATCCAATTGTAGGATTACTCTAGTAGTGATCCACATGTGACCCATGTATATCTGGACATCGCCAAAGGTTTCTTCGAGTGCTATTGTGGAAGATCCTTTGCATCCGATGTCCGGCTTCAATCACCATGATCCAATGGAGGAGGACCATTTTCTTGTAGCTTTAGAGTGTTCTTGAAAGAAAATAATTCTCACTTGGCTTGAGAGCTTTCTCTAGATCCATTGTGCACAACCACATAAAAATGGAAACACAAATTAGAAATATATTATTGGTATTTTTAATTACATATAATAATATAATGAAATAATTACCAAAAATAATTTATTCAATTAATTTAATTCTTAGTAATACCCTATGTCTAATAATAACAGTTTACTATTATTATTATATGACATGCGCCCAGTGAATTACACCTAATATTATTTAATTAGATAAATAATTTTATTTCTCCTAAATTCCCAGAAAAAAATACACAGCGTGTAAATTTATTATTCAGGATGTGTAATTTTGTTTTTCTATTTTTCTTTATTTCCTTCACTACATTTATTAGACATTAAATAATGGATATTTATTTGAAAAATAATTATCATTTCATTACTTGCAAATAAATATATTATTTCACCGATTATATATTCTCTCAAATAACTAGTGTCGAAATAAATGCGATCAGTCATTCTTGAATAATTATTAAACCACAGTTGGGAATATTATTTATTCAACTTGTTAAATTAATATTTTACTGAGATACTTAAACACACTTTGTGTGTGGCCCTCTAGGCCTCTTTCTCAGTGGAATTAGGTGGAGCCTGCCTGTAGTCAAAGGATAACATATAGCAACATTACAAGGCACCAATAGAAAAAAAATTTAATGCCACAATGATGTGTCACCTCCTACGAATGCTTACAGGGTAATGTAATCCCTTGGTCTTTATATCTGGAATCATGCGGGTTGCATGCTAGTGCCATCAACCCATGTTCTTGATTATTCTTTCTTTGAATTTTTAGAATAGAACTTGCTTATTCCTCACCATGGCCATGGATTTATTTAGGATATATCAATTCCATCAAAAATCCTAAGATATATACTTCTGTTATAGAACATTACAGACAAATCCTTTATCTCATTATCTATTAATGCAGTATCACTCGTGACGCAGCCAACGTATCCTACCACGCTGCGAAGAGTGTCTCGTCACAATTTTCATAAATACATCTACTTGTTTGAGTTTTAATATACATTAATAAAAGTATAAAATTCCATGGACCAATACACATGTCTGCAGGTAGAAACATCTACAGACACTATGAACTTTGGATTTCCAACTAGCGGGTCTCATTCTCAGACGATCTTTCGGGATTTTACCAATGACGCACACCATGAGAAGGTGCCTAAATATTTTATGAGTCCTCACCCCTAATGGAATGTATTATTCGTGTCCCTAAAATAACATCATCCATCCATAGAACATATATTCAAGAACTCTGTTATAGAACTTCTAGGTTTTCATCATAGATGGGATCCGCTATGACCCTTTAATGAAATAGCTGTCCTTAGGACATTATCACATGCATTGTCATGAAAGAGAAAAATCAAGATGTGATCAGGAATTTATAATGAATAAAGTAAAATGTGGTTGCTTTTAGGCCACTAACTTCAACATATAATCAATCGGATTGACCATTTTACATTATTTGGTCAACATGAAACATGAAAAACATGTGTGGAATTCTCTCTTCAAAAATTTACAAGAGTGTCTCACCTCCTCTAATATAAAAGGCCACCACCTATTCCCTTTCCTCACACCTCTCAAACCAGTAATTTTCAGCAACTATTTTACCAAATAGCTTCTAAAAAACACTCTTCATGACCTTGAATACTCACTTAGGGTAGAGATCCTCCCATTTAATCCTTTTGGTATAAACCAAATGAAGTTACTGGATTAAGAGGTAACGCCTTCTGTAACACTTTTAGTTTCACTTCAATTCTCCACTCCATTATTCTTCTTATTAAATAATTACATAGAAAATAAGTATAATAAATTTAATATGTTTTTTTGTTAAAAGGGTTCAATCTACACTTAAACACACCTCCATATAATGGGTAACAAATAAAATTTTTCTTAGTATGGATAAATATTGTCTCACGAAATGATGATTGTTAAATATTCCCATACCACCTCTTATAGATGCCATTATGATAGAAAATATATTTTTATATGATATATATGTTATTTATAATTTCTTATTATTCTATAGTCCTTTTTTAAAACAAACATTTATGCTTTCTAAGTTTTGTAAATACTATAATTGTTTTTGACAAAGTGTGGTCTACTGCCCCATCAAAGCGATATGACTTCTTAATGCCATATGTGGAACATATAAAGGATTGTTTTAATAAACCTTTGTTAAATATATAACATTGATATGATACTGAAAGTATAATAAACATATGAATCATTAAGTTTTTATTTTGGTAGTAGAATAAATAAATGAATGTAACGTTCATCCATACATACGACCTATCGTCTCCATGAATGGTGCACTTCATTTTTAATCTCAAAATATTATAGACTATTATAAATACATATGTACAGAATATATAACAAAACGTAGTCCTGGTTTAAATTATGGAGAGGATTGAAACACGTAAAATTTCATAAAGCAACAAATAAAATGTCAAATCGTACTTGATAAAACTAGGCAATTAACACTCTAATTAGTTAAAATAATGAATGTGTGTTAAAAAATGTGTAATAAAATATTGTAAAAAGATAATATATATTATTATAAACATGATTGTGGCTCTTTAATCACTTAGTAACATATTTTAAACCACAAAACATGTGGTTAAACATAACACAAATGTAGGATAAGGTAAATGATTTTGGCTTAATATACTTCTCATTGAGACTTATTATTATTTATCCACCAATTTAATTTTATTTGGTGGTTATACATCCCTTAATAGGTTATATCATGAATATAATTATTCTATTTACATTATATGTTTCATTTTAATTACTATGAATTATTATTTATATGTTTCAATGTGTTATAGGACACATTGGGTTATTTAAAAATTATTTTCCATCAAAAATGTTTTAATGTCAACAACCATTATTGTTATTTCTCCTCCTATGAGGTATTATTGATAAATAATTTATTTTATTAAATATGGATAATTTATAAAAAAATTATTTTGTTAATATGTGGCAAATTCTTTGTACAGGTAGACAAGGGTTGGGGATCGATTAATGAATTCCCATCGATGTATCGATGGTTTCATGAGACAAAATAGATGGCCCAAATAGATTGGTTTTACCTGATAGCTAAACCAACTTATGAAAGGTCTTGATGGTACTTCTTCTATGTACCTAGGAAACATAGAATTCAATAATTAATCATTTTACTCATTTATATTATGTTTTTATTTATCCATGATATTTTGGGTCAATATAACTATGTATTCAGTTCATTTTCAGTTTATTGATTAATGTCATGTGTTTCAGTTTCATACCTTTCCATATCTGATTATTCCTTATATTGTTGTTTAGATTGAATGAGTGTATAATTATTTATATTTTGATATAGATTGATTCATTATTTCTCCCATTGTACTTACCCTTATTGAGAATTTTAGATCACCCTTATTTTGTTTCATTCGATAGGTTTTGAAAAAGAGAACTTTAAATAAGAATTCAAGGATGTATTTTATTTCAGTTTATTGTCTATTATGTGTTATTATATTTTATCAATTTATTATGGGTATTATGTATGGAATCTACATTCCAATTTTTTCTAGACTTAATGGTACTTTTCTATTTTTTTCCTTGTAGTATGTCAATATAATGTAATAATGCACCAGCTCTAGACTTCTAGGGTCAGGGTGTTACATAATATTTCATTGAAAACATTGGAATAATAAAAAAAGGAAAAAATTGGTTTTAATAAATTATTTTGAAATTTTAAAAAACATTTTATCAAATAATGTTTTTTTATGAAAATAGGTCCTCCAACTAAAGAGATAAATGAATTCGGGTTATTTAAAAACATTATGAGTACCAATGAGTATAAAAATGGTACAAATAATTGAAAAAAGTAATGAATAACCCAATTATGGGTAAATTAAAGGGTTTATTGAAAAATATTCATATAATTCATTTAATAAAAGAACCTTTGAAAGATCATTAAAATTATTCTCGACGAAATTAATCTTTGAACATTCCAAAGTGTCCCAAACCATTGTGAATCATTTTAAATCGTTAGCCTAATGAAGGAATAAAATTCAATGAAACATTTATACACCATGAATATAAATGTATTAATGATATAATATATTAAAAGGGTTAGTAGATACACCACAAAAAAGAATTGTTTGATGTATATGACATTTATCTCACAAATGTAAAAAGTGAGATGAAAATCCATTACCTTACATTTATATCGAGGTGAATACCCTTTAATCACCTATATAATAGGATAAAATATGTTACTAACATTTAAAATAACTAAACTCATATTTATAAAATCATATATAATCTATCTTTAATATCTTATTACCCATTAGTTAATAACCTTTCATTGTTTTAACTATTTCAGGTATTAATTGCCAATTTTCTCATGAAAGTTTTGACTTTTTATTTGTTGTTCGAATTAATTACATCATGGTTTCATCATATATAGAATGGAAAAAATGATTTAAAAATAAAAATTATACATTATATGTTTATTTATAATAATCATTAACATTTGTAGATGATAATGGAAATTCACTGTTTATGGAGACTACAGGCCGTACGTATGCATTTAATATTCTTCCATTTCTTTATCATATTAAAAAACTAAAAAGTAAAATATATAAATTTTTATTATAATTAAAGTATAATATTAATTTCATATGTATCATATAGTATTATTAAAACCGTCATATTTTACATTCTGTGTATATCATGAATGAATCACATAACTTTGAGGAGGTAATAGTCCACACTTCCAAAAACGATTTTATCATATTCTCAGAAGATAGAAATAAAAAAGGTTTGTTGAATATAAATATTATATAAGAATGAATACATTAGAAATATTATACTAATCATATATAAATATAGTGTCCATCATAATTCCCACTGTGAGAGTTGTTAATTGAACAACAAATAATCATCATTTTGTTAGGTGGTCGTTCACCGTAAACATAAATGATAAGGTCGTTACCCATTAGATGGATGTGTGTGTAATTTTATGTTAATAGATTAACCGGAAAACATATAAGTATATTGATAATATGGGTGATTTTATATAATGATGGAATAATGAGAGTTTAGAGGGTGGATATTGGAAATAAAACTAACCAGCTTGAGTAATGATTTTAACTCTTCTTTGGGAAAACCCATTTGATTTGCAACAACGGTATTCCTTGGTTTACATTTCTCCAAAATGGAGAATTATAGATATATTGTAGGGATGTTTAGGGGTTATTTCAGTAGATCGTTTTTGATCCAATGCATCTTGAGATGTGTGAGGATGTGGGGGGGTTGAGTACCCTTTTATTATGGAGGAGTAGTGGCACCCATGTCATTTATTGAATGGGAATTAAAAACACGTTTATCCCATGTCATTTTGCTCCAATAATAGTAAAAAATATATAACATCGATGATAATGTAAAAATATGGCCATAAAATGGATTTTTAAATAGTTTCTAGGTCAGTTTGGCCCTTAAGATTATTGTTTAGTTCTTTATTAAGCTAATTTTCTCTTAATTTTAGAAATTAATTTTAAATTTTTTCACTAATAGTTTTTTCAAAAAACTATTTTGACAATATTATATTTTCTAAATTATTCTTATTACCAATATTTAATCCATTTTTCCGAATTCCAATCATAGACGTGGATGAAATTAAATTAAATTGTATCCCACACATGGGACAATAATGTATCATTTCAATGTAAAATTGTTCAAAAGCATGCTAAGTTTTTATATCCAATTTGAAAGAAAAATTAAATAAAATTAATTACATTTTATTGAATTATATATAATTGTTCTAATAAAGCTTTAAAAACAATAAATAATATAACTTAAACATATAATTAATGTAGACAAAAAGTAGTTTTGATTTTAAATTCAGTATTTTTATATATTCTTCAAAAAATGAAACTTCGTAGAAAAATACCAAAAAATCACACTAAAATAATTTTTATGTTCATCTTTCAATGATTATGTTTTTTTGACATATAATATTTATAAGAGTTCCAAATTTGTTTTTTTTAAATAGGAATTCCATTAAACTATTGTAAAAGTAAAATTAGAAAAATATTGGTTTTTATATGTAGTGTTGGGTCTGTTATTATCTTATGTATTTGGATTTCATTAGATAAATATAAAATATATTTTAGTGAATATATAAAATATATAAAATATAAATTCCATTAATTTCATTAACTAATGTTAATTAATTTAAATTATTAGTATACAATATCTTTATGAGCATAAGAGATGTTTTCTATATAATATTCTCGTTATTTTCAATTGGTTATCAAATTCATTTATAATTTAATTGTAACTAATGAATTTAATATATATTTGTGTAAAAAATATATTTTAATGTGTTAGTTAATAATATTCATACTGCTATTTTATATATTTTTATAATAAATATTAATATTTTAATAATATATTATTGGTTTGTAAAACTCGGTCTTACATATAACACAAGCTATCGAGAAAGGACATTATTGTGTATAATACAAGATAACAAATTATTACAATAATTGTTCATTTTTAATATTTATTAATCAATTTGTTCAAAAAAACAATGAAATATTAAACAAGACATTGTGTTGGTCAGTGGTTGGCATTAAACCCATATGATCCTTCGTTCATGGATTCAGGTACTATAACCTTTCAATATTTTATCTTTTGTTACCCTATATACATGTTGTCCATTTATAAAACCATATTAATATAAATTACAATATAAATATAATGGATATCATAGAAATAAGGTTTATTACTGGATATCATTTTAACAATGTAACTCAATATGACCTCAATACATAAATACATCTTTAATTGTGTTAACACAGGTCCTTCCTTGGTCTACAATATAACTAAGTTAATTCATTTTCCCTTTCTATTCAACGCATTCCTAATGTTTTGTAAAAAAATGATAATTAATTTAAGAATATCCCCCATGAGTGTTAAATTAGGTGCACAACAAGGCTCGTTCTCATGTACAATGTTTTGGAGAGTGAAGCTTGACACACCTTATCAAATTTTTTACTCATAGGTACATGTATACTAGAACCACATTCACATCTATAATCTTGATATTGATTTATTTCTAGGAAAACTCCATAATATCTATCTATCCAAAAAAGTTTTATTTTCATCTATACTTGTGCTAACATTCTACCTTGTAGATATGTTCTGGAGTATATGTTTTCAATATTTTGTTACAATTTTTTCTAATAAAAATCCATTGACACGAACAATAGTGAACCAACCCCAAATATCCCATATTAATTTTCCTCTATCATTACATTGGCATGATTACCAGGAATCAAATCCCAAAGTACCAAAGAGTTTAGTATTCTTTTTAAACAAGATATATAACTCAGTCATTTATTAAAAATTAATACACTAATTAAAACACATTTTTTATTTCAAGGATAACTTTTTTATATCTAATATATCAATTCATATCTTTCGTAGTACATATATTAGATTCTTAAGGAAAGTAATCTAAATAAGGGTGTTATTAAATGGTGATTAACTGTAATGTATAGTAGAAGAAATAACAAATCAATGAGAATAATAATTATGGAATGGTAAATAAATAAACACACATACTATTTAATACAAAAAATGATATGTAAGTGCACAAAAAATATGGAAATGTAATTACACAAAACACATTCTGTTCAAATAACTTGATGTGAAAAAATCAATATGGGAAGGTAAAAAACTGAGACGCATTCCATATAATAAATGAAATGAAAATTAAAATCATACATATTTATGTTGATGAAAAATCCCATGGTTGAATAATAACTTAATCTAAATGATGGAAATTCTTAATTATTGGATGCCAAGTTTCATAGGTTCATGAAACCAATATCAGCAATAAATTTCAAAAGAATATTTATCATATGGAGTAAGAACCCACCTAATTTGTACAACTAATTCATCTCAGGAGAATACTGGTGCATCGATGGTCGCTCTATAACTAGGCCACACCCATTTTGTACATTTCCAATGCAATCCTCATATAGAATAGTCAAAATAAATAATATTCGTTACCAAATATCCATATTGAATAAAAGATATAGATTTATCAACAATTCCTTTGTTGATGATTTTTAACGACAAGGGTTCTTGATATTGATGAATGGAAGTACTATTATAAGATAATTAAGATTATTATTGGATAAAATTATATTTAAACATAATAATTATACTCATACTAGCTTGAATCATGTAAATCATAATCCTTATAAAGGAATAATATTAAATGAAATATAGAATATCTTGAGAATATTATGATTCATGATATAACATTTAAAAGTGGGAAATATATGTATAAATGGTATACATTTTAGGAAATAATAATATCAATAATAAATTATATGGATAAATAGGGAATACTAAATAATAAATGATCATAATTAATTTAATATTTCATGGGAAAATCAAGGAAGTGACTGTTAATGCTATAGTTTGAAAAATCAATCAAAAAACATTCAGAAGAATAATATGGATGGTATCGATGCAATATATACCATGGGAAGGAAATATAAAGGGTTTTTTCCATTTATGAATATAAACAAAATATATGATATTTTAAAAATATTCTTGTTGGAAATATATTTTTTTAGAAAGACCAATTGAAAACCCTTTTCTTTAAAAATGACATTTGAAAACAATTTCAGTAAAAATTTACATTATATGCATGAAATTTAATATTCAAAGAAATTATGGTGAGTAAATTGATATTTTTTTATGAGGTAAAATAAAAATTCTCTTTTATGATAAAAAGGTTAGAAAATACCTTCATTAGAAAGCAACATGAAGAATCCATTGAGAAAATTGGTAAAAGGTAAAATGGGTTGTAATTTCATTAATAAATAATTTTTTAAATGTTAAAAACATTTTTAGAATTTTTTTTGAAAACATGGGGTTTATATGAAACTTGGTTCTCCATATAATGAGATAACTAAAGATGGATTTTCTTAAAATCATTCTCTAAAACATTTTGACTGCCAAAGAGTATAAAAATGGAACTAATACTTGGAAAAGGTCATGAATAACCATAGGAGAGGAAAAATAAATTTTTTATTGAATAGTGTTCATATAATTTCATCGAATGGAAATAACTTTTAATGATTGTTTAAATTATTCTTCGGGGGAAGAATCTTTAAGCATTCCAAAGTGTCCCATACCAATTTCAAAAATATTCAATCAAAAGAATCATGAAGGAATAACATTAAATGAATTGTTTAAATACACTGAAGATAAAATTATTAATGATATAATATATCAAAAGGGTATATAGATACACCCCACAAAAGATGTATGATGTGGATATGAAATATATCTGACAGATGTAAAAGGCGAGATGAAAATCCATTACCTTGCAATTCCATTCAGGCGAAAGTCATTTAAACTATGGTATAAGGGGTTTGAAAATGATATTAACATATCTAATAACCATAATAATATTATTAATATCATATAAAATCTTCTCTAACTATCTTTTTAGTCATTTTTAATAACCTTTCATTATATTAACTATTTTGAGTGTTAGTTGAATTGTATCTTGAGTAAGTTTTAACTTCATCTCTATTTTCTTATTAATTAGATCATGGTTTCATCATATAGATAATGTAAAACATGATTTTATTTTAATATATATACATTTTATATGTATTTTTTATTATCTATAATATCATGAGATATGAAATGAAGCTAATCATTCACAGAGACGGTAAGTCATACGTACCCATGAATGCTACAACCGTTTATTTTTCAAATTAAAATAATTTAAAGAAAATGATACATATATATATATATTATAATTTCCTTATAAATTTAGTGTTATATTTTTCACATATTTTTATTAAACCCATACTTTATACATTCCATGTATAGTGTAAACTAATCACATCGCTTTGAGGAGGTGGTAGTCCACACTTCCGCAAACAATGTTATAGTATTACCACAAGAAATAAAGAATATAGTTATGTTCTTTATATAAATTACAGAATAATAGAAATTATAAAAATCATATATATAAAATATAAATAATGTTTCAATCATAATTTCAACCATGATAGGTGGTAAAGGACAAAAAACAGTCATCCTTTCGTGAGGTGGTAGTTTACTGTACACATAAACAGTAAGTTCATTACTCATTAGATGGATGTTTGGGTAACTGTAGGTCAAACCCTATATAGAAAAATATATAGGTATACATAACATACTGGTGTTGGTATATAAACATGTAAAAATGATAGTTGAGGTAGTGTATAATGGAAATAAAACTAATAAGTTTGAAAAAATATGTTACCTCTTTGATGGGAAACCCATTTAGGTTTGCACCAAAGGAATTCTGTGGATTGGTTTCTAAGAAAAGGATGCGAGGATGAAGTGAGGTGTTTTTTGCAGATATTTTTGGAGATATTTATAAAAAAATAGTTTCTTTATAGGTGTGATGAAATGAGATGGTTGACTTTATTTTTATATTGGAGGAGGAGTGACACCATTGTAAATATTCGGAAAGGGAATTCCACACATGTTTTTTCAATTTCAAAAGGCTCAAATAATGAAAAACATTAAATTTAAGGTAGTATAGGGTCAAAATATTTCCATAATATTACTTTTTGAAAATTTTTAAGTTCATTTTTTCTTATGATTATGGCTTAGTCTATTGTTAAGCTATTTTTTCTTATTAACCATTATTATTAATTGTAATTAATTTCACTAATATATTTGTTCGAGAAATAATTTAACCTCATTTTATATTTTATAAAATATTTTGATTCAAAATAGGGAATCCATTTTTCCAGATTTCAATCAGGAAAGTGGAAGAAATTAACTTAAATTTAATCCTACAGATCGGAGGACAATACAGTGTTTTAAAGTACAAACGTTCAAAAGATTGCTACATTTTGATATCCAATATCGAAGTTAAATTTATTAAAATGAACTAAATTGTATTACATGATAGTAAAATTAAAAAATTGAAATTTAAAACTAATAAAAATATAAATATATTGTTGAAAAAAATTAGACAAAAAAGCTATTTTGAGCAAAAATTTAGTATTTTTAAGTATTCATCAAACAAATGAAACATTACCGAAAAATAAAAAAAATTTAACCATAACCTAATATTTTATTCTTTTTTCGAATATTAATTTTATTATTAAAGATAATATTTATAAAAGTTCCAAAAATAATAATTAAAATATTTTATCCAATAAAAGTTAGTAAATGTGCCTTTATAAAAAAATTGGGTTGTATGTGTAATATTTGGTTTGTTCTCATCTTATGTCTATCAAATCTATTGGATAAATGTAAGAAATATTATATTTAATTTATAAAATATACATTTCATTAATATTATTTACTAATAGTAATTAATTTAATTTTTTGGATAAAATATCCTTATGACCATAAGAAAATTTTTATAAAAAATATTCAATTTATTTTCAACTCGTTCTTATACTCATTTTTAAATAATTTATAAACAATGAATTAGTTATATATTTCTAAAAAATATATAATTCCATAAGATAGTTTGTATAATTCATTTATTCAAGTTTATATATTATTATATTAAATAATAATGTTTTAATAATATATTTTTTCTTGGTAATAGTTGGTCTTGCGTGTAACACATGCTATTAAAGCAATTTTTTCTTGCATACAATGCGATACAACTTAGTATTTAGTCAATTGTATGATATTTCATAGATTTAATTTATTTATCATATGAAATATATTTTAATGTCTTGGGGTATAATATTCCCTTATGCGCTTGGTGGTGTATGACATACACACTGTCGAATATATTGTTCTTACTTCAGAATTTACGGGTGTCACATTAGATGAAACAATAAATGATTATAGATGAAATTTTATCCTTAAAATATAAAATTAATAGCTTAAAAAGACACTGCAAAAGACCATGTATCAAGGGAGATTTTCCAAAACCTAATGGAGAATGTAGGGGTACACATTAGTGGAGTTACTAACCCAAAAAGTGAAAAATTGAGTTTATCATATCAAGGATTGTAAGGGAAATTTTTCATAATTATACTTTTTGAAAGGGGTGAATGTTTTTATTTCATGATTGGACAAACCATGTACCAACAATGCGAACCCCCGCATACTAGGATACACAATTTTATAGGGTCATAACACGTGGTTTGACATTCCATGTACAAAACATGTGAAATTCTTATTCAATAATATATATATCTCTTTTTCCCTAAGACCATTGAATTGTTACAAAATATTATGAATTTTCATATGATGTTTCACAACTAGGGTGTATAGCTATCACTAATTTTACTCACCTAAATACAACTCTAAAACTATAATTTGGATATAAGACCCCTCTGAATACTTTTGAGACCTCCCATCCACTAAAACATATTATAATGAAAGAATTTTTTTTAATATAATTTATTTATATCTACAATACAATGTAGTGTATAGGGTCATATAAAGAATTATTTACTTTTAAACCTATTCAAGAGGGAGGATAAAATATTTAGTTCCCCATATCTAAGTGTATACAAATTAAGAAGAAAGATAATTATTTTATATTAATACCGGTAAATAAATTCATATGTAACACTTATCTTACAAATAAAGATATATATAATGGAATGGATCAAATGGATATCAATTGATGATATTGAGATCACAAGAGCATGAGATCTCGATTTTAGTCATTTTAAAATCCAAATACATAAGATAAAATGGTTATAATTTTGATATGAAACTATGATAATAACTCTTATTTGAGGGAATATTTTTCTCAAACATGTCCTCAGTAAAAAGAAACCAAATATATGACACAATAAATCATACAATTTTGTTCCTGATACCCCAACACTAGGTCCCCTATACTGTCAAACCATTAAATCCCTCCTTCATTTCCTTCCTAAACCTTCTATTCATTCTCCATTTATTTTTTTACATAGTTCAACATCAAAATGAACTTAATGAATATAAAAATAAATAATAAAACTATGAAAATGGATTTCTGTCATTACACATTCAATTAATAAAAAATAAATGGAGGTGTATAGAATAATTCAATCAGTACAAATGAGAAAAATTAAATAATTACCATTTTATCCTTTCAATAAAAAATGCAGATTATCACACACATCTAACCTGAGTACATCAAATTTGTTTATATTGTTACTATAATTTACATAATTTATTTTCCAATTGTTTTATAAAAATTTGATTTAATTTTAATCCAAGTATTGAGGAAACTATATAAATTATGGTTGGGTGAGGGAGCGATAACTTTTTGGACATGATATTCAAGTTTTCATTTTTAATATTTTAGTGTGTTTTTATATTTTTTATGTGTTTAAAATTTTTTAAATTTAATTAAATACCATGTTCTATTTTATTCCTAATTTCAATAGTGATACACTCATTTGGTTTGAGTAACACAACTTTATTTAATTTAAAAGTAAAATCAATTCATGATTCAAAATTTGAAGCATTATTTAAATAATCACTAATTATCAAATAAAATATCTTGAGAAAATGGTCGATGAAACTTTTATATTCATGAGATACATTTAGACTTTTTTAAATCACTTGATAGTAACTTTATTACAATAATAACACATGTTATTCTTGAATAACTATAATATATTATGTCTCAATATTAAAACTCATAACATTGATACTTCTATTTTGATGACTAATGCATTTAATTTTTAAAATAAACTTTTTGAAACACTATTTAAAACCCAAATAGATATATCAAAAATCCTCTTAAACCCTAATACTCAATAATGAAATTGTTATGTAACCATATATTTGGATACATCCCCTATCCACTTTTCTGAAGAGGTGAATACATGATAACAATTTAAATCAGGTTTTGGGGAGGATATATGATGAGAATCAAGTGAAGCCACATCAGTTTGAGGAAGATAAAATGGAGATATCATTCATTAGGGTTGAATAATTCACATATTGATTACAAATATTGAAATCCTATTCTATCTTAAAGAAAAAAATTATAAAAATATAGTGAATAATAAAAAATATATTCATAAGAGGGAATAAAACCAATACTAATTTGAACATTTAGATTAATTATAGAAGGAGTTGTTTTTGGGTAATATTTAATGATGGGTTTAAGTGATGAAAATTTCATTAATATGAACAAAATTTTTCTAAACAATAATTAGGAATTGAGTACATAGTTATATAGTGACATTTTTATGGTTACATGAATTAGAAAATTTTGTTTCACTATTAATTATGTTTGAAATATTCCTTTTTTATAACTTTTAACTCATATCTAGCGGTATAAAAATTTTTTTGGGGGAATTGAAAATATCAAATTTTTTAATATATTTTGTTAGTATATGATTGATTTAATTTCCCCCACATTTTTATCATTGGTATTTTTTTGTTCTAAAAATAAATCCTTATTTCATTAGATCATTTAATAATATATTCATTAAAACATGAATGGAGATTCCTTATATTAATTAATTTTTAGAAACAAAATGTACATTTGTATCTTCATAATGCATTGATTTGTTTATAATGGTAATGAAATTTTGGATAATAAATTTAAATAAATGAAATCAAAATGGGGTTCTTAAAGAAACAAGAATATCATGAATAACTAGAATCAAATAATATATCCCCTTCATATCCCTAGAATATGATAGAATTATTTCATTTTTTATTAACTAAATCAGTAGAGTAAAAGTAGGAGATCACCACCTTCCAATCATTCAGTGAAACTAAATGTGGTATGCAGCTACTCATGATATAGTCCAACATATTAAAAACCTATTTGGATACCCCCAAAAAATATTAAGATGGAGAGATCTTCTTGACTCTACGAGCATTGTTACTTTGGACAGTGTGGATTGCTATTGGAATTAGTTCTTTTATATTATACTTATTAAAATAAGAAACACAACTCATATTAGAAGTCCATAATATAACTTGAAGCTACCATTTATTATAACACTTCAGTAGAAGGTCAAATTTGAATAACATTGTCTACGTCTCACCCCAATAGTAAAATAATTAAAAATGTCATTTATGAAACATATATGGATATTAATTTTCAGATTAAATTATTTGAATTACCCCTCTTGGTGTTATAGAATTCACGATGCTACTCATGAAATATTTAAATAAGAACTACAATTTGATTATGTTTCATGCATCATAACTCATAGAAATGACATCCCACCGCCTCTATCTACGAATGTGTATTCATGGAAATGAAGGAGGATATTCAAGAGGCGATAAGTGACTTTTCCACCTATGTGGATAATGTTGGAAGTGAAATCAACACAACACCACTCACATGTATAAGGAATATAGAAAACCATTCTATACATAGGTAGTTTTATACATATACATTCTCAATGAAGTTCTACAATGGCCATTTAATGGATATCACATGTGAAATCAATAACATAATCATATAGAATCTTTTAAGGATAATGGAGAGAGTAGAACCCAATTTTCACTAGATATGACCCAATTCATAAGTGACAAACCCTTGACACATCCAATGTTATTAAAATATTTAGTGTTACCTATATAATTATGTTAGTGATACTAAATATACCTTCAACAATATTTAATATCATTAGAGAAAAAACCTAGACCTCCAAATGAAAATTTTATTATTCTACAATGAAGAGGAACAATTTTTAAGATGATGACAAGATCAAGTTAAATTATTTTTTTTGATAATATTGGATGGAAAAGTGTCTTTCCTTCAATCTCAAAGGGACCAGAAGAATATTCATAATCACTACATAAAAATATTATTACGGACAAAAACTAACTAGACACATTGAATCTTATATAAGGATAAAATAATTTGTTTCTGAATATGGAAAGTATACTAATGGTATGAGATATTTTTTCTCTTGAATGTTCACACTATATGATGAAATAATCTAGGTTAAAGTTTTAAATGTAGATCCATCCATAAAGATAAATAAACTCAATGGAAGTGAAATAGGATTTAAAATTATATATAAATTCAATGTTGCGGAGGGTATACTTCTATAATACCTTATGATTTATTATTTTGATATTCATTTCAAAGCTTATAGGATGTGATCATTCAAATAAAAGGATATCAGCCTTTTTATTGAATGATTTAGTGGGGAGAAAACATATAAATACATAACTTCGTATATATATATATATAATTTATCTCATATAAAATTTTTTGATATCTGTTTATTGAGAGTAAAATTCAAGAATGATTTATCATTTTTATCATTTTAGATATTATTTTATATGTTATATTCATGGGTAGTTTAATCATAATTATATCCATGTGATTAATTATATATATAAGGGAGTATGAATTATTTTGTAGAGTGTATTAGTTAATTGGTAGTAAATTTGTAGAATATGGTATCCACAATTTTATGTCCTTATTCTCCCTATCTTTCAATTATGATTTTCATTGTATGTGAGTTATGATTTCACTGTTGATGTGTTTGGTTGATTTTTAATACATTTTCATTCACATATGGTATATAATCACCTTAATGTGATAACATTAATGATGAGAGTCACAATTATACGTAAAATTAGATGAAAATTATGTGATTATGATATCTCCCATTTGAAAATATTTAAAATGAGAATTCATCATTTCATGATACTGTGATAGATAATATTTTTTAATCAACCCCATAAATAAATCATCAATCATTTTTCTTATATTTTATAATTTATTTTCAATCCCCTAGTTATAAATTAGAAAAAATAAATATGTAGACACCTCCAATAAGGATTAAAATAACAATACTATAGAAAACACTTAAAAAGAAACATTTTGAATATGCTAAGATCGTTGGATAGAACTAGATGTTTATCTTATACTATACATTCACTTTAAGATAATATAAACTTTAATAAACCTATATGGGAAATTACAATTTATCAAGATTCATAAAAGAAGTAGAGAGTTTCATTAATGCTTCATAGAAGAAAGGTCAGATTGTAAAATTTTAATGTTTATATAAACATTATTCCTTAAAATTTGACCATAATGCCAATTTAATAGGGGAAATTATATACAAGGGTTTCACTATGATGTTTAGAATAATTTAATACACAAAAAACTGATTAAAGTTTGATCCCATCCATAAATAGTATGTTAAAGAATCTCTTTAAAAGATGACAGAGAAAATATATAAATAAAATTGAGAAGGTGAATGTTTTAATTATAAATAATAAAAGAAAAAAATATTAATTCAAAAAAATTACATGTTGTGAAAATGAGACAAGTTATGATGAGAGATATTGAAAATATATTTTTAAAATTTAACAATATCATCCTAACATTATGGAATGAATTTATTATTTTACAAGTGGGAATTCTATTACAAAATCTTTATTTACAAAAATTAATACTATATTTATAGAGAAAACTATGAATACTTCTCTAAATAATGTGTGAATTCATAAATAAACTAAATAAAGTGGTTGAAAATAAAATAAAAAAAATATTATGTATGTTATTAAAATCCCAAATAATATATTTGGGGATTCGATTTAAAATAAAATAAGATTGTGTGGAAAAGTGGATAAAAGAATGTTTGGATTATTCAATGAAGTCAAGGATATTTCAAATAATTCATCTACTTCTAAGGAATCATATTATGAGTTTAAATTCTCTATTCCATTTATATATAGTTAAATTACAAAATATGAGTGAGTATCCTAATTAGAATAACTTTTAATAACTTGAAACATCATAATTGATATCAAGAGTGATCGTAATTGTAAAAAGAATAAAAATATTGAAATATTTACAAAAGTGGAATATCTTAAATATTTATTTTAGAGGTTATAATGATATACAACTAAACTGGGTAGATTTTGTTTTCTATTTCTATCAATTAATTCTATTTATATAGTATAAAAACCAAATTGATTTGAAGAATTTTAGAATATGCGAAGTTAATTTGAAAATTATAAAAACTTTATTTCTTTATTGATTAACTACTATTTTTTTCTGTACATTGTTAGCTTAATTATTATTATAGTTATTAACTAATTATCTTTTTTATAAGTTACAATTATCACTGAGAATATATCATGTTTTATTAAAATAGATGTTTTTATAATATTATTAGTGTAGGATGAATGAAATAGAAAGATCTAAAATCAATTACAAGTAGATAATGATATTTTTTGATGTCAAAAGGATTTATTTACAATATTTTGTCAATGGATTATGTTTTTAAAGGGGGAATATAATTATTTTTGAAACATCAAAGAGTAATTTAATTCTTAAACAAAAAATTTACATTATGATATCAAGATGTATTTGAGACCTTATGTAATTTATCATACTTTCATATGTTTATATGCACCATTATCAAGTGAGACTATGAAATATACCCAACCCAAAAACATAAAAAATATCAAAATACGCCCTAAGACAAAAAAACTAAGAAAATATAGTGATGTTCCATGTAAAACCTTCTAACAACACTGGCCTCTTATACTCCCATAAATTTAGATGTTCCAAATTATGCAAAATTAATCCAATACCTATCTAACCCAATATAATGGAGAAACTATAAGAAAATAGGTCATACCTAAAACTTAACAAGTTATTCTATATATCCATTAAATAACTCATGCCCGTTGTGAGTACAATACTATGTTTTGAACCACCAATGGTTTCCAAAATCACACATATAATAGTATAGTTATATTATAAAATTGTGTTTAATATTTATATATATAATAATTTTTTTTTTCATAGATAATAAAGAAACATGGTAGATACTAGAAATATTGTACGTCAAAGATCAATATCGATGATAATAAATAACTCCTTATACTAAGAGTATCAAAACTTGTTTTTACATTGTTAGAGTCTAAATAAAATGTTTGATGATTATAAATAATATTAATTTAGGGTGAAATATCTACCCCATGAGAGAAGGGAACCATGTATTCAAAGTAAATGAAATCTTTTAACCCATGTCATAGAAAGGGGAATGTGAATACTAAATCTGGTAAATTTTCTTGCTATCCAAAAATTGATCATGTAATGGTCAAACAATCCTCAAAATTCTAACAAAATCGTGGCCCCATCCATACAAAATTATCCCTTTTAATGAAATCGGGAATAAAAGAAGAAAATGACCTAGAAATACATCCTCCTATAGAACTTATGTTAGAGACTAGTACCAAGGTTATATAATCATCACAAATAGGATCACTTTACCACAAATATATGTTTAAAAAATAATATAATTTATTATAAACAACTAATAAAAATTGTGAATAAATAATGTTGAAAAACTAATTTATAATTTAATATCTTAAAAAACAAAAAAAAATTAAATCATAAAAAAAATTCTATATAATGATCTCATTTTTTAGTAACTATTAAATAAATCCTTCAAGGTATTAATTTTTCTCATAATCTCCAACCATATCATGTGGACATGGAAAATTTTTATATATTTTGGGTGAGCATAACATGTGTAGTCAATATTGTCCTCCCCAATACCCCTGCAAAAAAATGTGAAGAAAACAAACCAAGGCCTATTGAATAATCAAATGAAACCAAATAATTACCTTAATAAGAAAATATATTTTCCTATCCTAAACATTTAACACTCACCTTGTATCTCATAGAAGTAAGAAAACTATATTGAAACATAAATAAATATAAAGGGTACCATACTTCCATATTCCCACTAGCCTATCACCCCCACTTGACAACATCTCACTGTCCAAGATCATCACTTCTATATGGAATCATACAACTTGTGTGTATGTATCATTTCGATTATACATCATGTGCTTCCCAACACATTTTTATCATCCTCATATACCAGTAATAACCAAATAGTAGTTATGGGACTCTATAGCATATGTATCATTCATTATACCATTATTCATCACATCCCTTGCATGAATACAAATGATAATTCATAACCACCATGATCTGATAATTTTTTTTAATATACCTTAGGTAATTACAAACAATACATAAATGTATAGTTAAATAATAATCTATCATAACTCGTTTAGTAAAAAACCCTATAAAATCATTTATTATAGCTAGTAATATGCTTCCACATAAACTACAACCAATGGGAGGTAGCAAGGGAGAGGGAGAAGTAAAACATCCATTCCCTCACAATCATAGTTGTTTTTGAAAACACCCCCAAACATTTGGGTGTCATATTTCATACCAAATGAGGTTGTGATGCATATTATATCCAAAAATATATAAGAATATATCAAAAAATCCTTACTAAGGAAATTAACCAAGCCTACGACTCATCTACAACCATTATTGAACAATACACACAACTACCACAAAAAATGTATTAACATAAAAATTTCACAAAATCATAAAAATAAATACGATTCAATTTATTATACACTAATTAATATCATTACATATTCATTTTTCATATTTATACTTTAATATCCCAATCAAAGTTCCTTGAATTCCTTGATTTCTTATTTATTATCAAGTATGACATATTTTCCTATGAACATCATGAACCAACCCCATTATTTTGTAATATAATTTATGAATTCAAAATTATCCATGTAATATAGGAATCATCCTAAGGAAACCAAATAAGCATTGCCATGGTATTTCTATATTTAAAATGTGTTAAGTAGTTGATGACCCTTATTAAAGATATTCGACCAACTATCCATTTAGAAGCATCGTATAAGAACATATCAATGAGAAATACCATATCATAACATGTTTCAACCTACTCAAGATCATCCTTGACACAATTTTAAATATTATAATAAATAATTACATCACCTACATCCTTTAAAACACTATAGTCCCAAGAAAATCCAACCCATTGGTCACTAAATGTTTCCCTATGTACAGGGTTCAAAATACATCAAGGCTCTACCATCCTTAATAATGAATTCAAAGTAACAAAATTATTTTCATTATGGATCACTCATGGGGAAACCAATTCCTCACAACCATTTTATAAAATCCATTCACTATAAAAATTAGCTCGCTCATCCCCAAAAATCTATTTTTAAAAAATAACAATTTTAATTCCTATCATGAAATAAATTGTTCATTAGGAGTATTTTTTCATGAAAAAATAATAATAAATTAGTCAATAAATATCTATAAATCAACATAAAAATAAATTTAGCTATACACATATATATATCATTAAAATCAAGGAATAGTAACCATTGAATTAAATTCCTCATTTTTTAGTTATTTCATTATACATTAAGATTTTTATCTTTTTCAAAATTCAATTTATATTTACCATGATAAACATAAAAAAAGATATAACATATAGAGAACACACTATCTATAAAAATAGAGTTGGAAACAATATTTTATGAATCCCATACAATCAACAAATACCAAAATTTTAATTATTTATTGATCTGGTTATTATATTCATAATGTTATTTCCAATTTTATCCCAAGAGATATGGCATGGTACGACCACACATTCACGTTAATAAATGAGAAGAAATAAATCCTCAACCTTGCTTATAAGTTCAACATTATCTATGATAAAATTGGAGATTTAGGATCAAAAACCATAGAAGGAAACTACATAAGAATCTAATAACACCAAGGCATTAACATTACATTTTTAATATTCATCCCAAAAAAGGAATACGATTCAAAAAAAATAAAAAAAATAAAAGATCATGGGGATTGTAGTGGAGGGTAGAAGAGAGAGTACCTTGATTTTTAAGACAACAATCCAAATGAACAATGTGTTTAGACTCTAAAGGGTTGTGGTTGGAGGGTGACAGTATGTCATTTGGTTATCTTGAGTTTCTTATAAAAATATTAAATCTAAACTAAGGGGAAGCCAATCCCCTATTCATAGTGGGAGCTTTGAAGGAACCCACAAAATGTACTAACTCTCACAACACAGATGGTTAATCCCTTAAATGGATATCCTTTATCTATTTTTATTGAATATATGAATATCTCAAGCATTAAAAATTTATCAAAAAACTTTTACTGGAACCAAATATTGCAATGTGGCATGGTGCGATGAGTTTTGGCCAGCTTACATCTTCTATTGTGAACCACTATGATGAATGTTGAAGAACATCGTAATTTGTTCTTACCTTGTGTGATACCCTTGTTCACCTTGACATAACGACACTTACATTCTGTGAAAATATACCATGTAATATGAAAAATTCATCCATTTTACATAATCATTTCGAATCCTAAGGCATGGAGACACCCCTTTCATTTCCAATAGCGTAAATCACCAATCATCACTCCTAGTGCCTACTTATCTATGATCTTCCATTCCATTAAAATTAGTATTAACATGTATTTTTCACATGACCATTACTCATAAGAGGACACCCCAGGGATAAAATCTCTCAAAAATGGATGGAAAGTATTTTTTATTCATCATGGTGTTCCCCAAATAAAAACAGACAAATCCATGGCTAGCCTCAGGCGTTCTACTCCAGCAATCTTCTCCATGGCTAGAAATAATCCCACCTATATGATGTGGTTGTAATGGATATTAAAATAACATTCCTTTCGCATCTCATAACACCTATAAACATCATGTTTGAACCTCTTTTCCCCAAGAAAACATTAAGAAAGCGGTTTATAAAAATGGGAAATTACATCATTTAGCTCTCACAAAATTCTCATCTTCTCGAATATAAAATTAACATGAGAAAGATAAAAACGGGTAAACAACCTCTTAATGATATAGATATTAAGGATGACACTAGAAAAGGATTTAACTATCCTTATACAGGGCAATAACACATATTCATGAAACATCAACAATGATATCATAAAATAAGAACAATTTTTACTAGTAATTCTCCAAAGATAAGAAACTCATAAAAAAATGAACATATCATGAGTTAATATATGAGAGACACACCTATGTTCTCTACTTCATGTCACCATACCCCTAAAATATATAATCTTTTGTAATATAATATCTACACAACAACTTCTCCTCATGGTCGTGAATTTTAATAGGGAATTTCTCAAAGGACTCATCGTCTTTGATATCCATCTCACCCCAATCGATGATGTGGGGACCATCATGTAGATACCATTGATGTTACGACATAAAAAATACATCTTGTATCTGGATTATCTTGGGGTAAAGTGATAAATGATACTCCATTAATTAAAACATGACAATATCTCCAAAGGTGTAATAAAATGGGGTGAAATATTACTCTCATGATAGGATCAGTACTACACATGAATATGAGACACCTTAAATAACACATTATCTACAACATGAATCTATATCTGAATCCTCTTATAATTTATATTGACCATTGATGATCCTATGGGGGCTTAATTTTTATATAGATCACTTTTAACATCTATATTGTACTCTACACCATATCTTCTCAAAGAATTGCAAACTCTCTTACCTCAGTTTCACATAATGGTGATTTAGAAATTTTATCCATATAGTGTTTGAATGGATTCATAACAATATTATAGTGACAATTTTTATTAAAAATAAACTCTACAATGATATAGAATATCACCCTCAAAAATCGAAAATATAGAATACAAGAGCTCAAAATGTCCTCTAATGACCAGATACATTTCTAAATATGACCATTAATCTATATAAAAATTTTATTGTTTGGGAACAATAGAGATCTAAAAGAATGAAAAAGATATAGCTACACCATGGAGATAAAATTGAGATCATGATCAAGCATGATATGGTTTATGACCCCATGGATCTTCTCTATGACCTCCAGATACTACCTTGAAAAAACCTCTACTAAGATCCAATAATTAACTACTCTCACTTTAGTTAACATTGTCTAGTGATCCATGGTCAACCATATAGAATCATAATCACCTTGAGAACTTTGAAAAACAGTGAATATTTCAATTTAGATATCCTCCCACTTCCATTAGAGAACATCAAGTTGTTAAAGAAAATAACTTTGAAAATTACTCTTTAGAGAACCAAACATCAAGATATGAACTCATCAATTGACCTCCCTATACTAGATGATTGAAAATGGCCTCTCTAAATAGGATATGTCTTATTTACCCTAGTATTTACCACTAATATTGAACTACGGAACTTGTGGAGAACCACATCATTCATCTGGATGGGAAAAAAATATTCTTTTAACACAAAACATAAGGATTACCATCCTCATACCATCAGTTAAGGAAATTATTATAGATAAAAAGATCATTTCATACTTTTTTACTTGAAATATCCCAACTTGAACTCTTCTATTTTCTGTAACAAATTTTACTACACCATCATCTGATATACACCATTTTCTGTAAACATCTCTCATGTAACAGTTAATCACAACCAAATCTCCAAGACCCTCAAAGAGTCTCTAGTCTCATTATCAACAAAACCATGAAAATTCATGTTAAAAAATCTTATATACAATTCAGTTTTCTTGGTTTATAGAATATTTTGATGTTATATTCGTACAATAATTCTATCCACCTTCATTAAAAAAAATTTAAGTCACACCTTGAGAAGAAATAATTCAAGATATTTTGATTTGTAAAGAGTAAAAAATGATCACTAGAAATATAGTGCTTAAACAACTTCAAGAAAATACTATTAAAACAATCTTAAGATCATGAGTCGAATAGTTACTTTATTTAGACCATTACTATTAATATAGATAAAAGATAACATCTATTTTAAGCCTCAAAACACATCCCAATCCATGACATGGAGTGTCATAATAAATCAATAATGAAACACTATGTTCAATAAAATGAAAAATTAGATCACTCACTATATTCTACTTCAAAATTATGGAATGCAGATTTTAATTGGTCAATGAATGAAATTAGCTAATCCTTTCAAGTAAATGTTTTCATAGGATTCATATTTCAATAGATGTTAGGATTGAGCCTCTTATAATATCAATTATGGACATGAAAAATCTACAGCTTCACAAAATTCTTGAGGTCTACAAATGAATATTTCGACTTGACCTTCATAGGATCCATGGCTACTACATGAAACGACATGAAATTTTCTCTGAAATTAACCTCTTGAGCCTAGAACACACACATAAAAATAGAAATGAATATTTACTAGAGATGATGAACTCCAAAAATAGTATATAGATACTCCCTATGTTCCACCTCTGAATTACAAAACACGTGGATTTATTCATTAAAGAGTTCCCTAAATATGTCAAAAATTTCATGGAACACTATGTTTTTTAATTACATGAACATGAATAGAGAAATCATCACACTACAATGAATGATAAGGAATCCATAATTCCCAAAACTTCATCAAAAATAAATATTTGGAATGTTGAAATCATTATCTCAAATATGATTATATATATACCATAACTCAATCTTTATAAACCAAAAAAACCTTTAATTGATAAAAAAACATCATCAATCTATGTAAGAGGGTATATGTACTTCATAATAACCTGAATAAAATAGTTATAATCAATAAAAAATGTACAAAATAATATTTATTCTTTGTAATCAAAACTAGAGCTCTGTTAGGAGACATAATAGGCTTAATGGATCATTAATCTAGACGATCATCAACCAAAATCTACAGCTCGTAAATTTATAATGTAAATAAATATATATTTGGGAAACCCCTAGTTTTAAATTAATCACATTATTTATATCTCATTTAGGGTGTAGAATCATTACTTCTTTAGGAAAAAAATTTGTGTACCATTCTAGCACCATGAGAAAAACCACAAACTTCTCCTCTATAAAACCCAACATCATTTTGATCATCGAGGAAGATAAGGATATAATATACCTCATTCCCATCTGTGGGTCTCACCTTGTAATTATTAAAACCCACCCTCTATTAGTATCATGTATTATCAGATTTTTATTTAAAAAATACACAATATTTTATACTGAATAAAGACAACCCATATTGAGGATGATGTTGTATGGATATATATATAAACGAAGGAAGTCTCAATGAGATTGATGATTCCTTATCACAAACTCATAGTCACTAAACCAATAATTCAATCAATATTGACCGCTTACTGGTGTAGTAAATTCCAAGGGAACCATAAGTATATCCAACTCAGATCATTAAGTGCAGACTAGAGTGTTAAATGAAGGAGCATGGATATTTTTAATCAAGTAGAGAATAAAATGAAGTAAAAAATAAAAATATAATACCCAACACAATATCTGGATCACCTGATTCTAGTCAATCTAGGGTATGGAACCTACCATGATATGAACTAGAGACACTTTAACCCTGATTAAAACCACCTCAACATCCATGCTCCACATGTTTTCCATGAGGATGTGGGATATATTGGTGTTTCGATCTATATACCATGTAAAACCTCTACTAGTCATAATCTATCGAACCCTATAGCTTCTAATCACATAGGTGAACATGATATGATGGACACAACTAGAATGGGACATGATCCAGACACTAATTATAGAGGATGATTACACACTATCTGTTTTGGTTGGTATTACCTCCACGTGCAAAAAAACTAGTTCTGACCTCATGTCTAAGACCCAATAATTTATACCTCTAGTAAAATTGGTTAAAGGATTATGAAACATACACCTTGGTCACTAAATAGTATTCTAAATAGGAAATTGAGATTTCATGTTCAATTTCTTACTTTGAAAAGAGTCCTGAAAAGTCCCCTCTGCTGATGATCTGGTCCTAGCCAATATACACTTGATGACCTATACATTTTCTAATACCTCGAGATAGTATTTCGACATAAACTATTTGATCTAATAATTAATATATAATAGAAAATTTTCCAATAAATTCATCTCCCTAGTTTCCTCATTTAACATATGGACCAAAGTATAATGTATGGGGTTCTTATAGTGAATGTTGAACACCGGTATGTTGTATCTCCCTAAATAAATAGTAAGAATCTTATACTAATAAGATGAATTCGTAGATAATGAAATAAATTCAACCAAAAACTAATATGATATCTTTTCCAATAAAACAATTGAATCCCCACAATCCCCAAGGATCAAAATCTACAATTTTCAATCTACCCCACATGGTATCATCACAACCAATGAATCCTAGTACTCATTTCATGCACAATTGAAGCTGAAGTCTAAATCCACCACTTCTTGTGAATAATTTTTAACTTTGTTTGAAATATGGCCCTCATACATACATAGTCATTGGAACTAAAAATCATAGAGTTTACTCCTACATATTTCACCATCACTAATGTCCATAATATGGGTATTTTCTGGAATAACTTGCTGAATATCTTCAATAATAACCTGATAGGGAAACTGACCTCGGTCAATATCTCTAAATGAAAAAATATCAATTACTCTTAATACATTATTATAAAATATTTTTGGTCAATTAATTAATTCATTTATCATAATTTCCCACTTTCCATCCAATTCAAACATAGGGAAAGACAATCATGATGCATAATCCATCCCAAATTCACTACCCCAAAATTACTATTACTTTTCCTAGTATATTTAATAAACATTATGGTCCAAAAATCAGATCACATGAGGCTATAAATACACTCTTACTAGGTGGTATCCTTTGTTTCATCATGTTTTAATCTCAATGAAAACTATTTTCCTACCAACCCATGTGTTCCCCACTAGTTCCCATCTTCAAAATCTATCACATACCTCAACCATCATCTTTGATACTAATATATCATGACTCGATCCCTACAAAGGTTCCCCTCCATGGTATATAGTTAATAATAGAAGAAAGTTTCCAATAAATCCCACATATAATATGCCCCAGGTTTGATAATAACACCGAGGGTATATAATCCCCACAAACAGGAGGCACTTTTTCGTATACAGATTTATAGAATGAGAGATATGTTGAGAAAACACCATCCATTTCCATGAATAAATAATGAATCAATCAAAATATATATTTTAATTTCATAGAAGACTGAAATAACTAGAATAACTAAAATAATCCTAGGAAGAGACCTCATATACTAGTAATTCCTAAACAATTTCTTTGTGCTTATAATATCCTAAATAATTTCTAAATATATCCTACAGAACTAATAAAATAGTTTATTGAGATATGGTGAGATAAATATGTATACTTAGTAGGATCCCCCATGGAACCTATTATAAAAAATGAGAATGTATCATACTGAATCCTAGTGAATAAACAAATGAAATCAACTCATCAACTATATGGGTAAATCTATTTTCTCATCCTCACTATGTCTTACCCACCTGTAACTCGTAAAATTAAGCAATACATATTGAAATATATATATATATATATATATATAATGTCTAACTCTCTTCTACTTCCCCATTTTTTTCACTCTCAAGCCCCAACAACTCACAACCTATACTCGTCCACTCTATAAGTCATAATACCACTCATGGTTATATTTAATATCTATTATTTACCATGTACAAATCATATCATCCCCATCATAATACCTTAGTAGTAATCAAATAGTATCTTAGAAGGCACTATTATGCTAGTATCATGCATTATACCTTAAACAATCATATCCCAAACATGAAAACCTATGTTATTTCATAGACACTATGAAAAGAGGAAATCTTGTGAAATTCATCATGTTGTTATAGTTTGAATGTAAATTTATAATGAAACCAATATTTATCACTTCCTAGGTTAGAAATCACCCTATACCGTAATCAATAATAAATATGGATATTCTTACACATAAATTAATGGAAAAAATAGTATAAGGGTGACAGAGAAGTTATTAATCCATTATGTACCCCTCAAAAAAGTGTATGTTTCCTACTGAAACAAATGTGGAAGAATATGAAATAACAAAATAGAATATCACACACAATCCACACTAAGGGAAACTCTCTAGATTTATAATCCTATACAGTTATCATCATACAAGAAACCTTGTAGATACCACTATTAACTAAATATTAAACAGGAAAAAATCATGAAAATTAATATTAATTAATTCATTGAACATTAATTAATATTATTTCATATTAATTTTCAGCATTGACACATTATTCTCCAATTCCAAGTGCGTTCAACAACATTATTATTTTCTTAATATCGTGTATCTCATACACATTTTTGAACATTATGAACCCACACCATTTTTTTATTTATTTCATTTATCAATTTCTACTTATTAGTGTAACCTAGTACTAATCATATTATAGAACATTAGAGATGAAATTTTAATTCATTGAGTTAAATTTTGTTAACTATTTTGGAGCCATAAAAAATGATTTCTAGACAATTGACTATTTATAAGAATCATAAGTTCATATATCATTGAGAAATAATAGATATTTATTAACCAAACTATTTATGTTTCATAATTGATGACATTTCACATAATATATTCAATATCACCATTTCAAACATCACTAGTTCCACTATAACCTTGAAAAACTCCCACCCATTTCTTAGCAAGTGTTTTCAATTCTACCCGGTTCATGTTCAAAATAAATCATGGAACGACAATCCTAGATAATGTATTCAAAGTGGAAAATTATTTCTCACCATGATGCTCACATAGATAACATATGTCCCTAAACTGAATGGATGAATGTTTTCATAAAAATATTTGGGTTGATCAGTGAAAAAATAATTATCTATAGATAAAATCCATTTTAATTTGCTTCTTGAATTAACCCGTTCAGTATGAATAGGTTTTTACCAACATTAAAACTATAATTAATCAAATAAAAAATTATTATTAATCAATATGAAAATTATTTTAGCATTACTCCAATGTTTTATAAATAAATAGTTATGAATAATTATTAAATTATATGCCTCATTCTTTAGTGATTTCATTATAAGTATTGATTATTTTTATTAAAAATTACTACAATATTTACCATGATAAAAAACAACAAACATAACACATAAATATCACATTATTTAGTAATATAAGTTGAAATACCAACATATAGTGAAACTCATGTGATCACAAAAACCCAATTCCTTTAAATTCTTGATTTGGTTGTTATCTCTATTATGTTAATTCCACCACAAACCAAGGATATAAAGCATGTTTTGTACACACATTCACAAATATAATAAAAGAAGTACTGGGTACCCTATAAAGATTAGATGTAAACCATTATTTGAGAAATAATGGATGATTAAGGATCATCTTACACTAATGGAAATGAAATAAAAAGATAACTACAACAATACATCATCAGGGCTTAATCTATTTCCAGTCTAAAATATAGTTATCCACCTAAAATGAACATTTGGAAAATATAAAAATAATTGGAATTTAGAGAAAGAAGTAGTGTATATTTATTCAAGAGGTGTAATTCCAGATAAATCAAATTTTTTATATTTTCAATAGAGTTGGACAGATGGTGGTGAGAGTTAGAGGGTTCAAATAGGTCTTGGGAGAAAAATAAAAAATATGAGACAAGGTTAAGACAATACCCTATTTATAGAGGAATATTTGGGGAACTCCACCATGTATTAGAGAATCGCAATGTGCACTTGGATAATCTAGTTAAAATAAATCTAGATTACAGGGTGCTTGAATATCTAAATATATCATTATTGGAAACCATTTGGAATGACTTTTACTAGAACCACACCTTAAACCATGACATGGTTCACGGTGTTTTATCCCACAAATATTCTCTATGAATAACTACTATATTTTGTGGCTAAGTAATTTTCAATTTTTATGTCCCTAAAAGGATACCATTGTACTCACTGACTCTTCCTCACCATTGTGACATTTTTATCCTCCACTTCATAGGACTAAGTCCTTATCCATTTCACCTCACCATACTGAAGGATACTAAATTATGACACACCACTCTCCATTTACGAAACATTGGCTCACTAATCATTAAGACTAATAAATCCTACTAAATGTGCCACAAAACCCATTAAAATACAATTTTATGTAATTTTTCCTCAGTAATTTCACATAGGTGGACACTCTAAGGTGAAATTCCTTTAAAATAAAAGACAATGATGTTCCAATCACAATGGTTTACCTAACACCAAATGGAAAACTTCATGACTAGTATCCTGATTTATTCTCTATCTAGATGCTCTATAGCTAGAAAAGCTCCCACATAAATAGTGTGGTGTCCGTCCTGAAGCCCAAAACATTCCACCAGCCTCCCATAATACCTCAAGAATTCCTACAGGAACCTCCACGCACTATGAAAACCCCATGTAATGGGTCAAAAAAATACCTTACAAAAAACTGTACATCATATGGTGGAATACCTACTAAATAAATATAAAACAATAATGGAATACTATAAACATTATCAATATAATAATGAAGTAATTACACATGTAAAACAAATTGACTATAATGTCATCATTCAATTATCCATGGCCACATGAATATATAATATTTAAAAATCCATCCCATAGATAAACTACAATGTGGATGGCTATCATGTTTTATAATATCAAATGAAGCAATGCACAAGACTTGGAAAAATCTATAAACTAAAATTCCAACTAAAAAACCAAACACATCACCAAACAAGAATTAAACAAAAAATATGACATATTACTATTAATCTAAACATTTAAAAAAGAATATCATAACTAATAACTATGGAATAATTGTTCCATACCAAATATATATATATGAAAACATGGAATAGTTAATAACATTTTAATATTAGTATTAAAACAATCATAACATAAGGCTTTGAAAAAATTACAACTATGGTATATTAGTATTAAACCAAACATAGAATAAGGCATAATATAACCAATTACTATAACACAGTTGTATCAATTAAAATATTGATTAATCCATGGTATAAGTAAGAATTATATTATATTATTCCTCTAAATTATCATGGTTAAGACATAATTTTGGTAAAAAAATAATCATGTAAAAAGTTCATTTTTAAATAATAGAATAAAAATATTGGGGAATATTAAATTAATTATTGATATCAAAATATGTGTGTTTTATATGTTAAAACCTTATTTATTATAGAAAAAATTTCATAGGAGTTTTAGTACAATTTAATTTATTAAAAAATATTAAAGAGTAATAATACAAGCGTTTGTTTTTAAAAAGATTAATTTTCCAAATCAAGGATTATTTTTTAACACTATTTTATCATAAATTAATATTAAAAAATAACTACATATATATATTGTGGAATTTTTATAGTAAAATTAAATGTAGGGTTTTAGAATATTACTAGTGATCATAAATTATATATGCATAATAGCATGATATGCATGCCATAAATTTCCATTCCTTATTCTTCTGAAATCAGATAAATAAATATTCATCACACATTAAAAAAATAATTCGTCTTGTATTGTAGATACCCATGCTTTACATACATGGACAATACATTTTTTTCAAAATACTTAATACATTAGGGAAATAGACGTTGAAAGACAATTCTAGTTTAGTGTCTTTGGAATCATGGAACATAATCTTCTAATCATGGTGAATGATCTTCAACATCCCCCATAAAGAACTTGACTTATTGTTTTACAACAAAAAACCTTTATTTAGATCATAGGGAAAATAAAAAATAAAAAGGGTGAGGTCAAATTATCATTAAGGGTAAACCTAGAGAAAATAAAACAAACCATATACATTTGAAGTTAAAAACATGAACCTAAAGTTTAAACATAAAAATATTGAGTCATGAAATAAATATTGGTAGTATGTAAGGAATGGATTATAAAGGAACATTATTCATGATAAAATATCAGGAGAATAAAACATGGAATTGTGTAAAACCATTAATCACATAATATGATTTCCATAGATGCCAATGCATTGTTTCCAAGACCATCATAGTGGACGTTGTCCATTTCTAAACTGGGTTTACTTGCTATTCTAGCCTTATATTACTAAACTAGATTTACGTGTCGTTTTATGCATGTCTATATCAGGAGATATAAATATTTACACAATTAATTAGAGGGATATATAGGTGTCACTCATCTCATAATTAAATTATTCTTAAACGTGCCACAAAAGATAAATCATTAATCATAACATAACCCAAGCTATAAAATGGGTTTCTTAAATGTCATTATATCATAACATAATTCATATAAAATATAACTCCATCATTAACACAACCAAATTATAGAATAATAGGGATAGAAAAATAACTCTATTTAAAAATGACATCTTAGATGGAAAATAATTCTGATAAAACACTTGAACTTGGTTCTTGAGGAAAACATCCTTTCTTCTTCAAAAATGATTTATTTTCTAAAAATGATGTTAAATTTTAAATGAAAATAAATTATTTGAAAATAAAATTGAAATAGTGTAGAGTAAGAATCATGGAAACAAGGTTTCATGAAATCGTAACAATCCATTCATGCCGTCTATGTTAAACAAAAACATTATCTTCATACTTTTTCAAAAAAAAGTAAAAAAAAGTACCTCGTATGGTAAACAAAAGAAAGATTCCATCCAAATCATGTAATATGAGTCAAAAAATGGGTAGAAATGAATTTAAACATACATGGAATAATAGTAACCATTTTAATAAAACATTTTTATAATTTTTTTAGAAAACATGGACATAGATGGTAAAAATAACCCCAGTAAATACTTACGTATAAGCAATCTAGGATAAAAACAAAATTTCCAAATTATCCATTAACTTTGGTCTGATTTCTTCAGTATGTGTATGGAACTCATGTATAGTTGGTTTAAGAAAGTTATTAACTTGTAGAAAAACCATACTAATTATTATGATATCATATATGATTCACTTATGACATTATATTACCCGTTCATTTGTCAATTTCATGTTAAAACATCTTTTTGCGTAATAATAATTTTATTTATCGTACATGTTTTGAATTGTAATTATTGATATTATTAATTATATCATGATTTAAATACTTCATGAATGTAAAAAAATTTATATATATTATATATAAATATATTTATAATATAAGGATTAAAGAAATGGAATACAGCGTTCATGGAGATGGTAGGTTGTATGTACGCATGAACGCAATTTTGATTTCCTTATTATCTTGAATGGAAGTAAATGAAATATATATATACATACATAAAAAATTCAGTATTATTATTCCATATATTTCATGATTTTTTATTATATATACATTATAATCATTCTTAAATGGTTAACGTGGATAAGGAATTTGATCACATTGTGGAGACGGTAAGCTGTACGTATGCACAAGCGACGATATCATTCCTATAATTATTGAATTTTATTGAAGTGTATGGTGTATAATATCTCAAAATTAGTATCATGTTTTAATAATCACATATAGATATTATTTCCATTATGATTCTTATCCAGGTAAGGCGGTGGTGAAAAACAGATTATATTACAATGTGGAGATGGTAAGCTATACGTATGCATGCTTGGGGATTTCATTTTTTGTAGGATGGATATTAGGTAAAATAGGTTTTTTCATAATTATAATAACTTATATATAGATGAGTGATAATCATGTTATTACTTTATAATGTAACAACTAATGAAGATGATGTAGAAGAAGAAATAAATTTGAAAGAATTGATAGATGAGATTACCTCTTCCTCAACCTGCCTCCTTTAAATTTTTTATTAGATAACTAGAGGTGGTTTTTGGGAAGACCAGAACCTATATGATGTTACCTGGTATGTTGATAAGAGAAATGGGTAGGTTTTGGATGAGCTCGAAGTCTCAAAATTGAGTGAATAGTAGAGGTAGGAGGTTCTCTTTTATAAGAGAAGATAATTGATCATTAGAAAAGTCTTTAGATATTAATATATTATAAATTCAATTTCAATTTAAAATGATCAAGACCTTATTTAATTATAAGATAAGAATATTTTATTTCGCATACCTATTATCCAATAATTTTTAGAAAAGTTTGGAATATTTTTTTATCCTTATATTTTTGGTATAACCCTTATTTTACCCTTTTTAATCTTACCATTATATCATGTTATTTACATATTGTGGGTTAATGTAATTACTATATCATCTCAAACAACCCAAAAAAGTTATTTATATCATATTGGGAATTATATTAACCATTTGGACGAATCTTAGATTTTGAGGAATTTAATATCATTTAATAAACTATTTTATGTATTAAGTTACAAATTATGTCTATTTTGGACACTATTCATACTTGACTTTTTAAAAAATTTATTAAAACCATATTCCTTCAAACCAGAGGCATTAAAGCATCCCTAATATGTAAATGTCATCCATTAAATTTTTGGATTGAATAAAAATATTCTAAATAATTTTATTTTAGTATTTATAAATTAATTTATATGAATCATTCATTATTGAGGTAATCAATACATCATAATGGTTTCATAAACAAATAAATTTATCTAATTTATTAATATCAGGACCCATACCTTAGAGCCCAGGTCGTGACTACCCCAAGCCCGCCTCTTAAAGGCTAGGGGCTGGCGACTAGTGTCAAAGGTGTCAACATGCATCCGGGAGGCATTAGCCTAGATACCTGTATGCACGCACATTCCCAACCAAGTACCAACTCTTAAAAGGGAAACCGCATACCACTGAATAAACTGAGTGCAAGTACATCTAAATGAATGTTGGCTAGAATAAAACTCCAAGAAAAAAACACTGAAAACTGTAAAGTATAAAAAGTTCTCTAATGTAAATTTGTAGTAAACCCCACCTAATCATGAGAGTAGTAAAGATACTGGAAGCCTAAGAATTACGTCATGTCTGCCCGATTATACTAGGCCCAATGTGGTCCTACGACACCAAGTCCACCATCGTAGTGTCCGTCTGTCCCATCTCCCTGAGCAACCCTATGAAAACATCAATCTTCTGCACCAGACACAACATGTGTGGGCGAAGCCTGTGTAGGGGTGAGTAACACAATACTCTGTAGGTACCCAAAAGAAAAAAAATAAGAAACACACAACAATTCATCAAAGTAAATATCAAAACAAAGGATAGCTCTCACCACGTATATTATAGGGTAGTAACGATTTCATCGTCTGTCACAATCATCGAACTCCTCAGCCGCTGGAGAGGTCCTCCTCATTCAAGTACATTGGGCCTATCAGGTCACACATATCCAATTCCCTCTACCATTGAACTGTTGTGGTACTAATCCCTGATGAGTACCATGGGTATGTTGGGTCACACAGAGCTGCTCTCCACCGTGGGTCTACCGGGTCACAAAGAGTCGCTTCCTACCTTGTCTGAACTGAGTTATTCCTTATATTGAGTATTGTCGGACTTCTTGGTCACAAAAATACACTCCTCATAGTGGGCATGCTGAGTCATGTAGAGCATCTTCCCTTTGATCCATCTTCAAGAAGTCTTCTGGTCACAACCAACCGTAGGGTTTTGCATATAGTGGGCTTGGAAGAACCACTACTCAATCCATTCATCAATTATAAACATCCATGAAAGTGACCAAAATTTAATCCAAAATATCCGACTCCTCAAGAGGGTCCCAATACCACAAACGGCCCATCAATTAGATGCATAATTTTCCAGATACAAACGTTTTAGTAACCAGGGGACCAGTTGCGATGAGGCCCTGTTCGACCCGACCAACTCGGCTCATGGTTTCCACATACTCTGTTTTATTCTGATGGACCCGACCTGATATGGTGTGGGTTGGGGTCGTTATTTTCTAGTATGGCTAGTGGGATAGGCCCAATATGCCTCACTAAAACCAGCCCAGTTGGCAGAGGGTCCAGCTCATCGGGTCACCCAGCGGCCGAGTCTAGTCAGGCATGGCCTGCTAGGTAGCGGGACCGGCCCGACCTTGTAACAACCCAAGATTTTATAAAGAAATATTCTTTTTAATTTTATTAATGTCTTGTGTTGTACGCTACACCAAAAGGAGCTTGCACAACACGCATCCTTGTCTTGCCTTGCATTACACGCAATCGCGACCTTCCTCGATAGCGTGTGTAATACACAATACCGAGTTTCACTAAACAACGATGTGCTATTAAAGCATTATTAAAACTAGCCGTTATGAATAGTAATAACCACTTTTTAAAATTATGTAAATCTTATTTTTCAAAATGAACTTCATTCTTGGATTCGGAGTATCGAATTTAGCCTAAGGTGAAATTTTGGTACTTTTCGGATAACTTTCATATTCTGATGAATAGTGAAAAATTACTAAATTATAATTAAAAACAACTTTTTTAATCGAAATAATTAATAGTGATAAATTATTAATTTGAGTGGTTTTAAAGTATATTTAGAATATATTTTTACAATTTAATACAATGTTGGTCATTGGTTGTAATTTCACATTTAAACCAGACATAATCAAGTGTCAATCTTTTGATATATATTGTTTCCTAAAAACACGCTATTTATTTTAACAGCGAGATTTAATTATAAAAATTAATTAATGAAACTTCTATGTTATGAATTTGGTAAAATAGATTTCATTTTTGAATTCGGAATATGAAATATAGCTTAGGATGAAATTTTGGCATTGTTCTGAAAAACATCAATTTTTGATAAATAGTGAAACTACTAAATGGTAGTTAAAAAAATGAATTTTTCATAAAACTTAATTTTGCCGCTTCTGTGAATGGAATTTCGAAAATCCGAGAGACACGGTTAATATCAAGGACTAAAATGTGGTTCAATGAGATGAAAATAATTTTTTGGTGAATAGTAACTTTTTACTTTTTTACCGCGGTTAATAGTAAATAGGGTAACTAAGGGTAAATATGGTATTACTATTACCCTAACACATGTCCTAATTCTATTGGACAAGTTTAATTCGACCAAAAACAAACTTAGGAATAAAATATGACCATTTAGGCCCACTTGGATTAGATTAGGACATTTATTATTAATTTATTTAAAGAAAGGTTAAAATAGTTAAAATCAAAGTTTAATAAGTAAATCATTTTTAATATGGCGTTATACATAAGATAAATTCGATTGTAAATATTCATTAGAAATATAAAAAGATTTCCTACATGATGGTATTTTATTTGTAATTTTTAGACATAAAATAATTTAGTTTATTTATGACACAACGATGATGCAGTAATTATCTTATTAATGAAATATTGACATAATTGATGTTATAAACACCAAAATAAATGTAATTTGAGATTTTTTATGAATTCCACTAATTTTCTAGATTACTATGATATATTAATGTTGATTTAATCAACTTGGTTCGAACATTTAATTCTGTTATGACTTTCACAAAAATCATATATCAAATAGTGTCAAAATTGACACAAAATAGTTTTTAAATAAAATATTATATTATTAATTGTTATTGTATTCCTAAAAATCTAAGGATCGGCCAAATAACTTAGATAAAGATATATATATTAATAATAAACAATTTGGGGTTCTTTTGGCATGTTATAGTAAGTTTATTAACCATATAGTGAAAGAAAACAAAAAGACATGGTAAAAGTTAAATTATTTAACTTAGAGTTAAATTTAATTGATAAGGTTAAAATAATATCCTAAACTTGTCTAAATTATATTGGTTGATATGATTTCGACCCCTCCCCACCTTATCTTCGAAATAAGACCCTTTGGAACCATTATAAACCGATTTTGACTCTAATATAAAATAATATTTTGAGATATTCCTAAGGTGCCCCTCTCCTCCCTTATAAAAGGACACCTCCTCCCCCTCCTCCTCACACCAATTTGAGCACTCAAGCTCGGCCAACCCCTGCCAAAATCCCTTCTCCACTTCCCTAGAAACATCCTAGAGGTTCTGGTCTTCCACAATGACCAATTCTAGTGCCCTAAGAGGAGGTCTCAAAGAGGCACATCAAAGAAGAGGTAATTACCGTTACCAATTCTTTCATCTTTATTTATTCTTCCACTTCTTCTTCTTAGGTTGTTTCATTATTAAGTAATAACATCAGTATCACTCATATAATGATATGTTATTATAAGTATGAAACAACCCTATTTCACCATCTATCCATCCTACGGAAAAAGAAATCACCGCGCGTGCGTACGTACGGAATACCGTCTCCACGCCGTGGTGTAATCTATTTTCCACCACCACCTTACATGGATGGGTATAATGGTGTAAAGAATAACTATACATAGTTATTAAAACATCATATTGATTCTGACATATTGTATAATCCACTCCAATTCAATTCAATATTTATAGAAATGATATCATCGCTCGTGCGTACGTACGGACTACCGTCTCCACGACGCGATGAGATTCATTCTCCATGTTAACCATTTAAGAATGATTATAATGTATATATAAGAAATAATAATGAAATATATGACATTATAAAGCTACTGGATTTATGTATATATATACATATGTATGTCATCTACTTACTTCCATTTCAAGACAATAAGGAAAGAAAAATAGCGTTCATGCGTACGTACGGACTACCGTCTCCATGAACGGTGTTTTTCATTTTATTTATATATCTATTATATATATATATATACTGAATATATATGATATATAAATCATATTTTATATTCTGGAAGTAAGTAAATCATGATATAAGTAATAATGATGTCAAGAACAACAAGTCAAAACACCTACGATAAATGAAACGATTTTACCCAAAACGCTTCTTTAACATGGAATTTACAAAAGAACGGGTAATATAATGTCATAAGTGAACCATATATGATATCATAACAATGAATATGATTCTGTAATAAGTCAATGACATTATTTAAATCATTATACAAGAGTTTCGGACACATACGAAGCAAATTGGACCTAAGGTAAGGGAAATAACACAATCTCATTTTTATCCGAGATTGTTTATTCGTAAGTATTTACTGGGGTGTATTTTATCATCCACATCCATGTTCCTTCAATATGTAATATTGTTTCCATCCACTTACAATAGTTTAAATCCAATTTTACTCTTCGGTGAGTTTTTAGTAAAGAATATGAAAGGAATCTTTTGTCGCTTTTTCATACGAGGTACTTTTTGACTTTTCCGACAAAAGTACGAAGAATGTTTTTTTAACTTAAACGGCATGAACGGATTTTTACGGTTTTATAAAGCCTTATTTTCATGAAGCTTCCTCCAAAAGATTTCATGACTATTTTTAATAAAATCTCATTCTTTTAAAATTGCATGATGTTTTGTGAAAAGAAATTGATTTTGAAGAAGAAAGGATATTTTCCTCAAGAATTCATTTCAAGTGTTTTATCAAAATTATTTTCCATCTAAGATAATAAAGGGTTCTGTTTCTATCCATATTTTTACATTGATTTGACTATGTTGTGATGGAATTATGTTTATGAATTCCTTTATCTTATATGAATGGTTTTATGATGTCATGTTGTTTTAAGAATCCCATTTTTATTACATGGGTTATGAAATGATGTATGATTTATGATTTTGTGGAACACATAAGAATGGTATCATTATGAGATGGGTGGGACCTATATCTCCCTCCAATGCATTGGGTAAAGATTTTATATCTCATGAGATAGACATGGCTGAAATGGTAGGTTATACCGGTTCAGTGAAACAGGACTGAAACGAGGGTTACTCGATTCAGAAAGGGACTTTGTCCACTAAGATAGTCTTGGCAATGAGTCTTGACTAACAAGAAATGATTTTATATGATTATGTGTGTATGCCACAAAGTTTCATGTTTTAAGTTATGATTATTGGGATTACATTTCACTTCTATGATATATCCCATGTTATGATATTATGAGCTCTTTTGCAGGTTAAGATTTCCAAAAGCTATGTATATGATGTGATTGATTTTTCTTTTGTTTACCCTTACTGAGCATTTGAGCTCACCCTTTTATGTTTTCTTTTCCCCAGTATATAAAGAAAGGTTTTAGGTAGAAAAAAGGGATGACCTTTATGGGAGATATTGAAGAACTTTCACCACGATTAGAAGATTACGTTCCGAGTTTCCAAAGACACTAAACTATTACGATCCTTTAGTGTGTGTTTTTGTTATGTACTAAGTATTCCGCAAATGTAATGTAATGTCCATGTACGTCAAGCTTCGGGTCTCTACAGTTGGTATCAGAGGAAAGGTTTAGTCAACCTTTGGAAACTAGGATGCAGAAACGTTAGTGAGATTCCTAGAGATATTTCTAAGGTATGTCTAGGGATGTCCCTAAGGATAAGTATACGTATAGGATATATTCCTAGAACTATGGTAATGATATTAGATTAAACCTAAGAAGTTAGGTATTGAGGATACTTTCCCTTTACTATGTTGTTTTCTCTAGCATGATTTTTGATTCTCACAAAATTATTTTTGTGTTTTAGTTAATGGAGGGAACCAAAAGGAATTCAGTTAACATTGAATCCAATGGACAAATTGGTGACTATGAGCAACAAAATTGTGTAATGCCTAGAGAGAAAGATGTTGTGATTATGCCGAATCAATCATCGTGATATATGATTAACAAGGTGAAATTTAGTGGTATGCCTAATTCTTCAAAGAAGAGGAAGATAGACTATTATGCATGTTCGCATGTTGAGGAGCATAAAGAAAGGAAGATTGAGCTTTCTAAAGAAGGGAAGAAGAACCTTGAGGAATACCTCAAATGGAGGGACCGATGTTATCTGTGTGGAGAAAAGGGTCATAGAGTGACAGACTGTTATGGAGTTCAATGTCTTATTTGTGGAGAACATGGGCATTACCCAACTCAATGCCCTGACCTAAAAAGTTACTTCTAAATCAAGGAAGGACTTATTCCAGGATAATCATTGATGTGGATGGACTGAAGTGTTTTGGTATTCAAGAATAATGTTGTTGAGGTACTTTTATGGTGTATTGAAATATTTAAGTATTGGTCTATTGTGGTTTTCAATAATTTTAAGGTACCAATAACTATGAAAAGTGATTCAAATATTTTGGAAAGTATATGATAAGTGCATAATGAAAGGATAAGAAGATAATGAGATGTTTGATTGTATTCATGAGCTCATGATTGATATAAGGACTAAGTGATATCATGGTTTGAGTATAAATAATTTTGAGGATTTTGGTGTGTGTAAAGTGTTAACTTTTAACTGCATTCAAGTTTTCACTAAGGTTCAATGGGTATTCAAGAGTATACATGATTAAGGACTTTGAATGTTTGGAATGTGACCAACAAAACATATCTTATGATATATGGGGATCAACGATGATATTAAATCTCTGGTAATTGTTTTCACTATGTTATGAGAGTGGACTGCAGTATTATGGATAAGCCTAAAGATTGGAATGGATTGTGTTGGACGTAAGTTAGTATTGTTTAAGGATAGATATTTTTTTTTCGATATTATTGATGGGATGTTATAGTAATATAGTTTTGGAAAAAGGACAACCTGCAGGACGGGCGACAGCCCATCGCTTCGGACAAGGCTGTGGGAATCGAACCCACAACCGAAGTGCGACTGGCCTTTATCGCCTACCACTGACCTACAGGAAGTCCCTGTTTAGTAGAAACTAGTTTTATTATATTAAGCAGTATGATATATGAAGTATAAGTCCATTTTAGGAACCATATATGATTAATCTCACTATAGATCGACTTATGTATATAAGTTTTGCTAACCTTTTGTTTGAGACAGATGGAATGACCTGTCATTCTATCACATGATCTGCTAACACTTCACGAATAACAAATTCAACTTCATTTATTTAAGAGATGAAGTATAAATTGTTCAAAGCACGAACAACAGTGAGATTGTACCAAAATAAAGTAAGTATTTATTCTAATTCAAATTTTCAACTTTAGGGGAAATGATCTTGAAAACCAAAAATGTTGTCCTAGTGATCTTATACCTGATGAATCAGATGGTACCTTATATCATCACAAATCTATGGATTTGTGATTACTGGCTTTTCCATAGCCATGTTCTCTACCACTCTCCATCAGAACATCATGGTTAGTTTTCTCTTCCATATCCATATTTTCACCTATGTGGAAACCCAATGATTAGTTTATTTGGGTAACCGTTACATTTCATACTTTTGTTTTTAAAGATTGGTTTTGATATTCCTTTTTACGATGTGGGTTTCTATTAAAGAAACTTTCGAATAGTAAACCATTTATAACCCCGACGAATTTCAAGGGCGAAATTCATTTTAAGGGGGGTAGAATGTAACAGCCCAAGATTTTATAAAGAAATATTCTTTTTAATTTTATTAATGTCTTGTGTTATACGCTACACCAAAAGGAGCTTGCAAAACACGCATCCTTGTCTTGCCTTGCATTACACGCAATCGCGACCTTCCTCGATAGCGTGTGTAATACGCAATACTGAGTTTCACTAAACAACGATGTGCTATTAAAATATTATTAAAACTAGCTGTTATGAATAGTAATAACCACTTTTTAAAATTCTGTAAATCTTATTTTTCAAAATGAACTTCATTCTTGGATTCGGAGTATCGAATTTAGCCTAAGGTGAAATTTTGGTACTTTTCGGATAACTTTCATATTCTGATGAATAGTGAAAAATTACTAAATTATAATTAAAAACAACTTTTTTAATCGAAATAATTAATAGTGATAAATTATTAATTTTAGTGGTTTTAAAGTATATTTAGAATATATTTTTACAATTTAATACAATGTTGGGCATTGGTTGTAATTTCACATTTAAACCAGACATAATCAAGTGTCAATCTTTTGATATATATTGTTTCCTAAAAACACGCTATTTATTTTAACAGCGAGATTTAATTATAAAATTCATTAATGAAACTTCTATGTTATGAATTTGGTAAAATAGATTTCATTTTTGAATTCGGAATATGAAATATAGCTTAGGATGAAATTTTGGCATTGTTCTGAAAAACATCAATTTTTTATGAATAGTGAAACTAATAAGTGGTAGTTAAGAAAACTGAATTTTTCATAAAACATAATTTTGCCGCTTCTGTGAATGGAATTTCGAAAATCCTAGAGACACGGTTAATATCAAGGACTAAAATGTGGTTCAATGAGATGAAAATAATTTTTTGGTGAATAGTAACTTTTTACTTTTTTACCGCGGTTAATAGTAAATAGGGTAACTAAGGGTAAATATGATATTACTATTACCCTAACACATGTCCTAATTCTATTGGACAAGTTTAATTCGACCAAAAACAAACTTAGGAATAAAATATGACCATTTAGGCCCACTTGGATTAGATTAGGACATTTATTATTAATTTATTTAAAGAAAGGTTAAAATAGTTAAAATCAAAGTTTAATAAGTAAATAATTTTTAATATGGCGTTATACATAAGATAAATTCAATTGTAAATATTAATTAGAAATATAATACGTTTTCCTACATGGTGGTATTTTATTTGTAATTTTTAAACATAAAATAATTTAATTTATTTATGACACAACGATGATGCAGTAATTATCTTATTAATGAAATATTGACATAATTGATGTTATAAACACCAAAATAAATGTAATTTTAGATTTTTTATGAATTCCACTAATTTTCTAGGTTACTATGATATATTAATGTTGATTTAATCAACTTGGTTCGAACATATAATTCTGTTATGACTTTCACAAAAATCATATATCAAATAGTATCAAAATTGACACAAAATAGTTTTTAAATCAAATATTATATTATTAATTGTTATTGTATTCCTAAAAATCTAAGGTTCGGCCAAATGACTTAGATAAGGATATATATATTAATAATAAACAATTTGGGGTTCGTTTGGCATGTTATAGTAGGTTTATTAACCATATAGTGAAAGAAAACAAAAAGACATGGTAAAAGTTAAATTATTTAACTTAGAGTTAAATTTAATTGATAAGGTTAAAATAATATCCTAAACTTGTCTAAATTCTATTGGTTGATAGGATTTCGACCCCTCCCCACCTTATCTTCGAAATAAGACCCTTTGGAACCATTATAAACCGATTTTGACTTTAATATAAAATAATATTTTGAGATATTCCTAAGGTGCCCCTCTCCTCCCTTATAAAAGGACACCTCCTCCCCCTCCTCCTCACACCAATTTGAGAACTCAAGCTCGGCCAACCCCTGCCAAAATCCCTTCTCCACTTCCCTAGAAACATCCTAGAGGTTCTGGTCTTCCTCAAAGACCAATTCTAGTGCCCTAAGAGGAGGTCTCAAAGAGGCACTTCAAAGAAGAGGTAATTACCGTTACCAATTCTTTCATCTTTATTTCTTCTTCCACTTCTTCTTATTAGGTTGTTTCATTATGAAGTAATAACATCAGTATCACTAATATACTGATATGTTATTATAAGTATGAAACAACCCTATTTCACCATCTATCCATCCTACGGAAAAAGAAATCACCGCGCGTGCGTACGTACGGAATACCGTCTCCACGCCGTGGTGTAATCTATTTTCCACCACCACCTTACATGGATGGGTATAATGGTGTAAATAATAACTATACATAGTTATTAAAACATCATATTGATTCTGATATATTGTATAATCCACTCCAATTCAATTCAATATTTATAGAAATGATATCATCGCTCGTGCGTACGTACGGACTACCGTCTCCACGACGCGATGAGATTCATTCTCCATGTTAACCATTTAAGAATGATTATAATGTATATATAAGAAATAATAATGAAATATATGACATTATAAAGCTACTGGATTTATGTATATATATACATATGTATGTCATCTACTTACTTCCATTTCAAGACAATAAGGAAAGAAAAACAGCGTTCATGCGTACGTACGGACTACCGTCTCCATGAACGATGTTTTTCATTTTACTTATCTATCTATTATATATATATATACTGAATATATATGATATATAAATCATATTTTATATTCTGGAAGTAAGTAAATCATGATATAAGTAATAATGATGTCAAGAACAACAAGTCAAAACACCTACGATAAATGAAACGATTTTACCCAAAACGCTTCTTTAACATGGAATTTACAAAAGAACGGGTAATATAATGTCATAAGTGAACCATATATGATATCATAACAATGAATATGATTCTGTAATAAGTCAATGACATTATTTAAATCATTATACAGGAGGTTCGGACACATACGAAGAAAATTGGACCTAAGGTAAGGGAAATAACACAATCTCATTTTTATCCGAGATTGTTTATTCGTAAGTATTTACTGGGGTGTATTTTATCATCCACATCCATGTTCCTTCAATATGTAATATTGTTTCCATCCACTTACAATAGTTTAAATCCAATTTTACTCTTCGGTGAGTTTTTAGTAAAGAATATAAAAGGAATCTTTTGTCGCTTTTTCATACGAGGTACTTTTTGACTTTTTCGACAAAAGTACGAAGAATGTTTTTTTTAACTTAAACGGCATGAACGGATTTTTACGGTTTTATAAAGCCTTATTTTCATGAAGCTTCCTCCAAAAGATTTCATGACTATTTTTAATAAAATCTCTTTCTTTTAAAATTGCATGATGTTTTGTGAAAAGAAATTGATTTTGAAGAAGAAAGGATATTTTCCTCAAGAATTCATTTCAAGTGTTTTATCAAAATTATTTTCCATCTAAGATAATAAAGGGTTCTGTTTCTATCCATATTTTTACATTGATTTGACTATGTTGTGATGGAATTATGTTTATGAATTCCTTTATCTTATATGAATGGTTTTATGATGTCATGTTGTTTTAAGAATCCCATTTTTATTACATGGGTTATGAAATGATGTATGATTTATGATTTTGTGGAACACATAAGAATGGTATCATTATGAGATGGGTGGGACCTATATCTCCCTCCAATGCATTGGGTAAAGATTTTATATCTCATGAGATAGACATGGCTGAAATGGTAGGTTATACAGGTTCAGTGAAACAGGACTGAAACGAAGGTTACTCGATTCAGAAAGAGACTTTGTCCACTAAGATAGTCTTGGCAATGAGTCTTGACTAAAAAGAAATGATTTTCTATGATTATGTGTGTATGCCACAAAGTTTCATGTTTTAAGTTATGATTATTGGGATTAAATTTCACTTCTATGATATATCCCATGTTATGATATTATGAGCTCTTTTGCAGGTTAAGATTTCCAAAAGCTATGTATATGATGTGATTGATTGTTCTTTTGTTTACCCTTACTGAGCATTTGAGCTCACCCTTTTATGTTTTCTTTTCCCCAGGATATAAAGAAATGTTTGAGGTAGATAAAAGGGATGACCTTTATGGGAGATATTGAAGAACTTTCACCACGATTAGAAGATTACGTTCCGAGTTTCCAAAGACACTAAACTATTACGATCCTTTAGTGTGTGTTTTTGTTATGTACTAAGTATTCCGCAAATGTAATGTAATGTCCATGTACGTCAAGATTCGGGTCTCTATAGACCTGATGGGAGAGCAACTCGTTGGGGGGAATAACCTGTTGGTCTGATGAATGACCGCGTTAGTGGAAAATGGGGTGCGCCTGGGATGCGGTGGACCGTCGTGCTCCAACCTGTCCGAGCATGGCCCCCAATGAGCGAGCCACTCCTTCACGTGCCTGTGGCTAGTGATGATGGGCTTCCATCCACATCACTCATAGACTCAGTCTGCGGGTTGACCCTAGTCAAGACGGTGCCATGCAGGCACCGTAGGTCTCCAGTGTCATGGCCCGATCGGTGACAGCTTATGCCGCACCAGCATGCCGCTCCACCTGGCCACCGGCACAGCCGACAGCCTGCTCCTGCCCTCCTGCACACAGTTAGCACATGCCACCTCCGATGCCTCCTACTGCTGATGCTGGCATCAGTACTCTTTTATATCCTTAGATGTACAATCAGATGAAGTCCAGGGATTATTTCTTCACGCCGCATGCGCTTACGGCCTCTGGGGAGCATCCTCTTTACCACAAAACCTTCAAATCCACATTGTCATTGTTTCAGACAAAACGTTCACCATGAGGAACCAAATGGAAGGATTAAGGCCTTTGTTCATGTCATTCCACACCCTCCATGTTATATGGTTTAAATATGTCAGAGGTTTGGGGAGTCTTCATTCAATTTTTACATGCCTAGATTAGGAACCTCAAAAATAAAACCCTGAGAATGAAACACCCTCCCGCATAAATGGATGAATCATGGGTCAACCTATTCGTGGGTTTACTGGTGTTTATTTTTTCTAGAAATGGATGTGGAATAATTGAAAATCAAAACCCCTACCTATTATTAGTTTATTTTTGAACGTTCTTCCTTGAGGGATTTAAGACGTTGAAATTTCTTCCCGACTCCAATATTCGAAAGGCATCGAAGAATAAGAAGAAGTTCCACCGGATATTGTCATTCTTCACTATGGTGGAAGTCCATACAAGGTTATCCAGAGAATGATCCAACTTTTTAATCCATATTTCCCTAGCGCATCGAACTATAAATAAGAGCATGTTACTACATTCCCATTACGATGTGACATCTCATTGTTACACTGTTTTATTTAAGAAACAATGAAACTATTATGCGTCATTAAAGTGTCATTAAATAGTAGGTTAACGAGCCATTAATAATCCTTATTAATGTACATCATCACTGCCTCATTTCTTCCACTCAGCGTCTCCATCCACCACTCAAAGGTAATAAAATAAATAATGTAATTATTCTAAATTATTTAATTATTTTACTTGAAAAGTCCAAATAATAACTTTTTTGCTCAGCCCTTACTAGCTGAAGTTATGTCATTTTAAGGCGAATCCCATCATTCTGAATTCAATGGTGATATATGATTTTCAATCTGAGCGATATTTCAAAAGACATAAAATCCCGCTCTCATGTTTACTGAATGTACCATAAAAAATTTCATATTTCTATTTAGGGATCTCTGGACCTTGGAATCATGTGATATTGAATTTTGCAGGCTCGAAATAATTCCATATAAATAAAAAAATTGCATGGAAAATTATGAGTCGTTACATTCTCCACACCTTAGGGATCTAGGTCCCCGAAAGCCAAAAACAGCAGCTAAACAAGAATATGGGGGTACTTACCATGAATCATACCCTACCCCTCCCATTTTCTCTCCTAGAAATTCTTGTTCTTCCATCAGACGTGCGCAAGATGAATTGAACATCTATATAGTACCCTCTCCTGTAAATCCATTATCTCCATGGGGAACACCAAAAACGTCACCCCATCGTCAATGTCCAGCTTGCCCCTGTCGATGATGTGCGATGGACATACCTCCTGAGCTACGACACATGGAAAACATCATGTACCTGGTGAATCAATGGGAGAAGAGCTAGGTGGTAGACCACCTTTCCAACTCTGCTCAATATCTGAAAAGGACCAATGGACCTTGGAGATAACTTATCGTTCATGGAAAATATCCACAATTCTCGTCGGGGTGAGAATAGAAGGAACACATGGTCTCCCTCCTTGAACTCCAAGGATATACATCTCCTATCGGCATAAAACTTCTGCCTCCTCTGTGCAGTCATCATCTGCTCCTGGATGATCTATAGCTTCTCGGTGGTGTCCTATACCAACTCAGGACCCATGAGTTCCAACTCCACTGGATATGTCCAAAATATGGGTGACCTTCAAGTCCACCCATACAAGGCCTCAAACGATCCCAAACTAGTGCAGAAAACATTATTTACGTTGGTTATTTTTCATTTTTTACATCAGTTTTTAGCCGACGTTAATACGGACGACGTTATAAATATTTTTTTACGTCGGTTATTTAAAAACCGACGTAAAAAACACAACATCGCGGTGTTTATCACGTCGGTTAATTAATAACTGGTGTGATAAAACTGGGGGGTTTATCATGTTGGTTATATAATAACCAATGTTATAAACCCGTGAGGGGGATGTTTATCATGTTGGATATTTAATAACTAACGTGATAAACTCCTGGGAAATAGTTTATCACGTCAGTTATATAATAACCGACTTGATAATCCAGTCCGGAGGGGTTTATCAAGTCAGTTATTTAATAACAGATGTGATAAACCATTTCAAAGGTCTTTTATCATGTTGGTTATTAAATAACTGACTTGATAAACAATCCCACAGGTGTTTATCATGCCAGTTATTAAAAAAATGACAGGATAAACCCTTCCCGATTTCTTTATCACGTCGGTTATAAAATAACCGACGTGGAAGACAATTTTTTTTAAAAAAAACGAATGGAGTCCTCTCCTCTCCCCTAGAAAAAACCAGAAACCAAATCAAGAATTTGTACCACAAAAACAGATGTAGATAAAAAATAACTAAAGAAAAATTAAGCATTTACATTGATAAAATATAAAACTTACCCCACTTGACAGCCCCCATCACACCCCTGGATTGCCCCCCGACCACCAGGATAGCCCCAAACACCCCGGGACAACCCCCCCCCCCCCCACTGGACTCCTACCACCCCCTGAACAGCACCCCTTCACCACACTTGAAATCCCCCACCACACCCCTAGATTTCCCTCAACACCATTGACATCCCCAAACACCCGGGACAAACCCCCCACCCTCCTGAACAACAACCCCCCACCCCCTCACCCAACTTAACAGCCCCCACCACACCCCTGGACTGCCCTCGACCCCCTGGACAGCCCCAAACACCCCGAGACAACCCCACCCCCCCACTTTCATGTATACCCCCACACCCCGGCCAGCCCTCCCCCACCCCATTGGAGCTCCCACCACACCCCTAGACAGCCCCCCAACCCCCATAGACTACCCCCGACCCTCTGGACATCCCCAAACACTCCGAGACACCCCCCCACCCGCCAGAACAACACCCCCTCACCCCTCACCCCACTAGACATCCCCCACCACACCCCTGGACTTCCCCCGACCCCCTGGACATCCCCAAACACCCCGAGAACCCCCCCACCCTATTGTATACCCCCACACCTTGGACAACCTTCCCCCACCCCATTGGAGCCCCCACCACACCCCTGGACTGCCCCCTGACCCCCTGGACAGCCCCAAACACCCCTGGACAACCCCCACCCTCATGTATACCCCCACCCCCTGGACAACACTTCCACACCCCTGGACAACCCTCCCACACCCCTGAAATAGACCAAAAAGTTGCCGAAAACAAACTAGAACCCCCTCACCACACTAGTCTGCCCCCACCAAACCCCTAGAAACTCCCCCTGGACATCACCACCACCCCTTGGACATACCCCCACCCTTCTGTAGACCCCCCACCCCTTGTACAGCACTCCCACATCCCTGGACAGCCCTCCCACACCCATGAAATAGACCAAAAAGTTACCAAAAATAGACCAAAACCCCCTCAACACACTAGACATCCCCCACCACACCCGTGGATTGCCCCCCCCCCCCCATTCCCCATATACACCCTATACCCCCCCAACTGGATAGCCCCACACCCTTGGAAACCCCCCTCATCCCACAAGACACCCCCACACCCCTAGACACCCCCTGGACAGCCTCCCACTCCCCTGGATAGCCCTTCCACCCTCCTAGAAACGCTCCCACCCCCAAAACATCCCACCACTCTCATGGACACCCAGGACCCCCACCCCACCGGATAGCCCTCCCAAACCCCTGGACACCCCCAACCCCACTGAACACCCCCCAACCCCACACCATTGGAACCCCTCCCCCCCAGACCAAAATGCATACCAGAAAAACCATCACAAGTAGACCAAAACAAGAAGTAGAGAAAAATTAAACATTCACATATATAACATTCAAAAATTACACTATCAACATAAAAAAAACTAAATCCAACCTAAACGACTACCAAATACACAACTTCCAAGACAATATTCAAAATTACATTTTACATTACAAATAACTTAAATTCAATCAAACCTGTAAAATAATTTGACCTCTCCACTTGTAAGTGTTTGATGTCTTCAACAGTATAGGGTTGAGGGTCAACAAAAAGATAAAAATGAAAAGGATAGTAGTTAACTGGTATAATGAATAAACCAAATTGAAATATTATGTCAATGTTTAAGAGGAAATCTTTCCAGGTCAAAATTCACAACTGTCCTAGTTGTTATTATTTCATACATAAATCTTAACATATAATATCTACTTTCAATGATGCCTTGTTGTTAATGAAAATTCTATTTGAATGAGTGTAAATTCAATATATTATTTTTATGTAATAAATCAAAAAGTACAAATTATAAATGGATATTTACCTTCACATTTACATATTTGATCTTTTCACTCTTTTTCTTTGTGTTTTTTCGAAAGTAGGCCCATTTTCTATTAGAAATAATACGAATGGGGTAAATTTAAAATTCATTATAATATATAAAACTATTATGAAATTGAGACTTACTTTTCCAATATATTCTTAAAATATTCCCCCTCATCATCATGGACATAGCATATCTAGTAAAGTGCTTTATCCCATGGGCAAAAAACCCCTATCATCCAATGATCACTGATAAAAGGAAATTTAAGGATAGTGGTTTTTTATGTTAAAATATAATGAACTATTTGAGAGAGATGTGTTTCAAACCTCTAACAAAAATCATCATCCAACATTGTGTGGCTGTATTCTTTTCAAGTCATTCAGCAATATAAAGTATTCTTTGTTCCTCATCCAATGCACATGCTTCAGGAGAAATCAATTGCGGGTCCATGAATCCATATACATATGTCAGCTCATTCCTCTCACCAATTTTATAATGATACCTAATACAAAACAGACATAAGTATACATTTTTAATAAATATAACACAAGGAAAAGGTGTTAAGACCTACATGGAAAAAAAATTCACCACGTTGATGCCCAACTTATCTCCAGTAACAAGCTCCATGATATCAGCTTTCATAATCCCTACACTTATTGCACGTCCGAAAACACGAGCTTCCATTGGAAACTCATAATGACCCGCCAACAAATTTGAATATCTAGAAAATTTTCAAGACTACTAGAATATGTATCTGATGTCATAGCCATTTGTCTTTGTTGTTGTCTATACAGTATTTATTTACCTTTAAAGTATTCTTGTAAAAATAAATAAAAAAATATATTAGGTTTAAAATCATAAAAAAAACATTAAAAAAATAAAAGAAAAGATATAACATTAATACCTCTATGGTAATGAGTTGAAGAAGTATGGATGGCTAAATTAAAAAATGGCTGATACGATGTCCAACTGTTGTCACCTCATCTATAGGTAATGGTACTCGAGAAGATCTATCTATAATATCCTTTACAACGAACCTCTGATTCTCTACCTCTAATTATTGATGATGAACTATATCTCCTATACAATAAACCATCCCATATGCAACTATATGATGTTGAGGATCATCAACATACAACTCGCAATAATTAGGAAGTTGTGACGGAGGAGTAGGATAAAAAATGGGGTTTGCATGCTGATGTGGGGGAGTGTGAGCTACTGGAAGAGGTGGAGGATAAATGATGGGGTCTGTAAGGGGAGGTGGAGGAGTGGGATCTGCAGTCTGAAATTGTCTTTGCATTTCTGCAAATATAGACTATACCGATGCTCTAATATTTTCCTCCATCGTCGCATTAAAATTATGAACTTCATCCTCCAAGGATTGTATTTTTTTTATAAATCCCCTCAATGCTAGAAGTTTAAGAACGTGGCAACACTTTTATTACCGATACACCGGCCAGATATCCTCTTACACGACCGGGATGTTCGGGCTTTCCCAATGAAACATATAAAATATCTTTCCTCCCAGTAGATGTAAATTCCCCCTGTGAACTATGCTCCTAAAAAAATTCATGTATTAATTAATTGAACATTTATGTAAGGATTGAAATGATATTACAAAAATAGTTAACTGAAATATATAAAATAGATATCTTACAATCCTCTCAGCTATGATTCTCGATTATTCCAAAAGATATTGCCATTTTTTGCCCTTCCAAGTTCTCTTACAATTTTCATGTCTAGATGGAGGGGATGGAGGGGCCACCTCTCCAGATATTGATGACTCCGCACTTAGTTGTTGAAATTTTTCTGCCATCATTTGTTCTTCCAAAAATGCATACCCTCCCTGAGATAAACTATGAGGGTATACATTTTTAGATTGGATATCCTGATGAGCATTCCTTGTTTTCAGTAAATTAAGAATAAGAAATCATTAACAAAACATTAATAAGATCATTTATATAAGAAATCTTATAAAAGTTTACACTGCCCTTACAAAAAATGTCTCTTTTCTTCTACATTCAAAAAACTGTCTCCATGTGTCTTCGTCTATAAAAGGATACATAGAACATGGATTGTCATGAATCCTATGAAAAAAAATGAAATCAGATGAGGGGGTTGATTTGAAATCCACCTATCTCTTGGAAGCCAACGATAAGCATTTCTTTCTGACTCTTCCAGTGTCAGGAATATCAAATTTCGTCTGATAAAAAGAGGTTAAACATATTATATATACTGGAAACATTTAAAGAATAGTAAAAATATAGCAAAATATCTTACACAAATCGTCTCCCACAACTGAGAGATTATCGCTTTATCCACACTTCTCCTGTCATCATAGAGAATGCTTACTTTTCTCTTTCCTTTATTTGCTACAAAACTCTTAAAATATTTTGCATTTGGACCTCTAGGAATATCATCGTCATCAAACTCAATGAGTAACCTCTAATCATGTGTATGGTAATGTGCTAATTTTGGTAAACGTGTGCACCCATGTTTACTAACCTTTTACCTCTTTGTTATAATAGGAGCACATGAGGAAGATTGGGGAGCATCAAGAGGAGCATGTGAATGTTCCTCCCCAGAGGTATGACAAATATGCTCATCTCCAGAATCATGTGGTTGATCAACTGAATGATCTGTCATTATCCTTCAAATCAAAAAAACAAACATTACTTCACAATTATACAAATTTAAATTTTTTAATACTGCTGTAATCAGAAAATAAAAAAGTGTAATAAGTTATGTAATAGTAAACAATGGTAATATGGTAAGCATATTAAACAATGGTAAATATGGTCAAGATGGCCAAGATGTTAAACATGGTAAACATGGTAAACATGGTAAACACGGTAAACATGGTAAACCTGGTAAAAATGGTAAAGTAATTGTCACTGAACAAAAATAATAGATATATAATTCATGTAATGGTAAACATGATAATGTAAACTAAAAAAACATAAAACAAACAAAAACATATACTTATTTTCCTTTAATACATGTTTTAATAAATAAAAAACTTACAATATCTAACATTTTATGAAAAAAATAAATATAAACAAGAAATAAAAATATATTACCTGTAATTTTAGTAATGTACAAATGGATTATTTTCCAAAATTCATTCATCGTGGTTGTTCCTTAGGGAAGAAACCATGTCTTCAACATGCTCATCATTATGCTCTGTTAATCTTTTTATGGAAGTAGGGATCTCACATAAATCAGCATCTTTATCAAGTTCATCCTCACCAAAATATTGTTTCTTCCATTGTAAATAAACATCCGACTACATATCTGATTGATCTACTACGTAGAAATTTTTTTGCATGATTTTCCATTATAAAAGAATCAGTTGTGTCATCCAATCTTTTAAGATTAACAAGTGTCATTCCAAATTCTTCTTGTCTGACACTGTTGTTACCGATAAACCACTTATAGTTAAAAACATGAACTTTAATTTTAAAGTAATCAACCTCCCATATGTCTTCAATCACTCCATAATATGCACATGATGCAGAAACTGGGTTTTTGTCCATAGCACTCAAAAAATGTATTGCTTCTGCAAACACCAATACACCACTATTCTGAATTGTACTTCTGTTGTTCTGAGATTTGGTATGAAATATATATCCATTTATGTCATAACCGGACCATGTTTTTACATTTAAACATAGACCACCCACAATCCATTTAAATTTCTCTGATACATCTGATCTACAAATAAATGTCTTTTAAAACCATGACAAAAAATTTTGTTGTGCTCATTCATAATCCACATTTCGTTCTTCTTTGGATGAAATTGTTTCAAATAATTAATATGCAATGTGATATACAGTTTAGCATCAACTATGTTATTCAAGATGTATGATTCTAACTTCTTCATTTGTTCAGCTGACACTGATTTTAATTTCAATCCACGAATCCCCTTTCCCTCATTATTAACATGTTCATGGAGAGATGGATGCAAATCTATGTGTTGCGCCGCAACAAAGTAGCTTGTACAAAACTATGCTACCTCTTCAGAAATATACTTTTAAATAATGGAGGCTTCAGGTAGATATGAATTTTTGACATAACCCTTTAATATTTTCATATACCTTTCAAAAGTATACATCCAAAAAATATATATAGGTTCATAAATCTTTATTTCTTGAACCAGATGAATTATTAAATTCACCATTATATCAAAAAAAAGATGGAGAAAAATACATTTCCAATTGACAAGGTATAAAAATTACATCCTTTTCCAAAATGTTCAAAGCATTCACATCAATCACCTTGTTGCATATTGAATGAAAAAAATAACACAAATTCATTATAGTCTTTCTGAAACAGATGGGAAATATTCCACACAATGAAACTGGTAGAATTTGAAGCATCATGACGTGACAATCATGTGATTTCATACCTATCAACTTCATGTACATAAATGAGGCAAAATTTATTAAACTTTAAGAATAACCTTGATGCACTTTGATATCATGAAGACACTGAAAAAAGCTAATTTTCTCCCTCTTCGATAATGTATGACAAGCCGGGGGAAGAAATGCTCGTCTTCCTTTAGGAGTGGGAGCTACCTCCAAATGTATTCCCATTGATATAAGTCCAATCTTTCATTCAACCCATCTTTTGACTTTTCTTTAATATCTAAAAATGTTCCAATCAAATAATCACAAATATTCTTCTCCATGTGCATGAAATCAATATTATGTTTATCCTCATGATACCTCCAATATGGTAGCTCAAAAAATAATTACCATTTCTTCCAAATATGTCTATCATTACTAGATTTCTAGGTCTTTCCTAATGTCACATCAAGGTTTTTCACCCTCTCAAAATACAAATTAGGGGATAATTTTTTTGGAACAGTATCAAATTCTTGTGATCCATTGAATGCCTTTTTTAGTCTTATTTAAGGGTGATCCATTGGTAAAAATATTTGATGAACCATGTACACTGTTTTCCTCCCATGATGCAATTAACAATATGACATCTGTTGTTCGCAAATTGAACATGCTTTATGCCCTTTAACAATGTATCCAGACAAATTTCCATACACTGGGAAGTCATTTATAGTGAACAGAAGCATTTCATGTAATTGAAAATATTCCATTTTATAATAATCATACACCCTAATGCCATCATCCCATAACAGTTTCAAATCATCAATCAATGGTGACATGTAAACATCAATATCATTGCTAGGTTGCTTTGGACCGGAGATCATTATACTCAACATGGTATTTTTCTGCTTCATACAAACTTCATGAGAGAGGTTGAAAATTACCAATATAATCAGCCATGAAATATGTGTGCTAATGAGGGTTCGGTTTGGATTCATTCCATCTGTGCACAAACCTAGTCTGAGATTTCTAATTTCATTTCCAAATGTAGAATATTTCGCATCAATTTTCTTCTATTGTGGACAATCAACTGGATGACGTATTTCTTCATCACATACCCGCTCATCAGCATACCATCTTAACATTTTTTCATCATGTGAATTAGAAAATAAATGTTTGAAACGATAAATTATAGGAAGATAACAAAATACCTTTGAAGGGATCTTTGTAATCTCTACATCAGCCTATGATTTTCCTTTCACCTTATACCATGATGTCCCACATTTAGGACACTATAACAGAAATTCATATTCTTTCCTATATATAATGTATTCATTCGGACAGGCATGTATTTTCTTGTATCCCAATCCCATCGGGCATAATATTTTCTTGGCCTTATAATGTGAATATGGAAGATCATTATCTTTTGGAAGAATGTCTTTCATTAATTGTAGCAGCTCTGTAAAACTTCTGTCACTCCCTCCATGTTTCTACTTCATGTTAATCAATTATAATACCACCGACAAAACCATAAAATCCGTACAACCAGGATATACTGGTTTTTCAGCATCACCATATAGACGCGCAATTGTCAGTTCTATCTCAATTTGTTCTGCTACAATATCGCGAATCATTTCTTCAATTCCATTGGATTTACCATATTGCGAATCATCATCATCAGTGACATTCTGTCCAGTTTCACCAGGCCAAATCCAAGGACTATAACCTGAATTAAAACTATGAAAAATCAGATGATATTTTATCTCACTACATTTCAACATCGTCATATTCAATCATTTCAGGCATGGATAGAAAAAAATGTCACTACATGGGACATTTCGTTTAGCAAATTCCAAAATGGCATCAAAACCTTTATAATATTCATTGCTCATTCGATGTGACTTAATCCAACTTCGACTCATTATTAACTATAACAAATATAAAAAATATATAAATTTTTTAAATATAAGACAAATATATGTTTATATGAAAAAAATAATAATTTTAATATAATTTTTTTTTGAAATATAAAACAAATCTATGAGTATTTAAAAAAATATGCTTGAATATTATTTTTACAAAAATATAGTAAGATATATCAGTTTTAAATTCCATTGAATCAAAGAAAACCATGAGGCCTACAGTGGTTGATAGAAAATTGGAGAAAATTGAGTAATCCTGATAATCAAATCAAATTTAAAATAAAAATTCAGATGGAGAAAATAATAATGTAAAGTAAATCATCATGGAACAATCACCATGTCATAATCTCAGAAACCACGATGCAGTAGTCAATCCTAACTGACACATATCTTCCACCCCCATGGACACCCCCTGGACACCACCACCCCCTTGTACAACCCCCACCCTCTGGACAGCACCCCCACCCCCTTGGACACCCCATGAACACCACCACACCCTTGGAAGCCCCCCCCCACCCCACCTTGACACCCCCACCCCCTGGACATCCCCCCACCACTCTAGAAAGCAACCCCACCCCTCCTGGACACCACCCCCACCCCCTTGGACACAACATGGACACCACCACACCTCTGGATAGCCCCGCCCCCACCCCTCCTGGACACCGCCACCCCCTTGACATCCCCCACCCCTCTATACAGCACCCCCACCCCTCTTGCACACCACCCCCACCCACTACCCCCTTGGAAACCCCCTGGACAACACCCCACCCCTCTAGACAGCACCCCCACCCCTCCTGGACACCACCCCCACCCCTTACCCCCTTGGACACCCCCCTGACACCCCAACAATCTTGACATCCCCTACCCCTCTAGACAGCACCCCCACCCTGTACCCCCTTAGACACACCCCTGGACACCCCAACCCTCTGGATAGCCCCCCACCCCCTGTACATCCCCCACCCCTCCTGGACACCACCCCTAACCCCTTGGACACCCCAACCCTATGGACAGCCCCCACCCCCAGAAAACCCCCAAAACCCACTAGAAAGGCCCCCACCCCCTTGGACAGCCCCCCACACCCACCCACCCCCTTGGACACCCCTTGTAAGCCCCCAACCCTCTGGACACCCCCCCCCCCCCATTGGACACCACCTAGACACCCCCCAACCCTCTAGACAGCCCCCCCTAGACAGCCCCACCCCTATAGACAGCACCCCCACACTTCATGGACACCACCCCCACCCCTACCCCCTTGGACACCCCCCTGAACAGTCTCCAACCCTCTGGATAGCCCCCCACCCCCTGGACAGCCTCCACCCCTCTAGAAAGCACACCCCACCCCTCCTGGACACCACCCCCTACCCCTTTGGACACCCCCTGAACCCCCCCCCCCCCCGCCCCAACCCTCTGGACATCCCCCCACCCCACCTCAAACAACCCCCAAACCCTCTGGATAGGCCCCACCCCCTTGGACAACCCCCCACACACTCACCCCCTTGGACCCCCCCCCCTGCACACACACACACACACACCGCTGGACTCCCCCCCACCTTCATGGACACCCTGGAGAGCCCCCAACACCCTGGACAGCCTCCAACCCTCTTGGAAGACCCCCAAAACCATGGAATTTTAACCTCAAGCTACTAGTTTTGGCATATCAAGAGATTTTAACATCAAGCTACTAGTTTTGGTATCATTCCATTATTCATAACAAGAACCATGAATTGTATTTCCTACTAGTCTAAAATTCTCTATTGTGTAATGAATCTATTTTTAATAGCATATGAAGAATTATAATATTCCAAGAAAATAAGCGCCATAAATAGATTATGGAACAACAAAAAGTTATACCCAAAATAGAAACAACCAAGGATCCAAAACAAACATTCCACCATGAAAAACCATATATATACTTATAAAATAAATCACACGGGTACACGGAATGGTTGTATCACAGTGGTTTACATATAAATTATAGTAATATAGGTAAATGAGATCATTAGTTGTCAATGAAAACAAAAATTACCATCAATGTCGGGCATTCGTGAAACAAAAACAAATGAAATAGAAGTAGGTGAGGCTTACGTGAATATTGCGAGTTGATCTAATAGATCTGGGGATAATAAATAAGATGATGATGGGAAAACGAGGTAAGAGGGTTCGAAATCAATGAATCTTATCTAGTTTAAACAAAAAAATCGCAAAACGTAAATATAGACTATCTAGGAAGAAAATGAAAAAAATAAAGTCGTGGAAGGCTTACTTGTGTTTTGTGAGTTTAGATGATTGATCCGAGGAGGGTAAAGATGATAAACGTTGATGGAAAAACGAGTTTAACACAACGAGATAGACGATTCTATTAGGGTTTACCGAATGAGAGAGACAAGTCATCATACTTTCGATCGAAAAATATTAAATGACAATCCACGGGGCGTGTTAATTTTTTAAATGTTTATAATGTCGGATATTTAATAATCGACGTTATAAATGTATTAGATACGGAATTTTTTGCGTCGGTTATTTTATAATCGATGTAAAAAATTCTATGTGTTGGTTTTTTAGGTTGGTTATAGAATAACCGACGTAAAAAATACATCAGAAATCACCGTTTTTTAAGTCGGTTATTTTATAACTGATGTAAAAAATTTTGCGGGTTGTTTTGTTACCTCGGTTATCAAATAACAGATTTCAAAAAGGCCTCAAAATCCCTTTCTTTTTACGTAGTTTGTTTTATAAACGACATAAAAAATTCGTAGATACCTCGTTTTTTACGTTGGTTATCAAATAACCGATGTAAAAAACATCATGCTTTGGTTTTTTACATCGGTAAATTAATAACCGACATAAAAAAATGAACATGCATGATTTTTAACGTCGGTTATTTTAATAACCGATGTTAAAACTATACTCACCACATTTTTATGCCTCTTATAAAATAACTGACGTAAAAAACCATGTTTCACATATTATCACGTCGGTTATATATAACCGACGTAAAAAATGGTGACGTAAATAACGTTTTCTGCACTAGTGTGATTCCAATGGTGGAGAGATAGATATTTTTTAATTAAAACTCCACCAGTGGTAAGTGGTACTCCCAAATACGAACAAAGTCAAGGATGTAAGCACGGAGCATGTCCACCAATGTATGTATGGTCCACTGTGTCTGACTATCTGACTGGGGATGAAAATATTTTCTCAAATGCAGCTGAATCCCGAATGCATCCTGTAATCCCTTCCACAACTAGGATGTAAAGAGGGCATTGTGATCGGAGATGATCATCGAAGGCACCTCGTGAAGCCTCACTATCTCTTGGATGTAGAGGCGTCTCAACCCCTCTACCATTCCCTACTCTCGAATGGGTTGGAAGTGAGCCGACTTGGTGTGTCGGTCAATGATCACCCAAATAGAGTCATGACCTCCAGACTTATGTGGTAACCCCATCACAAAATCCATCAAGAGACCATCCCATTTCTACTTTGGTACCTCGGGAGGTAGAGTCAAGCCTGCCGGAACATGGTGCTCATCCTTCACTTGCTGACAAGTGAGTCATCATGAAACGAACTTGATAGTAACTTTCTTCATCCCTGGCTACCAGTACTTATACCAGAGGTCATGTTACATATTTTCCACTCTAGGATGTACCTCCAGATGTGATGTATGGTACTCCCTCAACACCACTACCATAATTCCACTTGTACTAAGCTGCACCCTCTAAAAAAGATGGTGTGATCTCCCACCTTCAGATAATCCTTGAGGAGCCCATCTTGAGGATATATATGAATGTCAAGCCTCATAGTCAATGTCCCCAAGTTGTGCCCCCTGTACTCCCTGAAGGAGTGGGGGAGTAATAGTCATCTACTGAAGTTAAACAACTTCACCATCCACCATAAGGGATATCTACATCGCGGATAACTGCCTGGTCGCCTCACTCAGTAGCTGCAACCCAATCCTCCTGCTATAAATGTTATCAACCACGTTCCCCTTTATAGGAGTGAAGACAATCTCAAAATCATAGTCTTGGAGGAACTCAAGACATTCACCTCTATCTCGGGTTCATCTCATTATAGGAAAAGATATACCTCAGACTCTTATGGTTAGAGTAAACTATAAACCGCTCAACCATCAATGAATGTAACCACATCTTCAACGCAAAGACCACTAATGCCAAATCCATGTCATGGGTCACGTAGTTCTAATCATTTTTTTGAACTGTCATGATTTGTAGGTGATCACCTCTTTCTCCTTCATTAAGACACAACTTATCCCAGTCTTTGATGCGTCACAGTAAACTACAAACACAATACCTTCTTATAATAGTCTCATGATTGGGGAACTAGTTAGTCTTCACCTCATCTCCCAAAACCCTCTAGAATTTCTCCGTCCACACGTAAGGATATCCCTTCCGTCTCAATGCTGATAAGGGTTCTACTACCCTGGAAAATTCTGGCACGAACATCTGATAGTAACCAGCCAACCCCAAGAAGCTTCACACCACAGTCACACTCATGGGAAGTTACCAAGAATGTAGTGCCTCTATCTTCTCCAGATCAACTTCAAATCCAGCATTTGAGATGACGTGTCCCATAAAGTGGACCTCCTGTATCTAGAACTGACACATAGAGATCTTACCATAAAAATGGTGCTCTCATAGTGTATCCAAAACTAGTCGCAGGTGTGTAGCGTGCTGATACTGTGACACTGAATACACCAATATGTCATCGATGAAGACCCCGATGAATCGGCTGATGTATGTATGGATGATCCTATTCAAAAGTCCCATGAAAACTACTGGGGATTTTTTCATGCCGAAAGGCATCACCATAAACTCATAGTGGCCATACCGGCACCTAAAGGTTGTCTTTGATACATCCTTGTCCTGTACCCAAAGCTAGTTATTTCCTGACCTGGGGTATATCTTCGAAAACCACTTCGCCCCCTTCAGCTGGTCAAAGGGGTCTCCAATGCTTGGTAGTGGTTACTTGTTCTTCACGGTCACCTGGTTCAGGTGCGGGAAGTCCACACACAACCTCAATCTACCATATTTCTTCTTGACAAAAATCACTAGGACTGCCCATGGTTAAATGATGGGCCTTATGAACCCCTTATCCTACAATTCGTCTAGTTGTATACTCAGATCATGATGCTCTGCAAGAGCCATTAGAGATTCTTGTGTGGATATCGGTGTCTTCTCAGGGTATAGGTCGATACAGAAGTATACCTCTCTACGAGGAGACAACCCTGGAACATTATCTTGAAAACCATCCTGATACTCATCCACCACTACAGGAAAACATTGAATCCTCTCCTCCACTGCATCAAGGGTGAGGCTAGCCAACTGGTGAGTGATTGTCTACACCCTTCTCTGAGAGAGTCTTTCCTGTGCTTCAGGGTTTTCCTTCTCGTTGGTGATGGAAAACCTTGTCCCATATATGCACACACATAATACAGTACACCAAAAATAGTTGACCTTAGCATGGACTGTTGATAACCATTCCATACCCAAGAAGACATTGTAAGGCCTCGAACCTGCAACTATGAGATCCCAACCAAAGATGTCGCCTCTTATAGTATTCTCACACTGTAGTTACCATTGTGTAATCGTCGAATCATCTCTCATAGAAATCTCTACCCATAAGGATCAAGACAACTGCTCCACCAGAATTCCTGATATCAGAACGAGATCCATTGTAATGAAGGAGTGACTAAAAACTACGTCTATAAGTAATGCATCAATGGTAGAAAAGACACAGATCGTACCTCATATCATATTTGGAGCGTCGTGTTCATAAACCTATACTTCTTGGATCTATGATCACCCCTATGTGCCTGAACATTGAGGATGTGGTGGACCAAATGGGAGTGGTGGTGGCAACATCTCATACTGTTGCCCTCCGCCTACTGTTCGGCCAGCTCTTCTGCCACATCCGCTGTTCTGTAGACCTCATTGTGTGAACTGATTTCGCTACCTCAGAAGCCCATTGACCATATATTGGTTATCTATACAGCGGGTTGGGAAGTCATGTTCCATGTTTCCCTGCACGTCGCACATGTATCACTACCTATCTACCTTTTGACTCCCTTCGGACTAGGATCCCCACTCCACCGACGCTGAGTCCTAGAGTCATCCTCTGAATGTCTTATCTAGCATGGGCCTACGCATCTACTACCTTCTTTTTACCGAAGACTCTGACGCTTGTGGTCTGCTGGTCACTCTAGTTACCGGTGCCTACTCTGCCAATAAACTCAATATTAGAATGTATCTCTTCAGCACCATGACCTAGGTAGAAATGCATAGAGACAACACTAAATCCCTAATCTCCCACCTAATTCCCTGCTTAAAGGATCGAGCCCTGAAGAAATGGTCTCGCACCATATCTGTGGAGTAGCGGTAAAGATCTATGAACCTTTCCGAGTAATCCGCCACCATTATGAAGTCATGTTGTAGGTGAAGCACCACCTAGATGTGCACAGTGCGCAAGGTCACAAGGAAAACTCCTCCTGGAAAATCCTCTCAAATTCAACCCAAGTATGGTTCACCTCATTATGAGTCTGGCTGGTAAAACTCCACCATCTCCCTACTGAGACATGTAGAAGGCTTGATGCCAATATCACCATTTGGTCAATCAGTGCACTCACTAAGAAGAAGACCCACGCCACAACCTCCATCCAGTCTTCATCGAACTAAGGATCCATCTCTCCCCAAAACATGGGAGGTCTCTATCTCTGAAACACTTATAGGGCAATAAGATTATTAACGTCCTCTATCGGAACCACATGTATTGGATGTTGACCATAGGGTGGTGGTAGCACTAGTACACCACCTAGTGGGGCCATCTCTAGAATTGGTCCTGGAACAGACGCCTCGTCACTAGGTGGGTTGTCCTCACAACCTCAGATCGGGATCCTGGATGGTAGTCCATGTGGAGGAATCCTGAGATAGATCAATATGTACAACGTTAAGAATGTTATACCTAGTTATTTTACTCTTATTGAAAAATAAGGAGACATTTATGCAACCAGTGTTTCCATGTATTAAGCCGAAAACCGAATTCAAGGTCTTGGTGTATGGATACATCGGCCGCCGTACCAACACTGGACTCCCCAAATATGAAAGAGAGACCCGCAACACATAACTCTATTTAACAAAAATCAAAACATTATACTCCTAGTCCTTGTGGGGGAAGTGACCGCCCCACTAATATCACTTGGTCCTGACCGGTCCCACATGGCCCGTGTTGTGACTACCCCATGCCCGCCTCCTGAAGGCGTGGGGCTTGCGACTAGCAACATAGGCATCAACCTGCAAGTGGGATACATTATCCTAGATACTCGTATGCACATAGTGGCCCAACCAAGTACCGACTAACAAAAGGGAATCAACATAGCACTAAATAAAATGAGTGCATGTATAACTAAAAGAATGTGGGCCAGAATATAGACCCAAGAAAAAAATACTGAAAACTGTAAAGTATGAAAAGTGCTCTAATGACCATCTATAGTAATCCCCACCCGATCATGAGAGTAGTGAAGCTACTGGAAGCCAACTTAGTATATCATATCCACTCTATCCTACTGGGCCCTGCCTTGTCCTAGGCCACCATGTCCACCTTCGTAGTGCCAGTCTGTCCCGTTTCCCTAATCATCCCTATCAAAACATCGGTCATCTTCACCTGACACAACTTGTGAAGGCGAAGCCTGTTTAGGGGTGAGTAACATAGTACTTAGTAGGGACCCCAAAAAAATGAAAGAAAACACATAAATTCCTCACAGTAAAGAATGAAACACAAGGAAAATCAAACAAGGTATATTCTAGGGTAGTAACAGTAGCATCGTCTGTCACCAACATCAAACTCGTCAGATGCTAGAGAGATCCCCCTGTATCATGTACATTTGGCTTGTTGGGTCACATAGAGCTTCTTCCCACTACCCTTGAACTACTGTGGTACTCATCCCTGATAAGTACCATGTTTATGACATGTCACATAGAGCTGCTCCCCATAGTGGGCCAACTAGGTCACACAGAGCTGCTTCCCACCTTGGCCGAACTGAGTTACTACTTCTGTCGAGTACCGTGGCTCGGTCGGGTCACACAGAGTCTCTCCCCACTTTGGGTTTGCTGGATCACCCATATCTACTTCCCAATGGGCTGACATCGAGTAGTCTTCAGGACTCAACCAACTGTAGGGTTCCGTACGTAGCGTTTTTGGGAGAACCGCTACTCAAGCCATTCGTTGATTCTCAACATCCGTGGAAGTCACCAAAAATCATCCAAAAATATTTCCGTCCTTGAGAGGGTCCCAAATCTGAAAACAAATTGTCAATTGGATGCACATTTTATAAGATACATTCATTTTAGTAACCAGAGGACCACTTGCGATGGGGCCCGGTCCGACCCCATCGGACCGACCCAATCAACCCAGCACGGGGGTTCTACCTACCCTAGTTCATTCTAACGGACCCAAACTAACATCATGTGGGTCGGGGTCGGTCTTGTCCATCCTGGCCAGTGGGCCAGACCTAATAGGCCTCGCTGGAGACGGCCCAGTTGGCCGAGGGTACATCCCGCCGGGTCACAAGGTGACCCGGTCTAGTCCAGCCCGACATGAAGGGGCTCAAGTCCGGCCCGCTGTGCTATGAAACTAGCCCGGACAGATGAGGGAATGAACTGTTGAAGGCGTGACCATCTAGGCTTAAGACCGGCCACGTTCTTGGCCAGTGGGGTGTGCCTAGGACACATCAGATCGCCATGTTCCTTTATGTCTGAGCATGGCCCGCAAAGAGCGGGCCTCCCCTTCACATGCCCACGAAAAGTGAAGATCAACTGCCCTCCATGTCACCCACATAATCAGTATATGGATTGGCCCCGGTCAACGTGGAGCCATGATGATGCTGAAGGGTGTCCAGCATTGTGGCCCGATCGGCTGTGGTTTCCACTGCACCGGTGCGCCGCTCCACCTAGCCATCAGCATGGTCGGCAACCTGCTTCTACCCTTAATCACATGGTTTGTGTATGCCTCTTCCGTCGTCGTGTGCTGCCACTACTAGAACCGATGCACCAGTAGATCCTTTGGCAAACCACTAGATGAACCCTGGTGATCCTTTCTTCGGGCTGCCTGCATTTACAGCCTTCGAGGAGCATCGTCTTTACCATGAATCTTTCAATGTTGTCTTGTTGTCACTTCAGACAAAACATTCACCATGATCTCACAAACAGAGGGGTCTTGGCCTTTTTTCATGTCAGTATGCACCCTCCATGTTAGATAGTTTAAATATGGGGGAGGTTCAGGGAGTCTCCGTTCAATCGTTATGTGCAATGATTTTATCCCTCGATATAAAACCCCATGAATGAACCAACCTCTGGAATAAACGCATGAATCATTGGTCAATATATTTCATGGGTTGACCAGTGTTCGTCATATATAGAAATGGATGGGGAATAAAAAAAATCAAAACCCCTACCTCTTTAATGTTTGTTGTCCCACATTCGTCTTCAATGGATTATAGACATCGACATCGCTTCCCGGCTTATATATTTGAAAGTCGTAAAATAAGATGAAGATGTTGCCCCAGCGTTTTTCATTCTTCGTTGGGGTGGAAGTCCGTTAGAGGTTCTCCAGAGAATTCTCCAATTTTTTTAATCCATAGTTCCCCAGTACAGAGAACTGTAAATAGGATCATGTCACAACATTACCATTAGGATGTAATATCGTGTCAATACACTTTTTTATTTAAGTAACAGTGTCACTATTACGCATCCTTAAAGCATTGATATGTTGTGGCTTAATGAGCCATTAGTGAACCTTACTAGTGCACATCATCACCGCATCATCGTTGCGTCATAGTGTTGCTGTCCTGTACTAAAATGTATGAAAATGAATAAAATATTTCTTTTAAAGTATTTTATTATTTTTCATGAAAAATCTGAAAAATAAGATTTCCCTTCGGCCCTTGTCGGCTGAAGTTAAGTCATTTCAATGAAAATCACAGTGTTCTGAATTCAACTGGGTCCTTAGATTATTAATTTGAGTGACTGTTCAAAAGATATAAAATCCCACTTGCACGTTTTCTAAATGTACCATAAAATAATTTCAAAATTTCGTTTTGGTCTCTCCAGACCTCGGAATCATGTAGCGTTGAATTTCACGGGCTTGAAATAATTCTATATAAATAAAAATATTAAACAAAAAATTCAAAGAAGATATAATAAAAATTAAAAATAATATACCATGATGTATGGAATATTTTTATCATTATAATGACTATTTATAGACAAAGAGATTATTTATATAACCCTATATTAAAATCAATTTTGTAAATGATTTATGTTTTGGTTATAACTATCTTTACATTAAATTAATTATTATAAAATTTCATTTTCACATCCATGTGAATTAATGGGTTCCCAAAATTGATCCAAGGATGCCCATAGTAAGAAATATCTCATCCAATAGGATTATGACATGTGTTAGGGTATTTTAATATTATTATAATAATATTTTTCCCCTATGGAAGGGAAATAACCTTTAACCACAGTAAATAAAATAATTACTGAAGTTACTGTTCATAATATCCAACAATAAAAGGTACCTATTTACAAAAAATAAAACTTCTCATTCCAAATATGGAATAAATTTTTCCAAATTCAAATCACATAATTTGCAGTAATTAATTTTAAATTAATTCCCATTTTCAAAACCAAAAAACATATTTTTAATGAGTAATAACTATCAAAATATAGACATGTGTTTATGTCTAATTTAAAAGGAAAATTACTTTCAATGACCAACATTGTATTAAATGATAAAAATATAATCTAATTATTATTTAAAATCAACTAAAAAAATAATCTATTCATATAAATAAATTAGATAAAAAGTCAGTTTCGAATTAAAATGAATTATATTTCATTATTCATTAAAATTTCAATTTTATTAGAAAAATACCAAAATTTCGAAAAAAAAATCTATTTTAATGTACCTATTCAAATGAAAAAGTTTATTTATTCAATTTTAACTTTTAACTGTGTCAAATACTAGATTTAAAATGGGTGTACCATCAAAATGTGGTAAACTGCATTTTAAAAAAATATTCTTTTCATCCGAAAAAATTGATTTTTTATCATATAATGTTCTATAAATTGTGTAAGATGAATTCTAATGTTATAAATAATTAAAACTGTGGTTAATACTATTCATAACGTCAAGTTTATATCCCATTAAATAATAATATTTTGATTATATATCATTGGGTAGTGAAACTCAATTTTTCATACAGTGCAATCTATCAAGGAATTTATCTTGCATGGAATGCAAGAAAAGTCAATGTTACATTTAGTGCAATATTCCTTTGGTGTTTTTTATAAAAAAATCAAAATATATTTATTCTATACATTGAAAAAAAATCTATACTCAAGGTTGCGTAAAATAAATTCTATCAAAGAAAAATGAAATTGTGTGTAACAGAAGGCAATAATAGTGTTGCGTAGACTACATGTTAATACAGTGTTGAGTAGAGTGAAATATAATCTTGTTGTAGCATACAATACAAGAAATAAATGTAATTAAAAAGAATCCATCTCATAAATTCTCAGGGTGTTATATTCTACCCCCCTTAAAATGAATTTCACCGTCAAAATTCGTCAGGGTTATAAATGGTTTACTACTTGAATGTGTTTTTTCATAGAACCCACATCATAAAAAGGAATGCTAAAGCATCATTTCAAAAAGGAATGTTAAAAAAATAATAGTTTCCCAAAGTATCTATTCACTTGGTTTCCACATAGGATAACATAGGTAGGAAGTGATTACATTAATATTGAAGAGAAATCTTACCATCATGTTCCGACAGATAGTGACAGAGAATAAGGTTTGTCGATATTTAACTAACAGAAATCCATAAATCTATAATTATTTAATGGACCATCTTATTCATTAGATAAGAATGTTCCTGGATAATGTTTTTGGATTTCCAGATCCTTTTCCTAAAGTTGAATAATTTTTCATGAGAATATCTACTTACTTGATTTTTGTTCAATATCACTGTTGTTTGTGCCCTAAACAATTTACACTCTTTCTCTTAAAAAATAAAGTTGAATTTTTCATTCATGAAGTGTTAGAAGATCATGCGATAAAATGATAGGTCATTCCATCTATCTCAAAAAAAAATTTAGAAAACGTTATCAAATAAGCAAAAGTCTTTCTAAAGTGAGATGATACATTAATCTAACAAACATAAAATGAAAAATAACTTATACTATCCATAAATGGATAACATTATAATCCCTCCAAAAACATAAAATATAAAACTTTTGAATGAGGTTAACTAAATTCACTTAACATTTGTCCCCCACATATCATAAGTTAGTTCTTGGTTGTCACATTCCAAACATGTGAATACCTTAATAATGTATTATCTTGAAACATGAATTACCATATAACCATAGTGAAAACATAAATTCTGTCAAAAGATAACACTATCCACATACCAAAATCTCAAAAAATTTATATTCTCAAACCATGATATCACTTTTTTGTATATAAGTCATGAGATCATTAATACTATCAAACATCTCATTATCTTCTTATCCATTAATTATGCACATATCATGTAATTTACAAAAATATCTAAATAACCTTTCATGGTTACCAGTACAATTTATAATATACTTTCTTATACTTAAGGAAAAAATATTGTAACGATCCTTAGGTGTTTCAGTATTCCATAGCACCATTAGATTACTTATACAACATTACTCTTGATATATATGAACACATTCCACTACCTTCTCAAACCATTTACCAAGATTAATCATTTTATTCCTCAACACTTTTTTCATCTCATATATCATTTGTAGTCTCTTCATTATCATCAACACAAATACTACTCATTAAACCATACATATTATATTCATAAGATTTTCTCTTTGGGAATCAATTTTCATAATGCTCGTACATTCCACATTAAAAACATTTAACCATTTAACCATTTTAGATGTCTTTGTAATAACATTATCCTTGTCCATTGTGTTAACATAACATCTTCCTTTGAAATTACTGCATTTGGGTCCTTCTTTTCTACACCCAAATAACCTTTTATTTCCATTGAAACATTATCTTTGATTTCTCGTCCCACATGATTTACATGAGGAATATTTAACTTTATTTCATCAATGATCACCACGAAACTCCATCTTTATCTTATTAGCTGCTTCAGGAAACTCACTAAAGTAGATATTCTTGATCATATTTTTAGATTTATGATTAGGAATAAAAATGATTTTTCGCCTACCCACTCCAATATTATTTGGATTCTACTTAATAATATCATTACAGTGTCTATCATATTATCCATTAACATGAATCCTCCTATTTCAACCTATTTTCTATAACCCAAAAATAATATTATGATTGGAAAAATCATACTTGGAAAACAACAGAATCATGTGGGAGTAATTTCAATCTCTAAAATCTATGGTTTAATCAAGGGTAATTCATGATCATTATAACATTTTAGGACTCTAACTTATAATGATAATTAACCTTAGGGTCATCCCTAGAAATACCATAGAAATATCTCTAGGGATATCGCTAAACTTTTCACATCCTAGTTTCCAAAGGATACATAAACCTTCCCACTGATACCAACTGTAGAGACCGAAGCCTTATGTATATCAAAATTACATTTCTTGTGCGAAATACTTAATACATGACACAAACAGACTCCCAAATACCGTATTAGTTTATTGTCTTTGGAAACTCAAAACATGATCTTCTAATCATGGTGAAATATTATGAATATATTACAAAAAGATCATCCCATTTTTTTCCAACATAAATAATTTCTTTATATCCGGGGGAGAAGAAAACATAAAAAGGGCGAGTTGATATGATTATTAAGTGTAAACATGCTGACAATAAAACAAACCATAAACATTAGAATTTAAAAACATGAACATAATGTTTAAACATCAAAATCATGAGTCATGAAATAAATCATGGAAGTGCTTTATGCATAGATCATAAATAAAAATTAATCATGATTAAATAGCATGGGGAAAAACTATGTAATAGTGGAAAACCATTAAACACTAAATATGATTTCCATAGTAGACATGTAATTGCTGGAAAGACCATCATAGTGGACGATTCCCATTATTGAATTGGGTTTACTTATCATTCTAGTCCTCTATTAATAAACCATATTTTATTTCTGTTCCATCCATGTATATCTCATGAGATATAAATCTTTTCCCAATGCATTTGTGGGAGATATAGGTCTCACCCATCAAATAATGAAATCATTATTCTATGTGCCCAAGAATATAAATCATTCATCATAACATTAATTAAAAAGTAAAATGGGGTTCTTAAATATCATTCCATCCTAACATAATACATATAAAATATCATTCTATAATTTAAAAAAATCAAATAATAGTAATAATTGCGATGTAAACATAGATCTATTTAAAAGGGTCATTTTATATGGAAAATAGATTTGATAAAACCCTTGAACATAGTTCTAAATGAAAATACCTTTTCTCTTCAAAAATGTTTTCTTTTATCAATATTCCATGCAGCTTTAAAAGAAAATATTTTTTTAGAAAATAAAATTGAAATAGTGTACTGTAATATTTTTGCAAATAAGGCCTCTTCAAACTATAAAAATCTATTTATTCCATATAATTTAAACAAAAACATTTTCCTCAAACTTTTGCTGGAAAAGTCAAAAAGGTACCTCATATGAAAAATAAGAGAAGGATTCCTTTCATGCCATGTAGTAAAAGTAAAAAATGGTTAAAACTGAATTTAAACATACCTTGAAGAATAGTAAGCATTTTATGAAAAAATAGAAAGCATTGGCATGGATGATAAATATAACCCCAGTAAATTCTAATGTATAAGAAATCTTGGATAAAATGAGATTGAAAAATTATCCGTTACCTTAGGTCTGATTTATTATGTATATGTCTGAAACTCTTGTATAGTGGGTTTAAACATATTATTAACATGTAACATAACCATTATAATATTTATTATATCATATACAATTCACATATGTCTTTATAGTATCTGTTCATTTGTCAATTCCACGTTAAAACAACGTTTAGGGTAATAATCGTTTTATTTATCGTACGTGTTTTGAATTGTTATTCTTGATATTTTAAATTATATCAAGATTTAATTACGTAATGAATGGAAAACATGATTTATATAATAAATATATTCTGTATATATATATATAACATATATTTATAATAAATGGAATACACCGTTCACGGCTATGCTAGGTCATACATACGCCTGAACATTGTTTTTGTTTCCTTTTTAAATTGAATAGAAGTAATTTAATGATATATATATAAATAAATATATAAGAATTATTATATCATATATTTCATTATTATTTATTAACTATACTTTATAATCATTCTGGAATGGTTAATGTAGAGAAGTAAGATCATCGCATCGTAGAGACGGTAAGCCGTACATATGCACGAGCGACGATATCGTTACCATAATTATTGAATGGTATTAAATTGAATGGTGTATAATATCTCATAATTAGTATAACTTTATAATAATAAGATATGGTTATTATTTCTACCATTATAATCATCCATGTAAGGCGGTGGTGAAAAACAGATTACACCACAGTGTAGAGATGGTAAGTCGTACATATGCACGCGTGATGATTTCATTTTACATGGGATGTATAAAAAGTGAAATATGGTTTTTTCATATTTACAATAACATATAAGTATAAAATTGATACTAAAGCTATTAAATTATAATGAAACAAATAAATAAGATGACATAGAAGAACAAATAAATTTTAAAGAATCGGTAGAAGAGATTACATCTTCCTCGACGTTCCTCCTTTAAATTTCTTCTTATGGCCCCAGAGTATGTTTTCTAGACGACCGGAACCTGAAGAATGTAACTAGGTATGTTTATAAGACAAATGGGTAAATTTTGACCGATCTTTAAGGATAAAAATTGATTGAAGAGGAGAATGAGGAAGAGCCCTTTTATAAGAGAGGGGAGAGGCACTTTTGGAAGGTCCTAAAATATTAATTAATTATAAATTAAATTTTGAATTAAAAGAGTCCATTTTTTTAATTATTTTATAATATTATGTGGGTTTGAATAAACATCATATAATAATTTTTAGACAAGTTTTGAATATTTTTTTATCCTTATCTTTTTGGGTAACCCTTATTTTACCTATTTTAGTCTTACCATTATATCATATTATTTACACATTGTGGGTTAATTCAATTAACATATCATGTCAAAAAACCGAAAAAAAATTATTTATGACATTTTTGGACATATATTATTAATCTTTTCAAATCATAGTTTTTTTTAAAATTTAAAATCTTTCAATAAACTATTTTATGTTTTAAGTTATTAATTATGTCAATTTTGGACACTATTAATACATGTCTTTTTTAAAAATTCATTAACAACCATATTACTTAAAAACAAAGTCATTAAATCATCCATAATATGTCAATGTAATCCCAAAAATTCTTTTATGGCATAAAAATACTCAAATTAATTTTATTTTAGTTTTTATAAATTCATTTATTTGACTCCTTAATTAATGAGGTAATCACTACATCATAATTGTGTCATAAATAAAAATATTTAACTAATTTATAAAAATTATAAATAAAATACCATGATGTAGAAAAATATTTTTGGATTTATAATTAATATTTATAGAAATATATATCAGTTATATAACCCTATATTAAAAATTTATTTAGTAAATGACATATGTTCAGGTTATAAGTATCTTTACATTAAATTAATTATTATAAAATGATATTTTCAAATCCATGTGAATCCATGGGGTCCTAGAATCAACCTAAATATGCCCATGGTCAGAAATATATTATCCAATAGTATTAGGACGTGTGTTAGGAAAGTTTAATATTATTATAATATATTTTTTACCTTATTTACCAGATTTACCCTTTAACCATGGTAAATAAAATAATTACCAAAGTTAATGTTCATAATGTTCGACTATAAAAATTACCTATTTACAAAATTTGAACCTTTTTATTCAAAATATGGAATACATTTTTCCATATTCAAATCATTGAAGTTTCAGTATTTAATTTAAAATTAATTATCTTTGTCAAAACCTAAAAGAGGTTTTTTAATATGTTTTTAGTATCAAAATATTGACATGTGTTGATGACCATTTTAAAAGTAAAATTAGTTCCAATGACCAAAATTGATTTAAATGATAATAATATAATGCAATTATACTTTAAAACCAATTATAAATATAATACTAATATATAAATAAATTAGATAAAAAGGTAGTTTCGAATTTAATTGTAGAATTTTTCCCTTTTCATTAAAATTTCAATTTTATTATAAATATATAAAAATTTCAAAAAAAAATTAATTTTTATGTCCCTATTCCAAATAAGAAGTTTATTTTGTAATTTTTACCTTATAAAAGTTTCAATTAATATATTAAAAATTGGTGTGCCATCAAAAGGCAGTAAAATTGCATTTTTTTTAAAATACTTCTTTAATCTGAAGAAAAATTATTTTTTATCATATCATGTTCTAGAAAATTTGTAAGATGAATATTAATGTTATACAAAATTTATAATTTGGTTAATAATTTTCATTAATACTTGTTTATATCCCATTAAATAATAATATTTTAATAATATATCATTGTTTAGTGAAATCATGTATTACATACAACACAAGCTATCAAAGAACGTCCCTCTTGCATTTGATGTAGGCCATGTCAATGATTCATGTAGTGAAACCTTACTTTGGTGTTGAGTATAACATAATACAAGCATATTTCTTTTATACATAGAACAAAATTGATACTCAATGTTGCGTAAAATAAAATCTATCAAATGAACATGAAATTGTTTATAACACCAGGAAAGAATAGTGTTGCGTATACTACAAGCTAATATGGTGTTTCCTATAGAAAAAGCTAATATTGGTGTAGTTAACAGCACAACACATTGAAATATTTATTAATATTCCATTTAATAAATTCTCAGAGTGTTACAAGTATAATACTATTATATGCCACGAAACCCATTGTATTATTATGTAACCAAATGAAACATTATTTAATAATTTTGGGTGTGAACATATAATCTTGATATGCTACAAAAACTAGATATATATATATATATGAAAATTTTGAAATGTACATATGAGAAAAATAACAATTAATGAATTTTTTTTTTCAAATAACATGAATAAAAGTACTACTATTTATAGGAATTGAGAATAACAAAATCAAGCAGTAATATTATTTAATAAAACCCAAAAACCTTTCAATTACTTTTTCAATATAAATATAATTGAAAATATTTTCAATTTATTTTTAAAATTAATAAATACAACTCCCATTTATAATTGTTTTATTAAAAAAAACTTATCTTTATATAATTTTTTCAAAAAATAGTGGTAGAAACATTTTTTATGACATGACATTACACTTTGTATGTTCATTAAATATATATTATTTTAATAGCTTTACATAAATGGAAAACAAAACAAAATGAAAATATGATATATTAAAATAAAATTTTTCTAGTATAATACAGTCATTAAATTATCAGTTATAAAAGGAAGTAACACCTATAAAAAATTTGTGATGAAAGTCGAATGAAACAACATGAGGTAATGGAAGCCTCCCTTATGAAGCACATTAATCTAAGCATGGAAATGAAGTATCATCAGTTAGGTTTTACATAGTCCAAAAAAAATTCTATCTTTCAAAATATAGTATGAGAGAAATTGTATTATTGGAAAATTATAGATTGTAGAAATATATATGATATTTATGCTATGAAAACCACCTAACTCGATTTCCACCAAAGAAATCATTATTATTAAATAAGAAGTGAATATGTAAAGGATCTATGTAACTATAAATTAGGATCATATGATCTCTTAATTACTAATTTAATAAGTTATGTATAACATTTATTTTACACATTTTACATGTTTATTATTTTAAAAAAAATTAAATATAAATATTTTATCATTATTGTAAAATTCAAAAGAAAAGATTAATTTTTTAAAAATTTATATATAAAAAATTAATATAACTCTTGGAATTACAATAAAATTATTATATTATTATAATTTTTTTGTAATTTTTCTGAAATAAGTGATTTTTAAATGAATTGTGTAAATTTATGTTTTTACCAAAATGATAATATTTATGAATTTATAAATATATGAGAAAGACCAAGAAGTTTACAATAACTTTTATAGGATTATATATTTCTTATTAGAGTAATAGGATGTATTTAAAAATACTATATAGAGCTTATATAATGTATTTTCATCGATTTAGAGCATAAGTTACATTAAATTCTAATTTAAAAACAATATTGGAAATTTTATATTAATTAAGAATTTTAATGGTGATATTCAGTTCTGGATTGATTTTAAAGGAAAATAACTCTTATTTTTTTATATTAAAAAAAATTTATTATTAAAGTGGATGACATTGTTATTTTTTACAACACAAAAATATTAATCCAAAGAACAAACCTTTTTAAAAATGGTTTTTAGTTGTTACAAGCGCTAATAATAAAATTAACTTTTATTATAAATTAGAAAATTTATATGTAAAAATAAATTTCATATTTTAGATCAAGATTTTGATTTAATTCTGTTAAATAAATTTAATTTTTAATAATGAATGTATAATTTCGAGGATAACTTTTAATTACCACAATAATGATAAACAATAATTTTTATAATATTGTGTAATTTGTTTAACAAAATAAATTAACGCCATTACCAAAAATGAATATGATAATTCTTAATCCAATATATAAATATAACTACACTAATGTAATTTTTTATTAATCCTAATTTTGATAAAAACCACTTAATGGAAAATGAAATGTTTTTCTACAAGACATTTTTCATATATCTTAAATGTTTTAATTTAAATGTTTATATTATATTATCTATAAATTTAATTATAATACCAAGGGAAATCAATTCAGTATAAGAAATAACTTTTTTTCGAAGTTTTACCTTTTGTTTTTTAAAAATATATTTAATTTACTATGGTAAATAGTAGATACCAAGGTAAAAACAAAAATTATAAATTGTAAAGAAAAGAGGTAATAAGCTTCAAATGTGTATAAATTATTTTGGGAAAATTATTTTTGGAGGATTAATCAACCATATCTAATCCCAAAATCCATTATTTCTCACTTTTGGAACCAGTATCCCTTGAATAATTTCATTCCATTATATAAAAATAATGGGTGTTCACAAAAGTTCCCTTTTTTCACAAATAAAAGGGGACCACTTACATTATATCAAAGATACACATAACATTTAAAATTTCCATGAATCCCTTCCCAATATAATGTGATGGGATTCCCTTACTTGAACTAAATCCCTTGATCAACATATGTTAGCATAATCCCTTCACTTCCAAGGAGACTTTCGAGAGAGTGTATAAATCCCCAAGGTGAGTATTACATAATACTTATCCTTTTATTGCTAATATTTCTCTTCCAAAACTACTGTATACAAAGTAATATAATGACCTTTGTATATTTACTTTTCCAAATTTTATTTCTATTCATAGAGAGACCCTTATTTACTCAATTTCATTCATTTAGAAACAAAATAAAACATTAATCATGTGTTTGTGAAGACAACCACCTGTAGGAAAAGACATCCTTTGTTTTCTATCAACAACAAACATGAATACATTTAAAATTTTATTTAAAGGAAAAATTATATTTTTGAAAATATTAATATCATATAATCATAATTTTTTACATTCTATAAGTTATATTACTAATAAATGGTCATATTTATCTTACCCACCTAAAATGAATATGTTGGGGTACCATACCTAATCCGAGTTTATTTTATTTAAACCTATTTAACTCTTAAAGTTATATTCTGACCAAATAATATAGAACGTATAAATATATAATTGTGGAGATTTTAATGTTATTCTATATTACCATTTACGATATCCAATATACCAAAATAGTTATATATAAATTGATCAAACCTCATCAAAGAACCCATAAAAGGGAAAGAAATTATAAATAAATACCATATGTTTATAAGTTGACATTAATAAATGAAATATTTTGGAACAAGGTTTATAATAAAATATCTACGAAACTTAAAATTGATATCCCTAGTGTTAAGTGCGTGTGTAGAGTAAATAAAGTACAACATAACAATTTCGTGTATGAATATTCACCCCTAGAGAAATATTTCCTATTATACACCATGTTTTTTATGGAATAGTCTAGAAAATTACACATTAATATTCTCTGTTAGGATTACATTATATTCCATGATATTCAAATGTCTATTCGATGTTATTTATTTCATGGGTGTTTGATTAAAAAATATAAAAACCTCTAAGGGTGTGTGCTAACATAATGTTCTATCAATGAGTTAAAAAATTTATTATTGAACAATATTGTTCCAAAAATGATTTATGAATCCTGGTTGCTACATTGTTTTTTATTTTATCACTAGTTTTTATGTTTCTATAATTGTTCCTTACAAGATATTAATCAAATGACAATTTCATCAAATATTTTACTACTTGAATTAGGGTTTGTGGTCCCAATTATTATTACTTAAAACGCATTTCTAAGAACCAATATACATTTATATGGTTTTTACACTACTTATTTTTTATATTATATAATTAATTACATTTATTTCATGTTATTTGAAGTTAATATCAAAGATTATATTCCTTCATCATTTTTGATTCATATATAACTAAATGAGTAAAGATTCTTTTACCGAAATCATTCAAAAAATGAGGTCTCCAAAATGTGATATCCCATATTAGGGAATTTATAATTCATTCTTTCCAATATCATGTTCACTTTATTCCCCTATTGTTATCCTTGCTTATATTTTTTCTCTTTAATTTAATTTAATATGAATTTTCTATAATAATTTAATGTCGTGTGGTTTTAAACAAAAGTATTTTAATAATATAAAAAAGATAATATCTTTCTATGTTTTTATATTATTATTATGTTAAAATTTTATTGATATAACTATAAATTTTATGAAAAATGAAATGTCTCATTTTCAACTACATTTACATTCCTTGAAATTTTTTTATAAGAAAATAAATTTAACTTTTTATATGGTTTATTTTAAAAAATCTATTTTTATATTTCCATGTTAATATAGATTTCAATTAAATTTGTTGATTAATATGAAACATTATATATGTGTTTTTATAGTTAAAAAAACTAATTTTTCTTAGTTTTATAAGGCATTTATTTTAAATTTATTTCAAAATATAAGAGATATTTATTATTTTGAATGTGATTTTTTTGAAAATCACAAAATGTATTTTACATTTAAGAAATTTCCATTTAATTTATGTAATTCTTGATAAAGGAAATTTTTAAGAGGATATAATCTATGTCATTTCAATGTATATATTATGAAATTTCCTTTTCTATTATATTAAAGATCAATCATTTCCTTTATCTTACCTTATCCTTGATGGTTTATAAACCTAATTTTTATTCTTATTGCTTTAATTTATAAATACCATGTTTTATTTTTATATGCTGAATTAATTTTCTCCTATATTGATTAAATTCCTTAGTTGGGGTAATTATTTAATTTAGTATATATCTTTTTTCTATACGGTGTAAATACTATATAATCTATTCTACTAACTGAATAGTATTTAAATAGGATGTTAATGAATTTCATTGGATACCCTTTTATTATAAATGGTAATATCATGTAATTGTTATTGAAAAAATTATGAATATTTTCTATATATTAATTAATTTAAAATATAGAAAAATAAAAGTATTTTCATGCACTCTTTATTACTAATGATTGATTTCTTATAGAACAGATATGTAAGGATGATGATGGATGGGGTATAATAACAACCTCAAATTCATTAGTATATTTTTATATCTCATGTTATAGTCAGGCATTAATATAATGGGTTCATTCACATAGGCATGTAAGCAATGATTTTCCCCTAAATTTTAGGTTTAGACATAATGTGTTTGTTGAAATTGGTATTAGGTAAATGAGTGTGCTCCCAAAAGATTCCTATTATTATGGTTGTCTTATATGATAATATTGTTTTTAATTTTGTTTCACCTTTCCATGTTTCTTTATTTTTCATGATATTTTTATTTCTATGTTTATCCCTCTTTTATAAGATATTTCAAACTTTTATGTTTTTCCATCTCAAATGCCATAATTGATGCTATATGATTTTTTGGGTCTAAATTTAATATGTATCATGATAATTACCATGTTATTAAATTATTATTAATTATGATATCTAGATTCTATCACTTATATCTACCCATATGATGACTCTAGGAATACGCATTTTTTACATTTCCATATCAGCCGGTAATGAAAAAATGTAATATTTTTTATTAGTCAAGAAAATTATTTTTTTTATGAAGAATTTTTTGGAGATTTTAAAGACTTTTTATAAATTAATATATTACTTATAAAGTGGGATAATGTAATTTTATTTAAAAAGAAGTGAGTTTTGTTAATTAATATTTTTTTTAATTCTATAAATCACTAAGCCTAATAGATCATGGTGATGTAATGTAATATAATATATTCCTTAAGCCATGCAATTAGAAAACCCATTTGTAGGATATCATAGTATGTATTAGAGTAGGGTGTAGATAAATTTAGATGTTATGATGTTCGTTGAGTATAATTTATGTTTTAAAAAGTCATTGTTGATCATAATTTCAAGGTTATAGAATCTCATTTATGTTAGGATAAGTAATATTGAATATTTTCTAGATTAAGACGTGGGAACAATAGTTAAAACAATAGGGGAATGTATAAGGGTCTATTCCATTTTTAAAAAAGCATCCTAGGGTATTGGTAAAATTTAGAGTTTTTGGTTCCCCAAGAGATTACATCCACATCATTGTATTATATGTAAATACCTGGAAATTTCAAGGAAATTTTTTTATTAAATATTTTTTAATTTTACGAGTATGCAGTTTCTGACGACACCTGATTCCGAGGCCCGGTGTGCTCGGAATCAGTTTCTGAAGTTTATCTCGGGTATGTTCAGTAGACGAATGAGTGGGTTGTTTCTATATTTTGAACTAGTTCTCGGACATGAAATCTGAGAGAACCTATGAACTCGCAACACTGGTAATTTCTTAAGAGGACCTTTACTGTAATTCCGTTTCCACGAGAGGAGAAGTTTAATTTTGGGGTTTAATTAAGAAGTGAATAAAAATTGTGGAATAATTTTTATTCTTTATCTTAAGTGGTTATATCCTGCATGGGGATGTTAGGATGGGACCCTCAAACATCTAACTACCCATGTGAGGGTAATTGTGAGTTGGGGCCCACATGATCCCCAACCATTAACATTACCTAACCCCCTTAAACCTCCCATTAAACTCCTTTGTTTAATGTTGACAACCCCCTTGAATTTATTTGGGTAACTCTTCCTCTCCTCTCTCTCCCTCATTAAAACATGGCAACCAATAACCTAATTAATTAGACAACTCATGGATCAATTAATTAAGTGAATTGGAATTTGAATTTTGTATTGTTGAATGCATGGAAAAATCAAAAAAAAATAAGGAGAAGCCTTATTTTATTTTTGTTAGAATTGTTGTGTGAGGAAAAATTGGGAGAACGCTAGTGTTTTTGAAGAACATCATCCTGAATGAAGAACGCCAACTCTCCGATGAAGAACATGTACTCAGAGACCCCAAATTCTCCATCATCTTCTTCCTCCGCAACAAGGGAGGATACATTGATGCGGGAACTCACCAATAACGTCCGCCTTGTTTTCGTCTCTCTGTGATAAAAATGGGAGACAGTGCTTCGTCCTTGGACACTCTTCGTCGACATCTACGAATCATCACCTCGCGACGCCTTTAAGCGGGATGCTGACATTATTCATCATTTATCGAGGTAGGGGTTGTGTTCAATTTTAATGGATTAAAATTGTGCTTTCGTTTGTTGTTGAGAATCTTGTTTACCTCGGCCTTTTGTTATCTCTTTACGCGGAGGGCGCGGGCTGAACGAACACGGCCCGATGACCGTCCGTTGAAATTTTTTATTTTATTTAGGATTGGAAAGAAAAGGAGGAGGAGGATATATTTCGTTGCACCGTGTCAGGAATGCAACAAAGGAGGCTCGTGTCGTCGCACCGATTGTGCGGGAAGAAACGTGCCCCGCTATAGGGGCCACTTCGGTAGAAGAACCAGCCAGCCCATCAGAAGGACGGGTAGAGTTGGATCGAGGCGCAAGGAGGGAACTGTGCTTGAGGATCGGTGCCCCGCCCATGCAGACCATGTGCGCAGTAGACCAGCCAGTCTAGCTGGCCGGTTTGGTGAAGGGTGGCGCCGCCGGTGCGGAAAAACGGGGGGGGGGGGCACTTTGGAACCCGCTCCGCTTCGACCGAGTCGCTCGGCCAGCCGACTGAGCCAGCCGGGCCGCGCCAGGCTGGGCCGGGCCACACCCCTTATGGCAATGTTTTGTAATTCTTTAGACCATTCCGACACCCCTTCAAGGTCGTACTCGTCAAACTGGTTCAACCCGACCCGTCGGCCCAGTAGGGTAAACGGGTCGAGCCCTGTTATTCAATTAAATGTGAATAACTTAAAGACCGCGCATCTGATCAATGTTCCATCTGCATCCCTTGGACTATTTCGATGAGACAGTCCTTTTACGATACTCTATGTTAGTTTTGGATGAATTTGGATATCATCCAGGTTAGAAACGAGCGTATTTCTTACCAGGCCCCTGGGACGGAAAAGCCAATATCTCTCAGACTGGGCATCTGATTGATTCGCTGTCTGTCACGTTGTGTTCCTATTGACGAGACGGGACTTTGGGATACATCAACTATGGAAATTGTGACAGTTGATGTATTGACCCCCTTGGCTCGTGGAGCGGACCCTCCCGGAATCAAGCATGTTGTGTGCGGTAACCCTAGAGGTAGTTGCGACTGCGATGACGATGATGACTGTACATGAATCCTATGTGGGTTTGGAAGCAAGGAATACTATAAATGGATCCTCTGTGGGTTTAGCAGTGATAACGACTTTACTTGGATCCTATGTGTGTTCGGCACCGAGGGTTACTGTACTTGGATCCGACGTTGGTTCGGCATCGACGAATTCTGTACTTGGATCCTACATGGGTTCGGCAGGGGAGATGATTCAGTGGCTACATCTATCATCTCCACCCCTCTTAGTGTGTAGTATACCTGTGTGAGCTGATTCTTGACTTTCAGTCATTATCATTGATGTTATTGACTTGGTATCCTATGTGGACTCGGTTGTGCATTCCTGTGTGGACTGGGTTGTACTTGGGCTCGTGAGTTGGAGACGAATTGGAATTGATGACATAGGTATATGTTTGGGCATATACCTATGTAGATTTGGTTGATACTTTGTGTTTGTATCTTTCCTTTTTGGTTTATCCTTTTTGGATCCTGGGAGACTTTCGGGGGTCTCGAGATCCCTACTGAGTATCGTATACTCACCCCTATACAGGTTATGCCCGCACTACGTTGTGTTGGATGCAGACGACAGACATCACATATCGAGGTGGAGTCTTGTAGAGCGGGACGGTACTTGGAGGTGGACCACTAGGCGGGACATACACGGAGCGGATGGACGGACCCGAGGAGATGAGGAGACCATCTGTACCCACACTTTAGGTGGGATAACCAGAGGATGGCTTGGTGGCTACAAATTAACCTTACTACTATTGTACTTTCTTTTAAGTTGTACGGTACTTTTAGTTGGGTTTGTATTCTGGCCCATTTACTTTTCAACACTTACATTTTTACTCACCTTACTTAGTTTTTTCTTCAAATTTTGTTCTCTGTTGTGTTTGTTTACTTATATAACGACAATGCCTTCCCTTTTATCTGGATTTACACCTTTGGTTCTAGTCGCCAGCCCCTCGCCTATGGATGACGGGTTTGGGATAGTCACGGCAGGGGCCCCGAGGATGGGTCATGAAAAATCGGTATCAGAGGAGTCGGTTCTACCATAGAAATTAGGAATCCGATAATGTTTTTCTTTGAACCAATAGAATTAAGTTTATTGAGTGTGGTTATTAGTCCAGGGTGTCTAGTGTTGGTGTGGTGACGGACGTATCCACACACCAAGACCCTGACTTCAGATTTCCGACTTAGTGATCGAAAACACTGATTACATGTGTGTTCCAAAAGTTATCATTGTGATTACCTTGTGTTAGCTCAACAAGTATACTGTAGTAACCATGGCTCACCTGTTTCTTTTCCGGATAGCCCCACGACGGTAGCTAGCTAGGGTTCCGAGCTTTGGGCGAGATGGAGGCACACCGAGCGATGATGCCTCAATACATGGCTCTATTAAAGAAAAGGCACAAGCGGTACCACTACTCGCTGGGCCACCGATACCACCATCCCCAGCAGCAGAGAGTGCATGCCGCCTGAGTGCACTGCACAAGTTTCAGCGGCAGAGGCCTCCCATGTTTCACAGAGAGTCAATCCATCAGGCATTAGAGGATTGGCTGGAAGGCTATTGTCTGAGTCTTCAGATTGGTAGGGACACCAGCAGATCTTATGGTGATCCTTACTGCTAGTCTCCTGCATGCAGCAGCAGGTAGATAGTGGAACCTGATGCTCCAGGTGCATGACGAGGGATATTTTCTTTGGACAGACTTCCAAAGCCTCTTCTGCTCGGAGTTCGTTCCAGCCACCCTCTGTGCGGTGCGCATCTAGGAGTTACTACAGCTGAAGTAGGGCAGCATGACAGTAGCCCAGTAATCGGTGAGGTTTGCTGACCTCTCATTCTACTTCGCGGACATGGTACATGACCCATTCTTTTGGGCCCGGACCTTCGAGAAGGGACTAAGGCACGAGATCAGAGATTCGATGATCTCCCTCAGCATTTCGACGCAGGTAGGAGTACTGAAGAGAGCCCTTCTTGTCGATATCTTCCTTGCTGAGCCTACTCCAGTAGCGAGGCCTACCATAGGGTGACACATAGTGAAGTATTCTACAGACGGCAGTAGACAGATGTCGCAGAGATCCATGCAGACTAGGCCATTAGGTGGGCGACCTCAAGATACTGGTTTGGAGTTGCAGGGAACATGCAGCAGAGCCAGTCATACGAGAGGTTAGCGGTATTATGCATGTGGAGGGCAGGGCCACATGGATCGTGAATGCCCGACCCGCCATGAAGAGGATCAGCAGACGGTTGACGGACGAACCAGGAAGAGGCACATGTTTGACCATGGTGGTCTGCAGGGAGCAGACGGATGAGGAAGAGGAGCTGGCCGAGCAGCGGGTGGCGGGAAACGCTTTGAGGCTATACCACCACCACCACCAGGAGGTCGACCTAGACCACAGGGAGTTGGAGGACAGAGTCAGGCTCAGCTTCAGGTAGTGGAGACTTACGACCATGGCACACCTGAGATGATTCGAGGTACTATATGTGTCTACTCCACCCATGATTTAGTGCTTATAGGCCCAGGAGCGAGTCATTATTTTATGTCAGCTATCGTTGCTCAGAGCTCGGAGATTCCGATAGAGTTGTTGGCTCGATCCTTATGGCTAGAGACTCCTACAGGAGGAGACTCGATGATTACACATAGGTGCCGGCAGTGTGAGAATACTCCAGGAGGTGAGAGATTCGGCTGGGATCTTTTTGTAGCGGCGTCGAGGCATTACGATGTCATCATGGGCTTAGATTGGTTATCTATAGTCTATGCTCAGATTGATTGTATTATGCGCAAAGTGCGGTGTGTTCGCACAGATGGGAGCAGGTTCACCTTCACCTGTGAGAAGGGAGTATTTGCAGCATAGTATGGAATTACGTATAGGAGAGGGTAGCCGATCACACATCATTTCGCTAGTCTCATTCTCGGAGCGGTTGATGTGCGGAGTCCGAGTTTTCTTGTTGTGGTGGATCATTTTGCAGATGTTTTTCCTGATAACATTCCAGGACTACCTCCTCGGAGTGAGGTAGAATTATACATTGAACTATGCCATGGGACAACCTCAATATCTACTCCAGCAAATTGGATGGATCCTGTTGAGATTCATGAGCTGTCGGTACAACATGAGGACTTCCAGGGCAAGGGATTCATCGGACCCAGTGTTTCACCCTGGGCTTCTCCGATTTTATTCGCCAAGAAAGCGGATGGGAGATTACGACTATGTGTCGACTATCGTCACCAGAATCAGGTGATAGGAAAGAACAAGTATCCACTCCCGAGGATTGACGACCTCTTTGATCCGCTTAGGGTAGCCCAATGGTCCTCGAAGATAGTCCTCAGGTCAGGCTATCATCAACTCATATTTCGAGACAATGATGTGAAGAAGATGGCCTTTAGGTGTCATTATGACCACTATGAGTTCTTAGTTATGACTTTCAGCGTAATCAATGCTCCAGTAGTGTTCATGAGTCTCATGAATAGGATCTTCCAGACTTACCTCGATCAATTTGTCGTAGTCTTCATCAATGACAAACTAATTTACTCGACCATTGAGGAGTAGCACACCCACCACATGCGGGTTGTACTAGACACACTCTTAGAGCACTAGATATATGGTAATCTCTTGAAGTGTCAGTTATGGATTTGAGTGGTCCACTTCTTTGGTTGCATCATCTCTGAGGCGGGAGTTATGGTGGATCCTGTGAAGATTGAGGCAGTACTTGCTTGGGAGCCACCTAGGATTGTAATGGAGGTGCAGAGTTTCCTAGGTCTGGCTGGGTACTATTTAAGATTTGTGCCAAACTTATCCAGAGTTGCTGCACGACTATTAGCTTTTTAAAAAATGTGGAAACCATTAGTATGGTTAGATAGATGTTAGTAGATCTTCTAGGAGCTGAGGCAGAGATTGACCAGTGCACCCATATTGAGGCTACCAGAGGAGGGCGTATGGTACGTAGTTTACTGCGATGCATCAGGGACCAGACTTGGGTGTGTCCTGATGCAGGAGCAACCAGTAATTGCTTATGCTTCATGACATTTGAGGTAGCACTAACCGAACTACACTACCCATGGACTAGAGTTAGAAGTACTGTTCTTCGCCTTGATGATGTGCTGACACTACCTGATGGGTGAGCACTTTACAGTCTACTCAGACCACCAGAGTCTCAAGTACATCTTCTCACAGAAAGATATGAACCTGAGACAGTGGCGATGACTTGAGTTCCTCCAGGACTATGCCTTTGAGATAGTCTATACTTCTGGGAAGGGGAATGTAGTAGCAGATGCTCTCAGCCGGAGATCGGGCATTCACATACTTGGAGAGGCGACGGAGTATCTAGCCACGTTGCAGATATCCTTTGTGGATAGAGATGGAGCATCCTTTCTATTGTCACTCCTCCACTACTTCAATGGGTCATAGAGGCATAGCGTGGGGATGTTTACTGTGAGATGCTATGTGCAAAGATATCCATAGGATAGGCGCCTGATGGATTTTCTAAAGGAGCAGAGCACACCATCCTCTTCAAGGGACATACCATGGTACAAGTTTCACTGCAGGAGAAAGTGTTGAGGCAGTTTCACACTTCCCCTCTCGCGGTGCGTCAAGGAGTGGCGAAGACGTACCGGGATCTTAGAAAATAGCACTGGTGGCCAGGTATGAAGAAGGTTGTGGTAGAGTTCATTTTTCGATGCTTCACCTACTAGCAGGTGAAGATGGAGCACCAAGTACCAGTAGGTTTGGTGAATCCCGTAGAGGTCCCAGAGTAGATGTGGAATGGGATATCCAGGGATTTCATGACGGGGTTCCCTCGTACTTCTAGAGGTCCCAACTCCATCTGGGTGATTATCGACTGACTCACCAAGTTGGCCCACTTCCTACCTATCAGAGAGCAGGTCCTAGTGGAGAGCTTGGGACGCCTTTACATTCAAGAGATCATACGACTTCATGGTGTTCCATCATATATCATCTCAGATCGATATGCTGGCTTTACTTCCGGGCATTGGAAGGGGTTTCAGGAGGCTTTTGGGATGCAGCTATGCATGAGCACCACCTTTCATCCTCAGACGGATGGCCAGACAAAGAGGACCATTCAGACACTCGAGGACATGCCCCATGCATGTGTCCTTGACTTTGGTCATAGTTGGGAGGATCACCTTCATTTTTTGGAGTTTGTGTACAACAATAGCTACCACTCCACCATCTGGATGGCACCATACGAGGCATTGTACGACCGACCATGCAGATCACCCCTGTGCTGGACTGACCCTGGGGAGTCAGTACTCATAGGACCAGAGATGGTTCAAGATACGGTAGAGAAGGTGAAGATCATCCAGGAGTAGATGAGGACTACACAGAGCAGATAGAAATACTATGCTGATAGGAGGCAGATACCATTGGAGTTCAAGGATGGTGACCATGTTTTCTTACAGGTCTCACCTCAATGTGGATTACAGAGATTTGGTTGGGGTGGCAAGTTATCTCCATGCTTCATCTAACCATTCCAGGTTCTCAGCAAGGTAGGCAAGATGGCTTATTGCCTGGCCCTTCCACCTAAGTTGCACCAGGTGCATGACGTCTTCCATGTTTCTCAACTGTGGAGATACATGCACGACCCGACATATATCATCGATCACGGGGAGCTGGACATCGATGACACAGTGACATTTGAAGAGGTCCCGGTGGAGATCGAGGATCGACATGAGCGTGTCCTACATGGATAGTCGATTCCTCTGGTGCGCATTTGTTGGCAGCACGGGAACCTTCAAAAGAGCACATGGGAGCGGAAGGCTCAAATGCGTTCACAGTACCCTCATTTGTTTCCCTAGATTTTGATGTAGCATTACAGGGACGTAAAGCCTTGAGGTTGGAGTAATGTAAAGACCAAGAATTTTCTTGGAAATTTTTTTCTTAAATAATTTGGAATTTTACGAGTACGCCGTTTCTGACGGCACTTGATTCTGTGGCCCGGAATCAATTTCCGAAGTTCATCTCTAGTACGTTCAGTAAATGAATGAGCATGTTTTTTCTATCTTTTGAACCGGTGCTCAGAATTGAAATATGAGGGCACCGATGAACTTGCAATGCTGGTAATTGCTTGAGAGGACCTTTAACACAATTTCTTTTGTACGGGAGGAGAATTTTAATTTAGTGGTTTACATAAGAAGTGAATTAAAATTGTGGAACAATTTTTATTCTTTATCTTAAGTGGTTATATACTACATGGGGAAGTTAGGATGGTACCCACAAACTCTTAACTACCCAAGCGAGGATAATTGTTAGGTGGGGCCCACGGGAGCCCCAACCATTCACATTCCCTAAACACCTTAAACCTCTCATTACACTCTTTTGTTTAATATTGAAAACCCCCTTGAATTTATTTGGGTAACTCTTCCTCTCCTCTCTCTCCCCCATTAAAACATGCAACCCTATCACCTAATTAATTAGAAAACAAATGGTTTAATTAATTAAGTGAATTGGAATATGAATTTTGTAATTTTGAATGCATGGAAAAATAAAATAAAATAAGTAGAAGCCTTATTTTATTTCTGTTAGAATTGTTGTGTGAGGAGGAATTGGTAGAACACTAGTGATTTTGAAGAACCTCATCCTCAAAGAAGAACGCCAACTCTCCGATGAAGAACTTCGACTCGGTGACCCTGAATTCTCCATCCTATTCATCCTCTACGACAAGGGAGTATACACCGATGCGGGTACTCACCAACAATGTCTGCCCGATTTTCTTCCCTCTGTGATAAAAATGGGAGACACTACTTCCTTTTCGAACACTCTCTGTCGACGTCTACGAATCCTCACCTTGCGACGCCGTCAACCGCGACTCCAACGTTCATCATCATTTATCGAGGTAGGGGGTAAGTTCAATTTTAATGGATTAAAATTGTGCTTGGGTTTGTCGTTGAGCATCTTGTTTACCTCGACCTTTTTCTATCTCTTTACGCAGAGGGCGTGGGCCGAATGAACATGGCCCGATGACCCTCTATTGAACTTGTTTATTTTATTTAGGATTGGAAAGCAAAGGAGGAGGAAGAACGACACAATCGTGTCGTGCCAGGAACACCAAAAAGGAGGTCGGTGCTATCGCGCCGGTTGTGCGGGAAGAAACGTGGCCCACTACATGGGCCGCTTCAGCAGAAGAACCAGCAGGCCCATCGTTCGGCCAGATATAGAGGAGCTGCGGCGCCAGGAGGGCGCCGCGCTGGAGGATCGACAAACCACCCATGCGGGCCACGTGCGCAGAAGACGGGCCAGTCTAGCTGGCCGGTTTGGGGAAGGGCTGCGCCGCCTGGCACCACCGATACAGAAAACCGGGGGGGGGGGGGGGCGAGCCCCCCACTTTGGAACCCACTCGGCTTCGGCCGAGCCAGCCGGGCCGGGTTGAGCCGGGCCAGGTCAAGCCGGGCCGTGCTGGGTCGGGCCAAGCTGGGCCGCGCCAGGCCGGGCCAAGCCACTTCGGGTCAGGCCATGCCACTTCGGGCCGAGTTTTTTAATTATTCGGACCGGTCTGACACCCCTTCTGGGTCGGACCCGTCAAACTGGGTCAACCCGACCTGTCATCCCACTTGGCTAAATGGGATGGGCCCTGTTATTCACTTAAACATGAATAACTTAAGGATCGCACGCCCGATCGACGCGTCCTCTGCGACTTTGGGACTCTTTCGATGAGACGGCCCTTTTGCGATAATCTAAGTGAGTTTTGGATGAATTTGGATATCAGTCAAGTTAGAAATGAGCGTATTTCTAACCGTGCCCCTGGGATAAAAAAGCCAATATCTCTCAGACTGGGCGTCTGATTGACGCGCCGTCTGTCGCGTTGAGTTCCTGTTGACGAGATGAATCATTGGGATACATAAACTATGGAATTTGTGAAAGTTGATGTATTGAGCCCCTGGGCTTGTGGAGCAGACCCTCCCAGAATTGAGCATGCTATGTGTGGGAACCGTAGATCTGGCTGCGACTGCGATGACGATGATGACTATACTTGGATCCTACGTGGGTTTGGCTATGAGGACGACTGTACTTGGATCCTCCGTGGGATCGGTAGCGATGATGACTGTACTTGGATCCTAAATGGGTTCGGCAGTGATGGTCACTATACTTGGATCATACGTGGGTTCAACAACGATGACTTTTGTACTGGGATCCTATGTGGGTTCGACAAGTGAGATGATTCTGAGGCTAAATCTATCATCTCCACCCCTCTTAGCATGTAGTATACCTCTGTGAGGAGAGTCCTGATTTTTAGTAATTATCATTGATGTGATTGACTTACTTTCTTGTGTGGACTAGGTTGTGCATTCTTGTGTGGACTTGGTTGTACTTGGGCTCATGAGTTGGAGATGAACTGGAATTGATGACTTAGGTATATTTATGGGCATATACCTAAGTATAGTTGGTTGGTACTTTGTGTTTGTGTCTTTCCATTCTGTTTTATCCTTTGTGGATCCTGGGAGTCCTTCGGGGGTCTCAGGGTCCATACTGGGTATCATATACTCACCCCTGTATAGGCTATGCCCGCACTACGTTGTGTTGGATGCAGACGACAGACAACACTGATCGAGGTGGAGTCTTGTGGAGCGGGACGGTACCTAGAGGTGGACCACTAGGTGGGATATACACGAAGCGAACAGCCGGACCCGAGAAGCTGAGGAGACCATATGTACCCACCATTCAGGTGGGATTTCTAGAGGAAGACTTGGTGGTTGCAGATTTACCATACTGCTATTGTACTTTCTTTTCAGTTATATTGTAATTTAAGTTGGGTTGGTTTTCTGGCCCATTTACTTTTCAGCACTGACTTTTGTACTCATATTACTTAAGGTTTTCTTCAGCTTGTGTTCTCTGTTGTGTTTGTTTACTTATATAAAGGCAATGATTTCCCTTTTATCGGGATTTACACCTTTGGTGCTAGTCACCAGCCCCTGGCCTATGGAAGGTGAGCTTGGGGTAGTCATTGCACGGGCCCTGAGTATGGGTCGTGACATTATATGTGTAATAATTCTCTGGAAGAAATGTACATGGGGTCAATCGACATAAAAAGTAGGGATTAGGTATTAACTCTATTGTTGTTAGGTGAATAAAAAATGTCACTAACTACACACTATGTTTGACACTCTTAGTTTATATGCTTTGGTTAATTCATATTCATTTTAAAAACCATTATCAATGATTTAAACATATTAATGCTAGAAAACCTAATATTAAATTACTATAGATAACTCATATTAAACATAAATAATAATGAATCAAGTTACCTATTAATTGATATATTCTTTAAGTGATAATGGATAAGTCAATCATTGAGTGAATAAGGTTAAATGATTTCTGAATTGAGAATATTGTAAAAAACATATCGATATTTTTTGGTTAGTTCTTTTTTGGATTAAGATAATAATTATAATAAAATAAAACTTCAAGAAAATTGTGTTAGGGTTAAATTATAATAACATGAAATGAATTATTCATTAGTGATTACATCATAAAATCGAGTTTATATATATATATATGATCATTTATATATGTTTTTATTTATATCCATTTGGGTTTTGGTATTTGGTTTAAGTTGGATCCCCTAAATATACATTAGAAAGGTATATATAAATAAATAATTTTTTACTATAACTAACTAAAGGATAATACCTAAATTTTTGATAATATAATTATATTACCATTATGAAGGAAAAGGTGAGTTTCCTTATTTTACCTAATATAGGGTGGTAGATATCTTAATAAATGTTAAATAATGATAGTATTATCTATTTTAATTTTTGACTGATATTTATCATTGATATTGTGGTATATTTTTTTATTCTATGAGGATTATTTAAAATATCTATGTACTATTCATAAATAGTTCTTTTTTAATTTTTTGGAAACTGAAAATAAATGCTATCAATAATATTAAAATCTATTTTTTAATGTTATATTTATAGGGATAACAGTTGGAGAACAGAAGATTAAGTTATGGACATCAATTGGGATTAAGGTAAAAAAGGGGTGATTGATTTCAAGGAATGTGTGTTTGATAGTATTTATAGCATTGGAATTTATTATTGATTTATTGGATTAGTGATCCTTGATTTTTTAGTGATTTTTATTTAATTATTGGGATTACGATATATATTTTGTTGTTCATGGCTTAATAAACATTTTTTTGATAATAAAGGTTATTTTTTAGGAATGTATGTTTTTTCTATGGTTTAATATCTGTAATATTGAAAATCATTTGAGAAAGGTATTTTATAAATAATAAATGATTGTTGTATATATATATATACATGGTATATATGATTGAATGAATGATTAATGTTGTTTATGGAAGTATAAGTAACAATATATATAATAATATTAATGTATTTATTATATTAGAATTTATATCACTAATGGTGAATTTGTTAAGAATATATCAGTATATTATAACAACCCAAAATGTCACTACATATTTTTCTTAAATAAATGTTATATTAATATATATTTTAAAATAATTTATAAAATTAAAATGAATCTTTGATTTGTTAAAATAAAATTTTACCATTGTAATATTTCAAATATGTTAGAGGGTATAAAAGAAAGAAAAAAAATATGAAATCAACTATGAAAAAAGAAAAACTTGAATCAGGTAATGAAAGTATCTATTATAAAGTCACTTTTTATGAGAATGGAAAGTAAGGAGCTTGAATGGGGTTTTCCATGGACTAAGACCATGTTTAACTAAAAATGATATGGGTTGTATGAAATCTTATGTGATAAAAATTCAATCTCATTGAAATTTATATGACATCGGTGAAATAAAAACTACCAACCTCAACTGGCACTAGAGTGTACCTTATGCCTATATTATACGTAGTGACCTTAATTATCTATGGAAATATAAATTACAATCATATAATCATGTAATAATTATTTTTATATTCCATTCATCACATGTATTTTATAAATATATATCATTAAATTCAATGATATATATAAATTTATTTTACAAATTAACATTAATATTAATTATCTTCTAAAAAAATGTTTTTGTGCATTATGTTCAATAATAATAAAATAAAATTTTCTAATTTTTAGAATTTTTTTTTATAATTTTTTTTTGTATTTTTTGAAAAAAAAAATCATATTATTTAATGAAAATAATTAATTTTTAAGTTTTAATATAATATTATAAGGAATAATGATAATTATTTCATTAATGATAAAACTATTATTTTCAATGAATTGTTTTATAAACATTGATTAATTTTTTACTAAAAGCATAAACTAATCCATTAAAAAATATTATATAAATTGTGAACCAATATATAAATATATTAACATTAATTGAATTGGTAATCAATAATAAATAATTATAATAACACTTAATAGTAAAATAATTTTTTTTACCAATATTAGTTTCCAAATATATTAAATTTCTGTAGTTAAAATTTATTCCCCTTATCTATAAATTGAATTAGACTATATGGATATTGAATTTAGGATTATAAAAAAATATTAGGTTATAAATTCTACCTTATATATTTTAAGGAAATATAAACAACTACATTAAAAACTAGTTACCAAGATAAAATATGATATATTATAAAGATCCAGTGGTAAAAGGATTGAAACATGTTTAAAAACTATGTAAAAAAGGGAAGAAGATGATTTAAAAAACTTATATTCACGTCACTCTATTATTTTTCATTTTTTCAAACATTAACCCTTGAATAGTATCATTCTATTATTAAAAAATAAGAGGTGTCCACAAAATCTAACTTGTCACTACTTTTAATTGGGATAACTTAAACCCTCAAAATTTAAGAAACACCCTTAAATATTTCAACTAAAACTACCTAATTTGAATTTAATAGAAGTCTATTACATTAAAAAATAATTTGTATACTATGTTTTATCCTATGCTCTTTATTTATAAGGTTACTTTCATGATAATATTCATAGTCAAAAGTGAGTATTATGAAATCCTTATAATTTTTTATTAATATTTTTCTAACAAACATACCTTATAAATAGAAATATAATTACCACAGTATAATTTTTATACTTGTTTGTTATTTTATTAATGAACCCACTCTTATATATTCCTTCCAATCCACAAATAAAATCAAAATAACATTGATCATTCCATTGTGTGGACTACCGCCTCCCCGAAGAGCTCTTAATTGTTTTCCATCACCACCATATTAGGAGTACATTATGTTTTTATTTATGTTTAATAATATTATTTAATAATATATTGATATTATATAAAGATATAATTTTTTATTTTATAATAAATATTAATAATAATATTTCATAGTTAAATTAACCACATTAAATGAACATATCAATGTACATTTCCTAATACAAGTTTATCTTTTGAAGACCTATAAAAATATATAAATATTCTTACAATAGAATAATAAATGGAATAAACTAATTTAATTTTTTATATTATTATGTTATTCAGTAAATCTATTAACCAAAGTTAGTATTCCAAAATAGTTACAGAGAAAGAGATTGAACCACCTCAAATAACCAACAAAATGAAAAACTATATTATGAATAAATAGAATATGAATGGAAAATGAACATAGTAAATAATATATAGATCAATAAGATTAATATTAAGGTATATAATAAAATTAATTTGTTTATTTTGGATTTTAAGAAAATGCGTTGAGTAGATCAAGAACAATGTAAGGGATTCTTCTCTCAATATTCACCCATTTAGAAATATTTCATTTTAAACAACATGTTTTCTATGGAATAGTGTAGATAATGATAGTTTAATAATTTGTATGATGATTCTATTATCTTTAATTTCATTCAATGATTTATTTCATGATCTCTCTCTCATGGTGATTTTGACCCGAATATAACAAAATTTCTAACAGTCTGTGATAATTCCATTTTCATCAATTGAGTTACAAAATTTTTTATTCAACTATATTCATTAAAATTTATTTATTGTATATAATGAATAGTTTTTATTTTATTTAAACATTATTTAATGAGGTTATATAGGTCTTAATTATGACCTCATTATCAAATGATTCTTTCATCAGTGAAAATATTAATTGAAATGGGTTTCTTTTAATCAATTACTATTTATTGAGACACACTTCTTTGTAATAACTCATTTATGTTTATGTTGTATACATACATCATATCTCTTATATTATTCCTTGAATTATCATCATTAATAGAATTTAATTTTTTATTAAGAACTATTTTTCTATCAATGTTATTAATTAAATTATTAATCATGTTGTATTATATATTTTCACAACCCCATTTTAATATCAGGATTTCTAAAATTTCATAACTCATTTAGGAAATATTTATTGTCATAAATTAAGATATAATAATTTTTTTAATCAAATATGTAATTACATTGTATGATTTATTTCACTTTAATTTTATTTAAAATTAATTATTTATAAACCATTAATGTGATACGGTTTTCAAAAAATATATTTTAAAAATATAAAATGTAATTTTTTTATTATTCAATTTATCTTTGAATTGATATTTTCTACATATCCATATATGTATTTAAAAAATTGAAAAATTTTATCTTAAAATAAAGTAAATTTATTTTAAATTTTTTTCAAATAAATTATTTTCATATTTTCAGTATGTCAATTTTCAATAAAAATACAATCTCCTTTAACATTTTCACATGGATATATATATTTTAACCTACTTTTTTATTTTAGATGAAACTCTATTTCTATGGTTTCAGAGTTTCGAAAAATTATTTTGTTCCTCATAGTTTTATAATATATTTTAATTAAAATTCAATCAATAGATGAAGGATATTTATAATTTAAACTATGCTTTTTGTCTAAAACTCCAAAAAAGGGTTTTTGGATATATGTAAATTTTATATTATAAATCTTATGATCAATTAAGAATATTTTTCAAATTATTGCATTATATTATTTACCTCAATGGATTAAGAAATGTTTTATTTTATCATATATATGTTCCCTCATGGTATGTGTCTTTCCTAGCTATTAAATGGTTTTAAACACATTTTTTCATCAAACACCTTCTTGTGTAAATACCCTTTCTTCAATTAAATCAATTAAATGGAATTGATCCTGATTCTATAAATCTATTGATTTCCAAAATTATTAACATAAATATATGCCCTTTACTTATATGGTATAAAAATCATATTCTATATTATCCTTAATGATGATTATTTATGTATAATGTTTCCAAATATCATCAGATACACATAAAATTGTTAAAAAAATATAATGTTATGATTAATGAAGAAATAATGAATGTTTTCCTTATGTGATTAAATTTTAAAAGTACACAAAACCCATTTAAATTCCATGAGTTTTTATGGGGAATTTTATATTTATTTTGGATCAAATTTAAAAGGTTGATGATGAGTGAGTTCATATATGTCCCAAAAATTTAGCGGTTTATGTTCATATCACACACGATTATCAGGTGTGGGAATAATTAGTTTACTCACACATGTATGGGAATAATAAGTTTTATCATACATTTATACAAGAATATATTGAGTTTTTTTCACATATACATGAGCCTAATGAGTTTTATAAAAAATTCATATTCTTGTGGCTATTCAATATCTAAAGGTTTTTTATGTTACTAATACTTTCTATGTTTCTTTTCATTCTAGGATATGTTACATTTCATATTTAGACATAATTTCTAATATATTTCTCACTTTTATGTTATTCCATGCCTCATTCAATGATTTATGATCTAGGATTTTTTATTATGACTTTATTGTATATCATGATTACATACATATACTCATTTTATGATAACTTATGATATTTCAATTTTATCACTAATGTTTTCACATACTAGGAATATACGATCACCAAATTCTTATGTTTACATTTCCCTAGGTTTTGAAGGAACGTAATACATATGGCTTGTCAAGAAGATTACCTTACATGTATATTTTTTTGGAGGTTTTTAAGACCTTCTATAGAAGAATCTATTTCATATATTGCGGTAAAAATTAAAATTGGTTGAAAATGAAGTTATTTTTATTTTTTAATGTTTTCTTCTTAATTTTCAATAGCAATGATCCTAAAATTTCACATGAGTGTATTATAAAACACTATTTTTATTAAGACATAAAATAAGATATCCATGTCCATGGACTAAAATATTATTATACATCATGTGATTATGAGTGAATGGTAAGTTGATTACACCTAATTTTAACCAATCATTAAGGATATATATACATCCCAACGATCCCAAAAAACATTCCTAAAAAAATAAATAATTAAAATCACTAATTCAATTTAGAAAAAATCATATTTTATAATCAAATGGACTTAAAAATTAATGAAAAACATCATATGGAACCTTTTAATAACTCATGGAATTAATTTAGTCCAAAGAATTTTTTTTGAAAAATTAAATAACATCAATTTTACTTAAACAATTGGTATATATTGGGTATCAAATAAAATTAAAATTAAATGCACTATAATAAAATATTAGATGAATAAAATTTATTACTAGCTTTAAAAAAAATAAATATCATATTTTTATTTCCTAGAAAATCCTATTCTTGGAAAATCATTTGAAATATTGGGTAATTTAATATATAAGTAAATAAATAAAAAATTAACATTATAATCAATGTATTGAACTCTTTTTTAATTTATTATAAATGTACTAGAGAATCACTATGACACATAATTATTTCACTAAAATTTTTCAAAATCAAGAAGTAAATCATTAATTTAATAATATAAAATGAAGAGAATGAATGATAAATACCTATATTATATCATTTACAAAACATAAAATTATAACCAAGGCCTCCAAAATTTTATATTGTTATAACGATTGGAATTTATTGGAGTTAATACATAATGATTTGATGATGTGTTATAAATTTGTGTGGGGTTTTTATCAATATTATTTAGTGTTTTAGATTTAATTAGATATGTTTTGATGAGGTTTCCTATGTCTTATAGGATATTTAGTTAACGAAGAAAAAATGGGGAACAATCTAGAGGATCTAACCATTAAAGAGATGATTTGTTAAACTAAATTGTTAAGGGACAGTTTCACTTCAATGTAGTATGACACTTTATAGTGGTAAATATTAATGATCTATTTGGTTTCTTTTGTAAAGTTTGTTGTATTATTTTTCAACATCTTATATCGGAATCTTTTTGTCTATGAAAAATAAGATGATGAGGATATTTCATTTTCTACTCATAAAAAGATTTGTACAATGAAGCTTTATTACTCAATGGTTATAAAAACAATATTACTAAATGTATATCATGGTTCAATCATATGTTTTGATAAAAAAATGAATTTCAAAAAAAATTATTTTACAATATTCAAATTGTGGAAATAAAATAATAAAGAAATAATTATATGAATTTGGAGAAAATCAATATATTGAGAAAAATGGAGGTTACCAGACAAAGGGTAATATAAATAGATTATCAGACATATATATTTTGTGAAAAGTTGAAATGATCAAGTCATAATCTATTCAATATTCAATGTTTTAATTTCAGACAAATACTTATGAATTATGGTTGGTATATTTAATTTTACCTGGACACAGAATAACCAGATAAGTATTTATGAATTCCATTTGATAAAGGGAGATGATAATCAATTAATTTCTATTAGACAGACTCTTATGATATTACTACACAGACAATATCAATAAAAATAATATATCTCATGTTAGAATAACTACTGATAAAAATGTAGGAAAAACATTTATCAATCCATAATGAAGATAATATCATATGAACACTTCAATGAAACTATAGAAATAATATAAAAATGAGGTCAATTGGAAAAAAGGATTTGAGGAAGCCTCTGGAGAAAATAATATTTGATCATATATAGTATGATCGCATGAAATTATTTTATATCTTTAGATATGTCATCCCAGATAAACAATTTTACATCCACTAGACTGAGGAATCATGGGAAAGTTCAATTAGTTGACAGAATCCTATTTTTAACAGAATGAGCTGATCAGATGAAGAATATCTAGTATAAGGTATTAAAAAAATTACAATATGTAAAAGTTAAAATAAAATCATCACACATTCTTACAACATATTAAGTTTTATGTTTCTTTACAAAACATTTTAAATTCATTAACTATGATAATTCTTAGTTCTTATTTCAATGTTGATAAATATAAATGAGATAAAACAATGTTTAAAGAGACTATTGAATTAAATATTTGAAGAAGATTCTGTTGAAGAATGATGATTATGAATATTCCATTATTCTTGAGGGGGTATAACAAATTTTGAGTTAAGATGGAAAATTTAAATTGGTTTCACACTTCCTCATTTATTTTTAGATTTAGTTTACCTATATAAATAAGTAAATGGTAATTAAGTGAGTTTTTTCTATAATTAAAAAAAGGATCCGAATTACTAAATAATGTTTTGGAAGAAAGTAACATGATTTTCCAACCAATAAAATGATTTGCTGAAGAGTGTACCTAACAAGGCCACAAGATGATGGTAAATTTGACACAAGTGCATAAAACAATGAATCACTTGACAAAGGTTTACTATAAAAGGAAAATAACGATAGATATCAACAAGATGGAGGTACTAGACTTAGGTACACTTGAAAGATTAAATGAAACTAAGTGTACCAGACATTGAACTTCTTGGTACTGTTTTCTAAGATTTTTTTAGGTTTTATATTACTTTAGAAATGAAGTATAATAAAATATTGTAAACTGGTGAGAGCTGATGTAATTAACTATAAAGATACTGAAGTATCTCGATTGGAGTTGGCTTGGTTATATTAACATATTAATATAGTACATATCTCTGGACCGATGATAGTTGAAATGATAAATATTTAGTCACCTGCATTGGGTGAGAACCATGTAAACATTTTTTGTACATCCATTTAAATCTTATTTTTTCATATGAGTATGGTTTAGTTATCAAGTTGACCGTATAAAATCATTAACAAAAAATAAAGGCTAATTTCAAAAGAATAGAAATTATATAATATTACCACTTATTCATCCCCATAGTATTCCAAGTGATCCAAACTGACATGAAGTGGTATCAATGGCATGTTTATGGATAGAAAAACTGAATTATATAAAATATTATATCTCTTTACCTAGAGGTGATTCATGGAAATACAGTTGGGGTTTCTTCCTCGTAGATAGATGATCCTATGACATTTGATGAGAATATGATTCTCAAGGTTGATGGGAATGAAAAAAAATCATATTCTTATATGCCTGTTTGAATATATTTATATGAAGGTGGTGGGTCTCAAAATTGAAAAAATTATGATTAAAATTCAATTGTATGATTGAAGAAATTATAAAATTAAGGGAATAAAATATCAAAATTCTATAGAAGCGTATTCTATGATATCAGAATTCTAAAAGAAAAAAAAATTAACCTTTATATAACCAGAGTAAATGAAATCATCAAAAAAATCATAAGATATGTGGATATCATAAATGATAAAAACATTGTTAAAACATTAACGAGTAACAAACCAAATAGGTTTGATCTTAAAAATTCAGTTTAAAATACAAATATGATTTATCCAATGATTAATTGAACAAAATTCTTATTTCATATAAAGTAAGTGACACTACAACATTAAAATATAAGATTACTGAAGAGATAAATTTTGATGATATGAGAAAGTTTAAAATCAATGAACCTGATTATAAGGTAATGAGACTTTATGAATTAGAATATAATTAATATGATAATAAAATTAATTATATAATTATATACATTATCTCTAGAAATTAATGGAATGTTGGAGCCTAGTACAAAAAAGAACTATCATTTAAATTTTTTTAGTGTAGATGCATCAGATATATTTTAATGAAATTACCAAAGGAGAAAGATTTTGAATTTAATTATGATGATTAAAATAAAAAACCATAGAAGAAAATTTATGGTAATAATTATAAACAAATTATGTATTCCCCCATGGGTAAGAAAAGTTTAACAAGGAGAATTAATATAAGTATGTGGTGTAAAAGGGAAGACTATAACTCCAATAACAAAAGTTCATCAAAAGATTAAAATAAATTAAATATTAGATAATTTATGGATCATCTTTATGTAAAAGGTGATACCTTAAATAGTTAGGAAGAAGAAAGTGAAGGAACATACATCTGATTTCAGCCATGATAAGAACTTATGAAATGTATTTAACAAAACACACAACTCAAGAAATAATCCAAAATATTGAAAAAGTTATGTGATAAGAATAATTATTGAAATGAATAATCTCTCATAAAATATTCTTAACACATAGAATTATTTTATAATAAAAAGATACAATTTATGGAATAATGAAACATGGTGAAATATCAGAATGATAAAATTAATATTAAGGAATATAAGATATGTAATAAATAATCAAGATGCCTCAATTATAGAAATAAATTTATGTAAATGAAATATAATTCAAAATATTATTTAGAGGTAAATTATGAAACATCTAATGCTATTATAAGAAAACTTACAAAGAATGAAGTGAAATCTACACCCACTAAAATAATTTCATTAGACTATACTAACCATATATGTGTACAAATAATAAATGTGATATATTGGGTTAATAATGGATGTGATAAACAAATCAAATATATAAAAGTTATTATGAACTAGAGTAACAAGGATTCCCCATTCAAAGATAAATCAAATGTAGTAAAATACATTGAATCTAAACAAACTTATCGTAGTGAAAAAAATACTTCAATTCAATATGTCATACTAATGGAAATTGATGGAGTTTTTAGAAATTTAACTACATGGAATATACTTTTTGGCATAACATATCTAACCTTGATAGTAGTCATGAACCATAGGGGAGAAATAGTTGATGAAAATAAGGCAAATATAAATATTTTTAAGAAGAAACAAAATATAATACATCTGAATATACAAAGATTACAACAAACCAAGTTGAATTTTTTGAGGAAGTTAGTAGAAGATGTGACCATCCAGATAACTATACTAAATATTGTATGAAACAAATTCCACGATAAATTCCTTATACCTAAAAATAATATAAATCTATGAAAATGAATCATGGGAAATGTATATTGAAGATAAATATTTTATTATTGAGGCTGATCTAAATTATAGAAAAAATAATAAACATTGTATTAATGATGGTGGTTGATCCTCACTTATGATAGGTTATATAAAAATATTGAATATTATTAATGAATGTATTGGAAGACTAGTTACATTTAGAAATAAATTTTCATTAAAAAATATAGGAATTGATAAGGATCATATTGAATCTCAGAAGTTAAAGTAAAGATATATATTTTTTATTGATGGGATTAAACAAAACATAATGACTTTTCAACAACCCAGTGATGATGCCAACGAAATTTTCTTTTTAAAGGATTCAGGTATCATCCAATGTTTGGAAAATGTAATTGTTGTTAGAGATAGAGAATGAATAGATCCAATCAATTTCAAATTAGAGATCCTAGTAACTCTTTTTTATTTATGTTTTTAGGATGAAAACATTATAGGGAAAAAAGAATCCATAATCTTCATAAGATGAGTATGATTACATCTATGAATAAATATTATACCATAGACATAATTCAAGTAATGTGGAATGATAATTTTGTTTGTAAATATTTACTAAAAGGAAGGATAATTAATGGAAGACATAGGAAAGGTAAAACTAAATCCGGTATAATTTTAATATCACACACTCTATTATATATGGACTTCTAAAATATCAATCAATAAAGGGTGATTTGTAATTTATTAATTTCATTAAATTTTTTAATCAGACGACGAACATAATTTCTATGAAATAAAAATAATATGTTGTATAGTTATTCCTATGTTTCTGATGGTACATTGAGAATGAAGTATGTGTATATATTCAATATGAGGAAAAAATATAAAGTAAAACATGAGAATCTATTTGGAGTTCCATATAATAAATCGTGTAAGTAAAATAAATACTTTACATTTTATAAATATTACAAAAATAAAGTATTAGAAATGAAAAAAATATAAGTTTAGTTGATGTGGGAGGAAGAATGATAACTGGATATAAAATTTAAATATACTTCTAGAGAGAGGTATAAGTACATCTATGAATATTCAAAATAGTTGTTTTCTTTAAAAAGTATAAAAAATTATTCTATATGATATGTGGTATAATAAAAACCTTATAAGAAAAAACATCGTAACTTTTGTTGGGGGTTCCTTTATTAATAAAGATAATTAATATGGATCTAGTAAATATTGATGAAAAAGAAGATAATGGTGTTTTCATGGTATATTCATCCAATAGAAAAAATTTATTGTTATGTATGAAATGAATACATTATTTAGTTAATTTCATTGATATAAAATTCATTAAAAATCATCCCACCCAAATAATTATTATTGAATATGATGTGTGTAAAACTACAATCCATACCTTTGGGTCCGATTCAGAATGCCATGTTTCCTCATGCATACCTGAATGTTTATAAGAGGCTACCAACTAGAAGAAAGTTTCTATATCCAATATCAGGAGAAAAATAACATTTGTATCATGTCTTTGCATAGGAATAATAAGTTTTTAATAATGAATAACCTCAAATAATAATATTAATCATGTGTAACAATAAATATTGAATACATGTCAAATAAAGTAGTGGTACCAATGTGGAAATTTTTCCAGAGTAATGAAAGATAATAAATAAACAAATAAATAAGCTTCTAGCCACTAGAGTCCACTCTCTCACACTACCATATCCATCCTCCTCTTATCACCTGTCCACTATATCACCCTCTCCCTTCGTCAGATTTCACATGAAATATTCAATCCCACCAAGATTATCACGAAGGGAATGAGTACAAGACATAGTAGGATACCCCCAACTAGTCCTTGCATGATGTGATAAAGTAAAATTTATATTCTAATATTGATAATATATCATAAATAGGAACAAAAATGAAATAAAAAAATTACGAGACATGTGATGAACAAGATGCCACAAACCCCTGACCATACCTATTTGGCTTCTTACAGAAAATATAATGGAATATGTCAATAGTGACCAAACAATACCTTTTAATACATTGTCATGGTTTGATAGAGATTATAAATGGTGAAATATATCCCATAAGAGGAATATGTGTCATGGGTCCTCTAGATGAGAATATATTGTACTCACATCAACTAGGCTATCAATTGGTGAATGATGCATGGAAAATCTAGGATCCTCAAGAACACCCTCGATATGACCCCATGGATACCTCATAACTCAACCCTGTTAATAGTTCCATCACCATCATCTTCTCAATCACTATAATTCCAGCACTATAGGATAATCTATAATAACAATTTACCTACCTCATGTACCTATCACAACATCCATATTAATGGTAAAACACATACATGGTGATCACTCATGTAGGTATAACATATCATCATGAGTGTAAATAATTTTTAATAAAAGCATTGAATCACAATCCAACAAAGAAATAATGTACTCTAATGTCTCCAATAGAATAAATATCACAAAGGATCTCAAGGGTTACAAACTCACACTTTTGATGACAAATAAAAAAGGTGTCTAATTCCAAAAAATACGACCATATAATGGAAACAGTTGTAAATGTGAGCTTATTAGGGTTAGTTACATCCTACCTCATGATTTTTTATGTCGATGTTGAGGTTTTTCATGGTAATCATTACCTAAACTCCCATTCATACACTAATTGGAAGAAAGATCACATGAAGATGACTCATATAACCTCTAAATATTCATGAAAAGTCATATTGGGATAGATATGGAGAAATGAGACAAATTGAATAATTAAACATACTATAGTAATAAATAAATCTCCCTAGATAATGGATGACATATCCATATGTTTTGTAAACCACTAACATCTGGTGTAGGATTTGTGTTTCACGTTTTACATAACAAATTGTACTATAATGACATAATGCTAGAATCAATCTTTTTATAGGGTAAAAAAGAGATAAATCATACAAATTGTTAAGGTTGTGCCTCTATAGTATAGGGTTATTGTTTCATCATGTAAGAGGTTAGGACTATTTTATAGGTTGAGGGAGATCTTCTCAGTGGATATTTTTGGTTTTGATGACCTTTTCAGATCATAAAAAGAGATATGAAGAATTTATAGTGGATTATCCTAGCCCAACCCCACATTAGGGATCACATCATTTTACCATCATCAATATAAAATATATCCCCATCATTCGAGGTCTAGTTAAAATCCAAATTTAATGTATTGAACAGATTAATTCTCAAAGAATAATGATTCACACAAAGCTGTAAATCTACCGGGATGTGACACGACCTAATTGTGATACATATTTAAAGTATGGATTCTGAAGTAAATATATGGCCTCATATTTTTTTCTTTAAATAGATGTATTACAACATAGAATCTACCTTATCCACAATCCGCTTATGTTACACCATAAACACACACGAAAGCTCCTTAAGGTTCTCATAACACATGAGACATCATCCAAACAATGTTTTATGAATTCAATAGAAGAAAAATGGGATCATGGATTTCATTATAGAAAATTTATAGAGTCCCAGGCATATCATACATGTATATTAAATCAATTTAGATGAATATTCATCACATTACAAAAATATGTTCATGATGACCATAATGGTTTAGTGTTTTTGGGAATTTGGAACAAAATATTATAGTTTGGTTAAATATCTTCCACAACTCCCTTAATTATTTTACCCATTGATACTACTAATTAAAAATATTCTTTATAACCAAGAGACATAATAAAGGGTTGAGCTCCAATGCTAAGAACGGGTAAATAGAAGAATTATGTATGTATAACATGAATATAAGTGTATAAGAACATGTTCACAAAATTGAAAGATCATACCATGCAAAAAAATATCATAATCACGAGATGTGGAATAATGATTGGAAGTTAATACGAGATGAATCATATGATAACCCTGAACATGGACCATTTTATCATATCAAAGGCATAAGATATTGAATTTCTGTAAGATACATGAATATGCAAAATCATTCCCTATTAGTCAAGGAATGTTTCCAAAAACATACCAGGTCACTAAATGGTGACTATGCCAACTAGGAGGCCTAAAACCCTATCCTCGATCGTTGTCCATTCCTTGTAAGAGATCAGGTTTCCCAATCTTCCAATAGTGGACTATTTTATCCCATATTCCCATTATGGATCAGGTTTTCCCATCTTGAGATAGTGGATCAGGTTCAGTAGATAGGGTTTCCCCATCTGCCATAGTGAATCAAACTAATATACTTGATTCCCATCATTATCTCATGAGATATAAATATTTACCCATTTCATTGTAAGGATATATTGGTCCTACCCATCACGTAATAAAATCATGTATACATGTACCCTAAGATAATAAATCTGGTATTATATCATGAACCCTAAAAAGATATTGGTCTCATATACATCATAACATAACTAATGTAATAAAATGGATATCACAAACATTTAATCATATCAATAACTATATAATCATTTCATTAAAATATAACCCATGAAAATAAGTGAGTTTTAAGTGAATTGAAGCTGTAGAAGAGATACATGTTCCATAAACATCATTCCATCAAAACATAAACCACTTAAGAAACAATGTTAATGTTTTTCTTGGATCATAAACCCATTAAAGAATAAACTATAAAAATGTTTGATATCTTATATAGGTAATTTTTTTGAATTATTAGATGAAATATTTCTAAAGTAAAATTGTCTTTCATTAAAAATAACTTTTATAAAACAATTTCAAAATCCATTTATTATAGAGAAATACATTCAATTTCATTTAAAACATTTCATGATTAAATTATAATTTCATCAATGATAAATTCATTCTAAAACATACTACATTATGAAAAAAAAATTCTTTTAAAATATATTTGAAAACATATAAAGGATGATTGAAAATATTTAAAAAACATTTTCTTTAGAAATTTTTCTGAAACTCATAAAGAATTATTTAAATAATTTATCATACAATTTTAATTGAAAATAATTTTAAAACAAAAAAAGAAGGCTTAAAATCATTTTAAAAACCTTTTTATGAAAATGGATTTTAAAACATATAATTAAATATTGAAATTATAGAAATAATTTTCATTGAAAATATACTTTTGAAAACATTAAATGAAATAATTGAAAACAATTTAAAACCTATTTTATACAAAATAAAAATTTTAAACATTTTTATAAAACACAGATTTAAGAGAGCGTTGATTTCCCACAGAAAGGAGTAATAAAGTTGAATTTTCATTAAAAATTTATCTTAATAATATAATTTTACAAAGGGTGGAAAAATTGTAGCAATACATTAATATATAATTATTAACTATAGGAGAATAAAATTTTGGAGTTTTTTTTGAGATATAGATAATTATATTTCTTCAATGAAAGCATAATCATAAAAAATCTCGATAAACGATTAGATTATAGGAAATAATTGTTACCACTTTCATAACATTAAATAATAATCCCCATGAAATAATAAAATTACATAAACAATATAATATCATGATAATAATGAGTGTCATGCTATAAAATTTAAATGGGAAATCTATACACCTCGAAAAAGAATATAGGTGCATAAAAAAACGAGTGTCTTAGAAATGTTAAAGTAAGACAAAATTAATCTACAACTTTGTTAACATTTAAAACCTAAAACCATTAAACGAAAGATCATAAAATTGTTATGTAAATACATATTAATATTATTATAATGTTGATAAAATAAATTTAGGGGAATTTTATACAACTCACAAATTGAATGAGGGTGAATAAGGTATAAGTCTCACAAAAAAGTAAGACTAAAAAACCCTTACTACTTGTGTAACATTTTAATAGTTATATTTCCTAAATGAATAACATCAATTAATGATTATAATATCATTAAAGAATGTAAATTAATGATATAATACTTCATAGGTATGCATATACATCACCAAAAATAATCGAGTGGTGAATATGATATGTGTCTCAGGGAAATAAAAAGGTAGATGAAATTACTTTACCATGTGTATTGACATCCTTCATACATGTTCAAAACTGTTGTATAATAAATATATGATTAATTTAATTATTCCACATATCTCTATGAATATATAAAATACTGTAATTTTTTTTTCTTTATATTATCCATTTCTTAAAAACTTCATGTTAATGTTATGTTTTGTGTAATATCTTCTTTATTTTTTCTATAGGTTTTGAATTGTTATTCTTAACTATATTACTTAGACTGTTATTTAATTATTTCCAAAATTTAAATAATGATACAATTATCATATATATAAATTATATATGTATTTAATAAAATATATAAAATTATGAAATATGAAATGGAATACACCGTTCATGGAAATGGTAGGTCGTACGTACAGATGAACGATATTTTCATTTCATTTCCGTATTGAAAGAACGAATGGAAAAGAAATATATGCATATATATATATATATATTAATTAAAATAGAATTATTATTTCATGTATATAATATATTTTCACTAAAAACATCCTTAAAACATTCCACGTAGAGTGTGAACAAATCACATCACTTTGAGTAGGTAGTGGTCCCTTCCTCCAGAAATTATTGTATTTACAAAAAATAGAAAACTTGAAATTTTTTATATAATAATTAAAGAATAATAAATAACTCATTAATATAATATATATAATTTAAAATAAATTTTACATCAAAATTCGATACCATGATAGACAGTAATGGAAAAAGCAAACAATATCGTTCCGTGAGGTGGTAGTTCTCCGCACACAAGAACAATAAGTCCATTGCACATTTGATGGAAGTGTGTATAGGTGTAGGTCAAAATCAATGAGTAAAAACGTCTTATTAGATTTATTTTACCAATTATATTATATAATAATAGAATAATTAATATTTTAGGGGGTTTATAATGAAAATGAAACAAAACACATTGTGGAAGGATATTACATATTCTATGGATAACATAATTTGGATTAATAAAAAAGAATTCATTGGTTGGATTTATTCCCAAAGTGAGGCTGCTAGAATTAAAGGAGGGATTTTAGGAGATATTTGGTCAGTATTTAGATGAAAAAAGTATTTATCTGTGTGAATATGTGAGGTGGGTGACTTCCTTTTAATAGTTGAATATTATTGGAATTCTTATAAATTTTTGAAAAGGGAATTGAAACCATGTTTTTATCATATAATTTGGCCCCAATAATTATCCAAAATATATAAAAAGGATTATATGGTCAATATATATAAATATAATGGCTTTATTTCTAGGTCATTTGGGGTCCTATATTTAGGGACTAGTCCTTTGTTAAGATAATTCTTCTCTTAATCGTTGTAACTAATTTTAATCACATTCTCTACCATTTTTGGTAAAAAAATAAGTGGAACATATTAGATATTAAAAATTACTCAGAATCCAAATATTTAATTTATTTTTCAAAATCCCATTCACATTATTTGAATGAATTAGAATAAAATTAATCCCACATACGGGATGAAAATGTTGGGGTTTACAGAGAAAATGTTCAAAATATTGAAATGTATTTATATCCAATTTCATTATAAAACTAGTTCCAATTACCTAATATATATTAATTTATTCATAATTTATTGAATTATAAATTTATCCCAAAATAAAATATTATATAAATATATAGAAAATTATATTAAAAAGATATTTTGAATTGAAAGTTAGTATTATCACTATTCATCTAAAAAGGAAATATGTTAGAAAAATACTGAAAATTCATAGAAATTAAATTTTGATATTATGATTTCAAAAAACGATATTTATTTTTTAAATTAAAAATAATAATATTTTAAAAAATTGGTTTTAAAATGGTTTCACCATGAAAAGGTGATAAAGTTACCTTTTTGAAAAATACATCTTTTTATTCATAAAATTGGATTTATTCTTACTTAATTGATAAAAAATATATTATAGGAGTATCAAATATATTTATTGAATATATAGTATAAAAATTTTATTCAAAACATTCATCAAATGTTGTTTTTTAATTTTATTGATATAAAATGGTTTTTCTATGTAGAAAAATATTTTTCAAATAAAATGAATTTATTTATTGTAAATAGTTATTATATTAATTTATAACTATTTTATAACAAAATGATTAATTTTATATACTTGTGTAATCCATAGTTTTAATTTTTTTTTAACCTCATTCATATATTCCATTCTAACGGCTACGTGATAATTATGATAATATTTTAATAATAATATTAATAGTATATTTCAATTCAGTAAAACATTGCCTTGTGTATAAAATTAGATATCGAAGGAAATTTGTATTGTGTTCAACCCAATCCCAACATAGTGTTTCTTGTATTACAAGTTAATCTAAGTATTTTGTGTAGTGTAATATGAACATGGTGTTGTGTATATAAAAAGTCCAAACATAGTGTTTTTGTATAAAAAAGATATATTTAATGATGAAATATATCAAAATTAGTAAATTAATTTGGATAAAAATTCTACATAATATATTGGTGTTACATTGTCCACCATAAAATGAATTTATCCCTTAAAATTCATGTGTTTTATCAAATGATTAATACTTGAATGTTCTATTCAAAGAAACCCACATCATAAAAATGAATACTAAAAAAACATAAAAATGGAATGTTGTAAACATAATAGTTACACTATGTAACTTTTAACAAGGATTCCAAATAGGAGAACATATGTGGGAAGTGAACACATGGACATGGAAGAAAAGCCTAAATAAATATAGTAATTGATAAAGATCACTAATAAGAAGAAAGTGGGTGATCCATAAAAAACTAACAATCACAAAATTATAAATTTAAGAAGGATTAAACAAGTGATTGATATAAAAAATTGATGCTAATAAGAAAAACATTTATTTCTAGACGATTTTTTTAAATATGAAGATTTTTCATTGGAAGATATACTCACATCATTTCAGCACAATCTCACCATTTTTGTGCCACAATCAATTTCCACTTCAACTTATATTCTATGAAATAGATTTGAACTTAATGGACTCCATTGAATGACTTCTCTTCCTCAGTACTCCTCGCTAGGGATTTCTCAGTGGTTCTTCGGAGTGGGTAGACCGATGCACTACTTCTTTGGATTCATCTACACCATTTTCCATCCTCATCCTCCCCCTTTTATCCCCATACCCTTTTCTTATCATTATATTATTTGTTTATTTATACCTTATTAAATCCCTCATTTATTCTTCCCCTACCATTTTCTCCATGTGGCCAAATTTCTGACACCATTTTGGTCTAGTATTCCAGATTTCTCAATAAGATCTAGGTTGTATGAGTTGAGTTTCCTTGGTTTTATTAGTTATCTGATCATGACTAATCTCTTAATCTCCCAATGATTTCATCCTAAAAGTGTTGTTCATTTGGTGATGTTTGAGGTGTGATTTCCCATGTAGGTGGCTTTGGTGGTTAGGGTTGGCAGCCAACTGGGGACCAGCTTCTCTACAGAGGCCCAAACATGTTTCAATGATACTCTAGCTTTCATTTCCTTCATTTCTATCCCAATCGGTCAGCGGTAGTGGTTTCATTGACACTTTTGGAAGTGAATTCTTCTATTAGATGGTGTTCTGAGAGTCATGTCCAATGTTGGATTCATTTCGAGATGCGGTGATCCTCATTTGATGTTTGTTGTGTTTGATGAATCACGAGTTTCAAGTTTCAAGTTCCATTCATATTTCTCCATTGAATACAATTCTGGTTGCCTTTATCTTCAAAGATGGTTGATTTATATTGTTTCAATAAAAATGAAATGTGTGTAATTGTTTCAATGTATTTTCTTCCCCAATTTTATAATTTAAGATATTTGTGTCTCTAGTTTTTTTTATTCTTTGTTCTTAGTTCTAGTGGCTAATGTTGGTGTTGTTCATGATGGTGTTGTGAGTACTCGATGAGTGGAGATTTTGATACAGATTAGGGGGACCCTATTTTGTTTTAAATCACTATCATGTCTTTCATTTTCTAAAACTATTCGTTACTTTAATTCCCTATCATCCCCTTCGACGATAGTCTGATTTGATGAATCACAAAGTTGTTTTGGAAGGTTCTACTTGAGTGGGTAATGGCTTTCTAGGAGGTGCATCAGGCATGCGATCCTTCTTCTTCAGTTATGTTTTTTGTGATCATTGGATTTATGTAACTTTTTTAATTTATTTTATTATGTTATGTGTTTTTCTACGATGGTTATTTCTTGATCGACGATGTGTATGAAATACGTTTTGGTTTCTGGTGTGGTTGGTTGAGTCTATTAGGGTGTTGTTTTTTGGGGATGGTGATTCCGGCTGTGGATAATGGCATTGTGGATCTTGACTCTACTTGTCTAACATTGATGATGGTGATGTATTTTTTCCCATGTTGGTTTGTGGTGTCGTGTTAGATGTTCACCTTTAAATTTTGAACTCATGGATTTGGTTGATTTGGGTGCTGGTAATTTGAATTTTGAATTAGGATTCTTGTTCACTATTTTTTCGTTGATGGATAATGTGGTCTATTTTTATTTGGTGTGTGAGGTTACCATTACTAATGAATTTTAATATAATAAAATACAAAAAAAATGTATTAGGAGGAGGACGTGAATTTGTTATTCTTGAAGATATATCTGATTCTGAGATCCAAAAAAATTATTGTCCATTCAATCTATCTTTATAAAAAAGGTTAGAAAATGTTATCCAATATTATTAAATCATTATATGGTGAGATAATATATTAATCTCTAAAACCTCATACAATGTTTTACATAAACCATTCAACAAATGTTAAACCATATAACCCTTCCAAAAGAAAAAATTCTAAACGATTTGAAACAAGGTCACTACTTCAGCATAATCAATGATCCCCCATATATCATAATGTTGGTCTTCGTTGTCACATTCCAAACATATGAATACCTTAATCATATATTACCTAGAAACATGTTAATAACAAGAATTACCATAAAAAATTACTGAAAACATGCATTCTTTGTTTTTTTATAGATTGATGGTTATGTTTTAAAATATAAGAAGTTTTAAATGACATCTATGATAACATAGACCAGTTTTTTAGAAAAAAACATTATAAATTTTGAGGTCATAAATACAATCCAATTTACTTTATTCAAATTAATCGAATATTTATCAAGGCTAAATAAAATTGTCTTAAAATATTTAACACATTAAAAGTTACCTACCCTTAATTCAAAATATCACCATTCAATTACATATCTTCTCTAAGTATTCATCACCATTCAAAAAATCCTTTTAAATCTTTAATGAAACCATATACTATAAATAATTATATATTTAATGATTCATATAATATAATATTTTAATTCCAAAACACATACACTTAAATAATCATTATTCATTATTGAACTATTATTGAGGCTTCATTATTTTATTCCTTCATACCCCTTGAACTGTACTGTGAAATATGAATCATTTATAAAGGTTACTCAAACTCAATAAATTAATTCTTCTTTACTTTAAACCAAACAATACTATTAGAACATCCCATACCATTCACATGCCATTTTTGATATCCTTCTCTTCAAAAGTATACCCAATACTCATACCACATTATTGATTCTCTGTAAAAGATATCAATTTAGGAAATAATTTTTTATAATTCCCATACTTTCCACATATAAAACATTCAATGTTAACCTAGTTACTTCCAGTTAGTTATATTTACATACACAATAATTTATACTATGAGTAAAACTTATCATAGATGAAAACAACATAATCAAAAGAAAATTACTTATACAGTTTCCAAATCATGACATATACATATTTAATCAATAAAAACATATATTTATCCAAGTTTATTTATTGTATTCTTATATTTAATCCATTTATGATTTATCTTTAAGATATTGTGAATTCCCAAAGCATATCCCACAGAAGTTTCAAAACAATTGTGTAGTATGGTCCATTGTTGTGCACGAGTTCCGAATTGACTCTAGATCAATATGATGGTTTTAAAATTTTTACCCCTATGTAAATTAGTGGAAGATCCGAATCCACTTGTGGGATTCAGATAGGGATGTATTCTTATATTTCCACTCACTTTATCCATTTCTAAAATTCTACGACATATTCCTACACTTCAACTCAACCATAGACTTTTCTGTAAAGACGTCCCTAGACACATCATTAGAAACAAACCTAGGTATCTCACTAAATTTTTCTCATTATAGTATCAAAATTTTGACTGAACCATTCCATTGGTACCGAATTTTGGGATCTAGGATTAACATACATGTATATTACATTATTTTAGATGGATATTCAACACATTACAAAATTTCATTCTCTTAGACCATAATGGATTAGTGTTTTTTTAAACATGGAACACATTATTATAGTTTTGTGAAATATCTTCAATATCTCCATTGATGATATCCCCCTTTAGTAATCTTAATTAAAACCATTCCTCACAACATAGGGAAAGGAAACATAAGAATTTGGTGAACTAAAATTCTCAGTAAGGGTAATAAAAAATACATAAGCATTACATGAACATAAGGGTATTAGAACACAGTCATAACATTTTAGGATCAAAAACTACATAAAAAGATTATAATCATGATAAATAGAAATTTTTTTAGCATTTCATTAGAAATGACTCATAATATAACCATGAACATGAACCATATGATCATTTCAATGTAATAAGACATTGAATTTATGGTAGACACATAAACATGTTATATCATTCCCTATAAATCACATCTCATTTCCCAAAATTTAGTAGGACACTTTATGTGGGAAACACCTACTAGGAATGACACACCATTATCCCATGTAATAGTCCTTTCCATATAAGTTATTAGGTTTCCCCATCTCCCTACAATGGATCTAGTTTCTGTATATTCCCAAAGTGGATTGGGTTTCCCTATATTCTATATTGGATCTAGCCGATTAATTTTATTCCCATTATTATCTCATGTGCTATAAATCTTTATCCAATGAATTGGAGAGAGATATAGGTCCCACATGTCACTTAATTAAATCATATATACATGTTCAATAAGATAATAAAAATTGCATCATATAATGACCCATAAAAGGGGATGGGTTACATAAACATCATATCATAACCCATGAAATTAAATGAGTATCATAAAAATTTCATCATATCATTACCTATGGAATGAGATAGGCATCATAATAATTTCGTTAAAGAATAACCCATTAAAACAAGTAGGTTTAAAGAGAATGTGACTTGTGGAAGAGAAATAGGTATCATAATCATTATTACATAAAAACATAATCCATTTACTAATTAATATGAATTTAATTCATGGATAATATCACCATTAAATCATAAACTATAACAATGTAGGTCATATTAGTTGGAGAAGTATTTTCAAAGATCAAATGAATCATTTCTTATGGAAAATATCATTTCATGGAAAAACATTTTTATAATACAATTTAAAAATCCATTTCTTATAAATAAAGCATTATTATTTCTTTTAAAACATTTCTTGAGGAAAATATATTTTATTCGATGAAAAATAATTTTTAAAACATAAATCATTTTGAATACCTTTTTATTTTAAAATAGATTTTAATACTTGTAAAATAGAATTGAAAATATTCAGAATACCATTTTATTCTGAATTTTAATGAAATATCATAAATAAATATTTAAAAAAATTTAATAACTTTTTTTATTAAAAGATAAAAAGAAGGCTCGATGTCATTTTGAAAATGCTTTTCTAGATAATGTATTAGAAAACATGTAAAGAAACATTTAAATAATTTAAATACTTTTCATTGAAAATTACCTCTTGAAAACATATAAAGTAATAATTAAAAATAATTTAAATCACCTTTTTAAACATAGAACGTTTTTGAAACGATTTTAGAAAAAATATTTTTGAAAGAACACATATTTTCCTCTTAGAATGGAAATAATGTCATCTTTTAGAAAAACTTCTTAATTATATTAATTACCAAAGAGTGAAAAAATAGAATCAATACATGATTATATTATAGATAATGATAGGAGTAAAAATTAATGTGTGTTCCTGAGTGATGGATCATAGGATTTCATCAATGGAATCATAATCATGAACAGTCTTGATAAATGATGAGATTTTAGAAAAAAACTATTAAAACTATGGTAAATTTGAATCATAATCCACATAAAGGAATAAAACTAAATCAATCTTAAAATATAATTAAAAGAATGATTTTCATGATATAACATGTTAATGGGATGTATATACACCATGTAAAAAAAGGCCCGAATGGCCCAAAGGCCTTATTTTTATTGATTTTTGATAACACCCCTTTCTAGGGATGAGGGGTAACCCTTAAAAGGCCCATTTTCATAGAGATTACATGACCTGTTGGTCTTAGAGGAAATATCTAGACTATAACTACATAGAACAGATCCTCCGCAGCATCTACATCGTGATATCAGCTCTCCACCTTTACATGGAGGTTCAGCTAGGCTTCTCATGCATGCACAGGATGGTCCAGATGAAAATGGAATACCCTCTCATTATTTCACATCTGTTAGCTCCAACTCTAGTTAATACACCTTCTCTGAATCCTCATCTAGAGTTTTCTCCTTATATAGTCTTATTAGCCTATTAAGCACAATTTCAGGTGGCCCGAAAGCCTTATGGTGGCCCGAAGGCCTTAAGGTGGTCCAACGGCCATGATATGTCCAGAAATAATTATTGGCCCGAACTTATTGGGTGGATTAAAGGCCTTGAAGGACCCAAGGACCACACTGGTGGCCTGAAATCCCCAATGGATGAATAGTTCCACCTACTAATGTATCGAACAATACGGTCTATAGTTTATGCTACAGTACTCCTACAATACTGCTATAGTAACCTTGAAATATGTCTATACCGGGTTTTGAACTCAGGTATCTTGAATACACATATTGAGTCCTCACCAATTGGGATGTGTCTCTTGTTCCTGTAAAAGGATATAGGTTCAAAACAAAACATGTGTCCTAATGAATATAGGTTCATAAAATTTTTTTCCTAAAGAATGCAAATTGAGACAAAATTACTCTACTGATTTGGTAGATGGTGAAACATAAACCCCATGAAAGAGTGATCATAAAATTGATCTGAGAATAACCATAAATTCTTGTATAATAATCATAGAATTAATTCATCGGTAGTATATAAAAGACAAAAATAATGAGGGGTGAATAATGCATAAGACTTACAAAAATAAAATTGAGATGTCAAAACCCTAACTACATGAGTAACATTAGAATCATGATCCCCATAAAATAATAACATCAATTAAAGATTTTAATATCATTAAACAAATGAAATTAATCATATATAATTTCATATGGAAGTATATAAACCATGTAATAGAAACATGTGGTAAATATGGAAAGTATCTCATAGAATTAAAATGTTAGTTGAAATTCCATTACCTCAAGTATCGTATTTTTCATACACATTCAAAACACATTTATAATAAATATAAGTTTATTATAAACCTACAACATAACAATCTTATTATATCTAATACCATATACTATATAGTTATGACATAATATTACCCTTTTTTTAAGTCTACGTTATTGTTAGGTTTCATGTAATATTTGATTTGTTTTTTGTATACGTTTTGGCTTGTTATTATTGAACCATTTACATAGGTCATGATTTAATTATTATATAATTTAAATAATTATATATATAATATATATATTAAGTATATATGTATTCATAAAAAACATATAAAATGAAAAAATATGAAATGTAATACACTAATCATGGAGATGGTAGGTCGTACATATACATGAATGCTGATTCTGTTTTATTATCACATTGAAAGAATTAATTTACATGACATATATTTATATATATATATATTATCATTTAATTAGAATTATTATGCATTATATTTCATATAATTTCATTAATGCCACCATTAATACATTCAATGTAGAGTGTGAACACGTCATATCGTTTTGAAGAGGTCGTAGTCCACAAGCCCGCAAACGAAATAATTATATTGAAAAAAATTGAAATCATTAGGGCATGGTTTATGTAATAGTAATAGAATACTAAATATATCATATATATCATACAAAAATATAATTTTATCATAATTCTCAACCATGATATGTGGTAATGTAAAAAATGAACAACATCATTTCCTAAAGTGGTAGTTCTCTGTACACAAGAATGGTATGTTCATTACCAATTTGGTGAAAGTGTGTTTTGGTGTAATTACAAACCATAAAAAATATCAGTATATTATTTAATTTTTTTTTACAATATTATCATGGAATATAAATATTTTAGGGTTGTATAATGAAAATAATACAAAAGAGCATGTTGAATAACGTTGCCTCTTTTTTAGTAACTCTTTTTGGTTTGCACCAAAGGGATTCCATGGTTGGATTTCATCTCAAATTAAGTATTATAGGCTGAGATGATGGATTTTGAGAGATTATATAGGCATTTTTTTATGATAGAAATGTATTGTGTAGTCTAAATAAGTGATATGTTGAGTGTCATTTTATAGTGGAGGAAGTGTGGGATTCTTATAAATATTTGAAAAGGGAAGTACACCCACGTTTTCCCATGTAATGAGGATCCAATATTGGTACAAATTAGGTAAATATATTATAGGCGAGAAATATTTAATTTCAGTTGGTTTTGGAAAAGATTATACTTCATTTTGGGCCATAAGTTTAGGGTTTTTTCATTTGACAAGCTAATGTTTCTCTTAATCACTTAACATATATTAATCACTTTTAATAATATTTTTTGTAAGAAAATTAGTTAATGACATTATAAATAATAAATAGATATTACTCCCAATATTGAATCTAGTTTTTAATTTTTAAAATCACATATGTGGAATCCATTAATTGAAAATTATACCCATATGTTGGATGACAATGCACTTTTTTAGGCGAAAATCCCCAAGATATTGAAATGTTCTTATATCTAATTTTATTGTGAAATTGGTTCCAATTTCCTAAATTTATATTTATTGATCTATAAATTTTATAATTATATTTTAAAAATTAATTAAAATAACATTTAACTATACAAATAAATGAGATGAAAACGTTTTTTTGAATTAAAATTCAGTATTATTCATTATTCATCAAAAAAATGTAATATTTCAGAAAAATAAATAAAAATCACCCAATGTAAAATTTGATATTATTATTTCAATAATGAATGTTATTTTTTAAATTAAAATTTATTGATGTTTAAGAATTTATATTTAAAATGAGGTCACCATTAAAAGGCTGTAAGATATATTTTTTGAAATGTAAATATTTATATTCATGAAATTTTATTTATTATTAACATATACATAAAAAATTTATTGGATGAGTATCAGAAATATTGATTGAATATATAATATATATATTTTATTGAATAAAGAACTCAAAGGTTGTTTTTCAATTTTATAGCGTTAAAATGGTGTTTTTTAACGAAAATAGTTTTCTTAAAAAATGAATTTCTTTATTTTCATATAGTTATTATGTCCATTTATTACTAGTTGATAACCAAATGATTAATTTTTGTACATGTGTAAACCAGGGATTCATTATTTATCCAAACTTAGTCATATTTTCGATTATAATGTCAATGTGATAATTTTGATAGTATAGATATAACAGTATTAATAGTATATTTTAGTTTAGTAAAACATTGTCTAGCATTTAACACTAGCTATCAAAGGGACTTGGTATTTTGTGCAAGATAAGACAAATATAGAGTTTCATATACCAAAATATAATCTATGTATTTTTGGTTGAGTTTTATTAACATGGTGTTGTGAATTGAAAAATCCATATATAGTACTTTTTTATTACAAAATATATATTAACTGTTGAAAATTATCGAAAATATTAATTTAATAAAAACATTTTCACAAAATATTTCTGTTAAACAACTCCCCCACCCCTCTAAATAAATCTATTCATTGATAATCATATTTCTTTACCCTATATGAAAAATATCGGCCAATGAGATTGAACATCTACATCTTACCCACAAGTATCTTCTAGGATCATCCCATTGTGCTGCTGAATCTAGATAAGTGGTGTTGTCTTACCTCAAAGGAATTTCATGAACAAATCAATAATCTCCACTAGATTCTCATCATAAGATGCTTCATTATACAGATAAAAATACTTATAATCGATAACTTTCACGTGGTCTGGTATGTATGTACAAAGCTTTGAAACATGAAACAAGTTGTGGATACCTCGTTTGTGAGAAGGAATGACCATATGATACGAAACTACTCTTATATTATTTTTTATCTCAAAATGTCTAAAAAAATGAGTATCCATTGTTCTATACTTCTTTATATGTCCATTACCTAAATGAGGAGTCACTCTCAAGAAAACCCAATCAACTATGGTATACTAAAAAGGTATCCTCCATCATTAGGCATAAGCTCTCTATCTACTCAAAGTGGTGATCAATCTCTTTTGTATGCGTAGAACTCTCATAGATGTCTCTGTAACCATGCTAGGGAAGAAAATTACTAACTCACCTACCTTGTTCTAGTAGAGGAGTGAATTACATAACCTCCCATAAATATCATCATACAATTCCACTGGAATCAAATCCTAATAATTTATTGTTCAGGAAATCAACTAAGTATATATGATTATCGAATACTCCATCAATGTATAGGATAAAAGTTCTAAGAATATCTTCTCAAATGAATATATTCTACTAGAATATTCATCTCTCCAAGGGAAATACACTTTTTTAAACATAAGAGAGTCCCAAGGGCTTTTGGAAATCCCTAAAAATACAATGCTGTAAAACATACATCTCCTTCTGATACAATGTTAATGGTACCATCATGAAAATTCTAATCTCGTAGACATTGATCACTCTTAGATAATGTATAGAGTGATTTTCTCTAATTAGTAATGATTGGGATACATTTATCAATTGACCGAAAACCACCTTTATTATATCATGACTTCCCATGGCCCCAAGTAACCCCATCCTAATGTAAATCATGAAACCCTACCACTTCTACATGGGAGATTGAAGAGGCAAGAGAAATCCACTAGGAAACTAGTGCATGGATTTCACCTTCCAATAGGTACTATATTTAGAGACTAACCCTAAAATATCTCACTTTATACTTAGCCACCATAACTATAACCTAAATTCATGGGGAATTTTTTCATTGAACGATATACTGAGAACGTATAGGTGTGGTAATACCTCATGATCTCCTCCATAATTGATGAAGGTAATAGTTATCACTCATTTAAAATTATCAAATAATCATCTACCACTGATCACCTGGGTATCAAATCACCTCCATCTAGCAGTTCTATCACCACATCACACTAGGGGTATGAATCCTATTTTTCCTTTACTAGATCCATAAAAGAATATGTCATTTCCCATAGAGAATAATTCATAGTTCCCCAATCATCCAAGGTATCCATCCTCTCGTTATCCAATAATTTCATCAAGCACCAATTCAACATGGATGGCCACTTACCGTGCTCTTACTTAGTCAATGACTTATGGATAATAGATTACACAATTACATTACCTTCACTAAGTAAATATTCCATCTCAATGTTGAAAATCTATAGATAATAGACCAAATACTTTTATCTCAGGTTTAGGTCTCTTTTGTGAATATATAGATAATGATCTGGAGTTATGTATAAAATGAAAATATATACTCAAAGTGACAGTGTCTCTAATAATTCAAAAAATGGGCCATAACTACTAGCTCTATTAAAAGGTGGGGTAATTATTCTCAGGGCATCGAATATGACTAGAACCATAAGATTTTAACTTCTATCTCTAAATCATCACTATACCCAGACAAATGAAATATTTATCACAATACATTAGATAACCAATTACTGGATCAATAAGTTTCAGTATGGGAGTAACCATGAACCATCTTTTTAGATGAGTAAATTCCTCTTTACACTGGTGAGACCATAGGAACATTACCCATTTATTAATCAGAATTTTATTTAGTGATGATTTTCAGGATAAATATGATATAATCCTTGAGTAATATCCTAATAAACCCAGTAGTCTTCTGATCTCAAACTTGTTCCATTTAATTTTCTAGAGAATGATTACCTCATACTTCTCTAGGATCATTGATATACTCATATTAGACACTACATGTACTAGGAACTTATCCTCACATATCCAAATTTTACACATCAATAACATGGTGTAAATCCACTATTCTTGAGGAATACTCAAGACCATATATAGGTTTCTAGAATGGTTTTATTCTTTAAGTGAGTATATAAGGATGTTTTAAATGAACACCAAAATGAATGATTCCATGTTTAGAAGGAATATATTGTTCAATTGGTACATGAACACTACCACTACATTAGTCATTCTGAGTGACATCGCTTAGTAATCATACAATTTTTACCTTCCCCAAAAATTTCATTTTTATAATATCCTCTAATCTAACTCACAGTTAGGGATAGCTTGATCAATGATAAATCATAGAGAACCACTAATCTCTTTGTAATCGATTAAAAAGTCGTTTTATCAAGGAAAAATAATATTAGTTCCTCACCATTACCTATTTCATATCTTGGTAATCATCACAGAGTCGAATGTTATAGTTCAGCTTCTTGGTGAACTCCCCAGGTGAACACCACACTGAGGTACTTAGTATAATAAGGAATTTCTACTATTCATCTTCATCACAGTTGGTTCCATGTGATATGTGGGTATAGAAATGGGTTCCGTTCCCTCTATAAGATCTATAAAAAATAAAATCATCAATATAGAGGATGTCATATGAATTCATTTGGAAAAATTTCATGATAGATCTCTATGACTAGAGGATAATGTGGAAGGGTTTTCAATGATTATTACAAAATAGCTAAGACAATTATGTGTACAATGATCATTCGAAGTTATCTTGGGCTAGATAAAAATCCGCCTTCTCATGGTTCCCACTCTATAGTATTCAAGAAACTATATCCCATTAGAGAAGGGAATTACATACTCCTCCAATAATATACTATGTGATCTCGAAAGCTAGAAAGATAGACCATTACAAGAATCACATTGAATTAATTCATTTATGACATACTAAACTCTAATAGATTTTCATAACTATAGGTGATTATAGGAAACATTGGCCATCACTATTTATGGTCCAATTTTATTCTAAATGGTTTGTTAATGAAGACTATTTTTAAAGAAAATATAACTTATAGGTTATGTACATTGACTAACTGAGAAACAATAAATGAATGAGATGAATCGATATCAAATAAAGGAGTAGATAGAGTTGGTGTGATCCAGATCATATATATAATTATAGATAGTACCTCTTCAACATATACTAGAGTCTGATATACAATATAATCATTGAAGGTTATATCAATACAATTGTATCCCTGATGTCCATGTCCAATTTGTTTCAATAACCGAGAACCCTATATTGACCCCTGGTTCCCCAGTTGATAGTATCTCCATCTCATCGTCGAATCTCTTCGGGAAACTGATGGAGTTATTCTACCCTTCCAAAATGATGTCACTAACTTTTTTATGTTGATATTACAAGGCCATGGTTTCTAAACATCAAATTGATGAAACACTATAGGTCAGAACTAGAAGGAACCAAATAGACTGAATCATACAAGAAATATATGCCACTACTCACCTATATGTTCCTAGACTTCCTCATTATACCCCCGAATGAGGTAATCATAGAAGAAACATGAGGTCCACCCATTTGGGTTTGAAATTATAACGACCAAATATTAATATACGTGGATATTAAAAAATTTTAGATAAATATTAATAATAATAAATTATACATTCCTGAGAAATGTAATAGTTTAGTGTCTTTTAAATCATGAAACAAAATCATCTAACTTAGTGAATGATCTTCAAAGATACCCAAAAATATATTCTAATTTTGTAATTCTACATTAAACATTATTTCGAAATATAGAGAAAATAATAAAATTAAATATGTGATCCCAGATTCCCATTATGGGTAATAAAGGAATATATAAGTAAAATATGAGCATAAGTATATGAGACCATGACATTATCATTATAAGACCATGCACTGAATATCAAAATTAAAATCACCAGTCATGACATAATGATTGGTAGTTAATAAGAAATGAATCCTAAGTGTGATAAATCATTATAAATCATTCACAGACTATAAGAAAATGTCATATTAGTGTGGCACCATTATAACTATAGAAAACCCTTTCATGTGTCAAGGATAACTGGCATAACTATCATCATAGTAAACTAGGACACACATATTTCCCCATTTTTGGATCATGACAGAACAATTTCCCCTAGTGGATCAAGACACACGTGTTTCTTATTTTGGATTAGGAATCACCTATTTCCCATTTTGGACTAGACGCATCATTTTCCCATTAGTATATCATGAGATATAAATCTATACACAATGATTTTGTGGGAGATATAGGTCCCACACATCATATAATAAAACAATACATATATGTTCCATAATATAATAAAACATTCATCATGACATAATGCGTAAAAAGAGATGGGTTTTATAAACATCATATCATAATCCATGAAATGAAATGGGAATCATAATAATTTCATTATATCATTACATATTAAAAATATATAGGTCTCATAATCATTTCCTCAAATCATAACCCCTGAATATAAGCAGCTTTGAAAATCATATTACCTCTGGAAGAGAAATGTGTGTCGTAAACACCATTCCAAAAAAACACAACCCATTCATGAAAGAATATGATTAGTAATCTTGGATCATATCCCAAGTAAATCTTGAACTATTAAAATTTATTTCAACTTAGATAGAGATAGATTTTTATGGACCTCTTGAAACAACATGCCATTTATGGCCTTGGATCACTTGAAACATATCTTTTCATTGAAAATAAAATTTTAAAACATATAGTATTTTAAAAAATAATTTCGATGAAAAATAATTGAATATATATAGTAATAAAAAAATCAAATAATACATTTTTTGTGTAAAATATACTTTCTAATTTGAAGAATTATATTTAAAACATATACATTTAAAAAAATACCATTGAAAATTTCCATGAAAAACAATAAAGGAACATTTGAAAAACGTATAAATTTTTTTTTGAAAAAAAAGTTCTTTGAAATAAATATTAAAATAAGGAATTCATAATATTAGGAAACTATTTTAATTTAAAAATAACCCTGTAAAATTTCATAGGATTCTTCAAGGAAATTATGGCGGGAAAATCCGTACATGCAAAACACTCAATTTAAACCGTAAAATGTTTAGAAAATTCACTAATTATAAAAAAAGAATATTCCTTTTTAAAAAATTAGAAATAATTTATTTTACACATCATAGTAAACTATTTATGATTTTTTTTAAAATATGGTTCTGTGAATAATAAATTCTTTCACCGAAGAGAGAAATAATGTCACCTTCCCATAGAAATACTTATTTAATTATATTAAAGGAAAAAGAGTGGATAACTGGTACCAATGCATGGAGATATCATATATGAATAGATGATAATAAAATTCATCAGATTTAGCATGATATGGATCATAATATTTCATCAATGGAAACATAATCATAACTAAACATGACAAATGATGAGATTATAGCTATAAACTGTTACAACTATTATAATAATGAATCATAATAATATAGAAATAATAATATTAAATGAATCTTAAGATATTATTAAAATATGATGATTAATGATATAACATCTAAAAGGGTTGTATATAAGCCTCATTGAAAAATTTTAGTGCATAACATGGTAGGTATTTCAAAGAAAGATAAATTGAGAAAAAATTAATTTTCTGGTTTGGTTACTTTTGAACCATAAACCCCATAATTGAAATATTATAAAATGGATATATTAATAAAAAAATTAAAATTAATATAATAATATAATAAAATTATTGGCTTTAAATACCAATAAAAAATGAAATGATTGAGTAATAAAGCATAAGTCTCACATAAATAAAAGTTAGACGCGAAAACCCTAACCTTAAGTTTTGAATTTATTCATACACATTAAAACCTCATGTAAGATAAATATTAGATTATTATAAATAAAAATTATTATTATTATATCTAATACCTTAAATGATTTAATTATGACTTTTTAATTCATTTTTATTAGAAAATCAATGTTAATGTTATGTTTTGCGTAAAAACTGCTTTGTTTTTTTATATGTTTTGAATTTTTATTTTTAACCCCCTTACTTAGATCATTATTTTTATATTTAAATAATGTAAAAAATGATATAAAAGTAATATATATTTAGTATATAAATATATATAGTACTCTATAAAATTAATAAATATGAAATGGAATACACTATTCATGGAGATTATAGGTTGTACGTACGAATGTACGTTGTTTCCGTTTTATCACCATATTTAAAAGAAAGAAAGTAAATGTTATATATAAATATATATATATATATATATATTATAAATAAAGTAGAATTAATATTTCATATATATCATATATTTATACTAAAGCCAACATTATAGCATTCCAAGTAATGTGTGAATGAATCACATCTCTTAGAGGAAGCATTAGTCCACATGTCCATAAATGATGTTACTATATTTACAGAAAATGGAATGCATGAAGGAATGTGTTTTATAAAGAATACATATGCATTAAGAACAACATATAATATATATATCATATATAAATATAGTGTTAATTGTAATTCTCAACCATTAGAGTTGGTAATGGAAAATCGAACAACATCATTTCGTGAGGTGGTAGATCACCATATACGAACAGTATATTTTTTACCCATCTGATGGAAGTGTGTGTCATTATAGGTATAAACCTTAAAATAAAAAAAATCAATATAATTATGATACGTATGTAATTATATAAACATGTTATAAGAAAATTTTAGGAGGTGGATAATGAAAATAAAACAAAATAGTTAGTGGATGGATTTTACCACTATTTTGAGTTAATCCTTCTGGTTTTCTCCAAAGGCCATCCTTGGATTGAATTATTAAAAAATGAGGATTATTGGATGATGTTAGAAAAGTTGTAAGATTATTTTTATTATATTTCGATGATTCAATTCCTTGCGAGGTGTGAGGAAATGAGGGCAGTTGTGCCCTGTAATAGTGGAGGAGTAGTGATATTCTTGTAAATATACAAATGTAAACACTATTGAGAGATATCCCTTACATCATGGGCCTTAAATAATTTTACAATTTTGATACAATATGATACATGGTCTAATGTTTTACATAAAATGGATTTTAGACATGTTTATAGGTATTTGGACTCTTAAGATTAATATTTAACCCATAAGTAAACAAACATTTACCTTAATCATTGTAATTAAAATTAAATTAATTTCACTAATATTTTTTGGTCAAATATTAAGGCTAATTTATTGTAAATTATAATTTATGATGATTATAAATAATTTATTCAATTTTTAAAATTATAATAATAAATGTGGAAGAAATTAATTTAAATTTAATCCCGTAGATGTGTCACGAGAACAGGTTTTCAAGCAAAATTGTTTAAAAGATTCAAATGATTTAATATCCAATTTCATTATAAAATTGGTTCCAATAAAATAAATTATATTAATTTTATTAAAATTTATATAATTTATATTTAAAATAAATAAAAATATTATTTTACTACAATATTTAAATTAATAAAAATCTATATTTGTATTAAAATTCAATATTTTCACAATTAATCCAAAAATGAAATTTTTTGGAAAATTACCAAAAATTCAAGACAAATTAAAATTTGAAATTTTGATTTTAAATAATAATTTAAAATTTATAAATAAATATTATAAAAATGTCAATGATTATATTTAAAAATGGTTCTTGATTAAAATGATGTAAATGTTCCTCTTAGGAAAATTTGTATATTTTTGTATAAAATTGTTTTTTCATATCCCTTATCTAGAATACATATAAGATTAATGTCAATTAGTTGAATGAATTTTTTCATTTATCAAAAAAAATTGGAATTAAATTTTATAATAAAACAAGACTCATTTAAAAAATCTATATTTCTAGTAAAATATTTCCTATATTCTCAAAAGGGTTATATATTCATTTATTGTTAATTAGTCACCGAATAATTCATAATATAAATTTTTTAGACCATATTTTTATAATTTATTTAATCATATTCATAAATCCTATTATCATAGATATCTGGTAATTATAAAAATATTTTGATAAAAATATTAATAGTATAATTAAGATTAGTAAAACTCTGAATTTCATATAACACAAGCTATTAAGGGAACTCAACATTTTGTGTAACATATGAAAAACATAGTGTTGTACATAACAAAAGTTATTCTTTGGGATGTGTGCAACACAATATTAATTTGATGTTGCATATATCACATTCCGAACATAGCGTTATTTTATAAAAAAAGATATTTTAAATGATAAAAAATATAGAAAATAATAAAGAAATTTGAAACAAAATTCAAGAAAATATAGGATTGTTACATTATACCCACTTTAATAAAAATTTAAGAAATAAAATTAAGCTGAGTTGTCTATGTTTGAATACATGATTTTTTGTTTTATAAAAACCCACATCATAATACTGAATAACAAAATGTTCTTAAAATTGGAAATTTTGAACTGTAATAGTTCCCCAAAGTAACTCATAATGAGGTTTCCTCATAAGAGAACATATTTAAAAAGTAAAAACAAAGAGATGGAAGAGAAATATAACTATCATATTTTGAAGATGTGTGATGGAGAATAAGGTTCGAAGAAAGTTAAAAATCAAAAATCCATACATCTTTGATGATCTATGGGACCATTTGATTCATTAAAAAAAATAATGTAAAAGGATAAATTTTCGGTATCAAGATCATTCCCCTAGAGTTGAATAATTTTCATGAGGAGATATACATACATGATTTAGCACGATCTCACCCTTTGGCGTTCTGTGGAAAATTTCCACTTCATCTCATATTCTACAAAATGAAGGGGAATTTTTCATTCCAGAAGCATTATTAGATCATGAGTTTCATAATTAGAATGATTAGTCATTCCATTTGTTCTTAACCAAAAATGGTTAGAATAAGATATCCAATATGTATAAATATTCATATGGTGAAGTAAAACAATAATATCTAGAACCTCATCAATGTTTTATCTCAATATATTTCTTAAATGGTTAGCCTTGCAACCCTTAAAAAATATCATTTACCTTTTATTCCTTAAATATTCTCTTACCTTATACAAAAAACATTTTAATTAGAATGTAGGATCTATCCTTGTAACAATATAATATCATACATGATATTGTTATAATAGAATCCATATAAAGGGAGATAATAACATGAAATTTCACAAAAGTATGAACAAAAATATTTTCATAGGGATTATTCGTACAAAATCATTCATTATCTTCTCAACTAATAGGGAGGATAAGTGTTTCATAATTATCATGATTCACTTAATCCGTTGTGACTATATAATATTTCCCATTGTGCTTTGTACTTTTAGGTTTTGGTTCTAATTGTCTATATTATCACCTATATTATGGAATATATTCTCATAATTTCCAAACTCATTATAGGTGAAACTCTAGAGTGTGGGTGGTGCATTTTTTGGAATTCTCTTCTCATATATTACATTAACCATACTATTAATTGTATATCCACATTCATGGATATTATGGGATGACCTTACACATTTAAATAACCTCTTTGTTCCATTTAATAAATCCCCTTGATGAATCTTCCCACATTCCTGACACATAGATGTATGGAATTTCATTCCAACATTTTAGTTTTCGTGAGACTCGGCCATCCTTTTCATATAAAAACTAGAGGAATGGTGGGAGTATCCAATTAAGATATCTACCTTCAGTGAACATCAAATGAATTCTTTATAACTACTAATCTCTCTTATAGTCAAGGAATTTTGAAAACATAGTTTTTGGTCTCCAAATAACTGGTATTTGTTTATTTATGAATAATGAAAAAACCAGAATCATACCATAAATGTCTAGAAAATTGGCTCCATAGGTACAAGTAGATTCATCATTATTGTTTTTAACTCAATTAATTACTTCTCTAGCTTTTTTTCATAGAATAAAACCTAAGTATATACTGAAAAATATCCCCTTTAAGTCCTCATATTTTGTATATTCAGTTTCTTTAAGTTCCATCATCTTCTTCATAATATTTTACCACTAATCTACTTCAACTTAAAAATTTTAAGAATCCAAAATGACTTTGTCAAGATCTGAAAACTGAAGAATAGAAACTATTTTTTAGTGGTATTGATCAATTACTCAGAAACTAGTGGATCAATTGATGTACTAAAAGAATGTGTAAATTACCTTATAAAGGACTCAGAATAACTTTTTCCTATATTACCATTTGGAAGTTCAACATGATTCATATATTGGGAAATATGTTTGAATATATCAACAAGACATTTCACTATAACTCCGATATCATTAGGTTTCTCTATTGGAAAACTATGTCATTGTCTATCGCATTCAGCATTGACATGGTTCCTTTGAGTTCTATACAATGACTAAAACTGGAAATAATATATATTAAAATCAATAATCAAATAAGAAAACCAAATAATCATGGAAAATTATATATGTGATGTCTAAATAATAACACATAATTTTTTAATTTAAAAACCTTTTTATTATCAGTAGAGACATCCCTAGATGTATCCTTAGAAATATCTCTATTGATATAACCAAATATTGATCATCCTAGTATCATAAGGTCGACCAAACATTTCATTTGGTAAAAACTATGGAGACCTAGGATTAATGTATGTGGATAATACATCATTTTAGATTAATACTCTACACATTACAAAGAATATATGCCTGAGGAACAATATATTTTGATGTCCTTAGAAACATAGAATGATATATTCTAACTTAGTTAAAGATCTACAATGTTTCTCATAAAGATATTCTCCTTTAGTACATCTACTTAAACCCATTCTTAATAACCAAGGGAATAACATAAGAATATAGTGAACTTATATACTCTGTAATGATAAAAAGGGAGATATGTAAGAATAACATGGGCATATGTGTATGAGACTGTGATCATAACATTTTAATATCATAACCTACATATTAAGATCATAATCAAGAGTTTGGGAATAAATATTGGTAGATTATATGATATTTATCATAAGGGTGATAAATCATTAGAAATAAATCATGAACTATAAGCTCATGTCATATAAGTGGGGTATCTTTATAACAATAGAAGACCCTTTCATATGATAATGTTAACTACCAAGACCATCAACATAGTGGATCATGACACACCTTTTTCTCATTTTTGGATCCAAACAAACCTTTTTTTCATAGTGGATATAGACACACCTATTACTCATTTTGGATCAGGACATAAGTGTTTCCAATTTTGGATTAGGACACACATGTTTCCCATTTTGGATAAGGACACACCTATTTCCCATTATGAATTAGGACACAATTTTTTCCCTTATGGAACAATATCATCAACCAATTTCCCATCATTATCTCATTAGATATAAATATTTAGCCAATTAATTGGAGGGAGATATGGGTCCCACCCATCACATAATAAAATCATACATACATGTTCCATAAGATAATAAAACTCTCATAATCACATTACCTAAAAAGTTATGGGTTTCATAACCAAAAAATAATAACCCCTGAAATGAAATGGGTATCATGAACATTTAATCAAATAATTACCTATGGAAAATAGATAGGTCTCATAATCATTTCATCAATGCATAACCCATGAAAAGATGTTGGTTCCAAAAGCATATAACCCACAAAAGAGAAATGGGTGTTGAATACATAATTACGTCAAAAAAAAAATTATTCATCACATAATATGAATGTCATTATTATTTCATTTCACCATTAAATAAGAAAATACAAATTATATCATCATAGATGGATAAGGATATTTAATGATCACATATAACATGAATTTTTATTTAAAATAACTTTCAAAAACATATAACATTTTTAGAATAATATTATTTCAATAAACTTTTAAAACATATAATCTATTAATGAAATATCATTTCCTTTTTTAGAAACAATTTTTAAAATAAAAGCATTTTGAAGACATTTTTACTTTGAAAGTAACCTTGAAAACATATAAAGGACACTGTAAAAACCACATAATTTTTTTTATTTAATCCATTTTTCATTCAAAACCTCATTAAAGAAATTAATTTTAACAACATGAGGAAACCATTATATTTTATAAATGACCTTATAAACATTTAAAGGAATCTTCATGGATATGATGGTGGGTAAATCCATATATACTGAACATTGAATTTTCACAATAAAAAGTTAATAAAATTTACTTGATCCAAAAATTAAAAGGATATTCCATTTAAAACCATTTCATGGATAAAATTTAATTCAAAAAACTATATTAAAAACATATATAAAATATTTTTAGAAAACAGGGTTTTTAGAATAAAAAAAAATTGGACCGAAGAGAGAAATAATGTTAGATTTTTCATAAAAATTGTTTCTTATTTATCATAAGGATGAAAGAGTGTTAAAATGTTTCCAAGAAATAAAAAATATCACTTATAACAATAGGATAATAAATTTAATGATATATCATGATATATGGATCATAATATTTCATAAATAGAGGCAAAAAAACTTCGTAAATGATAAGATTCTTTCAATAAACTCTTACCATTTTGGTAACCATTAATAATAATAATATGAAAATAATAAAATTACATGAAGAATAAAATATAATTAAAATAATTTTGTTTGTTATATAAAATTTAAAAGGGTATTATAAAAACATCATAGAAAAATATAGGTGCATAACATGGAATGTGTTACAAAGAAGGAAAATTTAGGCAAAATTAATTTACTGATTTAGTAAACTTTTAAACACAGTCTTCATAAAATAAATATCATAAAATGGAAATCTAAATAAATTTCAATTTAAATATAACAATATTAGAATACTATAAGGGTAAGTATATACTCCACAAAAAAGTAATCAGTGAAACAAGAATGAAACGATGAGTGAACTCAGTTCAGAAATAGACTTTGTCCTCTAAGATAGTCTTTGAAATGAGTCTTGAATAATAAGAAATGATTCTCTCTGATTATGTGTGTATGCCACTAAGTTTCATGTTTTAAGTTATGATTATTGGGATTACATTTCACTACTATGATTTACCCCATGTTATGAATTTATGATCTCTTTTGCAGGTTAAGATATCCAAAAGTTATGTTCTTATGAAAATGATGTAATTGAGATTTCTTTTGTTTACCCTTACCGAGCATTTGAGCTCACCCTTTTGTATGTTTTCTTTCCCCAGGTCAGGAAGAAGGTTATTATGTAAGATATCCCAAAAGTGACTATAGATATGATGAAATAAATGGGAGATAGTGTAGATGCTTTATGAACCAGTTGTTTATATTTCCCAGTTTCTAAAGACACTATACCTATACGGTCCTTTCCTGGTTTTGTTATATGTTGTAATAAGTGTGCTTAAATTTTGAATTAATAACAATGTATGTATAGTATGGGTCGCTATACATTAAGATGTCACTATATTTATATATGATATATAATATGTTTATGTTTTCCTTAAGATTTTGTATTTTTCATTTATGGAATTCTTTTATGGCTTCCATTATGGGTATACGCGATATCTTCACTTTAGGAAGTGCGGACTACCACCCCTTCAAAGTGATTTGATTCGTTAATGCCATATGTGGGACATATAAATGATGTAATTGATGATATTATATATGATTTTATACTATAATTATAATATACCTTTTTATCATTATGATTCCATTCCATAAAATATGAAATAAAAATGAAAGTAGTGTTCATACGTATGTACAGCTTACCGTCTCCATGAACGGTGCATTTCATTTCTTATCTCTAAATGTTATGAAATATTGTAAATGCATGTATATACTGGATATATATGACATATATGATATCTAAATAATGAATATAATTCTGGATATAATAGATATTTTACCACATGAACAACTTGTAATTATAAAGAGTTTATTTTGGACTCAAGTACCAATGATCAACAAAATTACCATTGTTAACTTAAATAATTACATAGTGTTCATAACATGGTAATAAGTGAAATAAAAGGAATAATAAACTTTAAAATGCTTCATAAGCAAGTAGAAATTAACTCAAGTTTATTAATCAGGACATTAAAGAACGATCGAGTCAAGTCGGACCAGAGGTAATGGACTTCTTCTCAATCTCCTTTCATTGAGGCATATTATGTTTTATACACAACATTATTTTTTACGGTGTATAAACCACTTTGACTATTATTTTTTCTCAAAAGGAATCTTTTTTATATGAAGAATTTACTAAACGACAAAATGGAATGTTTTTTTTGTCGTACGTATGCGACAACATTGACTTCTCCACCGCCGTGACCATTATTTGAGTTTCGGCTTCCTCTACAAGCCATAACCTTTTTTTAAATGAAAAATGAATACCATGTTTTACTTCTATTTTATTTTGGTATTGAAAATTGTTTTGATATTATTTTTATTATATCAATTTGTTGTATTGATATCTTGTGATTGAAATGTGGAAATGTTATGTTTCATTTATGCTTGTTTTATGTGATATGATTATGTTATGGTTCTTGGGCATTGTTTATAAAGACGGGTGGTTTCATGTTAAACTAAGGGCGGGTGAGCCCGATATAGCTCTCCAATGAATTGGGTAACCCGAAGGGGTTAAATGTTAAGGTTTCGCCGAAGAGATTTATGGAATATACTGTGATTGGTATTCCAAACGTAACCATGAAGGTTACTCCCTACGTAAAAATGTTATGAATTCCCCAAGTTACCTTTATGTCTTATGATTTCTATGATTTAATCATGATTTGATGAGGTATCTTAAAATGCTTATATCTTATGAGTAAAGTATTATTTCATACATGGACTAGTGTTTTCATTTCGTACTTTTAAATCCCATACTGAGTTTTTTATGCTCATCCCATGTTTTTGAATTTTTTTTCACAGGTCAAGGGAAAGGTACATGATGTGATGATAGGGTCAAGGAAGTGTCATGAAATAATCCATGTTTTGTTTCAAATATGTTTCTGTTGATGGGGAAAAATGAATACAATCTTTTATGTAACCAATTTGTTTAAATTTGGAATGTAATGCATGATTTATGATCTAATTCTCTAAAATGCTAAACCGGAAAAGATCCTCAATGTGTAATCCTATAATAACTCAAGATTAAATAATGTTTAAGGTTGGGGCCTTATAGTAAGTGTCACGACCCGCCTTCACCAAAAGGAGGGAAGGGTCAGCAGATTGTCAGGCCCTTCCTTCTTTAAGTTGAAGGAGAAATAATGACCCCGAAACCCACCTTCAATAGGTCCCGGAGTGGCGACTAGCACCAAGGGTATAGGAAATCCTCGCAAATGGAAGGAATTACCCTTTTTATTTTATAGGATCGAAAGATAAGGAGGAGAAAACCCGACAACACCAAGGTAGAAAGAAAAGTAAAGCCAAAAGTAAACCATTCCCACATGCATGTTTCAAAAGTGAAAGCCACAAAGTGCAAGAAGGTGACTACAAGGTAAGTACCAAAAGAAAAAGAGAAACAACTACAACTGCTCCAAAAGTCCGAGCTAGTAAGGTCCTGCATGATCCCCAAAGTCCTCCTGGAAACCTGAAAGCAGTTTTATATACGTAGGGTGAGCATACAAGTATACTCAGTAGGGAAAACCAAGACTCTCGTTCACAAGTGGGGGAACGTACTAAAGTCCCGTGAGAAAGAGTAAACCAAACACCTAACAAGGAAAACTATCCATCCCAGGCCTCACCAAGGCTCGCTACCCAAATAACGCAAGCCAAGTAATATATATATAAGAGCACATCGATGTTTGGGTACCCTGCGCCACTTTCCCACTGGTTATTGAGACATCCTACGCATCGGACCAATCCCGCCATTCTCACCGCAGTCCCACTGCCACACCCTCCCGCACACACCTGGGCCACAACCACACGCAGTCCCACTGCCGAATCCTGCCCGCACACACCTGGGCCTCAACTGTCACATGTAACCATGCCTGCAAACACCTAGGCCAGAGCAACCACCACCACGCCCGAAGACACCTGGGCCTCATCCCGAAGACACTTGGGAAACCACCTGCCGCACACACCTGGCCAACCACCACAACACCCCGCCCGGAGGTTCTTGGGCTAATAATGGACTTCAGGCCATCACAGCCTGCCCGAAGATACTTGGGCTATCCGGGAAAGGGAGCAGAAAATGAGCTAATAACCAGCCACTAAGGATAGTGTTGGGAAAAACACCCTTCCCCCATAAATGGGGGTGTTCGGCACTGAGTGCTCAACTTGGGTGGGGCGCGAATAAGAAACACAAAGCTACAAGTATAGATATAGGTAACAAACACTCACCCAAAGCTTAGGTTTTCCTAGCCAACCTACAGAACACAACACCACTGCACCCAAGTCACAGTTCACGACCCTTGCCCACAAAACCATTTGTCCCATTCTTGTTTCACGTTCAGTCAAAATGTTCAATTAATTTTAAGCACTACTGGGCAACTACCATAAGCATAACCAAGGAAAGCGTCAAAAGCAAGGATCAACCAAAACACTCACACCCGGTTCTGTTAACAGAGGATCTCTCCCCAATTTGTGATATTTTGAGTAACCACCCGGATTTAAAACTCACAACCACCGAATCCATACCAACAGGAGATCCCATCCCCCAAATTCACACAGCCACCGAGAGTATAAAAAGAACAGGGGATCCCATCCCATCCCACATTTCCAGCAATCGGCCCGAAGGGAAAACAACCAACTACCACTACCAACACAAGTCAGTGATTTTCAGATTTAAAGGACTTAACACACTCCATGATTTCAAATTCCGTGTGTTCTAACCGGGAGTTATCACAGAAGGGTTGATCCAGGTGCTTTCAACTTATTCAGCCAGATATACGTGATTAACCAATTTCACAGTAGGAGTTCCCAAATTCAGAAACCCATTTAAAACATCATGAGGGGATTCATCAGTGCACATACAACGACCACCAACGGCCTCAATTTTCAGAAACATAAACCAGTACAACAAAAAGGGATGATCACAAGATAAAGCATAACAACGATCACAACCCCTTCCCCTTCTTTCTTTAGAACTTCGTTTATTATCTTCATTTAGGTTTGGTTCATCCAATTCCACAAGAACAAGAATAACGCCCACCCCGCATGATACACAAAAGTGAGAGACGAAAGAAATTCCCTACTTGTTGATAGATGATCGATGTTTAGGCCGGGGGCGCGGAACTTTACGGATAACGACGTGGCGGTCTCGATGCACCAGAAGAGCCACGATCGAAGAAGGGGGAAACCACGGCCTAACCCTTAATTTATAAGAGCTGGGGACGGTTGAGATAAAAACGCTGAACCGCGTAAGACGTAGAAGTCGTGGGTTGACCACGCGGCTTGACTCATCATTAAAGGTGCTGAGTGGTTTAAACTGACTCATGAGCCGATTCAGTATTTAATTAAACTTTTGTGCGCGTTACTGGAACAACTTGGAAAGGCCGGGTGACGTCGGCCGGTTCCGCCGATCAGTCACACCGATCTGTCGCACCGATCGGTCTCACCGATCCGTCTCACCGATCGGTCTCACTGATCGGTCTCACCGATCGGTCTCACCGATCCGTCTCACCGATCGGTCTCACCAATCCGTCTCACCGATCGGTCTAACCGATCGGTCTCACCGATCGGTCTCACCGATCCGTCTCACCGATCCGTCTCACCGATCGGTCTCACCGATCGGTCTCACCGATCCGTCTCACCGATCGGTCTCACCGATCGGTCTCACCGATCCGTCTCACCGATCGGTCTCACCGATCCGTACCCCTTAAGGATCCGGATTTTGGCAAAGGAAAGGGCAAGGGGGGTCTGGGTTATCACATCAGATACCTCTTAAACAATTCTCGTCCTCGAGAATCACAACAAACCAGAAGGAAAGAGAGGGTCCGAACAACTATCTTCAAAATATACCTCTTAGGAGTGAACCTCTGCTAACTAAAAACACTCCCCTGTCAAGAACTAAGAAACATACCACGCCAAACAGCCCGGTCATGTGGGTTTGGGGAGTTTCCCTCCCCCATGTCAAGATATTATCCGCTTTGGGCGACACTGACTCGCCCGCACGGGTTCAATCACATCCACCTTAATGCGTCTTGATTAGGGGCCGGGTTCCCTCTTCCCTTTAGCCGGGTCTTTTCACACACAACAGAGGAAATAACCCAGTACATTTCATAGCCAAAAGTCAAACGTTCTACCACAACAGGTACAAATGGAACAAAGCTCAAAACAACTCGGGGTATTGGGCACACATCTGTGCTTCCCTTTCCCACGTACTCTCCTCGAGCCCGCCATGTCTCCACAACACACGAACCAAGGGAATAGCTCGCCCACGAAGCACCTTCTCCTTGCGATCCTCGATCATCACTGGTTTTTCCACAAAGGTTACGTTGTCCTCGATGTCCAGTTCACCCTAATCAAGGACGTGTGAATCATCGTGCAGATAACGACGGAGCTGGGATACATGAAAGACATCATGTATCCTTAGCAACGGCGGAGGTAACGCTAGCTGATAAGCCACTTCGCCGACCCGCCGTAACACTTCGAAGGGTCTGACGAATCTAGGGGAAAGCTTACCCCCCTTGCCGAACCTCCGTTGCCCACGCCATGGGGAGACCTTCAAGAACACGTGGTCTCCAACCTCAAACTCCAAGGGCCTTCTCCTGGTATCAGCATACGACTTTTGTCGGTCCTGGGCCGCCTTCATCCTTTCCCGTATGAGCTGAATCTTCTCTGTCGTGTTCTGAACTACCTCCGGGCCAAGGATGCCTGCCTCTCCTACTTCGGTCCAACACACAGGTGAACGACATGGCCTCCCGTACAAAGCCTCAAACGGGCCATACCGAAGGTAGAGTGGTAGCTATTATTGTAGGAAAACTCTACTAGAGTAAAGTATCGCACCCACGACTCTCCTGAGTCCAGAACACATGCCCGTAGCATATCCTCCAAGGTCTGGATGATTTGCTCTGTTTGTCCATCTGTCTGGGGATGGAAAGCAGTGCTAAGGCGTAACTGGGTGCCAAACGCATGCTGCAATCCTCTCCAGATTCGTGAGGTAAACCGTGCATCCCTATCTGAGACTATAGACCTCGGAACTCCATGCAACCGCACCACCTCATTCACATACTTTCGTGCCAAAACATCTACAGTACTTGACTCCCTGATTGCCAGAAAGTGAGCTGATTTCGTCAACTTGTCCACCACCACCCAAATGGCGTCACACCCTCCTTGGACCTTGGGTAGTCCTATGACGAAATCCATTGAGATGTCATCCCACTTCCACTCGGGAACAGCTAAAGGCTGCAGTAGGCCGCCTGGAACCCGGTGTTCAGCCTTCACTTGCTGACATACTAAGCATTTGGCCACGAATTCTGCCACCGCTCGCTTAACTCCGGGCCACCAGAATTGCCTTTTCAGCCCCTGGTACATCTTGGTAACTCCTGAGTGCACTGCCAGGGGTGAGTTGTGGAACTCACTTAGAACCTTGCCACGCATCACTATTGGAACAAACAACCTTTTCGGGAAAAGCATCCGGTGCTGACCATCCTCTATCCATTCTCTCGGAGCATCGCCCTGGTCAACCCGATCACGCATCACTTCGCACTCGGGGTCTCCCCACTGAGACTCCTCCACTTGTCGAAACAGAGATGACTTCACTATCATATGATATAGGCAGCCTCTGCCACTATCCATCTTCGCATCCAGGTGTAAGGAAGCCAACTCCTCCATTGCCTTCCATGCATTTGCCGACTCTCGGACCACATTCTTCTGCGTCCTCCTGCTCAAGGCATCGACCACCACATTGCCCTTTCCCTCAGTATAAGAGATTTCAAAGTCGTAGTCCTGGAGGAACTCTACCCATCTCCGTTGTCGCAAGTTCAAGTCCCGCTGGGAGAAGATTTACTTTAAGATTTTGTGATCTGTGAAGACCACAAGGCATTCCCCGATGAGGTAGTGCCTCCATAACTTTAGTGCAAAAACGAACGCTGCAAGCTCCAGGTCATGGGTGGCGTAGTTACGCTCATGGGGGCGTAGCTGCCTGGACCCGTAAGAGATCACCCCTTGTTGCTGCATCAACACGCATCCCAGGCCCTGTCCTGAAGCATCACAAAATACCTCATAGGCCATCCCTTCTTCTGGTAATCTCAACACTGGGGCACTAACCAGCTTTTCTTTTAGGTAGCTGAAGGACGACTCGCATTGCTCGCTCCACACAAATACCTGGTCCTTCTTGGTAAAAGCCGTCAAAGGGGCTGCTACTCGGGAGAAGTTGGGTACGAATCTCTGGTAGTAACCTGCCAGTCCGAGGAAACTCCAGACATCCGCCACACTCTTGCGTGCTGCCCAAGAAACAATTGCCTCAACCTTTGATGGGTCGACTGCTACCCCCTGCTCAGACACTACATGCCCGAGGAAGTGCACTTCTCTTGTCCAGAACATGCACTTTGACAACTTTCCGTAGAGCTGGTGCTGTCGGAGGACTTCCAAAACTGTCCTCAGGTGCTCAGCATGGTCCTCTTCTGACCTTGAATAGATCAGGATATCATCGATGAATACCACCACAAACCGATCCAGGTACTCCCGAAAGATGGAGTTCATAAGCCCCATGAACACGACCGGGGTGTTCGTAACACCAAAGGGCATGACCACGAACTCGAAGTGCCCATACCTGCACCTGAACGCCGTCTTCGGGACGTCGCTATCCTTTACCCTCATCTGGTGGTATCCAGACCGCAGGTCGACCTTCGAGAACCATCCTGCCCCTTTCAGCTGGTCAAAAAGATCATCTATCCTCGGAAGAGGGTAGCGATTCTTGATCGTTACCCGATTCAGCCTCCTGTAGTCGATGCACAACCTGAGGCCACCATCTGCCTTCTTTGCGAACAAGACTGGAGCACCCCACAGTGACGCACTTGGACGAACATAACCCCTCTTCATCAGATTGTCAATCTGTATCCGCAACTCCCGTAGCTCCGAAGGTGCCATCCGGTAAGGATCCATCGAGATTGGTCGAGAGCCGGGCTGCAGGTCTATCCCGAACTCGATATCACGTCGAGGGGGTAGAGTCGCCACCTCCTCAGGAAAGACGTCCATAAATTCACGAACGATCTCTGGTACTTCCACCATTTCTGCATCTACTGATTCTATCGTCAGTTCGGTCAACAAGGAGAGGAGGGGTTCCTCCCTCCTGTTTCCCTTCGGACAGCTCCGCTCGCCGGTGAAAGTAACACGCTGGCCGTCAAAACCAGAGAACACCACCCTTCTTTGGAAACAGTCGATGACGGCGCACACAGAAAATAGCCAGTCGATACCTAGGATGACATCGTACGGCTGAATCTGTAGCAGAAGGAGATCCCTAACCGACTGATGTGGCCCTAACATTAGTCTACATCCCCGACAAACGAACAGCAAGTCGGTCTGACCTCCAACTGGTGTGCTCAACACCAGGGGCACTGGAAGTCTCTCGGCATCTAGACCCAATGCACGGGCTAGACTGGGTGCAACAAAGGAGTGCGAAGCTCCGGTATCGAACAAAGCATGAGCCAGAGTGCTAAACACATTGATCGTACCTCGAACAACCTCTGGCCCTGTTGGAACTGTTGCCTCTGCGGCGTGTAGCTGTCCACGCCCAGCTCCCCTGCTGGAGGGAGAGTAGCTCCTGCCTCTTCTCCGCCTTCATTGTCGAGGAGAGGAACTCCGCCCGGAACTCCTCGAAGTCCGCCCAAGCAACCTCAGACTCTTTCCTACTCCCCAGGTGAAGCATCCACCACTGACGTGCCACTCCTCGCATCTGGCTAACAGCCAGAGGAACCCAGTACTCGGTCGGGGCCCGAATCAGGACGAAGGCTATGACTAACTCCTCTCGCCAGCCTTCCGTCTTCATATCGGAGGTTCTGCCCTCATACTTCTCGAGGGCCTATCGCTGGAAGGCTCGATGAGTCTTCTGCCACTGGTCGTCCTCTTCCTCTCGATCAGCTCTCTGCCGATTGGCCAAGGCAGTCTCGGGGGCCTCGATCGCCTGTACCACACGTGGTCGCCTTCCAAGTGCCATAGCTGCAAGGTAACAAGGAAAGCCTAAGACCAAGTAGTGCAATGAAAATCGTTCTTAAAACTTATTAAGATTTAATTTATTCTTAATTCCCAAGACATCCCAGAAACACAAGAACACAAGTCATTTATGATGCATGTACCTTTCCTAGGGTCTCTACCCTGCAATCAGTGTGGCCTCACTTGGTCGTTCGGTTGGTCCAGAGTCCTTGCATCGGATCACGGGGGGCCCTAAAATCCCGTGTCCTAGCCGATCTTCCCTGGCCTAATTCACGCACCAAGGTCATCCAACGCTGTTGCCTTACCATCCCATGCAATCCTTACTGTGCCTAACTCCAGACTCCATCCTATCTCTCAACCATCACCTCTGATACCATTCTGTCACGAACCGCCTTCACCAAAAGGAGGGAAGGGTCAGCAGATTGCCAGACCCTTCCTTCTTTATGTTGAAGGATAGATAATGACCCCCGAAACCCGCCTTCAATAGGTCCCGGAGTGGCGACTAGCACCAAGGGTATAGGAAATCCTCGCAAATGGAAGGCATTAAGCTTTTTATTTTATAGGATCGAAAGATAAGGAGGAGAAAACCCGACAACACCAAGGTAGAAAGAAAAGTAAATCCAAAAGTAAACCATTCCCACTTGCATGTTTCAAAAGTGAAAGCCACAAAGTTCAAGAAGGTGACTACAAGGTAAGTACCAAAAGAAAAAGAGAAACAACTGCAACTGCTCCAAAAGTCCGAGCTAGTAAGGTCCTGCGTGATCCCCGAAGTCCTCCTGGAAACCTGAAAGCAGTTTTATATACGTAGGGTGAGCATACAAGTACACTCAGTAGGGAAAACCAAGACTCTCGTGCACAAGTGGGGGAACGTACTAAAGTCCCGTGAGAAAGAGTAAACCAAACACCTAAAAAGGAAAACTATCCATCCCAGGCCTCAACAAGGCTCGCTCCCCAAATAACGCAAGTCAAGTAATATATATATAAGAGCACATAGATGTTTGGGTACCCCGCACCACTTTCCCACTGGTTATTGAGAAATCCTACGCATCGGACCAATCTCGCCATTCTCACCGCAGTCCCGCTGGCACACCCGCCCGCACACACCTGGGCCACAACCACACGCAGCCCCACTGCCGAATCCCGCCCGCACACACCTGGGCCACAACCACACGCAGTCCCACTGCCGAATCCCGCCCGCACACACCTGGGCCTCAACTGTCACATGTAACCATGCCTGCAAACACCTAGGCCAGAGCAACCACCGCCACGCCCGAAGACACCTGGGCCTCATCCCGAAGACACTTGGGAAACCACCTGCCGCACACACCTGGCCAACCACCACAACACCCCGCCCGGAGGTTCTTGGGCTAATAATGGACTTCAGGCCATCACAGCCTGCCCGAAGATACTTGGGATATCCGGGAAAGGGAGCAGAAAAGGAGCTAATAACCAGCCACTAAGGATAGTGTTGGGAAAAACACCCTTCCCCCATAAATGGGAGTGTTCGGCACTGAGTGCTCAACTTGGGTGGGGCGCGAATAAGAAACACAAAGCTACAAGTATAGATATAGGTAACAAACACTCACCCAAAGCTTAGGTTTTCCTAGCCAACCTACAGAACACAACACCACTGCACCCAAGTCACAGTTCACGACCCTTGCCCACAAAACCATTTGTCCTATTCTTGTTTCACGTTCAGTCAAAATGTTCAATTAATTTTAAGCACTACTGGGGAACTACCATAAGCATAACCAAGGAAAGCGTCAAAAGCAAGGATCAACCAAAACACTCACACCCAGTTCTGTTAACAGAGGATCTCTCCCCAATTTGTGATATTTTAAGTAACCACCCGGATTTAAAACTCACAACCACCGAATCCATACCAACAGAAGATCCCATCCCCCAAATTCACACAGCCACCGAGAGTATAAAAAGAACAGGGGATCCCATCCCCTCCCACATTTCCAGCAATCGGACCGAAGGGAAAACAACCAACTACCACTACCAACACAAGTCAGGGATTTTCATATTTAAAGGACTTAACACACTCCATGATTTCAAATTCCATGTGTTCTAACCGGGAGTTATCACAGAAGGGTTCATCCTGGTGCTTTCAACTTATTCAGCCGGATATAGGTGATTAACCAATTTCACAGCAGGAGTTCCCAAATTCAGCAACCTATTTAAAACATCACGAGGGGATTCATCAGTGCACATACAACGACCACCAACGGCCTCAATTTTCAGAAACATAAACCAGTACAACAAAAAGGGATGATCACAAGATAAAGCATAACGACGATCACAACCCCTTCCCCTTCTTTCTTTAGAACTTCGTTTATTATCTTCATTTAGGTTTGGTTCAACCAATTCCAAAAGAACAAGAATAACTCCCACCCCGTATGATACACAAAAGCGAGAGACGAAAGAAATTCCCTACTTGTTGATAGATGATCGACGTTTAGGCCGGGGGCACGGAACTTTACGGATAACGACGCGGCGGTCCCAATGCACCAGAAGAGCCACGATCGAAGAAGGGGGAAACCACGGCCTAACCCTTAATTTATAAGAGCCGGGGACGGTTGGGATAAAAATGTTGAACCGCGTAAGACGTGGAAGTCATGGGTTGACCACGCGGCTTGACTCATCATTAAAGGTGCTGAGTGGTTTAAACCGACTTATGAGCCGATTCAGTATTTAATTAAACTTTTGTGCGCGTTACTGGAACAACTTGGAAAGGCCGGGTGACGTCGGCCGGTTCCGCCGATCAGTCACACCGATCTGTCGCACCGATCCGTCTCACCGATCCGTCTCACCGATCGGTCTCACCGATCGGTCTCACCGATCCGTCTCACCGATCCGTCTCACCGATCTGTCTCACCGATCCGTACCCCTTAAGGATCCGGATTTTGGCAAAGGAAGGGACCAAGGGGGGTCTGGGTCATCAAAGTAAGCCTATACTAGAATATCATAAAACATATTATTTATTAAAAATTTTATTTTAGGGAAATAATTATTAATATTTAAACATTCTCCAAACTTATAATCATATATATAATATTTTTAGAACAAAATTTAAATGTTCCTCTAATACTTTTTTTTTGTTTTCCTCTAATATAGTGTTTATATCGTGAAATTAAAATTTGGATTTCATTGAAATGCTCTCACATTTAATTATTCTAATAATAAATATATTTTTTTATTAAATTATGTATCCATGAAATTTTTTTATATAAAATAATTTAGAGTAGAAAGATGGTTTTTTCTAACAACTCTTTTTACATGACTATGTGTGTTTAATTTAAAATTATATTTTCCAAAATTGAGAAATTTAATGTGATAAAATGATTTTAATATTTCAAATCATAAGTATCAAATTAGTAATACTAATTTTAAATAATAAATTTTCCTTAATTTTATATAATATGTTTAAAAAATAATTCCCAAGGTAATTATATTTTCGAAAAATTATTAAAATTAAAAAACCACATCATTAAATTGGTCATACATTTTATCAAAATGGATGTATGAATGTATTTTTGACCATATCATATCTCACTCCCCCTATTTTTATACTTCTGATCCATCGACCCTTGATTTGTGTCATGAATGTTTTGGAAAATTATGTGTCCTTCAAAAAATACTATTTTCGTCTCTTATTAAAGGATTCCAATTCCTAACTTCAATGTTGAACATCATATTAGAGTTACTCTATGAAACCATGAAATTTTTATACTCCAGAATCTATCTCCCACTTATAAATTATTTGGTTTAACATATATTTTCTTAAGGCCTTCACTTTTTGGAGTTTTCGAGGAGAAAACTCTAGAATTCCATTCTAGTATTAAATTCTCTTAGTCATTAATTTTATTCTACTCATACCTAATATAATTAATAACCTTATTAATATTATTAAATTATTATAATTATTATATATTATATGTCATTATATTAGTTATTCAAAAAATTCCATTATTTCCATCTTCAATGAAAACAGAATAATATCAATCGTTCTAGAATGCGAAAAAATTGATTGTTAATCATGTGTACTTTTGGACTAGCACCTCCACAAAAAATAAATTCCATTTTTCATAACTAAAAATATTGTATGGTTATAAGAATGAGTTTAATGAAGGTTTATGATAATTATTATTTTTTCAATATTTTATAAAAAATTATTCATATTATATAATAACATTCAATTACTTAATCACTCATTATAACACAATATTTTTAAGTTTTACTTACCACCTACACAAGTGATGTCATAATTTTTGTACTTTGGATGAATAATATATTTTATATTATGATATAAATATGAAACAATAAAATATACTATATTTATAATGAATTTTGGATTCCCAATATCATTATATAATGATTTTATTAATATATCACTTTTTATTCATTAAACTCACCAAAATAAATATGTATTCATTTTAATTATGAAAAAAATTCCCCCAAAAAATAAATGGAGTTATAAATTTATAAATTATTTTAAGAAATATTTTATAGTAACTAGTATGATCTAGTCATGATTTACTTTGGTAGAGTATCTAATATAAATATCCTCATTAAAAAACTAGTTCAAAATAACAAATATTTCTAACAAATGTTTTTTTTAAAATAGATGATTTGTAACTTATAAGAAGGTATTGAATATTTATAACATAATTTATGATTGTATAAAAATATTAACAAGGTTTTAAAATAGGTTATTGAGAGATTTATTTTGTTATAGGAGGATAGAGCACATTTGTCTTAGTGAGAGTAATGGTAAGGTGTTTTCATGACCGAAATCTATTATTTTTGTCATAATCACTTATCTTTATAAAATAAACTTTTCAATTACAATAACATATATCCTATTCTATAGGTATGTATTATTTCCACCTCATTCTCCAAGGAAATAATGTTTAACTCCATAGGATTCTTCTTGAAGAATCTATTATTTTATTTAAATGAACTATTATTAATAATAATTCTCATATAATTAAATGGATTTTTCACTTTATATCCATGTTCTATACATTCTAGTAATATCATCCTTCACTAAGTGGAAAATAAATTTTTTTCATCAATGAACCGTATATTCCATTTTATTTCATCATCAATGTTTCTAAATCCTTTTAACAATGTAGAATTTCATAAAGATGTTTTCAATTATTTCAAAGGATTTTCCTTTCAATGATCATATATATATCTATTCTGCATCACTTTTTCAAATATGATTTCTTGTAAGGATTTTTTAATGAATTTTTTTATTATTTATCAAAATATTTTTTTAAAATTTTTTTGAATGTGACTTCAAACACATGTATTTGAAGATGATATTGAGAAATTATTTTTAAGAAAAATCTTTTTTGTGATTTTACAGTCACATTAAATGAATTCTAATCCAAACAAGTAATTATTCATAAATCACCTGATATATAATCATTTGTGGTGATCATGTTTTTTAAATAAATTTAACATGTTTTCATTTCTTTTTTGTGATGCGAATAGGAAATGTTATGAAACCCATTTTTCCTAAACTGGGTTATTTATAAAAATATGAAGGTTTTGATTTAATGTCATACTGATATGTATGTATGTTGATTGGTGGGGACTTATATAACCCTTCAATGAATTAGATATGGTTTTATATCAATTTAGATAATGATACATCAATATATAATGATTTTTTCAGAAAACTATGTGATGATATACTTGGATTTTTTTTCAAAAAATTAATGTGTCAACATTATTGGATTTGATCATATTATTTTCCATATATTTTTTCTATGATACTACATCTCTAAAATTTTCTTTTATTAATATATAAATTTTTTATGATGTTTGGTGTTCAAATTATATTTTTCTCTATTATATACTGATTTCATATTCATTCTAGATTTCTAAGACACGTTTTTATTATCTTTATTTGGTATTATATTCCAATATTGAAATCCTTAATAATCAATCAAGCTCTTTTTGGTCACTTAAGATCTTGTGAACATTTTATCTCATATTACCTACTTAATCAGGTTTTCCCTTATAGTCAAGATATAACCATGGTGAATATTTTATATGTTTCCATTACATAGAATTAAATATCACCCCTTCTTATGTTCCTACTCACCATGTTATGAAGATGAATATGTCATATGAGATGTCTAGAAGAGGGACTATAGGATAATTTTTATGGGGAAATGGTTATAATTATTGTAATGTGAAATTTCTATATAGTTAGTATCTAGGACACAAAACCTATCTATATTTATATTGTGTTGCTTCTTTGGGATTGTATTAATTATAGAATAAATAAATTTATTATTTATATGTGATTATATTGCGTATGAAATTTTTTTATGATAGGGTTGGTTCATTATTTATGTCATTAGTTTAGAGATAATTTATTCAGGAATCTAGGAATGATTAAATGAATTATATAACATTCTGACATTTCAATAAAGTAGTTGTTATGTGTTTTTACATGAAATAAATATCTATCTGGATAACAAAAAGTGGATGTCTTTGTGGAATATATGAACCTATGGTAATCACCCTGAAAATTGTTGCTTGAGAAATATCTCGATTATCACTTTGATATATGATGAGTTGGAATAAGTATTAATATATATATCTCGACTCTCCTGGTGGATATTTTTAGGTTAATTAAAATATTAATTGTGAAACATTATAATGGATTTAATAGATTATAACCAAAGTTAAATCATGTTAAGAATATGGTGTAATAGAATTAAAATATGGTTTCTAGATTGATACATCCTATAAATAATTTAAATGATCATGTGGTTTACTACTAGGATTATTTTTCTTCATTCAATGTTTTTTTTGTTTAGATAATTTCTAGAACCATAAGGAACGATATTAAAAATATTTGTGATAGAAAATTAAATGATTTTACTCCTATAAAACTAAATGATAAATGATATAGAATAAAAACCCTTCTGATTATGCCTAACTAGCTATCTTGATATATTATTTACAACATAACATAGGTTATATTCCAATCATTTAAGATAACGTAAAAATGGAATTTAATTTAATTACATGTGGGAATGATCATGTAAGATAAATGTTACATTTTATTCATGTAAATAATTTGTGAAGAAGAACCCATGAGAATTTCTCAAAGGAAGGGGAAGAATTTATCTTTTTTGGAAATGAATGGAAATTGTAAAATTAATTACAACGGAATTAGTTTCATTATAAATTTATAACTTGGGAGTAATATAAGTATATTTTTTGTTCTAAAAGGTATTTCATAGACAAAATAATGGTATATGGAATGTCAATAACAAAATAGGATTGTAATTGTTTAGGAACACTGAACTAATACTCTAGAGTTGTGGATTTAAAAGCTATATTTTGTAAAAGGGGGCCAATAAATAAATTATTTTTCATTCATTTGGGGTTGTGGATGTGATATTGAGCATTAATAACTCACTCCATATAAAGCCTTTTAAATTTCAAGAATCAGGTTTTCACATTTTATATTCCTAAAAAACAATGATTTTATATTATTTCAAGGATAAAAATTAAAAATCAATAAAATTTAAATACTTTTCATGATACATAAGTCTCATTTAAAGTGTTTATTTATCTCCTATTGAAGGGACACACTTAACGTCAAAGATATTCATATTATATGAGTGTTTGTTGTTATATTTATAGAAGAGTTTCTGAGTATTCTTATGAATTATGATGTCATGTTTTCAATAGAACTCCTACCCATTGTTCCACCTATTTCATTGAATATTTATAGAAAATCCCTAATTGTGAAGGAATAATTAATGTATTATTAGAAAAATAATCTGGATAAGGTCTTTTTACCCCCTATCTCAACATTTTTTGGATAACTAGTTATTTTATAAAAGAATTGGGGATTAATTCAGCTATTTATTTATTATCATGAACCTAATAAGACAGTGATCAATGAAAAAAATATCATATTCCTTCCATTTATGATATATTCAATCAGTTATTAGGAGATTAATGTTTCTCAAAGATTATCTTTATATTCATATATCATAAATTGAGGGTAATGAGTAAAGATATATCCAATATATTTATCTACACATGGTATAGAAACTAGGAATTTATAATATTTCCATTTAGCCTTAAAAATCCACATATAGTATTTATGGAATTGATGAATAGATTGTTTAGAGATTGCCTTATAAAAATTACTAGTTTTTTGTGATGACATTCTAATAAATTCTAATAGAAATAAAGAACATGAAAATAATTTGGGAATTGTGTGAATGGAATTATGAAAGGAGAAATTAAATGAAAAGTTTAACATGTGTGAAATTTTGTTGCAATGAGTAATCTTATTAGGGCATGTTATTACCCACAAGGATATATCATTTGGCACATAAAGGACATTTTTAATTTAGAAATGGTTTAGATAGGCCTATGTTATGGTGATTTGAATATTTATTAGATTATCTTGTTACTAATATTGTTTGGTGAGAATATTAAAATAACTATCTAATTTACTAACTAGGTTGACCTGAAAGTGAGTGATGTTCCCCCCGACAATGAACATTTATGAAATACTCATAGTGATTAATAAGACACCAACCCTTTTACCTTTTCCTACACTACCCTGTGATGGAAAGGGTTTGTGATATATATTGATGCTTACATAGAGGGTTTTTGATGAGTTCTTATGAAGATCATAGAGGTAATTTTATATCCATTAGAATAATTATTGAATCTTGGGATGAACTACCCATATAATCATCCAGAGCATTCAATATTAGTGTTTTCAATGAAAATATTATGGCATAAACACTTCGGTGGGAAGTGATACAGTTATACTAACTATAAGATCCTAATGTATACATTAAAATAAAAAGAGACGAACATATAATAAAGGAGATGGTTATAACTTGTTATATACTATGTGTTATCAAAATATTAAGTAGAATAGTTTTATTAAATGAATAACACAATTCATTTAAAATATTATTTGGACATATACTCATAATTTCAACAATTTTAAAACTAAATTAAAATGTAACATTAATAAGAATACAATTTTTGGTCATATCCACTAATTATGTGTTTGGACAGTGAAATCATATTTTACTATTTCCCTAAAATCATTATAAATATAATTTTTTAATAAATCATTTTAGGTCATTTAAATAAATATCCAATAAATTTGTATCTTATATAAATTTTTTAATCACAAATTTTTATTTTCCAAAAAACTCTTTTTATCTGATTAAGCACGCTCATTTTAAAATTTACAGTTCAAACCTTTTTATATTTTATGAGATAAATTTATTTTAAAATATGAAATTAGAATTATTAAATTCGTTATTAGGATTCAATCTTATTTTTTATCATTAATGATAATTACTAACTTTTAAAAGTATTTACCCAGGACAATGTTTGTTTTTTTAAAAGGTTAAAAGTTAAATAATCATTAAATCAACTTTACCAAGTATCAAGATGAATGTATGAGGGAATATTAAACATTATATTTTACTGAACCCCTTCTTTTTCCTCTTTTGAGCCATTGAACCTTGAATTGTTCCATGGAATTATTAAAAATATGACATGTGTTTCCCATAGATTTTCTTTCATCTCTTATTAAATGATATAACATCCTCTCTTCCTTATTACACATAAAAATAAAATTTATCCTTCAAAATATTCAATTTTTATCTACATAGAACCTTCTATCACCTACACAAGATTATAGTCAACATAATTTATCTTTATTCCTTTACATTCATGGAGTTCTCTATGGGAAAAATCAGGCATCCAATGTGTGTACTACCTTTTCTTAGACATTTCATTTATCCCAATACACAAAAAAATAATTTCTATCATTGTTAATATAATAAAATAAGAATAATTATTATTTTGAAATTTCATTATACTAACTAGTCAAAAAATATACAGTCCTTTCTATACACAAATAAAATAAAATAGCATCCATAATGTGAATGTGCCGACTATTATCTCTAAAAGGTGAAATGTATTGAATCTGAAAATTTTACATCAAAGATAGAACAAAAGATTTTTTTATGAATAAATTGGTTATATAGGTCCTAAATAAAATTCATAGATGATCATTATTCATATACTATATTTTCTACAAGTCAATGAAAAATAGTATCCTTAATCATGCGTAAATGATGTCTATCAACTCTATGAACAACATATTTTATTATAAATAACCACCTATATGGGATGATCTTAATGATGGTTTTAATGATGGTATATTAAATTTATGAAATTTTTAAGATTGTTTTAATGTTATTTTAACATTATATTATAATTTTGTCTTACTCATTAAATCATTATAACACATTCTTGTTTAGTTTTTTTACCACCTACATGAGGGGGGTTTTAATTTTTATGTTTCTGATGATTATGTAATTCCATATTCATGAATAAATTTGTACTAATAATGTATAAATATGTAAAAATTATTTGGGATTTGCAATATTAATATTTAATTATGTTATTAATATATCACCTTTATTTGTTAAACCCTCTTAAATTAGATCATATCCCTTTTCATCATCAAAAAATGATTCAAAATAACATAATAAATTTAATTATGAATTTATAAATTAAATTGAAATATCTTTTCTGATACCTAGTTAGATATAGGATTGATTATCTTTTGTAGAATAATTTATATAAACACCTCCTTAATGAAACTAGTTAAAAATTATTAAGATAAATGAAAATCATTTTTTAAAATAGATGAACACTAAATAAAAACATGTATCTAATATTAACAATTGATTTTCATAAAAGGTTAAAGAAATAAATAATGTTTTAGTAAAGGTGATTATAAATTTTGTTTTTTATTAATAGAGGATAAAACACTTTCAACATAGAGGGATTAATGATAAGGGGTTTCCGTGACTCAAATCCTCCCCTTGGGGAATAATAAATAATCTTTTTATAAAACTTTTTTCAGGTAAAACTGTATATAAACATTGATAATGTAATCTTATATTTAAAACTTATTTTCATGTTAAATCATATTTCATATAAAATTCTTCTCCATTGAGGAATATATTATTTTGTGGGAATGAAATAAATTTTTAAGAATAATTTGCTTCTCATTTAATGTATTTTTTTCTTCTGTATCCATGTTTTTTTAATTCTCACAAATATTATTATAATTTACTGACTCGAGATCCACTTAGTTTGTGCCATGAGCCAGTGGGTAACAATGCCCCATGAAATATTCCCCGTACACCAGAGGTTACCATCTAGTAGCAAGGGTCTATAGTGGTATAGGGGATAGGCTATACCCTCATATCAGAGTAGCACATCATAAATTTTAAACGAACAAACAACATCAGAAATAGACACTTTGAAAACATGTCCATCAACCCACTGTAATGGAAGAATATATAAACAAATGATCAAGATTAAATAAGAAAATTGTAGACCTCTTATAAATAAATAACCATGAAACTATTAATAATAATCAAGAAAATATGTTGACTAATATGCTTGATGAAATCATGGAATGTTGATATAAAAAGGGGAAGCATATGACATGTATACACAACATGCTATAAAAAATTAAAAAAATATAAAAAGATTTATCCTCTAGAATCACAAGCATATTATCCGTCCTCTGCTCCCATGATCCATAATATAAGAAATGTGAATTGAGAATCTGTAGTGGGGAACCTTTCCTTATCGATACTTACAGAAAATTAATTTACTCAACTGCTAATGAATTCTTGAGTATGGTGTTAGATATAATCCTAGTAGGACACCACCAATGGCATCTAGAAATAATTCATAACATGTAAATAAAGACAACAGTTTGAAGATATAATGGATAATAAAAAATGTGAAAAAATAGACACCATATGGCTCAGGTTCTTAAAGGTGACCTTTCAGCTCTACCTAAATTGGCTCAGTCCTTAATGAGAGTTTTATTAGTGACTATTTAAATATTAAAAATATATATAGTATAGATATATATTTTATACACCTATATGAACTAATTAATTGAAAATGTAATTAGAAATATACATGGACATTAGGTGCTAGCCAGACCTTGTAAGTAACTCAATCATCCATAAGTAGTCTAATAAACCCATTGTCTCTTATAAAGGTAATGTTCCATGAATGTCCTAATAAATTTGAGACTTCATGCTCATCACTCGAGAGAGGTGGGGTGATTTTTCATGACCAACAACTGATACACAAGAAAAAGGAATGTCACGACCATCACCAAAAATACGTACAATGGTGAGAGATGTCATTCTTGAAACCCATTATAAGTAAGTGGGAAAAATCATTATCAATAAGTCCCTTATCCTTAAATTTATAGCCCATATCAATGGAATAATAATAATAATAATAATATAAAATAATGGATTGCCTCTAATGCATCAGGATCATCAATCCCAATACATCCATGGGTGTCACATATCATACAATTCACATTTCATAATTAAATAAAAATAGGTGTAGCCTTGCCTTCAATTTCCTTTCAATATAAACAAGTCATTGATTTAGTCAAATCATGGAAAATTTTAATCATGATCTATCCTAACACATAAAAGATGTACCGGTCAATTAAAAAAACATATAAAGGAGCTCAATTCCATTGAAAACCCAAGAAGAATACATAAGTGGTGTTTGGTCATTTAAATAATTACATATGAGATTGAATTACATTTGGAACACCCAAAGGGGTGGCTATAAATGATATTGACATCCTCTAAGCACATGATAAGGGTTCATATTGGTATAAAATCGTGTACATAGTTATTTAGAAATGAATAATATAATTTTAGGTAATTTGTGGAAATGGATAGTGTGTGGAACAATGAAGAGTCTATGAAAGCATCCTGATTTTTTTTTAAATTACGAGACCACCTACCATAGGGTTATAGATGACTACATATCTTCATATTCAATGTATATCAAAATGAAAATAAATAATAGTCTTATTCCTTGAGAATTTAGAGAATAATCACATGAAAAAATCATGTAAGATATGGGAATATAAACCATTAAAGAATCAATGGGATTCATTATCATACCAATGAATATGAATGGATTTTTATATAAAATTATTTGGAGTAGTTATATAAGAGATATAAAAAAAATACTATGTTTGGATTTGGGAGAACTCACAAGAGAGGCAGAAGATTCCATCCACTAGAACTAGGAGAAATAAAGAAGATAAATAGTATTTACATTCATTAATAGTAAAATAATAATTTAACCATAAAAAATGGGGGCGCATTGTTTGGATAAATGATTTGGATAAATCGTGCACAAAGTGTGATGACTCAAATAACTAAGGAGGGAACCCAAAAGTTCTAGGTTCAAGGTTTCCATAACAATGTTGAAGCCATGAAAAAAACCCTTTCAATATGTGTAATGTTTTTTAACAGGTATGTTCCTCAGTTTTCATAGTTGCAGAAAACCTGTGCTACCTCCTACTGGTCACTGAGTTCCCCACATGGTTAGAACTATCCCTATTTAAATAATTCAAACCTACATATTTTTCAATTTTGTGGAACTAAAAGATCTGAAAAATTCTTGAACGCTCTTTTAGCCTTATTTATTCCTCATGGAACATTATCAAGATAGAACAACATATTTAATCTAAAAAAACAAGAAATTCTTTTAAGAAATTTCGAGTCATTTCAGCCCCCTCCATAAATAAACTCATCCTTGAGTTAGAATTATGAGGGAAAAAAGGTATAATATGAAAAATAATTTTGACACTGAGTTTGTATATATGCTTCCCACAAATTGGTCTCATCCTACACATGGCCATTCATCCATAAAATATTTACCAAATGAACTGAACTAATTCACTGTGGCATTACGATTTGATTCACAATATTCTTGGAGTACTCCTCAAAGAAAGCATGCATCTCTAACTAAAAATCATCAGGTTGGAAAACATGTGATAGGTCTATAAAATACCATTGAAGCTGAGATACATGAACGAAATCATGCATAGAAGGATATATAGGAAGAAGTTCTATATGGTAATCCACTGGTTGATTCACTTTAAGATTTCCAAAGTTTTGAAAAATATTAAATGATATGTGTTGAACGAAACCTACCATTCATACCTCTTGCCATCACATAGTGACCAATAAGGCCTACCATATAATTAATTATAAAGATCTGTCATAATGGTGTCATGAATTATTTTATTTTAAGAGAGCTCGAAAAGAGGTATGTGTTTCCCCCAAGAACCTCCAAATTCAAGGACTCATGCAAAAAGCATATACTTTAACACATGAATCATATAGTCTATTTTTTAATTGGTATGAGAGTGATAGGACATGTTCATAAGAACATGTGTACCCAAGGCCTTCTACAACCCCGGACAGAACTGTGATATAAAGAAATCATGCCTATAAAAAAATAGGGTGATGAGCTCCCTAAAGACGTATGAAAACCATGATGTGTAGTATCTATATATCATATACCAAAAAGATATCCCAAAAATATAATAAATTTGTTAACTTCATAAAATGATAAAAAACGTCCCAAATGGTATCATTTCCATGAGGTGATCTAGGTAAACCATTCATGAATTCTAAATAAATGTATTAATATTTCTACTTTGGAATGGAAAATAACTATTAATGTCCTTCCCATAACTGATGTTCCTCCATCAGCTACTAAAAGGTGGAACCCTGAGTGATAAAACCACATATCTCTCATTTCATACTAGGACATCAATACTAGCTATGTAAGCCTTGAAAGATATTGGTGACACCAGAACGAACTAACCATAGAGAGGTATGAAATTCATTCATCAGCTACCCTTTGATGCCTGATGGTACCCAAGCATACCCATAAAAGTGAAAAGTATCATCCTCACACACGATCTATATAGAAGATGAATAATCATATGAGATGCATTCTTTGAGTGTTGAGTCAATAAGGTTTTCCTTATGATTTTTTCATTCCTTCATTTTTGGAAAATCACAAACATCATATCTTTAAGAAAAATTTCTTTTATAAGGAAAATTTCTTTTATAAGGAAATTCGCTTTTGTAAGAAAAATTATCCTTATCATATTTTCATCCATATTTTTCCTAAGTATAAAATTCGGATTCATTTCGGTTTTATCGGATTTGTTTGGAACTTTGATATAAAGTATTATCTTTTAGGATCCGAATTCAGGATAAGATTTGTAACGAAGTTTCACTCTGGATTCCAGATGAGAACTGTAATAAAGTATCATTCTGAATTCCGATTACGAACTCTGAATAAGTCTTATTCCAGATTCAGGATACGAATCCTTATGAAGTTCGACGTGGAATTCTCATTACGAATTCTAATGACGAATTATCATTACGAATTCTAATGACGAGTTCTCATTACGAATTCTGATAATGAATTTTCATTATGATTTATGATGACTAATTCTCATTACAAATTCTGATGATGAATTCTCATTACGAATTCTGGATACGAATTCTCATTACGAATTCTTAAGATGAAATCTCATTATGAATTCTGATGATAAATTTCCATTACGAATTCTGATGAGGAATTCTCATTACGAATTCTGATGACGAATTCTCATTCTGAATTCATCTATTAAACAGAATCTGATCATCTCAGTTTTGTACACTCTGATTTATTCAGACTCCGAACGTTCACTCCGAATCTTCACTCCGAATCTTTTGAGTTAGAATTTAAACGGTGTCGTACATTCTGTTACACTTGTTTTGTTATAAAACGATGTCGTCTATTCTGTTATAAAACTAATCGTTGGTTAAGTTACACGTGTACAGTTCCCTCCATTTTTTAAGGAAAATATGACCGTTGGGAAGGAGGCTGACCTTACATATAAATAGGAGCTCATTTGAAAGAGCAAAGTGCTGTTGCTGGCTGAAAAAAGGTTGACTGATCTTCGACTCATTTGATTACATGCTTGAAGTGATTTCTAGAGAGAGAGGCTCTTATTAACTCTGAAAGCATCGTGCGACTCCGAATGTTGGTGATTACATTCGAGGAATTCCGGGGATAGGAAGACAGAGGTGCCGACTACCTTGATGTTTGAGGGCTTCCTTGCTGAGGAAGACAAAGGTTTCCAACTACCTTGAAGTTGAGGGCTTGCGGGGATAGCAAGACAGAGACTCTCTGATCTTCGTATCAAGGGATTACCCTAGTGTGGGTAAGAAAGACTTGCTTGAAAGTATAAATCAAGGGACCTTTATCCAAGGTTGTTGGATACCCTTCTCTTTGGGTTAAAAGACTATTATCTTGTTACTTGTAGTTCTACTACATGTTTATATTCCGCTACATTTTTTATTCTAAGGAAAGTATAACTTTCTTATACTTCCTTACTTGTACTCTGTTTCATTTAGATTCTATACACTTTAAGGTAGAATCTAATATTGTAATCTTTTGTTAAGTTTCAATTTTCGGAACCATATTTCCGGAACCCATGTTCGGAATCTCTTTCCAAGTTTTCATTTGGTATTAGAGGTGTTGTGAATTTGCTTAAGTTTAACTTTGTTAAACATAGCCCTTTCCTTTACTCGAGGAAAACATAGTTATTTGTAACTAACTTTAAAGGTTCCAAAGGAATTTTTAAAGTATACAATTCACTCCCCTCTTGTATATTGAGCATCTACATCAATATTTCGATCCTACAATTGGTATCAGTGGAGGTCTCTGAAATACTTATACTTACGAATAAGTTTTTCTTGCTCACTGTTACATTCTGAACTTGTCCATTCCAAACTTTGTTTTTACGAATATGTTCTACTAACAGTCTTGTGTGCCGAAGGTTATTTTTATGTATAGCAGGAATCAATTTTGGTTCAATTGATAATCTAAATCCTACAAGACCACCAATCTTTGATGGTAATGATTATGAGTACTGGAGAGATCAAATGCAGACTTTTTTTATCAATACTGGAGTAGACAATTTTGTTATGATTACTGGAGATTATAAAATTCCTGACAAGGAAGTGAGAACATTCACTAACCAGGAAAAAAAAGAATATCAACTCAACTATAAGGTATGTAATACTGTACTGTGTTCAATGACTAGAAATATATATAGCCAAATTTCTTCTTGTGAAGCAGCTAACTGTATCTGGAAGAAGTTAGAAGTTCCACACTTTGGGACTTCTAAAGTGATTGAGACTAGAAGAGCTATGCTCAGAGTTGAATATCATGGCTTCAACTTTCCTTATGGAGAACCAATCTGTAATGTTCAACCGAGATTTATGGCTATCGTAAACTGCCTATAGTCAATGGGAGAAAAAGGTCTAGATGATGAAGATCTTGTGGGTAAGATAATTGATATCATTCCCAATGAGTGGGAATCCAAAAGAACAGCTATAGATGAGAACATGAAAGTGACTCAGATTTCTCTTGATGAGATTTTTGGAACTCTTCTCCAACATGAAACTAGAATGAAGAGAGATGCTGACAACATCAAAAAGAAGAATGGAAATGGTACTGTTGCTTTCACAACAACATCAAATCATATGAAAGCTAAGACTCCTGAGAGAGTAACCAGATCCAAGTCTAAGAAGATAATAGTTCAATCATATTCTAGTGAGAGTGAAATATCTGAAAATGAATTAGCAAATCTTGCTCGAAGGATGAACAAGATAGCTGGCCAGAGAAATTTGCAATCCAAGTATAAGAAAAAGGACAGGAAAGATAATAAAGATGGAGAAGTTACATGTTATGAATGCAAGAGAGAAGGACATATAAGACCAGATTTCCCTATGCTCAAAAAGAAAGATAGGAAAGAAAGACATTCAGACAGGAACATAAAGAAGTATTATAAAGCAAAAGCTAAGAATGTTCTGAAAGCTAATGACACCTAGAGTGCCAGTGGTGGTGACTCTTCAGATAAATCTTCTGATTATGAATCTTCAGGACTGAAGAATCTTGGTCTTATAGCCAGATTACCTATTGATAATCATTGTCTTATAGATAAGGTATGAAATGATGAATCATTAACCAATGTTTCTTTAAATTCTAATGATAGTAAGTATTTTGACTCTTCTGATGAAGAATCATCTTCTGATGAGGAAAATACTTTACTTACTTATGAAGAAGTCTCTAGGTTTGCTGAACTTCTTGAAATTGAGAATTCAAAACTCAATAAGAAACTTGATAAGGAAAACTATAGGAATTATATTCTTACAAAAGAGATATCATATCTTTTTAAAGACCGTGATAAGAAAAATGCTTATTTTGAAAGTATTTCAAAAAATCTTTAGGAAGTATGTTCTGAGAAGAATAAACTTTCTAAAGAATTAGAAAAAGTAATTTCTAAGAAAAATGTTTTCGAGCCTAGCTCTAGTTATAAAACTAATGATTTTGAAGATAAAAACTTGGTTATAAAACTCATGTCCAAAATTTTTTCCTTAAAGAAGTGTTTATCAAACTTTACCCATGGTAAGGAAAATTTTGATAAAATGTATTCCCATATACGACCTTTAAGAAATAAATCTGGATTTGGTTATACCCATGAAAACCCAATTTTCAGTAACAATTATTTTGTTCTTCAAAGTTCCCCATTTTGTACCAAGTGTCAATGTGGTGGTCACTGGGAAAAGGATTTTTCCGTAAACAAAACCCAATCTTTAGGAATTCACATAGCTTACTTTTCTAAGAAAATGTGGGTACCTAAAATTTTGTTATCTAGAAATCTCGAATCCAAACAAATTTGGATTCCGAAAGTCTGATTTTCTTCTTGATTTTAGGAAAATAAAGAGAGTACCAGCAACAATACATGGTACATGGATATTGGATGTTCCCGGCACATGACTAGTAACAAAAGATATTTTGAAAAGATTATCAAAACGAAAGGAGGAAAAGTAACTTTCGGAGATAATACTAATGGTGAGATTGTAGGTATTGGTAATATTGTTTTTCTTGGTAAAACTTTGATTTCAAATGTTCTTTTTGTTATGGGTCTTAAGAACAACCTCATTCGCATAAGCCAGTTATGTGATGAAGGTTACCTTGTGTATTTTAGGAATGATAAGTTCTTAGTTCACAATTCCAAGGAAGAATTTATTCTCTCAGACAATAGGCAAGAGAATGTTTACACCTTAAACTTAAAAGACCTCAGAAGCCAAGATTTACCTTGCCTTAGTAGAATAGAAGACAATTCCTGGTTATGGCATAGAAGACTAGGTCACTGTAACCTTAGGAACCTATGTAAAATCTCTAAGAAGAAACTAGTTAAAGATCTACCGGAACTTAGATTTGATTCTTCTAAAGTTTGTGATCCTTGTCAATATGGTAAGCAACATAAATCTAGTTTTAAATCAATCGGTGAAATCTCAACAACTGAGGCATTACAGTTAGTGCACATGGATCTTTTTGGTCCAACAAAAACTGGATGTATTGGAGGCAAATACTATGTGTTTGAACTAGTTGATGATTACACTAGATTTACATGGGTTTATTTTCTAGAAAAGAAATATGAAGCATTTTATTATTTCAAAAGTTTTAGAGCTCAAGTTAAAAATGAGAAAAACCTTCCATTGAAAAATATTCATAGGGATCATGGAGGAGAATTTCAAAATTCTGATTTTGAAACTTTTTGTAGTATAAAAGGTATTAATCACAATTTCTCAGCACCTAGAACTCCTCAACAGAATTGCGTAGTTGAAAGAATAAATAAAATTCTTCAAGAGATAACTAGAACCATGTTGAGTGAATATTCTATTTCTAGACATTTCTGTGCTGAAGATGTATGTACTGCTTGTTATACTATAAATCGAGTTTTGATTAGAACTTTTCTTAATAAAACTCCTTATGAGTTATGGAATGGTAGAAAACCAAGACTATCCTACTTCAAGGTTTTTGGATGCAAAGTATTCTTTTTGAATACTAAAGATAACTTTCATAAATTCGCACCAAAATCTGATGAAGGAATTTTCTTAGGATATTCCACAACATCTAAGGCTTATAGAGTTTTTAATAAAAACACTTGTACTGTTGAAGAAACAGTACATGTAAAATTTGATGAGTCAAATCCTTTTGTTTTTAAAACACCTTAGCCTACATCCTCGGATGTGTTTTCAAAAACTGATTATCAACTATTGATAGAAGAACCTTCTGATAAGGTTAATGTTCAAGAAGATATTCCTGAAACATTTACCCCAGAAGACTTTCTACCCTATGTTGATGAACAGGCTTTTCAAAACCCAAATAAGATGTTTCTTAAGAATCATCCTATTGATAGTATCATTGGTGATGTAAATCAACCTATAAGGACTAGAAGTTCCTTAAGAAATGAAGTAGAACATCTAGCATTTCTTTCCCAATTAGAACATAAAAGCACTGATGAAGATTTAGGTGATGATGATTGGATTAAAGCCATGCATGATGAACTAAATGAATTCGAAAGGAATACAGTCTGGACCTTGGTTGAAAGACCTAAGGAAACTTCTGTTATTGGAGTCAAATGGGTTTTCAGAAATAAATGTGATGAAAATGGAGTCATAGTAAGAAATAAATATAGACTTGTTGCTAAAGGCTATATTCAACAAGAGGGAATAGACTATGAAGAAACCAATGCTCCAGTAGCTAGACTTGAATCTATCCGTATTCTACTTGCTTTTGCAGCATTCTTTAATTTCAAACATTTCCAAATGGATGTGAAATGTTCTTTTCATAATGGTTATGTTCAAGAGGAAGTTTTTGTTGAACAAACTCTTGTCTTTGAAGATAGAAAACATCCTGATCATGTTTTTATACTTACCAAAGTTTTTTATGGTCTTAAACAAGCCCCACGAGCATGGTATGATAGACTTACTGGATTTTTTCTTCAAAATAATTATGTTAAGGGAAATGCAGATCCAACCCTTTTTATAAATAAAGATAAGAAAAATGTTTTGATTGTTCAAAATTATGTTGATTACATCATATTTGGTTCAACTCAGCAATCTTTGACCGACTCTTTTGCAAGTCTAATGATATCTGAGTTTGAAATGAGTATGATGGGTGAGTTAACATTTTTCCTTGGTTTTAAAATTTCTCAAAAACCAGAAGGAACCTACATATATCAACATAAGTATATTAAAGATCTTATTAAAAATTATGGTTATGAAAACACTAAGAGTTTAAGTACTCTTATTGGTACCTCAAATTCTTTAGATCTTGATGAAGCTGGGAAACCAGTATATCAAACATCTTTTAGAGGAATGATAGGAAGTTTACTTTACTTGACAGCTAGTCGACCAGACTTAATGTTCTCAGTATGCTTATGTGCAAGATATCAATCCAATCCTAAGGAATCTCATCTAAAGGAACTAAAAATAATTTTTCGCTACCTTAAGGGAACCATGGATCTAGGATTATTTTATACATCCGGAAATGATTTTATCATAAAAAGATTTTTTGATGCTGACTTTTGTGGATGTAGAATGGATAGAAAAAGTACATATGGAACTTTTCATTTCTTAGGAGATTCATTAGTTTCTTGGTCCTTCAAGAAGAAACATTCTGTAGCACTCTCCACTGCTGAAGCTGAGTATGTAGCAGCTGGAAGTTGTTGTGCTCAAGTGTTGTGGATGCAAAACACACTCACATACTATGGCTTGAGTTTTACTAAAACTCAAATTTTGTGTGATAACACTAGTGCCATTGCTCTCAGTAAGAACCATGCACATCACTCCCGTGAAAACACATAGATATTAGGCATCACTTTCTTTGGGATCACACACTTAAAGGAGATATTATTCTTCAGTTTACTGGAACGCAAGATAAACTTGCTGATATTTTCACAAAATCTTTTCCTTCTGATAGATTTGAATATATTAAACAGAAGTTAGGAATGATAACCTTAAGGTAATCTTTCTTAATTATCTTTCTGTTGAAAAAGTCTCCTTACAGAAATAAACTCCTTTTCATAGTGGGAGTACATTTGTTTGATAGAATGGAAAAGTTTTTCAAAGTTTGTTTTCAAACTTTTCGAAACGAAGATTTCAGGAATGGAATTTCTGGAACTACAATTTTCCAGAATGGACATTTTCGTACAGAATACATCTAGAATGGAAGTGTTTGTATTAAAAAATTCTGGAACGAAAATTTCGTACTGGTATTTTCATAATGGGATTTTCGTACCGAATCTTCCATAAAAAGTTTTTCATTTTCAAAATTTTGTAATGAAATTTTTATACTGAGTTTTCCGTACTGAGTTTGTTTTCCATAGTAAAGTTTGTTTGTGAACTTTGTCTTTTCATAATAAATTTTTTTTCGTAGTCATTTATATATTACCCATTATGAATAATCCTCCTAAGCCAATCCGAATGGTATGATTACCTTACTCAAGTTTTTGTAGTCATATTTTATTTGCTAGAATTTTCTTGTATTTTTTTTTGGATTAAAGTTTTTCTTAATTCTTTGTTTTAATAAAAACCTCCAAAAGATCGGATTCAAGTTTTCTTGAGAATTTGTTTTCAACCGTCAGATCTGATCTCAGCTTATCACAACCGTTCGATCAACCATTGAATTTGAACCGTCGTTTCATTGCCTATATAAAGGGGACCCAAATACTTGTCCCACATCGATTTCAAGCTCCAGCGTCCCGAAGCACTGCCTCCATGTTTTAAGGCCATTCCGAACTTCTCAGAGGTCATCAGATCCGAATGTGTGTGGAGTTAGCTTCTCAAGAAATGTCAACCTCTAAGCCTATTGCACAATGGTTAGTTATAGAGAAAGGCTAGTCCATCCAGATTTCTTCAACAACTATGATTCTGTCATTTTGAAGAACATTAAGTTAAATGGGTGGGAAGATATTGCTGTGTCCAAACCGGGGAATCAAGACGATGTTTTTTCGGAGATACTTGTCAAGTTCTATGAAACAGTTTCCTTCTTTCAGGAAGATAATAGGGAGAAGTTTTCTTTTAAATCTTATGGAATGACTTATAAGCTTTCTTATACCATGGCAGCAAGCTTGGTAGGGTTGACCTGTGAAGGAGAAGTAGAGTTCATATCTCATGTGTTGCCAAATTCGAAGGGTTGCTTCGACAAGGAAGAATCCTTGAAAACTCTCGGACTCACAGATGACAAAGCTCCGAAGATTTCTAGTTTGCCTACAAATTTCTAGATTCTAGAGTTGGGGGTACAAGGTTTTATCGTATCGAGGAAAGGTGATAAAGATAGCCTGAAGAATAGTGAGCTCTATATCTTATATTTCCTGATAAATCTAAGGAAGTTTAACTTCATGAGGCACATTCTCATAACCATTGAGAATCTTAAGAAAGGAAATCTCAGAGCCCAGATCGTAATGTACCCAACAATTTTATCAAAGTTGATAGTTCGGTGCCTTGAGTCCTTCAAGGAAGCTTGCAGATCTAAGCCAAGGGTTTTCAAAATTTTGTTGGTTAGTGATGATACCCTTAGGTGGATGGATGTGGCTTTCAACAAGGAGACTGGTGAGTTCTTCAATTTGCCCAATCAAGAAGAAGTGGCTCCGAAGGATGCTGAACCGGAATCATCTAAGCCAGTAAAGAAAAGAAAGTTGAAAGAAGTTGCAGTTGAAGTACAGGATCCTAAATCTATGGAAGTTCAAACCGCATCTCCTAAACCAAAGAAGAAGAAGGCCTTTCCTGATGAGGATGTTGCAAAGTGGAGAGCAGATAAAGAGAAAAGAAAAGAAGGGGATCCGCAGGTCATATTGGACCCTGCGGAGGCTAAGGCCCTGAAGGAGAGAACTGCTGATTAGCTTGAAAAAAAATTAAAGGAAAAGAAGCTCAAGAAGAAGATGTCAGAAGCTGAGGCAGTCCAATATTTATTAAAATTTAATGAAATAGTATCTGGAAGCATTCCAGTTCCGAGATCTTTCTCCTTGGAATATCTACCTGAGACTCGAGGAAGAAACCTTGATTTTCCAGAAGAGATTATAGCTGAACATGTTGAGCAACTCGAGAAGATTCAACAAGTGGAAGAGCAAGAAGTAGTTGATGAAGGAAGTGGCGAAACAATAGATTTATTGAAAGAAGAAGATGATTATAAGGGGTCGCCTTCGGAACACATGTCACTACAAACTTCAGAGGCTGAATCCTCTAAGTTAGTAACTCCAGAGAAGGATAAGAATGAGGAAGATGTTGTTCAAAAAGTATTTGATGATGTTATTCAAGTATCTACTAGCGAGTAGAATACTCCAGATCAAGAATCGATTCCGAAAACAGACAAGGGAATGAAAATTCTTGCTGATACTCCGAGTTCAGTGGTGGTGAAGAGAAATGAAGTTGGTAGTTATTCAAAGAGAAAGCTTGACCTTATTGAGGAAGAAAATTCTCCAAGAAATGTTTCGGATTCGGAGTCATCCTCGGTGGGGCATGACTTTGTTGTCCAGTCTTTAAAGAAGTTGGTGGGAACCATTCCGACCTTCTCAAGTTTTGATTCAAGATGTCAGATGCTCCAACATGCTTTGAATCAGAAAACTGACTTCATATCTATGGTTATGGAAAAGTGCGTTGAGATTGTGGCTCAGTTCAAAACCTTGTTTGTTGGCAAAGAATCTCATAGAAAATCTTGCAAGAGAATGACAAACTGGTCGAAGAAGACTGTTGAAGAAATGAGGTTATTCGATGAATTTCAAGATAATGTTAAAGATGCTTTTGAGAATGAGGACAGGAAGATAAATGAGCTGACTTATTCCTTTGAAGAGAAGCTGAGAGATGAAAAGAACTTTCGGATTCAAGAAGTCGGAGATCTGAATGGGAAGCTGAATTCCGTCTCTCAAAACTAGAAGTTTGAAAAGGATCATCGGATCGAGTCTGATCAGAAGATGAAGGCTCAGGAAGAAAAGATCCAGGCTTTGGAAGAAAAGCTAAAAGCCCAGGAAGAAAAGATTGAAGCTCAATCTGTAAGAATAGCGGTCTTAGAGGAGCAAGCTGAAGAAGATCATAAATACCGGAAGAAGATCAAGACTATTCTTAAGGGGCTCATTTCGAAGGAAAAAGATCCGAAATAGCTAAATCCCATATTTTTGTTGTATCTAATTTTCTTTCTTGCCAAGATTTCAAACTTAATGTAATTTGTGCTTGTCGGTTCTTTTGTTGTTGTAACTAATGTTTCAGGTACTTTGTTATTTTTTCATTCCCTCGAATTCTTTTTTAAAATCACAAAGGGGGAGAAGGAAAAGATACTTAAGAAAAATAACTCTAATAAGAGTTTATCTAAGGGGGAGTTTTTTTCATCAAAGAAGTCTTTCTTTTTTGTAATGAAATGCCACTCCAAAAATCTGAATACGATCCTTAGAGATTCAAAGTCTAAGGGGGAGTTAGTCATATTCATTAATATCCTTAAAGAAAAGGGAGATAAGCCTTAATGTTTTTCTTTCTTCTTAGAATTTCTTTTTCGTAAGGATGTTTGTGCTTTCCAAAAAGGGGGAGATTGTTGAGTCAATAAGGATTTCCTTATATTTTTTTCATTCCTTCTTGTTTTGAAAATCACAAACATCATATCTTTAAGAAAAATTGCTTTTATGGAAATTCTCTTTTGTAAGAAAAATTATCCTTATCATATTTTCATCTATATTTTTCCTAAGTATAAAATTCGGATTCATTTCTGTTTTCTCGGATTTTTTTGAAACATTGATATAATGTATTCTATTTTAGGATCTGAATTCTGGATAAGATTTGTATGGATGTTTCACTCCGGATTCTAGCTGAGAACTGTAATAAAGTATCATTCCGAATTCCAATTACAAACTCTGACTAAGTCCTATTCCAGATTCAGGATACGAATCCTTATGAAGTTCGACATTGAATTCTCATTACGAATTCAAATGATGAATTATCATTACGAATTCTCATTACGAATTCTAATGATGAATTCTCATTACAAATTCTGATAATGAATTTTCATTAAGATTTATGATAACGAATTCTCATTACGAATTCTGATGATGAATTCTCATTCCGAATTCTGGATACGAATTCTCGTTACGAATTCTTAAGATGAAATCTCATTACGAATTCTGATGATAAATTTCCATTACGAATTCTGATGAGGAATTCTCATTACGAATTATGATGATGAATTCTCATTCTGAATTCCTCTATTAAATAGAATCTGATCATCTCAGTTTTGTACACTCTGATTTATTCAGACTCCGAACTTTCACTCCGAATCTTCACTCCGAATCTTTTGAGTTAGAATTTAAACGGTGTTGTACATTCTATTACACTTGTTTTGATATAAAACGATGTCGTCTATTCTATTATAAAACTAACCGTTGGTCAAGTTTCACATGTACAGGTCCCTCCATTTTTTAAGGAAAATATGACAGTTGGGAAGGAGGCCGACCTTACCTATAAATAGGAGCTCTTTTGAAAGAGAAAAGTGCTACTGCTGGCTGAAAAAAGGCTGACTGATCTTCGACTCATGTGATTACATGCTTGAAGTGATTTATAGAGAGGGAGAGGCTCTTATTAACTCTCAAAGCTTCGTGCAACTCTGAATTTTGGTGATTACATTCGAGGACTTCCGGGGAAAGGAAGACAGAGGTGATGACTACCTTGAAGTTCGAGGGCTTCCTTGCTGAGGAAGACAGAGGTTGCCAACTACCTTGAAGTTGAGGGCTTACGGGGATAGCAAGACAGAGACACTTCGATCTTCATATTGAGGGCTTACCCTGGTGTGGGTAAGACATACTTGCTTGAAAGTATAAATCAAGGGAACTTTATCCAAGGTTGTTGGATACCCTTCTCTTTGGGTTAAAAGACTATTATCTTGTTACTTGTAATTGTACTACATGTTTATATTCCACTTCATTTTTTATTATAAGGAAAGTATAACTTTCTTATACTTCCTTACTTGTACTCTGTTTCATTTAGATTCTATACGCTTTAAGGTAGAATCTCATATTGTAATCTTTTGTTATGTTTCAATTTCCGGAACCATATTTCCGGAACCCATGTTCGGAATCTCTTTCCAAGTTTTCATTTGGTATTAGAGGTGTTGTGAATTTGCTTATGTTTAACTTTGTTAAACTTATCCCTTTCCTTTACTCGAGGAAAACATAGTTATTTGTAACTAACATTAAAGGTTCCAAAGGAATTTTTAAAGTATACAATTCACCCCCCTCTTGTATATTGAGCATCTACATCACTTTTTTGATCCTACATTGAGGACTAATCCCTCAGGATCTGAAATATGACTCATTCTCACCCATTCTATAAGGGTACATGTCACTCCAAAAGCTAATGGGATGGATTTTCCAGGATCCTCCTAAACCTCAATGCGCATCTCTGAAAACAAGGCCATGATAATACACTCACAACTAGCCTCCTGAAACCCCTATGTTTGAGTATTCTATCTCATATAATTATCTAAAACATTAAACTTTCCCAGGTGTGAAAGAAATATTTAAATCAAACAATTGGAAGAAATCAACCAATCTGCGCTTTTGGAGATTCAGATTGTATTGTGTGAAGTTTTACTTGGGGATTTTTTATCATTTTATACCAATAAATTATCTCCTTGTAAGTAGTTCCTCTAATAGAACAGATAATTAACTAAAATAGTTATCTTAAGGTTGTGTCTCGGGTAATTTAGTTTGTGATGTCTTAGTTGACAAGACATGTTTGCTACAACTTTTTCATCCTAAATCGAAACAGCTCCCATCCCAATACCTGATGCATCACAGCAGATTTTATGTCTCCTTATTTCTCCATAAAAACTTGTATTGGCAATTAATTCAATCTTCCCTTTAATTAATTAAAGGATTATTCATAGTATACCAACCATGTGAATTTCACACCCCTCTCACTCAAGCAAATAATTAGCACTGCAAGTCTTGAGAAATCCATGATTAATGGTCCATAATATTCTGCTAGACCCAACAAACTCTAGATATCAGATACATTATTAGGCTACTCCCAAGACACTACATCACTCGCATTCTTTGGGTCTAATAAAATTATTGACTCTAATATTATATAACCCGGGAAGTGGACATGGTCAATAAAAAAGTAAAATTTGTTGTTCTTAATATAAATATGATTCTCTCTCAGTGTATTCATCCTAATTTTAAGATTTTTGGAATTGATATGTTGAGAATGGGAATAAATTAAGATATCATCCAAAAATACTAGAAAAAATGAATCCAGATATGGGTGAAAAACTCAATTCATCAGTGGTGGGAAAACTGCAGGCCCAATTATGGGATCAAATAGAAAAACCAGAAGCTTGTAAAGACCATACTTACATCAATAATCTGGGAAAGGTATTTATGATGATCTTAAACACACCTCATGATAGCACGACATTAAACCAAAATCTGAAAAAAATTGATTTTAAGGGATTTTCAAAAATGGTGTCTACTCGAGGAAGAAGATACTGGTTCTTTACCATAGGTTTGTTCAACCATCAGTAATCCCCCAAATGCCTAAGGGTACTATCCTACTTCTTGGGAAAAAAAGGACCGGTGAACCCATTGGGATGTAAAGGGGTTAATATATCCTTTATCATCATGGTATTCCAACCACTTATTTTCCACTGCAAGCTTTATAGGTTCTATACTGTAAGGCGTAATGGACATTGGTGTGGATCCTAACATTATCTAAATGGTTAATTATTCTTCTCTAATAGGTGGTATCCAAAAAATTCATCAAGTAATATGTCCCTGAAATAATCCATTATGGAAGGAAAATAGTGGGTCAAGAGCTTTGATCATTCAAGAACAGAATGGAAATATGCGCAGACACACTTACCAACCATTGATTATGGAGTAAAAGTTGTGTCTCATGAACTTTCCATACTCCCATATGCAGGTTTATAACACCTTCTGGTTTTGTAAACATCACCCTTTGATAATTGCAGTCAATATGGGATTGATTGGGAACTAACCGTTGCATCCCGATGAATACATCTTAACCTATCATGTTGAGGATAAAAATATTCTACATGAATAAGTGAAATCCTATCTCAAGTGGAAATATTTACAATATGAAACACTCTCTAATTATATTCCAAATAGGTTATCATAAAAAAATAGGATATCATGTTCATGATACCACCGAAGTGTTCAGTATCGTGGCCCAGACATTCCATAGTTGCTTCACATAAGAAAAAGAGATACTCACACCATTTATATACAGCTTAACTAATATAGATTGTACTAAAATTTTACATAGAACTGTACATGGTTTGGTACTCTACTGCACCGGTATAGTTTACACTACATGTAAATATATTCCTTTGGGTCCGTTAGTCAAATCATGACTTCCCTATGTTAGCCCGCTCTGTGGTAATTGATAATCATGAGGCTGGTTTCCTATGCCTTAACCACCACCTTGGCTAGACTAACTTTTTCTATTTCACCTACCATCCTAGAAAGATACTACTAGTCTCGCTCCAAAATTTGCGGTAGAATTAGACCCCTGATCACTAGGCGCTGATGGAAAAGTATTGCAGAAGTATTGGATAAACCTAATCCCCTAGTAGCCTCTTCACTCTAATAGATCCTATAAACACCAAAGTTTATTATGTCCCAACTTCCCACAATGGTGAATGATTATAAAGTTACCACCATAAACTACCTGACCACTGCTACTCTCATGATAAATCTCAAATCCTCACTTGTGTCCACCAAAAGTGAAATTGATAGATGTAGGTGTTGAACCTCCATAGATCGCACCATCATATTCATATATGTAATGGGGGATAGTTAATATATTTGTTATAGTAATCATCCAAAAAACTATTCACCTACAATCAGGTGGCATATACCAGCCCATCCTTAAATCACCTTGTGATCATAAAATCATCACCATATAAATTAAGACTGAAACAATGTGACTCAATGAAAAAGTAGAATATTCATTTACAAACATGGATATCTGTTCAATTTTAATAAACTATCTTTCTTGGTTATCCCTCAAAGTATGTGGAATGATGTAATTATATAATATAAATTGGAAATCCATCCAAATCATGTAATAATGGTGGTCTTCCTTGGTAATAAAATCCAACCATCATTTGGTAGAAACACATAGTATATAAGTAAAATATTTGACCCTATTCTCTAGTGGTGTATCTAGAATCTTCAAAACTGAAACATAGCTTCAACCCATGTCTCAGAAGAATAAGGTACTCCATCCCCAATAATGTGGAAGTATTATTCTATTAGAACTCTCAATTCAATTATGCCATATTCTGGGTAGGTCAAGAAACAACTTTCATATGTTGCATCATGTAGAAGAAAACCTCTCAAAACTGGGTAGTTTGTCAATTATTAGGGGAAATAAGTAGTTCCATTAGTGGAACTACAATAGGGATCACAACGGCATAGGGTATGTTTCATTTAGTGCTTGATCGACATCGCCTCTATAGCGTATTACGATAGAACATGATAGACGCATGATTCTAAAATACACAACACACACCACATAAGTGAATTTAACCATTTAATGATCACAAAAAGATAACTAAGATTGGTAGATGGCCTTCTTATAGAAATTATCACACCGCTCTTCTTAATCCAATATCCAGGTATAAATGATATAGAAGACCATAATAGTTCATAAAAATGTATTAGACAACCCCACATACCCACAACTAAGGCTGAGTTCATACTTAGGTCTCAAATATGATAATAGGGGTTCTGGTATATGGAGTATAAATCTCAAGGTTTAGTGGAAAACTCTATTTACATTGTAGTTATACTTCTATTTTGTGGTATCCATTTAACTTATAAGGATTTAATTCAACATATTTTGTATTCCTTAAATAAATAAATACCTATATCACATCACAGAACTAGTAGGTCCAGAATCCAAATTATAATATAATTGTATTATTAATGTTTCATCACCAATATATGACATTAAATATCATTTAAATTGTTTTATACACTATAATTATTCCAATTATATTCTCACAAAAAAATCAGAGCATTTTCATATATAATAATAAGAAACTAAATATATGAAACTGAAAAATGAATGCTAAAATTGAATCTGGCATGGAAAAATTTGTGTAATGTTAGTCCTATTTTTTCTATAATTATGCATGAAATGATTCTCCCTCATTTTAATTAGAATAGGAAAATGATGTCTCATTGATATAATACAAATTAATGACATCATAATACATGTGTGTCACTCAATAGTGATATCGTGTCAACAATAATAGGAATAATCAATAACTATAAAATCACATACCTAGTAATTTTAGTTTTCCCTATATGTGGGTTTTCTAATCCAACATAAATGCTCATTTCAAAACTCCCTACCATCTTAATATCTTGTATAACACACAAATAGTATGACAACCGAATCCTTCACCTTTTGGGGGGATGGGTCAAATGGCCTCAAGTTTTCCTAATCATAAGTATTAGACCACCGACTAGTAGTGGGGGTCTAGGGTGGTTTGGTTGGGATACTAAACCCTCATATCAGAGTGGTATAGTGGATATAATAAATGAAGATACAATAATGGAAAGAGAAACTATAATAATATGACTACTAACTCTTTATAGCAGAAGCATATATAAAAAATGGCACAATGGAAATGATGAGATAATAATAAACAAAAAACTGTAAATCACCACTAAACTATAAAAAAAATCAATATAATAGGTCGATTCCTATAAATTATGATTTCATGGAATGAAGATATAAAAATGTGAAATAGAGGACATGAATATACAACCTGATATTCAAAAGTAAGAAAGGACAAAATAATAATACAATTAAATAATGAATATATTTTCAATCCTATTATCCCATTCTTCATACAATATGAAAAATGAATCGATCATCAATAATATGGAGCTTGACCTTCTCAACACATGAAAAAAAGTAATCTAATCAGGTACCAATGTTGTCTTGAGTATAGTGTGAGATAAAATCTTAGTAGGCCACCACCAATGATTTAAAGAAGTAATGCACTATGTGTGCATATAATTAAAAGTGTGAAGTGGTAAATGATAATAAAACATTATTAAAAAAATAGATACTGGTTGTCTTAGGTTCTTCTAGGATACCAAAAGGCTCTACCTGCTTCGACTTATGCTGAAGTGAGGGTTTGATCAGTAACCCAATATATAGAGTAATAATTTATACAGTATAGTTATATGTATTATAGACCTATGTTCAGTATGTATGTAAAGATATATGTAGTAATCTACATATATAAAATGTTTTATATGGATCTAGGATGTATGTCAAGCATCCATAAGTAGTATAATGAGCCTATGGGATCCAGGAAATGGTTTATTACCTAAATCTCATAATTAATGTGAGAAATAATTCTCATCACCCTAGATAAGTGTGGTGATATGTCATTCCTAACACTGGATATTGAGGAATGAGGAATGATATAACCAGTTACAAATATATGTATAACGGTGAGATACATCATGAACAACACCCAATGAAAGGGAGTGTAAGAAATCATGCTCAACAAGTTTCTTGACCATCATTCCACAACCCATATCAATGAAATAATCATTACTATAATGTAACTATAGGTATTACCTCTAATTCATCATGATCATCAAGACCAATATAACTAAGGGCGTTATATATCATAAAATTTACAGTTTGTGATTATATAATAAGAGGTTCTCTATTTCCACTAATTTCCATTTAATATAAAAAAGACTTTTAATTAGTCAATGAATGGAAAATTATAGTCATTGTAAATCTAAACACTAATATGATGTTTCGTTCAATTGAAAAATTATACAATGGAGGGAAATACAATTTACAAACCAAGAAAAACATTTAGGCGGTGGTTGGGAATTTAAAAAATTATAGGAGACAATGAATTTCATTAAGAACATCAGATGGGGTGTCTATAATTGAGTTCAGCACTATATAAACACTTCAAAAGGGTTAAAAATGTATAACATCATCCTCAAAATTATTTATAATTGAAAAAAAATTACAGAAATGTGTGGAAATTCTCGGTGTGTGGCATGACAATAAGGCTATAAAAACATAAATGCAATTAGGGAAAACAGTTACACCACATACCATAGGAACATAGATAACACCTCATCCAATATCAACATTATATTTAAGGTAGATTGGAAGAACAAAGATGAATGGTCTATGTTCCTGAAAATATGGTAAATGATTTCTTAACTAAATAGTGAAAGATATGGGAAGATAAATTAGGAAATTAATTAAGAGAACTAGAGTTTTTACTTATGTAGATATAATAATCTCAATGGAGAAAAAATGGGATTTTAGATCAAATAGTTATCAATAATCATATGATATGGTCTGGGAGAAATCACATGATAGGGAGGAGAATCCAACTACAATAAATGAAAGAAACAAAAAAGGTAAATATGTTTTAAGTTTATTAAGTGTATAATAGTGATTTTAGACCAAAACATTTTGGTTGCATGGTTTGGATAAACAATGTTCATACCATGCTATATACTTTATCTAAGGAGGGAACCCACATGATCTATGTGGAAAATTTCCCTAACTATGGAAAACCAACCAAAATGCCTTTTATCAAGATGTATTTCGTTTTTTCATGGGTGTGCACCTTAGCTCTCATGGTTGCATAAAAAATCTGATGCCTTCTATTTTTCACTCAGCTCCCTACATGGTTATTTTGAATGGTTATTAATAACTATGTGAAAACCCTGAGGCCCACTCATTTTTTCCATTTTCCAAAACTCAGGCTTCTAAAAATTAGTGAATGCTCATAGAACATTCTTTAGGCTATATGGAACATATACCGAGATATAATAAAGGGCATAAAATAAAAAAAATGATTCATACCTCAAAAAAATATAGTATCATTAAAATTATCCTTTCCCTAGTGGAAAGTAATTTTTTTTCTCAAATAATCTTTATATTCACCTTTATTTTGAAACCATTATTTCTATACAATTTTAATATTTTTTTTCCAATAAATGAATTTTCAAATATATAAATCGTTTTTTCTTTAAACGATCTTATAAAATTCCATTATGCATTTCATTTTGACATGTTATTTAATTATTTCCAATATAAATTTATTGGAATTTGTTTTTATAGAAGGGTTTTAAGATTTTTCTACTTCATTTAATAAATTTATTTTTCTAATCTGACATGAAAATAATTTTTTGTTAAAATGATCTAATGAAATAATTTTACTAAAAAATAAAATTTTTATTTAATTTTCATTTTCATTTTTAAAATAATCTTCCACAATAAAGTATTAGTTCATAAATTTCCCAATATATGCACTATATGGGTGTTCATGTTTTTTGGTATCAAATTTACATGTGTTATTTATTTATGTGATACAATTTATAAAAGTTACGAAAACCATTTTTATTACCATGGGTAATTTATAATAAGAAAATGATTTGATTTAAAGTGACAGTCATATGTATGGATTATAAATTTTTCACCCCATGGCTTTACCATATTTTCCATTTAGAAAAAATTTAATACACACAAAACCTGATTTAAAAAAACCATAATTTGTAATATTTTTTATATTCCATTAAATTATAATAATTTTGGAGAGTCTATATAGTAAATTTATATATTAAATATTCAACTAAATATTTTTACACTCATCTAATAAATATTATATAGGCATAATTTATGGAAAATTTAAATAATACATACAAAATATAATATTTTTATAAATGTAGTTTCAACACCATTTAATGGAGAAAATGTTTTAAATATTTGTTTAGGAACATTAAATGATATGATATATCAAAATAAAGTTAATTTTTGTATCAAAAACATCAACATTATATCTAGAATAATTATTGATAAATTTTCATAACGATTCATTTTTATTAAATACTTAAGATAATGAATTTAAATTCATAACATATATTTTGTATCATTTATTAATAAGGTTAAAATACATTTTTAAATTATTTTAAAGTCTCATTATATCCAATATTTATAAATTCATCCTATTTAGGTCATTGGGATTTAATACACTTTGAAATTTAATGTAAAAACTTATCAATCCATTGGATGTTTTTTCTTTTCAAAAACCTCCATTATCATCCTGCCTGAGAGATGAATTTGACATTAATTTTATCCACTTATGTGAATGTAATATGTCAAAATAGATTCCATATTTGGAATACTAATAATTTATAATTTATAATAATACCTACTTTTATATTGAACAAAATCATTAGTGGAATTACATATAATTAATTACAATTATTAAGTTGAAATTAATCATAATAAAGGGATAAACCTTTAAAATAAGGGAAAAAAATGAGAAAATATCGTCTCCAAAACCAAATGGATACCCCTAATTCGTCCATTAATATTTTATTCATGGATTTTGTAACTTTTTTATGACTTTATATTGATAAAAACGTGGGTACACCAAACTTCTTTTCAAAAATACAATGTGAATCCATATCCTCCCTTATAAAAGGCCACCGCCTCTCCCCATTTGTCACACCTCCCAAACCTCATATGATTGAAAAATATCTTCACATATATATTCCCAAAATTTATACTCTCAACCTTGAAGCCTCCATTTGGGAATAAATTCTTCACGGTATGCAATTTTCAACAAACCAAAAGTAGTTACCCGATTAAGAGGTAATATATTCTATAAATATTTTTAGTTTTATTTATATTCTCCACTCTGTCAAATATCTTTGATAAATGATAATGTAAAAAAAGATTGCAAAAAATACTTATATGTTATTATTATAAAGTTTTTACCCACACTAACACAAACCACAATATAATGGATAACGAATATACTGTTTTTCAGTATGCAGAACCATTGCCTCACGAAATGATGATTGTTCATTTTTCCCTTCACATCAACAATGGTGGGATTTATGGTGGAAAATATGTTTATATATGTTATATATTATATTAATAATGTATTTATTCTTCTCTAATTTATATTTATAACCTTACTTTGGGCTTTCCATCATGTGTAAATATGATAATTTCGTTAGAGGAAGTGTGGACTACCGCCCCCTCAAAGTGCTATGACTCATTCATGCCATACATAGAACATATAAAGGATGGTATTAATAAGACTATGTACCATATATAAAATATATATCATACTGAAATAATAATATAAATATTTATCATTTATTTTTCATTCTTTTAATATGAAAACGAAATGAATGTAGCATTCATTCATATGTACGACCTACAGTCTCCGTGAACGATACGCTTCATTTATAATATCCTATTATTATAGATTTTTATAAATTCATATATACTAATTATATATGATAATTAATTAATTTATTACATTTAAGAGATGATGAAACCATGATCTAATGAATTATGAAAATAAACAACAAGTTAAAACTTACTCGAGTATACTGGGCTTTAAACCCATGAGATAGTAAAATCAATTGACGTTTGTTAACAAATAGGTAATGAGATATTATAAGAAGTTAATATTTGGTATTATAATCATGATTATAGTTATGATATTATTTAGTAACATGTATTAAACCATTATACAAGATTTTAATTTCCAAACAACAAAAAGGATGGATAATGTATGAGAATTTCGTCTGAATTTACATTTCATTGACACTTATTTGTAATTATGTGCCAATTCATTTTAATTTTTTGTATATTATTCCTTTTTATTAAAATATCATGAATCCAATTATTCTCATGATATTATAAGTTTCATTTAATGTCATACATTTTTGGATATTCTGATTCAAATGTTTCAATGTGGTATGAGACACTTTGGAATGTTTAATGAGTATTCTCCTCATGACTGTTCCTAATGATTATCATAGAAATATCACTTACTTTTTGTGATTTGATACTTTCTATTGAAAAAATTACTTAATCTAATCACTTTTAATTTTAAATTTACATGAATATTCATATTCTCATAATATGGATATTAGTACATCCTAGAAAATATACCATTTAACATGTAGTGTATATGTTAACAATTTTTTTATTATTTGGGGAAATAGTGATACCTTTGTAATGTTTACTAAATATATATATTTGATATGAAATATTATTTATTTCAACTATTCTATGTGAGTAATTATTTGGATAATAAATAATGGTAGAATACCAGAAATTACTTAACTCCTCAATGCATCGACACGTTCTCATGCGAAAAATAAGTTTTCCAAATTAACTGAGTTTCTATCTATAGTAATAAACCATATTTCGAAATGTCTTCATAGTATAGGTTGTTATATTCCTTAGCCATTACAACATTTAAGGAATCACTACCCTCATTTATTTTAATTTATTTGTTATACATGATATTTTGCATCAACAAATCTATGGATGTAATTCATTCCTAGTGCATTGATTTATTGTATGCATTTTAGTTTCTTACATTACCATATTTATTATGCCTTATATAATTGTGTAAATGGAATGTGTTTTTAGTTATTTACCTTTTTATATAGATTGATACATTATTTATTTCATTTTATTTACCCTAACTGAGGATTTGAGCTCCCCTTTATTATGATTCTTTCCCTAGGTTACGAAGAAGAGTACATTGATTAAGATTTCAATGATAGAGTTTATTTAAAAAATTTATGTAGAATTTTTTATTTTGTTTTCCCAATGTATTATGGGTATCGTGTATGTAATCTAGCATTCCAATACTGCTCAATTGATATATCTTTCAAGATTTGTGTCCTTATGAATACAGAAATGTAGTACTATAATGCACTGACATGTGATTTCTGGGGTTGGGGCATTAAAAATGGTATCAAAGGATGGTTAGAAGAAAACATGAAAACTGGATTTACAAACATAGCTATGGGATAACAAATGTAAGATCAAATCTTGGGATGAGTATAGAAGAACATCCTATAATTTTTGTAAGGTATATATTATTTGGGAATTCTTGACTATGATTCCATATCATGATACTAATAATGGAAGTCATTATAGAAGAGATATACCTAAGAGTAATAACTCAAATAATCTTTTTTAAGCTGAAAATGGGTAACTTGAAACATGACCATGTGCCTTATTTCTCATCTAGTTTGACACTCATGGGGGATATGCGATAGAATGTTCACATTTTATTTACCTACCATTATAAAGGATTTAAAAGTAAAGATACCCCCCAATGTAACCAAAGATTATGTTTCTAAGATTCATAATGCTCAAATTTTTTTTATAGGCTATACCATATTTTTAATTATATATTATGAGTTAATCCAGTGTAAGATGGTTTTTAGAAATGTTGTCTAGAAGGATGAAAAATGTCAATACCTATCAAAAATGAAGATATTTTCCTCTTGAGGAAACTAATACGACTGGTGTTGTAAAAGATAAAATTATGGTGATACTAGGTAAACGTAATTAGGTTATCAAAAATACCCTTAACTGAATGGAGAAACCTATTCCACAAAGTGAATATCCTATACTTGTAGCTTTATGAGGCAGAATCACCCATCATTTAGTGTGACTTATAATAAGATTATAGATGAATAATGGGTTAAGTCTCTGGAGAAGCTATTTATGAGCACATAATATATCAAAAGGAAAATATTTAACTTTTGGTCTATTGTATCCAAGGTGATACTGATCATTGGTGGTCCTTGATCTATAATACAATAGAAGTAGAAGAAATTTAACTCATTGAATGGAGGACTTTTATAGAGATATTTTTCGATAAATTCTTCCCTCATGATCACTAAATTGAGATAAATAGAATGTTCATTTTCTTAAAGAAAAAGGAAGAAGAGTGTTTTGGTGATTTTGAAGCTCCCATTACTTGGTTAGGTGGGAATTATATACATCACATAGGCAACACTAATTTTATGATTTACTACTACTTTTAAGATCTTATGAATACTCTCAAAAGGGCACTGGTCTGACAAATTTTTCTTCATACGATGAGATTGTTTTAGGTGACATTAAGAAGGATAATGAATTTTATAGAATAAATAGGTTTAAATGGAACCAAGAAAATAATATGTCATTTGAAACCCATAAAAACGGGAATTCACCCAAATAGAAAAAGAAATTTTAAATATTTCCATCACATGAAAAATTTGGAAAAATTCACCCTGACAAATGTTTAAAGGGACAGGTTATTTGCAATAAATGTGAAGTTAGGGGTCATCAGGTTCATTAATTCATGGTGAATAATCTGTTCAATGATTTCTAGTGCTACTATTGTAACTATATTTGGAACTAAAAAAGAGAATCCACTAATAATCAATGAAATATTCCATAGAAGATGATAATGGGAGATTTCAAAGTGTGTGCGATCCATACAGTAGATGTAGATGTACCAAATTCCATGGTGGAAGGAAAATTATTCATATATTCAAATTTATCCATTGTTTTACTTGATTATGGATGGTAACGCTGTTTTATATCTACACGGTTTTCTAAAAATATTATACATTTTACTTTTGATTTAATATGGTAGTTGTCAGTCAAAACGTCCAAGGGAAGTACCATTGCTTAAAATATGTGTTGGGAAGTTCACATTATTACACATAAACATTATTCATGTGATTACAATATAATCATACCTATGGTTGAATTTGATATAATCCACGGTATGGAATGTCCCCCAAAATATAATTCAAATATGTATTATAAGAGGACAAAAAATAAAATAAGTGGGGAAGATGTATAATCCCTCATCATTAGAGAAGATGATTTTCCACCTAATTCATATTTAGTTCCACCCTTAACAAATCTATAGAATTAAATACTTGGGGAAGAAGATAATATAACACCAAGTGAATAATAAGGTAATCCTCAAATCATGGATATACATATTGTGTAGATATATATATATGTATTTCCTAAGTATTTAACTAGACATCCCCTAGTGCATGAAATTTATTTTTCTACTGATTTATTCCCCAATTCAAGGCCAATATCAAAGGCTTGAAAAATGGCCATTGTAGAATGAGTGGAATTGAAGAAAAAACTAGAAGATATTGATAATAAAGGATATTTTCTCTCTAGTGTTACACCATGTGGAGCTGTTGTCCCATTTCTTAAAAATAAAGATGGTTTAATGAGGTTGGTGTTGATTATAGGGAATTCAATTCCATTAAAATAATGAACAAGAATCCTTTACCTCTAATTGATGACTTGTCTGGTCAACTTCAGGGAGGCCGATATTTTTTAAAGATTAATATTTATTTTGGGTATCACCAATTGAGAATGAATAAGGAAGACATTCCAAAGATATATTTTTTATGAGGTATGGAAATTATGAGTTTACTGTAATTCCATTTGGAGTAACTAATGCACTCTTAGTTTCTATAGACATAATGAAAAGAGTATTAAAGGAATATATTGATGATTTTGTTGTTGTATTCATTGAAGATATTATAGTGTATTATAAAATGTATGAGGACTATGAGGATCACTTTAGGATCATCTTTAAGGCTCTTATAAGGGAATAGTTATATGTTAAAATTAGTAAATGTGATTTAGGGCTTTAATAAGTATAATTTCTTATTTAAATTGTTTCTAAAGATGAAATTTCAGTTGATCATATAAAGACAATGGAAGTCATAGAATGGCCAACACTCACAAACATAACTGAGGTATAAAGTTTTATTGGTTTATAAGGATACTGTTGGAAATTTATTCAGAATTTTGACTGATTATCAAACCCGTTAACCATGATTACACATAAATGGGTAAATTTTGTCTAGATAATGTTAGGTGACGAATGATTTGATGAACTAAAGAGAATATTAGTTGATTCTATAATTTTTTACTCTAGCATCTTGGATTGTAGGGTTTTTAATATATAGTGATGAATTAAATAAGTGAATTAATTATGTCTTAATGAAAACTAATATTTTTTTGAATATTCATCAAATAAATTGAAAAATAATTAATCAAACTATCCATCCCATGATCTTGAGTTAGCATCTGTAATTTTGTCTCTGAAAATATGGGGGAATTATCATTATGGTGAAAATGTGAGATACAAATGGATTATAATAGCTTAAATACATCTTCTCACAAAAGGATATCAATATTAGGAAAATAAGATGGCTTGAGTTGCGATCTATTATTACTAATCAATACACTATCACCAAGGGAATGTGAATGATGAAGTAAGTGCCTTTAGCTGGAATGATTATCAAGTTCTGACAAAAATGGGGATTGAAAAGGATCCTATGTTCATGAATATAGTAAATATAGATATAGTATTTTTTGTGGATGGGGATACATCGATAATTTATCAAATGGTAGAAAAACCATCTTTATTGGATGTGATAAAGACTTCTCTATAGGATGATGAGGACTTTCATAAGAAAATTAAAGGCATAAATGATGAAAAACTAACATCCTTTTTTTGGAGATAGTGTTATAAAATTTGGAAAGAGGCTATGTGGTCCTTCTATACCCGAGTTAAAAAGGGAAATCTCGGATGATTATTATAGCTCAAATATCTCTATACACCCTAGGAGAACAAAGATGTATATGGACTTGAAGGAACATTTTTTGTGGGATAACATGTTACAAGAAATAGATGATTATTTTTCTAGATGCTTAGCTTTTCAAAAAGTGAAATCTATTAGTCAACATCGTAAAGAATTCCTAAAACCTGTTCCTATTCATATGTGGAAATGGGATGAAATTACTAAGGACTTTGTCATATTACTACAAAATGACTCATATAAAGAGTGATGAAAAATGGGTCATCGTTAATTTCCCAACCAAATGTGATAATTTCCTTTCAATAAGAGAGCAATTAACTATAAATCCCCTCATGAGTCTCTACATTAATGAAATTTTAACTATTCATGGTTAAACTCTGTCAATTATTTTAGATGAAGACCCCCACTTTTCATTGAAGTTTTGGAAAATTCTTCAGTTGGTTTTTGACACTGAGCTTCATTTCAGCACCGCATACTGTCCTCAAATTTATCGATGGTCTGAAAAAATAATTTAAACAATGGGAGAAATGTTGAGGACATCCTTACTTGACATTCAGTTTATGTGGGATCGGTGATTACCATTGGAAAATTTTCCGATAATAATAATATCCTTTAAAGTAATCAAATAATTTTTTGTGAAGATTTATATAGAAATTGATTTCATACTCCAAATTTTTTGGATGAAGATAGTTAAAGGAAACTCACAATCTCTGAACATATTGAAGAGAGGACAAAAAAGTTAATGGTTATCCAAGATCATATTAAATATTCTTAATATAGGGAAAAGAGCTATGCTAGTAATAGGAGGAAATATTTAGAGTTCCATGGGGGGGAACATGTATTCTTGAGAGTATATCAGGTAAGTGGGTTATCAATTTCAATAAGAAGTGAAAACTATGTTCAAGGTACATATGACTCTTCAAAATTCTTATAAGGGTTGGATTTGGTGCTTATCATTTAGAATTTCCACCAAATTTCTCAAAGGTACATGATGTGTTTCATATATCTATACTAAGAAAGTACATTCTATACAAAATCCATGTTCTTGTATCTTATGAGATATAGTTGGAACCCAACAATTCCAATTGGGAAGAACTAATATGTATTTGTGATACTAGAGAGAAAGTATTAAGGAATAAAACAACACACCTAGTAAAAGTTATCCAGAGGAATCACAAAATAGAAGAAGAAACAACGGTACCAGATGATTATATGAAGGAGAACTACCCACTTACTATTATAGGTAATAACCATGAAATTTCAATGATGACATTTTTTTAAGAGGAAATACTATAAATTCCAAATAATTTTCCATTTTATCCCTTTAGAATAAATTTAATACACACAACACCTGATTAAAAAACAATACGTGCTCACATTTATTATAGTTAATTTATTTCTAACACTTTTAGAGAGACTATATAGAAACTTTATTAGTGGTAGATACTTGGAGATAAGAAAACATTAAGATAGATACTCTGTCTAGAAAGGTGGTTCCTGATGAAACTTTCTTGTTTAACCTTCTAATGGGTTATATTCCAAAAGACTCTAATAACATTGTTAGGTCTCACACCATTGGTTTGCACTATTTTTGTCCACAATAACTTTTATTACCTTGATTTTTATGGAATAACAAAATAATAATAGTCAGTAATTTTATATAGGAAATTTATATATTATATATAAAACATATAATTTAACACTCATATAATATATTTTAGATAGGCATAAAATAAGAACAAAACCAATTTGACATTAAAAATACTATATTTTTACTAAGGTAGTTTTACATAATTTTAATGGAATATCTAATTTAAATATTAATTTTTATAAATTTTATTGATTTAATATGACCAAATAAAATTCAATATTGTAAATATAAACATCAAATTTTGGTTTGGGTGGATTTTTTGTAAATATCAGCGAAGTCTCATTTTAATCAATTATTAAAAAATTTGAATTGTAATTCAAAAATAAATTTTTTCTACTTTATATATATGGTTAAATTTAATTTGGAAATGGTATAAAGTCAAATAATATAAAATATACATAAATTAACCCAATTAATGTCAATGGGATCAATTTAACAATGAAATTTAACATAAAAACTTATCAAACATTAGGATGTTTTTACATTAAAAAAACAGCATTGTCGCCTCACATGCGAGATGATTTTTAAATTAATTAAAGCGACATATATGATTTAAATTTGAATAAATGGATTAAATATTTAGAATTAGAATAATTTATAATGTTTAATAAGTCCAACTTTATATTTTACCAAAAATATTATGGAATTTATTTAAAATTAATTACAATTATTACAGTCAAAACAATATAAAAAAGGATTAAACCATTAACTTAAGGACCCAAATGACTTAGCTCATTTTACATCACCCATTTCTGTACATACATTGGCCAATAAAATTTCATTATAGAGTTTGTTTTGTTTTTTAATTCTTTTGTTAGGTAAAGACATGGATACACCTATCTTCATTTCAAAATAGAAAGTGATTCCTTTTGCTCCCTTATAAAAGGAAACTTCCTCTCCACATTCCTCAAACCTCACAAACCACATAGATTTAGACAAGATATGCCCATATATATTCATAAAATCTATTGCCTCATCCTTGAAGTCCCCCTTTGGGAGGAAATATTTCTATGGAATCCATTTGGTACAAACCATAAGTAGTTAACCGATTAAGAGGTAATGTCTTCTCTCAAGTTTTTTAATTTTATTTCCATTCTACATTACCTAAACTCTACTTATTTCATGATCATATAACAAAATTAGAATAATAAATATAGTGAAAAAAATTCATGCTATGTTTTTAGTTTACACATACACTCACCTTCATCAAATGGGTAATGAACATACTATTTTTGTGTACGATGAACTACTCCCTCATGAAAAGATGATTGTTCATTTTTCCCTTATCACTAATCATGGTAGACATTATGATGAAAAATATGTTTATATATGATATTTATGATATTTATAATTTTTTTATTCTTATTAAATTTTTATTTACAACATTCCCTTATGATTTCTATCATGTGTAAATTGGATAATTTTGTTTGAGGAAGTGTGGAATACCGCCCCCTCAAAGAGATATGACATGTTTGTGCCTTAAATTAAAAAAATAAAGATTGTTTTCAATAAAACTATGTGATATATAAAAAAATTATTTGATACACGAATTATAATAACAATATTTATCATTTATTTTTCATTCTTCTAATACAAGAACGAAATTTAAGTAGTGTTCATGCGTACGTATGACCTATCACCTCCACAAACAATGTACTTCATTTATAATATCTAATTGTTATAGATTATTGTAAATACATATATTCTGACTATATATTATAATTATGTCTTGGTATACATTCTGTAGATGATACAACCATGATCTAATTAATGATAACAACAAACACCAAGTTAAAACATACTCGTGAATGCTAGGCAATTAACCCTCGAAATAGTGAAATTAATGAATGTTTTTTAACAAATGGGTAATGAAATATTATAAGAAGTTAGTATATGGTATTATAAACATGATTATAGTAATGATATTATTTAATAACATATTTTATACTACTATAAATGAGTATAAAGGCCACACAATAAAAAGTAAGGATAAATTAAGGATATTTCATCTCAATTTACATTACATTGAGGCTTAATTGTTATTATGCAACAATTCACTTTTATTTGGTGTATAAAATTCCTTTTTATTGTTATTTCATAAATACCATTATTATTATGTTATTATATGTTTCATTTGAATTATTACCTTTATGTAGATTATGATTCAAATGCATTAAAGTGGTATGGGACACTCTGGAATGTTTAAATATTTTTCTCCTCAGGATTGTTCTTAATGATTATCTTTTCAATCTCAATTACTTTTGTGATCTTAAACTTTATATTGAATAAATCACATTATTTTAATCATTTCTCATTGTAAATTTAATTTAGTATCCGTATTCTCATTCAATGTATATTATTATTATATAAACCATATACTATTTTATATATGGTGTATACATTGACTGTTATTTGATTTTTTGGGAGAAATTAATAATTATGTACTCTTTATTCAATAAAGATATTTTATACGACATATAATTTCTTTAAACTATTCAATACAATGAATTATTTGGGTAGTCAATGATAGGTGGATCCCATGCTTTTATATATCTCCTCGATACATAAAAAATTCTCATGAGGCAAATAAGATGGAAAAATCAAATGGGTTTCTATCCATTGTTTTGAACCATCTCTTAAATGTCATGATGGTATAGGATTTCATGTGCCATAGAAAAGAATTAAATTTATAAATCATTTCAATAATTTTGTTTTAGTTATTATTTATCAATGATATTTTTCATCGACAAATCTATGGATGTAATTAAATATTAATTTATTTGTTTGTGTCATGTGTTTTAGTTTCATAACATTCCATATTTATTATACCCTATCTAGTTGTGTAAATGAAAACTATATTTTGTTATTGTAAATTACATATATATTGATTAATTATATCTTCTATTGTATTTACCATTACTGGGCATTCTATTTCACCATTTGAATGGTTATGTTTCTATGTCACGAAGAAGAGAACATTGAATAAGCCTTCAAGGATGAAATATATTTAAGATTACTATATAGTATGTTTTATTTGATTTTCCTAAGGTATTATTGGTTTCATGTATATAATATATATTTTTATGTCTTCTATATAAATTAGTCCTTTAATATTTGTTTCATTATAATCATTCTAATGTAATAAAATATTGCACCAATAAAAGAATTCTGGTGTTGGGCCATTACAATAATGGGTGGGATCCTATATTACAATCTGATTCATTATTTATGGTTTTATATCTCATTATATGATGATGTTTAGATGTTAATTTATTTTTTTACAAAACTAAAGGGTTGAAATATATATTTTTTTCATAAAATTTATGGGTGTTCATAGTTTTATTTTTTCACAATGTTTTCCTATGGTTATGTTTGTTCTACTACATCTCTAAAATTTGCTTAATTTTAAAATTGTTATAATTTATTACGATATTCCATATTCTAAGTATATTAAAATTTATTATTCTTATATTTTATGTTCATTATATATTTCTAAGTGATGTTTTTTATGACCTTTATTTTGTATTATATTTACATGTCATTATCCTTGATAATCAATCATGTTTTTTAGTCACTATTAATTTCATGATAGTTTTATTTGATATTACTCCCTCACTCATGTTTTCACATATATATATGATCTAACCATTATGGATAGTTGCTATGTTTTTCTTACTAAAAACGCGATCTCACCACTTTAAATACATCCATTCCCCGAGTTATGAAGATGACTATGTCATATGATATGTCTGGAAAAGTTTTGAGAGGATAATGGTTTTGGAAATATGTTTATAAGTGTTATGAAATAATTTGTTCAGGTAGCTAGACTCCATGAAACTGGACATTTTGGTCTTCAGATTGTGTATCTGTGTAAGGAATTTTTGAATTATAACATTAAATAAATTTATTGTTTATGTATGATTATCTTGTGTCACCATACATAGACCGTTATTTCACACTTATTTTATAAGAATGGACCATGAGTGGATGGGTGGATTTGTTGTTAGAACTGACCAATGGGAAATGTAAGGCCTATTGGTTCTATGTTCTAATGAGGCCTATGTCTTAATGGTTATGACAAGACCTGAGATATGGTAAGATGTTGAGTGGGAATTTGGGCCAATAATTAATAATGCATGAATCAAGGGACCTTGTGTTTTTTGGTAAATGGTCTCATTGGGATCATGAAACCCAAAATTTATTTTAACAAAACAGATTTGGGAAGCACATTATAAAGATGTGCATTGCCATTGGGTTATGTAATCATGTTTATTGGGAGTAATAACTCATTTACATTCGATAAAATCAAGGTTATACATGTTGGTTACATGCAAGGCATGTTAGTGACTTGGAATTATAAGATAGACTATATGAATTCCATGGAAACATTTTATGGTATTAAAGAAACACAAGTTATGCAGTGATGGTAGATCCACAATGGGAATGTCCCCAAACTACATAAAATATACGCATGGAGAAATGGATGGTATCAGTAAACATGTGCCTATTGATGTGAGGTGACTTGAAGATAATGATGTGCTTGCTGGTACAGAGGCCTTAAGACATTGTTTAGGTTATGATATTTTGATATTGTAAGGGTGACATAAAGAAGGTATGAAAGGTTTTTTGAATAGATTATCATGTTTGAAGGAGATAGAAGAATCAGGTCTTTTAGACTTGTTGAGGGAGGCTAATAAAAGATTAACAAATTGTTTCTTGTTGTAACAATATAATATTCACTCAAGGATTAGTTTATATTTAGATGTTAGTTGGGGAGTAAACTGTATGTCATCAAAGGAAGATGTTTTAATTTAATATTGTATAATGGTGAATGTCATAGGGTTCATTCATAGAAGTTGATAATGGGTGATAGATTAGTTTTCATATTATAACTCATTTAGGTAGGGGTGGTTATTCCCCACACTTGGGTTCATAAATCAATGGATAATGGGAAAAGTATATAGGGAATTTATCTACTTAAAAAATTATAATATAACTCCAATGATAGTGGGTGAATATATTAGTCTTCATTTTATGACTATTGAGTAATCTTTATGGAATTAAAAATATAGTGAGGAAAACATGAGATGTGTACTTGGGTCCCCTAAGGAATTCCACGTGGGAAATAAAATGTGGTGGTTGGGCAATACCAAGGGTTATAATCATGCCTGATATGGCCGTACATGATACGATTGTTTTATGATTGGAGGTGTGTTAGTTGTTGTGGTAGGACAATATTCATGTTTATATAGTCAAGGATTAAAATGTGAGGTCTCATCAAGAGTTGGGATGTACTCTACTGAAAATATTTGGGTAAGCATAAGAAGCCTTATGAAATTAAGGCATCTCACCAGGTAGTCTAGTGATGCATCAATAGTTGGATCCTATAATTTTTATGTTTCCTGGAGCAAGGAAGGTTTTACTTGTGTTTCTGTATATAATTGTATGAGGTATGTTACAAACGACATATATATTTCCATTAATAATATGGTGGATATGTTTCCAGAATCAAACATGGCTTTTCATTGTTAATCATGGATTTTAATTATTATTTTTTTGTTCATGGGAAGTGGTTATTGTTGAGTCAATAAGGATTTCCATATGACTTTTTCATTCCTTATTGTTTTGAAAATCACAAACACCTTTCTTAAGGAAAAACACCTTTCTTAAGGAAAAACACCTTTCTTAAGGAAAAATGCTTTCTTAAAGAAAATTTTTTTATAAGGGTTATCAGGAAATTTATCCTTATTATATTTTCATCTACATTTTTCATAAGTATGAGATTCGGATTCATTTCTATTTTCTCGGAATTGCTTGAAACTTTGATATGAAGTATTCTGTTTTAAGATCCGGATTCTGGATAAGAACTGTGATAAAGTTTCACTCCGAAATCCAGAATGAGAACAGTGATAAAGTTGCATTCCGAATTCCAGATACGGTTTTAATCCAGATTCAGGATACGAATTCTTATGAAGTTTGATAATGAATTCTCATTACGAATTCGGATGAGGAATTCTCATTACGAATTCTGATGTTGAATTCTCATTATGAATTCTGATGAGGAATTCTCATTACGAATTCTGTTGAGGAATTCTCATTACGAATTCTGATGATTAATTCTCATTACGAATTCTGATGATGAATTCTCATTACGAATTCTGATGATGAATTCTCATTACGAATTATATTGATGAATTCTCACTACGAAATCTGATGATGAATTCTTATTACGAATTATGATGAGGAATTCTCATTACGAATTCTGATGTTGAATTCTCATTATGAATTCTGATGAGGAATTCTCATTATGAATTCTGATGAGGAATTCTCATTACGAATTCTGATGATGAATTCTCATTATGAATTCTGATAACGAACTCTCATTCCGAATTCTCTTATTAAACAGAATCTGATTATCTTTGTTTTATACACTCTGAATTAATTTAGACTCCAAAAAATATTTTGGTTAGACTCTGAACTTTTATTCTGCTTACATTTCTATAATTTGTCTAATCTTTATTTTTTCCATTTCACTCCGAAGTTTTCATTCCGAACCTTTTAGTTATAATTAAAATGATGTCGTACATTTTGTTACACCTGTTTTGTTATAAAACGATGTAGTCTATTTTGTTATAAACTAACCGTTGTCTAAGTGACACGTGTACAGGTCCCTCCGATCTTTAAGGAAAATATGACCGTTGGAGAAGGAGCCGACCTTACCTATAAATAGGAGCTCATTTGAAAGAGCTCAGTGCTGAAAGGATAACTGATCTTTGACTCATGTGATTACATGCTTGAAGTGATTTCTAGAGAGAGAGGATCTTATTTACTCTGAAAGCTTCGTGCGACTCCGAATGTTGGTGATTACAATCGAGGGATTCTGGGGATAGGAAGATAGAGGTGCCGACTACCTTGAAGTTCGAGGGCTTCCTTGCTGAGGAAGACAGAGGTCGCCAACTACCTTAAAGTTGAGGGCTTGAGGGGATAGCAAGACAGAGACTCCGATCTTTGTATCGAGGGCTTACCCTGGTGTGGGTAAGATAGACTTTCTTGAAAGTATAAATCAAGGGACCTTTATCCAAGGTTGTTGGATACCATTCTCTTTGGATTAAAAGACTTATATCTTGTTACTTGTAGTTTAACTACTTGTTTTATTTTCGAAGCATTTTGTATTATAAGGAAAGTATAACTTTCTTATACTTCCTTACTTGTACTCTGATTCATTTAGATTCTATAATCTTTAAGGTAGAATCTCACTTTGTAATCTTTCATTAAGTTTCATTTTCCGGAATCATATTTCCGGAACCCACTTTCGGAATCTCATTCCAAGTTTTCATTCGGTGTTAGAGGTGTTGTGAATTTTCTTATTTTAACTTTGTTAAACTAAGCCCTTTCCTTTTCTTATGGAAACCATAGTTAATCATAACTAACATTAAAGGTTCCAAATGAATTTTTAAAGTATACAATTCACCCCCCCCCCTCTTGTATATTGAGAATCTACATCATTATCTCGATCCTACAATTGGTATCAGAGGAGGTCTCGGAAATACTTATACTCACGAATAAGTTTTTCTGGCTCATTTTATCATTCTGAACCATCTTATTACGACTTTTCCCATTCCGAACTTGTCCATTCCGAACTTTGTTTTTACGAATCTTTTGCAACTAACAAGTTTGTGTGCCAAAGGTTATTTTAAGTATGGAAGGAATTAATGTTGGTTCGATTGATAATCTAAATCCTACAAGACCACCAATCTTTGATGGTAATGACTATGAGTACTGGAGAGATCGAATGAAGACTTTTCTTATCAACACTGTAGTAGATAACTTTTTTATGCTTACTGGTGATTATAAAATTCCTGACAAGGAAGTTAGAACTTTCACTTACCAGGAAAAGCAAGAATATCAACTCAATTATAAGGTACGCAATACTCTACTATGTTCAATGACCAGAAATATATATATCCAAATTTCTTCTTGTGAAGCAGCTAACTGTATCTGGAAGAAGTTATAGGTTACACACTTTGGGACTTCTAAAGTGATTAAGACTAGAAGAGCTATTCTTAGAGCTGAGTATCATGGCTTCAATTTTCCTTATGGTGAACCTATTTGTAAAGTTCAACAGAGATTTATGACTATCATCAACAGTCAACAGTCTATGGGAGAAAAAGGTTTAGATGATGAAGCTCTTGTGGACAAGATAATTGATATTATGCCCAATGAGTGGGAATCCAAAAGAACATCTATAGATGAAAACAGGAAGGTCACTCAAATTACTCTTGATGAATTATTTGGAACTCTTCTACAACATGAGACTAGAATGAAGAGAGATGATGACAACATCAAGAAGAAGAATGGAAATGGTATTGTTTCTTTTACAACAACTTCATATCAGATGAAAGCTAAGACTCCTGAGAGAGTAACCAGATCCAAGTCTAAGAAAGTTATTTTCCAATCCGAATCTAGTGAGAGTGAAGTCTCCGAAAATGAACTAGAAAATCTTGCTCGAAGGATGAACAAGATAGCTGGCCAAAGGAATTTCCAATCCAAGTATAAGAAAAAGGACATGAAAGATAGGAAATATGGAGAAGTTACTTGTTATGAATGCAAAAGAGCTGGACATATTAGACCAGATTGCCCTATGCTCAAAAAGAAAGAAAGAAAAGAAAGGTATTCAGAGAGGAAAAGAAAAAGGTATTACAAAGATAAAGCTAAGAAAGTTCTGAAAGGTAATGACACCTGGAGTGCCAGTGGTGGTGACTCTTTAGATGAATCTTTTGATTATGAATCTTCAGGACGTAAGATTCTTGGTCTTATAGCCAGATTACCTATTGATAATCATTGTTTTATGGCTAAGGTACGAAATGCTGAATCACTGACCAATGTTTCTTTAAATTATAATGATAGTAAGTATTATTACTCTTCTGATGAAGAATCATATTCTGATGAGGAAAGTACTTTACCTACTTATGAAGAAGTCTCTAGGTTTGCTGATCTTCTTGATATTGAGAATTCCAAACTCAATAAGAATCTTGATAAGGAAAACTCTAGGAATTCTATTCTTACAAAAGAGATATCAGATCTTTCTAAAGATCTTAATAAGAAAAATGCTGATTTTGAAAGTATTTCAAAAAATCATGAGGAAGTATGTTCTGAGAAGAAAAAACTTTCTAAAGAGTTAGAAAAAGTAATTTCTAAGAAAAATGTTTTCGAGCCTAACTCTAGTTCAAAAACTAATGATTTTTAGGACAAAAACTTGGTTGTAAAACTCAAGTCCGAAATTTTTTCCTTAAAGAAGTGTTTATCAAACTTTACCCATGGTATGGAAAATTTTGATAAGATGTATTCCCAAATACGACCTTTAAGAAATAAATCCGGATTTGGTTATACCCATGCAAATCCTATTTTTAGTAACAATTATTTTGTTCCTCAAAGTGCCCCATTTTGTACCAAGTGTTAATGTGGTGGTCACTGGGTAAAGAATTGTTCCTTAAACAAAACCCAATCTCTAGGATTTCACAAATCATACTTTTCTAAGAAGATGTGGGTTCCTAAAATTTTATTGTCTGGAAATCTCGGATCCAAACAAGTTTGGATTCCGAAAATCTTAATTTCATTTTGATTTCAGGAAAACAAAGAGAGTACCAGCAACAATACATGGTACATGTATATTGGATGTTCCCGGCACATGACTGGTAACAAAAGCTTTTTCGAAAAGATTGTCAAAACGAAAGGAGGAAAGGTAACATTCGGAGATAATGCTAAGGGAGAGATTGTTGGCATTGGTAATATTGTTCTTCTTGGTAAAACCTTGATTTCAAATGTTTTTTTTGTTAAAGGACTTAAGCACAACCTCATTAGCATAAGTCAGTTATGTGATGAAGGTTACCTTGTGAATTTTAGGAATGACAAGTGTTTAGTTCACAATTCCAAGGAAGAAGTTATTCTCTCAGCCAATAGGCAAGAGAATGTTTACACTCTGAATTTAGAAGACCTCAGAAGTCAAGATTTACCTTGCCTAACTACAATGGAAGACATTCATGGTTATGGCATAGAATAATAGGTCACTGTAACCTTAGGAAATTATGTAAACTCTCTAAGAAGAAACTATTTAAGGATCTACCAAAGCTTAGACTTGATTCTTCTAAAGTTTGTGATCCTTGTCAATATGGAAAGAAACATAAATCTAGTTTTAAATCAATCAGTGAAGTCTCAACAACCGATGCATTACAGTTAGTGCACATGGATCTTTTTGGTCCTACACAAACTGGAAGTATTGGAGGCAAATACTATGTGTTTGTTCTAGTTGATGATTACACTAGATTTACTTGGGTCTATTTTCTAGCAAAGAAATCTGAAGCTTTTTCCTATTACAAAAGTTTTATAACTCAAGTTAATAATGAGAAAAACCTTCCATTGAAAACTATTCATAGTGATCATGGAGGAGAATTTCAAAATTCTGATTTTGAAACTTTTTGTAGTAAGAAAGGTATTAGTCACAATTTTTTAGCACCTAGAACTCTTCAACAGAATGGTGTAGTTGAAAGAAGAAATAGAATTCTTCAAGATATAACTAGAACCATGTTGAGTGAATATTCTATTGCTAGACATTTCTGGGTTGAAGCTGTAAGTACTGCTTGCTATATTATAAATCAAGTTTTGATTAGACCTTTTCTTAAAAAAACTCCTTATGAGTTATGGAATGGTAGAAAACCAAGATTATCCTACTTCAAGGGTTTGGCTGCAAAGTATTCATTTTTAATACTAAAAATAAATTACATAAATTCACACCAAAATCTGATGAAGTAATTTTCTTAGGTTATTCCACAACCTCTAAGGCTTATAGAGTTTTTAATAAGAACACTTGTACTCTTGAAGAAACAGTACATGTAAAATTTGATGAGTCATATCCTTTTGTTTTTAAACCATCCCTACCTACATCTTCAGATGTGTTTTCAAAAACCGATTATCAATCATTGATAGAAGAACCTTCTGATAAGGATAATGTTCTAGAAGATACTTCTGAAACATTTACCCCAGAATACTTTCTATCCTATGTTGATGAACAGGTTTTACAAAACCAAAATCAGGTTTTTCTTAAGAATCATCCCAGTGATAGTATCATTGGTGATGTAAATAAACCTGTAAGGACTAGAAGTTCCTTAAGAAATGAAGTAGAACATCTAGCATTTCTTTCCCAATTAGAACCTAAAATCACTAATGATGCTTTAGGTGATAAAGATTGGATAAAGGCCATGCAAGATGAACTAAATGAATTCGAAAGGAATAAAGTCTGGACCTTGGTTGAAAGACCTAAGGAAACTTCTGTTATTGGAGTAAAATGGGTCTTTAGAAATAAATGTGATGAAAATGGAGTCATAGTAAGAAATAAATCTAGACTTGTTGCTAAAGGCTATAATCAGAAAGATGGAATAGACTATGAAGAAACCTATCCTCCAGTAGCTAGACTTGAATCTATCTGTATTTTACTTGCCTTTGTAGCATTCTTTAATTTCAAACTTTTCCAAATGGATGTGAAATGTGCTTTTCTTAACGATTATGTTCAAGAGGAAGTCTTTGTTGAAAAACCTCCTGGCTTTGAAGATACAAAACATCCTGATCATGTTTTTAGACTTACCAAAGCTTTGTATGGTCTTAAACAAGCCCCACGAGCATGGTATGATTGACTTACTGGATTTTTGCTTCAAAATAACTATGTTAAGGGAAATGCAGATCCAAATCTTTTTATAAAGATATATAAGAAACATGTTTTGATTGTTCAAATTTATGTTGATGACATTATATTTGGTTCAACTCAGCAATCTTTGACCAACTCTTTTGCAAGTCTAATGAAATATGAGTTTGAAATGAGTATGATGGGTGAGTTAACTTTTTTCCTTGGTTTTCAAATTTCTCAAAAACCAGAAGGAACCTACATATCTCAACATAAGTATATTAATGATCTTCTTAAAAACTATGGTTATGACAATACTAAAAGTATTAGTACTCCTATTTGTACCTCAAACTCTTTAGATCTTGATGAAACTGGGAAACCAGAAGATCGAACAGATTTTAGAGGTATGATAGGAAGTTTACTTTACTTAACAGCTAGTCGACCAGACTTAATGTTTTCAGTATGCTTATGTGCAAGATATCAATCCATTCCTAAGGAATCTCACTTAAAGGTAGTAGAAATAATTTTTCGCTACCTTAAGGGTACCATGGATCTAGGATTATTTAATACTTCTGGAAATGATTTTGTTCTAAAAAGCTTTTCTGATGCTGACTTTGGTGGATGTAGAATGGATAGAAAAATTACATCCGGAACTTGTCATTTCTTTGGAGATTCACTAGTTTCTTGGTCCTGTAAGAAGCAACATTCTGTAACACTCTCTACTACTGAAGCTGAATATGTAGCAGCTGGATGTTGTTGTGCTCAAGTGTTGTGGATGCAACACTCACTCACAGACTATGGCTTGAGTTTTACCAAAACTCAAATTTCGTATGATAACACAAGTGCCATTGCCCTTAGTAAGAACCCTGCACATCACTCCCGTGCAAAACACATAGATATTAGGCATTACTTTCTTAGGGATCACTCACTTAAAGGAGATACTATTCTTCAGTTTATTGGAACGCAAGATCTACTTGCGGATATTTTCACAAAATCTGTGCCTTCTGATAGATTTGAATACATTAAATAGATGTTAGGGATGATAACCGTAAGGTAATCTTTCTTAATTAACATTCTGTTAAAAAATTCTCCTTACAGCAATAAACTCCTTTTCATAGGGGGAGTACATTTGATTGTTAGTTTAACAAAGTTTTTTTTTTCAAAGTTTGTTTTCAAACTTTTCGAAACGAAGATTTCCGGAATGGAATCTTCGGAACTACAATTTCTAGAATGGACATTTTCGTACAGAACACTTTTGGAATGGAAGTATTCATATTTAAAATTTCCGGAATGAAAATTGTCATACTGGTATTTTAATATCGAGATTTTCGTACCGAATCTTCCTTACTAAGTTTTTCCTTACTAGTTTTTTTTGGTAATGAATTTTCCGTAATGAGTGTTCCGTAAAGAGTTTTTCGTACAAAATTTTTTTTAGTAATGTTTTTTGCGAACTCTATCTTCTCATAATAAAGATTTTTTTCGTAGTCATTTTTATATTTCCCATTACGAATAATCCTCCTAAGCCAATCCGAAAGGTATGATTACCTTACTCAAGTTTTCGTATTCATATTTTTAATTGCTGGCATTTTCTTGTATTATGTTTTCGGATTATAGTTTTCTTAATTCCTTGTTTTAATAAAAACCTCAAAAAGATCGGATTCAAGTTTTCAACCGTCAGATCTGATCTCAGCTTATCCCAACCGTTAGATCAACCGTGGAAATTGAACCGTCATCTCCTTGCCTATATAAAGGGGACCCAAATACTCGTCCCACATCGATTTCAAGCTCTCGCAACCCGAATCTCTGTCTCTCTGTTTTAAGGCCATTCCGAACTTCAGATTTCTCCATTCCGAACTTCTCAGAGGACTTCAGATCCGAATGTCTGTGGAGTTAGCGTCTCAAGAAATGTCATCCACCAAGCCTATTTCACAATGGTTAGTTTACAGGGAAAGGTTAGTCCATCCGGATTTCTTCAACAATTATGATTCTCTTATTTCAAAGAATATTAAGTTGAATGGCTGGGAAGATGTTGTTGCATCTAAACTGGGGAATCAAGATTATGTCTTTTCGGAGTTACTTGTTGAGTTCTATGAGTCAGTTTCCTTCTTTAGGGAAGATAATAGGGAGAAATTTTCTTTTAAGCCTCATGGTAAGACTTACAAGCTTTCTTATACCAAGGCAGCTAGCTTGGTAGGGCTGTCCTATGAATGAGAAGCCGAGTTTATATATCATGTTTTGTCGGATTCTAACGGTAGCTTTGAAAAAGAAAAAGCCTTGAAAACTCTCGGACTCTCAGATGACAAAGCTCCTAAGATTGCTAGTTTGCCTACAAATTTCCGGATTCGAGAGTTGTGGGTACAAGGGCTTATCGTACCGAGGAAAGGTGATAAAGACAGTTTGATGAAGAGTGATATCTATATCTTAGATTTCCTGATAAATCTAATGAAGTTTAACTTCATGAGGCACATTCTTATAACTATTGAGAATCTTAACAAAGGAAATCTCAGAGCTCAGATCGTAATGTACCCAGCAATTTTATCAAAGATGATAGTTCGGTGCCTTGAGTCCTTCATGGAAGCTTGCAGATCTAAGCCAAGGGTTTGTAAAATTTTGTTGGTCAGTGATGATACCCTTAAGAGGATGGATGTGGCTTTTAACAAGGAGACTGGTGAGTTCTTCGATCTCCCTAATCAAGAAGAAGCGGTTCCGAAGGTTGCTGAACCGGAATCATCTAAGCCAGTAAAGAAAAGAATGTTGAAGGAAGTTGCAGCTCAGGTTGAGGATCCAAAATCTAAGGAGGCTCAAACCGCACCTCCCAAACCAAAGAAGTAGAAGGCTTTTCCTGATGAGGTTGTTGCGAAGTGGAGAGCAGATAAAGAGAAAAGGAAAGATAGGGATCCGCAGTTCGGATTGGACCCTGCGGAAGCTAAGGCATTGAAGGAGAGAAATGCTGATGAACTTGAAAAACAATTAAAGGAGAAGAAGCTCAAGAAGAAGTTGTCAGAAGTCGAGGCAGTCCAAGCACTGTTAAAGTTTAATGAGATGGTATCCGGAAGCATTCTAGTTATGAGATCTTTCTCCCTGGAATCTCTACCTGAGACTCCAGGAAGAAACCTTGATTTTCCGGAAGAGACCAGAGCTGAGAATGTTGAGCAACTCGAGCAGATTCAGCAAGTGGGAGAATAAGAAGTTGCTGAAGCAAGTGGTGAAACAAGAGACTTATTGAAAGAAGTAGATGAGTATAACGGGTCGCCTTCGGAACACCTATCACTCTGAACTTCAGAGGCTGAATCCACTAAGTTAGTAACTCCAGAGAAGGATAAGAATGAGGAAGATGTTGTTCAAAGAGATGTTGATGATATTGTTCAAGTGTCTACTAGCGAGCAGAAAACTCCTGATCCAGAATCCATTCCGAAAAAAGACAAGGGAAAGTAACTCCTTGTTGAGACTCCGAAATCAGTGGCTAGAAAGAAAAGAGAATATGGTGATTCGTCAAAAAGGAAGTTGGAGCTTATTGAGGAAGAAAATTCACCAAGCAAAGTTTCGGATTCGGAGTCATCCTCAGTGGGGCATGACTTTGTTGTCCAGTCTTTAAAGAAGTTGGTGGGATCCATTCCGACATTATCTAGTATTGATTCAAGATGTCAGATGCTCCAACATGCTTTGAATCAGAAAAATGACTCCGTATCTATGGTTATGGACAATTGCGTTGAGATTGAGGCTCAGTTCAAAACCTTCTTTGTTGGCTACGAAGCTCATAGAAAATCTTGCAAGAGAATAACAAATTGGTCGAAGAAGACTGTTGAAGTGATGAGGTTATTTGATGAGTTTCAAGACAATGTTAAAGATGCCTTTGAGACTGAGGACAGGAAGATAAATGAGCTGACTTCCTCCTTTGAAGAAAAGCTGACGGATGAAAAGAACTTCTGGATTCAAGAAGTTAGAGATCTTAATGGGAAGTTGATTCTGTTTCTTAGAACTAGAAATTTGAAAGGGATCATCAGATTGAGTTTGAACAGAAGATGAAGGATCAGGAAGAAAAGATCAAGGCTCAGGAAGAAAAGCTGAAAGCCCAGGAAGAAAAGATTCAAGCTCAATCTGCAAGAATAGTGGTCTTAGAGAAGCAAGCTGAAGAAGATCATAAACACCTGAAAAAGATCATGACTATTCTTAAGGGGCTCATTTCGAAGGAAAAAGATCCGAAATAACCAAATCTGATCTTTTTGTTATAATTTTTGTTTTGTTGCCGAGATATCAAACTTAATGAAATTTGTGCTTCTCGTTTCTTTCGTTGTTACTGATTTTTCAGGTAATTTTTTTTCCATTCCCTCAATTTCTTTTTGAAAATCACAAAGGGGGAGAAGGAAAAGATCCTTAAGAAAAAGAAGAACTCCAATGAGAGTTTATCAAAGGGGGAGAAGGAAATGATCCCTAAGGAAAAAGAACTCTAATAAGAGTTTGTTTAAGGGGGAGTTTTTCATTTAAGAATACTTTCTTATTCATAATGAAATGCCACTCCGGAAATCTAGAATACGATCCTTAGAGTTTCAAAGCCTAAGGGGGAGTTAGTCGTATTCATCAATATCCTCAAATAAAAGGGAGATAAGCCTTAATGTTTTTATTTCTTCTTATAATTTCTTTTTCGTAAGGATGTTTGTGCTTTCCAAAAAGAGGGAGATTGTTGAGTCAATAAGGTTTTCCTTATGACTTTTCATTCCTTCATGTTTTGAAAATCACAAACACATTTCTTAAGGAAAAACACCTTTCATAAGGAAAACACCTTTCTTAAGGAAAAATGAATTCTTAAGGAAAAATTCTTTCTTAAGGAAAATTACTTTTATAAGGGAAAATGCTTTTATAAGGAAATTTATCCTTATTATATTTTCATCTAGATTTTTCTTAAGTATGAGATTCGGATTCATTTCTATTTTCTCGGAATTGATTGAAACATTGATATGAAGTATTCTGTTTTAAGATCTGGTTTCTGGATAAGAACTGTGATAATGTTTCACTCTGAAATCCAGAATGAGAACTGTGATAATGTTTCATTCCAAATTCCAGATACGGTTTTAATCCAGATTCAGGATACGAATTTTTATGAAGTTTGATAATTAATTCTCATTACGAATTCTGATGAGGAATTATCATTACGAATTCTGATTTTGAATTCTCATTATGAATTCTGATGAGGAATTCTCATTACGAATTCTAATGAGGAATTCTCATTACGAATTCTGATGATGAATTCACATTACTAATTATGATGATGAATTCTCATTATGAATTCTGATGATGAATTCTCATTACGATTTCTGATGATGAATTATCATTACGAATTCTGATGATGAATTCTCATTACGAATTATGATGAGGAATTCTCATTACGAATTCTTATGTTGAATTCTCATTATGAATTCTGATGAGGAATTTTCATTACGAATTCTGATGAGGAATTCTCATTACGAATTATGATGATGAATTCTCATTATGAATTCTGATAACGAATTCTGATAACGAACTCTCATTCCGAATTCTCTTATTAAACAGAATCTGATTATCTTTGTTTTATACACTCTGAATTAATTCAGACTCCGAAAAATATTTTCGTTAGACACCGAACTTTTATTCTGCTTACATTTCTATAATTTGTCTAATCTTTATTATTTCCATTTCACTCCGAAGTTTTCATTCTGAACCTTTTATTTAGAATTAAAACGATGTCGTATATTCTGTTACACTTGTTTTGTTATAAAACGATGTCGTCTATTTTGTTATAAACTAACTGTTGTCTAAGTGACACGTGTACAGGTCCCTCTGATCTTTAAGGAAAATATGACCGTTGGAGAAGGATTTGACCTTACCTATAAATAGGAGCTCATTTGAAAGAGCTCAGTGATGAAAGGCTGACTGATCTTTGACTCATGTGATTACATGCTTGAAGTGATTTCTAGAGAGAGAGAGGCTCTTATTAACTCTCAAAGCATCGTGCGACTCCGAATGTTGGTGATTACATTCGAGAGCTTCCGGGGATAGGAAGACAGAGGTGCCGACTACCTTGAAGTTCGAGGGCTTCCTTGCTGAGGATGACAGAGGTCGCCAACTACCTTGAAGTTGAGGGATTGCGGGGATAGGAAGACAGAGACTCCGATCTTTGTATCGAGGGCTTACCCTAGTGTGGGTAAGATAGACTTTCTTGAAAGTATAAATCAAGGGACCTTTATCCAAGGTTGTTGGATACCCTTCTCTTTGGGTTAAAATACTTATATCTTGTTACTTGTAGTTTAACTACTTGTTTTATTTCCGCTGCATTTTGTTTTATAAGAAAAGTATTACTTTCTTATACTTCCTTACTTGTACTCTGATTCATTTAGATTCTATATGCTTTAAGGTAGAATCTCACTTTGTAATCTTTCATTAAGTTTCATTTTCCGGAACCATATTTTCGGAACACACTTTCAGAATCTCATTCCATGTTTGCATTCGGTGTTAGAGGTGTTGTGAATTTGCTTAGTTTAACTTTGTTAAACATAGCCCTTTCATTTTCTTAAGGAAAGCATAGTTAATCATAACTAACTTTAAAGGTTCCAAAGGAATTTTTTAAGTATACAATTCACCCCCTCTTGTATATTGGGCATCTACATCATTATTTCGATCCTACAGTTATGAATCCATCATTGTGGGATTTCAGTAATAAGGACAATTGATTATGTCTAACTGGTTTTATTATGTTTTACATGTGTGTTATGTCAAAAACACTTCAGTGCATAATTGGAATGTTGGATTATATTCTTATTGGATATTATCAATGGTGGAGGCACAAGATAATATAGGGTTAGTTGATATAAGATAAATCTTATGGTGAGGACCACTATAGGATAGTTTGGGGAATGGCTGGTGACATTACCGGTTTTCGGGATATATTTCCTAGGGTAAGAACCATCATGGTGTTAATGTTTTTATGATGGAATTGGATTAGGTTTTATTAGTCTATGTTCTATGAATTAGACGATGTGACTTGGATGAGTTTCACGTATTCAGGTGTGGGATAAGGATTTTTAGCAAGGAATTAGTTACAATTATTAGTTTTGATATGTATATAGATTACCAATGGTACATTTCAATAATGATAAATTATATGGTGGGGATTTTATAATAATTTATGTTTACATAGGTATTTTGAATGTTTTTAAAAGATTGGTTTTTCAATTATCATATGGGATATCATTTGATCCAGGATTTAGAATTGAATTATGATTTTTGGGACCATTTAATCTAATTATTTTGGATGGGGAATGTGGTGTAAATTTTAACAATAAGGTTCAAGCATGTGTTGGATGTATCCCAGGGTGTTCGGGATAATGTAGTAGTCATCAGATCACTAGTGCAAGAACATAGCACCCCCATTTAATAAGGGATCCTCAGAAAAGATGGAGGACCTATATCAATTAGTCATTGGTGTTAAAATGGGGACATATTATCACCCACCTGAGTTTAAAAGGGGTAGTTATATCATCCTCTATGGTTTTTCAATGTGACTAGGGGTCTTCTCCCCATTCCTACCCTCTTCATTCCCATTCACAGTGGGTGTTTTTAATGAGTTTTATCAATAATCCAAGGAATTTCTATCACATTGGTGACCTCAGTTATTCTCCACTTAATCTTGTTCAAATATTCCCCTTCACTGATTTAGGTTTTTTTGTTATCCCATTACAAAACGGTGGAATTTCCTAATTACCTAGTTGATTTTTTTCATCCTTGAAATAGAAAATCTCATTGTGGAGATTTCCTATAGTGTATTTACAATTTTTAAGGGACTGTGTCAATGATGTGGTTGGGTGTATGTTGTGGGTTATTAGAGATAATATTTCCATGGTTTCGGTATGGTTAGATATAATAGAGATTTATTGATGTTGTGAGCTTTTATAGGACTCAGTAGAAATTAATGGCCCTTACTAATTAATGGTGAAAATCTCCAAATGAGGTAGGAAGTCACTAGAATTAACCCACAATAATTTTAATATTTCAGAGATATAATATTAAATAGTTATTTTTGACCCATCATGGATTAGTTTCACATAAATTAAAACCATTAAAATATATTTGAACTTATTTGACAATCTTTTGACTTGATTTGAGAATTATAGGATAGTGGTTCCTAGTGGGACACCACTATAATAATATAACCCTGAATTTTAATAAATAAGATAAATTTTTCATGAAAAGGCATTTTGAATTTATCTCTAAAAATTTTAATTTGGATGTTGAACATGATGTGGTTTTCCAAAAGAATAAATTAATTTTTTATGGAAAATTGTAATGTTGTAGATGAAATGGGGATAGATTTTTTAGAAAATTATCTTATTAAGAAGAAAATTTGGTTTTTTATTAGGAAATGGTATTTTGGAAAGGGACTAGAAATGGATTCTAAAATGATCTGTGGTAATTTTATTTGGAGTTAATTTGTTAATAAAAACATTAATGAATCTCTATGCCTTTTATTTTTTTTATTTTGTGTTATAGAAAATGATTATTTATGTACATTATTATTTTCATGTAAACAAACATGTTTGATTGTGATGGTTAAACCCAAGGTAAACATATATTCTATGTGGATAGTGAGACTAATAGTTAAACATAAGGTAATCACAAAACACTAGTAGATGTTGTGACTGATGGTTAAACCCATGTTTTGCAGGACCTCTGATTGGACTCTAATATTGAAAAATATACATAGGATGAAAAAAACCCTTGGTTTTTTCTGATATTTACGGATATACAATGGTTTAACATAGTATTCAAGTGGGTGTTAGGATATATGGTTAATACTGGGATAAAAACAACCCTCAGTTGGATATTGTTGTTCCATGGATAGGTATGTTACCTTTTTTATTTTAGTTGTTGGTCAAGGATGGATATATTTCCCCTAATGGGATTTAGGTATCAATGTTCATCAGAATATACTCAAGGACACTCGAACACCTGTAAAATAATTTATGTGAACATCTGGAAGTGGAATCCTCTCCAGAATTTGTATATGATTATGTTTATTAGTTTAATTTTTTCAAAACGGATACATAGTAATTGGTAGCTTGATAAATTATGCATGAACTAATAACAGACTGGTTATATTTATAGACATCATTGATGGTGACATCCTGAGTAATACTCACAAACTTATTAGGAATTATTGGGAAATTGGTAAGAGAAAACTCCATTCTTGATCCGTAGTATAGGTTTCAGGAAAGTCCTGAGGCTAATTCATGTCTATTGGCTTCCTAAATTGGATTTATATGGTATGGATAGGATGAACTCGAGACCAGTTTGGAATAGGTTTTTAGCCATAAACATTTTATTCATTTTAATATTAATTGTGTATAATATCCAAATAGTAGATCTAATTAGAATTAATGGAACATTAATTTAATATATAATGTGGTATTGTATTTTTTTATAATTACTTTTCATATTTTTAATGTTTATTTGAGTCATGTATCTGATTTATATTTTTTAGAAATTCTATTATAAAATCTAACAATGAGGTCATATTCCCCCATTGATAACCTCTTTGTACCTCACTACTAGTCAGTATCTTATATCATATAGGGATACACACCTAAGGATATGCAGTGTTCTAGTATGGATACTATTTATATTGTAAGAAGTGTTATTATTTTAAAGTTCAATGCATAACACAGTGTCGGAACTCCACAAATAGTCTGACACTTTCTGGGGATATTCATTGGATAATTCATACTATCCACATGAACCATAATTACATTCACAAATTAGGTTCGTGAAACAATAATCCATTAGGTATGAAACAAAAAATAAAAAACATTCTATAAATTTTGTTTTGTAAAAATTATGGTTTCTATGAATTGAAATCCCTTTCTCGATACAATAATTTTATATAGGTTACAGAACATATTAATATAGAGATAGTATCATTGAAAGGGGTGTATTTTATATTAATTCAATTATCACTCAAGACAAAACAAATATCCCTAATTAAACACCTTGTTTGATGTTCAAAATGGATATTATTTGGATTATTAATATGAAAATTAGGTACCAAAATTATATATGGATATTCAAACAAGGGAACCTTAAAGATTTTGGGATGACACTAAAAATAACTGAACAATAAAATACCATTAACTAGTATTAGTTCTAATATAGTCAATTAAAATGAATTGTTCAAATATTTTTTATTCTGATTATATTTTTTTATTAGATATAATTAATATTTCTGTCTTATTTTAGATAAAATCCGGGGTTTCATATATTTATGAAACACATAGATATTTGAAACTGAATAAGGGTTAAGTTATAGTTAATAATCAGAAAGAGATGTAATTGTTGGATATTATAAAAATTTGAATTCATTAATATAAAAATTAATTAATGGTTTAAATTGAAATCCTATCAAGTGATATAGTCAATCACTTATAGGAATCCATAATTTCAAAATAGTCTATGGGATAATTAATATCCTGTTATTGAAGATGAGGATTGGGGAAAAACATTTTCCTTGGTTAAGAGTCAATCTAAAAATAAAATGATGGAGTTGTATGTCACTATAACTACTATGGAATAATTTACATCAGAATTGGATGTTTTTATATCATAGCTTCATGATATAATGTTACATACTTATGATGGAACATCTAATGATGTCAAATCTATTATAGTAGTTAGTGTTTAGTATCCCCATCTTACAATGTTATATTCTAAAGCCACAAATTATCAATGAGAAATATTAGTTGTTATACTTAGTCTTCCACATAATTCATATTTAATGGTGGAAAATTTAAAGGATTATGAAAATTGAAAATAAAAATTTGATATAGATATATAATAACAAAATTATGACATACATTTTAGGGCCACTCATGTGACATCCCACTGACCTTTTCTCATCATCCACTATTGGAATCATGGTTGACTGAAGGCATAACATGATTTCCACAACATTATTAGTCAACTAATAATATCGGTATGTAATATTAATGAATTATCGGTGACATAAAAGATGTTTAAGATAAAGATGTTATATAAATTGGAAGAGAATTTGACAGAACGGAAACAATGAAAAATATTTTGAAATAGTAAAACATTGAATGAATTTATAGTTATGTTATAAAAGAGTAAAAGAGAGATCTTTTTCGGATTCTGTGTGACTAATATGGTTCATAGTTTTAAATTAATTCATGAACTATAATTGATACCAATTTTCATTGTTAGGTCTTTATTAGATTACTCCAGAAACTTATGTCAACCCAAATTAATCATATGATCCTTTGGGCATAAATGAAATTTTTATTTGAATAATTACTATTGAAATGATAAAAGAATATCAAGATGTTCATGTAGTTGTGGATGTAAATAGAATCAAATAATTTTTTAGGTATTATATTTCTTAATCAGAGGAATGGGATACATAAAAAAGGATATCGTGAATGTTTATGGGGACTAGGATGACCATTATGATGTTTTAATACAACTTATGGAGCTCTTAAGTCACAAAAATATGGTTATCTATCAATTAAAAACTATTTAATGTGTTAACGAACACATCCACGATGATCATTTAAATGTACTCTCTAATAGATTGTATTGGAAATAATTACAATTTGTGGATTATTTTATACATTTTATGATGATTATACGTATTAATGAAATATTTACATATTGAATGTATTCTATAGCATTATTTATTTATACCATACAATATGGAAATCGTTCCCCAATACCATTGAAATGTTCTATTTTTTGGAAATTGAACTTTGCATCATGGAGTTCATTTCTAACATTCCTTAAACGGTTTCTGATTGAAATAGTAGTAATTCTACTGATTTTTGTTTTAAATCAAGAAATCAAGTCGGTAGTATAGTCTCATGGTATTTTATTGAGAACACCCCAAGTGTTTTATCAATAATGTTTTCAAAACAATAAATGAATCAAAATAAGAAATTTCAAGGATGATTTCATGAAGAAATAAATCAAAAATACTGGTTACAATATCCATTTATGTTGGAATAAACATTATAGTTGATAGTATTATATGTGTTCTGATTAGTTATAATTTATTAACATATAATTCTCAACAATAGTAGATGGAAGGGATTTGTTTTGGTATTAAAAAATTTAATCAAGATGTATAAGAATACATTATGTCTGTTTCAAAATAGAAATGGTGGATGAAATATAATGATGGGAAGAGATATGGACATATGATGTCCAATATCGTAGAATAATTTAATGGATTTTTCAAGGGAGTTAGAAATTTATCTATCATAATTAATAATATATTAATATATATTAATTATAAGACCCATATCTTTAATATGATGTTAATAAAATATTTTAATTTTTATGTGTTTGTTTAGTGTAGGAGAGAATCTTTCAAACCAAAAAAATATGTTGAATAAGGAAAAATGGAAATGGTTTTTTGAATAAAGGGATACAATATAGTCACCATTTATTTATAGATATTTATAGGTTTTTTAGGAGTCCCTAAAATATATTTTGAAATCATTTGAACACATAGAGCATTTATTTGAGGTCACTGTGTTCCATGATCCTATAAATAGTGGTTCTGGTCGTGTGCATTTAGATTTACTTGTGGATGTTTAATATAATTTTTGTAATTTCAATGGAATATATTATCCTTGAACATATGTGATATAATCATGTTCTTATGTATACATATATTGGGTGTAGTTACTAGATCTATTTTTCAACTTTTGATTATTAATGACTATTACTATTCTACATGGAAACCTATAGGGGAATATCAAATCTTATATCTATCTATTGAGCCTACTTTACATCCACCGAAATTACTAGGACATGACCTATAGGGAGGCCAACGTCGAATTATATTGAAAATGAGACAGATTGGCCCAAAAATAGGATAATGGATGGAGTTGTGATATATATATCCATGAATGTTAAATGAAGACACATATCCCAAGATGTTTGGTGGTATTCAAACAGTCAAATTTTTTCATGTTGTATAGGGATTAATGTAAAAGATATTACATCGAATAAATATTTTCTAATTATTATCATTAAATGTGATGAAGTAAACATAATTTTTTAATTTCACAAACACATTTTTAATAAAAGAAGGTTTTTTAATTTTAATAAATAAAATAAACAAAATAATGTGTCTATAACATAATGAATATAAATTTTATTGAAAGAAACCAATTTGAAAAACACTTTAGAAGATATTTTATTCCAGGCCATAAAAAAAGAATGATTTAACAAATATGATTTTCTTAAAAATATTCAAATGAAAATTTTTGAGAAATTAAAAAATATTCATCTATATAATTAATAATAATATTCCAAGAAAATTAATGTATAAATATCATATTATTACATTAAAAAAATTATTGGTTCCAATGGGATGGTCAAGAGGGGGGTGAATTGTGTTTTCAGTAATTTTATTATTGAAAAGTTTAATTTTAAATAAATTTTCCAAATTAAAAATAAAAATCATTTTGCAAATATGTTAGACATATATAATTTATGGTTTATAAAAGGTTTTTCTAGGTCACGATAAAAAATCAGTTAAAAAAATTTACCTTAGTATATCTTTTGAAATACTTTTATTCACACATAAAATTATACATATATATATAAATTTAAAATTTAATTGATCAAATTAAAATTTTAAATCAAGCTTTGAAAAGTATTAGATACAAACAAGAAAGTAATTTCCAAATGAATTTAATAAATGGAGTTAAAAAACATTAAAAAATATGTTTGTTCAAACATATTTCAGGTATAAAAATCATCTTTCATAGATATATGTGGAATAATACATTTAGGAAAATTTATTTAGTAGTAATGAAAAAAAATTATAGTACTGGATTAATGTTATTTAAATATACATAAAACATAGACATTACTCAAAAGTTAATAAAAATAGAGAGAATAATGAATGGGTAGTAAAATTGATGTAGCTCAATCTATGATCCATTTTGGTATGTCAACGAGGTTATGTTTCCTGTTATATTGTTTAGATAGCTCACGAGTGAAGGTTAAAGTAATTTCGAGCTTTTAATGTTCATGTTAGGCTATCACAATTTTCTAGAACCCCTTTCAATAAATATATATTGAGGTATAATCATGTTTATTATTGAATATAGTTGAAACTAAATATCTTAGAATCATTGATCGTGTATTGAGTATCAAGATGGATGGTTGGAATTTTATAGGTCTCTCAATGATATATTGAAACATGGATTCTTTCATTCAGTTTTTTGATAACATCATTTATTTATTTATAAAAATATATGTTGTTATGATTAATAAATTTTCACCACTAATGTCTTCCAATTCATATATTTAATGGAGGAGGATCAGTTATCTTCAATGTAATCATATATGTTATGTGACATGCAGAAATAATAACTTATTAGACATATTTTTATTCAAGGAGAACGTCATTTTCATCAGGATTTCCTATGATATCCATTGTTAGATACCTCAAATATGGTGAATTTTATAAACCATTCATGTGACAATTCAAGACTATTGATCATTATTTGTTTTCTGTACTAGTTTTGGTATTTGGAACATATACATAGGCATTCTTTCACATCAAAGGGGATATGATCATTATTTTTGAGGATGTGTACTACATTCCCAATCTACCCATCCATTAATTGGAAATTATGTGTGGGATTATTGGAGATATGTATATAGTTATACATTGTCTACTAGGCTCTGAGGTCGTTGACATATCATATGTCTTTCCAGGGTTCCTGATTTAGAATGAGTTATATTCATGAGTATTTATCTATGATTCAGTTTTTTTTAAGGAAAGATGTTGATTTGACACACATGTGAAAATATATTATATCTAATTAAAGTCATGATATGTGTGGACTACAATACCACCAACGTACACATGATTATTCTACCATTACATGAATATCCTAATGCAATAGGTAGAAAATTTGGGGGTGTGTTTTATTTTCATGGTAACACTCCATGATTTCATGGTACGCTTCCCTTTGAATAATATAATAGCGTGTGTTGTATGCAACTTCAAGTTCTAACACAACACAACCAAGCAAACTAGCCATAATGAACATTAATACCCACTTTTTTGAAATTTTATAAATTTTATCTTTTAAAATGGACTTCATTTTTTGAGTCGGAATATCGAAATTAGCCCTGGGTGAATTTTTTGTATTTTTCTGAAAATATTCAGTTTATAATGAATAGTGAAAAATAATAAATTTTAATTTAAAAAAACTTTTTTAATCAAAATAATTTATAGTGGTAAATTATACTGTTGAGTGGGTTTAAAGTATAATTATAAAATATATTTACCATTTAATCCAATGTTGGTCAATGGATGTAATTTCACATTTAAACTAGAAATAATCAAATTTCAATCTTTTGATAGTTATTATTTCTTAAAAACACGATTTTTGTTTTGACAACAAGAATTAATTTTAAATTAATTTCTGTCAGATCTATGTTTTGAATTTATAAAAATTTATTCTATATTTATAATCATGAGGTCTAAATTGTGTAAATAGGTAAATATTATTTTTAGACATTTTGAATAATTACTTCATTAAATATTTTATTTACCATGGTGAAAGGGTAAATCTTGTAAATAAGAGCAAAAAATAATATTATAATAATATCAAATTACCCTAACACGTTTACTAACCCTATTATATGATACATGTCTGACCATGGGCATCATTGGGTCGATTTTGGACCCCATGGAGCCACTTGTAAGTGATAATGACACTTTATATTAATTAAGTTAACGAAGATACAGAAATGACATAAGCATATATCTTTTAGTAAATCAATTCTTACATAAGGTTATTCACGTTATCTTTTTGAATATAAACATTCATTAAAAATCTAATAATATTTCATATATAATGGTATTTTATTTATAATATTTAGACATTGGATAATGAAAGTTATTTATGACACAATAATGATGCAGAATTTTTCATACTAATGAAAGAATCAAATAAATGGTATTATAAATGTTTAAAAAATATAATTTTAATGTTTTTATTCCATACATGAATTTTATAGGTTTATATTAAATGTTAGGATTGATTAAATGAATTTATTTTGAATTATTAAAGTTTTTATAACTTTAAAAATATCAATTACTAAATAGTGTCAAAATTGACATAAAAGAGTTTTTAAAACAAATATTATATTATTAATTGATAAAATATTGCAAAAAATATATGGTTCATCCAAATGAATTATATAATTATATTTTTATCATTAATGAACCACTTTGGTTTCTCCTAATATTTTATATTATGTTTATTAACCATTTAATATAAAAATACAAAGAGACATGGTAAATGTCAAACTATTTAACTAAGAGTTATATATAAAATATGATGTTAATAAAGTGACCCAAACCTGTCTAAAACCTATTGGTTGAGTTTTTTTAGACCCATAAATACTTTATCCTTTAAATAATTTATTTTTGAGACATTAGAACCCGAAATAATTTTATTATAAAATGATATTTCTAGCTTTTTATAAGGTTCCCTCACCCTCTTATAAAAGGGCACTCTCTCTTCTCTCAAATTCACATCTTCAAAGCCTTTTTTCTCTGAAAGACCATGCCCAAATCCCCTATAAATTGTCCTCCCTTAATCCTAGAGGCCTTACTTTAGTCATAAATCCAACCTATGGAGCCCTTTTGATTAAATCAAAAGGAAGAACCCGAAGAAGAGGTAAATATTTCATCACCTCATTCCAGTTGCATTATTCTTCCACTTCCTCTTTCTTTGTTATTTCCATTATAAAATAATAACTCCAGTATATTCTATATACTGTGACGTTATTATAAATATGGTACAACCATATTCATTATTCTATCCATCCTTTTAATGACATGTCACTAGACGTGTGTATGTACGACTTACCGTCTCCACATCATGGTGTAATTGTTATTCAATACATTATGATTTCGATGGGTATAATAATGATGTGTAATTGATTTAAATAATAAATATAACAGGATTATTATTCTTTATATATGATATAATATCCAATTATATATTATTTTAATAACAAAAGAATGATATTGTCGCTTGTGCGTACGTACAGATTACCGTCTCCACGAACGTGATGAGATTCAATCTCTGTCAAATCCATTCAAGAATAACATTCATTTAATGATTAAAAATAATTTTTAAAGACATGATATCACTATAAAAATGAATAAGATACATCCCATCAATAACAAATATGACTCACATAACAAATAATATAATGTAAAATGAATCCATTAACATCGGAAAAGACAATAATACTAAGATATTATTAACAAAGGAATGCTAAAAGATCATATATGATATCATATTAATGTATATTATTCCTGTATAATTTAATAAAAATTATTTCACAATTATACAGGAGGTTAAATAAACCTCAACCAAGAAAAAAAAATTAGGTAAGGGTTAATTTCACAATCTCTTTATTATTCGAGGTTGTTTTTATGAAAGTATATACTGGGACATATTTATCATCCACATCCATGTTTCTTAAAAATGTATTCCAAAATAGTTTTACAATTTACTAGAATATAGGGTAAAGTCATTTATACCCATTTTTGACTTATTATAAAATGGTTTGAAAGGAATCTTTTCGTCGTTTTCCAAACAAGGTACTTTTTAACGTTTTCGGCAAAATTACGGTAAGAATATCTTTTTTTAACTTATACGGCGGGTGAGACTATTTTCTTCCATTATAACATTGTCGAAGCATCCCTTAAAATATTATAATTATATTTTCAAAATAAATGTTTTCTTTAGGAATTATGTGACTCTTAAATGATTTCACAATAGAAAAAGATATTTCTCTGAAAAAGGGTTTTGATTTCCTCTATATCAATAACCTTTGATGGATTTTATGCTTATTTGAAGTTGATTTATTATGATACAAAAATTCCATATTATATTTATGTATTTTTGATATGTTTTAATATGGATGTGTTATTTTTATATCATTAATGGTCTATGGATAAATTATTGACATTTAGTATGCTAGTATTAATACGAATGTCTATGTTATGTTTAAACCTTTTCATGTGAGGAATGCATTGGACATAGTATGTGAAAGGTGGATCCTGCTATAGCTCCTCAATGCATCGGTAGGTCTCATGAGTCAAAATAGTGTCTTGGCACAAGGCCTTGGAAAAATATTATTTGTAGTCTTGGCACAAGGACATGACTATGTGGTTATAAGAGTATAGCATTATGCATTCCATCATTATTAATGTGTCTATTGATATTGAATGTGATTATTCGACTAGTAGAATATCCATGTGAGTAAGTAAATGGAATTATTTGATTTTATCTTTTCCATATTATTCTTACGTTTATATTTAAATGTCTTTTGTTTTAGTCTTATACATTGGCATAAAAGTTTATGCTTATATATGAAAGTTTCTTCTATATTGATATCCTTAATGAGCATCTGAGCTCACCCCTTTCTATGTTTCATTTTTTCCAGAATGTGAATAAGTATTTTATGACTGAATTATAGGGATAGTCTGAGGGGATATGAGTTTGACCCATGGAAATAATGTTGTTGTAGTTTTTTATTTTATGATGTAATTTAAACCGTATGAATGTATCTAGTACATCTAAGGCCACTAAACTAATCAGTATTTTGAGAATTTATCTTTTGTGATCATGCCAATGTTATGTAATAATGCACCGACTCTGGTCTTCTGGGGTCAGGGCATTACAAATCATATCAGTGAAAGATTATTACAAACATTGGAAACTAGATTTAGATAAACCTTGATTAGAGCACATAGCCCTAATATAGACTTTGAGGATTATTATAGAATAATTTCCTAGAATTTTGGTACTGTATATATTTTTTGAGTTTATCCAAGAAATATATCTCTGTCTGGATATGAGCAGGTAGAGGTGGCTCTGGCACAGATGTACCTAGGGGTAAAACCCAAAAACACAGTTTTCATCTAGACTCGAACGGGTACTGGTGCACGAAAACGGTCCATGTTACACTCTTGGTTATAACTCTCCCAGAGGATATGCTTAAGATAATTCACATTTTCATTACAATCCATTTGGAAGAATATAGGAGTAAATTCTTGCACAAAGAAAACATTTTTATGATTATAGATTATATCCCTAAACAGTTAAATTTTCGTTAGGTATTTTAGACCATTGGAATTATTCATTGTGATTAATAAACTGGCCTAGTGCATGACATTGTTTAGAAATGGTTCCCGGTAAAAGTAATGAGAACTCCAACAATACGTATGATCCAAAGAGTAAGAAGGGTCATGTCTTTTATAGTATTAAGCCAACATTTATTAGGGATATAGTTTCCACGGTATTTTCAACATATGATGAAATAGTATCATGTGTTAATAAGATAATTAAATAATTATTTGAGTCCTATGGCTTTGAGGGGAAGCAAGAGAAGAAAATAATTTTAGAGAGAAATATGGATAAAGGGAAGAGGGAAAAGAAATATTTTCCCATATGTGATAACTGTGGGAAAAATAACATTAGTAAAAGCTTTAAGGGAATGTGAGTTTGTTATAAGTGTGGAGAAAAATGAAACCTTGTACGTGATTACAAGGGTATGAAAAAAAATTCAAATGTACAATGATTCATCTACAAGGCGTTGGGAAACTACGTGAATCAATGTCCCATTTAACAGATTATGCCTTAAATGATGCTATTGGATAATAATCAAGTGATGATAACACTACTGATGAAGAGGAATGACTAGTGATATTATCTTGTTATTATAAAATTATTTCACTTGAGTGTTTTATAAAAAATATACTGGTTATATGAATTATAGAGATAAATAATGATTGTATTGCAGTACTATTTTATTGAGGATTTGGGATTATATGGTTCTAATAAAAGTGACTTAATAGTAAGCTACACTTTTTAGAAAAATTCATAGTTGAAGGAAATGTGATCCTTAATATGGTCTTGATAATGAGGTAGTGATTTTGGAATAATAGATGGTTGATTTGGATAAATTATATTGGATATTATTGACTACCATGAAACTGATTAATGATTTGTATATTCCATCACTGTTGGAGTTTACAACATTTTTGGATAGAATGAGTATATCCAGTATTCAATAAAGAATAAGGGAGCATGAATGTAATCAATAAGGTTCTATGGTAATTATGGATGTTGTAGTGTTTTAAAAGAATACATGATTAAGGATTTCACATAATATTACATGGAAAAAAGGATCTTCATTGTGTTTACCTTCCTTATAATTTTTTGACTGTGAGTTTGGAAAAAAGTATTTTGGATAATTCTAGTCTGAGATTATTTTTGGATTACCATAAAAAGGACACCTCGAAGGTCAGGTGGCAACCCATATCATCCGACAAGGTCGCGACACTTGAACCCACAACCGAAGGGCGACAAGGATGTATCACCTATCACTAGCCCACATGATGTCATGGATTGAATAATGTAATTTTTTTAATGTTTTAGTAGATGAATTAAAAAATCATTATTTTTGGAACCATATACGATTAGGATAAATAGAATATTTTTTGAAATCTTTTGGAGTGAAAGATGAGTTTGTGGTACGAATTAGTTGAAGGGTGAAACTCTACTTGTGAAGTATATATATATTTATAATTTTTTTCCACTTATTATATGGATAAATTAATTCATAAACTTTATGGAAGGGATATTAAAACCAAAAATGTGTTATCCTAATACCTTATGTTTTTTTGAATCGATGGTATTTTAAATCTTCACAGATTGATGGATTTGAGACCCTCAATTTTGCACGTTTTTGTGATGGATGACCTCAATCAGTCCCTATAAATATTAATTTTTTTCGTCCAATTATGTGTATTTAATTACCACCAATGTTCTCTAAATAGAGATCATAATTTTGTATTGAACCTTTCATTTCTGTTTTCCTCTTATTAAAAAAAATTATTAACCAAATTTCTGATGTGGGTTTTCCCAAAAAGGTATTTTCTATTTTTCAAACTTTTATTTTTGGAAAAAAAATTCAAATTTTGAGGAAAAAAATATTTTAAGGATTGTATAATGTAACACCCCAAGCTTCCATGGTACACTTCTCTTTGAATAATGCAATAACATGTGTTGTACGCAACTTCGAGTTCTAACACACCCCAACCAATCAAACTACCTGTTATAAATAGTAATACTGAATTTTTGAAATTTTATAAATTTTATCATTCAAAATGGACTTTATTTTTGGATTCAGAGTATTTAAATTATCTTAGGGTGAATTTTTGGTATTTTTTTGAAAACATTCAGTTTTTGATTAATAGTGAAAAATACTAAATTTTAATTAAAATAAATTTTTTTAATAAATATAATTTATACTGATAAATTATACTATTGAGTGGGTTTAAAGTAAAATTATATTATATTTCTACCATTTAATCCACTGTTGTTCATTGGATGTAATTTCACATTTAAACTAGACATAAGCAAGTGTCAATATTTTGATTGTTATTATTTCTTAAAAACATGATTTTTGTTTTGACAACGGGAATTGATTTAAAATTAATTTCTACCATTTCTGTATTTTGAATTTAGAAAAATGGATTCCATATTTAGAGTCATAAGGTCCAAATTTTGTAAATATATAACTTTTATTTTTAGACATTTTGAATAATTACTTTAGTAAATATTTTATTTACCACGGTTAAAGGGTAAATCCGGTAAATAAAGGTAAGTAAATAATATTATAATAATATTAAATTACCCTAAAAGATGTCCTAACCATATTGGATGATACATGTCCAACCATGGGCATCATTGGGTCGATTATTGGACCCCATGGAGCCACTTGTACGTGATAATGACACTTTATATTAATTAAGTTAAGGTAAATACAAAAATGACATAATCATATATCTTTTAGTAAATAAATTTTTATATAAAGATATACATGTTATATTTTCGACTATAAATATTCATTAGAAATATTTAAAAGATTTTTAACATAATGGTATTTTATTTATAATTTTTAGATATTGAATAATTAAATTTTTTTATGACACAATGATGATGAAATATTTTTCATATTAGTGAAAGAATCAAATAAATGGTATTATAAATGTTAAAAAAATGTAATTTTAAGGTTTTGATTCCTAAACAGAATTTAATAGGTTAATATGACACGTTATTATTGATTAAATGAATTTATATTGTATTAATAAAGTTTTTATAACTTTAAAAAAATCAATTATTAAATAGTGTCAAAATTGACATAAAAGGGTTTTTAAAACAAATATTATATTATTAATTGATATAATATTCCTAAAAATATATGGTTTGGCCAAATGACTTATATACCGATAAGTATATCATTAATGAACCACTTGGGGGTTATTTTGGAATTTTATAGTAAGTTTATTAACCATATAATATAAAAATACAAAGAGACATGGTAAATGTCAAACTATTTAACTAAAAGTTAAATCTAAAAGATAAAGTTGATATAGTGACCCAAACCTATCTAAAACCTATTGGTTGAGTGTTTTTTGAACCATCTCCTTCTTATCCTTTAAATAATTTATTTTTTTGAAATTATAAACTGAAAATGATTTTATTATAATATAACATTTCTAGCTTTTCTTAAGGTTCCCCTGACCCCTCTTATAAAAGGGCACTCCCCCTTCCCTATAATTTGCATCTTCAAAACCTTTTTCCTCGGCCAAACCCTACCCAAATACCCTATAAACTATCCTCCATTCATCATAGAGGCCTTCTATTATTCACAAATCCAACCTATAGTCCCATTTTGATCAAATCAAAAGGAAGAACCCGAAGAAGAGGTAAATATTTCATCACCTCTTTCAAGTTCCTTTCTTCTTCCACTTCCTCATTCATTATTATTTCCATTATAAAATAATAACTCCAGTATCTTATATATATTTTTATGTTCTTATAAATATGATATAAACATATTCATTATTCTATCCATCCATTTAATGACATTTCACCAGACGTGTGTATGTACGGCTTACCGTCTCTACGTCGTGGTGTAATTGTTATTCAATACATTATTAATTAAATGAGTATAATAATGATGTGTTAATTATTTAATAATAAATATAACATGATAATTATTCTTTATATATGATATACCATCCATTTATATATTATTTTAATACCAAAATAATGATATTGTAGCTCATGCGTACGTACGGATTACCGTCTCCACGAACGTGATGAGATTCATTCCCCATCGTATGCACTCAACACTAATTTTCATTTTTTGATAAAAAATTATGTTTAATGACATGATATCACTCTTTATATAAATAATATACAACCCATTAATAACAAATATGACTCACATAACAAATAATATAAAGGAAAATGAATCCATTAACACCCAAAAATGACAATAATACAAAGATATTATTAACAAAGCAATGTTAAAAGATCATATATGATATCATATTAATGAATATGATTATTTTATAATTTAATAAAAATTATTTCACCATTATACAAGAGTTTAACCTACCCTTGACCAAGGATAATTACAAGGTAAGGGTTAATTTCACAATCTCTTTATTATCCGAGAATGTTTTTATGTAAGTATCTACTGGGACAACTTTTTCATCCACATCCATGATTCTTAAAAATATATTCCAAAACATTTTTACTATTTACTATACAATAGGTTAATGTAATTTATACCCTTGTTTTAATTTTTATAAAATGGTTTGAAAGGAATATTTTCGTCGTTTTCCAAACAATGAACTTTTTACCCTTTTCGACAAAATTAAGTTAAGAATGTCCTTTTTTTACTTATATGGAGGGTTTTGCTATTTTCCACCGTTATAACATCGTAGAAGCTTCCCTTAAAAGCTTATAAAAATACTTTCAAAATAAATTTTTTCTTTATAAATTATGTGTCTCTAAAATTATTTCAAAATAGAATGAAATATTTCTATAAAAAGGGTCTTGATTTCATCTATGTCAACATCCGTTGATGGATTATAAGATTATCTGAATTTGATTTATTATGTTACAAAACTTCAATATTGTATGGAATGTTTTTTGATATGTTTGACTATGGATGTGTTATTTTTATACTGTTCATGGTTTATGGACAAAGTATTGACATTTCGTATGCTAGTTTTAATAAGAATGTTTATGTTATGTTTATACGTTTTCATATGAAGAATGAATTGGACTTAGTATGTGATGGGTGGAGCCCTCTATAGCCCCTAGATGAATCGATAGGTCTCATGAGACAAACTAGTGTCTTGGAAAAAGGCCTTGACAAAATCCTATTTGTAGTCTGGGCACAAGGCCTTGACTATGTGGTTATGAAAATATGGCATTATGCATTCCATCATTATGAAAGTGGCTATTGATATTGAATGTGATTATTCGACTAGTAGAATACCCATGTGAATAAATAAATGGAATTATTTGATTATATGTTTTCCATATTATTTTGAATTTCATGTTTAAAAGGCCTTTGTTTTAGTCTTATACATTTCCATAAATGTTTATGCTTATTTATGAATGTTTCACCTATATTGTTATCCTTACTGAGCATCTGATATCACCCTTTTCTATGATTTATTTTTTCCAGGATGTGAAGATGTATTTTATGACTGGCCTGTAGGGATAGTCTAAGGGGATATGAGTTTGATCTATGGAAATAATTTTGATGTAGTTTTTCATTTTATGATGTAATGTAAACCTTATGAATGTATCTAGTACTTTCTAGGCTACTAAACTAATCGTTCTTTCAAGACTAGATCTTTTGTGATAATGCCATTGTTATATAATAATGCATCGACTCTGGGATTCTGGGTTTGGGGTGTTATATTCATATTTATATATATTCATATATAAATAATGTATAATTGAGTCACAACATATTATAAGATACATCACTCTTCTATAGATGCGGACTTAGTATAGTTTTCTAGACATTCCTCCTAGTGTTTTCACACCAGTTCTCCACCACCTTAATTAAAACTCTCCTTAGGAGTGTTGATATGTTTACATTATTAATTTTAGTTTTTTATCAGTTTATTAATATTATATATAAATATATTATATATTACTTCTTTCAGCTAGATGAACTCTATATCAATGTTATACACATAACTTGATGCATAGTATGCATATATTTTAATTGATTTTTGACACTATACTTCCAAATGATGTATATCAGATATTAAATTATCTTATAGAAAAGATAATTGTTGTAATAATTATGTATGTAATTTTAATTATGACATTGCAGTATTTTTTTGGGGAAATTTATGGACTCTTTTTGGATTTGGAATTTCATAATTTATAGACCCTATATTTTGGAATTATCTATCATTTTCTTACATCATAGTAAAAAGGATATTATTTGAGACCATCAAGAAGTGGTACCACTCATGCACTTATTCATAATTAAGTGGAACCAAAAAGAGAGTCATTTGATAATTTGGTTACACAAATTATATTCCCATTTCACAGTGATAGGTTGATGCCTTAATATTATTACACTTATAGGTAGGAAGTGTATTAATTGTTTGACCTTGTATTCATTTGAAATTACTTGTTGATAAATATATTCCCAATATATAATATTTCAACATGGATATCCCATTGAAAACATCCATCTATATGATCAGGGATGATATACATACAAGTATTAGTGGCACAATATCATGTACATTATATTCCTTGAGATATACGTTCAACAGATGGAATTTTTATTAAATTTCACTATTTTATCATCATATTTTCTAATAATTTTAATTTAATATTATATTTAGTCTAATATAGTAGCATGAATTATACATATCACTGAACTTTGGTGGAGGATTTTATAAGGTAGGATGTAGTTCACCCAGATATACTGTCTCTAATAGATTCTACACATAATATTGCCTATGATTGGGAGGGATATATATATTAATAAATAATCTTCAATTAAGGAAACTAGGGATGATGTTGTACCTATTGTTACCCTTGAGGATGATGTATATCTACTAGAATGCTTACCAAAACCTAGAGGACAGAGTCGAATATACAGGAAACTTTAGAGGTGAGGAAAAATGGACTAATTCTTGAGAGAGGCTCCTATAGATTCTTCTAAAGAGAAAAGAGAGGATATTATAGAGTAGAAAGAAGATCATGGTCACTTGAGATAGGATACTACACAAATGGAAGAGGATAATAACACTAACATCTCTGGAACTTCAATAGGATGGGACCGAGCTATGATATCACAACTTCTACTAACCTTAGGTCACACTCTCTCATGCAGTGACTTATTTTATATTTCTATAAATCATTAATTATCATCATAGGATACTTTCATTCTTCTAGAATAATGGAATATGGATCGACATATGATTTTGGACACTCCTCTTATCAATTGTATAAAGGGGCACCCTCCACACCCCATATTGAGTTGAAATCATCAGTACATCTGTACACATCACTATGAACAACACAACCATATATACCCTCTATTGACGTATAGGAGCCAATTGAGAATGAACCCTCTCTTTTATATCGAACACCAATGTGGTGTAATTGTATGAAATGAATTGGTTGGGAGGTTTGTTCTTTATGTAGTGGTACTGATAGGCGTCAATGTTGATTTATTCTAGTATTTCACATTAAATATAAATAAATATCAAATTATTGATTTTTTTAAAAAACATTATATTAATATATGAATATTAAAAATTGAAAAAAGTAACTAAACTTTTAAATTCTATATAAAATTAATCAAATCAATATATCAAATAGACAAATAATTTAGGAATTCCATAATACATCATTCCGGGTCCCACAAGATATGATAAATAAATTTTCTTATGATCTCTATATCTACATTACACATTATTTATGTCATATTTTTAATTCCTACTTCCATGATAATAACATCAATGTGATAGAGTGATATGTTTTTTGAAATATAGAATTGTTGAAAAATATTTGGAAAACATGATTCACATGTGAATCCAGTGACTATATTCCAAAAAATAAGTGTCATGGGACTTGATAACAAATATTTATAAAAATATATTTTTAACTATTGAAATCTTTTTCATTAATCTTATTTGACCCCAAAACCAATTAAAAAATAACATACTAAAACATTATAAATACGCATTTACTAATAACCAAATCATAATCTATAATTGGAAAATAAAACCCATTAAAAACCTAATACTTTTTAAATATTTTTATAAATACATTGATAAAATATTTTCATATTACAATTATATCCTTTTGTGGGTTTGGAAATAATTCATATTATATTTTTATTCAGAAACTAATTAATATAATTATATTAATGTAATAGAAAATTTTTTATAATCATATTTATATATATATTTTTATAATATATAAATATATTATATAAATATAGTACTTATATTTATGTTATATAAACATAGTTTTAAAAAAAATTGAATATATATTATTTATGATATTATATAATTCTTAATATATATTAATTAAATTATAAAACAAAGAAATAGAGCCAAATCATTTGGTGCTTCTACCCAACTTTCGAGAGTTTCAAATTATTTATCACTATAGACACCCATTTACCTAAAACCTTGTATAGGTAACAAATTGTAAAATATAATAAAAAAAATCTCAAAAATTTCCCCACTAACATAGATTACAATATCAATAAACCTTATATGCATGGGTAAATTTTTATCATCAATACTTTTGATGGTATCAAATTTTAACATATATGTATTTTACTTATGCTCTATAACCTTATTAGTACAATCATTAGAAATAATAATAGAATTCCACATTTCATAAAAACCACAATAATAAAATTTATTAAACTCAATACATCCAGTACTGTATATAATAAGTTCTATGACATTAAAATCATAATCATGTTTAGTTTCTTGAAATTAATATTTTAATTTAGCTAAAATAAAATTTATGTAAAATTTATTTTTAATATATATATATATACCATAAAAAATAAAATTTTATGATACATGAAAATCCATGTTTTCCAATATCCATAATTTTATCAATAAAAATAATTTTCATTAATGATAAATATTTTCTCCATAAAAATATTATTTTAAAAATACCTTAATCTAGTCTCGTGAGACATTACATTTATGAAACAATGTTGATCTCCCATACCAAGAATGTCACCATTTATAAAACATAATCCAAGAGAGGGGTGAATCGAGAACATTAATATTTTCAATTAAATAAGGATATTGATAATTAATGTTCCATATTTAATTATACTATTTAAATTTTCATTAATTAAAAAAATACATAAATAAAACACAAGATGATGTACCCTTTTTGATTTATTTTTTTAAATTTTTTCAATATATTTCCAACATTACATATAAATTGATTTAGAGAATCACACATAAGATAAATAGTGTATATTAATGAGGGAAATTAGAATATGGGAAATATATGTTATAGATAACATTAAAAGTATACATTTATTTGAGTTGGTGATAAGAATATATGTATAAAAAATCATTATTAAGAAGTATAATAAAATATGTGAGTATCACGATAAGATAGAGTATACATTTCAGAAAAAAAAAATATAAGAGAATTTTTTTATTATTAATATGAATTGAAGATTAATAATTTATAATGAATAAGAGTTAGAAAACTGGGTATGATGTTTGGATTTCAAAAAATAATAATAGTTTTGGATATTTTCTAGTGAAATCTACGTGAAATTAATTTTATCATATACCATGGTTATGTTTAAGATCTCTATATATGTTTTTCTAAGCTTTATGACTCCAAAATTTACAGATTTATTTTCCAAATATCATTAGAAAAATCATTAAATACATATGGATCTTTATCTATTTGATTATATTTTGAAAAATTTTGTTATTTTTAGATGCATAATAGTAAAATTAAAATTTTAATAGTTCTGTATCATTAGTTTAACAATGTATACTAATTAATTAGGAACTGAAAAAACTATGTAATAATGGTATTTGATTTCTAAATTTCATATAATATTTAATTTTGATTTTTTTATCTACATAATAATGAACACTAATTTTTAATGTTTTTATAAGAGTTATTAGAACTGTTTCAATGCATTGAAGTTGAATTTGAACTAGCTTGATAATATTTAACTGATATTTCACAAATTTAGTATGGTAGTTTCATAGGTTTCCAGATATTGATCATAATAATGAGTAATATTGATCATATGAATTCAAAGAATATCTAAGATTGAATGGTTAAATGAAAAGGCTATTTAAAATTAAATTTAATTAAGAAATGGTTAATTTACATTTTTATATTTTTAGGATAAAATTTATGTTTTCTACAATATTTAATAATATATTTGGATCATTTATTAAATTATAATCTAGTGATTATTTTTAATGGTCCTAATGGACCATTTCTGATTGCTTTTATTTTCATCAAGAAATGATTCAATTATAAAGTGAAATTATAATTTTTTGGGTAATATTTTAATATAAGATGAAATTATTTATAGTTAAATGAATCTTGTGAATTTTTTTACATTTAAAAAATAGTATGTTTATTAAACAAAAAGTTCTAAAAGATTAACATTTTATTCAATTGAGAATGTGACACACCAAACCTAACATAGAAGAGAATATACAATCCTGATACATTATGATATATTTATTATTTTAAACAAATTAAATATATTCAATATAATTCAATTTAAAAAACACAAAGTCTATCTTTTCCTACATGAAAAAATTATTTTCTTATAAAACTTGCAATATATTCAAGGTCGGGTTCTACAAAATAAAAATATTATTATTCTTGTTATTATTTACAATGAATATTATCTCCTAGACAATAGGATAGTGGGAATGAAAATGAATATCTAAATTATGAAAATATATTTTTACAAAAATTTATTATCTATCTATTGATTATAAATAAAATAAGAATCATTTAAAATAAAATAAAAAATGCTTTCTAAAAAATAGTATTTTTATAAAAGAGGGTTTAATTTTGCATGGAACACAAACTTTGAATTTTTTATTTAAAAATATTAAAATCTTTATATGAAAAAATTATGAAAAAATTTTAAATTGTAATACCAAGATTAACAAATGGTGAAATTCTATAACTTTTCTTCAAAATATTCATTTTTGATGAATAGTGATAAATACGGGATTTTAATTGAATATTTGCTTTTCATTATAATAATTTATAATGCTAAATCAGATTTAAAATTCGTTTCAAAGTAATATTATATGAATTTTATATCAACTAATCAAATTTAAGTCATTATAAAAATTTTCATATTGAATTTAGATGAAAAAACGTTATAATCTTTTGGGAATTTTCCCATTAAACACCCGCTTTTAGACATGTCTATGAGATTAATTTTAAATTAATTTTTTCCACTTCTTTGAACTAAATTGTGAAAAATGGATTTAATATTTTTAATAAAAATAACTCATAATTTCTAATATGTTGAAAATATTTTTTTACTATAATTAATAGTGAATATATTAAAAATTAATTAATATGGTGAAGGAAAAAATTGATTTACTATTGGGTTAAACCAGAATGATAAGAGATAAAATTAACTAAAATTTTTTCTAAAAATTATTGAATGAGTTTCTCTCGAAATTTTAAATCAATTTCTCTAAAGTACAAATATTACATGCCATATATATTTGAATAAGATCCATATAATGTGTTTTCTAATCAAAAAGTCAAAAAATATACCTCTATTTCATTATATTCAATAATGATTTGGGATATGGAAGATTATATAATTGGTTTAGTTATAAATATTATTTCTAAATATAAATTAGTTTTCTTTAATATAATAGTTGATATTTAATTTTTTGGATCTTTTAGTCGCATAATATTCTTATGAAATTCTGATGAAATAAAAAGGTTGTCCATAAAAAAAATTGATTCTAAAAATAATAAAAGTGTAGTGACTTTAATGAATTATTATGTACCATTACTTTATAGAATAATATATAATTTTAAATAGTTTTAAGAATAATAATTATTAATTTAAACAATTTATTGATATTTTTAAATTCAATACAAATGAATAATGTCAAAATTCACATTAAGGTTATTTTATGAGAAATTATATTTTATTAAAGGAAATGAAACTACAAAAAATCTTATATTCTAACAATTAATTTTTAAATGATGTTAAATATCACCGATTTTCCATTTATGGACCATGTTACTTTTATATAGACCCCTAAATAGTATAAATATTTTTAGCACAGCTAAGGTTAAAGTAGTGTTTTTTATGTTACATATACTTATGTTAAAGTTAATTTCCAATTCACATAAGTTTTTTATCTTATAAAATATATTTAAAAATTGCAATAATTGGTCCTAAATTACCTAATAATTCAACAATTAATTTTGTCTTGATAGATATATTACCTATGTTGGAAAACAAGTTACCATTTTGAAAAATGAAAATAGTAAAAATAAAGAAACCTATATGTTAAGGAGTCAAAGATTAGAAATGTGTTTTATTATGATTAGGTTGTGTTTATAGAACCTAAAAGCCATTTTACCCAATAATTATTAGTATTGGATCTACTTTATGTAATATTTAACTCCCAATAGCGAATACATTAGGGTATTTTCTAAAGATCCAATGCTTGTCAACTATAAAAGGTCACTCAAACCCCTCACATTCCACAAATATTAATTCATTTAGATCATCAAAAACCTTACTAAATAACTTCCCAACATATATAACCTCAACCTATAAGCCTTCTATTGGGAATAAATATTATCTAGAATGGAATTAGTACAATCCTAAGGTGTATACCTAAAGAATATGTAATATTATTCAAGGAGTGTCTTTATTTTAGTTTTTATACAACTTCTTCAATTTTTATTATACCATGATGATATATTAAATTCAATTTATTTCAAATACTAGGATGTTTTTATAATATAGGAATTTCCTAAAACAAAATCTACTCCCATCAAATGGGCTATGAAATCAATGTTCATGTGTACGGAAGACTACTGCCTCGCAAATGGAACTCATTTGTTATTCCATTATCACATTTTATAGTTGGTTTTGATGAAGGATATAATGAATATATATGACATATAAAAAATAATTATTCCTCTTTTTAATTATATCAAATATATTATATCATATTAAATTACATATGAGATATGATGATTTCACTCATGTGTACGACATTATACCTGGATTTGTCTTCCAATAATTATTTACATGGAATGTAATGATGATAAATTTATTGATTTATGTGATAAAAGTGACATATTAATTATATTCATGAAATATGGCAAGACCCATTCACCAAGGCATTGATGCAACTACACCAATCCTGCCTCCCAAAAGCCAGGGGCTAGAGATTAGTGTCGAAGTCATTATATTGCAAATGAGAGGCATTTTCCAATTTCTTGTACACACACACAGAACTCCCAGTCAACGTTACTAGAATGTAAAATCAAAACGAACCATACATGAAATCAAATAAGTAAAACAAAACCAGAGTACAACATAATTTAAAGTACAGGGTGGAAACTTGTTCCAGTATACAAGCCCATGAAAAGAAAAATAGAACAAAAGCAAAACTCCGTGTACCTGAAGCTCGTCAGCCTGAAAGCCTACCAAAAGGGTAGCTGAAGGTTACCTACCTAAAGATATATAATTAAACCTCATTTGTCTGATCTCAATGGACACCACACTATCCTGGTCTTCCCTGGAATCCGTCTAAGAATCATTATTCTACACAAGAAATGACATGTGATGGAAAAGCCTGTTCATGGGTGAGTAAAATGATACTCGGTAGGGGACATCGAAACCACAATTGTAAAGCATAAGAGAAAAAACAAAAAGGAATTCACAGTCATATCTACTTGTGTATGTGTCAATACATATACCATGAATTTCTAGATATACATATTTCAGTTACTAAGAATACATGTGGTCTCAAATACACAGCCAGCTAAAAGATTTCCATCAATGACTCCAACCATAAAACACAAACTAGGAGATCACACTCCATGAGCATAGCCATCCCTAATTTCTCCCTTCTAAGACATGCACTCCATTTTGTAAAATCCTACCATTACGAATGGTACATCCGAGAGAATGTGTCCCCTAGTGAACATTCAACTTGGTATGAATTTATTGGTCGAAATTGGAGGTCTATTAATCACATCCTTGCAACCAATATAGGTCTAAGAAAACCCAATTGAATAGGTTTTCCCCTCACCACTACACAAGTTTTAGGGAGCACTACCCCAGTCTATCCTGTGATAACTCAGTCTCTCCTGAAAGGAGTGGCCTGTGCCTCAGTCCATCGAGGGAGCACTAACATTTTCCTACATATTGATCTCGTCATGTAGATGGGCCTACTTCTTCTTAATTATTTACTGTAGTCAATGGATCTCTATGTCCTATGGAGGACACTCTCCTCGTCACTACTCAAATATATGGGATTACTACTCCATATGTTTGGACCTACACCCTTGTTCCAATATAATACTACTACTCATGAAGGACCCACAACCCGAATCGTCAGGGGAGTACAACCTCATATATCCATGACCCAAACCATACCTGGTAGGGGAGTATGACTTTATAACTAGAGGACTCACACCCTGGTAAAATATTGGAGTACCGAATATATTAGTTTTTTCCCTATGGGGGACCTGCACTATAGTATGTTAAGGGAGTACCAACCCCATGCTAGAGGAACCACTTGCTGGAATGGCAAGGGAGTACCGAATCTACTGTAGCACTGAATAATGTGGAATCACACCCTATAATAGTAGGGGATTACTGAATACTAAACACTACTGGAAATAGCACCTATACCCACGGTTTCAAGAACCGCCGGCTGTAGTGCCATCGCAATAGAGCTATTCCCACGGTTTTCATAGAACCGTGGGTATAGATGAAGAAAAATTAACATTACCCATGGTTTAACAAATCGTAGGTATAAAAATCTATACCCACGGTATGAAAACAATGGGTATACTGATTTAAATCTCCCCATATGTACCCATGGTTTTCAAACCATGGGTATACTGAATTTCAACTCCCGAAATGTACCAACAGTTTGGAAAACCGTGGGTATAGGCTTATTCCCCAGGGCGACCAACTGCAACTCCACCTCCCTACCATTCTGCACCTACAAACATATCAATCCTGCCATTCAGATATATCAGAAATCAACACTAATAAGAAAATACCTACTCTGGTATAACAATCCCAACATGAAAATACACTAGAAATTAGAGGACCTCGTCAAAGCATGTTGACTAAAAAATAGAGGAAGACTCAAAATCATACCCTAACTGTAGAATGAGTGTATATTCCCATTCCCTACAATGATTTTTCTTAACAGATCATAGAAATTATGGAATCTAGGACATTAATTCCTAAACATATCCTACAAACCTTCCAAAATGTGATCGCATAAGTGGAAATAGCTAGGAGTTAGGTCTAGTTCAGTTCGAGGATATGGTATGTGATGATCTGATAATATTTCAAGTGTTGAGTCCTTCATTTCATCGACTTGTCATCCAACCTCAAAACATCCTATTTCATTTCATTCAATAAATGAAGTGGAAGCAAACATGGCCTTATGGGAACACCAATTTAGTGTCTTCATGAAAACCAGTACAGTTGAAATAAAAGATGCTCACCTTCTTGGGCATCAAAAAATGAAGTAGGGTATTAGATGATAAAGAGCTTAGACAATTATGGGAAGATCCCTTTCCTGGATTAATATGGATAATACTAAGAATTACACATTAGAATTTTGCATAATATGAAAATCAAACCCCACCATAAATAAATTACAAATGTTTGACCCCATTTGATGAAGGCATCCTTTATAAAATTATGATATAACATATATACAGAGTTTAAAATCATCAGTGAAACATACCACATTGGTGTGTAAAACACCAGGTAAATCACAAACTACACTGATACCAGACTCAGTAGGCAGCCGCTTGTGGAGGACCCTGCTAAACATGATCTGCAATGAAACAGTGAAACTGTTTTGAATTTCATTGTAAAAAAAACATAATATCATGCATATTAAAAAAAACAATTTCCCATCCCATTCAAAAACTTTTCCTACTTTTTTATAAATGTTTAGAGTGAAGTTGAGGGTTTATAAGGCCTTTAAATCATTGGACAGCCAAACACCATACAACTGTATGTGCACCTTTGCAAGCTTGCTGCTAGAGTATCCCACCAAATTGGTGAACTTCCTTTCACCAGAAATAAAATTCATATCTTCAGAGTCGACAAAGCCAAAATGATGTATCTATTGAAAGGAAGAGAAAAATTTATCTCAAACCCATAATTGTGGTTCAAAGAAAGCAGTAATGAAATGAAATGCGGTAAAAAATCAGCTAATAAATCATTTAGATGTAACGAGTAAACGAGCAAAGCACTAAGACGGGACATGCTCATAAAGTTTTTCACTTTTAATTTAAGAAGTAATAAGTAAAAGTCAATGAATTTTTCAGAAAAAAGAACTTACAACAGAATTCATGTTAACAATTCAACTTGGAGAAGCTCCAATAAGAGATGGCAAGAGAAAACCTATAAGTAATACTGGAGACAAATTATTCACATACATATATTGCTCGTATCCAACCTCTGAAAACTTCTTTTGTACTAATTATAATAAAATGTTATCTCATGTTGAGTTATTTCTGTAAGATTCATCAACCATATCAAAACCTAAACCCCATTATGTCAAACCCAAATCTTTTCAACTCATGTCATGTCCAGATATCATGTCATGTTAAAAATTGTCACCTCCAATTAAGGCAAACAGAAAATAATTTTAAAAAATCTAATACAGAAATTAGATGCCCCCATCAAACAGTATTGGCCTCCTATAATGAACATTAAAAACCTATGATCAAATCACATGAAGGAATAATAATTCATTTACCATTGGAATTCCCAATGCCTTAAGATCCCCATCAACCATGTGTAACAGGGCTACCATGTGAACATAGAAAACAAGAAAACATTAAAACATTAAAACAGAAAAGAAAGAATGTGTAGACATGAGTTGAATTCAAAATCTAAAATAAATATCCCTCACTTCCTCAGCTTTGAATGTGATAGAATATTTCCCCAGGCCAAGTGACCACATGAAACCATCCACCGACTTGGTCTACACCAAAACCACTGCTGACTAGAACAATCCGGCATGATGTTTCCGTATTGCTTATTGAGAAATTTCTTTTCTGCAACTTAAATGGTTTTCTTCGGAAATAAAAGTGAAACTGCTACTTCAGAAACAAAACAAACATAATTTATTTTTTCAAACAACTTATCATAGGCGATAAGTGTTGTAAGCAGTTTTCAGTGAGTGTTGTCAGATTGAAACCTCAGTGCATAAACTAATGAGGATGGGGAAAATGATGATACAAATTAGAAGAGTTTATTTATTCACATGATCAAACGAATTTGGAAGTGATTCTTTGTAGCTAAAAAAATATAATAATCATCAAATGAACACAACTCCAACTTACCAAAACAAAACAATGAAGTGAATCACATGTACATGGTTTAAACATGCCCAAATGATAAGTCCAACATTACTTCCAAATTACGCACACAACTTCCAACAAGTACTCCATTAATATGATGATGAAAAGTTTATAAAATAAAATTTCTCAAAAACAAATAAAAATTCATGTTATAAATTTAATTAACATGGAAAATAAAACAAATGATTAACAATTAATAATGAAAATATTAACAACGTATTTATGCCCTTATGTTTGTTTATTTCACCGACCAAGATATCCAGATTAACCTAGGCAGAATCAAGGGACTTGACCATAGAGAAGTTCGTGATTTTAGAACGATCTTGCAGCCAATTTATTTGACTCGTTCATGAATGAAAGAGGTGGACATATTTTGTTAAACATCCTTTTAAATTGATATGCCGCTTCTATGTTTATTAATTGTCTTTAAATATCATTTATATTCATTTTTTAAAATTTTGTTTGAACTGATTTTTTCTTACAAATCACCAAGTTAACAATTAAGTATTTTCAGGCTCTTGCAGATCACTCGTGTTCCTTGTGGGATCGACCTTGGAATCTCATTGTTATACACCTTAGTAGTATAATGAAGGATCATGTATATTCATAAATTCTAAACATGATAGTTAGTTGAAAGTAAAGACATCAGTCGGTGAGTCAAGTAACTTCACCTGTTTCAATTATAGAAATACCATTTTATCCTTCAATCAATACTTGTACATCTCTTCCAGTTTCAAAATCATAGGTCTCATATGGGTACACAAACATGTACATGAAAATTAAGGCATTGTTCTAGAAGTTCCATAGAATCATCATGTGATTTATTTAGTGTTTTAACATATTCATTCTAGAGTGACTGGGATGAGACTCTTTCTTCTATCACCAGGCCTAGTGAACCAGGAGCTTCCAAGAGGAACCTGACCCATTTCAAAGATAGCTCTCTAATTTAATTTTTTTGATGGTTAAATACATGATCCTCCCCCTCCCCCCTGCCCATACCCTCCCCCTCCCTCCCCACCGCCCAGCCCCTCACCCTCCCCCATGCCCAGCCCTCCCCCTGCCCAGCCCTCCCCCTCCCCCCTGCCCAGCCCTCCACCTGCCCAGCCCCTCCCCCTACCTAGCCCCTCCCCCTCCCTCCCCACTCCCCAGCCCTCCCCCCTTGCCCATCCCTCCCCCTGCCCAGCCCCCTCCCCCCTCCCCCTCGCCCTCCCCTCATGCCCAGCCCTTTCCCTGCCCAGCCCCCTCCCCCTCCCCCCCTGACCAGCCCCTCCCCCTCCCTACCCACTCCCCAGCCCTCCCCCTGAATCTCCCAACATGAAATATGTAGATGCATGACATGTTTTATTTGGATGCAGACCCAACCAGGTAAGGTACTACAACTGTTAGAAAACATCCAAATTTTTTGATAAGGTACTACAACTCACTATATTACAGAACATATTATAACAGAAAACAAATCTAAAATCGGGTTCTAACTAAATATTTTCCCTTAAGGTATGTTTATTTAAGGTAATACAACTCACTGTAATACAAAACAGATTATAACACAAGAAATACCAGTCAAACTCATGAAGAATGTGATTATCACTGTATCATTTACTGCTTGAGTTATAAACAATATAATCTTCCACACATCCTATCTTGTTTAAGAGTTAGTTGGGAAAAAAATTACCTTCATCAATCCTCACTGAGACAAAAATGATACACATCTCTTAATTTTCTTCTCCATGCTTTTAAATCGAAGGCATTCATTCCCTAATCCCATGCACATTCACCAATATTTCGGTTCATCGCTATTATAGGATGAGAAAAATCAAAGTATGTCTAGAAACTCTTAGACATGACCTATGAAAATCAATATACAGTGGAGTCAATACTGAAAACATATCATAGGCATTCATTTGTTGGATGAAAGGGAGGTTAACTCAATGATTTTACGACCAATAAACTGCATTCATGTAGTGTGTAAATGAAAATTAAAAATGATGCATGGTAGGGAGGTTAATTCCACAATTTTATGAAAACATACATGTTGTAGAGATATGGAACTTATTAGTGTAGGATTCCCTTGATCTCTTCATGTGTAGAGTGAGTCACCTGCAATATATAAATAAAAATAATCAATATTCATCTTAAAGATGAAGTGCGTAATAACGTATGAAAAAGTATTATGCGAAGGGAAATACTAAAAATTGTTTAGGAGATTATTTCAACGATATTAAGATAACATACCTATTGCGGGGCGAGCAACACATCGGTCAAGATTCTATTGAAGTGGCTGCTCTGGGCAGTTTTGTTAACATCCACCTCACCCGTGCAATTGCTTTGTGTTTCAAGCGCACCCTTCAAGAACACTTTCATCTTACAGAATATTGATTCACTCTTCATCCCACATACCATCTATGGCCAGAAATAGAGAAGAAACAGATCATTTTTTCTACAAGGAATAGTCTGAAATGTCAGGTTTAATGATAGAAACTAGAAGTGTTTACCTTAAACTGGATGACAGTGCCCCGTTGATGAATATTCAGAAGGCGTTGAAGAAAGGTTATTTCCTGGGAGTGGTCGATACTCTAATGCACCATGGTAATCAACTAAATTAGCTGAAAATTCATTTCTGGGAGTACTTGAAGTCCTAATGCATCATATTTTGAAAATATGAGTCTCGGGTTAAATTGGATATTTGAGGATGCAGTTGAGTAAAATGAAAACTTGTCATGCTGTAAAAAATGGTATGGTAAAGCCATACCTTTAGCGACGATGGAAAAGTCAACACCGTGTCCAGCTCCTCCCCCTACCCCTCCCCCTCCCCACCTCCCCCTCCCCCTCCTACCCCACTGCCCATCCCCTCCCCTCCCTCCCCACTGCCAAGCTCCTCCCCCCTCACTATCCTTCCCCATTGCCCAGCCCCCCTGCCTAGCCCCTCCCCCTCCCTACCCACTGCCCAGCCCCCCTGCCCAGCCCCTCCCCACTGCCCAGCCCCCCTGCCCAACCCTCCCCCTCCCTCCTCACTGCCCAGCCCCCATGCCTAGCCCCTCCCCACTTCCCAACCCCTTACCCTTCCCTCCCCACTACCCAACCCCTCCCCCTCCCCACCTGCTCAGCCCCTCACCCTCCCTCCCCACTGCCCATCCCCCCTTCCCAGCCTCTCCCCCTCCCTCCCCATAGCCCTTCCCCCCTGCCCAGCCCCTCCACACTGCCCAGCCCCCCTGCCCAGCCCCTCTCTACTGCCCAGCCCCCCTGACCAGCCCCTCCCTCTGCCCAGCCCCTCCCCCTCCCTCCCCACTGCACATCCCCTCCCCCTCCCCACCTTCCCTACCCCTCCCCCTCCCTCCCCACTAAAGAGGCTTTTTATTTTGTGTTTGGAGTCTTCCTAAAACACACAAAACCACATTAAAAAATTAGAGAAATGAAAGCTGAAAACCACAAACAGCATATGAATCATCTAAATCAGTTAGTCAGCTCTGAATATTCATATAACTGTCAAATCACATACCAATCAGTGCCTTTACGTTTAAAGAAAAAGATTAGAAGCAACTAAACCTTCTCAATGCCTTTAATAGATGATCTCTTCTGCTTCAAAGTGGAGGACACAGTCATACTCACCTGATGAACATCCTCTGCATGTCGATTATATGAAAAAGAGATTATGTCAATGCATCCCCCTCCCCTCCCAGCCCCCTAATTCATCCCCATTCCAACCTTCCCCTCCAAGGCACCGCCCCAAGACCTCCACTACAGCCTCCCCATCCCAAGCCTCCCCTCCACTACTAAGGCTAAGATTAGATGGAGAGATAATAATTAACACACCAAACCATAAAAAGATGGCATGTGAATATTACCTAAAGAATTTTCAAATAACACCCCCGATGAAAACATAATCCAAAATGCATTTTATTGCATAATGAAATTCACATACAAGCAGTCCGCCAATAAAAAAAATTAAAACTCCAACACAAGTCTCTCTGCTAAGTCAAAAATGGAAGGGATTAATATCCCCCCCCCCATCACCATCATCGTCATCCCCAAGTCCAGCATCATCATCATCAGGAGAAACATCATCAGCATCATCATCACCAGCAGCAACATCATCCTCATCATCATCATCAACAATCTCATCACCAACAACAACATCAACAACATACACGCCAGCTCTATTTCCACCACCGTCATCGCCACTAGTACCCTCATGGGAATCACCCGAGGCATTATGTAAAAAGAGCATTGATTCCATATATGAATCAATAGTGGAAAAAACCTCTGGTGGTAGTGACTGACTCAACATTGACATAGCTTTCATGAAATGTTCATTCATTAGCTTACTTTTTTCACACTCCTCTAATACTATTTTCTTTGTCGCAGCTAATTCAGCATGCGTACTATCCAAATCAAAGGCCTTAGAGGCATTAGAGGTGTCTGATGATGACCAATACCTAGAGGGGACAATGTTTTTGCCTGTTCTATAGCGGACTCTTCCTGGATGCTCCACACCAAACACCAGACTCAAATGATCATTTGGCCCTAAGTTGTCAGCTTACTCATCCTTGTCCTCCAAGGAAGACTATTGAAATTATAAACATATTAAATTATGAATTTCATATAAATGTTTAAAATATATATAAAAAAACTTACAATTATTTCTTCTGTTTGTGAATTAACTGCAGTTCCATCTTTTCTTTTCCTACTGGATCAGAATAATTTGTCACGAGGTACAGGACCTACAATTCCCCATTCAGCTTGCTGCATATGAGACATGAACAAATTTGGATTACAAGAAAATATGATAAATGCAAAAAATTGGATTGAATGTACCAGCCGCTTCTCATTATTGGGCATTGTAGTGTGCCCCAATGTGTGTAGATATATCATTTCATCTTTGTTTTTTTTCACTAACAATTCCCAAGAAACAAAAAAAATACAAGTAATAAGAATTAAATTTTATATAAAAATCATTAATGATGGGTAGTACCTTATACTGTTCAGTCTTCCAATGTGCGATCATTTTTTGATATTGACTTTTTGTACAGTCCGGTTTTCTGGGTACACCCTCAAACTCAGTACCCACTCTGCTCCTCCAACCAATATGTAACTCATACTTGTATGACCGCCAATACTCTCTAAGATCACTCAACCTAGCATCTTTGGCATCTTCACTTTTAGGAAAGTTAAATTGAGTATGCAACGAAAATGATAAGTCATATAAATACATTACTAATATAAATATAAATTTAAAAAATTTATATACCCATATCTGCGTCCATGCCCTATCCATGATGTCAGCACTGATATGTCTCCATACGACCGGTTCTACAAGAACGATATCATGATATTTGAATAAAGTATCCATGAAACTTCTACACTTCGTATCATTTTTACCTACCATTATATTTTGAGAATTGTAATCCACCATAATCTGAGTTTCGCGATTTCAGGCATCCAGCATTCGAGTGTGCCCACGTCACCTACTAGAAGATCCCAGTAAATAACATAAGAGCTGAAAAGAGAAGAGATAAGTGAAAATACAATAAGACAAAAGTGAAATGCTATAATTTTAAACATTTATAATAAAAAAACCTGATGAAAGCTCCTGAATAGGCTGTGAGGCATCCGTGGACTGTGCTAGATCAGCATCCTCCGAAGGAAGTATTTGTTCCAAAGCAAGCTCCGGCTGATCTTCATGAACAGGAGTGGAAACTGAAGGAACAGACTCAATATGTGTATGATGGATGGTAGGAAAAGGAGGTGGCGTAGACAAGTTAGAATATGCATAGTAGGTCTGGGGATACATGAATTGATATGGAAATTGTAGAGGTGAGAACATCGGTCTAGTCGACGTGGACATGGAATGGGAAAAAGAGGGTAAATGGGATGATGAAGACAGCATGTATGGGAACATCCCAGGGGTCTCAAGCGGAGGGCTGACATGTGTGGTAGATGGGATTTACACTGAGGGGTCAGTGAGGGGAGTTGTAAGACGGGACCACCACCTAGGTCTAGGAGGATCCCTGCTCAGTCCCATACTAGGAAGAGGAATCTCTGAAGTTATATATTCCTAAAATAAATTTGATAAAAAAATATGAACTTCATATTATATGTAATACAGAAGATTAGTATTAGAATTATTATACTCACTAAAGACAACTCACACTCGCGTCTAACAGGATCAACATCAAATAATCTTTTCTTGTGAGCTTCTGTAGTTTTCTTCAAAATCTGTATAAGAATGAAATGAATATTTTTTAGAAATTTTTTTTTACAAATCATACATAAAAATTAGAAGCCAAAGAAGGCAAAAAATGTCATAACATCTTTCAGTAATGATAATTTACAACCAAGTTATACAATTTTTAAAACCGCAGTTTAATCCTAGTTTTCTGAATTTAAATAAATATAATTAAATGAAACGAAACCAAAAAATACAAAAATAGACATATCATTACAAACTAAAACTAAATTAAAGTAATTACATTCGTAACAACCTGAGAAACTGATGTCATGGTAATCTGAATGATCTCTAAATACATATGGTTTCTTTTATATATTACCCTCGACTACCTCAGGTTCAACATCGTCTCTCACAATGGGACAATTTGTGTTATCAAATACAATATTTTGGCTAACACCAATGGGGGCGTCAATGGTTAAAATTTCATCCACACCATCATGAAATATATTTCTTGGGATTACTTCATTAATCACACCGTAATCAGGTTTCAGATGATCTTTCACATAAAACACTTGTTTTTCCATTGATGCCAAAATGTATAGGTCATCGATATGCAGGAATCTACTCATGTCAATAACTCTAAATCTGCAATCATCAATAAATGTACCATGTTGTGTCATTGAATCATACCATTTAAATTTCATTAAAGTGACTTGACCTTGAGAGTAGTAATCCAATAACAATATTTTCTCAACCAGTACATAATAATACACATCTTCATATTGAGGTCGACTATCTGATGCACTGGAATAATAATTTGTTCTAACAGTTAACAATACACCATCATGTTGTGTTCTCATTTTCATCGCTTTATTAGTTGTAACAAATTTATATCCATTGATTATTAAAGATTTGTAGTCACAAACCAAAGAATTGGGACCCAAAGCAAACGCTCTTAATTCTTGAGAAATGAAGTCTGCAGGTAAACTCAATACCTGAAATACATATGAGTAATATAATTAAATATATATCTATATTTTAAGGTATATAATGTAATGGTCATACCTTTGATTTCAACCAAGCTGAGAACTCTTGGCTATGCATAGCCTCTCTCCTTCTCAATGGAAAAGACAAATGAACTCACCTTATAATTTGTTTATGTTCTATACATAAAATGACAATAAAACTATAAGGTATATGTGATATGATATCGTATGAGATAGAATATATATATTCAAATTACTTACTTGATATAGGCATCGAACAAACCACAATTAAACCAGACTGTACGATGTGCTATATTACGTTCATCAAAGCTCAATGTAACCAATGTATATGACCCGACAATTCCACCTGTTTGGGGAAGAGATGGAAATGAGGGCTGAATTTCCTCATACTGCTCATCTACATTTCTCATTGGTCAATTATGTCTTGTTCTCACATCAGTCAAATACATTTAAAAAAATCCATACATTCTTGGGCCAGATAAATCCTCACAATGGAACCTTTCGGATAATTCTTATTTCGGACATATGATTTCCAAGTGCACATATTTAATTCAGTGGGATACATCCATCGAAAAGTAACTGGTCCCCCATGAAGTGTCGCAGTTGGAAGATGAACTGTTAAATGCGACATACAAGTGAAAAAGGATGGAGGAATTTTTTTTCCAACTCACACAGAATTAATGGAGCCTTATGCTGCATTTTTATCAACAATGATTTGGATAACCATTTAGCACAAAGGACTCTAAAAAATGACACAACCGAATCACTTCCACCCTTACATTATTGGATAGAAAATGCCGAATTGCTATTGGAATCAATTCATGAATCAGGATGTGATAATCATGAGTTTTTATGGATTGCAATTTCAAATGTCTTCTGTTGACACGTTTAGATATGTTGCGGGAATAGCCATCTAGAACCTTGATATTCTCCAATATTGCCATAAATTGATCTTTCTCTGCCGGTGTCATCACATAAGAAGCACAGGGAACTTTTTATTTGTTTTCACCGATACAAACAGGATGTAGTTCTGGTCGAATACCCCAATCCAATAAATCCCGACGAGATCGAAGGTCATCATTCGTCTTCCCCGTAATATTCAAAAGAATTTCAAGCATCATTTCAAATATATTTGTCTCAATATGCATTACGTCTAAACAGTGACATAAAAAATTAGTAGACCAATATGGAAACAAAAAATAATAATTCTCTTTTTCAAATTGTAAGTGACTTCAGTATCATTATTCTTCCTCTTTCGAGATTTCAACTGACCTTTGCCTAATGAAAAGATGAAATCTTTCAATTCATCAAGAACATCACTTCCTGACATACGTTGAGGGGGTTCTTCAGTGTCAACATTATTATCAATCCTCCGACGATTCGTCCTGTATTGATGATCCATTGGCATGAATCGGCGATGCCCCATGAAACTAAAACTACAACAATATTTAAGTCTTCTCGATCGTGTATTCTTCATACAAACGAGACATGATAGTTTTCCCTTTGTGCTACACCCAAACATAATTTCATAGGCCAGTAAATAATTTATGGTCCATAGAAGGGAAGGACACATCTGAAACATATTCTTTGAAGAAGCATCAAATGTCTGCACACCTAAATCCCAAAGTTGTTTCAACACTTTTATTAAAGGCTGCATGTAGACATCTATATCATTACCAGGATCCAAAGGTTCAGATATCAGTATACTCAAGAAAGTGAAAGGTTTTTTCATACACATCCATGGGGGAAGATTATAAACCTGAATAAAAACTGGCCACGTGCTATGAGCAGTAAGCATCTAACCAAACGAATTAAAACCATCACATGATAGGCCCAATCTGACATTACGCACCTCAGTTGCAAAATCAGGATGTTGGGCATCAAATGTCTGCCATGCTAATCCATCTGTAGGATAGACTAGCTCATCATTTCCTTTAATTCTCTCAACATCATGCCATTGCAAATTGAATAGGATTTCTGGAGACATGAATAGATTTTGATGTCTGGGAATCAATGGAATGTGCCACTTGACATTCTATGGCACACGAGATGGTGTTCCATCTGCATTTGTCTTCCATCAAGATGCACCACATTCTTTACAGTCATTACAGTCATATATTTCCTCCAAATATAAACTGAAATCTTTCAGACAAGCATGGACTTTATTAGTAGCAAATCCAAGTTGCTTAGTTAACTTTCATGCCATGTAATGATTGGAGGGAAAATCTGCATCATCAGGAAGCAAGTCCATCAAAAATGTAAGAATATAATCAATGGAAGTATTCGAAATCCCATACATGGGTTTTCCATGATATAACCGCATTAAAAATTCCAAATTGTTCATTTTAGTACATTCTTGATATACTGGAGTTCTGGCATCATCCAATAAATTTTTCACTCTCTCAACATCATCATCTTCAACATTTTCCTCATTTGTACTGATATCATTGACTTCTTGCACTGGTATGTTATCTCTCTCGGAATGATGCACATATGGAAACCGATAAAATATAAAATTCTCCATGTCACTTCGTTCATTTTGTTTATGAACAGTCGATGATTGACTCGTCTTTCCATGGTGAAACCAAACATTATAGTTAGCTTGAAATACAAATTTCGTTAAATGGTAACTAACTTCCTCTCGTCTTAACCTTGGTCTTCCAACACAATTATAACAGTAAAACTGTATACAACCTCCATCTAACGCATTGTTAAATGCAAAATCTAAAAAATTCTCCAAATTACTTTGAATCTCGGTTGAAATCCGATCGGTACGATACATCCAGCTTCTATCCATTCTATAACAAGAAAAAAAATTATCATTCAATCAACAATTCAAATCGTATTTAAAAAATTCATTACAATCAATTTTATTATTAAATTAATAAATGCATATTAGTAGATAGAAAAACATTTTTAATGATATGAGGAGTCCATGGTTGAATAAGTAGGAAAAAAGAAAAAAGGTCTACCTTAAGATGTAAACTAAAGAAAAAAGTTAGAAAAGTCACTCCCAAGTGGTCATTAATGGGGAATAAAAAAGAAAATTTCAATGTAAAACACTCTTTATAGATATAGAGGTGCTATACACATGGGAAGAAAATTTTATTTTAATAATATGAATTTTTAATTTTATTGATTATTTGGTAGGGATTATTTGATGGGGAATAAAAAATTTAATGAAAATAGAGTAGTTATAACTTTAATGTTTTGGAATTAATTTTGAAATTTTGTTTTAAGGTATCCTACAAATTTTGTACAACATGATGCTTAAAAGATATACTTTTTATGTTTTCTATTAAAACATTGGAATATTTGTTCATTTGGAAAAGATATGTTTTTTAATATCAACATCATGATAATCTTGGGAGTATTGAGAATCAATGTTTGGGGGTTTCAAGCCCTTTAATGGAATAATAGTTAGAAATGTATTGTAAATTCTATATAGAAATCACATAACATGTTTGATATTCTTGAATAAGTCTATGGAAGGTGTGACCATCCTATTCATGATGAAAATAAATGCCTCATCAATATACCATCCTAATAATATTTGACTTTTAATACTCAAAATCATCAAAAGAATAATAGAAAAGTTAAGGAGAAATATTTAGTTGTGGATGTTTCACCCAAAATATCCAAAGGGGAATGTCCATGGATCTTGGAATGTGGATGTTCTGCTCACATGAGCTTTTTTGGTTTTGATAATTCTCAGAACAAACCACAAGACCAATTTAGGTATCTCAACGGGTGTATAGGCCATTATGCCTTGGGTTAGTCCATAAGGTTATCATCCCCTATCAACTATCTCAGGTCATACTACAATTTCATCATTCCCCACTCCCGGACTCCATTAATGCCTCAAGGCCTTCATTCCCTTCCATTTTTCATTCAAGACCCCACCATATTCATCATGAATCACATCTCAAGTTCTCCCCCTATATAGGATTAATGAATTCATGATGGATCTACTTTTAACATTGATACATGATAGTATAAGTATACTATCCATACACACACACACATATATATACCCAAGTCATAGTAAGGAAACTTTTTATCTATATAAGGGCATAAACATATCATTTTAAAAGAATTATCATGGTCTGTACACACACGAATGAGTATTTCATATCATAAATTTTTATATAATTGCAAAATCATAACATGGTAAGAACTTCATGCATTCAACATATTGAAGCCCAACATCAATGTTCACCACTTGAATCAATCTCACAAACCAAAGATCCATGGAAGCATCCCCAAATTACTACATGAGTATTCAAGGGTTATGATATATGATGAAGAATATGTTATGGGATGGGATCATTTTAGAACTATCCATCAAGATACTACAAAATTAAGAAATCTAGATGGATCTGAGAATGATCAGGATAAACCATCATTCCATATTTATTTTCCATGAAAATCTAAAAAGGATCACATTGGATATCATTGTAAATCCTAAACCTGGATAAGAAATATGAGATCTATTTCCTTTACAAGGATAATAAATAATATCAAGCAATAATAGGAATAAAAACAAACAACTGATAAATTATATTTAAATCTCAATGACTGATTAAATTCTATGTAAATGGTTTGGTTGCTTGGCTTAAAAAATCATGCTCTAACCATGGGAAGTTCACTACATATTCAAGTCACCTACATGGATTGGAGACATAGTTTTGTAAAACCTATGAAAATCATGATGTTGATTCTCTTTAGAGTTACATAGTTACCATGGAATTGGTTTCATGTTTTCTCTAAATGTACCCCTACCATATATCACCCTCTAATCATCTCCAATAGGCTTAATAGTTACGTTGGAGGACTACCCTATTCCCTCTAACCATTATCACCATTAAATTCATCAACCCCCCCCCCATATCCCAAAATCTACCCAATACATCGCCCAATAAATGTAATAACTCAAATAAACTCTTAATAAAGGCTAAAAATAAGGCATAATGCACCTAGAAAGTGAGTAGGTGTTCCATTATCCCCCTATAATGACTTGTTGGCCATAATATGTGTCTATAGAGGTCTAAATATAACAAGTAGGTCTAGTAATACTAAAAATATGATTCCATATCACATTTATCTTCTTTAATATGTTTGTTCTTCTATAAAACCAAAACAAGAGGCTTCATATTCCTTCATAGTTCCTTTATTCATCGATCAACAATCCATATTAGACCTTTATCAAACTAATAATTTACCCTTAACACAATATTCTCAATATCAACTACATATGAAGGATAATTATTGAAATTTATAAGTAGGAACTCATGGGAAACATCATATATAATAGAAAACTGATGAATTTGATGATACCTAGATGAGAGGGAGCTGAGAGGGGGGAGTGGGGGCATCGCCCGAGGTTGGGGCAGCTGGAGAAGGCCTGAATGTTGAGTCAAAGGCGAAGTCCAGAAGGTCTAGATCGAGAGCAGAGGCGGAGGCCAGGAGGTGGAGCCTGGAGGTTGGGTTTAAGTGGGGGGGAGCATGGCAGAGCCGGGAGGCGGAGCCAGGAGGCGGAGACGGGAGGCAAAAAAGTATCTGATGAACGTACACAAATGTCGCCATCTATACACATCATGGAAATACCAAATGAAATGATATTTCTCCCCTTTATACAATAAATATAATTCTATTTTTGTTTGAGTTTTTGAAGTGTAAACATTTCATGTATAGTTGCATAACTTTACATTGCACAACATAATTAATGGGAATAATACGATTCCATGCTTACCATACAAGTGAGGTATAACTTCACACCATAAAATTTTATCCAGAAATCATTATTTTACTCTGCATGGATCGGCCTATGGAAGTCAAACACATTGAATAACTCATACATTATAGGAAAAAATATTGTATTTGGGATATTATACTAGTTAAATTCTATAGTAAAGTGTTTTCATTTCAGCATTGAGGACAACATTGATGATCCTTGGGTGTTCACATGTCATTTTTAAGGCTATGTCTAGTGTCAAACACCTTGTATTGAATATCATATGCCTAAACTAGTTATTATTTCTATAGGATATGCCACCATTCCCCATGATTGAGTGAGAATGAATGATTAGGCTCTAAAAGGACCCTTGAAGAGACAATCCCACAAGCACTTCATATACTTTTATTACTTGTATAGATTTCATGGTCTTATCAAGCCTTCTTAAATTAATCACACCCTCTATAATATCTTATACATGTAATACTATCACTCCTAGTGATATTTTCCCTCATTTTGGGAGTCCCACATGGAGATATAGATGATCGTTTTAATGCCCATGAGGATCGTTTTAGGGAACCTGATGGCTAAAGGATTATGTATAGTAATAGTGGATAACATGGTGCAAATTAGGGAGATATTGTATCATAAGGATATTAAATATTGTTTTAATTAGTTTTATGACCAGTAATAATATTTGTTAAATAATAAAATTGATAAATACGAATCTTACATGAAGAAAATAATGAACCCAAGAAATCCATAGTAAAATCATTCATAGAGATTCTAAGTGAACATTTAAGGAATTTTGAACCTTTGGACAAGAAGTTATCAGAAATTTACACTCTACAGTTAGTTGGGTTGATTTATTTCCCACTCTATCCACCCTAACCAGTCAAAAATAATTTTGAAGCTTTGGATAAATTTGTCTGTACCCTATGAAAAATGACATCTACAAAAAAACATAGAAGAAATTATAGCAATATGAGGGAAATTCAAGTAAAATGACTAGGGGAAATAAAAATCAGCCACTTATTAAATGAAAATCAGCTACCATAAATTGTGTAGTCAACATGATGAGTCATTTGATATAAGAATCGATTATTAGTTTAAAAAGAATAAAAAATCAAGGAGTAAAAATTAAAAACCTAAATTAAATGAATCGGCAGGGACGTTGCTGGAGGAGAGGGATCTGACAGGGCGAAGGGGAACATCGCTGGAGCTGGAGGAAGGGAGGCGGAGGCCGAGATGTTGAGGTAGAGATGAAGACCAGGAGGTCGAGGTCGGGAGCAGAGGTGGAGGCTGGAGAAGGGATGAGATGGCCGGGAACCGGTGGTCGGATGTGCCTTAGACATGATTTAAATTTATAAATCATTTCCATCATTTAGTTTTAGTTATTATTTATCAATGATATTTTTCATCGACATATCTATGGATGTAATTCATTATTAGTTTATTTGTCTGTGTCATGTGTTTTAGTTTCATACCATTCCATATTTATTATACCCTATCTAGTTGTGTAAATGAAAACTATATTTTGTTATTGTAAATTACATATATATTGATTAATTATAACTTCTATTATATTTACCATTACTGGGTATTCTATTTCACCATTTTTATGGTTATGTTCCTATGTTAAGAAGAAGAGAACATTGAATAAGCCTTCAAGGATGCAGCTTATTTATGATTACTGTATAGTATTATTTATTTTATTTTCCCAATGTATTATGGTTTTCATGTATATAATATATATTTCTTTGACTTCTATACTAATTAGTCATTTAATATTTGTTTCATTGTAAACATTCTAATGTAATAAAATATTGCACCAATAGAATACTTCTGGTGTTGGGGCATTACAATAGGGGGTGGGATCCTATATTACACACTGATTCATTATTTATGGTTCTATATCTCATTTAATGATTATGTTTAGATGTTAATTTATTTTTTTACAAAACTAAAGGGTTGAAATATATATTTTTTCATAAAATTAATGGGTGTGCATAGTTGGATTTGTTCACAATGTTTTCCTATGATTATGTTTGTTCCACTACATCTCTAAAATTTGGTTTATTTTTAAATTGTTATAATGTATTATGATATTCCATATCCTAAATATATTAAAATTTATTATTCATATATTTTATGTAAATTATATATTTCTAAGTGATGTTTTTTATGACCATTATTTTGTATTATATTTACATGTCATAATCCTTGATAATCAATAATGTTTTTCAGTCTCTATTAATTTCATGATATTTTTATATGATATTACTCACTAACTCATGTTTTCACATATATTTATGATCTATCCATTATGGACAGTTTCTATGTTTTTCTTACTAAAAACTCGATCTAACCACTTTAAATACATCCATTCCCCGGGTTATGAAGATGACTATGTCATATGATATGTATGGAAAAGTTTTGAGAGGATAATGGTTTTGGAAATATGTTTATAAGTGTTATAAAATAATATGTTCAGGTAGATAGTCTCCATGAAAAAGGACATTTTTGGTCTTCAGATTGTGTAGATGTGTAAGGAATTTTTGAATTATACCATTAAATAAATGTATTTTTTAGGTATGATTATCTTGGGTCACCATATATAGACCGTGATTTCACACATATTTTATAATAATTACCCATGACTTGATGGGTGGATTTGATGTTAGATCTGACCCATGGGAAATGGTAGGCCTATTGGTTCGATGTTTTAATGAGGCCTATGTCTTAATGGTTATGACAAGACCTGAGATATGGTCAGATGATTGAGTGGTAATTTGGGCCAAAAATTAATATTGCATGAATCAAGGGACCTTGTGTTTTTTTGGTAAATGGTCTCATAGGGAACATGAAACCCCAATTTGTTTTCATAAAATATTTGTGGGAAGCACATTATGAAGACGTACATTGTCATTGGGTTATGTAATCATGTTTCATGGGAGTAATAACTCATTTACATTCGATAAAATCAATGTTATACATGTTGGTTACATGCAAGGAATGTTTGTGACTTGTAATTATAAGATAGACAATATGAATTACATGGAAACATTTTATGGTCTTAAAGAAACACAAGTGATGCGGTGATGGTATTTCCACAATGGGAATGTCCCTAAACTACATAAAATATACGCATAGAGAAATGGATGGTATCAGTAAACATGTGCCTATGGATGTGAGGTGAATTGAAGATAATGACGTGCTTGATAGTAGAGAGGCATTAAGACATTGGTTAGGTTGTGATATTTTCATATAGTAAGGCTGACATAAAGAAGGTATCATAGGTTTTTTGAATAGATTATCAGGTTTGAAGGAGATAGAAGAATCAGGTGTTTTAGATTTGTTGAGGGAGGCTTATAAGAGATGAACAAATTGTTTAATGTTGTAACATTATAATATTCACTCAAGGATTGGTTTATATTTTGATGTTTGTTGGGGAGTAAAGTATATGTCATCAAAGGAAGAGGTTTTAATTTTATATTTTATATCGGTGAATGTCATAGGGTTCATTCATAGAAGTTGAAAATAGGTGATAGATTAGTTTTCATATTATAACTCAATTTTGGTAGGGGTGGTTATTCCCTACCATTGGGTTCAAAAATAAATGGATAATGGGCCATGGATATAGGGAATTTACCTAGTTAAAAAATTATAATGTAACACCAATGATAGTGGGTGAATATATTAGTCATCATTTTATGAATATGGATTAATCTTTATGGAATTAAAAATATAGTGAGGAAAACATGAGATGTGTACTTGGGTCCCCTAAGGAATTCCACATGGGAAATAAAATGTGGTGGTTGGGCAATACCAAGGGTTCGATTCATGTCAGATATGGTTTTATATGATACGATAGTTTTATGACTGGAGGCGTGTCAGTGGTTGTGGTAGGACAATATGAAAGGATAGATAGTCAAGGATTAAAATGTGAGATCTCATCAAAAGTTGGGATGTACTCTACTAAAATTCTTTGGGTAAGAATAATAAGCCTTATGGAATTAAGGCATCTCACCAGGTAGTCTAGTGATGCATCAGTAGTTGTATCCTATAATTTTTATGTTTGCTGGAGCAAGTAAGGTTTTACTTGTTTTTCTGTATGTAATTGGATGACGTATGTTACAAACAACATATATATTTCCATTAATAATATGGTGGATATGTTTCAAGAATCAAACATGGATTTTCATTTAAAATCATGGATTTTATTTTTTTCTTCATGGGAATTGGTTATGAATCCATCATTGTGGGATTTCATTAATAAGGATAATTGATTATGTCTAACTAGTTTTATTATGTTTAGCATGTGTGTTATGTCAAAAACACTTTAGTACATAATTGGAATGTTTGATTATATTTTTAGTTGGATATTTTCTATGGCAGAGGCACAAGATAATATAGGGTTAGTTGTTGTAAGATAAATCTTATGGTGAGGACCACTATAGGATAGTCTGGTGAATGGCTGGTGACATTACCGGTTTTTAGGATATATTGTCTATGGTAAGCACCATCATGGTGTTAATGTTTTTATGATAGAATTTGATTAGGTTTTATTAGTCTGTGTTATATGAATTAGACGATGTGAGTTGGATGAGTTTAACCTATTCAGGTGTGGGATAAGGCTTTTAGCATGGAATTAGTTACCATTATTAGTTTAGAGATGTATACAGATTACCAATGGTACATTTCAATAATGATAAGGTATATGGTGGGGATTTTAAAATAATTTAAGTTCACATATGTATTTTGAATGTTTGTAAAAGATTGGTTTTTCAATTATCATATGGGACATCATTTGATCCAGGATTCAGAATTGAATTATGATTTTTCAGACCATTTAATTTATATATTTTGGATGAGGAATGTGGTGTAATTTGTAACGAAAAGGTTTAAGCATGTGTTGGATGTATCCCAGGGTGTTCAGGATAATGTAATAGTCATCATATCACTAGTGAAAGAACATACCACCCCCATTTAATAAGGGTTCCACTGAAAAGAGGGAGTACCTATATCAATTAGTCATTGGCATTAAAATGGGGATATATTATCAACCACCTGAGTTTAAAAGGGGTAGTTATATCATCCTCCATGGTTATTTCAATGTGACTAGGGGTCTTCTCCTTATTCTTCCCCTCTACATGCCAATTCATAGTGGGTGTTTTTAATGAGTTTTATCAGTAATCCAAGGAATTTCTATCACATTGGTGACCTCTGTTATTCTCCACTTACTCTTGTTCAAATATTCCCCTTCACTGGTTTAGGTTTTTTTGTGATCCCATTAGAAAATGGCGGAATTTCCTGATTACCTAGTTGATTTTTTTCATCCTTGAAAGAGGAAATATCACTGTTGAGATTTCCTATAGTGTATTTACATTTTTAAGTGATTGTGTCCATTATGTGGTAGGGTGTATGTTGTGGGTTATTAGAGATAATATTTTCATGGTTTAAGTATGGTTAGATATACTAGAGCTTTATTGGTGTTGTGAGCTTCTATAGGACTCAGTAGAAATTATTGGCCCTTACTAATTAATGGAGAAAATCTCCACATGAGGTAGGAAGTCACTATAATTAACCCACAATCATTTTAATATTTTACAGATATAATATTCAATAATTATTTTTTACCCATCAGGGATTAGTTTCACATAAAATAAAATCGTTAAAATATATTTGAACTTATTTGACATTCTTTCGTTTTTATTTTAGAATTATATTATAGTGGTTCCTAGTGGGACACCACTGTAATAATATAACCCTGAATATTCTTAAATAAGATAAATTTTTCATGAATAGGCCTTTTGGAATTTATCTCTAAAAATTTTAATTTGGATGTTGAACATGATGTGGTTTTCCAAAAGGTTAAATTATTTTTTAAGGAAAATTGTAATGTTGTAGATGAAATGGGGTTATATTTTTTGGAAAATTATCTTATTAAGAAGAAAATTTGGTTTTTATAAGGAAATGATATTTTGGAAAGGTACTAGAAAAGGATTCTAAAATGATATTTGGTAATTATATTTGGAGTTAATTTTTTAATCGAAACATTAATGACTCTTTATGCCTTTTATTTTTTATTTTGTGTTATATAAAATGATTATTTATGTAAATTATTCATTTCATGTAAACAAACATGCTTGATTATGATGGTTAAACCCAAGGTAAACATCTCCACTATGCGGACAGTGAGACTAATAGTTAAACATAGGGTAAACACAAAACACTAGTGGACGTTGTCACTGATGGTTAAACCCATATTTTGCAGGACCCCTGATTGGACTCTAATATTGAAAAATAAACATAGGATGAAAACAACCCCTTGGTTTTTTCTGATATTTACTGATAAACAATGGTTGAACATATTCTTCAAGTGGGTGTTAGGATAGATGGTTAATACAGGGATAAAAACTACCCTCAGTTTGATATTGTTGATCCATGGATAGTTATGTTACCTTTTTTATTTTAGTTGTTGGTCAATGATGGATATATTTCCTCTAATGGGATTTAAGTTTCAATTGTCATCATAATATACTCAAGGACACTCAAACACCTGTAAAATAATTTTTTTGAACTTCTGGAAGTGGAATCCGCCCCAGAATTTGTGTTTGATTATGTTTATTAGTTTAAAATTTTCAAAAATGATATATAGTAATTGTTAGCTTGAGAAATTCTCCATGAACTAATAACAGATAGGTTATATTTATAGAAATTATTGATGGTGACATGCTGAGTAATACTCACAAAATTCATAGGAATCTTTGGGAAATTGGTAAGAGAAAAATCCATTCTTGTTCCATAGTATAGGTTTCAGGAAAGGCCTGATGCTAATTCATGTTTATTGGCTTCCTAAATTGGATTTACATGGTATGAATAGGATGAACTCGTGACCAGTTTGGAATAGGTTTTTAGCCATAAATTTTTTATTCATTTTATTATTAATTGTGTATAATATCCTAATAGCGGATCTAATTATAATTAATGGAACATTAATTTATTATATAATGTGGTAATGTATTTTGTTTATAATTACTTTTCATATTTTTAATGTTTATTTGGGTCATGTATCTGATTTATATTTTTTTAACATTCTATTATAAAATCTACAATGTGGTCATATTCTCCCATTGATAATCTCTTAGTACCTCACTACTAGTTAGTATCCTATATCATATTGGGATACACACCTAAGGATATGCAGTGTTCTAGTATGGTTACTATTTATTTTGTAAGAAGTCTTATTCTTTTAAAGTTCAATGCATAACACAATGTCGGAACTCCACAAATAGTCTGACACTTTCTGGGAATATTCATTGGATAATTCATATTATCCACATGAACCATAATTACATTCAAAAATTAGGTTCATGAAACAATAATCCATTAGGTATGAAACAAAAAATAAAAAACATTCTAAAAATTTTGTTTTGTAAATAATATGGTTTCTAAGAGTTGAAATCCCTTTCTTGATACAACAATTTGATATAAGTTATGGCACATATTAATATAGAGATAGTATCATTGAAAGGGGTTTATTGTATACTAACTAAATTATCACTCAAGACAAAACAAAGATCCCTAATTAAACAACTTGTTTGATTTTCAAAATTGATATTATTTGGATAAATAATATGAACATTAGGTACCAAATTTTATATGTATATTCAGATAAGGGAACCTTAATACTTTTGGGATGACACTAAAAATAACGGAACAATAAAATACCATTAACTAGTATTAGTTCTAATATAGTCAATTAAAATGAATTGGTCAAATATTTTTTATTCCAATTATATTTTTTTATTAGTTATAATTAATAATTCTGTCTTATTTTAGATAAGATCTGGGGTTTCATATATTTATGCAACACATAGATATTTAAAACTGAATAAGTGTTATGTTATAGTAAATAATCCAAAGGATATGCAATTGTTCGACATTATACAAATTTGAATTCATTAAGATAAAAATTAATTAATGGTTTAAATTGAAATCCAATCAAGTGATATTGTGCATCACTTATAGGATTCCATAATTTTAAAATAGTCTATGGGATATTTAATATCCTGTTATTGATGATGAGGACTGGGTAAAAACATTTTCCTTGGTTAAGAGTCAATCTAAAAATAAAATGATGGAGTTGTATGTCACTATAACTACTATGCAATAATTTACATGAGAATTGGATGTTTTTATATCATAGCTTCATGATATAATGTTACATACTTATGATGGAACATCTAATGATGTCAAATATATTATAGTAGTTGGTGTTTAGTATCCCCATCTTACAATGTTATATTCTAAAGCCACAAAATATCAATGAGAATGATTAGTTGTTATGCTTAGTCTTCCACATAATTCATATTTAATGGTGGAAAATTTCAAGGATTATGAAAATTAAAAACAAAAATATGATATAGATATATAATAACAAAATTATGAAGAACATTTTGGGGCCACTCTTTTGAGGTCCCACTAACATTTTCTCATCATCCAATATTGGAATCATGGTTGATTGAAGGCATAACATGGTTTCCACAACATTATTAGTCAACTAATAATATCGGTTTGTAATATTAATGAATCATTGGTGTCATAAAAAATGTTTATGATACAGATGTTATATATATTGGAAGATAATTTGACAGAACGGAAACAATGAAAAATATTTTGAAATAGCAAAACATTGAATGAATTTATAGTTATGTTATAAAAGTGTAAAAGAGAGATCTCTTTAGGATTCTGTGTGACTAATATGGTTCATAGTTTTAAATTAATTCATGAACTATAATTGATACCAATTTTCATTGTTAGGGCTTTATTAGATTACTCCAGAAACTTGTGTCAACACAAACCAATTATATGATCCCTTGGATATAGATGAAATATTCATTTGAACGATTACTGTGGAAATGATATAAAGATGTTCATGTAGTTATGGCAGTGAATAGAATCAAATACTTTTTTAGGTATTATATTTCTTAATTATAGGAATGGGATATATAAAAAAGGATTCCATGAATGTTTATGGGGACTAGGATGACCATTATGATGTTTTACTACAACTTATGGAGCTCTTAAGTTACAAAAATATGGTCATCTATCAATTACAAACTATTGAATGTGTTAACGAACACATCCACGATGATCAATTAAATGTACTCTCTAATATATTGTATTGGAAATAATTACCATTTGTGGATTATTTTATACATTTTATGATGATTATATATATAAATGAAATATTTTCATATAGAATGTATTCTATAACATTATTTATTTATACCATACAATATGGAAATCGTTCCCCAATACCGTTGAAATGTTCTGTTTTTGAGAAATTGAACATCGCATCATGGAGTTCATTTCTAACATTCCCTAAAGGGTTTGTGATTGAAATATTAGTAATTATAATGATTTTTTTAAATCAAGAAATCAAGTCGGTAGTATAGTCTCATGGTCTTTTAGAGAAAACACCCCAAGTGTTTTATCAATAATGTTTTCAAAACAATAAATGAATCATAAGAAAAAATTTCAAGGATGATTTCATGATGAAATCAATAAAAAATACTGGTTAGAATATCGATTTATGTTGGAATAAAAATTATACTTGATAGTATTATATGTGTTCTGATTTGTTATTATTTATTAACACATAATCCTCAATAATAGTAGATGGAATAAATTTATTTTTGTATTCAAAAATATAATCAAGATGTATAAGAATACATGATGAATGTTCCAAAATATTAATGGTAGATGAAATATAATGATGGGAGGAGATATGGACATATGATGATCAATATCATAGAATAACTTAATGTATTTTTCAAGGGAGATAGAAATGTATATATCATAATTGTGAATATATAAATATATATTAATTATAAGACCCATAGTTATAATATAATGTTAATATAATATTTTAACTTATAACTTTTTGTTTAGTGTACGAGTGAATCTTTCAAAAAAAATATATGTTTAATGAGGAAAAATGGAAAATGTTTTTTTGAATAAAGGGATACAATATAGTCACCATTTATTTATAGATATTGATAGGTTTTTAGGAGTCCCTAAAATATCTTTTACAATCATTTGAACATATAGAGCATATATTTGAGGTCATTGTGTTCCATGATCCTATAAATAGTGGTACTAGTCATGTGCTTTTAGATTTAGTAGTGGATGCTTAATATAATTTTTGTAATTTCCATGGAATATATTATACTTGAACATATGTTATATAATCATGTTTTTATCTATACATATCTTGGTTGTAGTTACTAGATCTATTTTTCAACTTATGTTTATTAATGACTATTACTATTCTATATGGAAACCTATAGGGGAATATCAAATCTAAAATCTGTCTATTGAGCCTACTTTAAATCCACCGACATTTCTAGGACATGACCTCTAGGGAGGCCAACGTTGAATCTTATTGAAAATTAGATAGATTGGCCCAAAAATACGATAATGGATGGAGTTGTGATATATATATATATATCCATGAATGTTACATGAAGACAGATATCCCTAGATGTTTGGTGGTATTCAAATAGTGAAATTTTTTCATGTTGTATAGGGATTGATGTAAAATATATTACATTGAATAAATATTTTTTAATTATTATCATTAAATGTGATGAAGTAAACATTATTTTATAATTTCACAAACACAATTTTAATAAAATAATGTTTTGTAATTTTAATAAATAAAATAAACAAAACAATGTGTCTATAACATAATGAATAAAATTTATTTTCAAAAGAAACCAATTTGAAACACAATTTAAAAGATATTTTATTCCATGTCATAAAAAAGTATGATTTAATAAATATGATTTTCATAAAAATATTCAAATGATTAATTTTTAGAAATTAAAATATATTCTTCTAAATATTTAATAATTAACTTCCAAGAAAATTAATGTATAAATATCATATTATTACATTAAAAAAATTTATTAGTTCCATTGGGATGGTCAAGAGGGGGGTGAATTGTGTTTTCAGTAATTCTTTATTGAAAAGATAAAATTTAAATGAATTTTCAAAATTAAATATACAAATCATTTCGAAAACATGTTATACATATATAAATTATGGTTCAGAAAATGTTTTTCTAGGTCTCGATAAAAACCCAGTTAAAAAAATTTACCATAGTATATCTTTTGAAACACTTTTATTCACACAAAAAATTATACATATATATATATGTATATTTAAAATTTAATGTATCAAATTAAAAGTTTTAATCATGCTTTGAATTGTATTAGATTCAAACAAGAATGTAATTTCCAAATGAATTTAAGAAATGGAGTTAAAAACATTAAAAAAGCAGTTTGTTCAAACATATTTCGGGTAAAACAATCATCTTTCATAGATATATGTGGAATAATAAATTTAGGAATATAAATTTAGTACTAATGAAAAAAAATCATAGTACTGGATTAATGTTATTTAAATATACATAAAACATAAAACTTACTCAAGATTTAATAACAAATAGAGTGAATAAAGAATGGGTAGTAAAATTGATGTAGCTCAATATATGATCCATTTTGGTATGTCAACGAGGTTATGTTTCTTGTTATATTGTTTAGACAGCTCATGAGTGAAGGTTTATGTAATTACTATCTTTTAATTTTCATGTTAGGCTATCATAATTTTCTATAACCCCTTTCAATAACTATATATTGAGATATAATCATGTTTTTATTGAATCTAGTTGAAACTAAATATCATAGAATCATTGATCATGTATTGAGTATCAAGATGGATGGTTGGAATTTTATAGGTCTCTCAATGATAGATAGAAACATGGATTCTTTAGTTCGGTTTTTTGATAACATAATTAATTCATTTATAAAAATATAAGTTGTTATGATTAATAAATTTTCACCACTAATTTCTTCCAATTCATATATTTAATAGAGGAGGATCGGTTATCTTCAATGTAGTCATATATGTTATGTGACATGCAGAAATAATAACTTATTAGAAATATTTTTATTCAAGGAGAACATCATTTTCATCAGGATTGACTATGATATCCATTGATAGATACCTCAAATATGGTGAATTTTATAAACCATTTATGTGACAATTCAAGACTATTGATCATTATTTTTTTTCTGTACTAGTTTTGGTATGAGGAACATATACATAGGAATTATTTCACATCAAAGGGGATATGATCATTATTTTTGAGGATGTTTTCTACATTCCAAATCTACCCATCCATTAATAGGAAATTATACGTGGGATTATTGGAGATAGGTTTGTAGTTATACACTGTCTACTAGGCTTTGAGGTCGTTTACATATCATATGTCTTTCCATGGTTCCTGATTTAGAATGAATTATATTCATGAGCATTTATCTATGATTCTGTTTGTTTTTTATGGAATGATGTTGATTTGAAACACATGTAAAAATATTTTATATCTAATCAAATTCATGATATGTGTGGACTATAATACCACCAATGTGCACATGATTATTCTACCATTACATGATAATCCTAATGCAATAGGTAGAAAAATTGGGGGTGTGTTTTATTTTCATTGTAACACTCCATGATTTCATGGTACGCTTCTCTCTGAAAAATATAATAGCGTGTGTTGTATGCAACTTCGAGTTCTAACACACCACAACCAATCAAACTAGTCGTTATGAACAGTATTACCCACTTTTTGAAATTTTATAAATTTTATCATTCATAATAGACATTATTTTTGTATTTGGAGTATCGAAATTAGCTTAGGGTGAATTTTTGGTATTTTTCTGAAAACATTCAGTTTATGATGAATAGTGAAAAATACTAAATTTTAATTAAAAACAACTTTTTTAATCAAAATAATTTATAGTTGTAAATTATACTATTGAGCGGTTTTAAAGTATAATTATATTATATTTTTACCATTTAATCAAATGTTGGACATCAGATGTAATTTCACATTTAAACTGGACATAAGCAAGTGTCAATCTTTTGATAGTTATTATTTTTTAAAAACACGCTTTTTGTTTTGACAATATGAAATAATTTTAAATTAATTTCTGCCACTTCTATGTTTTGAATTTATAAAAATGGATTCCATATTTAGAATCATGAAGTCTAAATTGTCTAAATAGGTAAATTTTATTTTTAGACATTCTGAATAATTACATCAGTAAATATTTTATGTACCATGGTTAAAGGGTAAATCTGGTAAAGGAGGGTAAAAAAATAAAATTATAATAATATTAAATTACCCTAACACGTGTACTAACACTATTAGATGATACATGTCTGACCATGGGCATCATTAGGTCGATTTTGAGACCCCATGAAGCCACTTGTAAGTGATAATGACCCTTTATATTAAATATGATAAAGAAGATACAAAAATGACATAAGCATATATCTTTTAGTAAATCAATTCTTACATAAGGTTATGCATGTTATCTTTTCGACTATAAACATTCATTACAAATTTTACAATATTTCCTATATAATTGTATTTTATTTATAATTTTTAGACATTGGATAATGAAATTTATTTATGACACAATTATGATGCAATATTTTTCTTACTAATGAAAGAATCAAATAAATGGTATTATAAATGTTTAAAAAATATAATTTTAAGGTTTTTATTCCGTACATGAATTTTATAGGTCAATATGACATGATAGTATTGATTAAATGAATTTATTTTTAATTATTAATGTTCTTATAACTTTAAAAAAATTATTAAATAGTGTCAAAATTGACATAAAATAGTTTTTATGACAAATATTATATTATTAATTGATAAAATATTCCAAAAATTATATGGTTCATCCAAATGAATTATATAATTATATTGGTATCATTAATTAACCACTTTGGGTTCTCTTAACAGTTTATTGTAAGTTTATTAACCATATAATATAAAAATACAAAGAGACATGGTAAATGTCAAACTATTTAACTAAGAGTTAAATATAAAAGATAATGTTAATATAGTTACCCAAACCTGTCTAAAACCTATTTTTTGAGTGGTTTTAGACCCATAAATACTTTATCCTTTAAATAATTTATTTTGGAACCATTAGAAACCGAATTGATTTTATTATAAAATAATATTTCTTTCTTTTTATAAGGTTCCCTCACCCCACTTATAAAAGGGCACTCCCCCTTCCCTAAAATTCACATCATCAAAGCCTTTTTTCTCAGAATAAACATGCCCAAATACCCTATAAACTATCCTCCCTTAATCCTAGAGGCCTTACATTAGTCATAAATCCAACCTATGGAGCGCTTTTGATCAAATGAAAAGGAAGAACCCGAAGAAGAGGTAAATATTTCATCACCTCTTTCATGTTCCTTTATTCTTCCACATCTTCTTTCTTTGTTATTTCCATTATAAAATAATAACTCCAGTATCTCTTATATAATGTGATGTTATCATAAATATGGTACAACCATATTCATTATTATATCCATCCCTTTAATGACATGTCACCATACGTGTGTCTATACGGCTTACCGTCTCCACATCATGGTGTAAATGTTATTCAATACATTATTATTTGGATGGGTATAATAATGATGTGTAATTGATTTAAATAATAAATATAACAAGATAATTATTCTTATATATGATATACTATCCAATTATATATTATTTTAAAACTAAAATAATGATATTGTCGCTCGTGCGTACGCACGGATTACAGTCTCCACGAATGTGATGAGATTCAATCAGAGTCGTATCCATCCAAGAATAATTTTCATTTAATGATTAAAAATAATTTTGAAAGACTTGATATCACTCTGGATATGAATAAGATACATCCCATCCATAACAAATATGACTCACATAACAAAAAATATAAATTAAAATGAATCCATTAACACTTGGAAAGACAATAACACTAAGATATTATTAACAAAGGAATGTTAAAAGATCATATATGATATAATATTAATGTATATGAATCTTGTATAATTTAATAACATTTATTTTACCATTATACAGAAGGTTAACTAACCCTTGACCAAGAAAAATAATTAGGTAGGGGTTAATTTCACAATCTCTTTATTATCCGAGGTTGTTTTTATGTAAGTATCTATTGGGACCTCTTTATCATCCACATCCACGTTTCTTAAAAATGTATTCAAAAACAGTTTTACTATTTACTAGACTATAGGTTAAAGTCATTTATACCATTTTCTGACTTTTTATAAAATGGTTTTAATGAAATCTTTCCGTTGTATTACAAATAAGGTATTTTTTATTCTTTTCAAGAAAATTATGGTAAGAATATCATTTTTAACTTATACGGCGGGTGCGGCTATTTTCTGCCATTACAACATTGTTGAAGCTTCTCTTAAAAGCTTATAATTATATTTTCAAAATAAATGTTTTCTTTATGATTTATGTGACTCTTAAATTATTTCAAAATAGGAAAATATATTTCTCTAAAAAGGGTTTGATTTCTTCTATATCAACATCCTTTGATGGATTTTAAGCTTATTGGAAGTTGATTTATTATGATACAAAACATCCATATTGTATTTATGTTTTTTTGATATGTTTTACTATGGATGTGTTATTTTTATACAATTCATGGTTTATGGATAAAATATTGTAATTTAGAATACGAGTATTAATATGAATGTCTATGTTATGTTTAAACCTTTTCATATGAGGAATGCATTGGACATAGTATGTGAAGGGTGGAGCCCGCTATAGCTCCTCAATGCATTGGTAGGTCTCATGAGAGAGAATAGTGTCTTAGCACAAGGCTTTGACAAAATATTATTTGTAGTCTTGGCACAAGGCCTTGACTATGTGGTTATAAAAGTCTATCATTATGAATTACATCATTATTAAAGTGGTTATTGATATTGCATTTTATTATTCGACTAGTAGAATATTCAGGTGAGTAAGTAAATCGAATTATTTTATTTTATGTTTTCCATATTATTATGATTTCTATGTTTAAAAGGCTTTTGTTTTATTCTTATACATTGGCCTAAAACTTTATGCTTATTTATGAAGGTTTCTTTTATATTGGTATCCTTACTGATCATCTAAGCTCACTCCTTTCTATGTTTTATTTTTTCCAAGATGTGAATAAGTATTTTATGACTGACATCTAGGGATAGTCTGATGGGATATGAGTTTGATCTATGGAAATAATGTTGTTGTAGTTTTCATTTTATGATGTAATTTAAACCTTATGAATGTATCAAGTACTTCCAAGGCTACTAAACTACTCGGTATTTAGAGAATTTATCTTTTTTTGATCATGCCAGTGTTATGTGATAATGCACCGACTCTGGTCTTCTGGGGCCGGGGCATTACCGTTCGTATTAGTGAAAGTTTATTACAAACATTGGAAAATGGATTTAGATAAACTCTCATTAGAGAACATAGCCCTAATATAGAATTTGAGGATTATTATAGAAGAATTTCCTAGAATTTTAGTATTGTATAGATTTTGTGAGTTTATCCATGAAATACATCCCTGTTTGGATATGAGCAGGTATAGGTGGCTCTGGCAAAGATATACCTAAAGTTAAAACCCAAAACACAGTTTTTAGCTAGACTCGAACGGGAACTAGTGCACAACAACGGGCCATGTTATATTCTTGGTTATAACACTCCCAGGAGATATGCTTAGGATAATTCACCTTTTCTTTAGAATCCATTAAGAATGATTTATGACTAAATACTTCCACAAAGAAAACATTTTTATGGTTATAGATTATATCCAGAAACTATTCAATTTTCTTTAGGTATTTTACAACATTTGAATTATTTATTATGATTCATAAACTATCCTAGTGTATGCCATTGTTTAGTAATGGTGCCTAGTAGAAGTAATGAGAACTCCAATAATACGTATGATCCAATGAGTAAGAAGGGTCATATCTTTCATTGTATTAATCCAACATTTATAAGGGATATAGTTTCCCATGTATTTTCAAAATTTGAAGAAATAATATCATGTGTTAATAAGATAATTAATGAATTATTTGAGTCCTATGGCTTTGAAGGGAAGCAAGAGAAGAAAAGAATGCTAGAGAGAAATATAGATAAAGGGAAGAGGGAAAAGATAGATTTTCCCATATGTGATAACTGTGGGAAAAATCACCTTGGTAAATGCTTGAAGGGAATGTGAGTTTGTTATAAGTGTGGAGAAAAATGACACCTACTACGTGATTACAAGGGTATGAAAAAAAAATTCAAATGTACAATGCTTCATCTACAAGGCGTTTGGACACTACGCGAATCAATTTCCTAGTCATAAGATTATACCATAAATGATGCTATTGGATAATAATCATGTTATGATAACACTACTAATGAAGAGGAATGACTAGTGTTCTTATATTCTTATTATAAAATTATTTCACTTGAGTTTTGTATAAAAAATATACTGGTTATATGAATTATAAAGATAAATAAAGATTGTATTGCAGTACTATTTTATTGAAAATTTGGGATTATATGGTTCTAATAAAAATGAGTTAATAGTAAGCTATACTTTTTAGAAAAATACGTGGTTGAAGGAAATGTAATCCTTAATATGGTCTTGATAATGAGGTAGTGATTATGGAATAAGAGATAGTTGATTTGGACAAATTATATTGGATATTATTGACTACCTTGAAACTGATTAATGATTTTTATATTCCATCATTGTTGGAGATTACAACATTTTTTGATAGAATGAGTATATCCAGTATTCTATGAAGAATAAGGAAGCATGAATGTAATCAATAAGGTTTTATGGTAAATCTGGATGTTGCATTGTTTTAAAAGAATACATGATGAAGGCTTTCACATAATATTACATGGAAAAAAGGATCTTCATTGTGTTTACCTTCCTTATAAATTTTTTACTGTGAGTTTGGAAAAAAGTATTTTGGATAATTCTAGTTTGATATTATTTTTGGATTACCATAAAAGGGACATCCTGGAGGTCGGGTGGCAACCCGTCGCATCTGACAAGGTCACGACACGTGAACCCACAACCGAAGGGCGACAAGGGTGTATCAACTATCACTGGCCCACATGATGTCATGGAATGAATAATTTAGTTTTTTTAATGTTCTGGTAGTTGAATTATAAATTCATTATTTTTAGAACCCTATACGATTAGGATAAATAGAATATTTTTTGAAATCTTTCGGAGTGAAAGATGAGTCTGTGGTATGAATTAGTTGAAGGGTGAAACTCTACTTGTAAAGTATATATATATTTATAATTGTTTTTCTCTTATTCTATGGCTAAATTAATTCTTAAACATTAGGGAAGGGATATTAAAACCAAAAATGTGTTATCCTAATACCTTATGTTTGTTGAACCGATTGTATTTTAAATCATCATAGATTGATGGATTTGAGACCCTCAATTTTGCACTTGTTTGCGATTGATGACCTCAATCAGTCCCTATAAATATTTATTTTTTTACTCAAATTATGTGTCTTTATTTACCACCACTGTTCTCTTAATAGAGATCATAATTTGGTATTGACCGTTTCATTTCCTTTTTCTTCTTATTAAAACAAAATTTTATTAACCAAATTTTGGATGTGGGTTTTCCCACAAAGGTATTTTCTATTTTTCAAACATTAATTTTTGAAATTCAAATTCAAATTTCAAGGACAAAATTATTTTAAGGAGGGAAGAATGTAACACCCCATGCTTCCACAGTACGCTTCTCTTTGAATAATTCAATAGCATGTGTTGTACGCAACTTTGAGTTCGAACACACACCAACCAATCAAACTACCCCTTATAAATAGTAATACTGACATTTTGAAATTTTATAAATTTTATATTTCAAAATGAACTTCATTTTTTGATTCAGAGAATTGAAATTAGCTTAGGGTGAATTTTTGGTATTTTTATGAAAACATTTAGTTTTTGATTAATAGTGAAAAATACTAAATTTTAATTAAAAAGAACTTTTTTAATCAAAATAATTTATAGTGATAAATTATAATATTGAGTGGTTTTAAAGATTAATTATATTATATTTTTACCATTTAATCCAATGTTGGTCATTGTATGTAATTTTAAATTTAAACTAGACATAAGCAAGTGTCAATATTTTGATAGTTATTATTTATTAAAAACATTCTTTTTGTTTTGACAACGGGAATTGATTTAAATTAATTTCTACCACTTATGTATTTTGAATTTAGAAAAATGGATTCCATATTTAGAATCATGAGGTCCAAATTGTGTAAATATGTAACTTTTATTTTACGACATTTTGAATAATTATTTCGGTAAATATTTTATTTACCATGGTTAAAGGGTATATCCGGTAAATAAGGGTAAAAAATAATATTATAATAATATTAAATTACCCTAACACATTTCCTAACCCTATTGGATGATACATGTCTGACCATGGGAATATTTGGGTTAATTGTTGGACAACATGGAGCCACTTGTACGTGATAATGTAACTTTATTTTAATTAAGTTAAGGTAAATACAAAAATGACATAAGCATATATCTTTTAGTAAATAAATTTTTATATAAAGTTATACATGTTATATTTTCGACTATAAATATTCATTAGAAATTTTTAAAATATTTACTACATAATGGTATTATATTTATAATTTTTAGACATTTAATAATTAAATTTATTTATGACACAATGATGATGACATATTTTTATTATTAGTGAAAGAGTCAAATAAATGGTATTATAAATGTTTAAAAAATGTAATTTTAATGTTTTGATGCCATCCCAGAATTTTATAGGTTAATATGACATGTTATTATTGATTAAATGAATTTATTTTTAATTAATAAAATTTTATAAGTTTAAAAAAATCAATTATTAAATAGTGTCCAAAATGACATAAAAGGGTTTTTAAACAAATATTATATTATTAATTGATATAATATTTCTAAAAATATAAGGTTTAAACAAAAGACTTATATACCAATAGGTGTATCATTAATGAACCACTTTGGTTTCTTTTGGAATTTTATAGTTAGTTTATTAACCATATAATATAAAAATACAAAGAGACATGGTAAATGTCAAACTATTTAACTAAGAGTTAAATCTAAAAGATAAAGTTGATATAGTGACCCAAACATATCTAAAACCTATTGGTTGAGTGTTTTTCGAACCCTTCCCACCTTATCCTTTAAATAATTTATTTTTTAGCCATTATAAACAGAAAATTATATTATTATAAAATAATGATTATAGCTTTTCTTAAGGTGCCCCTGACCCCTATTAAAAAAGGGCACTACCCCTTCCCTAAAATTTGCATCTTCAATGCCGTTTGGCTCCACTAACCCCTACCTAAAGACCCTCTAAACTATCCTCCATTCATCATAGAGGCCTTATTTTATTCACAAATCCAACCAATATAGCCCTTTTGATCAAATCAAAAGGATGAACCTGAAGAAGAGGTAAATATTTCATCACCTCTTTCAAGATCCTTTCCTCTTCCACTTCCACTTTCATTATTATTTCCATTATAATTTAATAACTCAAGTATCTTATATATATTTTGATGTTCTTATAAATATGTTACAACCATATTCATTATTCTATCCATCCTTTTAATGACATGTCACCAGACGTGTGTACGTACGGCTTACCGTCTCCACGTCGTGGTATAATTGTTATTCAATACATTATTAATTGGATCGGTATAATAATGATGTGTAATTGATTTAATAAAAAATATAACTTGATAATGATTCTTTATATATGATATACCATACATGTATATATTATTTTAATACCAAAAGAATGATATTGTCGCTTGTGTGTACGTACGGATTACCGTCTCCACGAACGCAAGTAGATTCATTCCCCATCATATGAAATCAACACTAATTTTCATTTTATGATTAAAAATTTTGTTTAATGACTTGATATAACTCTAGATATAAAAAATATACAACCCATCCATAACAAATATGACTCACATAACAAAGAATATAAAGGAAAATGAATCCATTAACACCCCAAATGACAATAATATAAAGATATTATTAACAAAGAAATGTTAAACGATCATATATGATATCATATTAATGTATATGATTCATTTATAAATAATAAAATTTATTTCACCATTATACAAGATATTGACCTACCCTTGACCAAGGAAAATTACATGGTAAGGGTTAATTTCACAATCTCTTTATTATTCAAGGATGTTTTTATGTAAGTATCTATTGGGACCTCTTTATCATCCACATCCATGATTCTTAAAAATATATTCCAAAACATTTTTACAATTTACTAGAATATAGGTTAAAGTAATTTATACCCTTGTTTTAATTTTTATAAAATGTTTTGAAATGAATCTTTTCGTCATTTTCCAATCAAGGTACTTCTTAACATTTTCGATAAAATTAAGGTAAGAATGTCTTTTTTTAACTTATATGGCGGGTGATGCTATTTTCCACCGTTATAACATCGTAGAAGCTTCCCTTAAAAGCTTATAAGAATATTTTCAAAATAATGTTTTTCTTTATAATTTATGTGACTCTAAAATTATTTCAAAATAGTAGGAGATATTTCTATAAAAAAAGGGTTTTGATTTCATCTATATCAACATCTTTTGATGGATTGTAAGATTGTTTGAAGATGATTTATTATGTTACAAAACTTCCATATTGTTTTGAATGTTTTGTGATATGTTTGACTGTGGATGTGTTATTTTTATATCGTTCATGGTTTATGGATAAAGTATTGACATTTCGTATGCTAGTTTTAATAAGAATGTTTATGTTATGTTTAAACCTTTTCATATGAGAAATGAATTGGACTTAGTATGTGATGGGTAGAGCCCTCTATAGCCCCTCAATGCATCGATTGGTACCATGAGACAAAATAGTTTCTTGGCACAAGGCCTTGACAAAATCCTATTTGTAGTCTGGTCCTAAGGCCTTGACTATGTGGTTATAAAAATCTATCATTATGCATTCCATCATAATGAAAGTGGCTATTGATATTGAATGTGATTATTTGACTAGCAGAATACCCATGTGAATAAGTAAATGGAATTATTTGATTTTATGTTTTCCATATTATGCTGAATTTCAAGTTTAAAAGGCCTTTGTTTTAGTCTTATACATTTCCTTAAATGTTTATGCTTATTTATGAAAGTTTCTCCTGTATTGTTATCCTTACTGAGTATCTGAGATCACCACTTTCTATGTTTTATTTTTTCCAGGATGTGAAGAAGTATTTTATGACTGACCTGTAAGGATAGTCTGAAGGGATATGTGTTTGATCTATGGAAATAATGTTGTTGTAGTTTTTCATTTTATGATTTAAGGTAAACCTTATGAATGTATGTAGTACTTCACAGGCTACTAAACAAATCGGTCTTTCAAGACTTGATCTTTTGTGATTAGGCCAATGTTATATAATAATGTACAGACTCTGGGCTTCTGGGGTTGGGGTGTTACATTCATATTTATATATATTAATATATAAATAATGTATAGTTGAGTCACAATATATTATATGATACATTACTCTTCTATAGAAGTGGACTTAATATAGTTTTCTAGACATTCCTCCAAGTGTTTTCACACCTGTTCTCCACCACCATATTTAAGACCGTCCTTAAGAGTGTTGATATGTTTACATTATTAATTTTAGTTTTTTATCAGTTTATTAATATTATATAAAAATATATTATATATGGCTTTTTCAGCTAGATGGACTCTATAACAATGTTATACACATAACTTGATGCATTGTATGCATATATTTTAATTGATTTTTGACAATATACAACCTAGTGATGTATGTCAGATATTAAATTATCTTATATAAAATATACTTTTGGTAATAATTTTGTATTTAATTTTAATTATGACATTGTAGTATTTTTTTGGGAAAATTTATGGATTCTTTTTGGATTTGTAATTTCATAATTTATAGACCCTATATTTTGGAATTATCTATCATTTTATTACATCATAGTAAAAAGGATATTGTTTAAGACCATCAAAAAGTGGTACCAATCATGCACATACACATAATTAAGTGGAACCAAAAAGAGGGTCATTTGATAGTTTGGTTATACAAATTGTATTCCCATTTCACTGTGATATGTTGACACCTTAAATATTATTACGCTTATAGGTAGGCAGTAGATTAATTGTTTGAGCTTTTACTCAATTGAAATTGTGTGTTGATAAATATATTCCCAATATATAATATTTCATTATGGATATCAAATTGAAAACATCCATCTATATGATCAGGGACGTTACACATACTAGTACTAGTGGAAAACTATCATGTACATTATATTCCATGAGATATACGATCAATATATGGCATTTTTAATAAATTTCACTATTTTTTCATCATGTTTTATAATAATTTTAATGTAAGATTATATTTAGTCTGATATAGTAGCATAAATTATACATATCACAGAACTTTGGTCTAGGATTTCATAAGGTAGGATATAGTTCACATGGATATACCGTCTCTAATAGATTCTACACATAATATTGTCAATGATTGGGAGGGATATATATATTAATAAATATTCGTAAATTAAGGAACCTAGGGATGATGTTGTTCCTATTGTTCCCTTTGAGGATGATGTATATCTACTAGAATTCTTACCACATCCTAGAGGACATTGTTGAAGATATTAAAAACTGTAGAGGTGAGGAAAAAGGGACTGATGCTCGAGAGAGGCTCCTATAGATTTTTCTAAAGAGAAAATAGAGGACCATATAGAGTAGAAATAAGATCATGGTAACTTGAGAGAGGTTCCCATACAAAAGGAAGAGGATAATAACACTGACATATCTCTACCTTCAAGAGGATGGGACCGAGCTATGATATCACAACTTCTACTAACATTAGGTCACACTCTCTCATGCAGTGACTTATTTTATATCTCTATAAATTATTCATTATCATCATTGGATACTTTCATTCTTCTAAAATAATGGTATATGGATTGAAATATGATTTTGGACACTCCTCTTATCAATTGTATAAAGAGGCACCCGTCACACCCTATATTTGGCTAAAATCATCAGTACATCAGTACACATCACTATGAACAACACAACCATATATACCCTCTATTGACATATAGGATCCAATTGAGAATGAACCCTCTCTTTTATATGGAACAAAAATGTGGTGTAATTGTATGACATGAATTGGTTGGGAGGTTTGTTCACTATGTAGTGGTACTGATATACGTCAATGTTGATTTATTCTAGTATTGCACATTAAATATAAATAAATATCAAATTATTGATTTTTTTTAAAAAAACATTATATTACTATATGAGTATTCAAAATAAAAAAACGTAACTACACCATTAAATTCTAGAAAAAATTAATCTAATCAATATATCAAATAGACAAGTAATTTAGGAATTCTACAAAACATCATTTTGGGTCCCACAAGATATGATAAATAAATTTTCCTATGATCTCTATATCTTTATTACCCATTATTTATGTCATATTTTTAATTCCTACTCCCATGATAATAACATCAATGTGATAGAGTGATATGTTTTTTGAATGGTAGAATTGTTGAAAAATTTCTGGAAAACATGATTCACATGTGAAACCAGTGTGTACATTCTAAAAAATAAGTGTCACATGACATGATAAAAAATATTTATAAAAATATAATTATAACTATTTAAATCCTTTAAATTATTTTTATTTGACCCCAAAACCAATTAAAAATAAAATACTAAAACATGATAAATACACATTTACTAATACCCAAATCATAATCTATAATTAGAACATAATACCCATTAAAAACCTAATACTTTTTAAATATTTTTATAAATACATTGATGAAATATTTTCATATTACAGTTATATCCTTTTGTGGGTTTGGAAATAATTCATATTATATTTTTATTCAATAACTAATTAATATAATTATATTAATTTAATAGAAAACTTTTTATAATCATACTTATATATATATTTTTATAACATATAAGTATATTATATAAATATAGTACTTATATTTATGTTATATAAACATAGTTTTAAAAAAATTATATGAATATATATTAGTTATGATATTATATAATTCCTAATATATATTAATTAAATTATAAAACAAAGAAATAGAGCCAAATAATTTGGTGCTTCTACCCAACTGTCGGGAGTTTCAAATTATTTAGCACTATAGAAACCAATTTACCTAAAACCCTGTATAGTAAAGAAATTGTAAAATTTAATAAAAATAAAATTTTCAAAAATTTCCCCACTAACACAGATTACAATATCAATAAACCTTATTTACATGGGTAAATTTTTATCATCAATAATTTTGATGGTATCAAATTTTAACATATATGTATTTTATCTATGCTCTCTAACCTTATTAGTACCATCATTAGAAAGAATAATAGAATTCCACATTTCATAAAAACCACAATAATAAAATTTATTAATCTCAATACGTCAAGTACTATATATAATAAGATTCATAACATTAAAATCATAATCATGTTTAGTTTCTTGAAATTAATTTTTTAATTTAGGTAAAATAACATTTATGTTATATTTATATTTAATATATATATATATCCTAAAAAATAAAATTTTATGATACGCGACAATCCTAGTTTTCCAAAATCCATAATTTTATCAATAAAAATAATTTTCATTAATGATAAATATTTTCTCCATAAAAATATTATATTAAAAAATACCTTGATCTAGTCCCTTGAGACATTACATTTATGAAACAAGGTTGATCTCACATACCAAGAACATTACCATTTATAAAACATAATCCAAGATAGGGGTGAATCAAGAACATTAATATTTTCAATTAAATATGGATATTGATCATCAATGTTCCATATTTAATTATATTATTTAAATTTTCATTAATTAAAAAAATACATAAATAAAACACAAGATGATGTACCCTTGTTGATTTATATTATTAAATTTTTTCAATATATTTCAATCATTACATATAAAATGAGTTAGACAATCACACATAAGATAAATAGTGTATATTAATGAGGGAAATTAGAATATGAGAAATATATTTTGTAGATAACATTAAAAGTATACATTTATTTGTGTAGGTGATAAGAATATAAGTATAAAAAATATTTATTAGGAAGTAGAATAAAATTTTTGAGTATAATGATAAAATAGAATATACATTTCAGAAAAAAAAATATAAGATATTTTTTTATTATTAATATGAATTGATGTTTAATAATTTATAATGAATAAGAGTTAGAAAAGTGGGTATGATGTTTGGATTTAAAAAAAATAGTTTTGGATATTTTCTAGTGAAATATATGTGAAATTAATTTTATCATATACCATGTTGATGTTTAAGATCTCTATATATGTTTTTCTGTGCTTTAAGACTCAAAAATTTAAGGATTTATTTTCCAAATATCTTTAGAATAAACATTAAATATATATGGATCATGATGTATTTGATTATATTTTTGAAAATTTTGTTATTTTTAGATGCATAATAGTAAAATTAAAATTTTAATAGTTGTGTAACATTAGTTTAACAATGTATACTAATTAATTAGGAATTGTAAATACTATGTAATAATGGTAATTGATTTCTAAATATTATATAATATTTAATTATGATTTTTTTAACTACATAATATTGAATACAAATTTTTAATGTTTTTATAAGAGTTATTAGAATTGTTTCAAAGAATTGAAGTTGAATTTAATCTAGATTGATAATATTTAACTGATATTTCAAACATTTAGTATGTTAGTTTCATATGTTTCTTGATATTGATCATAATAATGTGTAATATTGATCATATGAATTCAAAGAATATCTAATATTGAATGGTTAAATTTAAAAGCTATTTAACATTAAATTTAATTGTGAAATGGTTAATTTATAATTTTATATTTTCAGGATAAAATTTATGTTTTATATAATATTTAATAATATATTTGGATCATTTATTAAATTATTATCTAGTGATTATATTTAAAGATCCTAATGGGAAATTTGTGATTTCTTTTGTTTTCAACAAGGAATGATTCAATTATAAAGTGAAATTATAATTTTTATGGGTAATATTTTAATATAAGATGAATTTATTTATAGTTAAATGAGTATTGTGAATTTTTTTACATTTAAAAAATATTTTTTAATAAAAAAAATGTTCTAAATGAATAACATTTTATTCAACTGATAATATTACACACCAAACCTAACATAGAAGAGAATATAGAATCCCGATACATTATAAAATATTTACTATTTTAATAAAATTAAATATATTTAATATAATTCAATTTGAAAAACACAAATTTTATCTTTTTCTACATGAAACAATTAGTTTCTTATAAAGCATTCAATATATTCACGGTCGGGTTCTACAAAACAATAAAATTATTATTATTGTTATTATTTATAATGAATATTATATCCTATACAAAAGGATAGAGGGAAAGAAGATAATAGCTAAATTATGAAAATATATTTTTACAAACATTTATTATCTATCTAATGATTATAAATAAAATAAGAATCATTTTAAATAAAATAAAAAACGATTTCTAAAAAATATTATTTTTATAAAAGAGGGTTTAATTGTGCATGGAACACAAAATTTGAAAATTATTTTTTAAAAATATTAGAAACTTTATATGAAAAAATTATGAAAAAATTTAAATTGTAATACCCCGATTAACATATGGTGAAATTCTAGAACATTTCTTCAAAATATTCATTTTTTGATGAATAGTAATAAATACTGGATTTTTATTGAATATTTCCTTTTCATTTTAATTAATTATAATGCTAAATCAGATTGAATATTCGTTTCAAAGTAATATTATATTTATTTTATATCAACTAATCAAATTTAAGTCATTATAAAAAATTTTATATTGAATTTAGATGAAAAAACAATATAATATTTTGGGAATTTTCCCTTTAAACACCTGATTTTAGACATGTCTACGAGATTAATTTTAAATTAATTTTTTCCAATTGTGTTAATTAAATTGTGAAAAATGGATTCAACATTTTTAATAATAATAACTCATAATTTCTAATAACTTTAACATAATTTTTTACTGTAATGAATAGTGAATATATTAAAAATTAATTAATATGGTGAAGGGAAAAATTGATTTACTATTGGGTTAAACCAGAATGATAAGAGCTAAAATTATCTAAAATATTTTCTAAATATTATTGAATGATTTTATCTCAAAATTTTAAATCAATTTCTCTAAAGTACAAAAATTACATGCCAAATATATTTGAATAAGACCCATATAATGTGTTTTTTAAAGAAAAAGTCAAAAAAATATACCGCTATTTTATTATATTCAATAATGATTTGGGAAATGGATGATTATAGCATTGGTTTAGTTATAAATATTATTTTTAAATATAAATTAGTTTTATTTATTATAACATTTGGTATTTAATTTTTAGGGATTATTTCGTCGCATAATATTCTTATGAAAGTCCGATGATATAAAAAGGGTGTCCATAAAAAATTGATTCTAAAAATACTAAAATTGTAGTAAATTTAATGAATTATTATGTACCATTACTTTTTTAGAATAATATATCATTTTAAATAGTTTTAAAAATAATATTTATTAATTTAAATATTTTATTGATATTTTTAAATTCAATAAAAATGAATAATGTGAAAATTGAAAATCATGTTATTTTATGATAAATTATATTTTATTAATGGATATAAAACTACAAAAAATCTTAAATTCTAACAATTTATTTTTAAATGATATTAAATATCACCGATTTTCTATTTATGGACCAATGTTTCTTTTATAATGACTATATAGACCCCTAAATAGTATAAATATTCTTAGTACAGCTAAGGTTAAAGTAGTGTTTTTTTATGTTACATAGACTTATGTTAAAGTTAATTTCCAATTCACATAAGTTTTTTAATTTTTAATATTTATTTAAAAATTGTAATAATTGGTCCTAAATTACCTAATAATTTTACAATTAATTTTATCTTGATAGATATATTACCTATGTTAGAAAATGAGTCACCATTTTGAAAATTGAAAATAGTAAAACTAAAAAAAACCTAGATGTTAAGGAGTCAAAGTATAGAAATGTGTTTTATTATGACTTGGGTGTGTTTAAAGAACATACAATTCATTTTACCCATTAATTATTTGTCTTGGATCAACTTTATGAAAAATTGAACTCCCAATAGTGAATATACTAGGGTATTTTCTAATGTGCCAATCCTCCTCAAATATAAAAGGGCACTCACACCCCTCACATTCCACACATATTAATTCATTTATATCATCAAAAACCTTACTAAATAACTTTCCAACATACGTACCCTCATCCTATAAGCCTTATATTGGGATTAAATATTACCTAGAAAGGAATTAGTATAATCCTAAAGAGAATACCTAAATAATATGTAATATTATTCAATGAGTGTCTTTATTTGAGTTTTTATACACCTCCTTCAATTTTTATTATACCATGATGATATATTAAATTCAATTTATTTCAAATACTTGGATGTTTTTTTAATATACTAATTTCCTAAAACCATCTCTACTCCCATCAAATGGGCTATGAAATCAATGTTCATGTGTACGGAAGACTACTGCCTCACAGATGGGACTCATTCATTCTTCCATTATCACATATTATAGTTGGGTATGATGAAGGAAATAATGAATATATATGACATATATAAAATAATTATTCCCCTTTTTAATTATATCAAATATATTATATCATATTCAATTACATATGAGATATGATGATTTTTCTCATGTGTACAACATTATACCATGATTTGTCTTCCACTAATTACTTACATGGATGGTAATGATGATAAATTTATTGATTTATGTGATACAAGTGACATATTAATTATATTCATGAAATATAGCATGACCCATCCGGCGAGGTAGTGATGTGACTACACCAAGCCTGCCTCCCAAAAGCCAGGGGCTGGAGACTAGTGTCGAAGTCATTATACTCCAAATGGGAGGCATTTTCCAAGTTCATGTACACACACACACAACTCCCAACCAATGTTACTAGAAAGTAAAATCAAAACAAACCATATATGAAATCAACTAAGTAAAACAAAACTAGAGTACAACAGAATTTAAAGTACAGGGTGGAAACTCATGCCAGTATATAAGCCCATGAAAAGAAAAATAGAACAAAAGAAAAACTCCATGCCCCTGAAGCTCGTCAGCTAGGAAGCCTACCAAAAGGGTAGGTGAAGGTTACCTACCTAAATCTATATAAGTACAACTCATTTTTCTGATCACACTGGACACCACCATGTCCTGGTCCTCCCAGGACTCCGTCTAAGAATAATTATTCTACACAAGAAATGACATGTGAGGGCAAAGCCCATGCAGGGGTGAGTAAAACGATACTCGGTAGGGGACCTCAAAACCAAAAAGGTGAAGCATAAGATAAAACCCACAAAGGAATTCACAGTCATATCTACTTGGGTATGTGTCAATACATATACCACGAATATCTAGATATACTCGTTTCAACTACTAAGAAAACATGTGGTCTCAAATACACTGCCAACTAAAAGATTTCCATCAAAGACTCTAGACATAAAACACAAACTAGGATATCACACTACATGAGCATAGCCATCCCTAATTTCACCCATCTAAGAGATGCACTCCATTGGGTAAAATCCTACCATTACGAATGGTACATCCGAGAGAACGTGTCCCATAGTGAACATTCAACTAGGTATGAATTTATTGGTCGACATTGGAGGTCTATTCATCACAGCCTTGCACCCAATATATGTCTAAGGAAACCCAAGTGAAGAGGCTTTCCCCTCACCACTACACAAGTTTTAGGGAGCACTAATTCAGTGTATCCTGTGATACCTCAGTCTCTCCTGAAAGGAGTGGCCTGTTTCTCAGTCCATCATGGGAGCACTAACTTTTTCCTAGGTATCGATCTCGTTATATAAAGGGGCCTACTTTTTGTAACTATTTCCTGCAGTCAATGGATATCTAACTCTAATGGAGGACCCTATCCTCGTCGCTACTCAGATATAGGGGAGTACTACTCCATATGTCTGGACCTGCACCCTTATTCCAATAGAAGACTACTACTCATGAAGGAACCACACCCCGAATCGCCAGGTGAGTATAACCTCATATATTAAGGACCCAAACCATACCTGGTAGGAGAGTATGACTTTGTAATTAGAGCACCTGCACCCTGGAAAAATATTGGAGTACCGACTCTATTAGTTTTTTCTCTAAGGGGGACCTGCACTATAGTTCGTTAATGGAGTACCAACCCCGTGCTAGAGGACCCGCTATCTGGAATGGAAAGGGAGTACCGAATCTACTATAGAACTGAATAATGAGGACCCACACCCTAGAACTGTAGGGGATTACAGACTCATAAAATAGAAGAATTACATTCTACTTTGTAGGGGAGTACAACTCACTGTCTAGTGGACCCGCACCCTAGTAAAATAAGGGAGTAGTGACTCTAACTATTTTTTCTCAATGGGGGACCCGCAGCCTAGTACATTAGGGGAGTACTAACCCTAGTATAGAGGACCCTCTTCATAGCATGGTATTATGGAATTTACTCTAACATAGCACTACATAAGAAGGACCCACACCCTGAATGGAATGGGAGAACTGACTCCTACAATAGAGGACCAACTCCCTACCTGGTAGGGGAGTACCAACTCAGAATGCCTTAGATATGAATGAAACTTTAAAAAGGAAATGTACTCGCACCCATTACACGGGGAGTCCCATATCTCTATAAGTAGAGGGATAATGAGTACTCTCACCTTTATTTTTCATGGGAGTAACTTCCCAAACATATCAGCATATAAATCACCCTGAATTTTCCCAAAGTCTACTTGTACTGGAATATAATACTATTAAAACAAAAAATGAAATCCTCTAAAATTCCCAAAAACTCACATAGAGTGTCTCAAAAGGAATGTATCATCACAAAGTTCCCAATGTTGTTGATGGATCACTAAATGGACTCTCTGTTTAGATGTTACGGCCGCTTTAGCAAAACGGGGGTCGGTGAGGTCCGAGTCCAGTCTAACTCGGCCCAATGGGCCAACCCCGGACTAGCTAAGCCATGGGTTTGAAAATCAAAGACTAAACCAGCTTGTTGTGGTGGGTAGGTTTACCTAGATCAGATGTAGCAACGACCATGTTTAGTTTCTCCTCATGTGGCGCCAGATGGCCCTACAACTTGAACCAGTCTACGTAGCCGGCCTGTTCTTTCATTAAGACCTATGGAAAAGCCACTGTGTCCAACACATGTTTTGGACATAGGTTGTGGCTTCCTCCATGCCGAAGATGATCCTCTAATTGCACCATCTCCACCATGGTGCGCCACCCTTTCGTCCAGCACACAGTCGGCACCACAGTGTGATGTTTCCACCAGAAGAGTTTTCCACAGACCACTAGACGTGATCCGGTGGGGTTTTCTTCAATTTGGAGGGTCTTTCATAGCCCTCAAGTCTCCCTCTTCACTACCTAGGTTTCAAAAAATCCATTACAATTCTTTCTTCTAGAACGATTCCCATTGACAATGTCTCACATGCCACTTTTCCCTAACTGACTCCATTGTCATCACACAATCATCGTGTCATGTCTAGGAAAGGGGGTATAGAGAGAAGGACCCCAAGGTAATACAAATCAAGGAACGATATTCATCTTTCGTTTGTTATGGATTTGATCAATTTATGTTAGAAGTATGGAAACAAAAATTAATCTCCCAAAGTCAAACAAAAAAAAAGACCCTCCCATAAGAATGATGATCTGTGGGTTAACATGTTCCTGGGTTAATATGCACTTTTCATTTAAAACCATGAACGAGGAAAGAATAGTATTAAATAACAATCACTAATTGGGTCGGATTGTTCGTGGGCGATGACTGGTGTCACTACGTTTGTCGTTCTACAATCCTATGTTTACGGTCGTTAGTTTATCATCAATGGTGAATATTTATTCGAACTGGGGTTGGCATTAGTCTTCATAACACAATAGAGCATTAGAACAAAACCCGGATTTTTCCAACAATCCTTAGTTGTCAGTTTGGCCATTAAAGGATGAAACACGAATCATCACATGATTTACATATACGTTACAATGTTATTACACTGTTTCATTTAATGTAATAATGTATTCAGTTTTTCATGTTTGAAAACCATTATTCTACAATGATTTGAAAATTCAGAAAAAATAAATATATTTTATTTTATTTAACTTTTTCTTCAAAAATATTTTAAAAAATAACTTTTATAGTTGACCCACACTGGTCGAACTTAAGTACTTTCTAGGTGAATCCTTCTATACTAAGTTCAATTGGGCCCATGTATTTTTTATCTGAGCACCTATTAAAAAGATAGAAAATTCTACTCACATGTAAAATTAATAAACATTAAAAAAAGTTCCAAAAACTATTCCGTCCACTCTTGGTCTCATAATTATGTTTCTTCTTAGAGAATGGTCTCATAAAAATCCCTTTTAAATTTGAAAAAAAAATTCCATGGGATTATGAGACATTACATTCACTGCACCATAAGGATTTTCATCCCTGAAAAGCAAAAGCCTAAACTCAAGGGAAAAATGAGTTTATCAATTTCCTCTGCAATTCATTCCAGAAATCACCTTAAGGAACCACTGAGATTAACAAATTTCATTTCTTGCTTCTACTAGGTCAATATCATGCAACAACATGCACATGTATTTTTATCTATGACAAGTGGGAAAAGCACTAAGTACTCCGATCCATTTATATTCATGGGTTATAGAAGCTCACATCCACACTAACTTGACGTAGATAAAAACAGAAAACCACTATTCAAATCCATCCCTGTATAAGCTATGCTATTGCCTCCACAAGCGTTATGTATTCAAGGTTGATGCTAAATACACATGGCTATTAACGAATGAAATATAGTTTCCCATGAGAAAATGTTTGGCCTTAAGAGGCCCTCTGTCTATAACCTCTAGCAGCCTCACAACATGCCGAAAATAGAATACATCAGCACTCACAAGTGGTATCTCAGTTGAGTAGGGATAGTAAAAAAAACCATTTCATACTGCAGAAACATCATGGGGTCTAACTCTGCCACCAGAGAATGATCCAAAAAATTACTCTTTTTGAGAGTCCACCATGTTCTTCTTGGGTTTCCCTTTCACTACAAGGGGAAAAAATTACTTTCCATCTTGGAAACAACACATACTTTTCTTAATATCAATCATCCAGGTAATTAATGGTAGTATTCCATACCTCGAATGACATCATAAGGCCTCAAAACCACCACTAAGAGATACAAACTTCAACTCTCACCTCTAAAAGTCAGGTTACACTATAGGTTCCACTATGTGATCAATGGGTCTCCACTAATAGGACTCTATAAGCGTGAGGGTAAATTCCAAGGTCCAACCATCACCTCGAAGTCTGAAAAAGAATTTGTGGAAAAAGGAGTATGAATAACACCTCTTTCTATTTAAAAACACATCCAAAACAAAAGACATAGATCATACCATGAATTTATCCTGTGGCTTCTTGTCCATATGCCAAGATCACATGGAGTTATCCTCGCCCACATCCTCTAGCTCCCTAAGCCTGTTGTGGACCACCTATGGGTGGTGGTAGAAATAATTCAAACTACCTTCCACCTCCTACTGGTCTTCCATATCTTTTTCCTTGCACGCCATCTGGATGAAATTCTTGCTCTAAGTGTTGTCTCTGCCAAGGTGACCCATTAGTTGGCACCCTCTAAATGGCACTACAGGTTGGAAAATTTCTAGTGTGATGCCCCTGCTGTTGGAAGCATAACAATGCCTCTCCAATGGATGATCTTCTCCTTGGAACTACTTCTGTTCCACAGACCCATGTGTTTGTGTTTGGGGATGGGTATGCCTCCTACACCATGATCATGTCACATGTTCTCTTCTAGTTTTAGTAGATGCCTCTAACTTGTGACCTCTAATGTATGTCACATACATATGTTCCTCTTCTAGGTTTTCCTCAACCACCAGGGCTCACTATATCACCATAGCATACGTTAGAATTATAAGGGGTACCATTGAAGCCCTGATATCCCAGTGTAGGTACTAGTCAATGGACTTGTCCCTGAATTAAGGTTCTTACACCATATCTATAGAGTAGCGAGAATGATCACTAAATATCTCTATGTAAACTGCTACTGACATGCTTCCATTTGGTATGTGTAAAAGCACATGTATATAGACAGAGCATAAATTCGCTAAAAAGAACTCCTCCCTGAAGAGGAGATCAAAGTCAATCCAGATGAGGGTTGATATTTTTTGAATCATGATTGTCAATATCCACCATCTCCTCTTCAATTCTTGAAGAAGGCTTATAAATAATATATCCATCTGTTCGAGAGGCATCCTCATTAGGAGGAGTACTCACATTACCACATAAGGAAATCCACAGTTACCTAAGGATATGTCTCACCTCAGAGCTTGGGAAGTCTCTGCCTATGAAACACGTGTAGCTCACTCATCCTACATGAATCTTCCACTGGTAGCACAGGTAGAAACTACTAATCAATGAGTGGTTAGATCACTACTGCATCATCCAAACATAACTCTACAATACCAGTGCCCTATGATAAAGCCTTCACTTGGGGCATATTATCATCAAGATCACGTTGTAGAATCCAATCTAGTTGTCATCATGATGGAATCATGAAATATATCATGATGAACATGATTTAATGAGTATATATGAAGAGCTGACTCAAGAAGGACATGGAATGAAAAACTATTCCTATGTGATGTATTTACTCTATATTTTCGCAAAACTAGTGTTTTTATGTATTGAGTCAGAAAATAGGTGTCTAGAGTCTTGGTGTTTGGATTCGTTGGTCAACGCACCATCAATGGAGTCCCTAGCCTAAAATCCAAACTTGAAACAATTAAAATTGTTTCCCAAAACCTAAAACAATAGCCCCTTGATATTTTAGGTATAACTGACCACCTTTGATACCAATTTTTCGTGACCCATCTTCCAGGGGCTGGGTCATGACTACTAAAACCCTCCTCCCCCAAGCCAGGGGCTGGAGACTAGCGCTGAATGAATTATTTGGTAAATGGTAATAATTTTCCAAGTACATGTACACATGCATAGAACCACCATCAAAAAGTACTAAAATGTAAAAGCCAAGGAAACCAGACATTAAATCCACTAAGTAAAATACAACTAGAGTACAATGAAAAATGAAGTACAGGTTGGAGACCTGGGCCAGTATACAAGCCCACCAAAATAGAAACATAAAAAACCCCAAGTAAATGAATATCATCCACTATGAAGCCTACCTGAAGGGTATGTCAAGGGTAGATACCTAAAGCTATATAAGTACGCCCCAAATGTTTGATCTCACTAGACACTAACAGGTCCTTATCTTCCATGGAATTCATTAAAGTGTCAGTCATCTAAATAAGACATGATACATGTCGGAAAATCCCATGTTGGTGTGATTAAAGGGATACTCAGTAGGGGACCCTAAAACTAAAAAGGTAATTCACAAGAGAAAAACCACAAAGGAATTCATAGTCATCTCTAATCAGGTATATTCCCATAAAAATACAATGAACATCTAGATATATTGGTTTTAGCCACTAAAAACATGTGGTCCGAACTACATAGACATCTTCATGATTTTAATTGAAGGATCCAGACATAACACACAAACCAAATGATCACACTCCATGAGATGAAACATCCTTGAAGGCACGTGTCCGAGAGATGCACTACATTAGGTATAATCCTACAATTCAGAATGGTATATCTAAGAGTACGTGCCCCATAGAGAAAATTCTAATAGGTCTGACTCAAGTGCCAGACTCTGGAGGTCTAGTGGTCATTGCTTTGTGCCCAATATAAAACTATGTAAACGCAAGTGAAGAGGCCCACCACTCACAACTATGCATGTTTAAGGGAGCACTTCTCCAGTCTATCATGGGATACCTCAGTCACTTCTGAAAGAAGTGTGCAGCACCTCAGTCCATCGAGAGAGCATGAACCCCTACTTAGGTATCGATCTCTTCATTTGAAGGGGACGACGCCTCCTAATTGTGGTCTGTAGTCGAGGGGGCTCCAACCCCTATAGAGAGACCTCTACCCATCGCTACTCAGAGATGGGGGTGTATGACTCCATAAGTGAGTATGTGCGACCTAGTTCCAACAGGTATGTACTGCTCTTGAAATACTCACACCTTGAATTTGATTCAGAGTACAACATTGTATACCGAGGTCTCGCACCCTACCCAGTAGAAGAGTACCACTTAGTGACTAGAGGACTCACACCCTGTTAAAAGAGGAGAGTACTTAATATTTTGGTTTGTTCACTCTAGGGGGCCCACACCTTATTAGGTTAGGGGAGTCCCAACCCCATGCTAGAGGACCCGCTCACTAGCATGGCAGGGGAGTACCAATTATGCCGTACAACTACGTTAGGAGGACCCACACCCTGGAACAGCCGGGGAGTACTCCCTACAACAATAGATGACCCTCTCCCTACAATGTAGCGGAGTACCACTCAGTGACTAGAGGACCCACACCTTAGTAATATAGGGGAGTACTTAATTTGTCACATTGTTTGCTTTGGGGGACCCGCACCCTAGTACGGTAGGGTAGTACCGACACCAGGCTAGAGGACCCGCTCCCTAGCATGGAAAGGGAGTACCGACTCTACTATTTCACTACGTTAAGAGGAACCATTCCTTAGAATGACAGGGGAGTACTTACTCCTAAAATAATGCACCTGCTCCCTACCCAGTAGGGGAGTACCAACTCAAAATGCATTAGATATAGAAGAAACTATGCCTTGAAAACAAACTGTTACCCCTGACATGGGGAGTCCCATATCTAAATATGTAGATGGATAATGAGTACCCACACCATGAGTTGTCAATGGAGTAATTTCCCTGACATCTCATCATAAGAATATCCTGATTCTGCAAAGTCTTCCTGTACTGGGATTCCCTATTATTCAAACCAAAAAGTACATTCTTCGGCATTCTCAAAAACTCACTTAGAGTATCTCAAATGTAATGACTCATCCCAAGGGTACAAATGACATAGAAGGCTCGTCAAATGGATTATCTGTTAATATGTTACAACCGTATCAACCAAACTGGGGCCCGTTGGGTCTGGGTCTCGTCCGACCTGACCCAGTCCGACTGACCCGACCAAGCCTTGGTCCAAAACCGCCCAATGGGCCTAGCCCAGCCCACTATGTCGTGGGTCTAGCTTGGCCAACTTAGCTGGGTGTCGCCTACCAAGACCAGGCTGACCTACTACAGTGGGCCAGTTTCCCTAGATCGGATGTGGTAATGGCCACATCAGCTTTTTCTTTAGGTGACTCCAACTGGCATCATTACTCCAACTGATCCGTGTAACAGATTGGTTATTCTAGAAAGAGTCATGAAAAATATGTGGGGTCCATAACATGCCATGACTTGAGGCCATGACTTCTTCCATTCGGCATCCATGTGGTTGTTGTCGCCAGCTCCACTGTGGTGTGCCACCCTTCCGTCCATCATGCAGGAACAGCGGCAGTGTTCCGCTGGCACCATCGGAGATTTCCAAGGACCCCCAAATGCACTCTAGTGGTCTATTCTTCGATCCTAAGGCTGTTCCAGAACCCTCAGGTCTCCCTCTTTACTGCATAGGGCTCAAATATCTATTCTGAATTTTCCACTAGAAAGCATTCGATTGACGATGCCTCACATGCCACTTTAACCCAACTATCGCCATTATCATCTCACAAAATTTGTGTCATGTAAATGTGCAGTGGTAAGGAGGGAAAGAAGACAAGGGAAAAAAATAAAGGAATGATCTTCAACAATTTTTTTTAAAGCTTTTATCTATTCCCATTTGAGGGATCAAAACACAAATTAATCACCCAATGTCAATCCCAATAAAGGCCCTCCCAAAAGAACAAGATCCGGGGTTATGTTCTTTATGGTTTGATCCATATTTTTTGTTTAAAACTACGAATGAGTATTTAATGATATTAAATAACAACTCCTACCTGGGTTGGATCGATCTTTGCTAATGAATGGTGTCGTTGGGTTTGTCGTTCCGTGATCCTCTGTTTACAGCCATTGGTCGATCGTCATTAATGAAAATCCATTCTAAGGGTGTTGGCCTTCGTCATCTTCAACCACCATAGCATCTGAGTAGAACCAGAATTGTGATAACAATCTTACATTTTATTCTTGGCCATTAAATGATGAAATGTGAATCAACGTTTCAATTACATTTCTGTTAAGAAATCGTTACAATGTTTCATTTAATGAAACATCATTTTAGTTTCTTATGGTTATAAAATGGTTGGGCTGAAATGTTTTGAAAATTAAAAAAAAAAGAAATCCAGTTTATTTTACTTAATATTTTCTTGCAAAATCCTGAAAAATAATTTTTCCATTCGACTCATGCCGATTGATGTTATGTCTTTTCTAAGAGAATCTCAACATCTTGAGTTCAATGGTGCCCTAATATTTTTAATCTGAGCACTAGTTTAAACGATATATAATCTCTATTCCATGTTTAATTAATAGACAATAAAAAAAGTTGGAAAAACCATTCTGGCCACTCTAGGTCTTGGAATTACGTGTTGTCACAAATCCAGGTCTCATAAAAATCCAATTGAAATTTAAAAAACATTTCTATAGAATTTGGGACATAAAGAACATTTTAATTTATAAAAAGATAATATATATATAATTATTTTTTATTCATTTTCATGCATATAATGATTATAACGTTTTTCGTGAAAATTTAGACTACTGCCTTAATGATGAGATGTGTCTCAATTTTATGACCACACCACTCGGATTATATATATAATTATATATTAAGGTATATAAAATATTATTATTACTAAAAATTAAAATACTACTTACCTCATTTCCATAATTATATTTTAAAAATTGATGTGTTACTCACACGTTTGTACGACCAAATGTCTCAATGATCTTAACATAGTTGATTATTCATAACCATCATTCATGATTGTTTATAAAATTAATATTGAAGTAAAAATATTATTACTATGTCATTATTATTGTTATGGGGATGATATAACTACATATTATTTAGAATATCCCAAGTATTTATAACAAATCACACACAAGAAAACAAGGAAACTAACACAAGAAATAATTAAAATAAGAGATGAATCTTAAAAAGGGTAATAAGATGTTACAAAAGAATAATATATGAAATTATAAATAATAATATTGTTTCTTAAAAATTTTATAATATTTTTAAAGCTACGATAAAGGATGTTAAATCATGTTCAAACCAATGGAATGATTAGGTAAGTTATTTCATCTCAATTACAATTAATTGGGGCATATTATGATGTTATACAAATAATTTATTTTATATGGTGTATATAATACCCATTTTACATGTAATATTATGAATAAGTTATTCATCATTGAATTTTACATTTAAAATTTAATTATTTCTCCTAAGGGTATTTAAATTAAAAGTTAGAAACTGGTAATGAATTACATAACACAAATTTCATACATTGGGTTAAACATATACTTTATTGAATATATCATTATATGATTCTTTTTTAAATGAATTTTGATTATAATATTGTGTATTTATAATTATTTTATCTGTATTTAATGTTCATAATCATAATCTATTTATTTTTATTGTCATTTAAATATTATGATCTTTGTAAGGGTTTACATCACAATATCATTTTAATCAAGATTATTTATTCTTAAATTTCTATTGATGTATGTTTTTTATCATTGTTTCTTTAAAAATTTAATTTTATTATATTATAGTTATTCATTATATTTTTTAAGTAACTCTAAAATTTTACACTAATTTTTACTTAAAATTATGGAGGAAATTTTTTTATCAAATGCCGATATCATTTATATCTTTGGTTAGAAATATGTTTTCTTCCAACTCCACATTTTCTAAAAAAAATTAAAATGATTTTATTTTTTTCAAAAAGCATTATCAAAGGAATTTTCAACCATTTATAAAATTTAATATATTATTTCAAATTAATCTTATTCCGTTTTCAAAATAATGACCGTTTAGGTTTTACCAAAAATATGAATGGAATATACTTGTGTTTTTTGAATAAGGAACATTCCAATTATTTTTATTATGAAAAATAAATGTTCTTTTTTTATATTTAAAACATTTAAGAAGTTTTTAAAAGTCATTTATTTGATGTTTTCCTGATATTTTTATGAAGATAATTTTATTTAAAATGTTTTCAAAAGTAATTTTCAAGGAAAAGGATTTTAAAAATGTTTTTCAATATTAAAGTATTAATTTAGTCAAGCTCATTTTAAAGATTTTTTTATAGTATTTCTATTAATCAATGACAAAAACAATTTATTCTTACTCAATTGGTGTATTATATATTGATTCCTCTATATTATTCCTCTATATGTTTTATGACCTTTTTGATAAAGGATATTATTAATATTCACTTACTTATTCCATTTTTAAAGCCACTAATTTCACCTCAGAATATTCACCATTCTGTGATGATTAGAAATTAAATTTCCTCATAATAACCATATTATTTATCTTGGATATGTTTATTTGTTAAATCATATATCATTTTGACATATGATGTTCTAAATTGAATACCATTTTGTTATCTAGGAAGTATTAATAAATTTGTACTCATTATTCAATTTGGATATTTGATAAGGCAAGTTACATATTAATTAAATTGATTTTTTGATCTATGAATAATTTTATAGATATAAATGACATTTTTGGTTCCTAGTTATCGATATACCCTCTATGCATCACTAATATAATCAGAAGGATCAATAGGATAACATTAGTTATGTGGGTTTTCACCCAGTATGTATTAATCCATTAAAGAAAGGTATTGATGGTGAAGGTATAATGTACATCGAAAACACGATGTCTAATAACTATGAATATTCCTCATTAAAAAATTTACATGAGTGATCATTTATTTTCATTTATATATTCATTATGACTTATCAAATTATTTAAATGCAATGTGTTCCAATTTATTTGTCTTTCCAGATTGATTGTTCTTATTGATTCATGATAGATTTTGTTGTATTTAACCCTTACTAATAATGTGATCTCACCCTTATTTTTTCACATTCCACAGGATAACAATATATTTCCAATGAATGATATTATAAGATATTCTTGATGGATTAATGTTGTTTTAGAAATAAAAAAACGAATATGTTTTAATTTTTTTATTCAAATGTAAGGTAATAACCAATTATGTTTCATTTTTACCAAGACTACTAAACTATACAGCCTTCGGAACATGATTCCCTAAATATTATGAAATGTAATAATGTTGGAATTATCTCCGAGCTACTTGAGTCGGTGTCGCTAAAATTTGTATAAGAAGTTTTTTATGAGAAACCGTAGAAACTAGATTTATGAAGTCATTAATAAGGGAAAATAACTCTATGATAAAATATGATTATATGTATAGAATAAAATATATAAGTTTTTGTTTAGAAAGAGATTATGTGTTTTTTCTTATAAATAGTTGTTTTTCTGGATACTACAAGTGGACTGTGTTATGGAAAAGATGCACCAGTGGATAATAACTTCAAAATGGGATCATTGAGCCTAACCCAATCATTACCAGGTGTCGAAAAACAAACATTACTACATACATGATTTGTAACTATTGAAAAACATGCTTATAGTGATTAACCTTTTTTTGCAAACCATTATGAAGGATTTGAATAGATTATGAAAAATAATAACCTAGGTTAGTGATAAGTTTTATTAGATTAGAAATAGTTTTCTCTAAATTAGGCGTTTGTTATGTTATTCTCCCACAATTATTATGATGTTCACAATAAGTTTTTTGTTTTAGTCAATTTATATAACCCAAAAAAATCATTAAAAATTTGATTATAAAAGAAAATTTGGTGACTATGAAAAACCAAATCAGATTATAATAAGAGTGAAGTATATCTTTATTATTCATAATCATATTTCCCAAAATATATTTAAAAACACATACTTTATGAAACTTCTAGACTAACCAATGAAGAGAAATATGGATTCCACTAAGAGATTGAATGGTTGAGACCATGGATAAAAGAAGTCTCAATTTCCATCATATAAGAAATGTGGATGTAGACTCCCAAAAACATTTTCCCAATGGAATGGGAAAAAAATTTATGTGTGGAAAATTAGAACCTAAAGAAAATAACTATCCTTGTGAAAATGAATATTATGATGGAAGGAAATAAATATCATTTCAAGGATCCTTTTAAAGTTAATTGCCTTAAATCTGGAGAACATGGGAATTAGCTGAATAATTACCCTCTTATAAAGGTTAAACCATAGAAAAAATGAGTAACCATTTTTGAAATAAAGTGTATAAAGTATTATTGTATTGGGTTTAAAGAATAAAACTTTAGAAATATGTTACCAATTTTATTTCTATTATATTAATTATGAACTATCTAAGGATTGTATTAAAGAAATTTTGCATTCATTAAATTATGATTTATAGATTCCAAACCGGGTTAATGAGTTTAAGGTTGAGTATAAGTTAAATGTATTAAACATCCATTTTTTAATATTGTGTGGTAAGAATATAACATATATAAGGATATTTTGGGAGAAAGTTATGGAAATAAAACCCATTGGTTAGTATTTTTTTATAAAAAAATTATGTACGTAATAATGAACTTAAATTTTAAATTCATAATTTTGAATATATTGATAAACTATTGGGTTAATCTGCTCATTAATATCATTTTAATAATATTGAAATAATAAAATTATAATTTTTAAAAAAGTTATATTGAAATCCTTAGGAAACGTTTATTGAATAATAAATTTTATTTAAATTATATCAATGAAATGTTTTGGGGAACATTAAAAGAATTAGATTATTATGGTTTTAGAAAAAAACTACCTCCATGCTTTGTGACAACCCATAAAATCTTGAAAAGATGTGGGGAATGAACACATGACAATAGGATGATAATGGTTTCACACCTACCACTGGACAAACTGATATCCAGGTTAATATGTCATTTTTCAAGTAAAAATATGGAAAATAATTATTAATGATGAACTTGTGGTATTAATTTTGTAGTTTATAGATTAACTTATTGAAATTTATTTTAACCATATTGGCATTGGTAAATATTTCGACATGTATAGAATTATTTTTCACTCATTATAGATCCAACAAACCTTTAAAAGTAAATATCAGTGCTTCAAGTATAAAAATATTCATTCTTGGATATTCATTTATTTTAGTAAGGGATGAATTTAAAATTGATCGAAGAATAACAATATAATGAAATTTTAAATATAAAATAGAAGTGAAAGAATTGAGTATATTTAAATATATTCAAGGATAGTAAAATAATTCCTCTATGTTAGGTATAAGATTCAAGAGAAAAACTATTATTCTATTATATTAATATCTGATGAATCATATTTTATTTTAAATTAACACAGATTATCGGGTTTGATCCCCTTAAAATTCCCTTGATCATTCAAATTATTTTGATAAATGACCACTATCACTCTCTATAAATATTTATGAATTTTATTTCATGTTCATTTTCTCACATTCCACCATTATTCTCCTATAAACAAGACTAGTTATATATTATTCCATATGACACTTGTATTTCCATTTACCACATTTTAAGAAGTTTCTTTTCCAACACATCTCATGATATTGGATTTAAATAAAGTTATTTTAAAATATAAAACCCTTTATTACTTGGATCATGTTTAAATTTCAAGGATACAATTTTAGGTATGAAGAATATAACAACCTGAAATTCAAAAAGAATAACATTTTATTCAATTTAGTATGTGGAATGAAAGACCTATATTAGAAGAGAATATAACATCCCGATAATTTGTGATATATTTACTATTTGAAAATAATGAAATCTATTATATATCATTGAATTCTTATAACACATATTATATTGTAAGTGACACACAATAGTGAGTTTCTTCAAATGTTTGTGTTAAAAACAAGGCTGAGTTTTACAGAACAATAATATATTATTAATATTATAATTTAGTATGTTAATTAACTCCAATCCACTGGAATGGAGTATTGTAATATGATTAACTAAATTATGTAAATATATATTTTAGACAAATTTATTATCAATTAATTGATTATAAATAATATAAGAATCATTTAAAATAAAAATTAATGGTTTATGTAAAACAATATTTTTTCTAAAAGACAATTTAATCGTGCTTGGAACACATAAACTAAAATATATTTTTAACACATTTATAAAATTTATATGAAAGAATAAAAATAATTTTTTAAATCATTATACATTATTTATCTTAGTCTTAATTTTTTGTATTTGTCTAAGAAATCGCCTTTTTTGATGAATTCTGAAAATACTTTATTTTAATTAAAAACTGAATTTTTTTAAATAATTTATAATATTAAATTATATTTGGAATTGTTTTAAAATAAAAATAATATTAATTATATAACAATTAATTGAATTCAGGAAACTATAATAAATTTAAAATATAATTTATTGATAAAATATTTATAAACATCTAGACATTTTCCATTTAAAACCTTCTTTCCGTAACACCGACAAGATTAATTATAAATGATTTATCCACTTTTTGAAATTGTTTTATTAGAATGGATCAATATTTAGAATTATAATAATTTATTATTTATAATAAGTTCTAATAAATTTTTGACAAAAATTAATAGTGACTGAAATAAAAACTAGTCGTTACGTTTAAGGTAAAAATAGATTTACTAGGGGTTAAACTAGAATTATAAGTGTGAAAATGACCTAAAATATTATCTATATTGTTTTTAATGAGTTTATTCTGACATTTTTCTAAACATTATTTGATATATGTCAATTATTTACCACATTGTATATATGTGACATATATAATATGTTACGTAAAGAAAAAAACAAAAAGATACATTTCTTTTTTTAATAACTATAATGCTTTGAAATATATACAATATCAACATTGGTTAGGTTATAAATATTATTTTGAAAGATAAAATAAATTTTTAAAATAATAATTTATCAATAATTTTTAGGGATTAATTACTTTCTTAAAATTCTTATGAAATTCCAGGGAAGTAATTATTTAACTAATAAAAAATTATTAAAAATAATATAATTGAAGTAAATATAATAAATTATTATTTGAAATTATATTTTTAGATTAATATATTATTTTATATATGTGTGAAAATAATATATTTTAATTTCAAAATTTTTTTTGATATTTTTAAATTCAATTGAAATGAATAATTCCAAAATTTCCATTAATTTTATTTTATGATATATTATATTTTATAAATTATTTTAAAATTAGTAAAAATTATATATTCTAAAAAATGATTTTAGAATTATAGTAAATATCATCTATGTTTATACATGGACCAATTATTCTTTTATAATGACAATATTGTCTCCTAAATAATGAAAATTTGGTTAGCACGTTTAATGTTATTGCAATGTTTTTTCACATTATATGCCCTTGTGTGAATGATCATTTATAACACGCAAAAGATTTTTATCGAAAAAATTTATTTTATACATAGAAATAGTCAGTCCAAATTATCTAATAAGTATAAATTTAATTTAGTCTTAATGGATAAATCCCATAAGGTGGAAAACTAGTTATCATACTCAAACACAAAAATGGTAAAAATAAGGAAACTCAGAAGAGATGGAACCAAAAGATTAATTTTTTCGTTATGTGGTGGAGGTTTTTATTGAACATATAATTATTAAAACCAATTAATTATCATTATATTATCTACCTAAGGTAATATTTAGCTCCAAAGAGTGAAAAATTTTGGGTATTTACAGAAGTTTCACTCCTCTACAACCATAAAGGAAAACTCAATCCATGATATTAATAACACCTATAGTTTCATTTTTATCATTAAAAACCTACTAAAATATCCTCAAAAATTTCTTACCTTAATCGTAAAAAAATTATATTATGAATAATTCCATCCAAGGAAGGAATTGGTGTAAACATAAGAAGGATACCTGAAGACGAGGTAATGTTATTCCATAATAATATTTATTTTACTTATTTAACCACTTCATTCAATTTTTTATAATATTAATTTATAATTATATCTGTATATTACATATATTTGTATGCTTTTATAATATGTTCATGACCTAAAATCATCTCCACATCCATCAAATGGGTTATAAAATCATTATTTGTAGGTAGAACGAACTACTCCCTCATGAACCAATGCCATTCAACCTTTCATTAACTCCATTATAGGTTAGATATAATGATGGATCTAATGTATATTTAGGATATTTAATTTTTCATTCCATATTAAATATTATTACATCACTTGTGTGTACGAAAGACTACCTCCTTGTGAAGTGATGTGGTACATATTTCACTATTGATTCACATGAAATGTGATATCAATAATCTAAATTATTATATGTGATAACTAGATGAAATATTTATTTTCTTCGTGAGATATTTATATTTCTATAAATAATATATATATCATTTTTTTTCTTCACTTCTCACTCACGTAAAGATGGTGACATCATTCAGCCACATGTGGACTACCACCTTCATAATGTAATGTGACTATATTTTAATACCACACCCCATGTATGATATATATTAGTATATAATATGGTAAATATAATTTTATGATCAATTTGGAATGGAATTTATTACATAACTTCTTTCTTTAATGATCATTGAAAATGGAAACAATACTCATGTGTACATACGACCTACCATCTCTATGACCAAAACATGCTTCATTTTTGATAACCATAATCCATGATTTGATTTAAAAGTAATATTGATTTAGTAATATGATTATTATAAATGATTATTATTATGGAAATTATATATATATATATATAATATTCCCAACAATGGAAACATTCATAACAAAACACTCGTTAGAAAACTGGGCAATTAACACCCAAAAGAAGAAGAAAATTGAAATACTATTATCAAATAGGATATAATATGTAATTAAAGAATCATTTATGATATCATTAATACTAATATGTATCTATAATAACTTAATAACATGTTTAAAACCACTTTACAAGAGGTAAAATCATGTTAAATTAAAACAAATCATAAGGTAATGGAAATCATCACATTTTCTTTTCATTAAGGCATATTGTGATGTTATGCACCCAATTTATTTTACATGGTGTATATAATACCCCATTGACATGTAATATCATGAATAATTTATTATTCATGGTATTATACTTTTTAATAATTATTTCATCTTACGAGATTCGAATTAATAGTTACCAAGTTGTAATTAATTTCATAACTCAATTTATGTTCATTCTGTTAAACTTATAATTACTTGATTATATCATTCTTTGATAATGTGTTTAATGAATTTTTATTTTATTATATTTTATTTAATATTGTGTTATGTTGAATTACATTTAATAATCATAATCGATTCATTGGTTTTTTATCACTTCAACATTATGATCATTGAAAGAGTTTTCTTCCTGATATCATTTTAATCAAGATTGTTTATTCGTGAATTTAAATTAAAGGAAATTATTTGGTCATTTTTTAATAAATAATTTTACTTTATTAGCCTCTTAAAAATAAATATAAATTTAACGAAATATATCCATTTTTTTACTCTTTTCACTAAAAAATATTTAGAAAATGTTGTTTAGTAAATCTGAATTCATTTCAATCTTTTGTCAGAATTCTAAAATGTTGTTCTCTAAATATGGTTTTAATTTTTTTGGAAAACATTTAAAAACAATTTACTGAAGTAATTTATATCAATTTTAACTCTTTAAAAAATATTTTCTCTGTAATCTTGTGTCTTCTTCAATTTAATTCTCATTTAATTTTTACTGAAATGGTTAATGAAATTTTCATATCGTTTTATGAACAAGGAAATTTGATAACAATTTTATAGTGATAAAGGAATGTTCTTATTAAATTTTACATAATGTATGGAATTACCAGAAATCATTTCCTTGAAGTTTCCTTTCCACGTTTTTGAGGTTATTTTAAATTAAAATTATTTTTAAAAGTGATATTCAAAGAAAAGTAATTTTAAATTTTTTTTCAATTTGGAAAATATATTTTCCTCAATAATTATTTTAATTATTTTTATGGTATTTCTATTCATAAATTACAACAACCCTTTATTATTACACTAAATGGTATATGCTATATTTATAGGATCATTTTTATTATTCTATATGGGTTTTAATCATTTTGACCATGTATAGTTTTGAAATTCTATGTCATTATTCATTTTTGTATACATTAACATACCCTGGGATTATTCACCTTCTCAAGAACATTAGTAATTAAATTTATTTATAATATTAAAATTATATATCATAGAAATTTTTGTTTCTTAAACCAAGTATCATTTCTACATAGAGTGTTTTAGGATTATTGTCATTTGTCTATGTATGGGAAATATTGAAAAATCCATATTATTTACTCGATAATGATATTTTATAACAAACACTGTTAATGAATTAAAACAATTATTAGATACATGATGAATTCTTTATACAGGTATGAAACAGTTAGGGAATGGTTATATGTAGCCCCTCGATGCATTAATAGTCTTTGGGGATTACTGAATCGGCTGGCCATAGTAAAAGGGAATTTTCACCCAGTATGCATTATACTATCTTATAATAGTTATCAACAGTAAGTGTATCATGTACCATGAAGAAATTTAATCCAATTATTATTCATTTAAATTATTTGGTATTCAGTTATTACTATATTAGATATTCTCATTATGCCATTATCTATGGGTACATTTAATATTCAGCTTATTAATTAAATGGGGTATGTTTTTTATTTACCATTCCATATTGATTATGACTTATAAAATTATTTAATTTTCATGTGATATTAGTTATTTACCCTTCTGTATTGACTATGACTTATCTAGTTATTTAAATGGCATGTGTTATTGGTTATATACATTTGTATAGTGATTATTCTTATTGATTCATGATAGCTTCCTCTGTAATTAACACATTTTGAGAATTTGAGCTCGTCAGTATTTTGATTCATTTTTCCATGATTCCAAGAAGTTTATAGTGACTGGTATATAGTGATACATGATATAATATAATGGTAATATCAATAAAAAAATGTTGTTATTTTAGTATTAAAGATTAATGTATGAACAAATTATGTATCTGGATTACCATGACTAAAAAGTTAGTTATTAATTTTATATGAAACTACTTTTATCTTATTCAAATGAAAATAAACATGTTCGGAAACTGAGCTACAAGAGTTAGGGTTGGTACCCAAGATCTGATGTTGGTTTTTGATATATGTATAAAGTTATATTCACACAATCGTCCAAAATCTAATTATCAAAAATATGATATTCTACTCTATGAGAAGTGATGATTCATGGGAGATGTAATATCCCCAATTGAGAGAAAAAATTATAGGTATACAGAAAAGATATTCAATGTATATAGAAACCATCATAAGATTATTTAACATGAATTTTGTTTTAATAAGTGATTAATATATTTTGGATGAATCTCTGATAAATATAATTTAAGTCTATAATTTTACTCGAATAGTAGGTCATTGAAGTACTCTAATGTATGTAATCAAATATTAAAAAAATACATTATAGTTTTGTTTAATTTCTTTTGAAATAGTCATATATTTTTCAAAGTTAGTTTATTTTATTTAATATTCCTTAATGTTATTAGAAGATCCTTGAGAATAAATTATATTACATTGGATTCATTTTAAGAGATTATATAAATTTTTTATTTTTAGTTAAAATAGATATGTCATATTGATAATTGAATTTATTAAGGATCATAAATGAATTTCATGAGATATTACTGTGAATTAATAACAGAAAACCAAAATAGTAGACTTATTCAATAATAGAGTCGTTGTTTTATTAATCATTATCATGGGATTTATAAAATTAATATTAATAGTAAGAAAATATAATTTAGAAATGGAAATTACTCATATAAAAACTACAAGTGTCAATCAAAAAATTCATTAGAGTTAGAAGATGTCATATGAGTTATATAAAAAATAATACGGGATAATGATGATTTCATAGGAATAATTTAACACATTTGTAATATTAAATTGGACATGATACCAAAAAATGTGATTAAATCTATAACATCTCGACACCCACATTATGGTATTTATATCCTTCAGTTTTGACAATATTTTTTAGATCTATTAACTAGATATTTTTTTGTGACTTTTGTGTGCAGTTAGTTACTCTAGTCCTTTTCACTATTATAGAATGATTAGGGAAAACTATAAAGGTCTTCTTGGAAAACATATCACCTTTTAATGGAGTCCTAAAAGAGGTTTCATGATTAAGCACATGTTCAGTGAAATGTGTGCATCCTACCCCTCAAACCATGAGTGATAAAATAGTTGGTTCATGCAAGTTTGGTTCACAATTGGAAAACCCATGTATACCAACTGTGTATCTCATCTAGTTTCACAAAAGTGGAACTTGGTTGGTTTATGTTTTGTTAAACTATATTTCAAAACCATTCTATGTGAAATTATTTTTTTACATTTTTCTAAATATTACTCTTAAAACCCTTCTTATAACTCCAAATTTCTCTCCATAAAACCCAAAATAATCAATCCTACCATAGAGGTGAAGTTGGTAAATTGTGTCCCATGGAACCATGAGTCTTCATAGATTTAAATTTTTATTGATGTGTTGGATCTCATTTTTTAGGTTTAACCAATATCAATTTAAAAATTCTACATGTTTAATCTCCATTATTTATTTAGTGAAATATATTCATGTTTCATTAATGTATTTTAATCATTATTTAATAATTTTTTGTTCTAAAATTCATCTTTGATTGATTATATTATTTTAGACTCTCTAATTTAGTATAATATGTTGGTAATTGACATTACCTTGATTATGTTTTGTGGTTTCTTAAAGAAATTAATATCATTTTAAAAAATTTATTCGTGTATTTTTTGAATTGGATATAAAAAATGATATCCAATGATTTATTTGAGTATCATGATTAATGTTTTTAAATAGAATAATGTTTGTTTAAAACCTCTTAGGTATGGACCCTCAAATAAATTGATGTATTTTGAAAAATTAATTTAAATTAAAACACAAGATTTAAAGGGTGAATTCAATGACGCTTTTATGAGAAATGAAGTAATTAAATGAGTTATGAATTTGAAATGAAATGAGATTCTTTGGAATGTACGAGTTTTTAGAAAACCCATTTAATGTTGACTTGGAAATGAAATGTCATGTTTTGAAACATGATCATGGGGCCCCGTGTAATAATTTATTGAAATGATCCTAGAGTGATGGAATTTTTTGATAACCCCTTTTATTATTTATTTACATTAATCACATCAGTGATAGAGTAGATTGGTGGGTAGTCTGGTAAATGTATTATAGGAATGAATAAAATCTTCTTAGTCATTCATTGTTGATGTAAATGATGTTAAAATATATGATGGATGTGAGTTGATTCATTAGTGTGGAATCCTATTCCGCAAAATCCTGAGATCATAGGAAGGGTGTATAACGAAACACAAATTTCACTTTTATTTATAAGGATCCCTAATTATCACAAAAACTAAACCCAATGATTATAAATATGTTTCATTAATTGAATGTGATTTATAAGTACACGTTTATATGATATTCTTATTCATTTCTATTTTTAAGAAATTCTTATTCGTGCCTTTTTTATGGAAGATCGCTTTAATATATAATTTTTTATTTTCATTGAAATTATTTGGAAGTAATTTTTAATTTAAATTGATAAAATATTATAATTCCATGTTCTATATAAAATAGGGAATATTTAGTTTACTTTATATTGACTTCTTATATAATTCCAAGTGATATTCTATTAGGCTAGTTCTACTAACAACTAATTTTTTTCTTTGGGTGATTGTAGGATTTCATATGCCAGGTATAAGAAAATAAAAATCCCCATTTGTATAGATTGTGTGTTATCAATTGTATTATTGTTGGAGTTGGTAGTGACAAACAGGTTTTTTGATCACTTTTTTATGTGGATATCTTAAATACATCTCTTCTTTGGTTTTTGTCTTATCTACCTTTTAGATATTTTCTCTTGATGAATGTACAAAATATTGGTTGTTCACGAATTTATGTCTTTTATATTTGTTTTTTATATTGCGGTGAATGTGTTCCCTCCTGATTTTTTTATAGATGTCTACGACTATTCACCAACCTTTGTTGTTGAGAAATATCTCCAGATCATGTTAGGAATGATTCTGGTACCATTACGGTGTCTTAATGAAGTTATTTCATGAAAAATTTGTTTAAAATGGGTTCAAGTCACTTATTGAATGTCTATATTTTGATTGGTATGTCCTAATAGATACGAGATGGATTTTCAGGACATAAGGGGTACGTAATGTGTGGTTTCATTACTAGATCTCATCATAACATTACTTAAGATACCTCAGGTGGTAATAAAACGTTTTCATTGATAAAATTCATTGATATATTTTTAGAATTATACAAAACAACAATCTATGATTTTTATTCCATATTTGAATTCTAATTGATAAATTTGATGTTCCTATGAATCTTGACTGATGTTTTTCTAATTATCTATTGATTTTGTGTCATAGAATTTCCCCATTAAAGATCACGCTATAAAAATACAGAGTGAGATGATGAGGAACCACAACAAGATTAACTTGTAGTTGAATAAATCATTGAAAAGGTTGTTTTGTGAGTCGTCCAAAATCTACACCATAAAGTCAAACCTATTCTTGTATAGAATGGGGATGTGGAAAATAAATGAGATTATAAAAGAGATAATGGACATGATTTTATTCATTTAAAACTACCATCATTTTAGGGTACAAATTCCTCTCAGGATGTGGTGTATTTGTTGGGACATACTAAGATAATCATCATATTTTTGGAGATAGAAAATTCCATTAATCTGAGACATGTTATCATGAAGCTCATGGGCCTAGAAATAAGTTGTGGAATGAAATAATAATGGTTATTAAGTGTGATGTCTTGGAGTGAAAATAAATAAACAGTAATTATTTAGAGAATTTTTTATAGAAATGATTTTATTGTCAATTTTTATAGAGTTTACCATCCTTCAATATGATGATAGGATAATGACTCTATATGCCAATAATTTTTCTAAGATTTCTCTATTTTCACTAAGTGTATTTTCAAATGAGTAGTTTAAGTCCAAAAGGATTTATATGGATATTTGATCAGATAATAATTCTTAGGTACTCTTTCAAATTCTTACCTTATATGATGTGGTTCTAGATAGGCATCTGGTGGTTGAAATTGGGCAAGAAAGTATGAGAGGTACAATGGGAGTTCATCCTACTCCCAGTTCAAGTTTCATTGGTTCCATTAAAGGAAAAAGGATGTAGAATGCGTATCATTGTGAAAAATAGTAGTGGTGTCCCTCGATAAAATACATTCAAAAAATCATCTATATTGTCTATTAATGGATCATTAATTTTTTTTCAATGAGGAATTGTAGGGAACTTGAACAATTCATTCATAGAGGTGGAATGTTTATAGATATTGTGATCATTTGGAACTATTAATGATATTTTTTCATGGTTTCACTACTCCATGTAGTGTAATGAGATCTTCATTATTGATCAAATCTTAATTTCATTCATATGCACCATGAATCATTGGGTTCCAGCCACATACATCAAGAAAAAAGAAACTTCATGTTGTTGATGAGTCACTAGGGGGAACTGAAGTATGACATGAAATAGTGATAGGTACCATTATTATTTCTTCATAATTAGTAAAAAAAATATTTATTAATGGTTCCTCTCATACTTTCATGTCATCCCATACTATGTAATTTTTGAATCTTCCTTAGAGATCATGACTTTAGTGATTGAAACTATAACACTTATCATGATAGAGAGAGTGCATGGTCTATGATTCTCTCCATGTACATTCTCTTCATCTGAAATTGAAGTCATCTAATACTTTTTGAATTTTGATATCAAACATATGTATTACATTATTCGAATAGAGTAGTTGGTACAATATAAATCCTAGAATGGCTATTTTCTTTCCGAGGTCTCCTTTTTTGTCCCTTATGTGGAGTGTATGTTTCTTAAGAACAATAGTAATTGAGGTCCATCCAAGACAAACATATTTTTCTATAGTTTTGTAGGACGACATCGATGAATAACTTAGAACTTGAGAATGAATCATCATGTGGTTAGAATCCTACAAATGTTTTTGAGTTCCAAATATTGACCTGTTATATTTTTTTCTCACCCTAGTGGTTGAAAGAGATAACTGTTGATTTTTGTGCTAGATACTCATCTCATATATATTCCTTTTTACTAAATGTGACTCTATAAACTAAAGGAGGTAAATGAATAGTTAGATGAAATGATTTTTAATGGATTTATTCAACCCATTGACTTTGGGAAATGTCAGTGCTTTTCTACAATAATGATAATAAAAATCATTTCCTGTATTTTGACTATAAAAAGCTCAATCAGGATATAATCATGAACAAGTATTGATTTAATAGGATTAGAAATATTTTTTATTAGTTGAATGGGAAGAAGTGGTTATCTAGTATTGATCTTCAGTCTATTTATCATAATATTATGATCAATGAATCTAATATCCCTAAGGATGTTTTTAGAAGAGGGGTTATACAATATGAATATCTTTTTATTCTATTTGGTATGACCAAATATCCTTCTATGTTTATGGAATTGATGAATATGATTTTATACTGATAGAATGAATCATTTTCTATGGTATTCACAGATGAAATAAGGGATTATTTTAAATTGTTGTGAATCATATACATTATATGATAGTTGTATTGAAATTATTTATAAATCACTGACATTATGAAAAAAATTTAAATTTTTTTTCTAGATTAAATTGGTGAATATCTTGGTACTTTTGGTACCATAAAATGGTATAGTAGTTGATCCTAAAAATTTTAAACTTTCCATATCCTAGAAAACCATATAATTTTATTATCTTAAATTGGTTTTTGGGATTGATCGTGTATTATAATTGGTTCCTTAATGATTTATCAATGTTATCTTATCCATTGGACACTCTCAATGATAAGGGAATGAAAATTATCTTTTGATTTTAAATTTGAATATTTATTTGATTATTTGAAGTAAAATATGAAATTATCCCCATTGTTGACACTTTCCAAGGATTATTATGGATATGTTATATTTAGTGAAGCATCAAAATCAGGTTTATGCTACATTATCATGTAGGGAAATCACATGGTGGCTTAGGGTTCTGGTCATATTTAAAAACATGATAATAACTACCGCAAAAATATCTAGAACTTTTAATAGTGATTCGTGCTATTAAGTGTTGGGGGAACCATATTTTTAGAAACAAAATTACCATATACTTTTATCAGAAGATTTTGAATGATTTATTCTCATTAAAGGATCTGAAACTCGATAAAGTATATAAATGGAGTAACTAGAATATTTGTTTCCGAGAAATTTCATACAGAACAAAGAGGGTATCGTCATTACTAGTGCATTTAAAATGAATATACCATCCTAGTTCATTAAGGAATCATCAGAGAAGTTAAATATATTTTGTTTCTTTTCATATTTATATTTTTCAGCCCTAGGGGATAGAAATGATGTTGTTTTGAAAAGTCTTCAGTTGAAATCCTCTATTGTCCAGATGATTATTTAGAAGCAACAAAATGGTGATGAGTTCTAAAAAATTAGTAATTCTTTATATGGTGGGGATAATATCATTGTATGATCTCTGTCTCTAAAGGTTACACATTTCATTATGAATCATTTGGTCATATTTTTTCATATTAGGAAGGATGTGTTGAGATATATTTGTCATTCCCTATGGGTGTTACACCTTTGAATTATAATCATGATTTACGATATGAGGTGTAAATTATAGTGGAGAGTTATGAAAAAAGATATTGATGAGTTGTTATCATTAGTATATCTATAAAGGTGTCTAATACAAGCATCTATCGTCTTTAATATTTCTTTAGCCCCTTCCTCTGCTGCCTTTTATGTGGGATGAGATATCAGTGGACCTCTTCATTAGGGTTCCACATAGTCATTATGAGAAAAATTGTATTTTGATGGTGATTTAATGATTTAAAAAATTGGATCACATTAATATCATTAACAATTTGTGAAAATTTTCAGACATGATAAATATTATTATATGGGATATCATTAGATTTCATGGGGTTTCATCTACCAATTATTGATATGGATCCAATGTTTACAACCAAGTTTTATTAATGAATATAATAAGAAATGGGATCCTTTGAAATTTTCATCATGGAATACAAACCTTAGAAATTTGTTTAGATTGATCAAGGTGTATATATTTTAGAGGAAGTTATTTTTTCCATTTACATTAGAGGACCATGGGATTTTTATTTGTGGATGTTTACGTTTACCTGAAATAACTAGTATCTACCATCAATTATGATGGAACCCTTTGATACCATGTATAATCGACCTTTTAAATCTCCACTCTTTTGGTTGGATATTAGTGGAGCATATCTTGTGGGACCAAATTTGGTCTAAGTGATATCATCGAAGAGATGTCTAATTTGATAGAGTTTGGTGATAAAAAAATTATTATAAATAATATATATATCTTTAATGATGTCCTTTAGAGTTATCATTTTGAGAAAAGGTGTTTTTGAGAGTCTCACCTTGGTTGGGTCCCTAATAGTTAGAATAATGGGGGATGTTGGTACCAAGGTATGTGGGACCATTTGAGGTCATTGTGCAGACTGAGAAGGTGGCTAACCAATTCTGTTATCTACCTCTTTAAAAATAAGTTCATGACACTTTTAATATGTCACAACATAGAATGTATCTGTTAGACCTGGGTCATGTTTTGAATTGGGAGGACCTTGATGTGGAACCAGATATTACTATGATTGAGTATATTGTTAAGCTTATTATTTGTTAGTTAAAGATTCATCAAAAGATGACCATACCATTTGTTATTGTGGTTTTAAAACATGATTTTCACTCTCATGGTAAGTGGGATTATGATTTGTTAATGAGGGAGAAGTGGCCTCATATCTTTGTAAAAAGGTCATCTTGATAGGATTTATAGGGGTAGAGAGAACTTATGGTGGGAAAATTGTAACATCTTGATAAACACATTTTTGGTACATATATCACTTTTTTACCATCATTCTTTTTGGATACCTTCATGGTCTGTTTTATATGAAATTTGGGAGCATTTGAAGGTCTTTTAGATAATTCACAAGATGAGAAATATTATAGATAACTATAAGGGTCTGCCTAAGAAATTGTTTACCTTCTCATGGAGTCCAAATGAGGGGACATAGTTAGAAACATGTCACTGTAAAACATGTGGCATGGGATAGTGGGGTCGTGGATGGTTTTTAAAACCCTATTTAACAAAATAAAACACCTCCAGTATCTCATATGGAGGCATATTTTGGGACACATATTGGTAAAACAAATGGATAAACCCTGCTATGTTAATTAATTTTTCTATTTGACTGAATATAATTCGTAAAAACCCAATTCTAACGCCCATCTTCTATAATTCAAAAAATATTCTATATATTTTAATTTTTAGTCTACCATGACTTAATTATATCCCCTCTAATAATGAATCATTGTGGATTTAAGTGATTATTGATGTGTTGTATCAATTTTTGTATTTACTACCTATACATATTTGTGAATAATACATTCCTCAAATATATTATTCATTAACAGTACTGGATCCCTACGTTGTTAATGGATACGGATCATAATTTGATTATTTATGGTTATATTATTTCTCCTTGATTGATTCTAGACCATTCTATTCTCTTATTGAGGATATCATGTTGGGGATTTGTGATTCCTTGATTGACATTTGTGGGTTGTTAAGTAAATTCTCATCAATTAAATCCTCTGATGCTTGCTTATGTTAAATTATATTTCTTGTATATTACCACATGATTATTTTAAAAACTTCATAATTTTTTTATAAGTTGAATTATGTGTGTTTTTAACATCCTAGTTGTAGATTTTCCAATAAAGTTATGAATTCCATAAAATGAATTTGAATTGAAATGACTAACTAGAAGAATGAATTTGATGATTATTTCTTCAGAAAAGTATTAATGAATAAATTTATGAATCTAAACGAAAAATTATTTACATTGTAAATAATTAATTTTGATGAAACCATTTAATGTTGGTTTTGAAATTCAATGTCTCTGATTAATAACACCTTGTATGGTTTATTTAATTGAATAATTTGGGAGACTAAGTAATTAGGTTGGTAGTCAATGACAAGAATGATATGCATGTATTAGACCTACCTAGACATGAAGTGATGGTGAGAGTGTTACAAAACGAGATATGGTAGGGGATTTAATTCATTGGTGGTGGACTCTAATTCCCCCTGTGCAAGAGATCTATTGAAGGGTTCACAAATGTATTTTTATTTCACTGAGATGTGTAAGGATCATTTATCCTTAAACATACCACCCCTGGTGTTTATAACTAAAGCGCTATGATTGAAAGTGATTTATACACAATTGTGTTTTTGGAAAATATTATTCATGCAATTATTTATATAAATGATTGTTAATGCCTATTTTTATGGAAATAAAATTTTATACTTGTTAGTGAAATGATTGGAAAATAATATATTTTATGTTGAATTGAGAAAAGATTATCATTCCAGGATTTACATAGAATTTATGATATTTTTTATTTTAAATGATATATTTATATAATTATTGGTGGGATCCTACTATTCTATATATTTCGACTCCATACTTTATGTTTTTGGTATCTCTAGATATTAATAATCTAGGTCTAGGAAAAATAAATTCACCATGTAGTGGAGTTGGGTGTTCAAAATAGTGGGACCATGAGGGTTGGTAGTGAAAATAAGTGTTCATGATCCACTTGTTACTAGGATATATTGTATTGAATTTTTATTTGTGTTTTTTCTTGTGTACCTTATGATACCTTTATATTGAAAATATTTTCTCATAACGACTATTTTGGATTTCATATCCACTCTTTTATTTTTTTAATATAGTGATATATTTCCTTACTGATTTTTACTAGATGACTAGGACCCATTATCTAGAAAATGTGGATGTATAATTACCTTCATGATATTTCAATATTGATTCGAGTATTGGTGTAGTGGGTATCTGAGGTGGTTTGTGAAAAATTATTTCATTATATGGTTTTTTAGATAAAATATATGATGCATTATAAGAAAATTTTAAATTTATTTACTCTTATGAAAAATCATTTGAGGTGGAAAATTTGAACAGTAATGAAATAATGGAAATCATAAGAGTGAGTCAATATTTTGAAATCAATATAGTCTAGAATGTTTTAATATAAGAAATCATAAGGGTTATTTTCAAAATTACTTTCTATTCACAAATATCAAAAGAGTCGTCAAATGAATTATTTTATTTGAAGAATAAATTTCATGATGGATGAAATTACATTAAATTTATTCAACATAAAAAAATTAGATCGTCATTATATCTAGATATTTAAGATGTATTCTTTGTTGAAAATCCATTACAAGATGAATTGAATAGATAAAGAACAATACCCAGGCCATTATATAAAATGATAGAGGAAAATGTCACAAAGTATGTTCCAATCTATGAATCATAAATGCATGAAAACATGGATGTTAAAGTGTAATAATAGATATGTGTCTTTCATGAATATTTTATTGAATGAAATATACCAAATCTAAAAAATTAATTACATGTAAATATTGAATGAGATTTTAATGTGATAAATTGGGAATGAAATTATGAAATATTTAACATCATTGATTTACATGATTTAGTTGTTAATGATTATGGAGAGATTATTTATTCAAATTATGGAAGAAATATTGATGATATTATATTGACTTTAAATTATAATATAATAAATATAAAATAAGTCTAGATGTCTGATACTACCACTACGAAATAATATATCACTATCAAATTTGAAAATACTACTGATATTAAGAATGAATTGATACGGTTTTTCAACAAATATGAAGAATAAGGTTCAAATACATGTCCTATAACCAAATGATATATTTTAATTCAATTGAAAAAATTAATTACGAGGGAATAATTATTATGATATTACTATGTCATAGAAGATATATCAGTGAGATACTGATATGTGCTACTACTTCTATTGATGATATCTTGTTCCAAGACTCTCATATGGTTGAGTTTTTGTATGATAAGGAAACAACTAGATCAATTGAAAGAACAAATATGACATCATTTTAGTGTTTATAATCATATTACATTGGTTAAAGACATATTCATTGAGGAATATAATCTTATTAAGGTTATGATGTGACTTCTAGATTAGAATGAAGATCTAATTCGAAGTGTTTATAAAGGACCATTAGATAAATGTGGTTCCACTATATAGAATCCTTCCATACCATTAAAGAAAATGTAGACTATTAAGAGTCAATACAAAGAAGCTATCAGGAGATAGGATTTGAGAATTATATGATACCTGTCAAAAAGAATACAATGATACCTATCCAACTAGTAACACCCCAATATGATTTTATTTTTTAAAAACCTAATGCATTAAATAGAATGTTTTTAAAAAAAGGGAATTGAAATAAAAACATAATACATTTAAATAAAATTTTAATTTTTTTATTAATAATATAGTTGTTAATTTAGTGGATATAAAAGTAAATAACTATATTGATAAATATAAAAACATAAAGGAAATAAATGGAATCAAGTAGTGGAAGTATACTTTTTTAGTCTCATTTTCACAAGTATGGAATGCAAGATTATTAAGTAGGGTTTCCACCCCCCAAAATAATATTCTGAACTCCAAAAATTAAAATATGATTGATATCATATGTGAGATAATTTCATTCTCATAGAGATTTCCATGAGACCCATACAAGTGGAATCACCACACATGACTGCAAAAAGAGATTAATTTATATATAGATCTTATAGGGAGATCATGAAGAGTTATGTAACTATAAATTAGGATGATATTAAAATGATATTATTTATGTAATAAATTTTTTATCACAAATATTCTACATACTAGGCATTTTTTGTTTTAATGAAAATGAGTGTTTATCTACTAATGAATTTATATAATACCTGAGATCATTTTACTATTAAAAATAGATTTTTTATAAAATTTCATTTTCAAGTTATTTACTGAATTAAAATTAATACATTAAATATATTTTTTATATCAATAATATTTTAATAATAATTATTATTTAAATGGAAATTAGAATAAGAATAGTAAATATTCCAATAATAAATTTCTTATGAAAATAATTTTTGCAGTAACTTATTAAGATTTAGTACAAAATTTTATATCTAATTTTTTAAATTTTATTATGAACACATTAATTTTTTTTTTTATAATACAAATTTTATCATTGGAATAATTATTAATATTTTCTAAAATTATTTATTTTTAGGTGAATGGTAAAAAATATCATTTTTACTAATAATTTAATGTTTATAACTTTCTAATGAAGTTATTATATATTAAAAAATATAAATAATTTTTTTGGAAATAAATTATACCTAAGAAGTAAAATGATTCATCCAAAAGTATTATGTTAAATTAATTAAACCCTTGTCTAATGTATTGGGATCATAAAAAATTATTTTATTCTAAAAATTGTTTTTAATCTTTTATAATAATAATTATATTTCCTCGCATATAAAAAATAAATATAGTAAAATATAGCTAATAATGTTTATTATAGTACTAAAATTAGTTTCTAAGGTCAATTGCATTTTTAGGAATAAAAATATAATTAATAAGATTAAATTTAAGCATTATGATAGTGGTAAAAGTGTTATATTCAAAAAGTTATATAAGTAATTTGGTGTAAGGTATTATTTTAAAAATTAATAATAAATATTTTATATAAATAATCCGATATCTTGTAAAAAATATATATTGAAACATATTATCACTATTTTATTTTATATTTAACATGGTCAAGAACATATGCTGGTTGAATACTTGTATATTAACAAAAAAAAATCTATAATATATCTTTTAATTTAAAAAATAACTTTCATTTATTTATAAATTGATTTATCATAAGTAGAGAAATAAATTATCTTAAAAAATCATCTTTCCATCAAAATTTTATCTTATATTTTTATTAAATTTTTAATTACTTTGGAAAACTATTTACCAATGTAAGAAAAATTAAAATTCAAAACCTAATGTAGAATGACTAGAAATTTTTTTAAAATGTGGAAAAAATGAATGAAGGATGGTTTATCAACATTAACTCACCCCCATTAAATTATTTTCCATTTTGTATACATTATCCCTTGAATAGTGTCAATTCATCAATGAAAAAGAAACCGAACTTTAATAAATTAACATTTTTATCAGATATAGAAGTGAATCATTTCCATTGTATCTATTCACTCTTTTCAAGGATTTAGATTAACCAGAAATCATCCCAACTATCTTCAAAAACCTATCCACATGACCTATAATCCATTTATTTCCATGAGACCTTGGTAAGAATCCTTAAAGTCTTACCCAAAAGAGAACATCTAAAGGGATAGGTAATGTTCTGAACAGAGATACCTTAATTCATTATTCTTCTACACCATAAAATATTCTCTATTTATAAAATTATAGTCACATTAGTATTAAAATATTTTTAAACTTTATTGAACTAATTTAATAAGACTTTTCTACATTCTTCTAAAAACTATTAAAAAATTAATATATCATCATGCAAACATACAGAATACCTTCTCCATGAATGAATTATCTTATTTTTAAAGATTGAATTACATAGGTGGTAAAAAGGTTTTATTTAATGAAAAATAATAATATTGAAATAAAGATAAATATTTTTATATTATAATAAATTTTTTCCATTCCCTCTTACTCGTATATTATATTTATTAACAAGAATTTTTTATTCCCACCTTAAATGGATTACATTTAAATTGTATTTAATTATTAAAAATAATACTTTTTGATATTAGAAATATTCATTAAAGATAATATTAAAAATTATATAATTGATATTTTTGGAAAATATTTATAGTACACTTTACGACCTAAAATAAATATAATAAGACACATTTCATAATTTGAGTCCATTTTCATAATGCTCAAGAAGGAAAATAAATTTTTTACTTAGGGAATAATAAAATAAATAACATTATACAAGTATATAAATTATGAATCATTTTTATAAAATATTTCACATTGACTAATATACTACGAATATTTATTTAAATTGTACTAAACAATGTCAAGTAATTTACATATAAAAAAATATTTTTTATATGAAAAAAACATAATAATAAATAGACCATATAAAATAAAATATAGTTGAAAACTTTTCATATGAGATTTATTAATAGTGATAATTTTATTTTTAAAGATATTAGGAACATCCAAAGAAAAATTTTGAGAATATTGTAAGGGTTACTATTAAATCAATCATTTATTGAGTAATGAATATTCGTCTTGAAATTTATTATTAAAGATTGGGAATATACTACCATATGATTTTATTATATTGAATTTATTTTAATTTAATATGTATTGGTATTTTTATCACATAAACCCACAATTTCAAATGTCATATAATTAAAGAATTATTATGTTCAGATGGGAAATTCATAACCAACTTCATTACCTTTGGGTCACATATTCCATTTATTTTTCCCCATTTTTTACTATATTATTCTCGTGTATTTATTTCATAATAGATATATATTTCCCATATATATATTACTATTTCTTATAAATTTATTTTTTAGGGATAAAATAATCTTTAAGTTCTCATATAATTGTCTCAATTAAGTGAACTTGATGTATGGGAACATTTATAGTTATTATTTCATGAAAAGAACACCCATGTTGTAACAACTATTCCCTACTGATAGAAAAAGAATCCCACATTTTTAATAAGTCCATTGGGTCCTATCTAGCTAGGTTCCACCGGATTCCCCACAGACATGTGTTTCCTCTAGGGCCCACCCACATGTTTAAATAGATCATCTGACTAATGATTGAATCTAAAACAAATAAATATTATTTTATTGTCCTTTGTAATCACACACACATTGCCTAAAAACATTATAGGATGTTACCCATCAAAAAAATACTCTTTGAAAATATCATTTAATTATGGAATTCTAATAATGTAGGATCCGTAAATTGAAGGATCAACTTGTTGACATTGGTAGTAACATTTAGTCTTTTATCCATTTAACTTTTTCTTGGAAGTTATAATGATCAAATTATTTTAACCATAAATTGTTTTTGAAATGAATATATATTTTATAGAAAATCATCTTTGTTTAGTTATGTTATAATAGTAAATAACAAGATCATTCCATTTCTAAAATACCCCTTACCTGTTTTCATAAAGACTCATCTAGGTTTTCCTCGTTAATTCATTATTTTATAATATTTTCCATGAATGTTTTAACATTGAATCTCTATATTAAATTATATTTAATCATTTCTCAAATAAGAATATCTAAAATTGTTGAATTTATTATTTTCATTATAATCATTATGATATAAACATTGGTAATTCCTAAGAAAATATGATGAAAACCACACCATTATCATTGGTTTTTTCATTATTATACTTTATGTAAGGAAATTATTCCTCATATGTCACACATATGAATGATCATGTTATGAATTAAAAGGGTGAATTATTATATAATTCTACTGCATTGGGCAATGATTTCATCTCTTGAGATAACATTTAATGCACATGGGTTGTATTCCTAGAAAACTATATTATGTTGTCTTGGTTATTAACCTTGAATTATGATTATGGTTTTACGTTTTATATTATTTACACCTATTTAAAACTCCATTAACGTATGTGATCACTTCATTATTCCATATTTCAATGCTTCTCTAACAATCGTATCCAATTATACACGATTTTTTATTTGAGACAACATGTTCTGATATCATGAATTTTGGACAACTAATATTATTAAATGTTAATTTTAATAATATATTTCTCCCCTACTCATGTTTTCTCATATTTTTATGATATATCACTTTAGGACATCATTTACCATGAAAATATTTTAATCATGCACCATTCTTATGTTTCCATTCCACAAGTTATGAAATTTTTTAGTACACATAGGATGTCTATATGGGAGTCTTGTGTGGCTCAATTATGTATAAATTGTCACATGTATTGTAATAAAAGTTTCGTATGAAGATAGTCCTCAAAGACACAAACATTACATTCATGGTATTATCTAATTATTTTGTTAAAATAATGATCAAATTATGGAAATTATATAAAATTATTTTATATTTATCTTTTTTATATATAATTAGTATTAGAGCACAAAAAATATCCAAACATGCAAACTAAGATAGAGGTCAAAATCTTGATTGGAGATTAAAATTGTAAAATTTGATTTGGTAAAAAGGTCCACCAGATTAACCCTTCAAGTTGAATTTTATATATATTGGGAATTTTAATTTTTTTATCATTTAATCAAATGGTATCTATTTTCATATGAGACTTATAAATATATTATACATTTTAATATCATATTTTACTGGATAAATTCATAGATATTAAAAATTTTAAAATATAGAATTATTGACCAAGATTTATATATTTATGAATTCATTAATTGAATAGATATTATATATATATATGTGAAATAATTTTTAAAATAATCAAATTTCAATTAATTATGTCAAAGATGATTTCATTTTTTGGAGTTTTGAATTATAAGATTAATATTGATTATACTATCTATATTCCATTGATTAATTATAATATAAAATCCACTAAATTAAATATTTGAATAATATGATATCATAATGAAAGTATTGAGATAAAAATTACATAAGGTTCTATAAAACTATAGAGAGAAATACGTATTCCTGGATTTGTTGAGTTAGATGATAAAATATTTAGTTCCTCAATATGAATAGAGAATATGAATATCTTTTTTATTAAAAGGACTATGATTATAAAAAAGTATTTATTATAGGATTAAAAAATAATATCCAATAATAATAATGAAATAAGAAAAAAAATCACCAAACATGAATATAATTTAAGTCTTTATGCCCAATCCACTTAAAATTTCTTCATGTTTTTAGTTAATGTAATAATTTTAGAAATGATAAGGATGATGATTTTTATTATTAAATTTACCAAATTCAATTTTTTTTAAACTAGATGATATCCATATATAATTTCCCGGAACAAATACATGAATTTATAAAGGAGTAGATATGTTATTAATAGTTCTCTTTTCAGAAATTAAGAAGAATGTGGGAGTTATTTGTGTAATCATGTGGGATTTCTGTGATTATGGAATGATTTTTAAAATTTTGTTAAGGATTATATCATTAATATTAAAATGTTATTTATAATAAAAGAAAATCTTGGAATCATGAAATACCTTTTTCACTGCATGTATATAGCATTAAAATGAGATGTGAACCTCTTAAAATTTCCATGTGACTTGCATATTATTATTGTTCTTATAGGAAGGTGAATTTAATAAAAATCAGTGATAAATTAAATTAATCCTAATAGTTTACAGAGTTCACCTTAATGAAATATTCAAAAAAGGATAAATATTATTTTAATTAAATGAAATACTTGTGGATCCTAATTCACTTATTTCAATTTTTATCACTCTATCATAGGTAGTACATTTGTTATTAGATCCTATAGAACCTATATTTTCTGATATATAAGAGGATAATTATTTTTATTAAAACACTAGTAATATATCCATAATTTATTTACACTACAATTAGAATATATTTGTGGGTATTTATGATCTCATTTAATTGTTTTAAGTGATATTTTAGGTTTACCTATAATTTTTTTCATGAGATGATATTGGTTAAATTATATTCATGTTCATTAAGTGGTATAAATAATTTTAACAAGTACATTTAAATATTTTTTATATATATACTATCTAATTAATTTTAAATTTTTAACAATATAATATTTTTTTTAATGATTATTCATCAAATTTGGTAATAATATATTTTATTATCTATATAATAATTTCCCCCTGATTAATTAAATAAATTCATTTATGGTTTGTACTAATTTTAGTATTTATAATTAATTGTAACATTATATGTTTGTTTATGATATCAGTTCCTTGAATCAAGAAAAAATTAATGGGTAAAGAAAAGTAGAAATAAACTCATATAAATTATATATACTGATCCAAGAAAATATATTTTAGAAATAATTTCTTATTCTTCTAGAAATTATTTTAGAAATATCAATTTAATATTTTGATATAATATATGAAATATTAATTTGTGATGGTGAATATTTAAAAGTTTATGTGTATAATATAAATATTTGGAAAAAATTGAATAATTTTTCTAGAAAGAGAAAAACTACATGACCCATGAAAAAATTGGAGGATGAGACATAAGAATAGGAACTCCAAAAAATAAGATAATGAATAACAAAAAAATGTAATATATTCCATGAAAATTTATAAAAATTCTAATATTTTATTGATGAACCCCAGCATGGGCCACTCCATAACCTTTTTGTTGTATTTGGTACATAAAAACAAACTACAACATACTCTATAATTACTCGGATCCATAGATTCTATATACTAATAAAAATTTATCACATAATGGGAATTATTTTGTATGATATAATATGTGATAATATCATAATTTAAAATGTCTCCCAAAATGGTCATACTACTTCCTCACTATGATTATAACTTCTATGTGTCCTGATAGTCTTCTAAAATATGAGTTATATGAAAAAAATGATATCAATTTGTGGGCATAAAATCATATACTCTATCAAGGGGAGGGGGATTATAATTAATTGATAGTTTCTCAAATGATGTTATTATCTAGTAATATTATGAAATAATGTTCTGATAACCTGAACTGGAAGAAAGAAACCTGTTTTCATATGTATCATTGGATGTTCCTATATAAATATGTGTGTAATAGACCAAAAACATCAATATTATTGTTAATTCAAATCATTAATCATGTAATTTAATTTATTTCATAAAACGTGATTCCATGATGACATATTCTAATGTAGATGTTGGATTCATTTGGTTAATCATGATTGAAATTACATTCATGAATAATGAGAGAAAATATTTGTCCCTCGTATTATATAATGAAAGTGGGTATCTTAGTTCTCATGATTGGAATTAAACTACTTAATTATTTCTATGAACAAGGAATTATATTTCCATGTTCATTTACAAAATATCAAATAAAAAGGTATCATGAAAATAGTTGGTTGAACCCATCATGAATACTAAAAGATGAGATATATTGATATTATGATATTATATTTGAAAATATATGTTTGTAAGAGGTTATATGTAACTATAACAGTATCCAATTTCTCTATTAAAGTCTCTGAATGTTTCTCAATGATATCCTTCAACTACTTGAGTCATTTTTTTCTTCCACTCAGAAAAGGGCCTAGAAGGCCAAATAAGAATTTTATTCAAAACCTTAGTCAAATTATATATGAATTTAACTTATTGGATAAATGATATTCCCATACATGGTTTAATAATTACTCATTTTAGTTTGATCATATATATTTAGTCAACTATTATTTGAGAGAATATATATGTGAGTTGAGTAGTTAACAAAAATTTATTCCACAAGAATTAATTTATTCAATTATATGTATTTATAATATTTATTTATCTACAACTATTTTCAAGGTAAAAAATTTATCTTGTTATGTGAATTTTTAATAAATATTTATTAACTAATTTAGTGAATATAATATTAATTTATTTTCTGATAAATAATAGGATGATATTTATTTATTTAAATGAAGAGTAATTATTCAATTTTTGAAAAATATTGAGAAGGAATAGTATACTATGTTTAAGGGTTTAGTGAGAAATTTCACGATGAATATTATTTAAATAAATATTTAATTATTTATTCATGTAAATAATATTTATTTTATCCAATTTTTTATCACCTTTCTAGGAAATAATAATAATTCTACTCTTATTTAGATAGAGGGTTTTAAGGGAATTAAGTAATTAATGGGGTTATATTATTAATTAATATTTTCTAACGATATCTACATTTAAACCCAGTTATGAAATTTCATAAAACACTAACCATTATTATCATTTTTCACAATAAAATCTATAGAGGATTATATCAATCCCTAGATAGATCTTCCTCTAGAAATCTATGAAGAATAAAAACAAAATATCCACCTCCACAAAAATATTTCATTATCACCCTGAAGGATTATTATTTTATCAATTATTACCACTATAAGAGATATAAACCTATAAAACGATACAATAAAGATTCTAAAAATGATGATTAGTGGATCACATAACCTGAGTGTATAACCACTATAGGGAATCTAACATTAATTCGTCAAATTCAATATTGTTATCAAAACGTAGCCTTTATCCAATCACAAAAAAAATTAATGATATTCAATGAGAGATATTTAATTAATAAAATAAATTAATTATAAATTATATGTAAAAACATACTATCTTCTTAAATCCAATATTTTTGTTAACTAGTCTTCAATTTTATTTCATTATTCATGACATTATTTAACATGTACATCATGGAGTAAAATTTGACTATAAAAATAGTTGGGTTCACTATTCCCAGAAAGAGCTTTCATTCTTCTTGAAATCGTCAAGTTTTATCAATGCATTCATATAATAATTTATAATTAGATACTATTCATTTATTGATCACACATAATTTGTCTTAGTTTTTTACTTCTAGTTTATTCATTAATTAATTTGGAGTTTAGTTATCATGTTTTATATATATTAATATTCATTGCTAATGTTTTATATAATATTAAATGGGATAAGATCACATGATGAATAATATGATATTCTATTAGATAGGTTCTATAGGTTTTAGTCTGTATACATACTTACAGGACATGTCACTATAAATTACACATCGTGTACCAAATATCATCGAACCTAGATGTGTTATGGGATATATTACATCCAGAGAATAAATTTACATGAGTATATTAATTAAATACATTATTTATATAGTTTTTTGACCCCACTAACATGAAAAAATGAATTTTAGACTACACATTATATTATTGACATACACGTTGTGCGGTACAAAAGGTTTAGTAGAAAAATTCATGCTAAGTGCACGATTAAATAAATATCACATAACTTGTGATTGGAAACTATGAAACCAATAACTATATAGTGTGTAGGTAGTGTACAAACCATGCCATTATCTCTACATTATGCTAACACATTGAGTTTATAGTCTAGTTTCATTGAATCTTAATTACAATGTTACAAGTGTGTATATCGACTATATAACTAGGTTTTCATATTAAAAAATTTCCCAATTTATCCCTTTTAATAATATATTAATATTGGAAAAGTTATTTATTTACCATTGCCTTTATGTGATGGGTATCTCGAAGACCCTTTGGATAGAAATTGAGATAAATAAATTAATTGATAATTAATTAATTCATGGATTAAATTAATTCATGGAATTTTTTCATAACAGTAATGAATAAATTTGCAGAAATTTTAGCTCATGTAATTATACATATTTGTATTATTTATGTGGATTATCAATAGTATAGACAATTTTTGGTATGATTAATTTCTTTTAATTAATTATTATTTCATTGTTTTGTAATAATTTATTAAGTTAAATATTATCCATTGTTTCATTCCCATAATCTCATTATGTAAGGTTATATTTTCCCATGGTATCTTTTTCTAAAACACCAATTACCAATCCTATTGTTCTGATCAGCAGTATTTGAAAATAATCTTATATAATGGATGGAGGTCCTAATAGTGTGGGTTTCATTCAAGTTCAGAGTTATGGAAAATGAAATCCATGAGTTATACACGTGCACATGTAGAATGTTATAACTCAAACCCATAATGGTTAAAGGAGATTTTTTATAGGTGGTTAAGGGTTGGTTTATAATACACTAGATAAACTAACCATTATTATATATAATTCTATTTATACATTACTTTTTTCATTATAATGTTAAATTTATATGTATGTTTATTCATTAAATAAATAACCCATTAAAATACAAATGGAATAAAAAATAAAATATATTTTAACATTATTGATACAATATTAAACTCTTAATTAAAATCCTTAAAATGGTAACAAGAATGTAGTAATATCAAATGTGTTGTTTGCACATAATTATAACAGTATCGTAAATCAAATATTAGATTATATAAGCTTTCCATTACATGAATAAGAATGAAACCAAAGGAATAAGTGATTTCATGGAAAAATTCTCGAAACATAATTTTATTAGTGAATAAGTATAATGGTTTGCGTAAACATAACATTATTGGTATTGGGAATGATAAAACAGGTCTATCAAATGACATTTTCTATGAATGTGTCAAGTAAATCCAACTACATGATTTTTATATTGTGGTGTATAGTCAATAGATGATGGATTAGTGAGTTGATGTAGTTTTCATGCTATGCCTACCTAAATTTCCATGAGTAATTTTTGTTCCCTGGGTCTTGGTTATGATAGAAAACAAATAATGTTTTACTCTAGAATATCTATGTTATAGGATATTATGAAATCAATAGTGTGGGTAATTGGATTTCTATAAATTAGTGGGAGAATAATAAATTAAAATAAATTTGTTATACTTTTTTACTCCAAATACTGTACAAAACATAATATTATTTTTCATATAAATGGAAGACCATGATATTAGTAAAATATCACTAAAATCTATATTAGAGGAGGATAATCATCTTACTAGCTCTAGTTTTTAGAAAGTGTACAGTTTCTTCCATGTTATACTATACAATGCATGATAAATGTATGTTTTGGAAACCCTTATTTATAATGCACTAGGAAAAGGGATAATGGATAATGAAATCTCTCTATATATGAAATATATTTAAAATTCAATTTATGTCCAATGTTTCATGCTATCATCCATATATAATGGGATTTTACCAAAACTAGAATATATGGAGGTGTATAGAACCAGGTATCACATTTATGATCTTTAATTGTATAATGGTATAGTGATAAGGATATGAGATCTCTAATTTTGTATTCACATCTTTACAAGTTTAATTATTAACTATAATATGAGAAATAGTGGGAAGTCTCCCTTATAAATCTTTAAATTAATTTTGAATTTTCAATGAAATAAGGATTAAAGAACATGAGGTCCTTATAATGAATAAATGAAATAAAAAAACCATACCAATACACGATAGAATGATATTTTTTCCTATAATCATCCATATAAGAAAATAATGTTAAAAACATGCAATATAAAAGGATGTAGTATTTTTTCTTGTGGAAATTTGGGCCATTAGAAGAAAAACTACTCCTAGTTAAATAAGATAGGGGAATATTTAGTTACATTTGTCATAGTGTAAACTTTTACTATATCTTAGCATCATGTCTTTGATATTTAATGTGGTACACTCATCTATATTCAAATAAATTTACCATATATATTTCTAAATATCACACGAGGGTAGGTGTTTTTATGTGGTTCCAGTGGAGTGAGCTTGTTCTAGATGTTAGTGTGTACCACCTCACATTGCCAACTATATTTATATTTGTTTTAAAGAACATTTATTATGTTACTAGTTGTATAAATAATACTATCTCTATTTCCTTCCTCAACAACAATAGATTAATTTTAATGTTGGTTAATAAAGAATTTAACTTTTATAAATATTTCATTTTTTTATTCTATAAAAAAATCCAACAATGGTATTTATGTATTAAATAATGAAAAAACGCATTATAAATTGTTAATAAATCAAGTTTTAAAGACTCATTTCACACTATTTTATGGAATCACTATCTTTTTCAAATAAACTATAAGAATATGATAATGAACTATCAAGATGTTTAATGTAACGCACTTAGACTTTTTTTTCATTTTCCTTGGAGAAATAATTTTATTTTATTTGTAGCTAGATTTATATAAAACACCATGTTATAAACAAACTACACAAAATATTGATATTATCATTAAATACATGTGACACAATGTTGTCTTTTGTAATACATGATATTGACTTCATTAGATAGATTGTATTACATTCCAGAATGAGTTTTATTGAATGAAAATATATTTTTAAAATAATATTACTTAATATTATTTATCAATTAAAATAATAGTTATGAATATGCTTATCTAAATTATAAAAATATATTTTTTAATTAATTGGATACAAATTAAATATAAATAAAATACAAAACCAATTGAATATAAAAGAAATATTTTTATAAAACCTATTTTTATACGCTAATGGAATTTTATTCGTTCTTAAATAAAATAATTATATATTATTAAATGACATCAATGATATTTTTATGTTTTATAGTCAATATAATTTTTTTCAATTCATTATATTATTATTAATGGGATAAAATAATAATATGTACAATATTATGCATACAACACAAAATTTTTCTAAGAGGCAGTTTTTCTCATTTTAGTGGAAAAGATATTTGAAATATAAATTTTATCACCTCAATAAATTTTATAGGAAAATATATACTTAGTTTTTAAAATATTACTACCAAAAATATAAGATTGATTTTTTTTATATTTTTCTATGAAGTTTCATTTTTCATGAATAGTGAAAAATACTAAAATTTAATTAAAAATATATTTTATTATAAATAAATTTTAATTTTAAATTATAGTTTTAATTTATTATAAAGTATAAATAGATAAATTAAAAATAAATTAATCCAATTGAAGAAATTTTAATCTATTTCATATTTAAGTTGGTGATAAAATCATTTTATACTATTGAACATATTCATTTTAAAAAACAACATTCTCATACTGTATGCGAGAATAATTTTAAATTATTTTTTGCCAATTAATTATTTTTCTAACTAAAAAAATTGATTTTATATATTTAGTCAACCTAATTAATAATATATAGTAGGTTAAAATTAGTTATTGGTGAGAAATATTAGTAAAGGAAATTCAAATTATTCATAGTGATTATGGGGATAATTAGTTTATTTAGGGGTTAAACATTAAATCATGGTGGCAAAATGACCTAGAAAATTATCCAAAACCCATGTTATGGACATATTTCAAAGATAATACTTGTTTTAGATAATTTTTAACCTTATTGTTTCCACATTATGTAAGGGTGACTGCATAATAGTGTTAAACCTTTTATATTTACAAGAATGACACTCCTCCTACACAATAAAAGGGAACCGTCACAATTATTCACAACACTAAAGAAATTTTTATCAACCAAAACCTGACTAAATATTATCTCAAAAATTTTATCCACATCCTAGAATCCATAATTTGGGGATAAATCCAATCAAGGAAGTATTTTGGTATAAACCAAAAGTAGTTACCCAAAGAAGTGGTTACCCTCTTCAACGATGACTTTTGTTTTATTTCAATCATTTATACTTAAATTAATCTTATTAATTGATTGTAAAATAACCTAATTATACTAAATATAATTATATTTTTTTATAATAGTGGTACTACTAACACTTACATGTCGTTCTATCAAATGGGATACACAACCATCCTTCATGTCTACGGTGGACAACCGCCTTGTGAACCGATGTCATTTTTACTTCCATTACCACCTCTTAAGGTTGTGAATAAAAACTAAAATAAAAAATTTATATTATATATATGATATTTATAATTTAATTGTTGTTCTTTAATTATTATATAATACATACCTTCTTGTATTCAATTTTATGGGAATACAATAACATTATTTGTAGGTGAGTGGACTACCACATCTTCAAAGCGATGTGATTCAATAAAACATAACATGGAATGTATTAGGAAGGCAGTTAATAATAATAATTCATTTATACAAAATAAAAATGAAACATTAATTATAATATTCATTTATATCATTTAATTTTTTTTCTTTTAATGCGATGATAAAATGAAAACAACATTCATACGGACGTACCACCTACCATCTCCATGAACAGTGTATTCCATTTCCAATCCCTAAATATTATAGAATAAATTAAAGACATATATTCAAAATATATATGATATTTATATCATGGTTTACATTCTATAGTTTATTTAATCATGTTCAATATATGAGGAATGAAAAATAACATGTCTAAACATAGTTGAGAAAATTGCAGATTAACACCTGAAATGATGAAAATAATAAAAGATTATAATATTTTATAGATGTATTATATATGGTATTGTAAAAATGATTTTTTATTCTTGTATAAGTTAGTAAAATTCTTACAACCATTATACATGTGTTCAAAGAACATTCAACCAAAGGCAAGCATAAGGTAAGGGATTCTGTCTCAATTTCATTTCATTAAGGCATACTATAATGTAATTAAACTAAACACTTTTATATAGTGCATACACAAACCCTTTGACATGCAATATCATTATTACATAATTAATCATCGAATATTATGTTTAAATTTGAATTATTACCTCAAAGGGGATTTGATGTAATGCTTGTGAAGGGTAAATAATTTCATAACTCAATTTTATTTCATTGAGTTTTATTACTTCTTCATCTTATTTATATTATATGATTATGTGTAAAATGACTTTTCAGAACCTATTTTTGTATTTAAAAATATTAATTGGGTATCTATAGTTGATACACATCATATATTCATTGGTTTATTCTCACATAAATGTTATGGTCTTTTATGTTGTTTACTTCACTGTATTATTTTATTCGGGATCACTTATATTTGATCCTCCATTAAAAAAATTATATTATCATTGTTTAATAAAATACTTAATTTTATACTCTATGGGTTATTAAAGATATTTTTAATTTAACTATACAATATTTTTCACTCTTTTATACTTAAAATGTTTAAGTTTTTTACGAATACCTCACTTCATATCTCTCTTCGGTCAGGAATCTATTTTCTTTTAAAACCACGCTTTGTTTTAAATTTTTTTTTTCTAAGAGTGTTTTCAAAAATATATTTGAACACTTAAAAACTATTTATAAAATGTTTTTTATAAAAAAATAAAAGGAATTGTTTAATCATTTTCTGAACAAGGCTACTTTATAACATTCATATCAGAATAGAAGGAATGTTTTTTACCTTATACGACATGTAAAAATTTAACCATAATAATTTATTTGATTCTTTTTTTAATATTGAAAATGATTATTTTTAATGATTTATTAAGACAATTTATTCAAATAAAATTAATTTGAAAATGAAAAGGATGTTTTCCGTGAGAATGTTCTTAAAAATATTTTTATTCATTATTGAAAACAACCCATATTCTTACTCCAACGAATATATATAGTGTTTATACTATAATTATTCTTCATATGGATAGATTATGATTATGTTGAAAAAGGATGTTATAGATGTTGACTTCCTTGAATAAATTTCTTAGTAATTTACTTCTTCTACAATTATTCTCTTACCTTTGATCATTGAACATTAAATTTCCCCTAAATATCCATACCATTTATCATGGATATGTTTATTGAATAAAATGTACACCCTTTTTACATATGGTATTAATTTGATAGTTACGTCAATTTTTGGGGAAATATTGATTAATCTGTGTCCATTATTCAGTACAGATACTTGATGATAAAGAACAGTTTTTTAATTAAATCAATTATTCAATATATGAGGAATGCTTTAGACATGAAATACACAAGTTGGGGGACATTTGAAATAATCCCCATGATGCATTGGTTATCTCATGAGATGAAAATAGATAGTTAAAAACACTTTGAGTCAGTTTCCAAGAAGAATTAGATGGGTTTCTACTGACATACATAAAAATTCTTGAGAATAATTCTTGAAGGTATAGTGGTTCATGTTCTAGATAAACGACGTTCAGTAATTAAACATTTATTTTATTTTAGTTATAATTTTATATAGGATTGTCACTATAAGAGAATATATGGATGAATTTTACTCTCATTTCATTTATTAAATATCTTGTGTTCTCACTTACAAAAATTTCCATATGTTTTACACATTTCCTTCTAAGTTTATTGATTATATGTACTTTTTAATGTTATTTACCCTTCCATATTTAGTATACCTTATCTAGTTATGTTAATGAAACATGTTTTTGATCATTAACCATTTTATTTTGAGTATTCTCATTGATTTATTACTTCTTCCACAATACATAACTGTTACTAAGCATTGAACACGTCCTTATTTTGTTTCTTTTCCCATGGATTCCACGAAGTGTACTAAGAAAGATATGAATGGATATTCTAGATGGAATAAGTTATTTTCTCAAAGATAATGGGGAAAATTATGTTGAAATTAGTATATTCAGTTGAAATATAAGTCTCATGTATGTATTTGATTTACCAATACTACTAACTCTTCGGTCCATCATGATTTGATAACTAGTATGAATGAAATGTAACGGTAATAGGCACTAGCTCCAGGATTTCTAGATTCAGTTCTCTATAGTTGGTATAAAAGTAAACCTTTTAACAACAATGGAAGGTATATTTAAAAAAACCTAAATTAGTTAATATAAAATTATTATAGAATTTGAAGATAATTATAGAAAAACATCCTAGAATTTAGGAAAGGTTGAGATTTTGTGGGTCTTCCTAGCAACAAATTAGCATCAGGATTCTAAATTTTTATATAGATATAAAAAATATTTACTTGGGGGTAATAAATCTAAAATGGTAGTTTTGGGATTCACTTGAGAAAAATCTGTTACCAGAAATTGAGCCTTACTATTCACCTGGTTGAATACTACTAGGGGGTATTATTAGGATAATTTACATGTTATATATAAACCATTGTGATGAATTTGAATTGTTAAATACAATGAATGATTTAGGTTAATCCATAGACTGGGGAAAGACCTATGTTAAAATAAAATGATTGAAGTATTCATGTATTATGATTCAATAAATAAATTATTAATGTGCATTAGAAATAGTATATTGGTTACAAGAATCATGAAACATCTAAGAAATCTATTAGACTTTAGAAAAAATTATATATTCAATAAAATGATTGTTATGGATACCATCACAACATTTTGATATTATGTTTTATAATATGTTTTAACTCTTAAACATATATTTGTATGTTTTATGTAATGTGAGTCTATACAAATTTATGATATTTTAAGATAAATTCAAGGAATGAATAAAAAATTTAATGTAATTATTATTTGAGGAATAATGCCTTTATATTTTAATGAAAATAGTTTAATTTTTTTATAAACCGTTGAGGTCAAATACAAATAAGGTTATTAGACATTATAAAAAAATATTGGTCGAATTGAAACACCTAGTAAAAATGTTATTTATTAATTAATTTAATTTCTAGAATGTCATAATACTTTTTTGGATATGTTATAGAAATTATATTAATGTAATTTAGATAAAATTGAACCTGAATGATGGGTGACAACCCATCACTTCTAATATGGAGGTGGGGATCAAACCCATGATTTAAGGATGATATGGGTTTCATGCATACCAATAGCCTATATAATGTACCGGTTAATATGTCATTATTTCTATTTAAAAAATTAGACAAATAAATATTAATATTGAACCAGTAGTATTATATTTTGGATTAGAGACTATGGTAATAAAAAAATTTTGTTTTGAAAAATTTTAAAGGCTTATATAAATATATTGTTTTATTTATCTTAGAATTCATTAAAAGTAATTTTTAGTGCTTAAGGGAAAAAAATATTTTTTTTGAGTATTAATTTTCAGTAGAAATTGAATAAATATGAAATTGATCATATTATAACCAAGGGATGAAATTTTGTTTATTGAAATATATCGTTAAGTATTATTTACAAAAATTCTCAAGTTATAAAATAATTACTCAACATTATGGAAATGATTATGAAACAAAATGTCATCTTAATAACATTATTTTGGTCGAGTAGATGATATTTAAATCCTCAGAAATTTATGGGTTTTAATCCCTAAAATTTACATTGATCATTATTATGTTTGTGATCAATGACCACAATCAATCACTATAAATATTTATGCTTCCACTCAAAGATCATATCTTACATTCCACCATTGTTGTCCTGCATAGAAATCTATTTATATACTATTACATATAACCTTGGTATATCCCATTATATTTTAATAAGATGATTTTTTATTAATTCTTCTCATTATGTTCATTTTAAATAAATGAATTTAAAAATGTAAAACAATTTATTACCAAGATCGTGTTTAAATTTTAGGGCCATAATTTATTTACAGTGGAGAGAATAAAATTCTGAAAGACATTAAAATATATTATTTTTAAAATAAATTTAATTGTTTTTCTGAATTGAATTATAAAAATCACCATATTAATCTTACTCTAAAAACATCATTGAGATTAGATTGCGGTATGCACAACATTATATTGCCTTATGCTACACACAATACTGAGTACCGTTGAAAACATGTGTTATACACAAGACTGAGTTTTATAGAACATAAATATATTAATAAAATAGTATTACATAATATAACAATGCCATTTTATTTTATTTTTTAAATTTTATTGAAAAACTTGTGAATTGTTTTTAATTTATTGGTTATAAATTAATTAAAAACAAATTTAAAACCAAATGAATATAAAAGAAATATTTTTATAAAAACAATTTTTATCCAGCAATGGATTTTTATATTAAAAAGTTAAATTAATTATAATTATTTAATTAATGTTATTAATTTTATAATACATTAATTTAAATTTTTTTAATTAGTTCATTATGATTTAATTGAATAAAATGAGAACAAATACAATTTTAAACAAAGAAGATGTATTTTTCTAAAATCCATTTTTTACTTCTTTTAATGGTCGACATGTTTAAAAAATAAGTTATCACATATTTTAATATTTTATCTGTAAAAATTAATTTCTTCTTTTAAAGAGTAATATAAAAATAATATTAGGGTGAATTTCTAGTATTTTTTTGAGAAATTTTATTTTATGATGAATAATGAAAAATAATAAATTTTAATTGAAAATTGCCATTTCATATAAATAAATTTTTATATTAAATTATAATTATAAATGTGTTTATGGTATATATTGGTAAATTAAACATTAATTACTCAAATTAATTTCATTACAATCAATCTCACATTGAAATTGGATATAAAAATTTTCAATCATTTGAACATTTTCCTTTTAAAACCCATCTTTCTCATCCAGCCTGTAGGAGTTATTTTAACCTAATTTATACCAATTATATATTTTGAATTTGGAAGATTTTATTAAATATATATAATCATAGTAATTAATAATTTCAAAAAACATAAACTTAACTTTTTCCAAAAATATTGTTGAGGGAAACAAAAATTAAATACAATGATTAAGGTGAAAGGAGTTTACATAGTGGTTAAACAAAAAACTTTAGAAAAAAATGACTTTGAATTTTATCCAAAACCAGTTGGAAGGACATTTTTAGATAATATACCCTTTAATATCAATTTTTTTTCATTATTGTATGAATAATATGTAAGTGAAATTACCCAATAGTTTTTACATTTTTATATTTACAAGAATGTCACACCTCCTCCACTTCAAAAGAGCACTCACCCCCTAACTTTTTCACACCTCTCCAAAATAATGTATCCAATAAGACTAGAAAACCCAATATCCCATAGTCCCTATACACATCCTAAAATCATCAATTTGGTCATAAATCCATCTAATAAATTACATTGGTATAAATCAAAAGGAGTTACCCTAAAAAGAGGAAACATTATTCAATGATCATATTTGTAATTCTTTTATTATAAACATTGTAATTTTTTATTATATCTTGTTTATATATTAAAATATTCATCCTAAATATAATGAGATGTTTTAATATTATGTTTAAGACCTACACCTTCACACACTTCCATAAAATGGGATACACAATCCTCATTCGTGTGCACGATGGACTACTATCTTACGAACCGATGCCATTCATTCTTCCATCACCACCTCCAATGGTTGTGAATAATAATAGAAATACTATTTATAAATTATATATATGATATTTATAATTTTTTTATTATTATGTAATTATTATACAACACATACCTTCATGCTTTCCATTTTATGGGAATATGATAACATCGTTTGTGGATGAATGCACTACCTCCTCCTCAAAGTGGTAGGATTCATTCACACGTTAAAAAAGATGTATTAAGAAGAGTTTTAATAAACATATGTGTTATATATGACATAAAAATGATATTATAATTACAATATAAATAGATATAATTTTTTATTATTCTATCAATATGGTAAGAAAATGGAAGCGTTTTTCATATGTTTTTATGACATACCATCTCCCGAAATAGTGTTCCATTTCCTTTTAGTAAATATCATAGATTAAATTTAATAAATTTATAATGAATATATAGGTTTTTATATCCTATATTTCATTTCGTATTATATTAAATCATGATCAAAGTAAGAAGAACATAAAATAACAAGTCAAAACAAACTCGAAAAATAAGGATATAAACACCCAAAAAGATGAAAATAATGAACGATTGTAATATGTTATTAAAATAGAATATATGATATTATAAACATGATTTAGGTTCTATTATAAGAAAATAAAATTCCTAAAACCATTATAAATGAGGTTAAAGAACATTTTACCAATGGGAAGTATATGATAAGGTATCCCATTTCAATTTTATTTCATTGAGGCATATTATAATGCTATGCACCAAAATTATTTTATATGATGTAAAAACATCCCATTTGACAAGTAATATCATGAATAAACAAATATTAATTGTATTTTATGTTTTATTTTTAATTATTTAATCTATGGGGATTTTAATTAAGACTTACCAATTGGTAAATTATTTAATAACTCAATTTCTTTTCATTAAGTTATATCAATTCCTTATTGTCGTTAATATAAAATGATTATGTATATAATGAAATTTCACTATATTTTATTTCATTTCCACTTATTGTATTTTTAATTATATTTGATAAATATAATATATTCATTTGTCTATTATCACTTCATAGTTATGGTGTTTTCAAGGGGTTATGTCATAATCGCATTGTATTTTGGATTATTTACATTTGAGTTTCTATTAAAATAAATTATCTAATATTTGATTAATAGAACATTTCATTTCATTCTCCCATGGTTATTAATGATATTTTTCAAGTTAAATTTATATTTTTCCAACCTTTCGTACTTAAATTTCTTTATACATTTTTTTTAAGAAAACCATACTTGATTTATCTATTTAGTCAAATATTGGTTTTCTATTAAACCCATTTTTTCATTTAAAACCATATTTTCTAAAACATTTTTATATTTTTTAAACACTTAAAAATGATTTATTAAAAAAAATTGAAAAATGTTTTCAATGGAATCTTATTATATTATCTTTAATAAGACACCTCTCTTCCATTTTTTTAGTGCAGAGGGAAGGTCCTTTTTACCATGTATAGAATTTATGAATTCACCTTTTGTTATTTCATTGAATATTCCTTTGGTAATTTAAATGGTTATTTTTTAATGAAACATTTTAAAATATTTTTTCCATATAAAAGGATTGTCAAAATGTTTTCCAAATTAAAGGGATGTTTTCTTCTATATTGGTTTCAAAAAAAACGTTTAATTAATCAATGGTAATTACTCTTATTCTAACTCTAATTTGAATTCATTTTATTCATACCATCTATATTATTCCTTTAGATTTATAAGGATTATATTGACTAATGATTTTATATATATTCACTTAGTTTATTCATTTTAATAATCATTAACTTCTTCTTGAGTATTTAACTTCCCCATGATCATTGAATATTAAATTTTCACTAAATATCCACATCATTTATTATAGAAAATATTATTTCTTAATCCATATACCATATTTACATACAGTGTTCAATTTGAATGTAATTTTATTTAAGGGGGAAATATTAATAAATATGTATCCTTTATTAAATAAATATATTTAATGATAAGGAATAGTGTTTATTAACTACATATATTATATGATATATGAGGAATTCTTTATAAATTAAATACATGGATTCAGACCATCAAAAATAATCCCCTCTATGCTTTAGTAGTCTCATGAGATAAAGTCATTTTGGGAGAAACCTTTAGATTTCGCTTCCCTAAAGAATGACATGAGTTTCTACCCACAAGTGTAAATTGTGTTGAGAATAGGTCTTGATATTATTGTGGGTCATGTAATAAATACATGACATTCAATAATTAATAATTTCCATCATTTTGGTTATCTTTATCCAGATAATATTTAATATAACAGAATATATAGATTCATTTCATATTATGTTGGTTCATTAAATATCATGTGTGCCTAATTATTTACCTATCCATACCATTTAAAAATTTAATTATCTGATTATTTATTACATGGAATGTGTGTTAAGTTATTTACAATTTTATATTAATTATTCCTTATATAGTTATCTAAATGGTAAACATGTTTATTTATTTACATTTACATTTTTATTATTATCATATATTTATTATTGCATGCACTATATTTAACATTTAATATGCATTTGAGATCACTATTAGTTTTTTTCATTCCCAAGTATTCTTGGATGTGTAAAATAAATGATATTAAATGATATTCTAGATGGAATATTTTAATCTTGAAAATAAAATGGATACAATTATGTTGTAATTAGTGTCTTCCGATTAAATGTAAGACTCATGTATATATCCTAGAATACCAAAACTACTAAATTCATTAGTTATTCATGATTCAATATCATGTATCTATACCAATTTAATGGTAGTAAGAAATAATCTAGGATTTTAGGGGTTGGTCTGCTAGATTTATTTAGACTTTTTAAATATAAAAACGCTTAAAAGGTGTCACATTTATTTAAAATGTATGATTATTAAAATAACTTTTTGTGGATAATTAAAAAGGGTGATAAAATATATATAATTTTTACACAATGATGTGGGTACACAATTTATAGAAGAAGATAATGGTGTTTATTTTTATTAATTACTTTTTCTAATGACATAAGTAGATATGGTTATGTCTAATTGATGAGGTATAATTTAAAATAATTTGAAAAATCTTTGAAATTATTTGATGAACTAGATATTCAACATGGAATGTAGATAAATAATAATAGACCTAATTTAGATGGTGAGTATCTTAATCAAGTGTCTGTTGAACATTAATGGGAGTGTGAGGTCAAATATAAACTCACTCTTCATTATACACCATAGATTAATTGATATAGTGAATGGAGAAATTGTACATTTCATTTCATGATGAGGTCGATGACATCCCATTAAAGTATTCTATTATTATTTTATGGATACAAATTATAAATGTAGAATATAAAATAAATCATTAACCAATAAGTGTGAAAAATATTTTCCCATACAAATTATGGTCTGAGAAGTAACTAGTGTGTTTAAACATTAATTCATGAGGATGATAGGAATCTCAAGGCCTTAACTGGAGACCAACTAGCACCCTAAGGCATGATGTTCATCATTATAAGAAATCCTAATGAAACTAAAGGATATTACCACAAAATTATTTCATATAAAATAATTAAATTGAATGAAATCCCACCATTATTTAGAGGGAATTCATCCTAAAAATGATAGTATGATTAAGATTTACTTTGATAAAGATGAATCATATTATAAAAAAGATTTGGTGAAATAATATATTCAACAGGTATCTGTGGAAGAGGTTGTTTCTAAAACATAAGTGATACATAGGATCATAAAAGAGGTTAGATAACATGAATGATAGGGTTTTATAGTCACCTATGACGATGAGTTATTATTTGTTTAAAATTAAGGTCATGTTTACTCTAAATAAGTAGTAGAGAGATCATATAATCCATGATTGAAAGAATTCATAAATTATGAAATGTATTCCATTTATTAGAACCATGTATGGGTTCAAGTTGATCCATTAGTTGAAGTAAATCCCTTTTTGTGAAAATGGGAAATCATTATAATACTGTATGCGGGATATAATGTTAAAACCAACAAGGAAATGATAGTGTCAAATGGTTTTTAACGACATCAAGGAATAAAATATAATGAAAAATTATCATCGGGTTCCATGTTTAAATCCAAAAGAAATATACAATCCAGAGAAGATTATAATAACGATGAGATTTGACAGATGGATATAAAAAAACATTCCTTAATTGTAATATTTAGAAATATATTTATATGTAATAGCTATAGGATATTTTAATCTAGGAAAATTATTATAAGATATGAATTTTATACTGATCCATTTATGAATTAAAGAATTAATCTTGTTCATGTAACCTAATGTTGGATAACACAATATTTGTTTCATAAATAATGAATGTGAGACATGATTTTTCATGTGTGTTTTTGATAGTATAAGAATATACCTAATAGAATATGTTGAGAAAAATATTTCATATTAGATAGGATATAATTTCCTTATAATCAATTGAGTAATGATTAAACAAGTGTTTCTCTTTAATAAAAACATGTTATGAAATTTTTATCAGAGGAATCAAGAGCATTCATGAATGATCCAAAAGTATTAAGAGAATAATCCAAGGTATACATATAATTCAAATATTAAATATATTTAGTTTTCAATAATAAAATAGGGGATTGGTTTAGTGTCACGTGGTATAAATCATTCTAAAGAAATATGTCCATAGAAAAAGAAAAAAATATAGAGAATATGTAATATCCCATAACATTCAATGATATGATCAATCATGTAGAAATTTTAAGGAACTAGGATTATTGTTTCATGTTACTTTATCACTTTATAAAGATATCAATTTAATCTACGAGAATAACATTGGTATATTATTAAGGCTATATAGTAGTATTTTATATGTAGTAAATATATGGTCATGGTATATGGAGGAGATAAAGATCTATTCATCCTATGATATATCGATTATAGTTCCTAAATAAATCTAAATGATATGAAGTTATAGTTAGTATATGTATACAGTATCAATAGAGGATCTATCAGTTAGAATATTTCAAAGGATCTAGTTTTTACTGATTCAATAATGAAATGTGACTATATTTCATCTTTAAAAGAATCAAAATATGAAGTATGGATTTTAAACATCATCAAAGGGCACTATATGGTTACTAGTAAATTAGATAATACCACAATACTATGATAATATTGTATTGGTGTCTCTCATAAAGGTTATATGGTTAAATCAAAGGATGAATCATATACACTAGATTAATTACCTCTAACGGGATTTTTCTAAGATGTTTGAGGTCAGGATGAGAATAGTTTATGTAGAAGAAAACATTATGAAACCCATAACTATATGGACTTTACATTATACATTACATAATCTTGAGTTTTGATCATAAATTTCCTTTCGTTAACATTGACGATATTTTCAGGTTTTGGGTATTAGACAATTTGGACATAACTATTAAAAAACATATTAAATATTAAAAATTAGACACATCTACTCACTATAATTTAAAAAAACAATTTTAAAAAGAAACATGATTTAGTTTTATGTTTAATAATCATAAATTTTCAATGATCCAATACGGAACTATATCCTTCCTTAAATCTAGTAAAACAAATTTCAAAACATTGGATGAGAATAAAATGTTTAGTAAGGGATATACATAAGAATAAAAAACTATTAGTCTTAAAAAAACATGTAAATAATGAATACGATATCATAATGTAATAAATTCTACCTATAATAAGTTATAAATAAACATCACTGAATATAAGAACATTTCTTACCTTTTTTGTAATCAAAATATTACCATAAAATGCGTATAAATCACATATCACATATAATGGTTACTCAATACATAATTATACATAAATGGAATAACCATGTGATATACTTCCAAAAATATCACTAAATATAATAGTTATACAACTAACTTCTATACCCAATTCACTGGAGGTTATATAGTAACAACCCATATTTGACTTATTATGGAACCACCCATCTTTGTTTTATCTTGTAACAAACCATCTTTTGTTTATCACATAACCACCCCACTTTGGTTTATACCGTCAAAACCCATCAAATTTATAAGTACAATTATATAATCAGAACATATAAAATATTGCAATTATCAACATTTAACTAATAAAATTTCATTTTTAATCATAAAAAATCATTTCAATATATTGAAATAGTCAATCTACTTTCAAAAAAATTTTATGACCAAAACACTTAAAAAATAATAATGAATTTTTTTTAATTTTAATAACCATTAAGGCTTATAGAGGAATCCAAATATCAAATAATGGTAACATTGGCATAGAATTTATTGTCTCTACATACTATAATAACAATAATTTATTTTTTTGTAAATAATTTAAAATTAATCATATAAAAACATTCATTTCTAAAATTTTTTATAAAATACATGATATGCAAAAAAATTTCTCTATAAACATTTTATATCCATATAAAGTAATATGTATATTAATATATTGAAGAAAAATATTTCATAATTAAATATTTATACATTTAAGGTGTCATATACAACTTTGAACATTTACATCTTAATCTCTATAAATTAATGCTTTTACCAAAACATTATATAAAATTATTATAGATAACACCATGGATATTATATTTCATAGTGGTTGTATATACAACTTATAAAAGAATGAAGCTATATATTATCAATAAATGCCTCAATGAAAGGATAATCGGGGGGAGTCCCCTACCTAGAGTTAGATTCGTCACGTTTGTTCTTTGTTATTCTTGAATAATTAACACAGGTTAATTTATAATTTCATGAAATAATTTTTTCAAGTTTTTTTATTCTCATTTTTTCACTTATTTATAATGTTATAACAATTAATTAATTATTTATTTATAGTTCAGACATTTTTTTGATATTCGAATTGTGTCGAAAATGAACATAGTTTAATGTCAACAGTCAATGTGGACATAAGTCCTTCATCTCCAAAATAATATTCATGAAATTATTATGTTTTTTATACATAAATAGTAACTTTAAATCAATCCATGATTTTTTTATGAAAAATCTATATTGTTATATTCATGGAGATGGAAAGCCTTACGTACGTAGGAGTAACATCTTCAGTTTTTCATTCATCATAATAGAATGAATTTAAGTACTTTTTTAATCATTATAGAATGATCATAAAAGTATTAATATCATATTTATCATTGAAATATACTCATATAAATATATATCATACATGTGATATAATTAATACAAACAAGTCGCATCACTTTGTGGATGTGATATTTCACAAGTACACATGAACGACATTATCATTTTTAGGAACATAGAAAGTAAGAATACAATTGATATATTATTATATTATAATGATTAATATGTCATGAATATAACATATTACTATAAATTAAATTACTATAAAAATTCATGAGAGACGATTATGAAAAATGAATTTCATCACCTCGTAGAGGCGATAGTTTAAACGAATGCATGAACGATTAATTCCTTTTCCATTTAATGGATGTGGAGTTGTATTTAAGTGATTATATTATCATAATAACATATAATTATATTTACTAAAATGGATTTATTAATTCCTATAGAAATAATAAGATTTTATTGATGTGGACGAAGAAATAAAAAATAAATACCTAAAGAAAACGATACATCTTCTTCGGTTGGTCACCTTTGAAGAACACATTAACCCCTCAATGGAGGGTGTTCAGCCTTACCTAAGGCCCCAATAATGTGGTTATTGATTATAAGAATGGTTTTTTGTAGATCATGGATGATCCAAAAATTTTTTAAAGTGTTATTATTAGAGATTATTTGGTACCTTTTAATAGGAGAGGGGAGGGGAAACCTTGTAAACACTTAAAATATTAAATTAATATAAATTAATTATTTTAATCAGAATGACTCCAAAATGAGATATGTAAAATCATAGATGATTATAGTCCTAAATACACTCATCCAAAAAAAATTAGACATATATTGAACTTATTTTAAACCTTATCATTTCGGTTTACCCATAATTTTTCATATTTAATTTTAATTGTGGAAACAACATTTTATATATTATGAGGCTATAAATTTTACTTATATGGAGTAAATTTCCCATAATTGGACTCTTTATGAAATTCTATATATTATCATAACCACTTTACAATTTTAAAATATTCATAGAATTTTTAAATAATTAAATTAATTATTATTTTTATAAATTATTAATTATGTCAATTTTTACTCTATTCCTTTCTATGAATTTAAATAAAATAAAAAAATGGAGAAAACATAAGAAAAGATTTTAAATATCTAAAAATTTTATATAAACTTATAAATTTTTTGGATAACATAAATTGTGTCAAATGATATTTATTTTAATATTTATAATATCAATTATTTGATTCTTTAATTAATAAAGAAATCACTATCGCATCATTATGTCATTATTAAATTTAATTGTTTATTGTACTAAAGTTATAAACAAAATAAAATGATGTAGTTAATATTTTTAGGTTTATAATTAATACATATTGTTGAATATATTACTTATATAACCCCATATTTAATTTTTTTAGTAATAAGAGACATTTTTTTGATATTTTTGCCTTTACATTAAATTAATTGTTATAAAGGTCTTAATCAAACCCACATAGCTTCCAAAAGACCAAAGTTTGGTCCAAGTATTTTATTGGTTCGAAATAAATCATAAAATTTGGTTAGGACAAGTTTTAGTGTAGTTTTTTGTTATTATAATATTATTTTAACCCTTATTTAACTAATTTACACTTTAACCGTGATAAATAAAATAATAAATTAATTTTTACCAAAAATAATTTTGATCCTATTTGATCAAATTTTTTATAATTATTTAAACCATGTATTTCAATTTTTTAAAGTTCAATTCGATTTTTTTTTTTGAATTTATTTATTGTCAACCTCTTTGACGTTTTAAGGAAACAAGTATTTAAAAAGTAAAAATTGTCAAAAGATAGACATGTGTTTATATAAAAATTAAAAGTATAGTTACTTACAATGAAAAAAATTGGTTTAAATGATAAAAAAATAATCTAACTACAACTTAAAATTAATTTATAGGATAACCTAACTGTATAAATAAATTAGATGAATTAGAAATTTTGAATTAAAATGTAGTATATTTCACTATTCAATAAAATTTTAAATTATCAAGAAAATTCTAAAAATTTAACCAAACAAAATTATGATTCCCCAATTCAAAAGAAAAATTTTATATTGTCAAATATAACATATAAAAGTGTCAAAACCTGTTTTAAAATTGGGTTTCCATTAAAAGGAGTTAAAATTACATTTTTTTGAAAAATACATCTTTTCTCTGAAAAATTGAATTTTTATATATCATATCTATAAAACCTATAATATGGATTTTCGACATTGAATTAAATATATTAAATATACATTTAATTAATTAAATTCATCAAAAGTGGTATTATTATTTTATAAACTCACCTATTTGAAGTCAAATAGAATTTTTTTTGGAAAAATACATCTTTTATATTCAATTAGTTGTTATTTAATTTCCTAATTAATTTTCTAACAAATGAATCATTATATAAACATGATTAAACCATATTTTTATAATTCAGTTAATATCATTTTTTCCATCATTCTATTGTCTTTTCGATTCCTACAACTAAAATAATAATATTAATAATTTATTATTTTTTGGTATAACTCAGGCTTGTGTGAAACGTAAGATTTAGAAGAAAAAGTTTTATTATATAATTACTAGGGATGTAAAATCCTTCCCCCTTATGAAAATGTAATCCTCACAATTTTAAATTTGGTCTCAACAAATAAGTTTAAACATTTCAAAATTACTTTATTGAAATTTCACATTAGAAAAAGTGTCAATAAATGTTCCACATTAAAAGAAATAATGTGAAGTAGAATGATCTCCCAAGATAACAGATTATAGTATTTCTTATATAAAAACATGGATATGGAATAAAAACTAACAATCATGTTCTGATGGAATGTGATATAAAACATGACCCGAAGAAAGAAAGTTATAAATCTGAAAACCATGAATATGTGAGGGGTAATATGGTATTTGATTTGATAGTAGGAAATGTAAACAAAAAATGTTGTTTTTAAGGTTCTTTTTGTAAATTTGTGTACTTAATTTACTACCTATACTAAGATCATAAATAAATACAATTATTTGTCAAGTATTGATTCACCCAATAGTCAAATTATACTCAAAACTCATATTTTTTCTCTAATTATGAGTTTCCAATTAAAAATATTTTTAACACCTGAATCACTAGAATAAACTTCTAGAGAATCACATAATTCAAAATATAAATCTGTCTTTTTATCCTATCTTGAGACAATAACAAAAACCAATGTTGTTAGGATAATATAAATCAATTCTCCAAAAAGAAAAAACAATGGGATAAAGAAAAACAACTTTTAATCTCCAAAATTCAACTATAATACCAAAAGTTCAAAATAGACCATTCATCAAATAACATTCCCTAAAATCCTAAAAAAATATTAAAACTATGATTGAAACCTAAAAATCAAAAGTATTTAATCAAGTAATCTTCCATGATATGTTATAAAATTTAACTCCAAATAACATTAACCAATGTTAATGTCTCATACCAAAAATGTAATTTCCAAATAACTATTTTCCATGATAGGTTCATAATTTCCATAAATGACATGAATCCCGAAAATCCCATAATGAAAGAATAGATTCTTCAAAAATAATGCAACCATTACTCCTCAAATATAATCCCATTGTATTCTATCTTTCTTAGGCATAAAGGGTTCCCAAAATAGTGAACATATTCCCAAATAACATTTACCACTTAATCGATAAAAAAATTCCCTATACCAAAGATATCCATTTCAAAAAACATAAGTTCACAAAATAGAATTATAATTTCTCCATCAACTTCTTTAAGAAAAAATAATATGACATACTGACGAGGGACTTACCATAGGCTATTGGTAGGTGATAAATCCTTGTTTTACTTTGGTTATGGGATCGATTTCCACATCTTTTTTTGAAATGACAAGTTATCACCCTTCCTACAATTGGTCCTTTTCCATAAATTATATAATTTTATAATATTCCCAAAACGATATAAAATTCTCAAAAATAACAATATGATGTTTTATCATCAAATTTTTTCTATTATCTAAAATGTAATAACCCATAATTACCTCAAAATCAAGGATCATATAAACCCTAATGGTTATCCATAACTTTGTAATTATGTACAGGCAAGAAAAGATAATTCCCCATCAAATAACATTTTCACATAAAGAATGTAGGGTTACACAAACTTGAAAAAATTCATCAAATTTAATCCCATCATCAAAAGAAAATTAATACTTTTAAAAATAATATCATCCTACATTATGCAATAACCCTTGAATCTTTTATATGTTGAATTTTTAACTAATCCACAATATTTTTATTCATTTACCATGCCTTTTGATATTATTTTTTGAAAAATAGTTCTTAAAAAACAATAATCATGTCCTAAGATTCAACAATGCCAAAACATGTGAGAGAAAACAATCCGTATATTTTATAGGTCATTTTTAGTTTCTTCATTTTCTTTTGGAATGGAATAAGGTGTTATAAAACTTGTGTATATACGGTTCTCTGAATCCCATTCATGAACATTCTTCATAGTACATTGATTTTCATAATGATCATATTCCTAACATTTAAAACATTCAATTTTACACAATAATTCAGATTTTTATTATAAACTAAATTCCACTTTTACGGTAAAAGTGAGAAACCCCAGTAGAAAAAAAAGTTATTGAAGGAAAACATAATCCTATTGGAATGTTTTTCTTTAATGATATTCCAAGAGAGAGATGTTACCAGTGTTTCTAGATCATCCTGAATAAGGTCTTCGATGCGGCGTGCAAATTTTTCCCACGCTTGCATGAAATACTCTTGGTTGATTTTACCCCTATTGAAGACTCTAACTAAGATTAAACCCTTCTTTTTAATCTGATCCCTCTGATCTCTATTGGTGGCCACTCGAATGGACCTTAACATCATCTTGTCACCATCTTCTTTGGAATCATTTAGCACAAGGGTTTCCTCCTCCATAACTTCTCCGGAATGCAGAAGAAGCTCCACTGGTTGAGCAGCTACGCTTCCTTGACCGTGTAAGATAATCCTCTTGGAATCATCCCTTGAGACTGCATCCTCTTCACCTACTTTATTACCCTTAGATATGGGAGTACCATATGTCACTTGGGCCTTCAACTTCCTACCAGATCGTGTCTTCATTTGAGAAGGAAGATAAGAGTAGTCCTTTCATCCTTTCTTGCCTCCTAGTCATCCCTTCCTCCTCCTTGAACTGTAGGCATCAAATAATTAAAATTATTGAGCACTATCCCCTGAAATATGACTAGATAATTAATCCCCAGACTCCTCCCAATGGAATACCCTGCTTCTTATTGAAGGATTCCTCCAAGTCTGCCTCTTGAGGAGGCCCTTTGTTCTCCAGACTCACAAAAAGTTTACTCAAATTCATATATGACACCACTCTTATTGTTCTTTAAATGATCAAAGGAGTGGGCTCAACCTGGGGCCCCTCAATTCCAGTTTCATCAATCCCTATATATACATCCTACACATAAGAGGAGATCTTATGACATTCTGCTTCTTCTTGAGAAGGCCCTTTACTTACACCTCAAATTTCATTCAATTTTTAATTCAGAGAACCACCGCATTTTCCTTTACATCCATTGTTACTTTGGTGCCTGTTGGATCCATCCATCTACTAAAACCAACATGTATAGTGTGATTATATTAATAAAATCATCATATAATATCTTATGAGGATGATAAACACTAAGATATACTTATTCATGTTCTCTCGAACTCATACAATTTATCTAAAATAATTATGATTATCTTTATTATGATAACAATTATAGTTATATATAACTTGTAACGTAGGCTTAAATATCACCCTATCCTCTAAAGTTTTCTAAACCATCCACTGATACAAACTATAAGTCCCCAACCTTATACATTACATAATCTTGAGTTTTAATTAAGAATTTAATTCCTTTCACATTGAAAAACTTTTCAGTTTTAGAGTTTTATAGAATTAGGCCATAACTACTACATAACAACTAAAATATTATGTAGTGAAAACTTATACTCATTATCCATTTTTTCATAAAACATTTTTTAAAAAAGAAACATGTTTTAGTTTCATGTTTAATCCTCACAACTTTTAATTAATCCAATTTGTGAATCTATTATAATTCAGATCCTATGAAAAACATTTTAAAATATGGGATGAGAATATAATTCTCACTAAGGGATTTATAGAAGAATAAAAATAATATGTTTTACAAAGACATGTAAACCATGAATACATTATTATAAAGTAATACTTTTCACCTCTAATAAGTCATAAATACACTTCACCAAATATAATCTAACTACTCAAAATTTTTATAATCAAAATATTACCATAGAAACCATAGAAATCACATATAACATATAATGGTACCTTGGGAATTAATCATTATCAAATGGAATAACCATACTGTTGACTTCATGCATATCACCAGATGGAATATCCATACAACATACTTTCATACCCAATGAATTGTAGGTTATAGCATAACCACCCATCCATGGTTTATCATGGAACAACCTATCTTTGGTTTATCTCATAACCACCCATCTTTGGTTTATCACATAACTACACATAAAATGACCAAGTACCATTATATAATCAAAACACATAAAAATTTTCAATTATCAACATTTCACACATAAAATATCATTTGCAACAAAAATAATTTGAAGATATTGAAATAGTCAATCCACATTAAGAACCATTTTCAATACCAAAACACCAAATAAAGTAATAATGTATTTCTTTCCTTTTTAAGAAAAATAATTCTTATATAGGAAACCACATATCAAATAACCTTTACAGAGACACAGAATTCGTTGTCATTGCATACATTAAAAAACATTCCTTCCATCATTTTTAAAGCAAGTAAAACACTTTGTATAAAAAGATTCATTTTGAAAATATTTAATTAAATTCCTGATATGAATAAAATGTTTTGTATAATCCTTTTATATCCATATAAATAAATATGTAAATTAATATCATGATGAAAAGTATTAGATAAATAAATCGTTAAATGTTCATGGTGTCACATAAAACTTTAAACATTAAATCATAATCTACTTGAATTAATACAATTTAAAAAACATTAAATAACATTAATATGGATAAAATATGGATATGAAATTTCATATCAGCTATATATACACCATATAAAATAATAAAGGTGTATATTTTCAACAAACGCATCACTGAATGTAGATTGAGATGAAGTCCCTTACATTGAGTTTGATTCATCGAATATGTTCATTGTTATTCATATATAATAAACATAGGTTAATTTATACTTTCTTGATAAACCTTTTCTTGTTTATTACTCTATATATTTCACTTATTTGTCATGTTCTAACAATTACTTAATAATTTATGATCATGTGGGACATTTTGTGGATATTCGATACTTGGTCGAAAATGAACATGGTTTGATTTCACTAGTCAATGTGGTCATAATCCTATAATATCCAGAATAATATTGATGAAATTATTAACATTATTATACATAAATATTAACATTAAATAAAACTATGAAGTGTGTGTACAAAAAATTAAAAACACCATATTCATGGAGATGGAAAGTCGTTTGTACGTAGGAGTAACATCATCCATTTTTCATTGATCATTATGGAAACAAGTTGAGTATTATTTTATGTTTACAGAATGATCAAAACATCATTAATATAATATTTATAATTTAAATATATTTTTTTTATATTTATCATACATGTTATATAATGAAAAAAATGATTCATGTCGCTTCATGGAGGTGATAGTTCACAAATACGCATGAATAATGTTATCATTTTTATGCACATAGAAATTTAAAACGTAATTAATATATTATTGTATCATAATGATTAATATCTGATGGATATCACATATGATAATTTATTTTACTATTATAACCAATCATGATAGATGATTACGAAAAATGAATTACATTGGTTCATCGTGGTGATAGTTCACACATATGTACTAATGATTAAATCTATTCCTATTTAATGGAATTGGAGATGGATTTATGTTATCATAATATCATAATAACATATCAATATATTTTGGGTATAGGATTTATTATTTCATATATTAATCAGAGTATTTTAAGGAAGTGGAAGAATAAATAAAATAAAAATACGTAATGAAAATGATACCTCTTATACGGTTGATCGCATTTGAAGAATACATTAACACCTCTAAAAAGGGTGTTATGCCTTATGTAAAGCCTCACAAATTTGAGTAGGGTTTCATGGAATGGTTTTGGGTAGATCCTAGACAAACCAAATTGTTCTTATTATTTGAGTATAAGAGAAGAGTGGGTACCTTTTCATAGGAGAGGGGAGGGGCACCCTTGGAAACCCTTAAAATATTAAATTAATATAAATTAATTTATTAATAAAAATCATTCCAATTATAGTTATTTCGAAGATAATCATAGGATTTTTTTAAATCCTATCATTTAATAATTTTTATACATGTATTGATATTATTTTAAACCATTTGTTTTTTGTTTACCTTTAATATTTCACTTTTAATTTAGTTATGGTAAAAAAATTAAATATTAAGAGGCTATAAATTTTCCCTATATGGGGTAAATTCACCATAATTTGAATCTTAAAGAATATTTAAACATTATTATATGAAATTTTTTATTTTAAATTATTTTTATAATTTTTAAATAATAAAATAAATTATTGGTTTTATTAAATATCAATTATGACAATTTTTACACTATTTATTTCAAGGAAATTAAATAAAATCCAAATACAGATATAAAACCAAGAAAAAATATTTAGTAGACATATAAAAATTCATATTAACCTATAAAAATCATGTATGACATAAATTATGTCAATTAATTTTTATTTTAATATTAATAATACCACTTATTTGATTCTATCATTAGTAAAGAAATAAGTACATCAACATTGTTTCATAATTAAATTTAATTATTTAATGTCTAAAATTTATAAAAAAATACCACGATATAGGTAATATTTTTTTTTATAATTTGTATTTATTTTTTATGATTTCACATAAATAACCCCATATTAAAATTCTTTTAGTAATAAGATACATTTTTATGATATGTTTTCCTTTACTTTAAATGTTGTAAATGTCTTAATCACACCCAAGTGGCTTCCAAAGGAAAAAAAGTTCATCCCAAGGATTATATTGGTCTGAAATAACTACAAAGTAATGTTAGGACAAATTTTTTTGAGGTTTTATATTATTATATTATTATTTTACCCCTAATTTTCCTAATTTACTCTTTAACTATCGTAAATCAAATAATAATGTTACTATTCAAAAAAAATATTTTGATACTATCAGATTAAATTTTCCATACTAATAAAATCCATTTATGTCCATTTTTTAAAATTCTATTCAGAAAAGTGAAAAAAATTAATTTAATGTTAATCCCCTTGATGGATTGAGGAAACATGTTTTTAAAATTTAAAGACAATAAAAATATTGACATGCGTTTATACCCATATTAAATGTATTATTACGTATAATGAAAAAAATTGGATTGAATGATAAAAATATTACACAATTACACATGAAAATAAATTAAAATGATAACCGAACTATATAAATAAATTAAATAAAAATTCAGTAATGAATTAAAATGCATTATTTTTCACCATTCATTTAAATATAAAAGTTTTCTTAAAATTCCAATGATTGATCCAATGTAAATTTTGATGTATCTATTCAAAATAAAAAGATTATATTGTTAAATTGAACATATAAAAGTGTCAAAATCTGGTTTTAAAATGGGTTCACCCTCCAAAGGCGGCAAAAATGCATTATTTTTAAAATACATCTTCTATCCAAAAAATAAATTTTTTATTACATCATGTCAATATAACATATAAGATAAATTTTAAACATTACATTGAATATATTATATATATTGTTTTTAATAAAATCCATCATAAGTGATTTAATTATTTTATAAACTCACTTATTTTCATTTAAATAGTTTATTTACAAAAACACATCCTTAATATTCAATTAGATGTTATTTAATTTCATAATTATTTTGGTAACCAATGAATCATTATATAAACATGTGTAAAACATATTTTAGTAATTGAGTAATATCATTCCTTACCATCATTCTAACAGATTTTGATAAATTAAAATTAAAATAATAATATTAATAATATATGGTTTTCGATATAACTCGGTCTTGTGTACAACGTATGATTTCTGAGAAACCCATTGTTTTTTATGCAGGTATGCTATAAGACATATTGTACCTTTTGATGTAAAATTAATATCCAATTCATAATTATCAACAAATATGAAAATGAATTTTTCTATAATTATCAGGGATGTTACATCCTTCTTTCATTTTGGAAATTGCACCATCACAATTTAAAATTTGGGATCGGTAAATAAGGTTTTACTTTTCAAAATTAATTCATTGAAATCCTACATCACTAAAAGAGTTAAGAAATGTTCCAATTTAAAAGAATGAAAGTTAATTTGAAATGTCTCCCGATATAACACTTACTATGATTCTATATAGAAAAATAAGATATGGAAGAAAAACTAACCCTAATGTTCTGATGGAGAGTGATAGAAAACAAGATTAGGATAATATTAACAATATGAAAACCTAAAACATTTTATATGTGAAAATGTCATTGAATTCATAGTAGGAAATGTAAATTAAAAATGTTTTAGTCTTAGGATCCATTTTATAAGGTTGTAGAATTCATTTACTACATAGAATATAATCATAATGAACTATACCTAATTGACATTTAGAGGTTTATCCCTTGAACAAATTATACCAAAAACTCATATTTTTCTCCAATGATGAGTTTTCATGATAATTTGTTTTACAATTAATGAACTGGAATTAACTTCTAGTGAATCACATTATCCAAGAATATTAACGACTTATTTATCTTGTCTTCAAACTTTAAAAAAAAACCAATATAACTAGGATAATATAAAATAATACACCAAAAATAATAAACCATTAGATGATGAATATCTACTTTTAATCTCCAAAATTAAACTATAATACCAAAAGTTCAAAATAGACCATTCAAAAAATAGTAATCCTTAAAATCCCTCAATAATATTATAACTAAGATTAAATTCTAAAAATCAGAATGATTTAATAAAATAAACATCCAAGATAAGTTCTATGATTTAACACCAAATAACATCAACCACTATTAATGTCTCATACCAAAAACATAATTTCCAAAATCACATATTTACCAAGATTGGTTAATCATTTCCATAAATAACCTGAATCACCATAAGTCCACAATGAAAACATAGACTCTTCAAAATAAAATCAACCCATACATCTAAAATAAAATCCTATAGTATTATATTTTTCATATGCATAAAGGGATCCCAAAATAGTGAACATATTCAAAAATAACATTTATCAATTCATGCATAAATAATTTTACTATACCAAGGATATCCATTTGAAAAAATATAAGTTCCAAAAACCAACTTTTTCTTTATTCCATCAACTCGATTAACTAAAAAAAATGACACACTGACCAGGGAAGTTGTGAAGGATTGTGTTAGTCAACAAATCTTTATTGCACATCAATTGTGGGTTAAATTTCAAATATATTATTCTACATGATGGGTTTTCAGCCTTCATGAAGGTTTTCCTTTTCCAAAAATAATATATTTCTATAACATTCCCAAAATAAAATGAATTTATAAAAAATAACCATTACCTGTTTTATCCTCAATGTTTATCTCATACCCAAAATGTAATAACAAATAATTACCTCAAAATAAAATTTCATATATACCCTAATGGTTATCCATACTTTGGTAACTATGTACACATAAAAAAGATAATATTTCATTAAATAACAATTTTACATAGAAAACTTTAGGGTTACACATTCAAGAAAAAATTCATCCAAAATAATTTCATCATCAAAAGAGTATTAATAATTTTAAACATGTCATCATATTATATTCTACAATAACTCTTGAATCCTTCATATTTAACCTTTTTAATGATTCAGTTTTTTTTATCCTTTAACCAATATTTACTATATTATTCCTTATTACTTATTTCCTATAAAAAAATTCATGAATAATGTCATGAGATTTAATAATTTCCAAACATCAGACAACAAATAATCTGTACATTTAGTAGGTCAATATTAGTTTCCTCACCTTCAATTGTAATGGAATTATATATTGATAATCATATATTTGTATGGTCCTCCGGATCCATTTTATGAACCATAAACATATGAAATTCTTTTTCAAAATTAAAATAATCCCCAAATATTATACATTTAATTGGTAACCCGGAAAGAGATTATTTTATTTTCTTGGAGTAAACTAAACTCTTCCTTTTTTATGGCAGGTTATTTCTTTATGACCTTCACAACCACATCTATAACTTCTTATGGTCCCTTTAAAACATTTTTCAAGGGGATTAATTCAACATTCATGACACATATGTCATTGAATATACATACCGTTATGATTATTTCATTTACATAAAAAGTGATTCATTTCTCCCATATATGATGAATTAGAAAACTCACCAAAGTTCCAATGGTTAATTAGGTTGCCTGATAGTTATTTTAGAATAACCATGATATTTCTCATTGCAGGTATTATTTCATTCAATTTCTGATACATGGAACTTTCACATTCTCTTTCACATCCATTTATACTTTGCTGCCTACTGGATCCATCTGTTTACTAATACAAAAAAGGTTACGTTGAGTATATCAATAAAATCACCAAATAATAACTGATGAAGAATATAAACACTAAGATAAACTTATTTATGTTACCTCAATTTCATTAAACTTATCTAAAATAACTATAACTCTATCCATTATGATAGAAATTTTGGTTATATATAACATGAAACTTATGACTTAATTGCACCCTAATCTAAAAAGTTTTCTAAAGCATACATTGATACCAACTATATGGCCCCAAACTTATACAATATATAATGTTGTGTTTTAATAAAGAATTTAATTTCTTTTACATAGGGGATCTTTTCAGGTTTATAGTTGTAGTGAATTAGGCCGTAACTATTACAAAACATCTTAAATAATAGAAAGTAGGAAAATATACTCACTCTGATTTTTCTTTATAAAATAAAAACTTTTAAAACGAAACATGTTTTAGCTCTATGTTTAATCATCATTACTTTTCATTGATCTGATCCATGACTCTATTATCCATTAGATCATATAAAACGCA